>OX637500.1:15749223-18249223 GCA_951799955.1 Apamea anceps | reverse complement strand
TCTCGTGTTTGTTTTTTAAAAGATGTCTGCTGAAGATAAGGTGCAGCGGCACTTTAATCCTCCAACCGTCCGATATTTGAAAAGGATATGATGACAACTTTTTTGTATTCTTTATCTAATAAGCACACATAACCAATACTTACTTATTTCAAAGTTTGTCTAAATAGATAAACGAAAATTACGTGTTATACGTGAGTATTTAGTTACATGTCAACTTTACGTACCGTTTTGGAAACTGACAAACTAACATTGCATAAATATGAAACTTGTTTAATGCAAATGTCTTAAGATGTTCAGATTTAACAACTTATCTACTTCAGATATTCGTATCTACATACTACATACTCTTTGCATGTATACCCACGCAAGTTATCATAACGTTTTAAACGGCGCTATCTACGCGTACAATTCTAATTTAATAAATTCTAACTGTAGCGTCTTTAACTATGTTACGAAAGACATATGAGTCAATAATTCATTTGTTTTTTCAATTAACTGCAACCATTAGGTAGAGCTTGCAAGAATTTTCCGGCATTACAAACTTGTAACAAAAAAATGGTTGTTTCTTGATATAAACTAGCATTTCTTTTTCCTCTTTTTATCCCTGATGAGGTTATTCATATTCAATAGCAACTGTTACTGAGTTTGCTACAAGCTACAGGCTTGATAATTTACAACAACGACGTGTCTTAAACCATTTAGTCTTCTTCATCCTAGTGTTTTCCCGGCTTGTTGGCTGACTCGGCTTCACTTGACAGAACTTGTGAAGTACTAATTACCAAGAGCTCGGAGATCTTAATTTTTTGCATTGCTGAATTATTATTTACATGAAATCATAGATATAGAAATTCCGAGAAAATCTTTTAATGTGTATTTTATAGAAGACATACCTACTCCGATTGTAGAAGAAACAAAATCAATACATTAAGAAAGTAGACGTTATTCTATTAAAACAGGAATGAATTTGTAAATACATTATTCCTACAGCTATTCCGATCACATCATAGGAGACCGAAGTGTCGCCCTAATTACCTAAATTATAATGGATCCCGCGGTATTGCCAACTCTTTCGACGAATGTTAAAGGATAGATAGGTACCTATTGATTCATATATTGCCAAAATGCCGCGACTACGCCTAGGCTCTGCGTTAGCATATGCCGCAAATTACTCACGTTTTCTCAGCGATCGTAACGGATTTCCGTTACGATCGTTTTGAATAATTTTGAACAAAACTCGTATTGTTCTCAAAAGTGAACAAAATAGTTGAGAGTAAGCACTTTCAGATGACCGAAAACTCCACAATTTATCCTTCTACAACTTTATTCTTTCTTCGTGACCGTAATAAATAATAATTATGTTTTAGCAACACAGCCAAAGGTAGCAATTCTTTGTCGGGATCATTTTGTTAATGTCTGCATAAAATTAAAATAACTTGACGTTCGCGTAGCGTTTGCACGACGCGAACGCAGTGTTTAAGCGTGCGATGGCGCTACACTGCCTCTACGCGCTGCTACGCTGCGTCTACGCACTGTCTACGCCTGCCTACGCGATAATACTTGAACTCTACGCGCACCTACGTAGCCTGGCTATTACGTGCGACTAAGCGGCCTCTTAGCGAAGCTCACGTCGTAGCAGGTTGATTTAGGTAATTAAGTGGTTTGAATGAAATGATTTCTCAATTATAAAATTATAGGTTTAAATAATATCACAATATCGATCATGGTTTCTTTTAGAAGAATTACTATGCAAAGTAAGAGCAATTACAATAATAACGTATTTTTTCAATAGAAAATCCACAGTAGTCACCACGTATTTTAATAAAATAGTGCATAAGGGGCCGTTCCGAAAGTCACAAATATATTAATTAATGTAAAATCATTAACAAAATTATTGTGATATTTTATATTTTTAGCTCCAAAATATTCTGCAATAGAAAATTCATAAGGTATTTTTTTATGTTCGTAGTCAGCCACTTAGCCTATTTTATTTAATATGTTATTCAAAGTTATTCAAATATTTACCAATTCTACTACTACAACATGCCTTGAATAAAAATATTATCAACTTTCGGAAACCCATTTTATTTTAGAAGAAACCATTTTTTTTAATACTTTTTTTTAACTGGTCAAAATAACAAACTACGTCAAAATTAAAAAGCCTACAATGTGTAAACGTCCATTTAACTTATATCCTGAACATTTGGCGTGGATAAAGTCTTAAGCCAACCTTTTACCCAATATGTTTTATTTTCACTGAAAATTGCAATAGAAACGAAATATCTACCTTAGTTCTACGATTTAATACCTACAAGGGCCCTATCACACGTACCACAAATGTATTTTTAGACTGTCGATAATACTTACAAAGTTATTTAGCCATGCATCACTAATTATGCCTGTTTGAATCAAATGACAGTAGAATCAGCGCCAGTATAATGCAACCAAATTCGATGCTTCACTCTGGCTTCCAATCATGCCGCATTTGGAACTTTCCACCGCAATTTATTTTGGGTGCTTACATTCACATCACTCGTAATTAAATAAAGAGAGTTAAATCACTAAATTATATTATTAGTATCTACATTCATTCTATAGTACCTACCTGAGACACTACGGAATGAATTTGTAATCGTTAGGGACATTTAGTGTTAACTGAGGCCTGTTAACAATTGTCGACTGAGCGAATAAATAGAGCACACTGTAGGGAGTAGGAACAATAATTATGTCGTTTCACCCACCAGACGCTCGTATCATTTGAACGGATTGAATCCCTTTTAAGCACCGGCGTCGATTTCAGCCGCAGCCCCATATAGATCGATATCATCTCTATTACCATAGTCATTAGGTTGAATGAGCAACGATACAACGTGAACACCTACCAACTCTGGAACCTACATAGGTAGGTACACTATGTTAGCAAGCAAGGATTAAATAACTATGCAGGGTATGTAATGTAGGTAATGCATGGATTCGACGTTTAACGGCTTCGGGATTACCTCAATAATTCCCTCAACACAACAAATGTTTTTAGCCTGTCGCTGTCGTGAGGGGGTGAACGTGGGCTCAGCGATGCTATAGGTGGTTGAGTGGTTCGTATCCATAGCGACAGACGTGGCAATGGGTGTGCGTCGCGTGTTTAGGGCTACCGAAGCCATACTTCTGGCAGACGGGTCATATCTCCTACCTAATACGTTCACAGTCAACCGCGACGTGACTTTACTAGGCTTATGGCGACAGAAACGCCTTTAGTTCTTTACACAATTAAAGGTCAAGTCACGCTGTTCTTGGACGAGGTTACCACTTTACATGTTGTGGCAAATGAGACGCTGAAGCTGGCTGATTAACGAGGTGCCGCCTGCCTAATTAGGTACATAAGTTCAATATACTATAACAGAGACGTCCCTTAGCAAATCCTTTGACACATAGGTACCAACTATAGTGCTCATTGAGGTGTACGTACGAATCATATTATTAGATAGGATTTTTTTTGACAAATAACTTACAACAGCACAAAAGATACAATAAAGGTATTAATTGATTTTCTTAAAAAAAAACTGACATATGTACAGTTGCATCAAAACGACATTTCTCGGTTTCTAATCCCATTGAAAACACAATGAATGTTGGGTGGTTGGGTCCATTTTTCATTCCAATGACAAATATTTAGAAAGTTATTTAGGTACGGCGGGTCCGCACTCGGCACTATGCTCAATTAAAAGGACGATCTAAACTCGCGTTTCTGGCATTATGATCGGACAACAGCCGGATGTTTATTTTACGACCGCGTTATCGATTCAGGTAGTTCGGCGAATAATAAATCTATAACAACAACAATGTGTCCACCCTGCCCGATCCCATTGTGATTTATTCAACATCTTCAATCGCATCATATTAGTATAACTCGTAAAGGAGCATTAATATTTTTTCTAATAAAAGGGCCCTCAGCGTTTCGAATTTGCGTATCGTGGGTCCTTGCAGGCCTGACGATATAATAGGCACGCCCAAGGTTGTTCTTGATGCTCACCCCTTTTCACACAATCGTTAAAGGCTCGTTTATTATCCATCAATTATTTTATATTATGCTAATTTTATTTTATTTTAGTTGTCCATTATGAACTTTTTGTTGATCAATTTATTGTACCTACATTAACTACGTGAGCATATCACAATTTCAAATTGTTATAAATCATGCTTTGCGACTTGCTGTGCGCACGGAGGCCTCCTATTTATTATTTATATACATACATCGCGTCTGCAAAAGCGAATGATAAACGCGCCATAAAGGCATTTCAAAATTTACAACTTACAGAGCACCATCTCGACAGCCTCCAACAGTCCGCCGCCGGCGCAGGCGGGAATGAGCGCGGGTGCGGGCGGCGCAAGCGCTGCAGCGCGGCCCAGCTCGCCCGCGGCCGCGGCTCCGCGCTGCTGCGACACTGGCCGCCCTATATTCCAGGACCCTATCACCGGACAGACCGTCTGCTCGTGTCAATACGAGTTTCTCAACTACCAGAGGCTCGCTTCCGGTGTGCCCCTGTCTATGTACAGTGCCCCTTACTCAGACGCCGCAGCGGCTACAGCTGCCGGTATGGCGGCGTATTTTCCCGCTTTAGCAGCTGATCAACCACCCTTTTACACTAATGCTGTAAGTATGAATTTAGCTAAATTAATTTTATCTCTTATAGTCTCGTACGAAAAGTATCTGACGAAAGTGTAAACAATCCCTGTTCATAATATCTCAACACTTTTTTCAAAAAAAAATTGTTTTAATAAAATTATTAAATTGTAATTAAAAAATCGTCAACCTCAATTATCAAATAAAAAAACATAATTTAAAATTAGAATTTTGCGAAAGTGGCACTTCAAATTGGCATCCACAGGTCCGTTTTCAGATCATATGTTTACATTTTCATCAGATGCTTTTGGAACAGACAATAAATTCTCTATGGTTGTCGGTAATTTTGGCAGCAATATAACTCTCACTTAAAGAACACGTATCTTCATATCCGTCAAAGCACTTGGAAATAAATTTAAAGTCACTCTATTATATACCTACTATGCGATGAAAATAAATATTGAACTCAGTTTACTACTTATAATAGATCCGAGAGTACAAAACAAATTGTAATTACTTGGTAAGGTTTTTAAAAATAACTGTGTTTTCGTTTGAAAGGGAATAGAATATTCAGTAGGTACCTACATAATATTTTATACTAACGAGTAAGTATGTTATTTGTTCACATTAAAATAAATAATCGTCTGTACAATGTATTATTAAAATTCAGATATAAATCTTTATCTGAATTTAAATGTTAAGTGCCTAATTAACGCTGGTAAAATATAGGAGTTAGGGGTATTTGTCACTTAAAAAAGCGAATCTATTTCATTTTCACACAAAAAGCCAAACTTAGTTTAATAAAACTGCAGTCAACGTCACTCATTAATATAGTAATTAAACAAACCAAAGATTTATAATATTATTTGACCGACTTTTCAATACAACGCGACCAATTCTTGCGGTTGACATGATAATCAGACACTAGTGTTGCAACCGACATGAATTAAGGATACCGAATTGAATTGCAAATAAAAACGAACATTAAATTAATTCTGTGCTTTTTGCACCCACGAATATCGGTCACTTAACTTTCGTCGTCTCTTAATTTCCATCGCATTAGAAATCACTTTTTTCAGCAACCTATCGATACGAAATAATGAATCCATTTTATAAATATTTCGTATAGCGCGGTTATAGTTAAATAAGGAAGACAGTGCTACAAAGAAGGTTTGTTTTATAGTTACCTTGAGTTATGAAGGCAAAAGTTATGTTGAGAACTTTCAGAATCAGATGAGAAAACGCACTTTTCGCCTTCATGTTTATATTATGTGAATACAATTAAAAAAACACCTTAGCACTTGAGTTTTGATCTTGAAGTCTGGGGTGTGAATACATCAAAATTTACTCTGTTCTTGCGAGTATGTACTTAACACATTTTGCTAAGTAAAAAATAAGTCATTTACCTATTAATTGTATGATAAAATGAACAACTACTGCTAAACCACTACTTATACGAGTGGTCGATGTTTATGTGGCTGTTACCAGCCTACAACAAGTACCTACATACTTACAAAACAAGTTTTGTTGACAGGTTTCTGGCCTATCTAGTCGATACCAAACAGCCAAGTAATTTAATATTTTATTGTTTTCGTAATAATGACGTAGGAATAGGAATGATTTTATTGAAAGTCTATTCCAATTTGAAACTCATAATAAATTTTCTTTGTAGTATCTACGTAATAAGGTTAATGCATCGTTTCATTTTATTTTAATAAAAGGTTAAAAAAAAAACTAAGTTAACAGGGTTCATCTCTCGAAGTTTTAACAGTTGAAAATACTGCAATTCGGTTAACAAATTTTAGGTTAATGTTAGAAATAGATTGGATTTTAAGATAAACAAAGTTATTGTTCAATATAATAGCATCATGTGTTTTGACAAAGCCAACGCACGCTGCACAAGTGTTGTGGGGTTCGGTCCCATTCTCAGCAAACCATTGCCTTCAGCGTTTCCCCATTTACGAATCTTGTAAGTTAAAACCTGGCCTCCTATATGGTCCATATGGAGAAGTCCATGGAATTCGGTCCGGTGAGACCACTCTTCTGTAGTAAAGAACCCCGAAAAGTGATTTTGTTAAAAATGTTTCGTCAGATAAGTTTTGTGAGATGGTTCCAAGTCCTGCTAGAATGTCAGTGGCTTGTGTTGAATTGTTTTCATTCCCACAATTTCAACGCATCATTTTACACCTTTTGTTAGTAAACTTTCTGAGTTACCTTCACGTCCCGGTTGATGAAAATGTGTGGATTATTGGGCCGCAGTCACCGCTACACGGTGCCTGCGGCACAAAACAAATTTTACCGCGCTGCCATAAATAACTAGAGTCTGTTGCAGCATGGAGATGGTAACACTTTAAATGACAGACTCTGTATAAATTGAAAAAGTACTCAATTTTTGGGTAGATCTTCTAACATAACATTGTTTTAGAGACATGGTTCAAAATTAGAAATAAAGTATTTTCAATTACATCTGATAATTGTTGAAAAGACTTGCAGGCACGCCAACTTTTAGTTTATAACAAAACCCGGGCTTAAGTTTCAATATTTCAAAGGACTCAAATTCCAGATTAATAATCCGCACTTCATATCTTATTTATTTAGGTAGGTTGTTAAATACCAACATCATCTAGGCCTAATATAACGATATTCATATTCTTAAAAACGAAACCATCTAATCTTATTAAACTATGACTTGAATTAATTACGTCCACAAAAGCTTAAAAACCCATCGCCGCTGAGGCCGCGATATTATCTACTTAACCAAAGGGATTATGTTTCTATCTTCATCTTTGACAGAAGAGCTTTAATTCCATTTTTCTTCCACTTCCTATTACAAAAGGTATTACGTTAAAATAATTAGGATACGTTGTCAAAATATTACGTTAGAGAGGTAGTTATAAGACTCTCGTGCAGTGTTAAGTAGGCACCACAATAAGGTTTATGATATAAGTAATAAATACATATAAATTTGAATCGTAATCCGTTGATGTATGTTCTTTTGTCCATCGACCCAAAAAGTTGTACCGGACCAGCCGGCTTTAATAACTTAATATGTTTTACAATTTCTTTCCGAGGATTAAAATATGTCCAAAGATCCATATTGCCTTTATACAGGATTAAAAATGTATAATATCAGTAGTAACGAAATATGTCAATCTTATTACTTATTCTAGGTTATTTTATGAAATTATATTAGACAAAAAAATGTTAGCTGCTTCAAATCGCTTAAAATAATACAAAAATCTAATCATAAAAGAACTCCTTGTGTTAGACTGCTTGCCCAAACGTGTGTGGGTAGTGACTTTGAATGATAATGATCATAACAACATAAAAGTAGCCACGCTACGTAATATATGACGTGTAGTAAAACTTTTGGAGGAAGGTGTTAAAAGCCGTGAACGTGTCCCGGCAGATGATTCAATCATTCATGAAGATATGATCGTACATCATCAGTGGCGAAAGTGTTAACTCTGGCCGACGCGACGCCTTCAATGGGATCCTGCCTCACACCGTTTTTTTAGTTAACGCCTTTTATTTTGTCTATAATTTATTATTTCATCCCGGCTCGTAGGGTATCCGTGCACTGTAGACTTGTTTTATACTTCTTTGTTTGGTCTTTTTAGCTGTCGGATTATAACGTGTTTGTTTACACTTTAAAGCTTAAATCTAACGTTTACTGTAAACAGAAATACGTTTATGAGACAAACGGAATATTTGAAGTGTCAAAATATTTAATAGCTCGCTCGGTCTAATCGTTTCCATTTGCACATGTGGGGCTATACTGACAGGAAGCTAACGTTTATTATATTAAAAAAATAATTTATAGTTCCGAAGAAGTGTCCTAAAATAAATCATCAGTTTGCGCTACCGCTTTTAGTAAATTTGTGGTTAATGTCCTCTGTAATTTATGGTAATTATAATATCTATGGTATTGTAATCAATGGGCTTACAGATTTATACAGAAGTGTGTAAGCAGACATCAATAATTTTATCATAAATTATTCTGTCACTACTTCCAGTTAAACATAAAGGAAGATATTTAATTTACCTTACCGATGATGTGTGGATTTTAACAACAGAAAGCAAGAGAAACAAATACAAGTACAACATAACACAAATATCATTATTTTAGAGGTTGTAAAAACATTCTTGAAACTCAATTTCATAAATTCAGTATTCAGATTGTAGTATCGGACAAGGCTATCTAAATAACCTACCACTTTAGTAAAACTTAATACTCCAACGTTAATCATATCTTTACTGTAAAAATAACGTAACTAATCATTTTAAAAAATCCATCCAAAGTCGTGTATCTACTCAGTACCTTTGTCGACTCGACGACATTTGAACGCTACCTGAGCCTGCGTGTCAACTACATCGCTCACCGGATTAACTTATACCTTCTATAAAATATATACCTACTAGCTAGTTCAACACACTAATGTTAATGGGATTATAGCTAGGTTCCATTAAACTCGTACTGTTGATACCAATAAAGATCACGAGCAAGTTTTTTGTGTTAAAATAATTGTTTCGTTAAGACCAACACGTCTATCAATCATGCCTTAACCTTTTAAGTAGGTAGGCGATCAATTTATCTTAAGAATAAGGAGACAATATATTAGAACACCTAGATACTGTAAAAACTTATTGCATAATATTATAAGCCAGTCACTACTTCACTAGCTTTTAAGCTACATCAAATTACTGAGAATGAAGGACATTTGGATAAATCGACCGTTACTTCTAACTGTTTATTTTAAAAGAAATACTGATAACGTGAGAGTAAAACAAAATAGTAGATATTTCACACTGTCACACAATTGGTGTTTTATCTGTCTCTCAAACGCCTACGATGGATGGGATCAGCCTATTAAGTAAATACGGCAACAACGCAGTAGGCACAATAAATCCACGTAGCCGCAGATTCGCGTTACGACGTAGTCCGATTATTATTTGAAGTAACAGAAAACTGGAATTATATCACAAAGGTCGTAGCAACAAAGACCAACAGCGCGACTGGATTACGCTGTCGTACTTGAGTAAAATTTATTATCGGATTTTCGATTCGGCCACCAATGAAGTTGTTGGACAACAAAATCTTTTGATAGATTTATCCTGGCTGACCGCATTAAGACTCGCTCCTGAGTTATTTTTAATGTGTCGCTATAAATTTTTGGACCCTTAGTGACAGCCGTGCTTTTTTACGCGATCTTCGCCGCACAACCTTAATAACAAATTAATCATAATTTTAAAACCGCTGTTTATTTAATGTTGAAACTTTCTCAAATAAAGTGGTTTTATGTTTTAAAACATTAAAGGAATTTGTTTTTGTTTAAGCATCAAAGTTCAACAATTACAAAACATAAAAAAATACATTTGTCGATCGAAAGATGATTGATGCGCGCGTCTCCTATCTTTGCCCATTAAGTAATAATAGTTAAGGCCGAAACGCTAAACCGATCGATCAAGAAATCAATCCGACGAGGATCATTTTAGTAATGGATTACGTTAAAGCTACCGGAAACGTGACAGGAGATATTATAATAGTACAGTTATTATGCTGGTGCGTTTTAATGAGATAGTTATAGACTTATTTGCTGCCAACATTTTACCGATAGCAACAGGGTAATCAACATTTTAAGTCACTTTAAACATATAGAAATATCTTTAAAATGAGATAAAATATTGATTCTCATACCGAACTTAAGTAGCTTTTACTTATGTTTTTTTTTCATCCATAGGCTGCAGGGATCGAACTAAAAGAAAACCTTGCGGCGAGTGCAGCAACCTGGCCTTACCCAACTGTCTACCACCCCTACGATGCAGCCTTCGCAGGGTACCCTTTCAATGGGTAAGTTACATAATTACATTTTTACTCATACGAAGTAAGTTTACTTCAAAACACTAAGAATCTAAAAATTATGTCGAATATTTTGTACTTTCCACGGAAGGACTGTCATAGTAACCCTCTGCACCCAATTAACAGCGGATGCCGATGTGACTTAGGTATGTAAACTTGGTTGTCAGACTTGCGGACTTTTGACTGCCCCTTGAAGGGACTTTTAAAGATTTCTGCAAGGCATCCGCGATCTGCATGGTAGAATGTATCTATAATTCAGGTCCGTCTCTATGTATCCTGATTTACTATTCTCGTTGACAGCGTTGGGCAGCTCTGTGCCTGGCATAATTAATTTTTGAGTAACTGGTGAAGCGAGCGAATACCAGACGATACTCGGCACTTGGCAATTTACAGATGAGTCCCTAATGGCTGCAATATCGACAGAGTAGACATGCAAATCTCTAAAAAAGGGGAAAAACCGACGTAAAGGCTAAAATGGATGCTACGCCCAAACTACCTCCTGTCAGTCTACATTTCCTGTCCATACCACTGATGCTCTTTTTACGCTCTTGTCCCGTTGACTTGGCTCTTTATGTTTATAGAAAGTCAAACGTCAGCTTTGTGGGGGTTAGCTAATTATTGCTTTTACTATATGACATGTCTAGTATTTTAAAGATTTCGAGATTTTTTAAAGTTTAGTTGCGAGAAAGCTATTATACAGATCTTTTCTAGACGTAGGTAAATTAAATGTGGCATGATCTTATACTGTCAATACAATAAATTTTTAATGGTTATGATTTAAAGTTTATTTCTCTTTTCAAATAAAACTAACAATTAATAGTTTATAATAAGCTCTTTCTTATTTGTATTCCGAAACTTTAAATAGGTTTCGCTTACATAAAGACTGCCTGTTTCATAGTTAGTGTTTAAGATTAAGTTATGCAGTAAAAGTTGTTATAATAATGTCTTTAGATCCTCCTTGTTTGCACTTACTAAATTAAAAGTAATTTTCGTAACCGGTAACAGGTACGTCAAATACTTCATTACTGTCTTATTAAAATTAACCGTTATACTCAAAGGTGAAACAGCATGTTATCACTCGTGTCACGCAATTGAGGGATAAAGATTAAGGTTCTTATATTTCGAATTAATTAAGTGGGAGTTAACAATTAGTAGTAGACTTTCAGAGACAAACAACTCAGAAAAGTTAGGATATTAATTAAAGACCACGTTGTAAAAATCCTTCAAAATTACAGTAGTTAGGTACCTCATTTAGGTTTACATGAACAAAAACGACTTTATGTAGCTCACAAAAACTACATTGTCGGTAAGTAACCAGATACTTGGACAGAGGGGTGTAGGTGTAAAGTATCAATGTGTACGCCCCGCGGTCGAGCTAAGGGTTACAAACACACACATACGTGAGAAATCTCATTTAGCTTACTGTACAGCAGCTTATAACCGCAGCCTTGTTATTTATAATGTTACTTCAACTAAAGTGAGCAGCTAAAGTAGGTTCCTTACTGTTGTAACAAAGATTCTTTAGGCAATATACCTTTAATAAAAATATACCACCGCAAAACCCAGAGGCGGCAGATGACACTACCATTTAAAATATTTTCCTATCTTATATTCTTAATGCATTTCCAAAAGGTAATCAAAATCCGTTTAACCCCTTAATAACGATACATTAGCCAGATATCGCTTTTTTAAATAAGTAGGTAATTCTTGTGAGTCTTTTGATGTGTGTATATTATCGTAATCAGCGCAAACGTACCTATGTAGATAGGATTTGATACAGTCAACACGCTTATGTAAACTGATAGCGGCAAGCTGAAAAGGTTACAAAACATGAGTTTATTAGATAATTATGAATGTTGAATTAGATTATCGAGAATGTGTCCGTATATGCGGGCGTAGGTACACAAAAGCAGTTCTTTAAGTGCGCAAATGTAGGAAATGGTCGCCGACCTACATAAAAAAACCTATATTTTGACTATTGATATACGAGTATGTTATGGCTGGGATGTGGGGTTTATTGATCGCGCTACCAGGGTTGCTATCGATTTTACTATAAAGAAAAAAAGAGAGAATTTAAAGGGAAGTTTGAAGTAATTAATTATTTTTAGGCAGTTTTGACCGACTTCAAAAAGAAAGAGGTTAGGCATTCAGCGGGTTTTTTTTTAATTTTAAGTCTGTACACCGATTTTTCCATGAGTTAGGAGCCTATTTACATGATTTTTTTTTTCATTTGGTAAAAGAAGCTCGCTCGATAATCTCATATAGATTAATAACTTTACTTGGGTAGTCACTGTTATTAAACTTGCAAGTAGTGGTATACAATTTTTTATGGGGTAGGGTAGATAGCAGAAATAATAAAAAGTGACAAATAAAAATGTCTTACAGAAAAAAACAACTGACTTCCAACAAAAATAGTACGAAGTGAAAAATAACTTTAATTTTGGAAGTCGATGGCAAAAAACGAAAACAGAAAACTAAAAACACCGACTTCCAAAATTTATTTTATTTTTCCCACCCACTGTTTTTTTTTTTTTTTTGCTTGTCGGATATTTTATTTTTATTTGTATCTATATGTTTTTATTTGGTACCTAGTTACCTTGTCACTAAATATATTAGTATCACATATTTTAAGTGATAGGTATCGACGAATTCGTTAGATTGATTTGGATAAAAGCGCGGCACATGTCAATCAACATCGACGCTACTTTTAATGTTGATGCTGTTAATGATCAGTAGGTAGCATAAGTGAGTTAGTACATAGTTTTTTCGATATATCCGTGGTTTTTAGCGAGTTTTCGAACCCTACCATTAGAACGGGTCTTCATTGTTTCATCAAAAAAAAATTGACATATTATCCCAAACAATTTTCCGCATAATTTCATTTGCCAAATTATTACTAAGGAAACAAATTCTTCACAAATAATTGTAACGAAAACCTAATGTTTGGCAAGTGAACGTTTAAACAATAACTTGCTTACCAACTAGTACCTTTACCAATTTTAATGTAGTCAAATACTTCAGGTGGTATAACATATTTTACGCAAAATAAAATAAGCCGAATATTTAGTATCGTCAGTTTTCAATTTTATTCAGTCAGTTGTAAGCAATTGACTCGATGATAAAATAATTGATTGATTTGATGTCAATGATAAAATATTTGCATCTTTTTGCCAGTTGCACAAAATATACAAAAATAAATTACAATGTGTTTTGTTGGTTTGGTTTTACATTGAAAAATATATTTCTGGCGTTGTGTGGTCACAGTTC
Source organism: Apamea anceps (assembly GCA_951799955.1). Taxonomy (NCBI): domain Eukaryota; kingdom Metazoa; phylum Arthropoda; class Insecta; order Lepidoptera; family Noctuidae; genus Apamea; species Apamea anceps. Next base: position 18,235,481 of record OX637500.1, on the reverse strand, counting down.
TAACCTAGCTGTTTCGATTGTTGCAAATTTCACTAAACTCTAAGAAAATTATGAATGATACATGGCAATTAAGTAATATTATATTATATTAAAATGGATCTTAACCTAACCTACAGTTCTGGTAGAAGTTCATTTTTCGTTCGTCGTGCGGCCTTCACCTTCCCTTATCCACACAAATTGAAGTCTGTAGGTACCATGTAAGTGGGGCATTTTCTTGGCCAGGGCCGTCGCTAAGTTTGCCGAATGGGTGGTATTAAATTTATTATATCTCATCTTAATGCATTTCCATATGTCTTTTATTTGGTGTTCTCTAATAAAGAATCAACTATATCCAGAAATGTACAGTCAGGCAAATTATATGTTAAGACTTCACTTCATAGAACTGTCTTAGAGTGACCGTTGTGATTTTATATACTGGCAGTTTAAGTTGGTACCTAGTCAATTTGCTTAACAATTATTTTCCCTGTTTACATACTGATCGATCACTAAAATTACTAAAAATCCTTATCCAAGATTTACTCTATACCGGGTGCCTTGGGAAGTTTCTTGTAGAGCTTTTTTTAAAGTAGTACCTACTTTCATAAAGTTTTACAACATCATCTTAGGATTTTCGGATTATTTAGCTAGCAAGACCAAATCTTCCACAAAATAAAGATGCAACAGGGAAGACCATTAATTTACAATGTTTTACATTCAATGGAGCAAATTAGTATTAATGTGTACAATGTGGAGTATTGAAGTGTGGCGCCTTGATGCAGCTTGAGCGAGCGTGACCCCCCACCGACCATGTCGATAATTGTTCAATTTGAACATTACAGCCAGTTCAGTTAGACAAAGTAAATACATAAATAGTTCAAGGGTACTATCGTGTCCAGTAGAACCGCAACCAACTGCTTAGAGAAATGTGGACTCCTTAACACACACACGTCCTATGTGTCGTATGGTCCTAGAGATCTTACATAAACAGTATTTATTTCCAAACATGTCTTTCACCTCTATACTGAAATGCTAATTTCCTTGGGTCATTGAAGTGGAGAATTGTTGTTTTCATTTCACAATCAAAATTCCTCGATGAAATCGTGTCGCCTCGTTAGGCTAACACTGGTCCAACCTAATGGTCTAAGGGTTAAAATAAATGCAAATTATATTATTTTTCATTCGGTAATTGTGATGTTTCACATAAAATAACAAAAAAAAAACAACGGAAATATTCAGTAGTTAAGGTGACAAATGATTTTTCTTAGAATCAAGTAATAATGAAATATTAACATTTATGTATCTTCATTTGTTCAAAAACATGCGCAAAAAACTCCAATGAATCAAAATGTTTCACGCACTAAACAGAAGGACAAAAAGTAGGAAATCTGTTAGTAGTTTGAAGAAAAACTCTGGCATTACAGTATTTTGTTATAGAAACACTTCATTAGTTTCACGCCTTGGTACTTTACAAGATTTTTTCAACGATAATGTCGGCGCATACCTATTGATCGTATAACAAGAATGCGAAAGTTAATACAATCATGGCATCGTTCTCATGAACTGTTTTTGCTACGTGCTCATCGCGCCACGTCGGTAATTATAATTAGCAATGGTTTCATGTCAATGTGAGGAGGAAACATTGTTTTTCTATCACATTTATAACACATAAACTAGCCATAAACGATAGCTAACCTGTAATTAATCGACAGTTGAGCATTATAAATAAAATTGCATCAATTAACAATAGACACGAGGAATAGATATGGTACTCACCATATCTATTCCTCGTGTCTGTAGCCTATTATCATAAAATTTAGTGTTTCGATAATTATGTCCTTCAAGTAAGAGTCACCAATAGAATGAATGCAACCTTTCGTCTATGAGTATTTAGACTTTCAACTATAAGGATGTTTAGGTTATAACATGTTGGTTATTTTTTGCTCCACTAATTGTAAACAAAAACAGGTCGTGGATATAAGTTAATTAGCGGCTTTATAACGCGTTAATAGATTACCGCCGTTGTTAACTATATGTAGAGAGAATGCTTTGATTTATACGTTTTTAATTGCACCGCTGTGCACTGATGCCGCGCTAACTTCGCCGAATGAATATAGATTACGCGATTGGAACTAACTTTAGACGTTCTTCTACCGCAACGAAACCCCTCGTTAATTTGAATTAGTAATTTAAAAACATTTTGTATCCTCTATTAGGTTGTATGCCGCTGTATTGGAAGTATTTATCGTTCGCTGTAAAACAGTAATTGGCTATAAAAACGTATCTGTGGTAAATAGGATTGCTAATAGCTACATTTACTTTGCGCAGTTCCGGTATACGTATTAAAAAGTGTGATAATGAAGAGCCGCTTGTTGTGTAGTATTTCAATCATTCGCTAAATCATAGTAAATAACGTTACCGGTTTGCCAGTAAGTACCTACTACAAGCGCAACATGGATACGTCAAGTGCCAATTATATTCATCATTAACGATAACTGTAATTTGATTTAGTTTCTCAACTTGCAGCGAGAGGAATAATGTTTTTTTTTCCGTTTTGAAGTTCATCCATAAAGGGGAAGAATCCTTTTTTCAAAGTTGCTGATTTGTCAGGTAGTAATTAACTATCATTATACTGAAGAAAACAATATATTTTTTTCTAAAAATAAACTTCTTTTACTTATTTTGTTATATTATTGTCTTATATTGTTGTTCGTTTTATAAGATTAAACAAAATGACGTAACTGACATGAATAGATTCTGTACAAATTGGCTACTACAGACCAGAAGTGATCAGTTTTATTTGTTTACAATATTATTATGTGATAGTAAAAAGGCCGTATTGTCCTACTTCAGAGAAAAATCCTGAATATTGCAGGCATTTAAGGTTAGAAATAATTATTTTAGGAGATTAGAAAGGATATCGGAAGTCTTTTGACTGCATTGATCACAATGCGCTTGTACCTAAACTTAACTAATTCGGAACACAGTATCATTTTGTAGATTTAATCATTTATTTTCTATCTAGGTGATAACAAATAACAGCCATTGACATCACAGCACCCTCTGAATCATAGGCCCAACATGGGTGTGCCACAAGGCTTTACTCTAGGCCCTTTTCTGAGCATTCATTGATAGGCTATTTAACAGAAAACGTATATTTCGATTTTATGTCTATGCCTACCACAAACGAGTAGTAGTAGGCCCGCTGTCCTGCAGTAGATTACGATAATCCTGCAATAGGAAAAAAAATATTGTCCTAGTTCGACAACCATAGTATCATAAGTTTTTTTCTGACAGGCTTAAACGCATTCGCTAGAAATAACCGCCTGCTCTTTTACTATACCAGGTTGATACAAATTTCCCGGTTCAATTTCATTTCATTTAAAAATTATACTTATTTTAGCAACTCTACATTGTTAAGAAAAACTTACCTAAACACGAATAACGACGGCTGTATCGTATTTTACCTGCATCAAAAAGAAAAAAAAAATACATAAACAGAAGGCTTAAAATAATCACGGCAAAGATTCGGATAAGATAACACCTATTGAAAAAAACGGAGTTGAATTCATAAACAATGCAATAAAATACTGTTGAATACGATGACTGCGGCATCCAGTTTCTAGAGGTGCATATTTGCATATTCTTGCAATCAATACATATTGTCATGAAAGTTTTTTAACTTGTTTTTGGGCGTCTCTTCGTGATAGTTACATCACATCATCTACGAGCCTAGATGATAAGACTGAACGTATTGGCCGCAAACTGTTTTCGACAGTTCTTAAGAATTTTCCTAAGAAAATTATGTTCATAATAAAACTATTAACGTTCTCAGACTTCTAAGTCGGTATAAATAAAACATCTGTCACTTTCAATTACAATGTTGGACAGGAAGCTTACAGGTTTCGCTTAATAGTCGTGCGATCAAAATCCGCAACTGCCAATAGCGAATAAATCACCATGTCAGTTGTGAAATAACAAGCGTTAAATAACACAATTAAAATGTTGTAAAACGTCGAGGGGCGTCTCACTAATAACGAGGTAATAGAAGGTTTTGAAGTGAGCCGAGCGGGTGGCAGGTGCGACTCCAGACAACGACTCTTTCCCGATGCGTATCTCACACCTTAATCACTCACGTCGGCAACAATCCGTAATGATATGTATGTACTAAATAAACACGAAAACGGACCATAATTAAGTACATTTAACTATGTTACCGACTTGAAAACGTGATAGAGGTGAATTAAACAGTTTTTTATTGAATTTTTTATTGCGTATTTCAAGACTAACTCGCTGCTTCGTTGTTAATAATATTATTAATAGACTTTTAAGATTTAACAGATATTATTTTTGTCACGTATTCCATTGTACTCTACTCTATCTATTCCACTTTAACAATTCCTCTTACTTAAGAATTGCTTTTGATTAGGCCTTATTGACCTCATCTATGAAAAAACATATTATTGACGTGTAAAAGTGTTTGTATAAACCTACTCATAGAGACAAACACAATTTATTGATGATAAAGTTAAATCGGCAACAATCCTCACGGCGAACCTACTCATAAAAAACCGGCCAAGTGAGTGTCGGACCACGTACAATGAAAGGTTCTGTAGTAAGGATGATTTTATCCCAAAAACAACCTTAGCATTGTTGTTGAAAAACATCGAGATACGTCACGGTCAATTTTTCAACTGCAAATGAAAGTTTGTTACCGCAAACTAATATTTTGTATGTGATAAAACTACAAATGAACGATTTTCGAACTTTTTCCTTTACTTGTGCTATGAGACCTTGCTTCTCGCCAAATTTCATTATTCTAGGGCAACGGAAAGTACCCTATAGGTTTTGATTTATTTGCGAGTATCAAAACACATACTTCGCATAAATGGCTGTATTTTTTTACTGCGTTGGCTTACGAGTAAAAGCTTGATTTTTAGAGCTCCAAGGGACCTCCTACCTACTTACTACTTCAAGGGACCTACGTATGTATTTGATATTAATTTACTTGATTCCTCCACGCAGTCCACGCGTTCCTGAGAAAAAGAGTCTTGACAGACAGACATACAGACACACCGACAACGAAGTGATCCTATCCGTTTTTTCATTTTGAGTTACGGAACCCTAAAAAAACCAAAACAACGTTTAATTTAAGCCAGTAAATGGTATTTGTATAACGATATGACCGCCAATAAAGCACCGCCGACGTTGAATGAAGTTGAATAATATATCAGAAAATAATACACGCCAACTTATAGACTCGATGAATATTGGATGGTCCGAACTTTCCGCGTGTATGCATTCAACAACAGTCGCGGTACAAGCTTAATTCGTCGGGACTTCGGACGTTCGGGAGTACGCCTTGAAATATATACCTACTGTCAGTGTATATGAAGATATTCTGTATTTGTTAACAACCACCAAGCTAGCTGATAAATTACCGTATTTTTTTTTCTTGATGCATTGTTGTCGTTATCCATACACCACGAACTGGTTAATTTTCATTATGAGCGAAATTATGACAGAATATTCAAGATTTCACAATCAAACTATAACATTATAGACTCCCTCTCACAGTGAGGAGGCTTGTGTCCCGACACAGGCCTCCTCACTGTGAGAAGGAGTGGGCCATAATCCACCACGAGTGCCCAGTGCCGGTTTGTGGATGTCACATGTCTTCGAATTTTTGGTTCTAGGACATGCCGGTTTCCTTATGATGTTTTCCTTCACCGTTTTGAGAGCAGTGGTGATGAAATTAAATACACATAGTAAAGTGGCTGCCTGGGTACGAACTCACGACCTACAACTCGTAAGTCGACCAAAGGTCTCTCAAGATTTATAAAAAATCTCTGCAGACACAATCAGCAGTACCTACGGTACTAAGTACGTACGGTAGGTAAAGTTATCAATAAATATACTACCTTGTGTATGATATTGCACCATTGGTCATCTATCCTGTGACCAGTGGCTATACAAATTAAAAATCGTATTTGCAGGGTAACGCGTAGGTAAAAGAAGGAACTGTTAAATACTTTCGCTTTTCGAACAAACACTAGCGTATGTTATTATTCACGAAAAAAATCGCTGGATCTGAGATTGTCAGAATTGCCCTGGTACACATGTGGTTAGTCACTGATGTATGTCCGATTTAAGTAAATTAATGAAACAATTTTTAACATACCATCAAAATTGGTGGTTGTCGACAGACAACGGTGCAATATTAGCTGATATCAAACATTCACAGTAACACATACTTACATCCTTTTTTATAAGTTTTCATTACACACCATGCTACTTTTAGAGTTATTCCGGGTGCTAAGGACATTTATATTTTATACTCCTGTCTGACATACTTAGGTACGTCAAAGACATTAACGTATAGCAGAGTATACTATGTGGTCCTAATGAAATCGAATAAACTTAACGCGTGGTCCCTAATGTGTGCCGATCAGGGCGTGTTTCAGGGCGAAAATGTTAAAAATTTTAGTTAAATTAAAATGAACTCCGCTCAAAACTATGTTTCATTGTATCAAAAGTATCAAAGCGCTGACAATTGCTAATCTAAAACTTTCGCCAGCAATTAGGCACCCCATGGGCACCCATAACTGGTTAGGAAAAGTGACACCCGACCGTGAAAAGGAGTCCTACAAACAAACCCTCCTAATTAACGCTTACAGAAACCCTAGACACACTGATCGGTTCCACAAACCCATGCATTATCATTTTATTTACATGCCTAAGTTATTCAAATCACAAAACTTATTTGTTTCTTGTTAAATTAGGAAAGATGGTATGCATCAGTTGCTTACAACATAACGGTTGTTATAAAACCATCTGAGGAAAACGGTTTACTACAGTAGGTAGGTATACTCATAAGCGATGGGCTAGCAAACTACGATGAACGGCTTTTAACTCTATCTAATTATCTACGTTTCTTGAAGCGAAACGATTATACGCGCCTAGTTCAACTGTTTGTCTGTTTATTAAATTTAATTAACATAAATCAAAGTTTAGTTTCCAGTTTACATGAGTTTTGCGTAAAGCAACAGGCTTACTCAATATTCTCCTTATGGCAATTTGAGTACTAACAAATGATTTATCGATCACGCTACTAAATGTCGTTTCTATCGAAATAACGTACTGTAGAATAATTTGGTAATAAAATAAATAATCATAAAATAGGAAATTAATGCTTTCCAGAGTTAACTGGAATATCTCTACTTGATTTAGCGTTAGAATGACTTATAAATCTTGTAATTAAAATTAATTACAGGATAATTTATTCTAACACTAAAGAAGGGATCAAATGACACAATGTGCCAAAAAAGATGCTCATACTTACTGTTTTAGATCATCAACTTGTGACAAGTAAATTTAATACGCTAAGGGCCCAACTAAATTTATTTTAAGTCCCTAATGTAAGATGGTCGCGCCGCAGTCCATAGCAGGCAGTAGCCCGTTAGACGACGGGCGACGGTCGTCAACCGGTGCGTCGTGACCGGTGTAACAACCACTGCCAACACTTCCTCTGTCCACCGACATAATTACAAACGGAAAATTCAACTACACCATACAAAAGTGTAGACGAATTTCGTTGAAGCAAGTGATAATACTCGGGAGGCGGACGCGGTCGGCACGCAGCTCACGTACCAATCTATTTGGCCCCGACCCGATATTGTGCACACAAAGTAACGATTACTCATGCCCGCCAAACTTTATTTATGACAGGAAGAAATTGCGATTGTATTCTCTTAATGGTTATAACTTCCCAATATGACGGCGCCTGTCGCTTCTTGTTTGCCTCAAATTATAGCAACATAGTTCGGATGTCTGTTTCAATCTAAAATATCGTAAACACATCAATATTCAGCATACTCGTACATTTGCATTCACTACTACTCAACTGACATGTGAGAATCTGTTAGGAAAATTATTTCAATCTTTTTTGCAATTTTTCTCTGAATGCCCTAAGGCCGCTCGTTGAGGTAGGGTAGGGAGGTTTAACGTTCACAATTTGTCAGTGCCGGTCACTTGGGATATAGCAAAAGTGAATCCACTGGCGTTGCGTAGCCAACATTGCGAGGCAATAAATGGGGCTATGTATTTTGTGTTTTTACAATTATTCATAACATTAACGACACTTCTTTATTCATTTCATTTTTTCTTTCTTGATTTAGTATGATTTAGTATAATTACCCCTTATACCTACAGTAACGAATTAAAGCGTGGTGCAACTAATGTGGATTTAAAATCAATTGCAGTCTTTTTTATTTTCAAGAACAAGTATAACCATCTGAGATTATATTAATAAGAGCAGCTGTTAGACAAAAGATCAATAATATTTTGCAAAAGATATTATTTTTGCCCAAAACTTAGTAGGTAATTTATTCATTAGATTTAGGTACTTGAGGCAGACGTATGCATGGGTACCTAAAGATTTCAATTCGCTTGAGGTGGTAATATATTTATCAGTATCGCAGATCAATTCTACAACACATTGATGATAACGCCGACTGAAGGGCTATGCGTCATCGAGCACAGTAACGCGTAGCGATAATAAGAGTCAGTCAAACACGTACTCTCACGTTTCTGTGTGGCCACTCCATTCCGGACATGATGTCATCGTCCACACTTGCGCAGAGGCGGCATGTACTGACACGGTGCCCGCTTCAACTATGGCTACAGCACACAGTTAATCGTGGATACGTGTACAGACAACGATTTACAGCACAAAGTGCCAGTCCTCCCGTGTATTACCAATCTATGGAACAATAAAGAGTACGCGCGAAGGCATATAAATGAGCGGTGGCGTATGCAAGGGACACCGCGCGTGCCATTAGTAAGCCGCGCTCGGTTCGGAGTAATTGACCGACGGGCTAATTTCATTCTAGGCGCATTGGACGCTTCCTCTTTCCTTTTTCCTATCGGTCAGCGGCGGCCACGAGGCGAGTTGTGATCGACATGAATGTACTTATTCAACTTAATTAAAAATAGACGACTGATGACTCGCTTTGTTCTAAGGCTGTTGATTTATTTGAAAGCCTCTTCACTTAAATAGATATTGTACTATAAGTACCTACTATAGAATAATTTTGAGTTTGCAATTTTAAGACTGCACCGATGGAGCTTTAAATATATATTTTTAAACGTTAAAAAATATACTTAACCATTAAAAAATACTGAATATCCTAACCCTGAAGAGCTTTTCTAACACTAGCGTGCTGTTTTGCATATATAAGCAAGCAGGTAGCACGTGGCGTTTTCAAACATCAGTGATGTTTGTGACGTCACATTATTGGAATCACACTTTCGGAGAATGAAAACAGCGTCGTAATTAAACCTGAAGATACAATGGTGTTTGACACTCTGAATCACCAACCCGCAGTGATCTAGCAGGAACAATCCTCGTTCTCTGTATAAGAAGAGGCCTTAGTACGAGAAAATTATACGCCAGTTGAATGAGCTTTTATTTATAGCACTAGTATGTATACAGGATAATTTTTTATTCAGTGCGTAAATTTTCACAGGGTGTTCTACCCATGAATATGAACAACTTTCACTATGGGACCATCTCTGAAATCACAAAAAAAAAATCAGCTGTTTCCTATAAAAGTTCAATACCTACTCGACCAAAATGTATGAATCTGCTGATTTTTTTTTCGTGATTTCAGAGATGGTCCCATAGTGAATGTTGTTCATATTCATGGGTAGAACACCCTGTAAAAATTTACGCACTGAATAAAAAATTATCCTGTATAACTCAAAATTGCCGGTATTTAATTATACGTCTACTAAGCTAGACAGCTGGCCAGACCATGACATAGCTAAAGCGACCTGCGTTAAATAGAACCTGCTTCTTTGGTTTATAATAATGCCTTATTTGATTTTATATAATATTTTGATTTTTGGCTGCATAAGATCAGAAAAAAAAACGTATGAGTATGTTCTTACTTTATTATAGCTTATTTCCGGCTTTTAGTTGGACGTAATTTAGCAGAAAGGATTCAACCTACAAAATGTAATTTTTAAGTTATCGAGGTTTTAAGCTTAGGTGTGTATTGCTGCAATGATATTGTATATGGAATATTTTGAAATATTGTCACATAAGGGCAAATATACCAATATTTTTATGAGTCAAGTTGTATTACATAGACTAACGCAATTTTAAAGTTATTGGGAAGAATGTGGGTTGAATCCTTTCTGCTAAACTACGTCCAGTTTTATTATAAATCAGCCGCTTTTGCAAGCTGGCAAGTTTATAGCAGGCATATTAGGCGGTTTCATTCATGCTAAGAAAATGAATGAAATTATATTTTCATATCAGTAGGTACCTAAATAAATCACATGCATGTCGATACTAGCTTAGCAACCCAACGTGTAGTCGATTACGTAGACGTACATACGATTTGCGGTTCCTTGAACGATATAACAAGCCGGTGGTTGTACATGTTGCAGACAGTTTGTTGTATTGGTCATGTATCGGTCTTGCGTGTTCCAGCTTAATGTACATATGTAGCGTGTTAAACATAAGTGCTACGATTAAAGATGCCGAATGAAGTTACTATTAAGGTATAGAAATATTTGCACGTAACTACCCACTTCTAGTATTGATGATTACTTAATGTAGTTCTTGCCACTTTTTACCTGACAGCAGGAATTTTAATTTAAACAGCAATGGTAATTTGTATGTTTTTCCATTTACGTCTTTGTGCTGCTAATCAAATCATCAGATTTTGACACAATGAGGTGTTGTAGTTGTTTTTGCAATTCAGTATTGCCATAATGTTATTCCTACTTAACCAACAATTATAATCTGGTAGTTGTCTTCCAATCACAAGCAAATAAGCACTACAGCAGGTTAACATCTGTTCACAACACAGAAAAGAACTTGACACCAAGTTCTCACTTTTCCTTAGTGTTTAAAATAAAACTTAGTGAGCATGTCTAGAATAAAATAAACCAAATAAAAATCGCAAAATTCGTATCTGAAGAAAATTGTGTGAATATAACTTAGCGAGCAAGCTTTTACTGCAAAAAGTTTATTACAATAACTTGTTGCTTGCCAACGTCTCAACAACTGTACTGTGGTCATTTAGGTCACTAACGATGCGATGTGCATTTGTCAAGTCAACTCTGATAGGTCAGCTTTCCCATCATATAAAACTCACCTCAATCCCAAGATGTAGGAACGGCTCCCATGAAACAAAAGAAAGAAAATACGTTAATTGGCGGTAAACATGACGCAGAAAAAACACTAACACAAAAAAGAACAAGTTGGCGGAAAAAATGCGCCACATCCACGCAAAACGGACATCGCTCAGCATACCACCACCAGCCACCAGCACCAGCATGCTTTACCTAGTAGTTGCGGTAACGGAGCAGGTAAACATCCGGTAGGAACCCCTGAAATAAGGATCACTCATAGAGCAATGGACCGAGTTTTTTTGGGTATCTTTAATTTACTTTATTATAAATTCATGCAAGGAAAAACTGGACTGCAATATGAGGAGTGAGTGATCAAAGGATTTCGTAGGACCGATGAGCGCTTTAAAACAAGGATCCAAGAGTGGACTGCCATCACACAGCAGTCCAGTCAGTTACAGCGATTTAGTAGATGCAATAGCACCTTCTTGAAGGTGAAGGTGAATTGAAGGTGAGAGTGCAGCAACTGCAGTCCACTGTTGATCATAGGCCTCTTCTAAGCCAATGCTTAGAAGAGGCCTATGATCAACAGTGGACTGCAGTTGCTGCACTCTCCGAAGCCGAAATCCAAGCTCTTTCTTTTATTTATATTTTTATTTTATTTATTCGGGAAAATAAACAGTTATACATTAAAATCTTACACTAAGTTATAAATGTACAAGGATTATAAATGTATAACCTACGACATTTTCCACAACATATTAAAAGTTATATATAACAGTGCGCTATTCTAAGATTTTAAAGCAAAAAAGTAGTTAAAAGGGAACTTAAACATAGACAGGCATGCAAACAACAGAGAAAGAGATAGAGAATGATCAAATATTAAAGTGACTAACTAAACTAACTGTTATACTCTAAAGTTATTTTCTTGGTAATATTTCTAAATTTTTGAGCAGAGTCGAAGAAGAAGTCGATGTCTTTAAAGATCTTATTGTACTGGTTGGTAAGGCGGCGTAGGGGTGCTCGCAAGCCCCCGTTTGTGCGACAGGAACTTACTGCAAATAGAGGTCTTGCGCGCACCCCACGGCATACCGTTGTTCTGGGTACTACGTAGCTGATTTTGTTGCGAGTATCAATACAGTCATAAGTATTGCACAGATCAAACAAGAACATTGTTTCCAACATAATTCGTCTAGACTTTAAACTTTGCAGGTTATACTTTTGCAATAGGTCATTGTAGGATGCATAGGTACGATGGCAACGAAAATGCATGGCCTATCTTTCTTTCTATTGAAACTCAATCGAAACCTTCGTCCATGCTGACTATTAAATGCAAATAATAATAATAATAAATTAAACGCAAATCTATCTATTTATTTAGTTATTAGCTGCGCCCCGCGGTTTCACCCGCATAAGTTATCAAACTTATGCGGGTGGGAATATCGGGATAAAAATTATCCTATATGTTAATCCTGATTATAAACCATCTGTGTGCCAAATTTCATCCAAATCCTTTCTGTAGTTTTTGCGTGACAGAGTAACAAACATCCATCCATCCATACATACTTTCACATTTATAATATTAGTAGGATTTTTGTATCTTTTGTGCAATAAGTATGTGATGATATTCCAATTACAATGGTGTTAGGAAAGACGTGTATTTAAGAGGGAATACCAAAATAAATAATAACCGTCCCAATTAAGATCGACTGCAAGCTTTATTCAATATAAATTCACTACCCAATGTATTTATATCCCTATGACATATTAAATTTACATGGCCACAATGAGAAAAGCGTTAGTGTTGTTCGAACGAACACCAGAAACCAATTTAGATTTTAATGCAGAATGAATGTTAATTCAAATTCGTAAATTGAAATTGGCATTTTACGCTTGTCCACCTACTAGAATGTTATTTCACTTAACGAAGATGTCTTATGAAATTAATTTTCACGTTCTTGCTCAATAAAAACCTACTAACGGTACTAAATGGAAACAGTATAGGTAATTATAAATACCTGTACCTATCTCGTTTTCCGAACAAAATGGAAGAAGTAGTAATTAAGAAAACATATATTTACCGTTAAAGAAAATTTTCCTTTGTTACTCAGAGCGTTAAGAAATCAAGTTCGTACCTAATTGCTATTGGAATAAAAGCTTACATGGATCTGCTCAGCTGCATGGATCTAATGAAAGTTTTACAGCACAGCAAAATCGAACATGCACAAGCATAAACCGATAGATAGTTTGCTAATGTTCCATTTAAATGTATATACTTTAATGTCATTTCAGATCTCAAACGGATTGCGATAAAAAACATGATTACAATAAAAAAAAACTCTTGTTAAAACATAAAATAACGCCTAAACATTGAGCGCATATACTTTTTTTCTCGTTTAGTAATATAGGTATATAGAGTTAACGACATAGATAAATAAAATAATTTTTGATAAACCCTTGCAACTTGACCAACTTGTATTCACTGATCACGAAGACTAGTATTACGTAACAAAAATTGTAGGAATTGTTGCGAAACAATGCCTGCTGACCGTATAAAATTCAATGTTCTCATAGATATTAATAATATGTCAGTAATAAAATGAGACGTGACCTCTGATAGCAAGTGAACCGTGGTCACGACACTTAATTTTCACTAGTTTATACGTTCTACATAAGGCGTCTTGTGAGGTCCAATGCGACTATCGGGCCGGCAGTGGCGCCACCGCACAACATAGTGACAAACGAGGAACATGTTAAGGCCTGAACAGACTATAGTTTATCAGATGTGCGAGATCGAGAAATTTCGTAATGACGAAACGATTTACTTACCCACCTAAATCTAATCTCCTACGAGATCTTTACTTCCTTCCACCTTAGCATCACCGTCACGCTAAATGTAGTGCCTAAATATGATTGATTTGACATGTGCGCTTTTGTTTAGACATTACATTTGAGTATTGCCTAGTATTAGTGATAACAGGGTTATCACTTTTAGAAAAAAATAACACTAATGTGTTAATTTTTTTTTAAAGTGACATTTCCTAAAAACGTAGGTACCTAGGTAATTCGCAACACAAGAACACTAATTTTTCTTTGGCGTTTTTATTGTATTAGGTGATCTGATAACCCTGCCACGAATGGTAGGTACTTGTGCTGAAATGACGGATGATTATCTTATAACTTCATATAAATATTCAACTGCAAGCATTTACTTCAATTAAACCATGTACTTGCCTAAGAGTCGGTTAGTCAGAAAGATGAAGCTAGTGACCCATTCCAAAGCGAAGCAGGTTCCTATGGAGAAGAACAGGTAAGAAACTCCATGGACGCTCTTTTAAATCGAAATATTGCGAGACGATGCTACAAAAGACAGACAAAAGCATTTATCCAACAATGTTTGTAAAATTTAACTCTTGTGCGACCAGACTGATTTGAGTATTCAAATGTGGACATGAAGTACCCTCTCGTGTATCAGCTTGCATAATATATCTTTCATTGGCATATCCAAGTAGACATGTGTGATCTATCCGCGCCTTTACACTTCCATGTAGGTAAATGTTCAACAGTTGATTGACGTTTGATAAATAGCATGTGTTGACATCTTCCTAGTGAGAGTTGAGCATTGATAAGTCTTTGGGAGGTCGTAAACAAATTTACAACAACAAAATAAACATGACAATTTATCGGGTCGATAAAATACTGTGTGGTAGGTATTTGTTGATTTGTTTATTATTAATTATATAATAACTGTGTACCTATGACTTGATACCATAATAATAATACTTTTATTGTTCTTCAAGATTACCTCTCACGATACCAAGCCATTAAATTCTTATCAAATATATTTTATTTCACATTAACTACATAATATATTATTTAAAAGTCCTTGTAGAAAAAATGCTCTGAATGGATTTCTATAATGTTACGTTGTTAAATATAATAAATTCATTGTTCACTAGATCCATAATCATAAAAATAATAAAAGTTTCTTATCAAAAATTTAATAAACATCTGTAAAGGTACAGTGCGCCAAAGATCTAACATAACATGAGTAAATCACGTTTCAAGTAACACAGTTTTACGCTTGATGCTCCGCAGTAGTATACATTTGTCAGCGCAAGGCTGGTGCAGAAAGTATTGCTCGGGTCACAGGAATAGAGTTTTAATCATAATCGCGACAAAACTCAGTTAAATAAGATCATTGTCATCATCATCATCATCTGCCTGGCCATTTCCCAAGGCGTCGGCTTCCAGTCTAACCAGATGCAGATAAATAAATACCAGTATTTTACAAGGAGCGACTGCCATCTGACTTTCACAACCCAGTTACTGATAATACGAAACCCCTTGGTAAGACTGGTTGGTTGGTCGGCTTAAACTGTTGAATAAGATGTGGGAACAAAACATACCGTTGAACTAACACCGTGCATGCGACGTTGTTAAGCAATGATTAAGTAAAAGTCAATCAGGGACACATTCGTTAGGCGTTTATGTAAATTCCAGAACGAATATTATGATAATATTTATAAACTTGATTGATCACATTAATCTTACATCTAGATTACAATGCAAAGTTTAATCATTGGGAAACCGCTACAATGCTTCCTGTAATATTTATCTAGGAGTTTTTGTGACCCTTGTGAATGTGAAACAAAGACCCTATAGATAAGATAGCGGTAAGCTTAACTCATTGTCTATGGACTTGAAAGAGATTTTAATCTAGATTAATAAGAGCGGCTTATTTGTAACATTGAGGGAGTTTATGTATGATCATGAGCAAAGTTACAAAATTATCAATGTTACAAATAACCATGGTGTTCGTCTATCAAATCATTATGCATTACTAGCTGCGCCCCGCGGTTTCACCCGCATAAGTTTCGATCCCGTGGGGATATAGACATAAAAATTATTCTATATATTAATCCTGGTTATAAACCATCTGTATGCCAAATTTCATCCAAATCCGTTCACGAGTTTTTGCGCGAAAGAGTAACAAGCATCCATACATTCATACAAACTTTCACGTTTATAATATTGGTGGGATTTTAGTATCTTTTGTGCAATAAGTATGTGATGATATTCCAATCACATTGGTGTTAGGAAAGACTAGAGGTATTTAAGCGGGAACACCAAAATAAATAATAACCGTCCCAATTAAGATGTGCATATAAAAGATATTATTATACCTTTTATTTTTAATAAAAAATTAAATTGCTATACCTGCTATTATGTAACATATAAAAAAATGGAATCACTACTAGGAAATAGGAATGTCAATGATAAAGATTTCGAACTTTGTTTTTCAACACAACAACAAATTTTGCTTTTTTCCATTTTCTATAACATACAAACAGACAGTAGTAGTACCATACTTGTTGCCTTTACGTTTTTCTAGTACTTATATAGGTAGGTACTCGAGTTTAGGTATTATAAAAACAGTAAGTAAGTACTTACCAGTGTACATTAATGAAACCTTCTTGTAGATTCTGTTGACTTCCAACTAACATGGTGGATTAATATTCCCACTAGCTTATACTAAATTAACCATGCGTGATATAATTTAATTAAAATAACATTCTTTTGTGTTTTTGACCGGAACCGGAACGAATAAATAGGCATACCATTTTTTAAAGCATGTAGATACGTGTACTATAGCTTTTCTGTTTTTATCTAATTAATACGAATAAGCTATTGTGTCATTTGTTTTTTATATCAAAGGCATTGAATATGCGTAGGTAGGATAGGGTATGGAAGATTGCGGTGTTATTGTACACTTTGCACCAAAATAAATAGGTAGTAGACATATCAATTGCTAATCTGCAGCGTCGTTGGCTTAATAGTCGCAACAGTTACTACTGAGCATGAGGTCCTGGGTTCGATTCAAGGGTCGGGCAAAGTGTTATTGAGTTTTGAGATTACTGCCCGGTTGATAGCAATAGGCTTGTCCCTTATTAAATGAGACTTAAACTTAAATGTCGACATGTGGGTGTACTAATAGGTACACCTCTGCCCAACCCTTCGGAATTCAAGAAAAAATCAAAATATTTTATTTTTATTTAATTTTTTTTTTTATATTTTATTTCACATAATGGTATCGTATTACCCAGTAACTGGGTTGTGGAGGTCAGATAGACAGTCGCTCCATGTAAAATACTGGTATTCAGCTGCATCCGGTTAGACTGGAAGCCGACCCCAACATAGTTGGGAAAAGGCTAGGCAGATGATGATGATGATGATAAACCTACATGGGCACTTATGAAATATCAGAAGCTAGGTGCACGGGTCCAATTACTTTGTGTGATATGTTAATTCCGATCTGATTAAATGCGCCAGGTCCTGACTCCTGAAACATGCCACATTTAATTCTTTAGCTATAAATTGATCTGAGGCCAATTCCCATAATTGCAAACGTTCAAAATCTAGTCGCAATCACATCTCAGCAACAATCAATGTAAAAATGTATTTGAAATGGGAGATTAGAGGTATTTTTTTACAGATTGAGACTGAGATCAGACTGTAAACGTTCTTAAAATTACGAGAATCGCCCCTCTGATGCTGGCATTATAGAACTTGTCGAATCCTTTTCGGGGTTAAGGTGCACCGTGAACTTACAATTACATGAATATTATCAGCTACCATAATAGAAGTTACGCTATTTGGAAGTAAATGCAGTTGTAATTCTAGGTTCTAGCTTCTACAACGATTTGTTTTCTTATTATTTTCAATCCAGGTATCGACAATATTTACAACAAATTACATACAATATCATGTTGTGACAGATTTACTGGCACACACTTGGGTTTAATTGCTTACGCGTACGACATATCGTTGTTATAATTGTTAAATTAATTAAAACATCTCTGTGCTACTGTATCACATACATTAATATTTTTATCAACTACGTAGACGGCAGGGTCAAGACACAAGTTTAACAGAAAAATAATTTGCCACAGATAAACGACACAATTTATGCCTTGTTTTTGTAAAGTTTAGTCTCGACACAAGAAAAGATTGATATAATGGAAAGATTTAAAACAATAATGATATTCATTAAGCTGCAATGCTCTCCAATAAATATTCGCAGTTATTGAGCATGAGTAATTATTATGACCACACTGGAAATTCTGTCTTAAAACATGATTTGCAATGTCAATCAACAAAAACAACTGATTGTTTATAAATGATTATAAGTGGTTACATGTTACGAATACGTGTAACGTTGTCAAGGTTCTCTATACGAATATAAAACAAGAGTAAGCCCGTTATGTAAGCATATAGGTAATATACGTAACATATCACCGGTAATGGGACAGGCAGGTAATTTGAAACTTCAAAATAAAAGCAATTTAAAATGTTACCCCTGTTACAAACACAAAGATGGCGCAACCGAAGTACCGGTGCGGTGGTGAGTTTACGCTTCGTTTGTCACGTGACATGCGCCGCCCAAGCCTCTAGATAACACGCCCTTTAACCACCTAACCTAACGATTGGCCCTCATTACAACCACCGCCGCCGAAAATATTCGGTAGGCAGCCACAAACACCGGATTGTTACAATCATACCTTGCGATGAATGCGATCATATACGGTTTAAGCTGTAAAGCGGCTCCCCCTAGCCACAGTTGTTTCTATTAGGGGTTTTTGTGCATGAAGCTGACCAATTAGTCGTCGGATAGCATGTTCGGGTGGCAGCTATCGGCTAACATGGACGCGTGCGGTTCGCCGTAATAGCGCGTTGCCGGCTCGTAATGTGTTTTTGGCGTGCCGCGCCCCCAGC
This sequence comes from Apamea anceps, assembly GCA_951799955.1. Classification (NCBI taxonomy): domain Eukaryota; kingdom Metazoa; phylum Arthropoda; class Insecta; order Lepidoptera; family Noctuidae; genus Apamea; species Apamea anceps. The sequence continues at coordinate 18,216,587 of OX637500.1, read as the reverse complement.
CACCCTATCTACCCACCAATATTTAGGACCTGTATCGTACCTTTTAAAACTTCGTCCATAACCCGAGATTGGTCGTTGCGTGCGCCCATTTCTATATTACGACGACGAATAATTAGCTTTATCAGATATCATTTTTACGAACACAGTAATTTACTAGTAGCATGAAAAGCGAACTTTGTGTTGGAATCCACTTATTAGTCTCTACTAGCAGAGGTTATTGTGTCGATCTGAGTCTAAAGCTAAACCAAAATTATTCGATCTTAAGTTAGTATCAAAGTTCAGGAGTTTAAAATCGAACTGAGTTCCTGAGGTTAGCTCCTACAACTAGAAAAAAGAAATACGATATACTTAGCTCTGTGGGGTACGATCTCAAGTGCGTTTTACACACAAAAAATCTGTCACCATGTATTAAGTGTGTCTTTTAAATTTCATAGATGGTGGATTACAATGTTGACGAAGTCTGTGAAGCGTAAGAAAAAGGTGTAGGTACCTACATCTATTAACTCACAAAATATGGCACCGTGTAATTTTATATGGGTGCGGACGATGTCATTGGTAAATTTCAAACTGTAAGAGAAACACTATACACGTTAACTTGTCTTTAAGCTACGTCATGTTAGTTGTGGCGGTATGACCACTCATACAAAAATTCTGTTGGTATACGATTACGTTGTGTCGCATATAGTATGAGTTTTACGTTTCTTTTAATTTTATCATTCGAAAATATATATTAAATATGTAATTGTGGCCTGTAAGTACATACGTAAAGTACGATATCGTGGCTTAGCATTTCCTTTTATAAATTATCTGGTAGGTAGGTATTAGGTATACTATGTTGACTTTACACATGATTAACATGACAAATGCCCAGTATACATAGCTAAATCGATGTTACTACCTTTTTTAACCTAATAGTGTATAAGCCTTTTGATCTCGTACAGGACTTTCTGTTTTTTTTTTTTACTTTCTTCTTATTTAGTTTTGTTTTTTATATTTTTATGACTGTGTTTAGTTTAATTTGTAATCTTCCTGAGCGAGTTACAATAAATACTTTTTCTTTCTTTTTCTAATAAACAGAATATTCTGATATACTATAGTTATCTACGTAGCAGTAAAATAAGGTAGGTATATAGCTATCTTGAAACCATTTGTAACACTGCAAGTTAAAGTAAAACTTTAAAAGTTTTGTTAGATAAGGCCTAAATACTAGATATCGGGTAGTCAGGTAGTCACAAAATCTAGGTTAGTGGCACAATGAACAATAAATAGCACTTGTTTTACTTGATACCAGTAGGTACTATATAAGTAAACAAAACTGTTAACTTAACGTAACTTATTAATTAAATTATGTACGTTCCTACCAAAAATATACCACACTTAAGACCACGTTAGGTAGCGGAAGGGACTTTCCCAAAGGGGATAGCCAATCGTAACACTAAAATAAACATAATCACGAAAAACAGAAACTTTATCAACCTACGGTAAAGTAGGAACAGTCACATGTGGCGTTGGTAAAAATCAAAATCAAAAGTCTAAATGACTTTTGATCATTAAATTAGGCTGACAATCAGCACTTTTTGAACGTCAAAATTACAAAAGACAGTCCCCCAAAAACGCCCGCCCTTCACCATTTCCTAGTGCTATCGCTGGGAAGAAGAAGTGGCGAAACAAACTCCCCAGCAGCACAGCTGCCTGTTCAGTTAGAAAATACTTGATAGTATACAATACTAGGTAGGTACCTATGTTAAGTAATTAACATTACAAGACACAATACATAAAATTAAATTATTTGCCATATGTCAGCTAGCCACGCCAATATACCAAAACATTTAACAAAAACTATACTTACTCAGACTAAAAAATAATTAATTAAAATGTAAATAAAAACTTACTACCTAAATAAAAGCCTCCAGGCATAAAGGGCGTGACAGCTTACATATTTATGCATTGCTTAGTTCTGTTTACATAGCTGTCACTTGAAGTCACAAATGGTAAACTAGGACCATCGAAGTAACATAAATAAATAAGCTAATACTAATAACTATAACCCGTCAGTAAGCTAATTCTGGAGAAAGAACATGAACATTGTCTTGAGTTAATTAGGGCGACCAACTATTCTTATCGTGTAAGTAGTCGTTGATGGAATAGTATGCCTTTGAACAAACGTTGAATTTTACTTGAGCTTTAAACGCATTAAAAGGCAAGTCTATCATTGGTAAAAGGGATCTATCATTAGAGCCATAATCAACTAAAATGTGACTGTACCTAGCAGGTATCCTTTTCCGGATTATAAAGCAGATTATTACAATTAATGATGCTCAAAATTGGCCTCCAAACTATCACAATGTTTGCACTCGCTAATAACAAGCGCAATTTAGCCCAATAATGTAAATTGATTTTACCGGTTTAGGCGAACCACATCACCGGCAAATCAGGACGCGGGCTCCGCTTTATCCCAACATCCATTAGCATTAGCAATTACGCAGTCGTGTTAACATACTTATTTAAATATGAATTACTTAAACAATACGTTTCACACACATGAACAAAAGAGAAATTTGCTCTACAGCTAAAATCTTAGAACAAACTATCTGCAAGGATTGCAGTTACATAATAATCGATCGCGTAATCGCAAAACTCTCTAGCCGCCGAGTTTTTGCTAATTGTGGTAAGGTACAGCCAGCCTTTACGTAAACGGTCTAATTAAACACGACAGAAACATGTGCAATGAAATTTTAGATCAGCCAAGTACATTCGAGCTGCGAGTCGCGCGACTAACATTGCTCTTGTACTGGTATATCGATGTCTAGGCGCCGTTCGCCGGTTAAACATTCTTGATTTTATATTTATTTTTTATAAAATGTTCTATTATTTTTAATTATCTTAAGTGTCCGTAATATTATACTAAGACTGACATATTGATGGACGACATTCTTGTTGATATTTATAAACAGAAATGCTTAGAAAAAAGTAGAAATACGTAATATACGTGGCCCAGTAGTAACGGCCACGATATACGGTCGTGGATTTGAACCCAAGCATATAGGCAAAATAATTTCGTTAGGCTTATAGGTGAAGGATACATCACACATACAGGATGGGGAAACCGGCTTGTCCTAGAACCAAAAGTTCGAAGACATGTGACATCTACCAACGCGCACTGGGCCCGCATGGTGGATTACAGCCCACGCCCTCTCATAGAGTGGAGGCTTGTGTCCTAGCACTGGGAACATTATAGGCTGATTATTATGATGATATGAAACATAATATAAGAAAACAGTACGTACCCAAGCAACTAATAAAAACCGTTAAAGCAAAATCCTACATAGTATGACCTATTTTAATGACCTATTTTACACAGAGTTCTACTTTCAGAGACTCTTACTTTCCCGGCGTCGTGGGCACCTAGTCTATTGTTCCCGTGCCTCTTCATTAATCTCACAATCAACTGATCACTTTGTCCCATTCAATTCTATGAAAAATTTTGCCGCACTGTCTATCCTTCCGCCGCGCGCCGTTATCTCTCGATATGTTTGCAAAATCTGCTCTTTCGCGAGAGTAGGTAAACAAAGAACTTTAAGACTAGATAATTTTTATGACTTAAGATCAAGTCGTCTACTGAAAACACGAAAAACAAAATTTTATCCTGTGATAAATAAGTTAAACCTCAGTAATAAATCCGAACGACCGACATTCACTCATTCATTCATTCCTGTCATCGAAATATCGGATCACGGTAGGTGCTTCGGGACTGACTTTTTCTTCTTTATATTATAATAATAATATCCCTGGACATTTCACACAGCGCCATCTAGTCCCAAGCTAAGCAACCTAATGCTTGTGTTATGGTAACAAGATGGCTGATAAACTACTTATGTATATACATTTTTTATATATACATTAATGAAACAAAATCTATCTTTTAGAACTAGAACAAAAAATATTCAATAAAACTCCAGCAAAAAAAAATTACATGTATGGCAACAAACGTCAAAATATGATTTGGTGCAACACACCGAATATATCAAACAAACGTTTCGGACCGTTGTGGCTCATTCTTTTACCTTTATTTCATTATTATGACTCCCAATTCACGCCCGCCTCGGTTCACCGGTTTTTATGGCGACCTGCGGCTCTAATACAAAATATATTAGTGATTTAGGATCTTCTAAATGTGTAACGTGTATAGCTAGAAAATAGCTTATACTATATACTATACTATCGTTTGTCATATAATTGATAAAAAAGAATACCCTCCTTCTGTCGGGTAAAAAAGTTCCTCATTTTCTTCCTTGTAAAAAATCGTGGTTTGGACCAAATTATGACATTGTTTTGAGGCTAACAGGCGAGAGAAAAAATGTAAATTACAGTGCATTAATGCAATAAACTATGAATTGGTACATAAAATTTAAATAACCGAATGAACCACAGCACCATCGGATTACTTTAATAATAACGACAGACTGTACGAGCAATATTTTTGTGTTTATCTCATTTTTATGAGTTTAAGTAGGAAGCATGAGGTGGCGCGAGAGATAGGGATTTAATTGAAGGCGAGGCGCTGGTGTGAGAAGGGTGGATACCCGCAACCGCCCGCCGGGGCGCAAGCACGCCGCGGGGATAGCAAAATAATAAAAAAATGAAGCTTGCAGACCGATCCCCCGCGAGCTCGGATGCTGTGAAAGTGGCACGCCGTGGATAAATGAAGCTTTTTTGTTTGTAGAATACGCCTAAGCTTGGCGTCGCTCCACTTTCGTATTGTTACTCGAATTCTATGGATGTTAGTTCATTCATAGCCTTCTTCACGGGCGTCATTAAGTTTATTTTACCAGTATGCCATCTTTTCTACTAAAATTATCTCAGTGCTCAAACAAGTCTTTATATCTTCCCCTTTAGAATGACCCAGTGTTAACAACAATTCATAAAAATTGTAACGAAAAAGGGATTTTCTATCATATTTATTTACGAGGATCTCACTGAATGGGGATCGAGGAGAATTAAGTCAACAACGAACTTAACAATAGAGTGTGCTAGTTCATTTGGCGAGGGTTTTAAGTGAATCGTGACCATATCTGTTACGCTAAAGGTTCAAAATCGATTGCTTGGGTTGAACGACGAGGGGCACTGCCCGTCACTTCTGCGATTTAAGCGACAGTTTTATTAATTTCCCACTACTCATCCCTATTTTCCACCCTACCCACTTACCCTATCTCCAACACCTCTCCAAAGGCAGCATATGGTACCGGCAGACTTTGCACCATCTAAAAGTTATAAAAATGTAGTATGAAAATTGTTTCAAGTTATTCATTGGTTCAATTACTTGTTATCAAAATAAAACTGTACTTACTTAGTTTTTGACATTTGGTCTGTCTATCGTTCACCTATATTAAGGGTTGAGTACAGATCTTTAAACAATAGGTAAAAAGAATGCCATATAAACACGTTACAACGTATCTTGGCACTTTGACATTAAACATTTAAGTAAACAAGCGACACACGTTAAGAATTAACTTAAATAGAATTTATATAGATACTGCATCGCAATAAAGATAGTACAATTCAAATAATGGCGCATGGTCCACCAACAAATGCGTACGTAGCTGTGTCTGAGATAAGCTGCAGCTTAACGCTGGCACAGCAGTCGATGGCTTATCTCGATTTCAATTATTATGCTGGCGCTTTCATTGGTTCGGTGTGGCGATCACGGCCGGGAGGGCGCGCGATAGGGATTGGGGCGGTCTCGATTCACGTTATCTGAAATCTCACCCAAATCGGACTTTGCCATTATACGCTTGATTATGTTCTAAAAATATAGCACTGTCTTTGCAATAGCTTCACAATATAAGTAATACATATTTTAAGTTTGCATTTGAATTTAATAACCTAACATTATAGTAATCATGCATTATCTGTGCTAGGTATGGAATGGACCTAAATGGCGCAAGAAGAAAAAATGCAACCAGAGAGACCACGAGCACCTTAAAAGCGTGGCTGAACGAGCACAAGAAGAATCCGTACCCAACGAAAGGCGAGAAGATAATGTTGGCGATCATCACCAAGATGACGCTGACACAGGTGTCGACGTGGTTCGCGAACGCGCGCCGCCGTCTCAAGAAGGAGAACAAGATGACGTGGGAGCCGAGAAACAGGGTCGACGACGATGACAATAATAATGATGATGATGACCACAAAAGTAACGATGGAAAAGACGGACTAGGTACGTATCACGATTAGACAATATTAACAGTAAAGTTATTCTGCCATTTTCAAGCATAGCCCTAATTCTAACAAAAACATGGGAGTGCGTTTTTAATAAAATACGTAGGAACCATAACGTTTTAAAGAATTTCAAGTATGTAGGTACTTATAGAGTTTCTCTTAGCTAAAATTAGTTTCTCTTTTAGATGGAAAAGACTCGGGAACGGGCTCTAGCGAAGACGGAGATAGACCACAGCAAAGATTGGATATGCTTGGGCAAAGAACTGAATCAGAGTGGTCTGAATCTCGCGCTGACAGCGGTCCTGAGTCACCTGAGCCTTACGAAAGGCCTATTCACCCAGCCTATCAGCATTTACCTTCCCGTGCTCCACCAGGCAGCACACCAGCATCGGCTAAGCCAAGAATATGGTCATTAGCGGACATGGCAAGCAAGGAAGGTGATGCGCCGACACCGCCTTCGCCAGCATCTGCGTTTTACCAGTCGGCGGCTGCGGCAGCGGCAGCTCGCCTTGCCCATCCTTACAGCCGACCGGAGCTGTACCGAGGCTTATATCCCCCGACTCACCCTGCGGACGTGGCTCTCCTCGAGTACTCTCGCTCGCTAGCGCTGGCTGCGCCCGCGCCCGCACCTCCAGCTCCTTCGCCGTCCTCATCGTCCACGTCGTCGCTGGCCGAGCCACCTCCTCCACCACGGGCCTGACCACAAGCCCCCCGCCCGCCGCTGGCGCATCGACAATAATTTCGATCTCCTCCGATGACTGCCGCGAGGGTGAACTCGGCCTGTAAATAGCGATAGACTAATATAAATATGTATACATACGTATAAATACGTGATAATAATTATTATGCACCGGTAGAGAAGCTTAGATTTGTGATAGTGGACACATGCGAGCGGTGCGCCACCTGCCACCGCCCGCGCCGTGAGGTTGACAACTCGCAAACGACGTCGACGCTGCGCCCGCGCCGACCGACCGACAATACTAGGTGCTATACAAGTTGGACCTTGCGACATGTTGCTGTAGTTATTATTGGAGGTGGTAAAACGAAGTGATTTCATTCAAAAATAGGTATTAATATGTGTTAAGTTTCTTATACATAGATAAACAACACTGTTTTAGATTATTATTTGTATGTAGTGTAAATTATTATTTCAAATATTCTACTTATATTTAGTGCCTAATTACGTCCAGTGTTTTCTATTGTTTGATAGTTTCTTAAAATATCTAACATTCGAATTTTAATATTTATTGATACGAGGTCAGTAGTATAACGAGTCGTTAATATAAGTTTTTTTATCTACAATATATCAATAATTTATATCAGATTTGGTGAGGATTTCGGAAAATCTGTATAGTTTTTTCTAGTCAGAAGACTATGATTGTCTGTGTTAAACATAATTGAAATTACAAACCTATGTCTAATTATTCAACTTAAGTTACTAATAATTTCCCATTAAGTAGGGCTGGCATAAACACGGGTAGTTCACACACTTTATGTTCAAACACCAATGATTGAATGTTGGATTATTTTAATATTTACCAGACAAGAAAACGTAACTATTGACAAAAATATTGAACAAGGACTGGTGTTATAGTCCCCAGAATCTGAAAACCTATTATATTATTCTAAGTATAGGTATAGTCAAAAACTTTTAAACCATGTGGGACCAACGAAACGTTAAATGCGGAAGAGAGTTCGCGTCCTGCGAAATTAATATAATTAGAGTCCAAATAAAAGTTACTTGCTGCTGTAGTACATAATTGTATGAAATTTACTGTCACAATTAAAATATCTAGCATTGCTGTTAACTTTTGTTTGCGTACGGCAGAACGTTATTAAAGTTAAACAAACCGTGTTTGTGTTACATACGCATAATTAGGTACCTAATTTCCATTTAATTTTGTGCCAACTTTCCCTATTATTACTTAAAACTATCTTAATTAATTTGATTGTTACTTATAATTATGCATTTATTTTCTTGCTTTTAATTGTATTAATAGAACAAGGAGTCAGAGGTCAAATAGTAGTTTTTAGAATACAATAATGATGAAAGCTACTATTCTACCTATGGTTAGCAGAGGAAGAAAAATATCCATAATTTTTGGACTCTATTTTCTTACATCTTCTGTCACTACAATGCGAAGCTATTGCGATGGTTTTGCTGCAAATCGGATTGTCACTGGTATTAATTAGTAATTGACATTATATTTGTTCATAAACATTCACTTCTTCAACGAATGTGCAGCGTTGTAAATTAAAATATTAATATAAAAAGAAACACAAAGATCTGATATAAAATTTTATTATAAATACAAAATAATATTGTAAATGTGTTGATGTCGTAGCCCCTTCTTGATGCAAGATTCAATATCCAGAACGTTTTGTAATTGCCAGCCCTACTAGAAACGGAAATTTGTCTCATCTGTAGCATTTACACATCATTCGTCTTCGTCGCAATTTGTCATAACTAAATAAAAATGGCCTTGTATGATCGTAAACGTTAAACGAATGTAAATTCACATCGTCGATTTGTTTCTAAACATTGTATGATATTTTTTTTTTTCAATATTGTAGAGACTGAAAGTCCAAAATTGAGTCTATAGTTTTGTACATACGTCACTGTTGTAAGTATATATTGTAATAATAACGTGAGTATTTAAGAGAGGTAAATGCAATAATTTTTCTGTATTAGAAGTCCTTTTGGTGTAAATAAAAACACGGATGGAAGATGTGAATCTTCAATGTAGTTATATAAACAACGAAAATATGTATATTCGACTATATACGATATACGAATATCTTAATGACAATGTATATTTTTCATTAATCAACAAGTACTACTTACATTTCTGAAGTCACGTTTACTGTAATCTTATTGTAGTGTCAGTGTCATTCAGAAAGCTGTAGAATCAGAATCTAATGTAATATAAAATGGGTTTAGTTAAAACAAAATAACTGTTGATAAAATTATTACATGTTGTTTCATTTTGTTAGCTTCAAATGTCTTTTAACCGTTTTCCCAGAAAGGTGTGTGAATAGATGCAATAAAATTTAATACAGAAATATTTGTTGGTTGTTTCAATAATTTCATCCCCATTACCTATATCATATTTAAGTACGTACCAACTAAAACAATAGGGTGTTTATTTATTCATGTTGCTTAAATTTAAGAGACGTTGAAACTTCAGAAAAAATTGGATAAGCAGACGTTAATCATTGCTTAACTTTGAACAACGTTAATAAATATACGCCTAAATGTGCACTAAGTAGACTAAGAAACTTTTTTGACTATTTTAAAATATAGAGCTCGTGACGTCACCAAAGATAAGACACAAACTAATCTTAAATTATAGTAGGTAGGGCTATTAAGTACCTACGATAGAGCCAATTTGGTCAAGATGGTTCCGACGTGCTTATTGCGATATCGCCGAGAGCCGCTTCAACCGGTCTCCAGGTAAAACTAACATTTACTTTAACGTTCGATTGTTCTTTGAGCTGACCTACTGACATTTAAATTCTCACTCATACAATGATAGTATGAATGTAGAAAAATGTTACGGCCCCATAATTATCTTATTATTTTGACTGATGTGTAAAACTGTGTGTGTGTGTTACTACTTCGTTTACGCTAAGTGTTCTTTCTTACTTTTTTTCTTTTTCCTTGGGTCCCAAAATGCAAAAGATGTTTTTAAATCCGACTGGTAGTTCCAGAGTTTAGCGCGTTCAAACAAACTCTTCGGCTTTATTACTAGTAAGTATAGATAGATAGAGATAAGATCACAATTTTGTATTTAATAAATGGTCTAGTATACTCCGTCACGTCATGTAGACATTCGCATTGCCTTTCTGTACCCTAGTTTGTAATACGGATCATAGCTCCCAGTCTAACAAAGGGCTTATCGTCCCAGCCCTTTGCACCTGCCCGTGCAAGCGCTGTAATAAATTGCTAATCTAAGTAAAGTAATCTTCTTCTTCGTCATATCGATAATTCCCTTTTATTAATTTTATATAAGCTTCGACCTGAGTTCGTCCACTTCGATAGCGTTAGCGTTGGCCCCACAAAGGTCGTCCATAGTGCAGTTTTTTTTGCCCAAAAGTAGGGCATCGCTTGTGATGTGGCTCAACAGTCGCACTGTAACTCATCGGAGTACCCCTACCTGACTTAGTTGTACCTGCAGTGACCGGGCTTCTTAGTCGGTTAAGAGATTTACAGGTATAAAGGTCCCAGTGGGCCACAAACTACCATGGCTCCATAGTAGTTGGTGGCCCGCTGAGAGCTTTTCTGTGGTTCGATATACTCAGCTGGAGTATTTCAAGCCTGTAGAAAAGCTCCCGTGCCGTACTAGAGCTGCTGTCATTTAGTGGGATGTTCGACTTGAGGAAACTGTTATAGCTCTTCCGTGTGCTCCTCAGTTTAGTTACTTCGTACAGTAAATGACGTTTGTCTTATTCCTGCTTTAGCGTTTCAGAAACACAGGCAATTCCTCTTCCAACCTCTATTCCAGGAAGTGGGTAAAGTGAAGTCAGTGGTGTTGTTAAGTCACCCTGTAACTATTCGGCATGTTTCATTTTATTTTAAGCTTTTCAAATGGGTTTTTATTTCAAATTATTTTCTTTCGTTACTTGTCAATTAATCATCTTGTCTTTCAGTATATCTATCCGTCGTTCAACCAATATTGATGATATGATTATGCGAGGGATAACATGTAGAACATGAGTACAATAAGTATATGATCTTTTAAACTGGACTCATTTGAAAGGAAGGTAAATACTTGTATCAAAGTAACGCGAGTCGCGATATTCTAGTCTACAATATCTCATTATGATGACTACCCTTGACCAGTAGTAAATCTACTCAAAGTGTAACGATATATCAATCAACGATTACCGGGACACTCGTACGTATAGTAACAGTATAGCTCATCGCGCCATCCGCCCAATTAGACATCAAAAGCATTTCAGCGGTAAACACTTTATTATGAAAGTGCACAAATTTTCATGAACGTAATTGGGCCGAAGTCTAACAAAATACGCATAAATCATCGATGTAGAGTGCTTTGATGTGACCGTGTCCGGAGTGACGTCACACCGCCGTCTGATATGTCGTACATTCATTATTTGCTCACGTATACTAGATGAAAGGCGACCACAATATAAATAAACAAATCGTGGAACAGCCTATGGCAACGTTGAAAGAACTTCATGACGGAATTATAATAGAATTTATGAGAAATACATGCACTCGAATTGTGTTAATAACTTTCAATTAAAGTGTTAACGATTCACTTATCATAAATTGTAATTCGTGTTATCAAGTGTTTATAATAAGGCGTGAAAAGTTAGTGAAATAAAAATCTGTGGGCAGGAATGGAGATCTCAAGTGAGTTGTTAACACTTCGCCAATTAATAAAACACAAATATGTATTTGTTACAAAATGCAAATGCAACTGTATCCAGAAAAAAAATCACTGCAATATATTTACTTGGTGAAGCTCCAAGTTCTGAGTCCAGTCCGACCTCGTCAGACCCCATGTCAGTGGAACCCCTTTGACCTTGAGCTGGCCTAGCGATAGGGCTCCCGCAGACAGGCGCGAGGCGACGGTGTGTGACACCATTCTGGTGGAACAATTTCCATGAAGTTTACAAAGAATTTGTTCTACTAGAGTCGCGTCGCGCCTGTCTGTGGGAGCATTAATACGGAGTTTCAATAGAATAAGAGGCTGATGTTCTGTCGACTGTATCTAATTATCACAAGAATCATACTTATAGAAAACGAGTAGTTCTATATATCATCAATAAAGGGTACACTAGGTACTTTAGATGTCTTCCATTATCCTTAGGTACAAGAAAGCAATCTAAATACTTACATGGAACATTTGTTTGGCTGTGCTGTCAGTGGCATCTACGTCATGTTGTATGCAGGCAAATGAAGATATATCTACTATTCAATAAGAGCCAGAAGATGACGGCGCTGGGGTACCGAGTGCAGCATTTGTATTTCATGCCACAAGTGCCCAGTAGGTAAATAACCGATAACGTGTATCAAATCAATCAATCAACTCAGCCTATAGCAGTCCACTGCTGGACATAGGCCTCCCTCAGGCTGCGCCACAACACCCTGTCTTTCGCCTTCCGCATCCAATCTGTTCCAGCCACCTTCTTAAGGTCGCCGGTCCATCTAGCTGGGGTGCATCCCAAACTACGCTTGCCGATATGCGGTCTCCATTCTTGGACTCGTCTGCTTCACCAATCATCGGTCCTTTGGCAAACATGGCCAACCCACTGCCACTTCAGTTTGCTCGCTCTGCAAGCTATGTCGGATAACTTAGATTTGTGGTGTAAACTGTGATTAAGTTGGTTATTAATAATAAATTAAATCCTCTAAACACGCTGCTGGAAGATTCAGGTCTAGGCTATCGGCTGAGGAGAGGTGTTCAGGTTATATGTCACCTCCTCTACATGGATGACCTAAAACTCTTTGCCCCCAACAATTTGCAACTGATGGAGCTACTGAAAATTACTGAAACATTCTGTAGCGCCATCAGGATGGAATTTGGTGTGGACTAATGTGCGGGTCATGCATGTAAAGCGAAAGGAGATTGTGGAATCCGTGGGAACCCAACTCTCGGATTCCACAAACCTTAGAGCCCTCTCTGTATCCGAAATCTATAAGTATTTGGGTATGTCGGAAGCGTTGGGCATCAATGTTACTGACATGAAGCAATCGTTGAAGGAGCGCTTTTTGGCCGCCTGAAAAAAGTATTTAATAGTCTTTTATCAGGCGGAAACAAGGTGTGCACCTATAACGGTTGGGTCATGTCGGTTTTGATGTACTCTATCGGCATACTCAAATGGACTCAGACAGAACTCGACGCCCTGGATAGGTGGGTCGGTACGCTGCTGACTGCAAATCAAATGCATCACGGCCATCGGTAATGCTAAAGAGGCTGTATATCCCGCGAAAGTGTGGAGGTCGACGCTAAGAACCTCCACAATCGCGAGATATTCAGTCTTAGGAATATTTCCTAGAAACTGACGTGGAGATGCATCGAGATGTAGTCGCGGTAGACAAGGGCCTCACCCCACTCTTCTTGGGTAAAGAGAACTGGCGCAAGCCAGTAGTGCTTGACACTAATGAAAGCATGGAGGTATGGCAGAGTAAGGAGTTTCACGGACGCTTCTTCCGGGCACTACATGGGCCCGATGTAGATCTACTAGCATCCGTAGCCTGGCTGCATTTCGGTGACCTCTATAGAGAAACCGAAGGTTTTGTCTGTGCAATTATGGACGAAGTTATGATGACGAATAATTACCGGAGATTTATTGTGAAAGACAGCACGGTTTACATCTGTTGGGTATGCCACCGGCCGGGGGAATCAATCAGGCATATTACCTGTTCTCGTCTAGCTAATGGAGAATACTTGCATAGACACAACTTCAGCCCAGTTCTCGAAATGGAAATATCACATTGTACTGGGATCGATCCATCATCACTGACAGGACTATTGTTGCCAATAAGCTTGATATAGTGGTGGTGGATCGATCAGAGCGGCGCGCAATGATTGTTGACATAACTGTCCCGCATGATGAGAACCTCGTGAAAGCAAGCCGAGAAAGATAAACAAATCAAGTATCTTAACTTGGCTCACGAGGTGATCGACATGTGGGAGGTGGACTCAGCGATCATTGCCGATAGTCGTGACCAGCCAATAGCTTAATAGCCAAGAGCCTCGACCTACAACTGAGGAGGGCACCTGGATCAAGGACTTGATTCAGACAGCGGTACTTCTGGACACGGCTCGCATTGTCAGGAGGTTCCTCTCTCTATCCCTGACCTAGCTTGGACCCCATCCCGATACCGGTGAGCAACTATTTTTTATATTTTTAAATGTTTTAATACTTGTTATATACTTATATTTAAAAATATAATTTATATGTGTTTACATTGAAAAGAATAAAATTAAATAAATACTGTGCCCCAGAAGTATTCTCTCAGCCACAAAGTAAATTCCGCAAGAGTTAACTTGAGACCCGAACGGCCCTTCCGACTTCCGCGCTGTTACTGATCTCGCCACCGACGCCTCTATACCGCGCGCTTACGTCATCCGAGCGAAGTCTCAAGTTAACTCTTAGGGTTGTAGCATCGCATCAATCTTCTCGGCTACTCCTTTCTGATCCTAAGTCCTTCAAGCATCATGGATCCGTAACGCGATTTAAAAATCAATTTAAAAACGTCTAATATTTTTGCAGAACAAGGAATTACTAAGCAGATGACAAAGAATCGATTTTTCTAAATGACAGGGTCAGGTACGCGCGTCATCCTGTTATTTGACGTCACGTCAGCGGCCTACATCAAGCAGTATAGTCTAAAAATCTTCAAAAAAAGTTGAACAAAATTTTTATCAATAAAAAGTAAAAGAAACAGGATGTAGTGTTTTTCTTTAAGATATATTTTTCTTAACAACGAAATTCTCAAATTGACATGTTTAACTTTTGTATTTCTGTTATTGTATAAGTAGCGAGCTTTGATTCGCTTCGAATTTGATGTCTTATCAGTCATAAATAATACATTTAGCAAAGATTAAAACTTCTAATAAGGAATGGGTTTATTGTCCTACTTTTTAGGGTTTCTTACCTAAACGGTGTCAACGGGACTCTATTACTAAAACACTAGGTCTCCTACTAATACAAAAGACGTGCTGTATAGACATACCACATATTGCAAATCCACTAGTTACCTGAAGGTCAATTCTCGTAAATAAAAACGTTCAAAATCTAGTCGAAATTTCATCTCAGCGACAATCAATGTCAAAAGAGATCAGACTGTGAATGTTCTAAAAATTACAAGAATGCACGGAGGTCTCAGAGCTGAACTTCTACGACATGCAGAACCTTAATTACCAAGAATGATGAAGACAATTATAGGTACCTATTTTATCTCTTATGATGAGTGTAAGAAATTTTTTTTTTTTTCCAATATAATTTATTACAAATGTCACGTATATCAATCAAAGAAAAAAAATATCAGGTTTACTACGTCATTTAATGGAGAAAACTGTAAGAACTTTGGGCTTTAGCCGTCCAGCAATTCAACTCTAGTATTTCGTCATGCTAGAGTTGAATTGAACGAAAAGCTACGCTGTGCTGTGCTAACGCAGCGTCTGTCTACGCAGTGCCTAGGCAGTCTACGCCACGTATATACGAGCTCTCAACAACACTAACTGCAAGCACACACTCTTAGTGACAATGCATCCAAGATAAATTTAATCTTGTTAAAGCACAGAATACAATAAAAAAGGCATGCATTCGATCTCAAAATAATTCCCAAAGCCGTCCCACCAAAAGCCGTTCCCGTAAAAATATAAATATAGATCATCACCATCATTATCATTTCCTAAACTTAGAAATAGATACGCTAGGTAATATACTACTTGATCGTCTTCTTGTGATCCCCAAATCATTCTCATTTTTACTTCCTCAAAATCACTGATCGGGTTTTTGAGTTGGTCGCAGTTACTAGCCTAGTATCTATCTGCAATGCAACCAACTTGAATGTAGCGGTCGCCGGCTGTTACTGCGGCACCGCTCGCTTCGCTTGATCGGCTCACGCGTCGTCACCGTTCTAACGGGGTCATAATTGTCTTTTGTGATGTCTCTGCGACTAACTTGGATGCAACTTATTTGTGTGTAATGCAACTTAGATAAAGAAGTAAAAGAAAACTAGACGTAATCCATTAGCATCACACAATCAGAAGCGCAATAAAATCGTAAACGCTGTTTTTGACTACAATAAGAATATCAGTTATCTCCAACTAATTTATATTGACCCTGTATAAGACGCGATGGCTTTCTGACAGTCTAACCAGACTCAAGTATGCAAAAAGCGGACGTAGGTACGTTCCTTTGGGCTAGGGCCACTTAACAAAATAGTACCGGCTCTTCAGGAATTACTATCCGGAATCCGAAAAATTACGAATCTTAGTTGCCTGAATTCGCTGATAGGAACATTCCTTTTCTTAATAAGTAAAGGTAGTTTCTATAATATATATATATATATATATATAACCAAACATTCTTTATTCTTCTTCAAATAAAAACATCAGCTAGGTATCAGACTATGCATCATGCGCTCGGCGGTAATGAAACAGAGAATACCCAAAAGTCGACATTACGGGAATCGACGTAGAGGCCTATATATGTCATAAATATAATTGCCTAGTGTAAAATATTTTATTATTTCTTCTGTTTTCAAAGTCTAATATAGATATGAAATTGGCTCAAAATTTCCCAACGCCAATCAACATCTTTATGGAGTGACTCATAAGTCAAAGTGAATTAAGTAGATATTTAAGTTCATAATTCAGTTACAAACTCTCACGCGGCAATCACGCATCATTGTCACCTCAAGATGCTCGCTTTGTTAAACCTTTACCAGACTATATCGCCGTCATTCGGTCCGTATAATAAAGCTATCGAAACGATTCATTATGTTAAAAGCAAATTCTAACGTCACATCGCACTAAGTGACTTGAGGATTTCATTCAAACTCGTGAGAGCGATATATGCTGACCAACAAGAACGCAAGGAAAAAAGACTTATTTTTACAAAGGCGCTCAGAGCAACGTGTTGTGTAAATAGTCCAACATGTTTCTATAACAAAGAAATCTTAATAGCCGATGACGGGCAAAAGTCAACATAACAATCTACGGGTTGATTGCTCATAATTTTATGTGCACACTTGGACGTAGGTGCTCGGTAATAAAGCCCACTTCCTCGTGATTTAACTTTAACGTTTACCAAGGCTCTCGAAAATTTGTAAGTTATGTTTCTGTTTATAGGATTAGCATAAAACATGGTTATCTATTGCATACCTGGTTACTAAAGCGTTGTTCGAACGTCGCGATACAGTCTCATTGTACAAGGTTTATTTCAAAGCAATAAGGACTTTAACAACATATGTTTACAGCTGTTTTTCAGCATAAAGCTCAAGGGGAATCCTTGAGGCAGGAATTCCGATTTCGTAGCGGCGACTGCTATGCCATCTAAAATATTGGACATCTCCATCTTGGTTGGTGTTTTGCTCTTTCTGTGGTCACAAACAATGAGTCGGGATCGTCAAGGGAATGTATGCATACTTTAAAATACGTTAAAACCTTTCTCCCACGTGGATATGTACAATTTCATGCAAGTAAGTCGAGTGAGGTTGAATAACACGGCATATTTGTACAAAATGTTGTGCGACTTAATTATTTATTACCATGAGTACCAATAAACACCTGGTTTCGAGTATCTTCTCGCGTTCATCAAGAATTTATTAATAAAAAGAACAAGTAATAGATTGTCTTCTTGTATGAGGCATGACGGATTTGGATCCTATTAATTTCTTCAAACCGACTAAGCGTGAGGGTGCTTAAATCTTTAGATTTTAAGCGTATTATCAACATGGACTCCATCCTTCCAATAATGTTAATACAATAGATAAATAAATTAGGGACAAGCCTTCATATTAACATTCAGTATAAAACCGTATTTTGCTTGTATCTGAATCGTGATCTGCTAAGGTTGGCAAAACAAGATTCGACTTAATAAAATATGCATAATTTAATTTGCTTTTAGTTATCTGAAGTTTTGATGTTAATAAACAGTATAATTACAATTAAATGTTCACATTACCTACTTTAGTTTCCTGTGACCGTACTCGAAGTAGGTATATTTTTTTAGTTGAAGGCTGACACTGCCTACCAATTATACTGAAAAGACATTGATCTGAAAAAAAGTTATATTTTTAATCAATATTATGTAGGTATTAGCGATGTATTATAAATACTGACTCCAACCCTAAAGGTGAACTAAGCTCCCACCCAATTCTACGGGGCATCTGAATGATGGCTTGTATTATTTTTTGTAAGCATGCCATGTCATCGGAACGATTGTGGTCGGTTCCCTATGATTTATCGATGTCCATATTACAAATACGACAGAACATTATGCGATTCTTTATTTCTTCTTTAAGCCATATTAGTATTCCGCCAACAATCCTGTCCAGCGTTGGTTTTGTCATACCGACTAAATGTTATTTTGTTGGAATTTCAAATAAACAATTGTTGGCTTTTTTTAATAGGTTTTATTTGCAATATAAATTAATGCGGGACTTCAATCAGCGCTGACCAAGTCGGTTGGCATATTTAGAGCGCTCATGAATTAAAACCACGGGATTATGTTTTCTTCCATTTCAAATACAACTTAATTTGTACGCAATAATTAAAACAATTAGGAGTTTGTCCGCATGATACCAGTGCCTTTTGTATGCTTATTGATGTATTTTTTGCAGCACGATGATGCGGTTAAACAGCGGATCTGAAACCAGAGCGGTGTAAATATTAAAGACAATCGATCGGTAGGTGGAGTTGGGGAATCCTCAGAAGTGCTCATGATAAATCTGTTTCAGCACGCATGGCAATTAATTGGCTGGTGGCACTCCATCGCATTGCTGCCGAGTCTTTATGTGGTCAAGCGGTAATTTGCTGCAGCCCCACGATTGTGACCAACTGTTACTTTACTGATGTACTATGTCAGCGATGTAATGATTTATGACCATATAAACCTACCTACATATATATCAATTACTGACGCCTTTGCATATCATATTTTTTAGTAACACGAACTTTTACAGCTACGTCGTAGTAGCAAGTAAAACAATGTTATACTCAGCTCATTCAAAACTTCACGAAACCACCCACTGTGAAACAGGTCTCGAAATTATCACACGAACGTTATCTCCTTCGTATTATAACTGAATTAAAATTATTATAATTATCTAGTCAGTTACCTAATTATACACAAACGAATGTGTTTAAAGATTTGCCAGGCACCCATACTTTTTTTTCCCATACCCTCTCTTTTTGATTTTTTTCAATGACATTGTTCTTTCAATACGGCACTGCAAATGTTCCATGTTTGCAGACGATTTGAAACTGTACAGGGAAATTAAAACAGACTGCGACATCCTTCTTCTTCAGGATGACTTAGATGCGGTGCAAGAATGGTGTCAACTTAATATGATGACTCTCAATGCAAGTAAATGCTATCATATGACTTTTACGCGAAACAAACAAGTACGATCATCATCTTATGCGTTGGATGGAGTTCCTCTGCAAAAGGTTGATATCATTCGTGATTTGGGTGTCCAGCTCGACAGCAAGCTAACTTTCATCAATCATATTGACGCTATTGTAGCCAAAGCGTCAAAAATTTCGGGTTTTGTGAGAAGAACTTGTTCGGATTTTCGGTCAGTGTCCATATTAACAGGATAGACCGTATACAGAAGGCCTTCACCAGGTACCTACGCTTTAGACGCATGACGCTAATTATTCCCAAAGGCTTAATCACTTCAATATGGATGGTATCACTTATCACTTGAACAACGTAAAAGCACTGCTGATCAGCTCGTGTTTTACAAAATCATCCATAATCTGGCGGATGTACCTGAATTATTATCAAAAATTAATATAACTGTACCTAGGCGTACCGTAACTAGGTCTCTGCGCAAAATAAAAATACCTTTGTACTATACTCATCAAGAACCAACCCTGGTCTCAATGCCCCCTTGAATCGATTAATGGCTAATTATAATAAAATAGATAAGTATCTGCAACAATATTGATATATTTACAGATTCATTTTCCCAATTTCGCAGAAAACTTATAACTATTAGCGACGAATCAGAATTTCATAATCTACTTTTTGTTGCTTACTATGTATTTAATTTTTTGGTATTTTGCCACATGTACCTGCCACTATAACAATTTTGGAATGTTCTTTTATTGCACTTGCTATCTCGTTCTACCGTTTTGAATTTTAAATATCAACTGTACTGTTTATTTTTTTATTTAAATTTTAATCTTAATGTTTTAATTTTGATTCTAATGATAATTTTGATTTTAATTTCGATTATTATTTTGTATCTTACTTAATGTTTGGTTTCTTGTTTCTAATTATTTTTTCTATCTTCACTACGAGTAAAAAATCTTGTTAAAATACGAAGCTATCTTTTATTTAAGTGCTGTGTACGCCTGTAAATGACTAAATCACCATAACTCAATGCTTATGTTATTTTTTATTAAGTATATTAATGTTTCTAGTGAATAACAGGTCGTTGGTGTAGGTACCTAACATATAAAAAAAAAATTAAAATAAAATAAAATAAATACTTAGTAAAAGAATCGTTGTTTTCTTAATGAGCTAATGCAGGCAGTAAAGAGTTTTATGTTTTTCTTTATAGTTTGCTTGAATTAACTAAGCACTGTAACACATTATTAAAATTTTTACTTCGTTAGTTACATTATGTGCGCCACGAATTTCACGCGTAAATATATGTAAACGTATACAACAAAATAAAATCTCGTAATTATGCTAAATCTTTAAACGGGTCCGCGTACAATCAGGGCGTGAAGTTCACATTTTCATTTTGCTGCGCACTTTGCGTTATTTGAAAGTGACCCTAAATCCCGCGTCCTCTGCGCAGATAATTCTTAATTTGCATATTAACGAGAAACTTTGCATCGGCAATACCGAAAAATTCCGGAGGTCGAGTGTGAACGGACAGGTGGTGCGGCGGACTAATGCCGGAATATTTCTCAAATCCTCCACCACTGTCGTCGGCGCCGACGGTATGTTGTTGCCCTTGATAGCTTTCTCGTTTCAGCGAGATTCATTTTAAAGGATTCTCCAGTACCGTAGCCCGCGATTTAAATTTTTGATAGCAGTTGCCTGGCTATGTTCAATACGTAGGCACTCATTTCTAGTAGGTACTAGATTTGAGTGCCTACGTATTGAACATATTCAGTCCACTTTAATCATTAAGGGCAAAACTTACCGGTATTTTGTATGCCTTCCTGTGACAGAACTTTATATCCAAAGGCAAGGCAAGGCAAAGGCAAGTTTAGCTGGCTCCAACGAAAATAATATTAGGAAAGCATAATGGTACTTACAACTACATAATTTAAAGATATTTTTGTAAAGTGAGACTTAAGTACTTACCCTTAAGTATTTAAAATTATATGATGAGCGGTGAATGCTTAGAGCGTGTGGATGGTAATTATGTGAACAAACAGGGAAACCAAATGATAACTACCACACGATATTAGAAACGGCTCATTAGGTCTTTAAGCTGAAATGACAGCTCTATAAATAGTAGACAGGCGTCTTCGTAGAGTATATTATTATTTTATTTATTTTTGAATTGTCGGGGCTAAAAGAGAGGAGAGTATTTGTAGTGGAAAGGTGGTGCGCTGACAAAACATCTGTTCCGTGTGTGGGAGCCTCCGGCGGCTATTCCGACTAAATCGTTTACCGCGTCCGCGACACCCCGTAAACGAGCTTAATGCGATCGTCGATGACAAATATAATCTTTGCTCTAAAGCGAGTTGACTTGACACTGTTGTTATTCCGAGAAACGGAAAGATTTATTTTTACTCAAAGAGCTAAATATTCAGGTGAAAGATATCTGTGAGGGCGTTGTTTGGCTGACTCGTTAAATCTGTCGACGGAGTCGCGTCTTCTGTGTAATCGCGCCGACGATACCGAAAAATCTGCCCGGATTTCATTGCTTTGATATTCAGTCTCAAAGAAGGAATAACATTTTATTAATATCCCTTCTAGCGAGCGCCAGGGTTGTTGTTGTTGTTCACACCGACCGACGCCGCTATAGCTGATCATGACGCGTAATTATTAGCTTCAGAGCATTAATCTTAAGAGCAGTGTAGGTATAGCTTGCTCCAGTTAGACTCAGATAATACCACGGCCCCCTACCGTGAAGCTAGCTGTACCGATTTCATACACGTTAACAGCTGCTGTAAAGCAATTAATATGACGACGTTCACTCATTTAGTTGTACACATAAAGAAATCTCTATTTTTATTATAACGATCTTGCTTACATTACTTCCTTATTATCACGTTTTAGACATTATATTTAATATACAGCGCTAATTATGAACGAGTTCTTTATTACACAAAGTGAAGGCCCATTCACAAAATATCTTAGAGGAGGTTAATCGCCATTGTTATTCTTTTAGGGTTCTGCAAGGTAGGTAGATACATTTTTTTTAAAATAAAGAAATAAGTATGAGGTTGATACCTACGGGGATGCAGAGATTGATGGTTTTCTTTAGTTTGATTCGAAACGCTTGTTTTGCATGCCGATTGCCTCCACGATCGATAGGAAAAATGTTAAGAGGGTAGAAAACTGTACCTAAGTTCTTAAAAATTTTGTTAATGTAACTTGTAACACCGTACTTGGAGTAAAATCACTTTTAATCATAATACCTGGTTAATTTTACTATTCTTAGGTGGGTTCCACCTAGATATTTACGCCATGCCTAATAACTGTCCGAAACAAAAAACTTAAATCCAACTTACTACATACAATTATTTAAATAAATAAATATAAGGAACCCTCTCGACAATAAATTACCTATTACTTGACCATTGCTCACTAATTTAATTAGCATAAATTGTTATGCTGGATAAACGAATTTAGACGTGTAATTTTTTTGTCTCAGTTAAATGACGTGTGAACAGCGTCTTGTTAAATTTTATTTGCTATACAAAAGCGTGTCCCTGGGTCACTACCAATTTTCACTCCGGAAGTTAGATTTAAAATGTCATTGTCCTCACACCCCCGATACAGTTAACTATGTTTCAAGAGCAATTTTAACAGAACTTAGACTTGATTTGTAGAGCCTTAATGCAAAATTTTAAGATTCTTATCTTTTTTATGAATTAGATTTTACTTATGAGATTTGCTACGATGTAAGTAGGTACCTACTCAACACAATGTTACCATCGAATACAAATAAATGATCGTCAGTGAAAATTAGAAAAGTTTGCAATTTTTAACATCTTGAAAGTATTTGCCAGCAGTTTTAGACAGTGCCTAACACAAAGCTAAGCGCACCAAAAAAAACAATCCTATAGAGCATGATTGAACAGAATATACCAACTAAGAATATATATAGTATTTAATTAGGAGTAGCTGTTTAAACACTTCTGACGACAAGTTTAATGTATTCAATTCCGCCATAGCCTAAACAATACGAGCTTTAATAAAAAATGCGTATTAAAACATATCTTGGAACGAAACAAAGGTCGTTCACACCGGTTTTGGTTCCTACAAAACGTGGTGTGGGACCGTGACCGTTTGCGTTCCCTCAACCATTTTTAAATTTTTCGTGTACATACAAACAAAAGTATTCGGGCGATAATCACAACATTTTTCGAGCGGCCGTATTAATACGACTTTTAATCGTTAAAGCGTTGTTAAATATTCAATTAGCTTTCGCGCTTAGGCATTTCAATGCGTGAACACGTTCTTCATAGTCCATCCAAGTCATAGTTTCTCAACCACGGCGGCAACATTAACCGCCTAACGGCTTGTCACCATAAAAAATGTCTCCGTAAGTAGGTAGTTAAGAATCCGCTGTACCATTTATTTACAAGAGTGAATCCGTCTTAGAAAAACTAGCATTCAAAATTATTAATGGTTTGTTTGAATGGTGCGTCACGCGGCTCATTGTTGGCGCGCACTCCGTCCGGATGCGCTCGCTGACACTAATTATTCCCATAGTGCTTGAATGATAGATTGCCCTGGACAAATCACTTCTAGCCTCACTCCCAAACAGTAATAAAAAAGTCGTGTGATTAGTTTTTTAAGTCGGGGCCCACCGATTGTCAAAGAACGTGGGCTGACTTGTACCGTTTGTCTAAAAAGGTAATATGTTACTGTAAAAAGTCGAAATGTCCGCGATGCTATCTTACGTAGACTTCTGTCAGATTGGTAAGTTTAATCCCGTTCAAAATTATTCACGTCAAACAGAACTACTTAAAATGTTGATATTTTGAATTCCGTTTCTTCGTTTCGTTCCAATCTCTTGTTTATCGACCTTTCCCTGCAATAGTAAATCTGAGTACCTATCCGTGTGACGATGTTTCTACCTACTAATATATTTTCATGCAGTAAATAGGGCACAGGGCGCACTGCTTAGCGGTAACAGCCTAACGTCTAATTAAGAATTTGCTATCTCGAATAGCGGCTAATTATGTACCCCGCATGTGTAAACATCTGATTATGTCTGAATAAGGAGTCGATCTAAGCAAAGTGTTGATATTTATACTTAGATTTTGCGGCATGTTTTTAGATTAGCAGTGACCTCTAACTTTTAAGTAGATTTTTAAAAATAAACTGTAATGAATGGGAGCAATCGATGGATGTATGATTATTCTTACGCATGGATCTGCATCTAAGTGTCGGTAAATACTTAGTCTTTTCTTGTCATACAGGTCAAGTGCCAATAACATACAATGTCCTCTGCACAATTTAACACTAGGGAAGAATATTATTTATTTATTAGTTTTTATTTGTGTCATTCTAAAAGACCTATTTTAGAAACATAACATCGTCTGAGCATAATTTTACGTTAATAAGCTCGCCAAAAATATAACAGGCAATAAATACAAAAAAAAAAAACTTGACTGTCCTCTGAGTACTGTTTTGCCTAATATTCTGGTTTTTTTAACAGGTTCCCGCGATAAATACTAAAGGAGAAAAATGGTTTTAATCACTAAAACCTTTTTTTTTGTTTTGCAACAGCAGGGAACAATGGTTACAATGTATTTATTTACGTCAATTTGTTCTTCTTAATCAGGTATCGGCCCCTTATAGAGATTCGCAGAACCTTGGCTGCTCGTTTTGGGTCATTGAGTGTCAAAACTGCATGTTTGAGAAATTATGTTAATCCAAGAAGCTAGATAAGCTGTACAGCTATACCTAATCCCTGTGCCTGTTCAAGTTACCTATATTGATTTCGGAACGATACCTTAAAGTTGACCTATCAACCTCAAACAAAGTAACGGAGATAACATAACAAATCGCTTCGGTAACTGCGATACTAACTGAAACGATAGCGTCGATCGAGGCGGGGGCCGCACCGCGCCCAATGAAATATTATCTCCTGTGTGACTTACGAGTACTGGCCTCTTAACCAAGCATAATGACATTTTAGTATTACAACATTTTATCTACACGAGACGAAAAGTTTTAAGATAAGTTAAACGCCAACTGGTATATTGTTTCAGAAAGTTGACAGCCGATGTAATTTGTTAATGTCAAGCGGCGTTTGCGGCGGCCGGCGACATAGCGACGTATCTGCGCCCGCGGCCCGACCGATCTGACGTAACCTAAAAATACACGGCGACACCACTTCGCCCCAGCTCCTTGCCTATCTGTCGTACTGATTTAAATAATGAGATTTATCATTTCTGTGTGCACAAACTCATAAAATTATTATCTGGCATCGTTCTATTAGTTACATTATTTAGTAAGGCTACCGAATAAAGTAGTGATATTAATTCACCTGTTCGTTTAAAATGCCTTCTCTGTTATACCATTAAACTTACTAAAAATCTGAATGACGCATTATTAATAGATGTTTATGATAAACGTCAAGTTGCGCCCACCTACATAGCTTATCCTTAATCTTATGCTAGATTTAATAAATGATGAACACTATGATTGATTTTCATGTTTAAGTAATGCGAATATTTAGAAGAAAAATATCACTGCTATTATTAATATTTTTTTCTCTCTTACGGGGCTATTACACCTCACCATAAAAGAAGAATACCTAGTAAAATTCACCGTCAAGAAGTCAAAGAAAGTACCAGAAGTTTAAGGAGCTGACCCTCGAAAGAGTAAGCTAGGAATTAAGTTCCGTTATGTGGTTCCGATTTCCGAGATATGAAAATTACTCTGTAACCGTGACAGTGCAATTATTATGCCAAAAACAAAATCATGTATTAGACAGGTTTTCCTCTCGGCTTTTGGTTTCCGAATTCCCGGGAAGTTGGGAACGGATTCAATAAAAACGAGTTAATATCTTAACTCATTTTTATTGAATCCAACCAAAAAAATTAACTCGGTGGGTTAATTTTTTTCAAGGCGTGCATGTAATATGCTAATAGCCCACAATGCAAAAAGTTTCGAATATTCTAGGTTTTATTGATTTTATTTTTCAGTGGTTATATATAATATCCTGGCGCAGTACCTACTAATGATACCTATTATTATTTTAAGGTTTATAATTTGTTTTTTTGACAGGCTATTTTTTGTTTGTTTGCTCTAAATACGTTTTGCTTTATTATCATTAAACATAAATTATGTAAGTACAATAGTTTAAAAACACTGGGTTGGGTTGCTTCCGAGTCCATGAGTACTTACTTATACGAACTTCAACATAACTAGCGAAAGTGGGTGTCAAATACACCTCTTAAGCCTTTACCTACCGCATCGGGTAATATAGACGTGTTATTATCGTAGTGTTTGCCTCAAAATCTTTGATAAATTATCTTTATATGGTGGCAGTTTAGACAAAAATGACATTATATTATGAATTTTGGGAAAGGACGTTTTTTTTTCTTTTTTAATAAAGACGTCGCCCCACTCTAACAATTTCTCCTGTATCGTGGGTGCGTTTACAAACATTTAAACTCACATACACAAACAGCCAGACCCGGAACCAACTACTTGTAGGTCATACAAATATGTATTTGTTCCGTGCGGGAATCGAACCCGCGACACGCAGCGCAGCAGTCAATCGCTTAACCACTGCGCCAACCGTGCCGTCGTTGGGCAAAAATGTATGGGGCTTAGTCCAACTGTCCACAACTAAAGTGACCATGTCACTGAACAATATATTAAATAAGATTTTTCAATAACTAAAGCTTGATTGACTTTAACAAATGTTTCTCCATTAGATTTGTCTTGAACCCACTAGTGGCAAAGATAAGAGATTGAATTTTGGATAGTAGTTGTAGATCAAAACAAAACTGAAGACTAAGAAAGCATTTTGCGAAAAACAACCTTTATGGGGGTGATAAGGGTTCATTTATACAAAAAAAAACTTATTCCATGGGTTTATAAACTTAACACGTATGCGAACCTAAGTTAGTAAAAAAGTTTGATTTTATTCGTTTTTCAAAACTGTCCCCAATGGGGTTTGGGCGTGTTGTAAAATTTTATTGCGCGTCCGATTAATTAGAAACTTGTATTTTTGGTATTTAACAATAAACCCCTAATTAGGTCAAAATGGTTTATCAAGGTTTAGGGTAGAATTTCATTGCTTGCTGCTTGCTGCATTAACTGAGGGAGAAATCCTCACGCCTCAGTCGCCGCGGGAGACGCTCCGGGCGTCGGGATCCGCGTGACGACTCCCGGCCACCGTAGGCGCGGGCCTGCGGGCGAAGAGTAATGGGTAGCTCACCGTCCGATCAGGACCAGCAGTGCGATTCTGTAACCATCTCACCGTGAAAACTTAGGTGAAGTGAGCGTGGAGTGCGCTATCATTCCAACTAATGCTAGGGGTTGACACTATTGACAGCTCACTCTAAGCTCACTTCACCTAACTTTTCACGGTGAGATTTTTACAGAATCGATCGGCAGGCCCGTGCCGGACGGCGCGTATGTTCCACGCGCGCCTCAAAGAGACGTCAGCATAAGTGACGGGGCCCGATAGGGCCGAAGCCTGCCAGGGTAGCGGGATTGTCCGAAAGGGTTACCGCTGCCCTGAAACATAAAGGGCTAAGGAAGGAACACGGGTGGGTTTTAGTCAGTAAGAGTCTGACACTCCCGTCCGCTCCACTCAGAGCGGGAGGGGTCATTTGATGATTTACCATACTCAAAAAAAAAAAACTCGGTAGAATTTCATTGCTTGTTGCTTGCTGCATTAACTCGAAAATTGGAGAAGGAAAGGTAGGAATGTTTCGAAACTTGAAACTAGGCACAAATACTACTTAAGCTCGTAATGATTAATTTTTCAAAACTACCTTTAAAACGGGTGGCATCCCCAAAAATAACACCTGGTGTTGAATTTGGTTTAGAAAAATCTAAAAATCAAAGGACAATTATGATGCATCTCACCCCCAAACATGTTACCTCATCATGAATATAGGTAATTAAATTAAACCGGAGAGCCGACACTTAGCAGCAATTTAAACATACATAGTTATGTAATTTTCCACGTGGTTAATAGACGCGCATAATAATAATGGTATTATTTTTCCCAAAATTACCCTTTAGAGTAGAGGACGAGCCGATGAGGGGTGCAAGGGGTGTTGAAATTTGAAATTGAAAAAATGAAATTCGCGCGGACGTAGTCGCAGGCGAAGTGCTAGCCATATCCAAAAAGCCTTTGATATTCCTTTAAAAAAAGTTTTTTCTAAATTATTCATAATGATGTAAAACGCAATCCACTCGTAGTTGATTCTTTGTTTTATTTTGTTTAGAAGCGTTCACGTTTAAAGAGGAACATATATGGTAACAGTATCTACGGTGCATACTATGGTGTACGCGTCAATTACATGAATTTAAAATGACGTCATTGTAAGATTTGCTTCATTTTATTTTTTCAACCAAATAATACTTGTGAAAGTAACTAAACGATAAAGGATAATGCTTGTTTTGGTTCCCCTCTCCAATAGCTATGTGTAACATCATTGGATAGCTCTTTTAAAACTGAATAGAGTTTACTATGGCGCCTAATTCTAAATCCTTGACCGTTTAGAGTTATACTGTACCAAACATTTCAGTTTTAGCTATTACAAAAAATATTTATTTCAGATATTTCATCATTCACTGCCATGTCTACTCTCTACTCTCGGAGGTGCCCGTGGCTAAATAATAACAACCGCACAGGTCGATCGGTCAGGTTAAGCTACGCTTGCCGCGGTTGGTCTGTGGATGGGTGACCATCTTTACATACCGAAAACCCCTCCGTGCCTCGGAAAGCACGTTAAGCCGTTGGTCCCGGCTGTCATTCGTGGATCTTTGACAGTCGTTACGGGTAGTCAGAAGCCCGAAAGTGTGACAACCAGTCTTAGCAAAGGGTATCGTATTACCCAGTAACTGGGTTGTGGAGGTCAGATAGGCAGTCGCTCCATGTAAAATACTGGTATTCAGCTGCATCCGGTTAGACTGGAAGCCGACCCCAACATAGTTGGGAAAAGGCTAGGCAGATGATGACTGCCATATCTAGTACTCTAACCTCAGTTGGTCCAAAAGTGTCTTTGAATCCATATACGAATCTGCATCGATTTGCAACATAAAAGTAAAATGCTAGAATTAACGTTTTTCTAGCTGACTGTACCATTTTTCTGAAAATCTGTGGATGCAGTTAGCAATTACTCAAGAAATTAAGGACAGTCTCCAAAGAACGTTTTTCTATAGCTACATACAACGAGTAAGGTAGCTTTCCTTACTGCCTCGTCTCCACTTCCTCCCTGTGTTACTCAGATTGGAAGAGGAATCAAGACAAGGATCATTGGAATACTTATATTTAATCTTAGTTTCTTTCTAATGATATATCATTTATTCCTATTGGAGCGGGTACCAGCTTCCATAAATTTCGTAGCAACATCCTTTACGTATACAATGCTATTATCACGGTAATCGTCCTATAACACAGAAAAAAGGCTTGTAAGCCAGACTAACGAGAATTCCGTGTTATAAAGCTAGTTAGCCAGCTCGGAAAACTCCTATAAATCCCGTAACTGGGAACTAGACTACCGGATTTAAGACTATTTGACTTTTTCACAATTTACTGGATTAGCTAACATTGTTTGTGCAACAATCAAAGGGTGTGCGGAGCATTTGGCTTTGACTCCGCGTTTAATCCGCGTGCTGCTGTGCAAAACTGTGCAAAATTGGATTGCTACGGGGCAAAATTTGCAGACCGATCGTGGTGAAGCTTTCGGTGAACTGGCTGAAATAACTTTTTTTCTAACATCTACCTCTATTCTAACATTTTCGTCAGCCTCATTAAGATAGACATTCATCTTAGATTCATTGGACGGTCGACAAAGCTTAATACATATTTTGTACTTAATATAGCTATGTATGTGTATAAAAGTTCCATCCACAAAATGCCGACAAACACCTTAATATCTCCTAAGACATATAATTTAAAATTTGAAAACAATATTTACGTTTTTAGTTGGTAATATTCTGATGCGCTGTTAAATGTACTTCAATATTGCAGACGGCGTCATTAAGCTAGCCTTTTCCGTTTAGGAGTAATTTGGTGCTATGTCACTGGAACTTTTTCATTGCTCGCGAGTGTATTATGTAAAAGTTGTTTGTTTGTAAATTTGTATGTAGGGGGTAATCTCCTGAACCACCTGTCGGATTTGAAAAAATCTTTTTGCATTTGATAGCTCAATTCTTGAGTAAGGCTATAGGATCTATAACATCACGCTAAGACTATAAGGAGCCGAGCAAAAAGTCAGAAAGAACGCTAAGCGAAAAAGAAGTACAAGCGCGAGTAGGCGATGCGCACGGAGCACGGGGCACGGGGTGGGTGTGGGAACAACAAATTTCACGCAGACAAAGTTGCGAACAGAAGCTAGTATTATAATATATTGATAGAATATTATAGGAGAATGATTGTAGGCAATAAACTTAATCCTTCTCCGAGTATACATCTTATTGAGACTGTACATTAACGAACAGAGACGTGGTGTCCACGCTTACTGGAATAACACCTAAAGCGAAAGCACTAATATCAACTCGGTATTGCACGTCTGATAGCGCATTAACTTTGCGGTTACTCACAAGTCACAATGGCACAAGCCAATTGACCGCAACCACTGAAACAAATGTAAAACTCATTTTTCCTCACACTGCGATACGATTGCCCGCGATGGTGTCGCCTGTGACCATCTTCTACTAAATCACCATCTGCCTAGCCTTTTCCCAACTATATTGGGGTCGGCTTCCAGTCTAACCGGATGCATCTGAGCACCAGTATTTTACATGGAGCGACTGCCTATCTGACCTCCACAACCCAGTTACTGGGTAATACGAAACCCCTTGGGAAGACTGGTTGCCTCACTTTCGGGCTTCATATCTCATATCTTCATATCATCCGCTAAAATACATATTTAATTTAAATATGGTATGAAAGTTTGTCATTTTTTCCGATGGGGGAAATATTGACCACACAGATTGCCTACCTTTTTTAATTAGGCTATGAGTACACACACTTACTTAAGAAAAATCTTAAAGTCATTCATTCATACAATTACTGACCGTCAACGAATCTTCTTCTTAGCGTGTCCATAGCAATCTAAATGGACTCTGCCCAGAATTCGGCTACTTGTTTGAAGCCATCACCAGCGTCCATCAGTTCCTGTAACGTACAGCTGACAGGACACGCAGGACACGTTATTAAGTGTTATCATCACTTGCACCATCACTTCCGTCAGCAAATCGCAGTCTAAATGCATGTAATGCCCAAGAGTTCCTTATATAACCAACATGAAAATTCATCCCCCTAAAGGGGTTAAATAATAGATGATTGTATGGAAGTTTGTAGTTTTTGCCGATGGAAAATCGGCAAAAACTATACAAAAACTACAAAACTATACAAACAAAAGGCTTGTTTTATAACTGCCAAGTAGATAATAACAAAAGACACACGCAGTGTTTATATCATAGCAGCAACAAGGTTCATATCGTGATTTATTCGTAAAAAGATTATCCTGATCATCCACCAAGCCCTAATTCCCGAGGGGCCCGTCCCTGATAACTCTGTATCGCGGGTGCTCTCGTTTTCAAATAAGTAAATTAACGTGGAATTGAATTAAGTTTCGTCCCGAGTTGAGATTATGGCGATTTAGTGAGATTATCTGAATGTGTTAAACGTCGCCGTTGGGTTGTAATGGAAGGGCGTGGGTCAGGCCCATTGTTTAATTATAGATAGTGCTCCGGTATAAAAGCCACGAAGCGTGGTCAGGTTTTACTACTCATATTTATGTTTATACGTAAGAAGGTACCGTTTTTATGACTCTATTGTGGACGGTGGTTTAACTTTATAATGCGTAATAATATCACGTCATTTGATATTGTTTAATTGCTATTTAGCTTGTAATTTAGATTTTTACTTCTAAGTTAGTGTTTTTAGTACCTAGATACTGTCTTCTTTTTTTCGAGTCGATGGCAATGGTAAAAAGGTTTTAACTATGTTAGATGAGTTGGGCCCAGTAGATTGGTATACGATTTATTACGTTATTTGTATGATTGAACTGTATCTCCAAGGGATATTTAATTAATCACTTTAATCAAGAGACGTTTGAGTAGTTCTTTTCTCAACTAGGTACGCAATAATTTGCAGCTGTGTTGCCAGCTGGTCAGCGTAAATGCAGATTTTATTTACTTTTACTGCTTTTTATTAAGTACACAGGAAGATTTCAAATAATAAACAAAGAAAACACTTAATTTATATTATAAGTGACGATTACTTTTTTAATTATGAGTAATTTGTATAATAGCCCCGATAATTGAGAGCACGTGAAAATTAAACAATTATGTACTCGCGATAAGAAAACACAATTAAACTTTGTCTTTTACACATAATCTAACTCATTGACTGGATGGTTTTCGAAGCGAAGCGTAAGTTTAGGAAGACTTTTTTTCCTTTTAACGGGGACCAAGCCTTGGCGTGTTCGAGTCTCGGTAGCTATCGTAAAGCCGCGTAGAGATCGACGCCGATAATTGAAAAAACGTTACGACTGCTGAATCTTAACACCGATTTAAAACTGCGATGGATAAATTAAAAGAATCCAACCCCGGACGATTGTTTTTCTTTCCGATTCTTTGCCTCCGATTTAGCCGATAAGCGTGTTCTGAGCGAACTTTATGTTCCGATTGTACTTATGTACATTGTGTGTAGGTGGCGCTGTGTCGTGTGCTTTTACCAGTTCTTTTTAATTTTAATTAAAAACAAAATGTATTACAATTAAAGGACATTAATCGTGGTAGTTTCTTTGGGGCGGGCGCCTTACAATTCTTAAGGCTGTTTTGAATATTTTATTATTTACCACTCGTTAGTTACACTGATTTTAAACTCGTTTTCACCTATTGGCTACTAGATTATTACGTACCACGTATAAGCACTGCACGTGAAACTCCATACTGCAACGCACACTTATAAGCATCGTAACGGTATCGCCTCAGCTAGGGATCAGTTAGTAAACAGCAGCCATCCCAGTTTACGGCGCGGCGGGGCGTTGCCGCGCTTGTGGTGGTGTTTCGGCGAGCTTACTAATCGAATATAGCATCAACCAATTATAAGATCCTAGGTGAGGCTGCTATCAATCAAACTCTATCGAACGGTAAGCCCGGCGACGCCTAGCCGCAAGCACGGCGTCCAACCGGCAATGCTGAACCGATTCGGTCACGTGCTTTCGTTGGGTTGACGCTTGGTTGACGATGAAACGTTAAACGTGCGCGATGACCTGGAGATATAGAAACTTATAAAATTTATCTTAAAATCTTAGTGAGTAGGTACAGTACTCGTACCTACATATTGAAAATATTTTGTTATGTTTCAATTAATTGAATCTGAGTGCTTGTTTGTTCATTTTCGTGTCTGATTATTGTTTGATCAACCGGCAAAGCCATCGGAGTCGATTTTATAATACATAATTCAATGCTGTCAAATTAATTTAATGCGAATACGCAAACACTTTGTTACTAAAACAACACAGTAAAAAAGAAATTTGTTATTTCTCAATTAGGTACTCAGCTCATGCTACTTAAGCTTCTGCGTCGAATTCAAACAATTCCTCCTTACAACTTAACACCCCGAGTAGTTAAAATTGGTATAAGCGTGTTATAAAAGGCGAGGAGGGAGTACGGTCGGAACAATAATTCACAAAAATTGTGAGCAGTTAATGTGCTCCCGGGCCTGAGGGCGACATAATCATCCGCAAAACTAAATTTAATGCTAATAGCACTTTTTAAAATAAAACCTCGACAGGGTTGGGCGCTTAGTGGCATTATTTAAAGTGATTTTAATTATGTTGAAAGCAGATGACACTGCGTTCCCTCCTCTTCATTGTCCGTTGGCGACCGTCGCTTACCGAAATCACTTCCAATGGGTGCGTATTGGCGCTTTAGGGAGATGTTGATACCTTAAAATTCTACCTATGGCTAGACGAAATGCCAATCAGTTCTAGTTTAGTTATCGCTGTCGCAGCATATTCTGGTTACTTTGTTTGAAGTCATTTTAACTGCATTAACCCTGATAGGCTGGTTATGTGGGTATCGTTCATCCTTGAAGTTTTACATACAAATCAACGACTAAAGGTGATCAAATTCACATGATCGATCCTCCATTATTTACAACATCATACCCTCTTGCTGGATACGAGTCATAAGTGTATTTGATGAACAAATCACTCATGGCGAGCTGGCGACCCAATATCACAAGCGGTGGTGTATTGTATCTAATAGTCACGTAACGTTACACCGCGTAGTCGCTAAACTAGGACCCCGCCAGTGCGTGCCTCTAAATCCGACGAAGCCAATAAATCACACGAAGGCAAACATTACGAGGGCTTTCTATGTATACTGTTACGCATACTGCCCCGCGTTTGTGTACCACGAGCCGGTGTTTGTGCTCAGCTAGTCGTTACAAAACCAGAGTGATTCACAAACATTCTTATAGCACCCGGCTCAGTAAATGCGCATCGATATCAAATGGAACGATGACAGTGCCACAGCGGCAATTTGCTGCCGCTAAATAAATCGTTTTGTTTTAATTAAGCTTACATATTGTTCATATTTTAATATCAACTAGCTAGTCTTTCCGATTCATATAACTCATGCATATTTTCGTGGTGGTGCATATTGAAGTGTTAATTGATTTGTTTGTTGATGGGCATAACCGGATTCAGTTTTGTGAGCGATATTTAGTCTAAGTTATCAAAAATGCTAATCGATTTGATTTGTGAATCACGTCCATTATTGGCAATAAAATAATTTTACTTTTATTTTCCCATGTATCTTTGAGCCATACTTGAACTGCGAATGTGTGTGAACCACTCGATTACATATTTTGTGGTTAAACCGTCAGAAGTAAACCATTTTTTCTCGATAATTGTATCCTTCAGAGCCAATAGCAATTATCCAATTTATTACCTTAACAAATGCCACAAGCAGTCGAAAAACGAAGAAGCATAAGCCTCAACTTGAGTGGTTTAGAAGCTTTTAAGATCCTGACAGTCTACTGTACGCACCTCCCAAGTTGCGACACAATACCTGGTTTTTAGGGTTCCGTACCCAACGGGTGCTAACGGGACTCTATCACTAAGCCACCGCTGTCCGCCCGTCCGTCCATCTGTCTGCCTCCGTGCTGTATCTACTGAACCGTAAAAGGTAGACAGTTGAAGTTTTCACAGTGTGTATTTCTACTGCCGCTATAACAAAAAATAATTAAAATAAAATAAAGTCGTAATTTAAAGGGCGGTTTTGCCTTGTGGTACGGGTTCCATTGTGTGCGAGTCCGGCTCGCACTTGGCCGGGTTTTTTTACTTTCAGTAGCCTCAGTGTCTCCGTCTAATTCAGCTTCAAAGATCGACTTCTAAAAATCTAAATCTGAAGGTGGTGGTCGACTTGTAGACCCGAAAATTCTATAAGGTTTTACGAGCTTCTACGCGGGGCGAATGTGGGTATAGATGGACTTACACAAGAGCTGTTTCGTATCATGTTTGTCTTAAAACAGTAAAATTCAGGCTTGAACAACGAGAAGACCGTTAAAGAGTGAAAATGCAAGCTTACTTTGGTACTTTGGTTTAAATAGTTATTTTTTTATCTTTTATAAAGATATAGTTTTTTTTTTTCTTCTATTTCGTAAATGTGAGAACGTTGTAGCCTCACAGATGCTTCGATTTGCTGACCATATTATTCTATTTTGTTAAGTATCGGGGCAAACTTACACTGTCCACCCACTAACGCTGTGAATTGAAAATATTGTAAAAGACAATTATTTTTAAAAGAGTCAGCGTGGAGTTTCTTGCCAGCTCTTCACCAAAGGAAAAGACCAATTGGAACCGACTCTGATCTGACGTTTCATAAGTGCCCATGTAGGTTTATGTGAAATGAAATAATTTGAACTTCAATTGACTTGACAGTAGGACAGCTTTATTTTAACTGCAAGGTAAGTTTGTCATCACCTATTCTGTTATTAGGATAGAAAATAAACGATACAACACGAAAGAATTTTTTCATGGTGATTTTCATGGTAACGTTACAAACTTTTATCATAGTTTTCCCTATGGGTCCAGCTAGCACAACAAAACTATTGTAACGGGTATAAAAAGACGCTTAACCAAGCCGAGAATCACTTGTACTCACCGGCATTGTGCTTGTTTTTGTACTGGACCATTGGTACCTGGGAACCTTCTCGTCACGGAGATATTGAAGGTCAAAGTTCGTACTTTTTTTTTTCACTACACAAACAAGTTTTAACTTCTGTATCGTTGCATGCACCCATAGCCACGATGTTTTGCGTGTTTCTGCTCAATGTTACTTAGTTTAATGTACATAATGCGTATATATAACGGCTATGTGATGGATCACCCTGTGTTATCCTTGAATCAGCTTGTGTTTGTTTTTTCGGTTTTCAGCCCAAACCTGAATTGCAAGACATGAAATGCGTTTAGAAAATAAAATACCAGGAACCGGTAAATTCGTCTAGGTCGGTCAGTATGTTCACATTTACTAAACAGTTTGCCTGCGTTCACTATTTACAACTGTAAAAAATTAGGGGTATCGTATTACCCAGTTGCTGAGTTGTGGAGGTCAGATAGGCAGTCGCTCCATGTAAAATACTGGTATTCAGCTGCATCCGGTTAGACTGGAAGCCGACCCCAACACAGTTAGATGATGATTCTAGATTAAAATGTTTCTAGTTTAATTTTTTTTATAATGTTACAGATAGCTAACTATTAGACTAGGTACTAAATTAAATTACTAACAATACAAAACATACAAATACAAAAGGACACTAGATTAAAATATTATATACCTACTGTGATTATTATGTTTTCTTCTTTTAATATATATAAAATACTTAGGTTCTACAAACATTGTAATATAGTTCCGTCCCAATGAAGTTTTGTAAGTATTCTGTCTTTGACTGACATTTGTGTGACACACAACCATTACAGCAAATAACAGTTTACAATTTAGGTACTTGTTAGTTTTAAACTTGTGATAAACCTTAGTTTTTAAATGGTCTTTTCGTAGATACTAACCTCTTTAATTTTCCATTTTACTTTTGTTAAATATGCGTAAGCTTTAATTTTTTTTTTACTGTCCCACTTCTGGGCAACGCCTTCCTAATCTCTTTCTATCTCTCTCTGTCTAGAGCTGCCAAGGACCAACCTTTACTAAAGGAGTCTAGCTCATCCCGCCATCTCCGTCTAGGCTGGGTAAGCTTTTTACTATATTTTTTTTTTGTGTCATTGGTGTAATGCTCTTGTAATTAGTAGAAGGAATTCAACATTAAAATTAGTATTAGGTAAAGAATGGGCAACAAGTACATTTAATTTGGGAACCTTACTTTACTGAAACTTAGGTTAAATGGTAGAAATCAATCTGTATTGTAGCTAAATACATTACGTTGTGTAATTCCTGTGCGCTGTGGCTAAATGGCTAGTGACTACTGTGGGTATCGGAGGAAGTTTACGCAAAAATGCAATACAAACAATGAACGTGATACAAAGCCGTTGGTACTGTCACGTACAATCAATGTCTGATAGCCCGAAGGTGGTCTAACCGTACACTATCTGTTTCCATTTGGATTCAGTAAAATCGTTGACGCTCATCAGATTAAAATACATCGGCCAGACTGAATTCACTGAGAATTGGTCGCAAAATAGACGACAGTGAAGCTGAAGCTGTACATTTTTTTAATGGATAGGTTTTCATGAATTTTATAGTGATTGGTGGCCAGAAGCACGATCCCGTGTTACTGCAGGAATGAACAGCTTTTTATAAAACGCACCTTTAAAAACAAATCTATGCACTATTTCTCAAGTTGTAGATTAATAAAAAATCAGAATAATAATATACTATCCAAACATATCGAACGCCTCGAAAACTTTGAAAGCAATAGCGTAAACAGAGAGTACCTATGTTTAATTATAGGATCATCCAAAAGCTTGACAGCACTGATCCGCAAGCGTTGATGAATCACACGAATATAAACACGAGGTGGGATTTCGATTGTCTTTTGAGCCACCGCAGGAAGTAACCCTCAGATACATCAAAAAAGTGTTTTATATTTGTTAAACAAACGCGATGGCTGAGTACCAACACTACCATCTTACTTTATTGTTCAAAGAATGCACCTGCTTAAGTAGATATACCTTTTAAAATCTGAAAACTTGTTGTAATAAGAGTTGTTGGGCTTATAATGCGTGCTTAAAAGGAACCTATAATAAACAAATTAGATAAAATAAGGGAAGTAGAAACCACCAAAAGCATACATTATTAAACTCTTACCGTAAAAATTATTTTTGCCTGCAGTGGCATTCCTCAGCAGGTAAAAATTGCCATCAGAACTTTTGTGCTACCAATGCAATGTTTGATAAAAAAACAGCTTTTAAAGTTGGAATCGGAAGAAGACCGTTTATACGAATTGCACCACTCGTATTGAAAAGCCTCATACTCCTGCAACTGCCCCGTTGGTCTCGAAGTCACAAGCACGACTGCTGAGCGTCGGACCTGGATAAGGATTCCCAAATCGGGCAGAGTTCTTTCATTAGAAATTTCCTAGTACATAGCAGCCCGCCGTTTGGAATTTAGTGGTGTGACACCCCCATGCCTCGGAAAGCTTGTTAAAAACTTTTGGACCTGCGCCCGACCTCTCCCCGGTCATTGGATTGCCGTCCCATCGGACTATGACAGTAAAGGAATAAAAATAAGTAGTAAAAGTAAGTAGTTGTATAATATATTCTGAGTACTTGACTAATTTTCATTGAGATTTGATCGATATTCGGTCGGGAGGACATTATATGACTTCACACATTTTGTTCGTCAGCCGGTGTTCAGAGGGGCAATTCTCGTAATTGTAAGGACGTTCACAGTCTGATCTCAGTCTCAATCTGTCAAAAATACCTCTAATTTCCCAACATTTTCAAAAGTTTTTGACATTTGTTTGTCGCCGAGATGAAACTGCGACTAGATTTTGAACGTTTTAATTTACGAGAATTGGCCTTCTGGTAAAAAATCCTTCCAGCTGTCCAGACCGTTTCGACTCACAAAAGTTAAAAAAGAAATAAGAAAATTAACTTTCGTATCAAAAATTTTAAATGACTGCAAAAACAATTACAAAGCCATATATCTTTTTTTACAGAAACTCCCTTGTTTTTGTTGCATCAGATTATTATTCTTCATCGAAATCTCTGCATTTAGTCCATAATAAACGGAGTGCAGGGGCTTAAATCGTTAGTTGCTCATTATTACCGCGACAATGGAAGGCGGTGCGCAGTTAGGCATTAGAAAGGCCGAGCTTTCGCTAATGACATCCCGGCGCGCCTTACACGGCGGTTTACCGAATAACTCTTTGTTCGAGGAGCGAGACGTTTAATTTACCTTTTTAAACATTCTGCGTTCTGGGGATAATTTGGTCGAGCATTCATGTGACAACGGGTGAATAAAAATATTAGACGATGCGCGGTTCAATACTGCACCTGAAGATAAACTGATACAATCGTACAAAAGTGTTTAGCAGTCTATATTTTCCAAAAATTGTAAAATAAAATAAGTAATATTGTTGGGAGTTTTTCTAAAACAAATATTTATGTTAATATATTAAAATAATATCAAACGGCAGTACTATTATAAAAGGGGTAAACTAAAATATAATCGACAACTACGCG
Source organism: Apamea anceps (assembly GCA_951799955.1). NCBI lineage: Eukaryota > Metazoa > Arthropoda > Insecta > Lepidoptera > Noctuidae > Apamea > Apamea anceps. The sequence goes on along the minus strand of OX637500.1, from coordinate 18,176,589 downwards.
TTCTTTTTTACATTATATCACTATTGTATTGTTTAGATTTAAAGTTAAAAGAAATTGATGTATTCGTTTAATTATCATAAAATAATATTTACTTGAGAAGTTTAGATTGAGTCTCACAATTGTTAACGTTGGCAAATTTCACCTAACGTGAAGATGTTTCAAAGATAACGCCAGGACAAAATGAATATACCTACTATGTATAAGTCTACGTATTTAAACCTATAGCATGTATACCTATGTATAATCTACATAAAACTCAAACTCAAATCATTTATTTCAATTAAACCATTTCAGGCACTTTTGAATTGTCAAAATTAAATTGTCGGTCAGTTAGTCAGAAAGTTGAAGCTAGTTGCCCGTTCCAAAACGTGGATCTCTGTGGAGAAGAACGGGCAAAAAACTCCACAGACACTCTTTTAAATCAAGATATTATTACAAAATCCTAGGTACATTATTCTACATACAATAAGTTTATAAGAATTTACCTACAAGTTTTCAGTATAAATTTCAGTTAACATTTGATAGGACCCTGTCACAGGTATCGTAAGCCTTACCTATAACGAATGGCTGTTAAATATTGCCTTAGTTGCTAAGTATACCAAATTGCTTAAATGAAAAAAAAATGCATCTATGCATATTTTTATAATAAGCATATCTAACTGCTGAGTACTACAAAAATAACCGAAAATTTGTAAAAAACTTATTGTTAAAATTATGAATTGACTTAACTGTATGTCGAGTGCCTATACACTATATACTGGTATTCAGCTGCATCCGGTTAGACTGGAAGCCGACCCCAACATAGTTGAGAAAAAGCTAGGCAGATGATGATGAGTTCCAGTTCCTAAATCGAATGCCACTATAATATAGATACCTACTTTGACCGGTCAGTCGGGTTATCGAGTAGCCTCAAATGGAGACCTAAAATACAATATGTCCTTCCTATGTTACGAGAATGATACCTAACCTACAATTTTATCACAGAGTCAACCTGTTTTTTATTATTATGCACAGTTAGACAACGGAGTGGTACTAAGTAGGTGCATATCTAGAATTCATAAGAACATAATAAAAAGCAAAATAGATACATTAGAAAGTCAGAAATCCTTGAGGTAAAGTAAAACCGAAGGACTAATATTGTATTACAGTACAGTGCGTACAATACTAGAAGCTACGAGCGAAGCGGTTGAACGCGGCCACATGGCGCCATCTATCATTGTTGCCGTGCACTACAACTTCCGAGCGTTTATCTGTAGGCACCGCACCGGTGGGATGTGTTAAATGCAACGACCGACAAACCCGACTCGCGTCAATATTGACACAAAATCCCATAATTTCGACCGCCATGCACACAATAGATTTATAAAATAAACACAGAGTAAAATGTCAGTAAATAGGATTGACAACATTTTAATATATGGTCTTGTATTTGCTTTGGGTTGGTTCGGCTCTCTGTTATGCCTACATGCGTTAATGCTGTACCGTGAAATCATTGTTTTTTGTAGACGCTTTGGAGATTAAATATGAATAAAAGGACAAAGCGCCGTGAACATATTGTATTTTTTTTTGTTCAGCGGAGTTGACTTAGTAAGCCAGTGGGATTTTGGCATTGCGACATTCCATGCCAGTTAAGTACTTTTAACGGGTGGGAATTTAAATAAAGGTTTCTTTAACCTATGAGCTACATACATAATTTCGCGGTATGAACCGTTACACAACTGCTTGGATTATCATGTTCTTTAGGTAGGTTTTGCGTTCTTACCATTTATAATCTTATTATGTATGCCTAACCGCTAATAATATATATATTATGTAGACCGATAAGTAATAAAAACTATTAAAATCTTCCTCTTTCTGCTATTTTGTTCTGCTCAACAGAGTCCTGAATGATCTCATTGTACTTATTTTAAGTGTACATTGAAGAATGCAATAAATGAGCGAGAATTGAGTACCTGTATTTTATTCACGTATGTATTTAATTTTACTTTATGTCCTAGAACCAAAAATTTGAAGTCATGTGACGTCTACCAACCCGCGCTGGGTCTGCGTGGTGGATTACAGCCCACTCCCTTTCCGAGAGAGACGAGGCACAACAGTGGGATCATTATACTTATGCTTATTACATTAGCTTTACATCTATCTTTAATACTTTAGAAACGAGCTACGATTTTAAATGTTTAACAACCTAGATACTTACCAATAAATACAATCTTGCACTAAAAAAATACTTGATGCTAGAAAGGTAAACTTCACCTACTTACCCTGTAGCACAAAATTAGACATGAAGTATAAATGATGTATGTACATTTTCTTAACAAATACGAAAATGTAAAAAATTATATCACGCCAAGTGTACAGTAGTGAGTCATCATCTGCCTAGCCTTTTCCCAACTATGTTGGGGTCGGCTTCCAGTCTAACCGGATGCAGCTGAATACCAGTATTTTACATGGAGCGACTGCCTATCTGACCTCCACAACCCAGTTACTGGGTAATACGATACCCCTTGGTAAGACTGGTTGTCAGACTTTCGGGCTTCTGACTACCCGTAACGACTGTCAAAGATCCACGAATGACAGCCGGGACCAACGGCTTAACGTGCTTTCCGAGGCACGGAGGGGTTTCGGTATGTAAAGATGGTCACCCATCCACAGACCAACAGCGGCGAGCGTAGCTTAACCTGACCGATCGACCTGTGCGGCTGTTATTATTCAGCCACGGGCCCCTCAAGTGTACAGTAGTGAGTATAAAACATTTACTTATTTGCTTATTATTTAATGTGGAGTTTATTGCGCTCATTTCTTTAGAGATTTGATTATAATTATTATTGAAATTAGTACCTTCTCATTTTAATATTTGCATGCCAATTTATGGCGAATCTACGAGTATTAGTATCTGTTGTACTGGATTAATGTACTTTTCAATTACTGGCAGTGAGTGACTTTGACTCTTATTCAATTAGTTCAATCTCGTCCAGTAAGCATTCGTGAAACTCAATTAGGCTATACGGGATCGTCCGAGTGATAGCTTGATCGTCCGAAAGGGTTACCGCTGCCCTGGAACATAAAGGGCTAAGGAAGGAACACGGGTGGGTTTTAGTCAGTAAGAGTCTGACACTCCCTTCTGCTCCACCCAGAGCGGGAGGGGTCATTTGATGATTTCCCATCCTCAAAAAAAAAAAAAAGCTATTTACAGTATTTCAACTTACTACAATCAGGTTGGAATATTTTCGCCGTTTGAGGTTTTCTGCACCAGCAGCAGCCGCTCCAGCACAGCCCGCCGTGCTAGGAAGATGGGATAGCGCAAGGGTGTCGACACATGTTCCATCCCACACCAAAGGTCTACCTAACCTCCAGGGCATTATGGTCATAGTTAAGGTAGGTATATACATATATACCCCATTTCGTACAACTGTTTCATGGTAAAATTCCGAATCTTAATATTTTGCAAAGTAAGTTTTATAAAATTTTGTCAAAACTTTATGCAACATTATCTACTAAATATTTATAATTGATATTGGCTCGGCTGTTATTAGATATTATTTGGGATTGTGGAAACCTACGCGTCTTTGACACATCCGGCGGGATTTGTAGCATTCATATCCCATAGAAGATTACCTGCTTTCAACTCCGATTGTCAATAGCAATCTGTAAACACAAACTGTTAAAATCTGCTCTTTGACGTTAACCGAGTTTGCTCAGGTGTACCCCTTTAACAATAACCAGCTTGCTTATTATAAGCCTCTTGAATGTCATTTTTACTAACATCGTTTTTGTGAAACGATGACAGTTTGGGATGACAGTTTTGAAATAGATGCTAAAGAGATCTTTGGGTAGCTGACCGTACTTATATGGTGTAATTACATAAATTATACCTTTGAATTCTGAAAGTTGGCAATGTCGCAAATTGATGTCGAATATTTCGGTGTTTCGATGAATTACACAAATTTTCCACATTTGCATCTAAATGTACTCGTACTATTTTACACCTAGAACTGCTACTAAATTTAATCTAATGTCATTATACCAATTCAGATCTTTGACAGTCGTTACGGGTAGTCAGAAGCCCGAAAGTCTGACAACCAGTCTTACCAAGCGGTACCGTATTACCCGTAACTGGATTGTGGGTCAGGTAGGCTCCATGTAAAATACTGGTATTCAGCTGCATTCGGTTGGACTGGAGGAAAACTATAGGCAGGTGATGATTATAGCAATTCATAATCAATATTTAAATGCAACTTATTTATCATAATTTCATTCAGTAACATTGATTCGTTAATCAAAATAGTTAAATATGATAGCTATTTGGGACATTGACAACTTTCTAAAAGCTCAGCCTTAAGTAAAAGTATTTTATAATCACAAGCCATGTAGCCGATGGAATTTCCCATCGGCAAAAATTAGGAACTTCCATACAAATTTCATCCCCTATTTAACCGCATTAGGGATGCATTTTAAAAATTCCTTCCTTAGTGCTCACTTTCGTTATATAAGGATCTCTTGTGCAAAATTTCATGCTTCTAGACCTGAGTTCAGGCTGTGCGTTGTAAGTCAGTGATTGAATGAATTAAAGATTTTTATGAAGTAGATATTCACAAATCTATGAATAATGTAAAGTGTAAACAAATCAAATCAAATACATTTATTTGCCAGAATGTAGGTTTACAATGTATCTTAAAACTGTAATGGCCCATTTACATTCTACCATTACATATGGTATACATAAGTTTATTGAAATGATAAAGTTTCATAAAAATATTACAACTATTGTTAAAAGAACATGTCCTCCTCCCATGGATAATTATTCGAGGTATTCTAACGTGCGTACTCGGCACTGCTTGCACAAAGCAGCTATGGCGCGGCCGCTTGCAAGCTCACACCACAGGAGCAGCCATCAAACGCATATTCCGTAGCTGATTAATGACGTCAATGAAACAGATAAAAGAACCAGTAACAATAATTCATGTCGCTATGTTTGTACACGTTCGATGTACGACAATGCACCACGTCGGCAAAGGGGTGATATTTAACTCAAAATCAATGCCAACTCCATTGTATGCACACCACGTCTACGAGAAGGGGGAACTTTATGTCTTTTGCTTATACTAATAACACCACCCCTTAAAGGGTGGCTCGCTGGTTCCTTTCGAATAGGGAGCATCCAAACTTTGTATGTTAATATAAACACTCGTGTAGGCTTCCTTGCGAACATCACAGAATTCAATGTACTAAAAGCGTTATTATTACATAAGCAGCCCTGCGAAAGAGAATTATTTCATAAGGGGCATGTTGAGGTGCTTCGTAAACTGGTGTATAAAGAAGTTCAAAATGTCTGTAGTAATTATATTAAAATTTCGTCAAGTATAAGGCGAGATTTCGTGATGTTCGTTGTTCGTAGTCATTATAATTACAACTTAATAATTTTGTATTTCATGGAGGATTTTTTCTCGGCTGTGACGCGGGCAAAGCTGCGCTCTAATTAAATTTACATTAAATAGTAGTATAATCAGCTTATAAAACATTATAGGCATATTTATATATAGGTATATTTCAGTGGGAACACCCACTGGTGGGTCACAGACCTCTCTTCCGGATGGAGTGGGTTGTAATCTACTACGCGGGCTCAGTGCGGGTTGGTAGATGACATACACCTTCGAATTTTTGGTTGTTTTGAGAGCAGTGGTGATGAAATTATTTACACAAAGTAAAGCGCCTGTCTGGGGTTGAACCTACGACCTATACCTCGTAAGACAGGGCTAACCCCACTTAGCCATCACTGCTCCTATACATTAAATAATAATAATCCCCCAGACCGATTTCGGTCACGGTGACCAATCTCAACGAAGACTAGCCAGAGTCGCAGGAGATATTATAATGCACAAACACAGGTGCACTCTCTGTTCCTTTACTCTCATAGTCCGATGGGACGGCAATCCAACACGACCGGGGAGAGATCAGGCGCAGGACCAACGGCTTTACATGCTTTCCGAGACACGGGGGTATCACACCACCAATTTCGAAACTCCGGGCTGCTACTGAGAAACCCAATAACACTATGCCCGACCTGGGAATCGAACCCAGGACCGCAGGCAGATGGTGTTCAACTGGTAGGAAGTGTAGGATCACGTTCATCATCTGCCTAGCCTTTTCCCAACTAGGTTAGGGTCGGCTTCCAGTCTAACCGGATGCAGCTGAATACCAGTATTTTACATGGAGCGAATGCCTATCTGACCTCCACAACCCAGTCACTGGGTAATACGATACCCCTTGGTAAGACCGGTTGTCAGACTTTCGGGGTACTGACGACCCGTAACGACTGTCAAATATCCATGAATGACAGCCGGGACCAATGGCTTAACGTGCTTTCCGAGGCACGGAGGGGTCTTGGTTTGTGAAAATGGTCACCCATCCACGGCCTAACCGTGGCAAGCGTAGCTTAACCTGATCGATCGACCCGTGCGGCTCTTATTACTTAGCCACAACTGCCACAAGCCCCTCGTAGGATCACGTTATCTACTTAAATCAGGATAAACAATGCGTAAATAAGGAAACCTAACGACTTACCTTGCTGTAAGATTGTGGAAGTCACTTCTGCCTAGCATTCGTGATTTAAAAACTATTTCTCTATTCAAATGTCGATTAAACGAGACCTGTGAGTTTATATATATTTATATATGTTAGCACTATGTTTTTATTAAATATATGTTAATTTTTGCATTATATGTGTAGGTATATTTAATATTTTAGTTTAAGACTTCACATATTATTTATATTTCTCCCTTCTTGTTCTCACACACTATTGTCTACATTTCTTTTTCAGTAATAGTTATAAGTAGTAATTTATTAAGAAATAAGCAGTAACTTTGTACTCTAATTATAATTATGTCGTATCCCTGAGTATTTTACTGTGTTTACATAAAAAATAAAATAAATACCATTTCATACATGTGACTTGCACATACGAGACCAACCATTGTAATCATTAATTGTTAAAAGTAAGGTACTTTTTCGTAGTAAAAATCGTATGACTTGACCTCTTTCGAACCGTTAACCGCTCCAGGAATCGTGGATCTCTTGAGTGATCGCTCAAGTGACTGTCATCCTTTCCAAGTCACATAGTTTGGAGCATTCTTATACGGTCTTCGTTTAATCTAATAACAGTAGGTTACTTATATTTTATTTATTACGTATAATTATAGTGTAAACGACCACATCGTCGCGCAATTTTTTTTTTAAATAACCTACCTAAAGTTTCTGCGCAGACATATTTCAAAATCAAACTTAATCAAACATACTTCAGTTTGATTATTTTGGGAAGGCCCCAAATACTTAACATTATTTTTTTAATTTATATAAAAGGGAGGGAAAATAATGAAAGGGCGTCCGCATTGCTGTCTATTAACAGCCTTTAGCTGATTCTTTGGCCAAAAAATAGGCTAGCCCCTGGTCATATGGAGAGTCGCCGCAACCGCTTGGCGATGTTTCGAAACTAAGTGGACACTTGGACCCCATGCCCTAGTGTTTCAACCCAAAACGACTCCTACACATAAGTTCCAAAAGTGTATGAGTCCAAAGAGATTGGAGTATTTGCGCCGTTTGAAGTTTTCTGCACATTTCAATTGAATGTTATATTAGTACTTAACTTAAATTAACGTGTAACTAGATTCCTTATTTTCAGTATGTTCTGTAAATAAAGACCGCTTTATAATATCAATAAGATACTCTAAGTAGATAATTCAGTATCCTGGTAATAAGATAATAGTCAAATTGGATATTTTGTAATTAGTTGATTAAACTTAATGTCCTTAATTTTTAATATTGCCTTTCCACTCCTTAGCCCCAATATTCATGTTTCATTATTCCATGTCCCTGTAGGAGGTATAAAAAATTTGTATTAAAATAAGTTAGTAAGTAGTATTTCGTGATTCCAACACGAATGTGTCGAATTGGAATCACGAAATACTCATATTAGTAATAATTATTTATGTATGTGTGTAATAAGTCAAACTTTTGAATAAAGTGTGTTGTTTACCACGTACCATGATCTTAAAGTTAACTTTACATTATTTTATATGTCTTTGTTACGTACGGTGCCTATGGAGTTAAAGTACTCGTACCTAGTTGGTAAACCTACACTAACTAGCAAGCAACTTTTTAATAAGTGTTTACGAAAAAAGTATTAAAGTTGCAGAGTACCTACAACTCCACCAAGAAAGTTCACGTCAATGCAAAACAGTGAAAGAAAACTCGGTAACTGACGCAGAAGTGAGTCCAACGTATATGAGAATATTCCTTGTTACTGCGCAAAACGGAAACTGGGTTTGTCTACATCGAATACAAAAATCTTTCTCGTTTCATGTAAATATAGAGCGAACAAACTCCGAACGACGCCGAATTCGTAGTCAGGCTCGTAGAGAGCGTAGTGAGCAAGATTCACCGTTCACTTACACGTGTCGGGGCGCGGGGGAAGGGCGCGTCGCGACGCTGTGCTGGGCGGACACGTGTCGCATGTAGCCTCCTTCTCTCTCCACACTCTTATCATACGGATGTGCTAGTTGAGTCGTCAGTGTCGCGTTTTCACTACCCACCCGCGCTTACCCGGCCCCACTTAAATTTGTATGCACATTATACATGAGGCGACGTGTCGACCGATCATCTTTATATTGCTACTCCAACCCGAGACACTGTAAACACCACTAAGCCATAGGCCCGATTTGTCAGGCGGCCCTGCGAGTTCCTACTTTATATTAAACATTCACATCTAGTTTGGCGACCTAAATAAAAATGAAATATTAAAACCTATCTGTGTTAATTTTACTAGAGCGACTGAATCTATATGAAAGCAATTTCACGTAAACATAATAATTATGGTCACATTAATGTTTCAATTTGGTAGAACACACTTAAATATGCTTTCAAAGACGAACATATGAAATGCTTTTTCAATTCACAAGCACGTGGTAAATAAATGCTCCATTAAGTTGTTATGACAGCAAAACGTAAATAAAAAATTGAAAAATCATGTTTAATGAAAGTGAAATAGTTACGAATCTACTCTTACCTGAACACTTATATGAAGGTAATCATGAGCAAGTATGTAGTAATGTGAGAAAAATAAAAAAGTTAAGAGTCAATTTGAGCTTAGTTAATTGGTTTACCAATAAAAATCGAACTAAAATACCAACAAACAGCTATGTACCTATACGTAACTATGTTTAGTACGGATACCTAAGCCCTCTTGGAACGTTTAGCATTACCAATTCGCGGCTCATTGAATCCAAATTGAGCTCGGCTTTGTGAAATCCCTTTTCTCCCTTTTTCATTTTTACGAGTGTTGCTTTGGCGCCAGGCTACTAATGAACTTCGTTTACCCTCCCATTTCATTAAAAATGTAACCTTAAATTGTTAATGGTGCAATCACTTTAACCTTCTTATTATTTTTAGGTTTGTAAATCAACAACCCAACAGTTTCATAGTGCGTATTGCAATTTAATTCAAAATTAAATTGAACCGGTAGTAAATTTCTTGTTTTTACGTAGAAACAGAATAAAAATACCCACTTAAACTCAACAAGAAAATATCAAAAACGTGAGGCTTCGTTAAAAAAAGGACTTTAAAGACCCATCAAATTACAGTTTTCTATAGAATGAGTGAGACCAAGACCACTTCAGTGAATTTGAAAAGATAGTTGAACCAAAATAGATTCATCTGTCCTCGAAGAGTACAATACTTCTTTGTATTCTTAGACTATTTAAAATACTATTATCAGAATAATATTCTGATTTAACTAGCGATTTCTCTAATTTCTAATGGCAAAATGATGTTGAAAAATAAGTGAGGATCATTACAAAGAAGCACAAAAGCTAAAATAATCACAAGCTGATATTGGCAGGTAGGTGAAATACAACTGAATTCAATACTGTCAAATGCCCCGTTTTGAACACCGTTTGTTTGTTTGAATTTACGAGTATATCCCTAAAACAATCCATTTAACTTTCGGATGAATATGTTAATACGAGTAAGTAAATAGGTACGGTATGATTATGGTTAGAAAGGGGGTGACTCCTGAAATGACTAATAAAAAAGTATGAAAGAACGTACCCCAAATAAATTGGGATAAGGGCAACAAAACTATGATGATGATACGTAGACTTGTAGTAAACTGCGTATTTTAAACCATCATTAATATGTCCCCAAAACGTTTGAATCCTATAACCATGAATTATCTTTTGTTCTAGTTTATTAGTAGGTACTTATTGACAGGCCAACACTGTCCTCCCATACCTAACAACACTGTAATTTGAAAACATTGTAAAAGCCAATTATTTTTAAAAGAGTAACCCTGGAGTTTCTTTCCGGGTCTTCCCCATAGGAAACGATCAATTGGAACCGTGCACCTAGCTTCTGACGTTTCATAAGTGTGTAAGTGTTATGTGAAATAAAATATTTGATTTGATTTTTTCAATTTTAACTTTAGACAAAATATGCTCTGGTGTAGGCGTGTTTACAAATGCTTCTTCATGCTAAAACATGTACAGGGTGGCGAGAGAAGCTTTCGGGCAAATAAATCAATAGGTACGAGTAACCAATGCTGCTTTAACCCAGCACATGAGCTGTGTTGAGGTGAAGAAGGGAAATGCGTTCTCTTTGTACGTAAACGTGTATACAAATGCTTCTTCATGCCAACACTTGCACGGGGGTTGTGCTAAAGAAGCTTTTGGGCAGATAAGTTGTAATTGCGAGGTACGTATGCTTCTTTAGCATACCACAGGAATTGTGTCTGTATGTGTTCTGTTTGTTCGTAACTTTTTTCCAAGATAGGAAGGTGCTTCGTAGTAAGAGTCGTTCATAATGATGATTAGAATGACCCTTAAGTATCAGGTTTTCAGTGATTCCAATTACGTCTTGTAGAAAGTGATTTTTATGCAAGAAATGTATAATGGCAACTATAAATATGAAAATAAACCTTATTTTGAGCAAATGATAAGTAGAGATAATTTTGACAACCATCTGCAATTGAAACAACAGCAAAATAATTGTATTTCCGACAATGTATAAAAAAGAACGGCAAATATCTAAGTGTCAATTAAACGTGATGTTACATTGTATTAAAAATTATTTAAAGTGCAGCTTGGAGCATGCGTACGATTGTCAGGACAGCGTGTGACGAATGGGCCGGCGTTGTCGGCGACACATTTCCATTGCAAGGGGAACTTTTAATATTTTGTAGTCTGTTTCTAATTTAAATTTAAATCGAAAAGTGCGAGGATTAAAATAAATGGGTGGTTTGAACATCCTCTCATTCTCAATATTGAAAGGAAACAAGATAACGCAGAAAATGGCAAGAAAATAATCATATAATGTGCACAATTGCTTATGACCACGACCAGTCTACATTATTCTATAAAAATAAATGCTTTGTCACATTTGTGTAGGTAGGTAGGTCATTAGCTGATATTGTAAATATCAGCTAGGTAATGACCGACCATCGCTAGATCGATGTAGACGATGATTGTCAATTCTATTACTTCATAAAAAAGTACTCACTGCACGCGTGTTGCCGCCACGAGTACGATACTTGCCTCGCGTTCCGAAATGCTAGCGGAGCTGCCATCTCATAGCTAGGTTATTCGTGGCTTTACAAAAGAAGATAAATTGTTTGACTGTGTTCTTCATATAGAATATAAAATGCACATGCATTTTGCACTTAGGTATTTTATGTACATACATAATTATCCATCGATCTTTTATTTAGATGCGTAATAAAGAACCTCTTAAGTAATTATTTTACTGCTTTTCACAATAATTCCCAGTAAATTTGACACTACACTTAGGTCGAAAACTCGAAACTGTTTTGTGACAAATATACTGTGAGCAAATAAGACGTATACATTTTATTTTTTAATTTTTTTTTTTCTATAAAATATAAAATCTATTAAATTAAGTAGGTATAGTATCTAGGGCTGGCCATTCAGTATGGAAAATAATCTCAGACAAATGTCCACCTCTAGCAGCATTGCAGATGCCCTTTCACTGCGTTTTTCATGATATTTTCACACATTTCGTGCGTTGTTTCAGTGAATTCTTGAAGGTTCATTGGCCTGTTAGCATAGACGCGTCCCTTTAGATAGCACCACAAAAAAAGTCAGCGTTTCTCGAAATTAATCAACCCGGAAACGTTCTTTTCAATGTCTTGATTGTGGCTCGTGCCGTATGACATGTGGCCCCGTCTTGTGGAACCACATGTTTCCTAGGCCCTACTGATTCACTTGATGTAAGAAAATTGCTTCATCTGTTACAGTGCCATTCTGCTCAAATTTAATCACTAAACGAGTTATTATTAGCCGTGAAGGTAAGTGATTTTTACCAAAATTTGGCCGCAATTTTCTTAGAATTTCCGCAATACATGATTGGGATGCGTAGAATGTTTTAATAATTAAAACATTTCAACTTTGTTCGGTCGTAAAACGCTCCATAACAAATTTACCGTATCTACACAAAATAATTTTCATGAAACAACTGTCATATTTGCCGTCATAACAAAATGGCGGCAAAAAAAAAATGTAAAAAAAACTTTTGTTCACTCAATCAACAAGACCGCAGAGAGCACTGGGGGCTGATTGAAAATGATAATGCACAGCAGTGATCGCGCACTCCCAACACACTGACTGTGTACATTCGCCTTTAATGTCGTATGATTAAACATGAACCGAGGACTTTATCAAATTTTGGCACGCGTTTGCTCGCCGGGGATGGGGCGATAGGTGTTTGCAGACCGCGCATGCATCGGCTGCTCCTAGATAGAGCCGTCAATACGTCGAGTTTGCGACAACCCTGAGTGATTGCTCGATAAACATGCAGTACAGATTTATTTTCAGTAATCTGATATTGGTGACTCCCAAAAAATATAAGACCATTTTATTATAGGGACTCTCAAACCACGTTATTTCATTATCTAAAAATAATTTAAAAGAATGTCTATCATAACCACTTTATTCTTTCAAACTGATTATTTCCATATAGCCCACAAATATAAAGAAAGATATCCTGACCAAAGCTTAGATTATGCAGTGTAGGCTTCAATGGCACGCTCTACCACTTTGGATGCGGGGGAGCGTGAATCCAGCAGGATATTACGGACTGCACTGAGATCTGCGAAATACATACTCTCGTAGTATTGCGGACATGACAATTTAAACATATGAACGCAACATCAACAATGCTTTAAATACTAAACGCGTTTGTAATGTTTGGGCTCTTGTTAACCAAAGAATATGACATAGTGTGTAATTTTTGTTCAACCTACTATTTATCTAGTTTGTTTGTATAGTTTCACTCTCCCTTTTCGATACCCTGCTATAAAAAGACTTTCTTGAGTCAAGCTCGTCCCTCCATTCTCACCTTGGTCGGTCAAGAGGGCCTAGCGTTCGAAGCGTTTCGTATTTCTACAACGATTTTCAACAGAAATGATATAAGCTTTTCAGTAGCTTACGCCAATCCCATACATTTTTTACTTTCCGTAAGTACCTATATTTAAATATTTTTGCTTTCCATAATCGTTTTCGCTGACAGAATGACACTTTGTCCAGGCTGAATAATGGCTTATAATATATTTTTTTGCAAAATCACTAATCACTATCTAGTAAACTCCTTTATATTACGCAATTTTAACTCACGGATCAAATCCTTCAACATCTGTATAATTTTTTGCTTTCTATTTAAATTGTCACCTTGAAACTGAAAGGATATCAAGGATATGGTTCATGATTAAAAATGCCACATAATTAGCGGATACGAGAGTAGGTAAGTTTCGTATGTCGTTGTGGAGGGTTCACATGGGCCGCGCAAGATGCGGCGTGGCCCCACTCCGCCATCCGTCAGGCTGTCGTACGAGCGCCACTACACGGCTCTGCACTTAACTTCACGCCAACCATACATGTGTCTATGGCGATGAGGGGCTAACTTGCTACTTGTTAATAGTTATGAAAGGGCCACGCCGAGTGGTCATCCCACAACAGACACCCAATTATGAACCTCGTCGTAACAGATAGTGGCAGATGTCAACATTAATGTTGCTACACGATTCATTTGGACTTGATTTGTTGCTGTTGGTTGCCTACCTAGGCTGGAAACCACTGCACGATCCAATCTTGTCGATGCATGCGCTGGCGGTCGCTGGCTAGCTTAAGATTAATAACAAAAAGTAAAATAAAAACACGAACAACATTGCAATTTTGCCCACTTACTTAAGATTAAGACCAAACAATATAAATAGAAATGGGATCATAATCGATTAGGTTAGGTTTTTTAACTTTTGAGATAACTTTGAAAAATGGAATACGAGGTTAAAATTTCCGCTAATTCCGCATTCCAGGTTAAAAATGTACACAAAATAAAGCTCAACTTATAATTAAATGAAAAGCTATTTTACAATGAGAACAGAAACAAAAGTAAAACCTAACGGGGCAAGAACTCAGTTGGACTGCGGCAGCGGGTAGCTGTTGCTGTCATCAAACTCATCAAAGATGGTAAAAAGGTAGGTAGGTAGGAAGCTCGGGATCAAGAAATATGTCACTTATCAGGATATTTAGGTACCACGAGCCTAAGGTAATTATATTTTCATTTACAAGATAACACTACTCGTAAAATAACAAAATTATATCCTAAATTAACTAAAACCATTTACAAACTAAAATATAGCGTCAAAATATTCATCCGCATCGCTGTTCGACTGGTAATGTACCCAAGACACTGGCGGCATTGCTTGCCACGTTGTAAGGCAATGCTTAGCCTCTGGCCAAGGTAAAAGCAAGGGTCATGGGAAGTGTCAACAAGTCTTTTCGAAATTTTCTTAAAAAGACCATGCGCACTCGGACCCCTCAGCCCGAGGGTTTCAACCCCAAACGAAGTATCTATATATATATACCACTACATATTTTTGCTTTATTTTGTGTCAATCTGTTTTCAGTATCTGCATCACTATTACAATTACTTACTACCGGAACCTCTTACCTCAACGATGGAACAACCATCCCTATACAGTCATATAGGGATGGTTGTTCCATCGTTGTGGGCTGTGCCTAGCTGACATTTGCAAAAAAAATCAGGCCGCGAAGATATTACCAACTTAAAGATTCTTATTCTATTCGGTCGGAAAATTAAAACAGTGTTTAACCAAAAAATCAACAACGCAAATACCGTTTGGCTCATACAATAGGTACTTAGATCTTCCACTGAAGGCCAATAAATACTTAAGTACATAATATGCAATTAAAAATGTTAACATGTGGGTAATTATGACTTCTCATTCACGTCATATTTTTCCATTTCAACCAACCATAATAAACCCGACCCAGTCCATCCATCTAGGAAAAGCAATTAAGGTCAATAGCAATTTCACGCAGCTATTTTGGACTCTTAATAGCACCGCAATACAGAAATGAACAATAAATACTAAGAATTGCCACCATTAAACGACAATCAATATAATATTAATCTACAGTGAAAATAAGTACCCAATAGCAAGAAGCTTTTGGGTTTTTGTCTTTCGAAACACAATGAATCTACTTAATAACATCCACTCACTGACAGAGCCAACGCACAGCTTAATTATCTGGGTCTAGAAACATGAAATTAGGCTCAACAGCAAAATGTATTCAAAGAAGAAGGCCATATATTTCGTTATATTTGACGATGGGAAATCCCATCCATGCCCTACTTGTAATGCAATTGCATTATTAATTGGTACTTGGTACCAATTGCATTATCAATTGGTACTTGGTACTTACTGTGGAATTTAGTCATTGCCTAAGCTAAATTGTGTTTATTATTCCAATGAAGCCAGGACAAAGGCCTCCTTACTCTCCTTGCATTTCTAGGGCTACTAGAAACATCAGTTCTTTTCGAAGGAGTCCAGCTTATCCCACCATCACCGTATGTAACGCAATGTCGCTTGCCATTTAAAAAAAAAAAAATATGACACTTAAAAATACATGTTACAGTTACAAAATTAAATAAAAACAAAGTTATAATGCTAAAGTGTTATGTGTGTTTATATGTCTGTGTGCGAGTTGATGACTTTATGTGTGTACTCGTAAGTGTGCATGTGGTAGAAGTGTGTTGTGTGTGTGACTGTGCATACGAGTATGTGAGTGAGTGAGTGTCTGGTTTGGTTCGCACCTTTGAATATTTGTAAGGACGGGAAAAAGTAAGAATGGATGACAGTGTTTATGGATGGATTTTAGATCATAAATTATATTATGTGTGTGAATAAACTTTCAGTCTCCTGATAGTCCATCTTTTGGAGCCAGTCTGCAACTTTCTTTTTCATTTCCTGCCGACTCATTTTACCTTTGTTTAACTTTTGTTTGCGAGATTGTAAAGTTTGCTGCTTAAGCTATTAAATTGGTGTTTGGAAAATGAGGTCCGGCAGGGTATAGTAGGGCATTTGAGGGACCCATTGACTTTGGCCCATTGCTCGTCTGATGCCGGGTACAGACAAAGCGAACGAATGTTTACGAGCGGTTTTCGCCGATGGAAACCGAGCGCTCGCTCGCTTTCCCCGTTGTGTGTGGTTAAATCTAAGTAGATAGAGTGAACGCCAGCGAAGGGTACGAACGTTCAGCGAACCACACCTTGGTTAATTTCTGCACCAATACGACTTATTCCGTCGATGGCGTCTTGTATCGACGGAATAAGTAAGATTCCTTCGGTGAACGATCCACAGAAAAAGCAACGTTTATGTACGAGTGGCAGTCGCAGCCTGATTGGGGATGTTTCCTGCTAGATTTATATCATTGAATATGAAAGAGTACCATCCGTGGATAAACGTTAGATTAATCGTTGGAATCCTTTTCAGTCATTTTAAGCGACATTGCCTGATTGCACACCTCCTCTAGACTTTTACTTATATCTAAGCGTTTAGGAACTTTTTTTTTCGTATGAGAGCGTACCTCTTATATACTTAGTGGCCTCTTTGGTTATTCTACCTCAGAAACACATTTCTTATTAATCAGACCATTCATCTGGTTACATTGACCGAATAAACTGCAAACCTTCACCTTTTTTTTTGGGGTGTGAAATCCTCAAATGACCTCTCCCGCTCTGGGCTGAGCGGAAGGGCGTGTCAGACTTTTACTGACTAAAACCCACCCGTGTTCCTTCAGTTGCCTGTGCCAGGGTCCACGGTATCTCTTTCGAACAACCCGTGGCCCTGGCTACCGGGCGGCGAACTGCCCATTGCTCGCCGCGCAATCCTTCACCTCGCCAATGCAACCGGAATAACAATGTATATTTTATTTATCAAAATTAAGTTTGAATTAAAGAAAAATATAAAGTGGCTGTACATGGTTAGGGCAAAAATGAATATAGCCCTTAACGTTAACAACATTAAGTCACCAGAAAGAATATTTATTACAGATATAAATAGGTACACATTTATTGATTTAATTATATAAACGTCATAACGTGCAAGTAAATACTTCCATGAAATGTATTGAAATCCATACATTTTATGGATGTGGGCGTTCAGGATAATATATTAGAAATTAAAAAGCGCACAATCTCTTGTAAATTAAATGAATAGATTTGTAGTCTTAGCTAATTAATCGAATTAAATAACTGTGTAACGTTTAAGTTTGATTCAACACTTATAATACATTTTCTTCTATAGACATTTTTGAGTATTAGCCGATTGCTAATTTCCTCGGCATATGATATCATCCAGCTGATAATTTTCTAGCCGACTTTTACAGGCTACCGCCGAACGTGTACTTCCTGGAGTTCCTATGGTGCCAACTTCCATAAACATGTTTTACCCAGCTTGCGATGACCGTTCGTGAAGAAGCTTAGCCACACCTTTAACTGTAATAAACAAATTAAATGATTTTGCAGCATCACGTCTTTCATTTAATAATATTATTTATTTTTTATTTATTGGTCTATCTACAATTGTTACAGTGTTTATCCTTAAAATACAAGCAATACGAGTATACAAGCATAGTGTACAATATGATGCAATAGACACAGCATGCAAATTATACTTTTTTCTGTCCAAAATATTGGATTAAGGTCAATATTATTGACATGTACAAGAATTTTCTAATCTATGACTACTGCAATTTGTTTTTAACCATAATATACGAGTAACACTATCATCTAAACGAATGCAATGGTCAAGGTAAACTTTAAGTAGCGCTAATTAATAATAATAAAGCAATAATAACATGGCAGTGTGGCGTGATGTTTGAAAGTGATTGTTTATGTATACCTACAGCATAATTGGCTAATAAAGTTTACTACTATCCCTCCCAAATTGGTGGTTTCGAAGATTTTTAGCGCAACTTATTATAAAATATGTTTTACAAGCACATGTTAACTTAATTGAATTGAACTTTTAACATTACACAATGTGAATTAGATGTAAATCTGATAAAAAATAGTTTAGTTCGACCTGTAGGATTATTTGTGTCATGTTTTTAGATTGAGACCATGAAGTCCAACGTTGTCGATCGAACCCCGAATGTATCCAAGCTGAGTTTCGCCGTTTTTTTTAGCAATAACTTTTGTTCTGGGTTCCATGTTTCTATCGCCTTGAACCCACACTTACAAATTTCCAGGATAATTTTGTCCACTTGTTGTAGCAGCCTCGTCGATGGCTCAACTAGGTTATCTTTTTTTAAACTTTGCCCTACACTGAATTTCTCCTGTGTCGTGGGTGCGTTTACAAACATTTAAACTCACATACACAAACAGCCAGGTTCACCTGTAAGTTTTTTAGTGTTAGTGGCGGTGTTAGTTCTCGGGCTTTTAGGAGTGCGCGCTAAAATACCTCCTCACATCGGGGTAGGTTACCACTATCAAGAATATTCCCGTTGATTGGTTGAGGTGTATTAGGACTCATGAGGTTAAGAACGGAGGTGGGAACATCCATGCAAGCGGGTAGTTCCATGGGACACAGAATGTTTCGTGTTGCCGCCGCGAAGGCAAACAGATCCTTTACTGGGATCTACTTTGCAAATACTATTTCCATACAGGCTAGTATTAGGTGCCATTCTGGAGGTTGGCGAAAGCGTGGCAAATGATAGGCATGGTAATGTGTGGCTATCGATGTCTGCGAATCTTTTTCAGGCCAAAAAGCTTTAGGTGAAAAACTATTCTAAAATGCTGCCGTGAAAGATTCAGAATTTTATAAATAAGTAGGTACCATTGATGCGGTATTCTGTTCAAAGTAACTTTAACTAATGGGTCTCGAATTTGACTAGTAATAATCTCTCGACGCATTTCTATACTTTAGGGTCGATGTCCAAAAATCCACTGTTAAAGGTTTGAAGAGACTTTTTGCAACTCGTTTTTTTTTTAATAATTATTCTACCTTTCTGCTTTAATTATCAGAATTAACTTCTGTATTTTTAGCCCACAAAAGGAGGTTACAAATAGCTTCTTGCAAAGATTTTTGTAAGGTGGTAAGTAAAAAGGTCGTAAGGTGTTGTATATTTTTACCACTTCGTTTGTGTCCGAGTCTGTGATCCCGTGGAGTATGATTATAGGCCTTTCGAGTATCGGCATATCTGACTTCAGACCAAGAAGTGCTACCTAAGAGCTGGACATCAAGTAGCATTATTTTTTTATCTATCAGGAGTTTACGAACTTCTTTTTCGTCGTACCCTCAATGCTGATCGCGACCACATACGGCGCGTCTACAAGTCATGCGGTCTTTTGAAGTGGATCGCTCGGTAAATGCTGCCTCTAACGGCCTCCTTGATCGGGTCTGGCCATCTCGCCGGTGGTTTACCTTGATCGGGGTTTTTTCACCCAGCCCAGTATCATAAGCCTTTCCAGACTATAAACTCAATCTCAAACTCAAAGCCAAGCCTTTTATAAACCAATTACAGGCACTTCTGTAGTGCCGAGGGGCTGCCCATTCCAAAGCGTAGGAGTGTGCGTTTGAGAGGTGAGACCATAACAAATGATTAGTGTATCATGAGAAGCAATTTGTTTACTAATAGCAATATTTGTGTGAATTTTAGTTTTGAAGTTATTTGAGGAAAACACATTTTGCTGGAATAACGTTTGAAAGGCTATCCTGGCAAAATCAATTTTCAAAAATTCGTTCAACGCGGAACCAAATACCTACACGAATAGATAGCTTTTGTTGGGTAGTAAATATTTGTAAATAGCAAAATTTGTGTGTGATATGGTTCTTGAGTTATTCAAGTTTTTGCTGCGGTAACGTTTTGGGATTTCCTGGATCTCGAAAACGGCTCAACGCAGAAGATTGAAAAAAATACCAATAAGACACCTTAATTTGTTTAAACATTCGTTTTTGATTTGGTTGTCGTAAACCAATGGAATTAAATGGTTTCAAAAATCAGATAAAAACGGATTTGCAAGTAAACCTAAACACTTAGGTATAACCAAATAAACAGCTGTAAAAAATACCCATGATGACCCAGATGCTTATAACGTCAAAAACATTAAATTTTGTATCTTTACACAATAAGAAGAAAAAAACAAATTTGATTAATTTTAGACTGGTCGTCCTTTAGCGATGAAATACGCAAGTTCCCAAAACATTAAGAAACGTGGCATACTTTAAACAAATTAAAATCATTCATGAACATTCATTCCTGTTAATTTCAGCTTTTAATTACGGCTGTAATGAAAGTTATATAGTAAAATAAAGAAAGTAAGTATAAAGTAAATAGTCTGTCAGACATATTCTTGATTTTGATATAATCAAGAATATGTCTGACAGACTATTTACTATTTGTTATTATTATGCTGGTCATACAGTTCTCCACTGACGCCAGAACAAATTAATACCGCAACATAGCAAACAGGGTACTGTTTGCTATGTTGCGGTACCACCAATTTGTTCAAATTGTTACAAATAACAGGAATATACCTACTTAAGCATAATATTTGTAACAATTTGTTGGCGTAACTCACCAATCTTCTTCATGCGTGTTCAGTATAGCGTTGGACTGCTAGGCGCGCTTAAGTATTTTTTCTATCGTCATGACCGGGGCGACCGCTTATCTCGTTTGCACATAGAAGCCGAGCTTCGTTGTGCTGCTGCTAGAATGCCTACGGTTTTTCTTGACATTCAGTACAATAGGTATCTATTATTGCCCGACTAGAGCCTAGCTCGACAGAAAACGAAACGCCAATTGACTAAAAATAGCTGGTCTCATTTGACTAAACTATAATGGCAAGCAAACACCAGGTGGCCCCACTGAGTACCTACGTCAATTTAGCTGGGCTTATCCCAATTATTTATAAAGAGAAAAGGAAGAGATGGCGGGATGAGCTGGACTCCTTAAAGGATTGGCCCACAATCGCAGTAGACAACTCCTTTCCTTCCTTCCACGGGAAAAGTGGAAGGAAGGAAAGGAGGCCTTCGCCCTGCAGTGCGACAACTCATAATAATAATAATTATCCCAGTTATAATAAACATCCGTTTGTGCTTATTAGCCTAGCTCTTATTTGACTCGTGGTTGTTTTGGAGGATAGTGGAAATAGTGGTTTTGCCTATGGCCGGCGCACATCTGGCGAGGCGCAGCTCCTTCGGTGTTCTTTGTAGATGAATTTCTTTCGATTTTCAAGACAGTTGAATCGTTGATTCTGGCTTTTAGGGAGTTGTAGTGAGGAGGCAAAACGCCGGGGCGTAACTCCGCTGCCGCGAGAAATCACGGTACAGCGGACAGAGCTCCGGCGGGATCTCATAGCGGCATGGAGAGTGCGATTGTCGCAACCCAGTGCTGGGCACGTCACAATAGCGGCGATAAGTCCCCTCTGAGGAGTGGCTAGAGAGGCGCCACGACGCCCTCACCTTCCGCCTGACGCAGGTCCTCACCGAACACGGTTGTTTCGGGAGGTTCCTGTTCAGGATAAGGCGGGAGGAAACCCAGGGTGTCACCACTGTGTGGATTGCCCGGAGGACACGGTGGAGCATACGGTGGAGGTCCGCCCGGCTTGGACGGAGCGCCGCCGTGTCCTCGTGGCGGCGATCGGCGGCGGCGATCTCTCCGTCCGGCCCTGGTCAAGGCCAGGTACGGAGCGAGAATGAATGAGAGGCCGTTACCTCCTTCTGCGAAGCAGTAATGCTCGCAAAGGAGGAGGCGGAGCGCGTGAGGAAGAGGCAATCTCTGCGCCCTCACGCCCCTAGTCGCCGCAGGAGACGCCCTGGACGGGAGTCAATATCCGACTCCCGGCCACCGTAGGCGCGGGCTTGCGGGCGGCGAGCAATGGGCAGCTCGCCGCCCAGTAAGGACGGCCCGGGTCGACGGCGCGTTGTGTTCCACGCGCGCCTCAAATAGATGTCAGCACGAACTGGCCGCGGGTAGTTCGAAAGAGATACTGTGGCCCCTGGCACAGGCAACTGAAGGAACACGGGTGGGTTTTAGTCAGTAACAGTCTGACACGCCCTTCCGCTCAACCCGGAGCGGGAGAGGTCATTTGATGATTTCCCACCCAAAAAAGGGAGTTGTAGTGGATGATAATTTAAAAGGAGCATATCTCAAAAGTAACGAGGCATTTTTTCCTGTTATTTATGACAAGGCGTGAGTGTAGTGTTTCACCGGCAGTGAAGGAGTTGAACTAGACCAGTGAACAAACCATCATGATTAATTTCTAATTATGGTATGGTCTTGCATAATCGATACAACAGTAGGATAATTGACTCGAGTGTTACGTTATTTGAAAAAGGTGAAAAAGAAAACAAATAATTACTTCATGATTTATTTTTATTTACCTATTAAAATCATAACTACCACCTAATATTTAAAACTTAACAAAAGCTTCTTATAAAACTCAACACAACTCTAAATACCCAGGATCTAAATCACAAACACTGTATCCCAACATTAAACAAATTTCTAACGAATAACATAATTATCTAAGGGCTGATTTTTCAATCAACAGATAATTTTTATTCTTGGAATAAAATATACGGCTGACAGATTTTGTATGGAAGAGTGTCAATAATTCAAAATTATTCCTCGGATAAAATTATCTGGCGTTGGAAAAATCAGGCCTAATTCTAATAAAGGGGAGGTACCGTTCTTTTTTTATTAAAGTTAATTTTTACAGGTTGATATCAAAAAAGTTAGGTATTATTTCAACAACAAACAGATATCCGACCGCCAGGTACGCACGGCGACACATCAAGCTACACATTTTCAGTATAAGCTGGCTTCTCATTCTACGAAAAGCCTATACAATGCGAGGTCTGTTTAAACTGGAAATGTATAGCTTGATATGTCGTCGTGTGTACACAGGTAGCGGTGGAACTAAGAGTAACGAAAGATTATACACATACCCCAACAAAAGTTTGCGCTTCGGGAATCATCGTAATTCCATAATCATACAGTTAATCGAATCTCAAACAATTCCCATTTTGCTTTCCTAAAAATCTTATTCAACCCTAATATGAAGAATGCGCCTCTTTATGTGAACCTTACCCATTATACCAATTGTTTTAATCGAGAAAAAATTTTCATAAATCGACCTTACGTGTACCAGGTAATCTATTACAAAAAACTATAAACCTCTTGATATAAAAACGCTTTACAACGTACCTCCCGTTCTATAACTATTTTGATATTTATTTTATTATTATTATTAATATACCAAGCTTAGCACAAAACATAGCAAAACTTTAACACGAAATCTTTAAAACTTAAATGTTAGTAAATCTAATAATTTTAAGGGCCGTACGGCGTTATATTGTTATTAGAGTTAATTTTTCAATCGACAGATAATTTTTATTCGTAGAAAAAATTGACTTTTGACAGATATTGTATGGAAGAACTGTCAAAAATATAAACTTATTCCTCGGATAAAATTATCTGGCGTTGGAAAAATCAGCCCTTAGTAGATTAATCTTCGTCATTCTGTAAAGCACCGATCAACTAAAAACAGAGGTCAGAATACTAGTTCGCGAGTCAGTACAACAAGTCGCGAGAATTCTCGCTGACGAAACTATCTTCACAAGTATTACAAGGAGCGTGAAAGGCTAGACTAGCAAACTGCCATATAGCCTTTAACGCAGTAAGTAGACATGAAAGTCTCGCATAAAATATAGGTAAACCCCATTTATCTTTATAATTTTACAATAAATAATAGATAGAAGTCGTCTAATCAAAAACTGAGCGCCCTTCCACTAATAGTTATTGTTTCGCCTCACGCAAGTAAAGGGTTGCCATAGTAGGTATATTTTACTTATAGCAACACTTGACTTGCATGCGTTAGGCGCTTTGGCTGTGACGCCATGCGACCTAATAAACGTTTCGCCGAAATTGAGATAATTTCAAAACTAGGCAGGTACATATTTGTGTATTACCTAATCTTGCCACGATGAATAAAAGTTATTCATTGATTTATTTAATAGGTAGGTACTTCGATTTAGGACTGATTTTTCAATCATCTTATAACTTTATTCGAAGAATAATTTTGAAATTTTGACAATTGTTTCATACAAAAACTGACAAACGTCAATTTTATTCTTCGAATAAAAATTATCTGGCCATGGAAAATCACCCCTTAATTTGTACCTACCTGTTTTGTATAGCTAAACTACGTTCTCTCAGCCTCTCTAGCGATAATTTTAATTACCTAAGGCACAATCGGCTAGTTAGATAGTTTTTGAGAAACGAAAAAAATTTAATTTCGCGGTCTATCATAGCGCACCTCCGTTAATGATATTAATTGAATTAGGTTAAAAAAGAGATTATTTAAATAATAATTTATGTTAGTGCACGTATGACAGTACACCAGTACATTGTGTACTTTCAGCACGTCGTAAGGTCATGTATGTACGACAACAGAACTACGTGTTTTACCTACGAATTGAATATTTCATGAGACTGTAAATTCATTTGTTCCGGGAAAATTTGAAGCAAATACCCGTCCCTAATAATATGGTAAGTTACGTTATTAACATTGATCACCTACTTAAATTTTTAAATTTAATTGACCGAAGTGAAGTTTCTAATCATGACATAGCGCTAGACACTTATTATCGTTTTCTAGGATTCAGTAGCAATATTTACAGAGTATAGTGAGCCAACGGTCTGTAGTATTACAACACTGTAACACTCCTATATACCTGTCCTTACAGAATACAGAATGATTTTCTAACAAGGTATATTTGTAAATATCCACCGTGCAACATAAAAGTATCAACATTTTGATTGTGGGACAGAATTACAAAGTTGGTAAATATTAAAACTTGCGCCCGATAAAAAAAAACATTGTTTGATCTCAGTAAGCTTGAATTCAGAATCTTGGATAATTTACATTCATTCCAAAACTCCTCAAAATGTGATCTAGGTTGATTTTCAATTGACCATTTTCAAAAAAAGGCCTAACAATTTTTGAATGCTGGGGAATTTTATCTAGTACCTACTAGCGAGTTAGCGCCACGCCGCGGCCACACCAACAACCGCGAAAAGCAACTTTAAGAGACTAACCACACTTATTCAGCTCTGTTCAGCCTTTTTCCATAGAAAACAACGATTTTTTATGGAATGCGTACGCATCCATAAAGCTGAACGGATGCGTACGCATTCCATACAAAATCATTGTTTCCCCTAATCCCTAAGGCGGATCACACACTACAATGAGCCACGCGACGGGGCGACATTGAGTTTTTAGTTCAGAATCATGAAAACTATCTAAGATTCTGAATTTAGGTCACTCTTGGGTCTGGATCTAGGTCTAGTTCTCTTCCCAGTATTTGTATATTTAGATATATTAATACCATTACTATGCTTTGTAACGAGTATATGACTAGTAATGGGCTACAACAAAAAACCATAAAACAAGGTGTTTCAAATCAGGCGCTGATTTTTTTAAATATTATAGCACGTTCTCAATACATCACAGATTTTTGTACGATAAAATTAGATTAACCGATCAAGCTATCATATAGCATGGAATGTTAATTTACATATGCAATAAATAGTACGTCATACGCATCAATAAGGTCGATAATAAACAGATATAGTTAACAAGAACTACATACATTATTAACTATATAATATTTACTTACATTTTAAATATCAATAATTTAAATAACGTCTAGTTTATTTTAATCGGTGATAGTACCCATCAATATAAATAATTAGTATGAAATTAAGTCGGAAACTACAAAAAAAATCTGTCTATTTCATACAAAAATGCAAAATATTCCCAATCGTAATGTATGAAATAGGTGCTTTTATTTTGCTATTACTGTGTTGGTCCCATTGTCACAGAGTAGAGTACTATCAGCCCTTAAATTAATTAACACGAATTGTTAGATGTCATACAACATGTTTCGTAACGGAAAGAGTACATTGCATACTAAGGGCGGGTTGTTTCACGTCCACTTGACGCACGCGTATACGTCAAAAATGGCGCTAACTAACGTCAAACCAAAAAGGCGTTGTTTCAAATTATAATTACAAAATTATGGTCTTGTTATTATTTGACGTATGTATATTACGTTAACCAACCGTTTGAAACAACCAGCCCTAAGCGTATTTATATATGTTTACATTTATACAGGGTGGCAAGGACATCGACGCGCAACCTGTTACCATGGATTCAGCACATAATTCTAAACACCCTCAAGTCGATAGATTTCATCGGTTATTAAAACAAAAAGTTAGCTGTTGTATACATTTTGACCGCGTTGGTATTGCATTTTCCTATGAAACAGCAGATTTTTTTTTGTTAACCGACAAAAAATTTCTACGCTAAAATCATGGTTACAGGTTGCGCGTCGATGACCCTGCCACCCTGTATATAATTAGGTATATTTATTATATTTATATTTTTAATAAGTAATAATATCCTTAAATTTAAATAAATATTTATTCCACATTTTCGTAATTGCACCTACCACTGTTAGCCTCTGCAACTCCCAAAGGTTGACTGGTAAAAAATGCCTATGGCATGAAGTCCGCCTCTGACGTGTGCTTAAGATATTAAATAAATAAATAAGTTCCCGGGTTTCTAGATTATAACACACTAATCATACATTGTACTACAGTCCTGCCGTCGAGAGAATACGTTCCTGACATCCCACATGCGACAATTCTAGTATCTAATAAAGATCAAATTCGCGAAACACGTATTAATTTGTATGAAACTAACTCAAACTCAAATCATTTATTTCAATTAAACCATTTCAGGCACTTTTGAATTGTCAAAATTAAATAGTCGGTCAGTTAGTCAGAAAGTTGAAGCTAGTTGCCCATTCCAAAACGTAATCTCTGTGGAGAAGAACGGGTAAGAAACTCCACGGACACTCTTTTAAATCAAGATATTATCACAAAAACAGGTGTCAAGAACGCGTTCAATCGTCGGCCGCACTGTAGGCGTTTGCGCTATCCTGTGATTACACTACGGGTAGTTATTTGTAACTACCCGTAGTGTAATCACAGGATAGCGAGCCTCATACTGAGGAGAAGCGTTTGTTTTGCATTTAAATGTAATTTAACGGATGCATAATTATGAAGTTTGTTTTAACAATGCATAGTGATTCCCTCGTCACCTCATTTGTATAGAAAATTTTAACCTTTCCGTTAGATACTCGATGTATATGTATAGGTATTTACTAACATCTAAACAGTACATAAATATTATTTTTTGTGTAAATTGTACAAAAATTAATAATTTAACATAATCCATATTAAGAAACGCAACATCTCTGTCTGTTTGTCCGTTAATGCAATTACAATTCAGGGCCACTTAGCTTTAGACTGAAAGTGCTGAAAACTGAAATTTGGCATGGTATATCGCAACACGTTCTGTAGTTCTCGTCTACTCGAATGGGCGAAAGGCAAAAGTGAGATTATATTGACACCCAGTAAGAATAACATCGTAACTTTAATTATATTAAGCAAAAACTGTGAAAAAAAAGTTTTTTCTGGCCAGTAACACCAGCTGGACAGTGGATATCGATGACGGACATGTTTGTATATCTCACACAATTCTTGATATAACTAAAGGCGTTACGTATCACTGAAACCATGTCAAATGTAGTTTTGACCAGTTAGACTGTAACATATATGATTAAAATCTTAGAAAAACAAGAGGTGCCTCCCATACATGCAAAGCACGGGGTTATTTTTCATTAACCTTCGTTTTGCAGGGTATTGTTAGAAGGTGTTAGGTGTCACGTTAACCAACGATTAAGAAGATGGACCACAATGGGTCCAGCTTTGTTGCACTTGCCAACATCGGTACTATAATGTACAACTTTGAGATTAGATGTAATTTCATCAAATTTATGGCAATATGCCATGCCAAATTTCCGCGTTAGAGCACTTAAAATGTGTGATTTAAAAACCTGTAACATTAAAACAGACGGACATAGCGAAACGTTAAACAAGGGTTCCTTGTTTTACTAAACAACCCTAAAGATTTTCGTTGATCCTATAACGTAAATTACACGATTTAAAGCTTCTGATTGAAAATACGCCCCGCGGAACGTGGCTGGCACGTATCAGAGCCTGTTCCCAGTTTTCGGGTGTCGGGACCCGTGTTTGTTTATCGAATGTGTCTCTATTCTGGTTGAAGCTGGATCCAATTTTCGGTACGGACGAAGCTTCTGTTGTGATGGATTATTTTAGGAGAAAACAAACAGTTTAAAGTCCGTTCCGTCTGTTTGTCACCATATCCTGAAGGAGCCAGAACCATATCACTGAATAGAAAAGTGACGAAACTAAGGGTTTTAATTGTTTTAGAATGTCCATATTCAACGATCTACTGGCACGAGTAACGATCAAAATACAAGATTTAGATACTGCATTTGTCCTGAAGAGTTTCCGGGCCCGACATCCGCCAAATGTGAAAAGCGCCGTACGAACTCGTACGCGAAAGATATCCGACACGATTTTTTCTCGGGTTAACGGCGTTGGCAAACCGTCACGCACGGCCCCGCAAGTGCGTTTAAACTTTAACTATTGAAAAATAGAATATTATAACAAGAGACAAAAACTAGTCCGATAATAATAAATAGGTGTGTTGTTTTTATATTCGATTATTTTCATACTTTAACCATTTCCCTTTTGTTTACGAATAGAGGTAATCGAGCGTACAGTAAACTATTAGAAATGTCTAGTATATTCCAAATACACAATTAATTTAATATCGTATGTCGACACAATTGTGTAGGTATAGTAATAACGATTTGTAACACTTACAATATACAGGGTACTTTTTTCCAAGCTAGTGGCTTAAATGAACCATGGGCTAAATTTTCAATAATAAAATATTTGGTATATTTTTTTTTTAAGCAAAGGGATCTGAACTACATATTATTTTATGTGATACGACAAATTTTGAAAAGAGATCCGCTGGTTTCAGGACATGAAATGTTGGCCACTTCGGAAAGTCCATACGATCATGGTGGCGTTTTTATGGCCTGTAGTTTAGAACTTACTGGCTGGAAACAAATATACCCTGCATTATTAGATTATGTATTGTAATAGCTGTTTATGTTATGGCTTTTAATTGTATTATTAAACGCGTCGAACTTCTTTTAATTACTAGGCTACTGATATTATAATTCTTAGTTTTGCTCCCATCCAAGGGATCTGTCAACGGCCATTTTCCACTGCTTGTATCTCATGTCTCGTTCGTCATCGCTGATGAGAGGTGAATATGTGGTTCCGCTTGTCATCGGTATAGCAGCTCCCTGTTTCGAAGGTTCTACTCCCCAGTACGCAACAAGTGCTGCCCCTAAAGCGGTACTTTCAGTAAATCCAGCTCTTATTACGTTGATCCCAATTAAATCAGCTTGTATTTGCATGACTAAGGCATTAGAAGTCATGCCGCCATCGACCTGTAACAGGATAATAAAGTACGATAGAAAAACCTTTTTAAAGTACTATCTATAAGGGCTTAGTCATATCGTATGGGCAGTGCAAAAAGTTGATAATTTCCAAAATGGCCAAAAGGTAACGTGATCCTCAGAACCTTTGATTTTCGTATGATCGTGTGCAGCATGACGCATAATGATTTAAATTGTCAAATCTGGTGAAGAAATTGTGGGTATACCATAAATCTGACGACTTTGAATGTTTGTTCTCCAACTAACTAATTAACAGCTGCGTATAGTTACGGCAGCTTTAACTGGCCACGGGTCATTTAATAAAAAACCTCTCTGTCATTGGAGTCACAGACAGTCCACTTTGCAGGGCCTGCATGGAGGACAATGAGACAGCAGCACATGTGCTTGTAAACTGGCCGGAGGTTGCCGCGTACAGGACAAAGTAACCCAGATACCCTCTGTGAGACGGTCAGTAACATCAAAGATTTGCTGGCCGTTTTTGGGGAGGTGGGGTGGACCGAATAATCAATTTTCCCACCCGTGTGCAAAATACGCTCATTGACGTGGAGTTGCGACACCAGCCCGTTTTACTAATTACCTGAAGGTGATTTTATGATTTTTTAAAACTCATCTCATAAAGGGGTTACGGTTTGTATGTATCACAATATCTATTTTAATCAAATCACACTCATTCTGTACACCTTCACTCAAGCGCGCCTCTTTTACCTTTTTGATTATTGTTTAAATCTACTTGCATATTTTTTTTTAAGTATAATTATGTTTTTCAATTCTATATGTAATATGTATATATATGATAATAATGATAAGTGGAAGAGCGGAGTCTTCTAACACAAGCATTTCCTTGCTTAAAAGGAGTCTCCAAATCATATAATGCAAACCAAGTATGTTAATTGAAAAACATTTTTTTTTTTATGAAAGTTCTTCATTTTTGTCATGAGAAATCCCATCGAGCACGCAGCTTATACATACACTAGCACTTCTCCTGCGCTTCGTTTGCGTGAATTCGTACTCTCCCTTTTGAACTTCCAAATCCCTCCACTTCCTTTAACCCTTCGTATCGGACGTGGATCCACGCGAGACACAATGGCTCTTTAATTGTTTCTTTAACTAAGGCATTCAACCGGTTAAAGTGTTTTTAAAAATTAATCATTACAATCTTTATTATTTACCTTGATCAGTAGTTGTGACAAGTTTCAAGTTTCTAAATCCCCATTTCCAGGCATTGATTTTATAAAAAACTTTTCTGTTTAATACTTTTCTATTATTTGTCTTCTAGATTACTAATACCAATTTTCGAGTTGATCGAAGCAAGCAGTAAAATCCCCCCCCTAAAAACTTGACTGCCCCTTTTCACCCAGTTTGGAATTAATTTTCGAAAAATCCAAAAACACTTACACAAGAGGTGGTGGCCAGGGGCTAAAAGCGACAACATTGAACTTGCCAGGAAATAGAACTCGATATCTGCGCGTCGCAGTTTAGTTCATATTGCTTGTTCAAAAACGCTGTTATTTGATCATTTTGAAATATTAAAGTGCGCCGTGAGTCACATCCTGTGAAAAATTATTTAAAAAAATTACCTTGAGAAGTTGAAGAGGTATTCCGCAATCTTCATTCATAGCATCCAAAATATCTCGCACTTGATAACAAACAGCTTCCAATGCTGCTTTTACAATGTGATTTGAGTTTGTATCTTCAGAGATTCCACATATAACACTGAAAATCGATACATTTATGTTAGTTATATAATATATTATCCGGTTAGACTGGAAGCCGACCCCAACATAGTTGGGAAAAGGCTAGGCAGATGATGATGATGATATAATAAATTATATTTATTTCTGTAAGTAGGTCTGTACAAGCAATTTTTCACATAAACTAGATTATGTCACTGTTTCCAATCTGACTACTCTGAGACGAAACACCAACACAAATTCAGAGGTCAGTCTCTTTTAAAGTCAGATCATGTGAGGACCATGAAATATTAGTCTACTTGTAAATCCATATGGTCGCTAATCTGAGCGACCATATGGATTGAAAAGCAGACTATTTTTTTTTTATTATTATGAGCCTCCATAACTCAAGCAGCGGATGTTGGAGAGAAAACAGCCAGGCTGAAGTGGGAGTGGGCCGGAGACGTCTCACGAATGCACCGGAGCGATGGAGAAAGATCGTCACTCACTGGATCCCTGAAGGAGGACATCGCCTTCGGGGTTGACTAAGGCGAAGGTAGTGTGACGATCTAATATCATTTGTAGGACCAACGTGGCCAAAGATCGCACAAGACAGGGGGGTTTGGAAGAAAAAAGGGGACTGTTGGGCCTTTGCCCAGCAGTGGGACACAAAATAGGTTAACAAAAAAAAAATTATAAGCCTGTGTGGTCCCTGCAGGGCAGAGGCCATCCTTCCTCCTGTCCACTTTTCCCGGTGTATTGCAATTTCGGGTCATTCCTTTAAGAAAGAGTCCAGACTAATAAAGCCATCTCATATCATTACACATTTCCAAAAGACTTAAGAATTTTATTACCAGTCAGTCATGTTATCAACAGAAAAATTTAATGACATATTGTCAAACCTCATTGCATGTTGATTGCTCTGATTAGTTAACTTAAATAACAGTAGTCAATCAAATCAGTAGGCAAGAGATATGTATTAACTAGCTGTGCCCGCGACTTCGTTCGCGTTATCATCATCATCAGTCTATAAAGTTCCCACTGCTCGGGACGGGACGGGCCGGGAAGGCCTCTCTGCCTTCCCTCGTTGAGAAGGTGTGGGCCGTAATCCACCATGCAGGCCCAGTGTTGGGGGTTGCTAGATGTCACATGTCTTCGAAGTTTTGGTTCTAAGACATGCCGGTTTCCTAACGATGTTTTAATTTACGGTTTTGGGAGCAGTTCGCTTCGTCCGCGTGCATGTCGGATAACAAAAAGGGTTTCATGGATTTTATTTTTTTGTGCGGAACCCTATTCGTTTTCTCAAATAAAAGTAGCAAAAGTTACTTCTTGTATCATCAGCTATTAGCCAGTGATAGTCCCGTCACAATCGGTCCAGCTGTTTCTGAGATTAGCCGGAACAAACAGACAGACAATAAAAATAAAAATTGTTTTTCTGTTTTAAGTACCATTTATATACTTTCATATGCATTTACTAAAAAGCTGTTATTTTGACATTACAAACAGACACTTTAATTTTATTTATTTATATAGATTTCAATAGGCTTTTAGAGAATAAAATTATGTTTTAATATTCACTACTTACCCTCTAGCATCTTGACGCCAGTATGGTGCATACAAACCACTAAAGGCTGGCACAAATACAACACTGCCATTATCAGTGGCTTTTTCAGCTACCCCTTGAGAATCATTGGCACTTTCCAAAAGGCCAATATTATCTTTCAGCCAACCTAAAGCTGCTCCAGCGACAGCTACCTAGAATTCAATCCACAATTTAGCAATGTATACACTTACTTGAATCAACAATACTATTGTTTAAACATTGCAATACCTATAACTAGGTATGCAAAATCAACATTTGTGTTTATAACAACGACACACCTACGGGACAAAACGCCGAGGAATGTTCAGATTTGACACCTACAATGTTGCTAAAATTGTCTATAGTTTTTAGGTGCAAGTATGGCATAATATCCGACGCGTTTTTCTACGTAGATATGTTGCTAGACTAACTTACGGATCCTTCCAGGGCATAACACGGTTGGTTATTACTGC
Source organism: Apamea anceps (assembly GCA_951799955.1). Taxonomy (NCBI): domain Eukaryota; kingdom Metazoa; phylum Arthropoda; class Insecta; order Lepidoptera; family Noctuidae; genus Apamea; species Apamea anceps. The sequence goes on along the minus strand of OX637500.1, from coordinate 18,143,022 downwards.
CCAATTGATAAGCAACAGTAGTCAAAAGGCCTCTGCCAGAGTTAACGCGAATATCGCCCGTGTTATACAGTACAAAGCAACCAGTTCCGTAAGTTGCTTTTGCTTGTCCTTTCTGTAGGCACATTTGACCAACTAAGGCCGCCTGTTGGTCACCAAGACAGCCTGCTATAGGGACACCTTTGATTGGTCCATCAGCAATATAACCATATACCTGCAACAATCAAGCTATAAGTCTAAAATATTCGTTCACTACCCCAACAGTCTTAATTTTAGTATGGTAACATTATATTCCTTTTTTCTGTCAAATTATTGAATACGATTAATAGTCCAAGGAGAAATACTATTACTATTTCCTTTAGTGAGTGATTCCATAAGAAGTAAACCTGTACATGTTTGTTTACACTTTCATCAAATAGTTTTGGAACAGGGTATAATAGTATACATTTTCATGCGCCTCAAGCTAACTTTGTATAGTTATTATTTTGAAATGATCTTAAAAATCACAATACCATAGTTTTTTTACCTCGGAACTGGACTTTATTTCTGGCAAGATGCTCTTAGGAACTTCGAAAAACTTCAACAACAAAGGATCCCAATCCAAGTTCTCAATATTCATCATCAAAGTTCTTGATGCATTGGTCACATCAGTGACATGTTTCCCACCATTAGGTCCACCTGTAAGTATAATTAGTTTTATATAAATCAAACGGCTTATTCAGGCAATAAACCAGAAATAATCAGAGTCTTAAACAATTTTGTACAACCATAATCCTAGAATGTCTCAGAAGAAAAAATAGGTTTCTTGAAGAAAAAATCTTAGGTACCCATTTGAGTGGACCTGTCCTGACAATTGGTACGCATAAGTCAATCATTGTAACTAAGGAACTCGACGACCTGACGAACATTACCGAACGCAACGAGTTTTGGTAAATTTGGCATCATTATCCATAACCACAAAATCCATCATACAACTACTGTCTTGCCTTTTCCACTTATACCTGTGAACCTTTCTATGATTAAACATAGTGCTCATAACAGACAAATTCTTCTCTAAACATATCTAGTAAATTCATCCCACTCTCATTCACTGTATCATCCCCAAAAGTACGTAATACTTTTTGGTACTTATTTCTCTTCACACCGATCCAACCATAAAATTTTCCAAGCCTAACAATGCCTTTTGACCTACATTTATTCACTAAATGCCATATACTGTTCCAAAATTCGTCTCCTTCCAAAGGTGAGCTTTCCATATCTGGTGCATAGACGCACAAAATAAAGCTAGGGTCTACCCAGGGGCCCGGGTGGGCCCAGCTTGGTTCTTTGTTCTTTAATTTTTATATAATGTACTTAATAATCATTTTTTTTTGAGTTCGTTCATGCCGAAAATGCGGTCGAAATCAAAACTCAATGTGACGTAAATAGGTTAGAAGGTGTAAGTATATTTGGACGGCAAGAAATATCAATACTATTTATGAATGAATTGCACCGATCCCAGCGTGGTTTGACCGGGCTCGATTAATCGAATGAACCCCAAGATTCGCACTAGCTCCTGTAGCCTCATGTTCATGGTGCTACAGCGACCATTGCATATCAAGGAGTAGACCGGGGGCACTGTATCGGTAGGGAAGACGTGCCCTTAGGATGGGAAAGGATTTAAGAGCCGTACCGGATATGCATCCTACAGTAGGCATTGGACTAGTGGAGAGATGGGTGATGTTTATCGACTTCGCAGCCAGTTGCTTCAGGACGAGCTTCACCCGTGAATCTTTTAGCGGGGTTCAAGAAATATCAATAATATTTACCAGTTAAATTCCACATGATCCAAGTGTCAACGGTTCCAAAACAGCATGTTCCTTTTTTCATAGCGTTTTTTACAGCATCAACATTGTCACTGAGCCACCTTAATTTTACAGCGCTGAAGTAGGGTGACAAAGGAAGTCCACATAATGGCTGTAAGATCAGAGAAAATAAACTATTAATATTTAGAAGTATAAAATCAAAGCAGTAAACTTATAAATCAATGTATAGATTCAATTGTGTCTTCTTCTCAGTAGCACACTAACATTCGAAATGTATGTTACAAAACAATTTATATATCCGTAGAGAACGCAGCGTTCCTAATTTTCCTGTATAGGTGACCTTTTCATTCATAAAACGTGTCTTATTTGTAACAACTGTTAAGTAACGGGTGATACAGAAAATGCCCCTCAAATTATTACGTAACGGGTGATACAGAAAATGCCCCTCAAATTATTACGTAACGGGTGATACAGAAAATGCCCCTCAAATTAAAATTATTCAACAAAGCTTAGCACACTTAATTTGTAATCATATCCTTACTTTCCCAAAACCATTTGTACGCAAACACAATAATTATGTTTTAACAAAGCTTATACATTTTTTTCGTAACGGGTGTTACCGACAGTTGAGAAGCCCTTCAAGAATATGCAACAAACATGTAAAACCTGTAAAACACTGCAATTTACAACATGTATAACCTGATAATTTTACTTTAAAACTAGCTTTGTACATCAGCCAAGTAACTTTAATTTTTCAGCTGGTTCTTTTAATAAGATATTATCTCCATTGAGTCACTTTCATTATAGCAGGCATGCAGGGTAATTATAGGTAGGTATCAACATAGAGTATAGTAACTGAGTGACTCAATGGAGGATACTTCATCATCATCTGCCCAGCTTTTTCCCAACTATGTTGGGGTTGGGTTCCAGTCTAACCGAATGCAGCAAAATACTAGTATTTTACAATGGAGGATATTTATTTTTTTTAATGTTTCTATCGTAGTAAGGTTATTAGGAAAATTTTGATAACAAAATATATTGAAGGTGTTGGTTTTACGTGTTTAAGTATGAATGTTTATTTCATGTAAACTAAACAATATGTATATTCAATTAATACGGAGAACTTTAAAAAAATCGTCTCGGTAGCATTTCAAATGGAACGATCATTTTGGAGCTGAACCGCTTATATGTAGCATTAATGTAGCCAATCGTTAAACTAATCGTTTAATCGTTTTATTTATGAACGCTATAGTTCAGGCGCAGCTTGTCTCAGACGGTACCACAGACATGGGTATCGCCGTAGCATTAGATAATTATTGATTTCTTATCAATAATTATCTAATGCTCCAGCGATTAAATTGATCCAATTCACCTTTAAATAATTTTTGTTTCTTGTTTTGTTAGGCACAGTATCTAACAGCTTATCAATAGTAGACGATGTCCTCATATCCAACCAAACAATTGCATTGTGCAATGGTTTGCCAGTTTTTCGATCCCAAACTATTGTTGTCTCTCGTTGATTTGTAACTCCAACCGCTATTATGTCCTGGAATTAAAAAAAAGACATAATAAGAAACCGAATGAAATAAGAACTTATTTAAGCCGAAAGGGAGGTGTGTAGTGGCCCAGTGGTAACAGCCGCGACTTGCTAGTTGTAGGTCGTAGATTCGAACCCACAGGCGCTTTACTTTGTGTAAATTATTTCACCACTCTCTCAAAACGGTAAAGCAAAACACTGTGAGGAAACCGGCAAGTCCTAGAAACGAAAACATGTGACATCCACCAACGCACACTGGGCCCGCGTGGTGGATTACGGCCCACTCCCTCTCTCTGAGAGGGGGCCTGTGTCCCAGCAGTGGGAACGTTATAGGCTGATTATGCTAAGGCGAAAGCGTCAGGGCAGCCCGCAAAATTCAAATTTTCTTACGGTTTTTGCAATTTGCAGGTCAGTATCAGGTTGAATCAGGCCACGAATATTTGAAAATTCCAAAAAAAACGTAAGTAAGTACTTAAATTAGTATCTCTCGCGCTACCTTAGTGCATCCCCCTTAATGCAAATAATACTTGAATGATCATAATTGATAAAATATTATCTACACATTTTCTATTCATCATTCATTATCATCATTCTCCTGCCCTTATCCCAATTTATTTGGGGTCGGCGCAACATATGATACAAAATCAAAAAGTACCTAACCCGTACCCACCGTACCCGTACCGTAGTAACTTTTAGTAGCCAGTAGTTTGTATTTCAGCGTTTATGAATACAAATATTCAGGATGAAAGTAGTCATTGTGCTTCTCTAGGTCCTAGGCTACCTATCTGTCAAATTTCATAACAATCGGTTCAGTAGTTTAGACGTTGAAAGGTCAAAGGACAGCGCATGGTAAAGGCAATGTAGCATGGATTAATTAAGAATATTCAGTCAAAGATCAAAGATCGCCAGAGTTGGCTCTACACAATGCTCTATATGAGATCTTAGAACGTTTTACAATAAGAGTCCCCAGACTTGGCATTATTCAAAATTAATGTCTTTGATGAAATTTAATTATTTTAATAGCTTTAAGTACCTACTTATCTATTTTCGTAACTACCTGATTCGTGGTAACGAAACGAAACGCAATCTAAGGCACAGCCACACACTAATAGGGAAAAGGCAAAACTTTGTACCCAACATCCAGACTTCAGGCTGCTACTGAGAAATTCCGGAAAATTGGTAGTAAGTATGCGGCCGTATGAATGGCCAGACATATCTGTAGGTTTTACAATAACTTATGGTGCCAACAGTGCGTGTCGTGAATCCAGAAGGGCTTATATGTACATTTTGCTCACGACAGCTGTGGGGTTCATTATTTGCCAATGGTGTTGGAGTGGCTCACAGAAATGGTCAGCCCATGGTCATCGAAAAGTGCTATTTAAATCTTATTGAAAATATGTGGGGTCAAATGGTCTTAAATAGTTACTAGTGCAATGTGAACGTAGTTATGAGGACTTGGTAGTTAATGCGGGGTTGTAAATCAGGTTGGACTATGGTTAGAATACAACAAATTATAGAGAGCGAAGGTGAGAGTGCCTTTCTTAGTAAAACAAAAACTTAAATCTTCGCAATCTTAGTTAGATTTTATCATTGGCCAACAGAACGAAAAAAAAATAGAAAATAAAAACATTTGTTAAATACACAAAGCAATGGTTTTAATGGAAGTATAATAATAAACATATAACAATGATAAAGATCATTTGACCTCACTACTTTAGTATAGGGCAATAATCTAGATATGTAATAATCACGAGTTAACAATAATTAATATCAGCAAATTATAATGACATGTGACTTGTTTGTTACCTACTCATGAGTATTATTCTGCCACACTAACTAGGTATAATAATAATTATCATTTATTTGCAGAAGTTGAAGTCCATAGAATTAGATTAGTAGATAATAGGTATAATAATACTTCTTGTGCCAAATACCAATATAATGTTTACTGTAATTGTCAACAAAATTTAATATTTGTAAAATAAAAGTAGATTTTAACTAGTTACAGTATCTATTTATTTAAGTGGATATTCGTACCAAGTTTCAAGTTTATAAACCCATGGGATAAGATTTTTCATACAAAAGAAATCCCCTTCTTCATCCCCTTAGGGGTAGAATAGAATAGAATACTCTTTATTATGTACACCATATAAATTACAGACATAAATATAGAAATTTTACAAAGGGGACATAATGGGTGGTCTTATCGCTTCAAGCGATATTTTAAAGACAACCTTTGGACGGATTAAAAAGAGGAAGGAGAGACAAAAATATTATAGGTAGTACTGTAGGTAGTACTATAGGTAGTACTATAGGTATACTGTAGGTATACGAGTACTGTAGGTATACTGTAGGCTGTGGGTAGATTTTTAAAGAAACCTTTCTTAGTGAATGCCTGTCACACAAGGAACTTACTGCCCAAATTCTGAATTTCTACTCTAGGTGGTTTGGGCTGGGTGGGATGATGTGTCAGTCGTTACTAAGGTTGCCAACAATACTCTAATGTAGAGTATTGTACTCTATTTCGCTTAGGCATACTTTATAATTGACATTAGCAATAAGGTGCATTAAAATACTCTCACTTTGAGTTTGAATTGAATGAATTCTTGCCACTTCAGTATTCACAGATAATCTTTAACAAAACATTTTTGATGTTTTCATTCATTTGCCATGCTTAAAAGATAAGATGCTGCAAGGATGTTGAAAGAGGTTGTGTCGCACACCAAAGGCCTACTCATCTTCCAAGACAATAGTGTCATGCCCTTTCCATCTGCTCTTGTGCTATGATCAGGTACTAAACCGTTATGTTGTAATATGAGTTGTAAACCAGAAGTAGAACAATAAAATAATGCTAAGGCAATGGTGTGCTATGTGACCAGCTTTAATACAACAGCACAGGGCATGATGACTAAGGACATTACAAGACTTATGAGTTTAAAGACAAATATTTTGTAGAAAATTATAGTTACAGACTTGAGCTTTCAGAGTTTCTCATTGATTCCCCTTAGCCACTTTTACAAGCCCCAAATATGCTTATCTGTTACTAGAAACATATTTGGGGCTTGTAAAAGTGGTCTACAAAACAGCTGTACCACCCTCGGAGTTTGACATTGGAAAGACACCAATTTCCCTAAATATGAGGAAAGTACCATAATGAGTCAGTGTGACATTGTTACATGCATAAATTAAATGTTCCCTAAAATAGTTTAGTATTATGTTAGCATAAGCATGCATAATCAGCCAATAATGTCCCACTGCTGGACATAGGCCTCTCGGTGAGAGGGAATGGTCCATAATCCACCCTGCGGGCCCAGTGCGGGTTGGTGGATGTTACATGTCTCAGAAGTATTTGTTTTAGGACATGCCAGTTTCCTCATGATGTTCTCATACACCGTTTTGAGAGCCATAGTGATGAAATAATTTACTCAAAGTAAAATGCCTGTCTGGGTTCTAACCTACAACCTACAACTCACAAGACGCGGCCATTATCACTGGGCCATCACAATGCTTTATCATGTTAATTGCCTTTGTAATATGTTAACTAAACAGGGTAGCAGCTAAGTGGTTGCAGAAAGTTTGAGAAGCAGTGGTGTTGTGCTGGTACTTGAGGAAATGCCTAGGTTTCGCCATGGACATTTATAGGAGCCTTAATTAAAGGAGTCTGCAATATAGGTGCTTCGAGAAATTTCAAAAAACTGCAACGGTATTCTACAACCAATATTCTGGTATCACCAATTCATTAGCAAACATTAGGTCCCATGCAATAGCACCTGTGATATTTGCATTGTAGCGGACAATGGTAGGCCCATGGTTCCCACTAATCGTGTAGATACACGTTATGGGAATCAAGCGCAAATAAAATAAAAATAAACAAATAACCTTTGCTGATCCTCCTAATGTCACTAAATTCTCCACAGCTTTTTGTATGCATGTCGTAACCACTTCCATAATCGCGCACGGATCCTGCTCTACCCATCCTTCTTGAGGGAAATGTTGTTCAAGCTCCTTTTGGTGATAAGCTACAACTTCTGAAGAATTCGCTTTGAAAATAATAAACCGCGCACTTGAGGTGCCCTCGTCAATGGCACCGATTAACGGACCGAATTTCCCAAAATCAGACATTTTAATCACACGCTATTTTTAATATAAACTTAATATTGCAGTTCTTATTTATCTTATTAATCACAAAACTTTAAGTCTGGGCAATTTAATTATCTTATGTGCATCTATTTACATTACAAAGTCGAGTGTAGTGTAGTAGGAAGAAGGAAGTCAAGGACAAAGGAGGGGGGAAGAAGGGCTAAAGGGGGCAGGGTTTATGTCAAAGTCAATAAGGTTATCATAATATTATGGAGCGTTCCGATTCGTGCAAAAAGAGCTGTAACCGATTACATTGGCAACAGCCGAGCCGATCTATTTGCGTTGTCGCCATAGAGGTTGTCGCGCTCAAAGCGCCAACAGCGTTAATCAAAAGATGTTATGGGCTTGGCGCCTGGTCAAAATCGGAACTAAACACCGCCACCTTATTTTGTCAATACCATTTCTGAGCTTCATAAATATGCATGGTACGTACTAATTCCATGACATTTCAAGTGCATAACATTTGAAGTGTATTCACTTTAGTTCCAATTTTCGCCATATGCCAAAATAACCTTGTAGTATTGTAAACTCAAACTCAAATCATTTATTTCAATTATACCATTTACAGGCAATTTTGAATTGTCAAAATTAAATAGTCGGTCAACTAATCAGAAAGTTGAAGCTAGTTGCCCATTCCAAAATGTAGATCTCTATGGAGAAAGAAACTCCAAGGACACTCTTTTAAATCAAGATATTATTACAAAATCCTGGGTATATTATTCTTATTGCTTCTTTAAGTGAGATTTGAGAACAATTAAAGAAAAAAAATTAAAAATAAGCTCTGGCAGTTAAGAGATGAACAGTCTCACCCGACGGCGCCCGTTCACGAACATGACGCGTGGATCAGCACCATCCAGCTCAACCATTTTGTAGGGCACCGAATAATCCAACACATGCACCACCACCAGTGAGACATTTAAGTGAGCATGACATATTCTCAACTGCCATGCTCTTTCAAGTCAACATCAAAATATCATAATAAACAGATCCATGGTTCTTACAAAACAAAATTTAAAAAATGCATCTAAATTAAGTATACAATTTTTTTTTCACTTGTACATATGTATTATTATTTTAGACTTAATTTGAATCAAAATGTATTAATTAATTATTTCAATAAACACATTAGAAAGAGTATATAAAACTATAGCTTGTAATTTATATGACATAAAAAAAAAAATAATTTACTACCAATCAGGAAGAGGTATTTATTAGTGAAGTATTCAAGAATTAAATCTCGATTGAATAAAATAAACAATTCGTAATATCAGAAACACTAAAAAAAAGGGGAAGCAGCTCTTCCAAATATTGAAATTGTGATCAACTATAATAGTGAGTCCAAGTGCCTGTGAAGCCGGACCAGCAATTAGTCAAGCATTTTTATCTGCGATATACTCGTCAAAAGTGTGCGTTTAATGCACGTTTTTTTCTTCTCGTTTATTTGAAGAATATCGAGTGGTATTTTATTATAACATTTTACACAGTACTCCATAAAAGAAGTTTTCACTTTATACAATCTGAAGCGCGGCTGATCTAGCTTGTTCCTATTCCTAGTGTTAAAATTATGCCTGTCACTTAACTTAATAAAAAGATATAGATTTTTTCGAACGTATTTCGTATATATATTGACAAGAAACCGTCATGATGTTAATTTTTTTAAACAGTTCCCTTAGGGATTCGCGTCTGCTGAGACCGGCGAAAACCGTATTGATTGTTTGCGATAAGATTTTTAGATTCGAGGTAGTTGACTAATCGGTTATTTAGGACTTTTTCTAGGATTTTGGACATTGTGGGAAGAACTGAGATCGGGCGGTAATTATTTACCATATCGCTGGCTCCGCTTTTATGGATCGGGTGAACTATGGCCTTTTTGAAAGTGTCCGGAAATACTCCTTGAGCTAGCGATATATTGCAGATGTGTGTTAGCAAAGGTACGAATATGGTTCGGGAGGATTTCAATAGTGTGGTTGAGATACCATCGTAGCCTGTTGCACAATTGTTGCGGAGATTGAGAATAATTCTATCTTTTTCATTAGGATCAACATCCAATAGCATGATGGAATCAACTTGGGCGTTAGTACGCTGTGATACATTAGTACTATGCGGAGGCAGATTTATTTGGTTGGCTCATTCTTTTCCTATACTTGCAAAGAAGTGGTTTACGTTGTCTACAGACTCCAAGGGGGTGGGGTGAGATGTGAGTAATGTGTCAGATCTGGAAGATTCGGAAGTATTCATGTGGGAGATATTTCTAACGGCATCCCTTATAGCTTTTGATGTTTTGGCGTCGTTAAGTAGTTTTTTTTAAAAAGGTTCTTTTCTGATTTTTCAACAACTTGTTAACGAAGTTTCTGTAGCGAGTATTATGTGACTTTAAATTGGTTGGAATAAGCGAGCTTATCGCTTGTCATTAGCAAATGATCCGTCTCGTTTCGTCCCAATATATTTATTTCGTCAAAGACAAAGTTTTTTGTTGGTTCGAAATAAATATAGTGTGGCAAGCCCGGTGAAGACGGAGGAGCTGTCAGTGTTCACACACAGCGCCTCCGTCTGAAATAAGCTTCGTGGGTGGATATAGGTCAAGCAAAGCTTAATACAGATGACTCCTCTCTTGCTAGTAACTGTCAGCAGTCTGTTGAATTTTTTCAAGAAAACTGACCAGCTTAAGCGCTCTCGCTATAAAAATAAACTACTTAGAAAAATAATTATTTCAGGAACTACTAATGCTTATTGACTTGGAATATTGAATATTGTAAAAGAATCGAAATAATATTGTTAGTTCCATAGAAACAGGGGCATAAATGTTGGTTTAAATTTTAAAGTAGGCTAGTAACTAGGCTAAATGGGGTATTACATGCAAGGGCGTCATTATAAGGATTTATCAACGACAGGCTTCAGTTGTAGCACCACAGAAGCCAGCTTGTGGCAGCAAGTTTGTGAGGCTGCAAGAGAATTATTTTGGTAAAAAGACTATTTTGACGGCACGGTTGGCGCAGTGGTTAAGCGATTGACTGCTGCGCTGCGTGTCGCGGGTTCGATTCCCGCACGGAACAAATATTTGTATGACCTACATGTATTTGTTCCGAGTCTGGGTGTTTTTCTATCTATAATATGTATGTATTTACAAAAAATATACTTATAAGTAGTTTATCAGCCATCTTGTTACCATAACACAAGCATTAGGTTGCTTAGCTTGGGATTAGATGGGGCTGTGTGAAATGTCCAGGGATATTATTAATATTATTATTTATTTTGGTGAGCTGTCATTCCAACTAATACTAGGGATTGACACTACTCGTATTGACAGCTCACTCCAAAGAGTATAATAATAATACGGGAGGCTCACTCTAAGCTCACTTCATCTAACTTTTCACGGTGAGATTTTTACAGAATCAATCGGCAGATTACATTTTTATATAATAGTCCCTAAAGAGTTCTACTATCCACCTCCTCCCTCCATCATCAGACCCTCAACACCAAGTGCAATATGTTGGACTCTATATAAACGGATCATGTACATTTCCAATTTTAGCTGACCTCGCATTGTATAATTTAATATATATATATATTATATTAAAAATTATAAATTTAAAATTAATTATATTAATATAATATAATTTATATGAATATTAATTGTTTAATTTCCAATTTAGGTATGCTCTTTGTACAATGAGAAGTCACTTATGGTACTGGAAGTGTAACATGATTACGTAGCAATAAACGGTACGCACCGTTTACTTATCGTATATAATATCTACTCTGGAGTCTCTTACAGCTCACATCTGGAGCCAATTTTATTTCATTAACGACATTCCCAGCTGTTTTCGGCAGTCCGAAATTTTTACGTAGGTATGCAGATGACTTTAAGTTTCTCAGAATTAAGCCTGTCAGAGACTCCTCGCTCTTACATAAGGGCTTTAAAAGTCAATAAATATTACCACATTAGGTATACAAGAAGAAACAATCTTATAAAGACAGTGTATGACATAATTGAGGACAAGTTTAATTAAATAGACACCATACGTGACCTCGGAGATCTATTTGGCCAAAAATTAACCTTTGCACACTTAAGACTAGGTACATAACTAACAGCGCCCGAGATGCTGGCATTTGTCATAAGACAGTGTAAGGTACTTTACTATAGTATGGTATGTAGTATATAGTAGTAGTAGTATTAGAACACTGTAGTGTGGTGTGGGGGTCGCACTCTGCTACGAATAGTTTGCCTCTAGGTAGTCTAGAACGCGTTCCAAAATGATTCGTTTATCACCAAGTTTTTTCTATGGTCGTACCTAAAAAAGCACCTGCTTACAAAAATAGATTGAAATTCTTCAACATACACACTTTTGATTAACGAAGATGTTTTCACGACGCAATGTTTGTGTGTAATTTTTTTAAAGCAATAATCTACTTGCTGTCACTGCTCGCGGTCATCAACTTTCGTGCTTCGTTATGAATCCCGCGTACATACCACTATGCTCTCCACAGAGAAGTAGAAGAAGTTGGGATTAACTGTTCATAGATATGCTCTTAGATAGCGATCTTCTCGATTTACACTTTGAGCCCCTAACTAAAATTTTAACTGTTATGATGATGAAAATTTTAGAAGCACAATAGCCGCTTTATAAACAGAAAGCCGCTGGTTGTCCAGTTATTAGAATAGCTACATTAAATTCATCTCAGTATCAATTCAGTGGTGCCATATCATGATGCCATGTGGTGGTGGAGCCATGTCATTGCTGCTTGGCAGGCTAACCGGGCGACAAATACGATCGGCAACCGATCGCCAAATAAGCTATCTTATACCGGATTCACAAAGTTTGTTTTAATTGGACCACTTCTGTTGTTTAACAAAAAAATACTGGTATTAACACATACAAAACATAAACAGTTACATTCAATTGCTTTATTTACATGTTCAAACAATATTTACTTGTAAAAATAAGCAACTTATGATTCTTCTTTTTTTCCTAAGAAAAAGTGTAGTGTCAGACTTATATTATTCGGCGATTTTCGGCTAGCTACTTCGGCAACAAACTTGGAGCACTCCCCATCTGGCAACACAGTCTGTCATTCGCTTCGCACTGACTCCTGTCACTCTCTTCACTCTTGTCAGCAAAGAGTAAAGTAAAGTAATATTGCTTGTCAGTGCTTGTCAGTCAGTCAGTTCGTTATTGGGAGGTAGGCGGTTGTTCATCTTTAGTAATTTGCGACGGGGCGGGCTGCAGTACTGCGGCGGTGTGAAAAACTGTGCTCTGTGAACAGTGCTTGTAACCTCTAGCAAGATTTTTGACTCCGTAGCACAGCTCGGTGGTACTTATTAGATACCTACTTGAAGTTAGACCGCAGGATCGGATCCTATCACACCTGGATCACAGCAGGAATCGAAAAACATTCTGGCCGTAGCTTGAACAAGTCAAAGACCTTTTGCCTAATCCATAAAATATAGGTGTGGATTAGCCACAAGAAGACTACTAACGACATTAGATTTCGAAAATTTGGTCTGAGAGTCAACTAAGGGACTTTTAAGATGGATTTTAAGATGCACCAATATACTCATGCTTTAGTGGGTAAGGTTACACCAGGCTGTAGTCATGGGGATGGTATTGATGGTATAGAGGTTCGTCGTCAACATGATTGCTACATGAGACTCCTGAGGGAGTTGAACATAGAGGTTATTGAAGTTGATTTGCAAGGTTCACTGCACGAACAGGTCTTGGTAGAAAACATGGCAGTCATATGCCATGGTATCGCCTTGCTGCCTAGGAACAGTTCAGCTGTGGAAATAAACAATGTAAGTATAAAAATCTATACTTTTCTGATTTCTGCGAATATTTTTCTGATTTCTGCGAATATTTATGTCATTGTTTCATAAAATTGCGATTTGTATGGTTGCTTAGCATATTGTATTATTTATGCTGTGTTCATTGTGTATTATTTATGGTGTGTGTTTGAACACAGCATCAGAGAACATCAAGGTTCAGATTTTATATTATTATAAGATTTTACTATGTATGTTGTGTTAATGACATTAATATTTTCTGTAAGCTGAATAATTCAAGTATTTGTGTAAGCTGAATAGCATAATGGCAATAGTCAAAATTATGTTAACAGGTTCCGGTGTGGTAAACGAGACACAATAGAAGTTATATTGTTATGATGGCTTTAGCCGTATAGCGCCCTTGAAAGTGTTAAACCTAAGGCACACTTTTAATGTTGAACAAATGTTTTGATTAGACGTTGGATTATGTATGAATATTAATTTTTCTCTATGCTGGAAAAAGTTCTCACATATTTAAGTTATAGGCTATTTTAAATAGCTGGAAATAACAACATAAAAAAGAATAGTAAGCCGGAATCAATAATCCATTCATGTATTTGTTTTTGTATCATATGTTAACTATATTAAATCTATAGATATTTATTTATTTAAGCTCAATGCAAAACAATACTGAACAAAAGCGGACTTAATGCTTGAGGTATTTTCTACTACCTTAGGGTAATGGGTCATTTGATGATGTCCCATCCTCAAAAAAAAAAAAAAAAGGGTAATGCAGAGAAAAGTAAATTAAAAATTTAAAAAACCCGCGACACAAAATCATAATAAAACTAGTATGAATGTAAAAAGCCTAAAACAATAAAAAAAAACTATTGATAAAATAGCTACAAATAGAACAAAAAGGTATGAATGTGAAACCATATAAAAAGAAAAAATAACCTTGAAATTATGACCATTAAATGTTATCCCGTCCCGTTATAGTTTATAATAGTAGCAGTCCCTGATGAAAAAAAATGGAAGTTATATGTTGTAAACATAGTGAATTTGTTATGTTGTAAAATAAAAAGTTCTTTTTGCATTTGATAGCCTAATTCTTGAGGAAGCTATTTAATATCATGTTACAACCCTTAGGAGCCGAGCAAAAAGAAAAAAGTCAGAATTTATTTATTTATTTAACATAAAACGGCCAAGGCCAATTACATTAGTTAAAGACGAAGACACAAACACATTTTAAAAGTACAGTAAACAAAAGTATACAACTACTCGCCAGTCATACGCTCATCTCACAAATACTGAAGACTTCCATCCATCCGCGAACACATCACAGTCAGGCTTAGCGTCCAAGAGCGCGTTAAGCGCAGAGAGTGTGCGAGGAACAGGAGACTGGGCTCGCGCGACGGTTCGACTCCAAGGCACGACGAACAATCTATGCCTTCTGCCAAGAATGCTTAGTAAAAACGAAGTAATAGCGCGGGCTGGCGATGCGATTAATTTTCACACAGTATTTGTGATGCCTTTTTTTTTTTTTTTTGAGGATGGGAAATCATCAAATGACTCCTCCCGCTCTGGGTGGAGCAGGAGGGAGTGTCAGACTCTTGCTGACTAAAATCCACCCATGTTCCTTCCTTAGCCCTTTATGTTCCAGGGCAGCGGTGACCCTTTCGGACAATCCCGCTACCCTGGCAGGATTTGTGATGCCTTAATAAATCTTATAATAGTAAATATTCTTAGCTAAGATTTTGTTCCCAGAATTATCTAATTTTCCTGGGCTTACCCTATTTATCATAGATTTTGATTGTTGCCCTAAAGTTGTGTTACATCTCATCTCTTGCCAAGCAGGTTTCAGCTCAGCGACATAACAGTGAACTGCAGGGTAATTGCGTAACACAATATTAGTAGCATTGGCTTCCATTTTGTCAGTTCAAGAACATTCATTGGACAACTCAAAGAATGTTCTTGAACTGTCTTTTGTATGCTTAGCAACATATACAAATATATTGCTAAGCATACACATTTTCTGAACATTTATGGAGCAATAGAATAGCAATATCCTTCAAAATGATTCAGATTGAGATTGGTAGTTTGTCATGCAATTAGGGTGCTGAGCTAAGAAACTATTTAAGACATACTTTCCCGAATTTACTATACTTATTATATTAGTATTTATAAAATTGATGCTTTGTTTCAGACAAAAGTTTTAAAAGAAATTTTGCAGAAGGATCTAGGCCAAACTGTTATTGATCAAGTGGATCCGGAAGCGAATATTGCCTGTGCAGATATATTATTCACAGGTGAATTACTAAGTGGCTCGGGTACCCTGATGTAGAGTTGGAACAACGCCTCTTTACTCAGATATCTTACGTAACAATTTCAACTTCTTCTCCATTTTATAATATACAGAAGTATGGGCAGACGCATTCGGCACGAGCAAGGCCCTTAGTTAGGCGGTAGCACCAGCAACCTTGGTCGCGTAGAATTTAACACTATGCCTTGTTTCGAGTCTATGTCAGTATGCCTTGAGCCATTATTAATATACTTATCTATGTTCAATCTTTAGACGCAAC
This sequence comes from Apamea anceps, assembly GCA_951799955.1. Taxonomy (NCBI): domain Eukaryota; kingdom Metazoa; phylum Arthropoda; class Insecta; order Lepidoptera; family Noctuidae; genus Apamea; species Apamea anceps. Next base: position 18,127,200 of record OX637500.1, on the reverse strand, counting down.
CATATTGTAAAAATTCCATGTTCTATGGGTATTCATAAATCCATATATAATGTTTTTTTTTTTTATGAATTTCAGGTCGAGAGTTCTTTGTTGGTATATCTGAGAGAACAAATGAGGCTGGAGCAAGTGCTGTCGCTGAAGCTTTTCCTGAATTCCCCTGCACTCCAGTAAAGGTACAATAATTTAATAAACATTGAATTGACATAGCAGTTGTGTATGAAAATATTGTGAGGAAATAGGGATATAAGAAACAAAGATTGAAGAAATTAAAGACCTGACATGCACCAAGCCACACTAGGCCTGCGTGCCCATCATCTCTCGCAGAGAGGGGGCCTAAGTCTCAGCAGTGGAAAAATATACATAGATTGATCGGCATGTTTTTTTTTTAATTCTGAAGAAATAAAACATTTCATTCAAAAGAAATCAACACAAAAATAATTAAATAAAATGTTAATATTGATGTTGCATTTGCATGGCAAGCCTGGGTCATCTCTCAACATAACGTGACATGAGGTTTATTTATAATTTAGTTATGGAACTGCTACCACCCAGTCAATTTGAACAAAAAATTCAAATTATATCAAGCTATCATCACACATCACAAAATTCAAGCTATCTCCCGAGTGATCCTGATCACAAGACCTCTCTAAAATCTAGGAAATGAGAGGTTGCTGCTGTTCTGACTGAACCTTTTTATTACAGATTTCTAAAGGAGCTAAAGGGTTAAAGAACTACATCACCGTAGCAGGTTCTGACATTCTATGTGTTAGTGCCAGTAAGGAGGCCAAAGAGTTGCTTAAGAGAATCGAGCGTGAAGCCACCTTTACATATCAGACATTGACAGTGCCAGAAGATGAAGCAGCTAATTGTCTTTATTTTAATGGGACGCTCATACACAGGGCTATTGAGGAAATACCTGAAGCATTCAAGGTATGTTTTCTGTAGTTGTATGAAGAACCATTGTAATTACTCGTAATTTTCTTTAAAAGCATTAATTATAGTAAAACTATTTACAGTGGTGCAAGCTACCCCTGTAAATCGTTTGAAAATGATAGAGACAGAATGCTGTTTTAAATATATTAATGGATAAACGTAGTTAGTGATATTTTATGCAAGTGGACCTAAGTCATTAAAGTAGATATTAAGCACATTATGTTCATTTGCTCGTTCTAATCTTCGTCCGCGATTGCCTCGTCGTAGTGCTGAGGCTGCAGTCTCGACATTCATAGCGATCGCTTGACGACCGAATTCGGTCGCAAAGTCCTGTCAGTCCGGATCTAGCGATATTTGGTAGTCTCAACTCTCAAAGTCATCGATTGTCATCGGTATTTTACCGAACTTTGTCGCAAACTTTACGATTTTCTTAATGTTTACGAATTTATTTTGCGTGCATTTTTGACAGTCCGCAAAGTGATTCGATGGCATCGTAAACTATGATTTTTGGTTGTTTGCAAGTAATTATAAACAAAAATTAAGCTGGGCGTATTCGAAGGTGACTGTGTCTGTACCGATGAGGCTTTTAAGTCCACCTATGCATAGGTTCCGAAATGCACACATTCTTATAATCTAGACACTGTTTACAAACGAAACGTGTTTGAAACGTAGTCACTCAAAATAGAAGAAGATGGGCCTTATTAGAAGGCTTAAAGTCACCCAAAGGGCAATGGAGAGGGCTATGCTTGGAGTTTCCCTGCGTGATCGAATCAGAAATGACGAGATCCGCAGGAGAACCAAGGTAACCGACATAGCCCGCCGAATTGCTAAACTTAAGTGGCAGTGGGCAGGGCACATTGCTCGCAGAACAATGATGAGATGGCCGATGGGGCCGAAAGGTTCTGGACCGACGACCTTGTGAAGGCCGCAGGAACCCGTTGGATGCGAGTACCACAGAACCGGTCGAAGTGGAGATGCTTAGGGGAGGCCTATCCCCAGCAGTAGACGTCTTTACAAGAGACTTGTTGCATATCTAGTATTGTAGAAATAAGAATTTTAGTTGATGCAATAAACAATTTTTTTTTTTTTTTTTTTGTTTAAATGTACAAAAATTGCGTGGGATTCCTTAGAAGTCACAACACTGTAACAATTTGACGACACGGTTGGCGCAGTGGCTGAGCGATGGACTGCTGCGCTGCGTGTCGCAGGTTCGATTCCCGCACGGAACAAATATTTGTATTGCCTACAGGTAGTTGTTCCGGGTCTGGCTGTTTGTGTATGTGAGTTTAAATGTTTGTAAGCGCACCCACGATACAGGAGTAATTCCTAGTGTGGGACAACGTTTTTCTTTAAAATAAAAAAAAACTGGTTTCAATATGAACATTTTTTGCAATTAAATATATCTGTTCTTTTCTATTGAAAAATACCAAAATAACACACAACCGCAAATCAAATTTTTAACTTTATTAAATCTCCAATAACAGAATAATTTCCTAAGTTCACACATGCTTATAATCTAGAACTGCTTACACGAGGAATGTTGCATACCTATCGAAAAATATTTAACAAATGAAAATTTAAAGTTCAAATTGTTTTTCGTCTTCTTCCTCTACATCGTTCCCTTACTATAGGCGATAGAGATCACAAATGAAGCATCTCCAAGCTATGTGGTCCTCCGAAGTGTGGATCGCATGCTTCATCCTGCCTCTTGTGAGTCTTCCGACAGCCTTGCTATGGCTATGAGACGGCAAATCCCACGAAAGTGAAAATCCCTTAGACTTCTTCATATCTGCACATATTTGATTCATTAAAATGGTTGTCGCTACATATTAGTTTCCATGAAAATTAGAACATTGTTTCCATGATATGATTTACACATTCACTACACTATTTTCAAGAAAAATAAATTATTTTTATTACTTAAATCATTACAATTTTCCCTGTATTCAAGGATATTTAGTTATGGCCAATATTTGTTTTGAAAAAACCGAACTATGAATACGCTCTTCGCTAGCCTACCTTTTTTACGATTTTGCGCGGTATCTCGGATATAGAGACTTGCGTTTGTCGTAAGGATCGTTACGGCAAGCGATTATTTTCGGTATTATTTAGCGATCGGTAGTTTGCGACAGCATCGCTATCTATGTCGAGATTGCAGGCCCTGCCCCAGCAGTCTTGACATTCATAGCGATCGCTTTACGACCGAATTCGGTCGCAAAGTCCCGAATTGACAGGTGAAATGTATGGAGTGACAGGACTTTGCGACCGAATTCGGTCGTAAAGCGATCGTTATGAATGTCGAGACTGCTGGGGCTGGTATCCGAAGTGGTCTACGAGCATGAAGGATGACTTCGTGTAGTCTCCTCCTGACAGTTTCATCGGTAGCAAGGACCTGATTATAACTTCAAAACCAACTGCCTAGCCTTAACATTAGGTTGTCTCCTCGCCGTATTTGTCAAAATCGGTCTTGTCAAGAGGTGGATATTGGAATATTCTTAGTGTGGCGCTACTTCGCCAGTGTCCCGGTAGCGTGACGAGAATCTTGATAATTGTTGCTTTGACTGGAAACCGGCATGCCCTAGAACTAAAAATTCGAAGATATGGGACATCCGCCAACCCGCACTGGGCCTACGTGGTGGATTACGGTCCCCATTCCCTCTCACAGAGAGAAGGCGTGTGTCCCAGCAGTGGGGTCCCAGCAGTGGGGCGCCAGTAGCGGCCGTTACCACTGGGCTACCACTGCACTGCTATTTATCTAACTTACAGCAGTCGTTATAAATAATCCCCATAGCCATAGTATTAAGGATCAGAGAGTTCTTGGTCAGTACCTACTTCGTTCTAAACCATGACATTTTTCAATTGCAGGTGTTTTGTGAAAAAATCGACTTCGCTAGACGATCAATCTGCTTTTCTGAACTTGCGAAGATGCCAGCTGGTTTGAGTTCGTGCTGCTTATTAGTAAGGAAACCCTAAATTTGAGGTAAAATCAAATGTGTGTAATAGCTTGTTTACATTATTCGATAAAAAACCACATTTAACAAAATCAAAGGATATAAACGGAAAACGGAGACTATAACATCTTCTGCTCCACGATGAAACCATACCAATAAGGGCTTATCCTCACATATCATCATCATCAGCTCTCATATCATCACAGGTAGCACTTTTTGATAATAATGATCAATATCCATAAACCCCTTTATTCATAAGCGTTGCTTAACGTTACGTAGTGATTAGCGACTGTTTAACAATACATTTTTGATGTTTGAACGTCACTTAACGTTAATCATCGTTTGTAAATAAACCCCCGAGTATAAGTAAAAATAAGTACATTCTACTGCAAGTCAGCAGTAACAATTTGACATTGACCGCGCCTTTATGCCGTAGGGATGTTTACTGTGCGCGCCTAACCACTTCGCTGTCAGCGCTATTCAGCAGGCTAACAAACAACCAGAGGGCATACTGTGAGTTTTTCTACCTACTCGATGTCGTTAACGTAAACTCAGATTTGTATGGAATGACAGCAGTGCTATCGAGTTTCCACTAGATGGCGCTGCTCTAATACCGTACAAATCTGCGTTTACGTTCACGCGATCTAGTAGGTTAAAAACTCGCACTACGCCCTCAGGGCATTTCATGTTAGTTGACTGCTTCGCCACTTTCATTAAAATCCGTACATCCCATTCTCGTTTGCGCCCTAGCGCTTTTGAACGGTGTGACGTGAACAACCTTTATACGGAGGCTGATTTTGATCAGGACTAATCAGCATATGAACAATGATAATTTAAAGTTTTAATACGTTATTAAAACTATAAAGATTTTTAACATTAATAATCCCTTTGTTTTGCGTGTAAAATTTGCTCATGGATGTCCGCCCTGGTGCGGGCGCAAGCGGCCTGTTAGACCCTTATTTATTAAAACCATATGGTATTCCATAAGTACTCTGGCCGGGGTGCTGGTGCGGTTGCGAAATGCCTCATGCTCCCCACGGTCTTCCTCACAGATGGCTTGACCTTTTCAGTCGTCACCTTATGGCCGCAGTACCTATTGAAAGGCCCACCGCCGTCTGGGACCTGTGTCTGTTCAGGCGACAGACTCCCCATGGCTGTCGCCACAGGCCACACCCATGGCAACAACACTCTGACAGACGGCCAGCATCGAAATGCGCCACAGACTCACTGTTCAAAACTGGTCACAGTCTCAGATCTTCAGGTGATTTGTTACTGTGATATAGCTGACAACTCGACCCCAGTTCAAAATTTCACTCCGTAGGTATATTGTTACATAGTAAAATAAAAACCGTTCAAGTGCGTGGAGGACCACAGTGAAGGGTTTCGTGGCTGGTATGAATATTTACGCACAGTATTAATTTTATCAATCTCGTCTCGCCGAGGACAATGCCTCTTTCCTTCCAATCAGTTGACAATTTTATTAGTAGAATTACAACTTTATTAAAAATTAAATAAAATTTACAACATAGCGGAAAACCCTGAAAGACACCTTTCTCTGTTTTAAAATTTGGTCCTGTGGTTTCTATCGAAATATTATAATTTAGGTGCAGAATGTGTAAAATAAAATGTGTTCATGCAATTTTAATTCTAAATTTTCTGTTGAAGCCTTTTCACTAGGCCACTCGCTTTTCGTTAGACCTAATATAATTCTGCAGTTATTGACTGATGTAAATAAGCTATTTATGTACCGTATATTAAACGGCAATGTGTGTTCAACAATAAAACCAATGTTTACTACTTTATAAAAGTGTCTGTTAAGAAACATGTTACTCCAATATTTATTTCTTAAGGTTGCTGCTAGTTGGCATATTTTCCATATAAACGTATTGATAACTCGAATGTTTGGCATCGGGCGTCCAAAACGTTAAGAATTATTATCGAGATGTTTCGTCGTTATCGATGCCTGTTAGCTGAATTGTAAAATAAAAAGTAATTTGAAAGTTACGTGGCTCGAAAGCTCCGTATTTCAACTCATTTAACGCAACTTAGGGCGTAAATAAATAACATACGGAGTATTAAATCTCCAAAACTAAATTCGTACAGGCATAGTTTAAATATTCAATCATTTTATTTTACATTCTGTAAGTTTTATGACAATAACACAATGGCTCCGTTCATTACGTTTTTCGGTATAAATCATCGTACTTCTCGCTTATTCACACGACATTAGGCGAGACAGCACACGTTTTAGCCATGAACGAGTTCGTGCAGTCGACTAGCGCAGCCTTAACTCTGTTGTATTTTTGACTATTAGATTTTTATGTTGATTGTTATCTGTTACATGTAATTTGATGGGTTATGTATGTTCCAGGCGTAAAAAATGGCTTCGCACGTAGTCTTTGAGCTGACTTTCAGAAAATAAAAAACATTCCAATAATATGCTAATGAATCAATCTGCCTAGTTTTATCACAATTGTGTTGGGTCGGTCTTCCAGTCTAACCGTATGCAGCAATGCTATGGCAATTGTATTGTTATTATAAGTAGTTTATTTGAGAAAATAGTGAAAATTACTTAACGGCCAATTCGTTTTAAGTTTTTAGATAATACCGACATTCTTTGCTCGTTCTAACATTGGGCATTTGCATTGCATTTACTTGTATGACTGGTCTTATAACTTAAAAAAAAAAAAAAAATTGAACGCTTGTGATATACTTATGCATGTGAGTTGAATCAAGAAAGATACAGAAAAAGATGGAAATAGCCTAAATTAAGTTTAGATTGTGTACAACAAAAAATTTGCTCCAACACCAATGGTAATTTTTTAATACTTGTCAATATGCGCCTCTCTATAACACGGTTAAGTGTAAACAATCACCTACATATGTCAGCTTCAGCTTAAATTAATTTGAACAACTAGTATATCAAATTTATATTCCTAATATCTGATGCATTCCTCAATTATTTAGATTTTAGCTGTTTTTATTCCATTGTTCCTTTCCATATCTGTATTCCTTGTTGTTAAACAAACATTAAATATTAAGTGAGTTGAAATGGTATAGTGAAGCGCACACCTGTGGTGACAATTTGACATTGACAGCGCCTTTATGTCGTAGCAGTTAGGGTGATTTAAGTGATAAGAGTGTAACCATTCATGTGCGGTTTACTGTTCCTGACGAACGTGGGAAACAGTTATTCAAATAAAATGCTAGCATTTTGTATGCTGACAACAATAAAAATAAAACTGTGCCAAATTTTTTTGTTACATAATAAATGTCTGCATCAGTTGTAAACTGATCCAATAAAATACATATGTTTATAACCCTGTCCTTTAGGTAAATCGTTTTTTGACAGATGGAATACGCATAACAATTATATTTATTTTTTTTGTCACAATTGATACACGCACGGTATTATAATGTCTGTAAGAAGTCATAATTATGATAATGCAATAAGATAAGGCGGTTTATATATTTAATTTATTACGAATTTTAAGGTTAACTTTTACGTAATCTTGAATAGTTACGTTCTAAGGCAGCTGTCAAAAAACGGTTAACATACTGGACAGGGCGTATAGTGATGTATTGAAAGCAGACGAATTTTTCATATATGATGCAATGACTTAGCAATTCCTTCAAACTCTAAGCCTTTTACGCAATTAAGGTGCAGGTCTCCCTTGAAAATAGTAGTTTCTCAATAAAATTATAATGTTGTGTTGTATTAATGTTAGTTACTGGCATTTATCTCTAAGGCTTATATCTTACTAGGACACCATGGCGGCGCAACCATGGTCGCGCTACCAGCAAAATATACACAGCTTTATGGTGGGTATCTCACCTGGCGTCCAATCGGTTGCGCAACCAACCATACATTTTTGGAAGTACGACCATGGTTGCGCCGTCACTGGTGTTGTAGTGAGATAGGGCCCTAACTGTAGTGGTCCTGGTGTATATTATCAGGAGCATTAGAGTACAAAGTTAGCCTAGTTTCTTTGTTTTATTAGTTAGTCATATTTCAAGCATTCCCTAAACATCAAGTATTATTAATATAGATATGTACTTACGTTTACCTAAATTGTTTTGTCACTGACTGTGTTATATTAATTGAATTGTTATGTATAAAGTATGTTATTATTCACACTACCCATATTTATTTGATATTAATGTCACATATTTAAAAAAATATTTGTTAAAATTATTATTTGTTTTCACATAGGTAGCACTAATCAACAAACTCTATACTTAAGTGCATAGTGTGTATGTTTGTTGCCATTCCAGAAGAGATCTGCTAAGATGCGTAGCGAGAAGTGTGTGACATCAACCAATAGGATAGTTTTATTTGCATAAGTTAGTTTAGCTCTGGTGGAAAAGGCTTTGCATTGCGTCTCGTTGAAGCGTGAGATGCGGGCTAAGGTTGCGCGAGTTACGTGGAGCAGAGCTGAGTAAACAACTCAGTAAGCACAGAGCTACCTCGGGTATAAAGCACATCTTTATTTACCCACCTCGCTATACAACTTAATCTTGATGGAACTAGACGTATTTCGTAGCTTAGCTTGAACTTTGCTTACCGCTTAGCTACCTCGCACATCTCTCGTGGAAAGGTGGCCCTAGGTACTCATGTAACTAATGTATGCTTTTTGGCTTCATAATTATCGTTACCCTGTTTATTAAAATCGTCATCGTACTCTCCTGCTGTCTCGTAACTGTTGTAAATGTTAATGAACAAATATATATGCTACTATGAATGTTCGGGGCTTAGTGTGATACTCTAGTGTCTGTTAACATTTAACAACTGCCAAGCTAGCTGGTGAATGATTGTAAATTATTCTTCTCATGACGTGATTATTCTTCTCTTGGATATACTTGGACGACTCGATTAATCTTTATTATGATGACTATTCATTACTTAGAAAAAAGTTATCTGCAGAAGCAGAAGTTATTGACCGTTATTGTAAAACAGGTCACGAATTGTTACAATACATAAAATCATAAATATATAGAAATTGTTTTAATTGCGACGTGGATAAAAGAGAGAATAATATGACATCTTGACACTCGAAGCATTTATTTCAATTAAACCATTTACAGGCACTATTGCATTGTCAAAGACTTTGTCAGTTAGCCAGAAAGTTGAAGCTGCCCATTCCAAAACGTAGATCTCCATGAAGAAGAACGGGCAAGAATATCTCGTTTTCCAAACAAACAGTGGCGTGTGTTAACATTCACGTAATTTGTAAAGCACTGTATCTAAGATGCTCAAAATTGCCTTTGTGTATGTTAACTTTCATCGATTTATGTACAATTCAAGTAAATGAATAAAACAATTTCTGACATACACCATCGAAATTGGTGATCGTCGACAAACAGTGGTCTCCAAAAGTCAGTTGACATTTTTCCACTTCAGCTTTGACACACCACATTATGATTTAAAATTCTAGTTAGTGATCCAAATGTTTGAACTGCTATAACGTTTTTATTGAGTAATTCTTAATACCTTTGACTTATCTTAAAAATAATCAAGTAATCCCCTAGGAGTAACTGATTATTTTTTAATTTATATCATAATGTGGCATCACAGCTGAAGTAGAAAAATATCAACTAATTTTTGGAGGTAACTGTACAGCGGTGCACCCTTAACATTCACAGTAACATATGCATAATATCTTATTCTGATCTTATCTAATGTAATAAATACCTAACTGTTTGATACCTAAGTGCTAACATTAACACTTTCGGTATTTCCTTTAATGTCTATTGTGTATAAAAATGGCTTTGATAATGGGTGTAAAAATACCCTTAAATTACACAGGCACATATTCTTCACAAATATGCGACAATTTTTTTGCACTGGGCCTCCTTAGCCAGTACGATAGCCTTAACTTGAAAATGTAATTTTTTAAGAGGTATTAAGTTACGAAAAAAACACATGAAATGTGGACATAAAATTTGGATCTACGAGTATGTCACGTCTTCTAACCTTTCATTTTCACGTGTAGGCACACGTCAGTCTGAGCCTACACGTGCAAGCGTGCGTTACAATCATTACATGCTACAGTGCAGATGCCAGCTGATTTTGTTAATATATAAATAGTAAAAATTCGCTTTTCAGATTTCGTCTCTGTGTGTATGAGTACTGTATTTCTTCTAAATTACACCTTTTTATATTTTGTTCGGATTTTCACTATCATTTAGAGAATTTATTCTGAAAGGTTTTTAATAAATTTATGAAACATACACGTAACACACTAATAGTAGCAATCTTTCATTTTGACATCTCAACGACATTCATTGCGTTATTTACACTGTTCAACAGACAAATTTTTCGGACATATAAAGCAATGTATTAGCAATATCCTTCAAAATTATTCAAATCTCAAAGATCTCTTTTGACATGATTGTCTCCACATCAGAAGATCCGTGCGAGGCAGGACGGGCCGCTAGTAGATAGGAAGCTGTTCTAAGGGTCTTTTTACACTCAATATTATTGTTCATTGTTACAGTTAACTTGATTGCTTTTAAATTTATAAACCGTTAGGTATAATCTTTATCGGCATTTGTTGTTTATTTAAATCTTAGATATAAGTACGTTTTTGTAGCAAATAATTTATTATTTATGCACAATTTTAATATTTTGGTATAAGCTTAGTGCTATATATTTAAGTATTTATTCATGTACCTCACGGATATCACGGGATATGCCTTGGGGGCGTGGCACGTGGCGCCGCAATATTATAAAATTGTTCTTATGTTCGAACGGCTGCTGTACGCTTCATTCAGTCGCTTTGCAACTCCGTACAGTGTACTATTGATGCGTAAAAAGTCAAAATGCCGAGTTGTGCAGTAATTATATGTAAAAATAGATCAAATACCATCAACCTGAAAACAAATGGTGTGTCCTACCACCGGTAAGTAACCAATTAACTCAGTGTTTTATATTTTAAATCAATTTTTAAATGTTTTATTAACTTTCGTCCGGAGCGACACGAACTAGCCCGAACTAGCCCGAATCTTCCCGAACGCAACGAACGTTTTGAATTTAGAGAGGTGCAATCGAGTGCGTGCGACTGATTTTATCGATATGCGTATTATTGCAGCTGAATATTTTTTTACAGAACTCAATGGATATTCTCGTATTACATGTATAGTAAAAGAGTTAAATTAATAATAATAATAATAATAATATCCTTGGACATTTCACACAGCGCCATCTAGTCCCAAGCTAAGCAACCTAATGCTTGTGTTATGGTAACAAGATGGCTGATAAACTACTTATATACATTTTTTTTTGTAAATACATACATATTATAGATAGAAAAACACCCAGACTCGGAACAAATACATGTAGGTCATACAAATATTTGTTCCGTGCGGGAATCGAACCCGCGACACGCAGCGCAGCAGATGTTAGTTATTAATTTAATGTTGTTTGAACCAAATTAAGACATTGTTATTTCAATACTTACAGTTACTCGTGAAATGTAAAAACTCAAATTAATATTACATCGTTGAAAAAAAAAAAATATAAAAATAAATATTTTTGAAAATAAAAAAAAATATTTTGCGCAATATTCTTGTATTGATCACTAAATCGCAAGCACTCAATTCAAGTCAATCATAAGGCCGAGCAGACGCCAAAGTTCGAAATTTGAATTAGAAAATTCGCGGTCCGTCGCTATTTTGTCAAATCTTTGTCTATAATACTGAGGGCTTAACATTTTATTTCTTTACAAATGTGTTAAATAAGCGTTCAAATTAACCGGTAATACAATATTAAAAAACTATTCCCATTTTATTTTAATAAAAATAAACTATATTTTCGGATAGGTATTTATATAAAAAAAAGGAATTATTTAAAGAAAATTAAACGAAGTTATTATAATAAAAGAATGTGCTATAATTAAATATCGATAAAAATTATCGACCATCGCTTTCGACTCCCTAATTGCATGCGTGTGCATTGAATAGCAAATGTTTACAAGTGAATGCCCCGCCCATTCTATGCATGTGTGCTGTTAGAAATTGACTTAGTGTAGCTGCTTTCTTCTTAGTATGCGTGTTCAAATTTTAAGTGAGTGTCGTAAGTACACTATTTGTTAATGTTGTAAGTATTTGGGTGGGAGATTAGCGGCGGCACTAGGACTCCTTACTATTCCGCAATGAAGGCATATCTCCGGATATCTATGATGTACCTATATTTGTGATAGTGAAAACGGGCTTATAACCCTTTTGTTTATGTTTCTTCGACCTCTAGTTTGTTAGTGCACAACGGATTCATTGTTTTGAACTTGATGCGCACAAAATCCTTAAATCTTATTATTTTGAGTTATTATTAGTTAATGCACGCTTGCATTGGGAGCAGTGGTGGGCCCAGTGGGGTCGGCCCCGACTTGCAATTTGTAGATCGTAAGTTCGAACCCAGCCAGGCACTTAACTTTGTGTATTTAATTTCATCACCACTGCTCTCAAAACGGTGAAGGGAAACATCGTGAGGAAACCGGCATGTCCTAGAAACAAAAATTCGAAGACGTGTGACATCTACGAACCCGCACTGGGCCCACGTGGTGGATTAAGGCCCACTCCCTCTCACATAGAGGCCTGTGTAGTGGGAACGTTATGGGATCTGCCGCTCGATTCTGTAAAAATCTCACCGTGAGTACTTAGGTGAAGTGAACTTCAAATGAGCTGTTAATACTGTCAATCCGTAGCGATCCGTAGCCTCAGGTGAAAAGACAGCTCACTTCACCTAAGTTTTTACGGTGAGATGTTTACAGAATAGAACGGCTGATTATGATAATGATTATGCACACTTGTAAGTGCATAACTGGCTCTCTATTATATTGTTTGTATTAACCTAATTGTTTTGATTATGAGATCTGATATTACCAATATAATTATTATAATAACATACTTGTTTCTTGTCGTTTTGTGACCTATACGTTCAAAAACGTGGATGATCCAAGACTTAGCTGGTTTAGCGTACGAAACAAACAAGTTCTTCGCTTTGTGTAAAATCCCATTGCTTTAACATTACCTATATGTATCGGTGTTGTGTAATTCAATTAATTTAAATATGATTGCATGTTAGAAATGAAATAAACGATGAAAATTGACATTTATTTTGTTTAAGCATCCTGTACCGTGTACGGCGAGTGTTACCTAAGGAAAATGTAAACCTAGCCATTAGAGCTAATAACTGATCTAAAAACAAAACCCCGAAAAGCGCCGACACCGATATTTTTTATCCATTTGAGATAATCACTATAAATTCACGTGCCGAATTGCTTAGAGATAATGCCACATCCATATCCATACTAATAATGTTATTAATGCGAAAGTAGGTACATCTGCCTGTGTTACCTTTTCACGTCTCAACAGCTGAACTGATAAGGAAGCCACTCCGGTACACCATGACCTAGGTTAGGACATAATTATGATAGTTTTGTCCCGGTACTACCCGGTAGTAAGAACGTCCCCGCGGGCAAAAGAAAGTTGTGCAATTTGAATAGTCACGCGCATATGTGATGTGCCCACAATACCCATCATTATGGTTCACGCCGGCGCCGTTTCCTGTTCATTCAACAGACTAGTAACGTTACAAAGGAGGCGTGGACAACGGATACTTGATGTATCAAGAAATATCTACTGAGATTACTGTAAAAAACGAAATGAAAATTATTCTAGTCACCCGAAGCTTGACCCAGCGATCGTCGCGCACCACTTTTTGTTCAGAACACCGGAAGGCAGCCCCTGTCGGCCCGACCACGCATTCTGGTTTACCGAACAAAAAGTTGCATAATGCCGATCGCTCCACCTCTCATTTTGATACCGTGCATAGATGAATACCACACGACAGACATTAGGTGCATGTGCACCGAGAGTGCATGGGAAGCCATCACCTTCTGCGAAGCAGTAATGCTCGCAAAGAAGGAGGCGGAGCGCGTGAAGGAGAGGCAATCTCTGCGCCCTCATGTCCCTAGTCGCCGTAGGAGACGCTCTGTACGTCAGGAATCAACAACCGACTCTCAGCCTCCGTAGGCGCGGGCTTGCGGGCGGCGAGCAATGGGCAGCTTGCCGCCCGGTAAGGACCAGGCCCGGGTCGAGCCACGCGCGCTCAAAGAGATGTCAGCATTACCTGACGGGGTCCACTAGGGCTGATGGCTGCCAGGGCCGCGGGTTGCTCGAAAGAGACACCGTTGCCCCTGACACAGGCAACTGAAGGAACACGTGTGGGTTTTAGTCAGTAAAAGTCTGACACGCCCTCCCGCTCCGCCCAGAGCGGGAGAAGTCATCTGATGATTTCCCACCCTAAAAAAAGGACATGTGCGCATTAGCCGACAGTACGTCTGCCCACCAAACAAGATCAGCCCTAGTGTTAGAAATTGATGATCCAGGTAATTGATCGTCCTAAAAATTTTTAGATTTGTGTTGAAAAAAAGAGTACGCTAACAAATAACATTATTTTATAAGTATTTGGTGTGGCCTGAAATGTAATTGCTTGAAGATGTCGAAAAAAGAAGATGTAAAGAAAAAAATCAATTTAAGAAGTTTTAGTAGTCCTAGTATGCCACGAAGAAGTGTTTGCATACCGATATCAATCGCCGTGATACCAAATTTTTAGAGAATGGTTTATATTGCATGGAATCTATGGAGGTACTTACTTTTTGTGAAAGCCTTGCCCTGTCATTTGATTAAAAGGGTCGAAAATATTGTTTTGATATGATGTCACTGCTCACCATATTCGTATCTGGCTTGCTACTTGGCCATTTGAGTTTATCTTATTCTGTTTATCCTGTTCTTCATTTAGTGATGCCAGTGCTGCTATGAGATGTTTTTCTAGGTTGTCCGAGCTGTCGATCCGAGTCATCTGTGTTTAGCTCTTTACGAGCCTTCTTTAAGCTTTTCCAGATGCCTTTCTAAAGCTTCCAGTGGTGTTCAGATGCCTTTGTAGGGGTCTTTTTCTGTGATTCTGGTAGTCGCTTCTCATGTATTTACTGGAAAGCTTATACGAGTAGAATGCTTTAAGTTCGTTTTTCATTGATTTTGTTTTAATTTCGGTTTTTTGAATCTATTATCTTCTCTCTATGAGAGCTTTAGAGCGCTCTGATATTTTAGTTTTTTTGTGATTACTGTTTTTGGTGCTTGTTTTATGTAGGCTTTTGTTAATATCATTGATTTTTGTTTTGGCTTCTTCTAGTTCAAAAATGTTTGTAAGGTTTCATCTTTAAATTGTTTTATTTCTTTCTGTTTTTCTAAAGTTTTATAACTTATTAGTGTAAGTAGTTTGTTCTACTTTTTTAGTTTTGGTTAGTGACTGGGTAGACCTAATCATTCTGTGCTCGTGTGGCCACTGATCCATACTTATCAGTATTGCAGTCATTGAGCCGCGAAAATCAGATTTCACTTCAGTTGCTTCAAAATAGGTACTATGCTGATAACCACTAGAGAGGTACCTACAGGGATGTTTTGGCGCCAGAATGACATTGACAGGGCGGCGCTGTTGGTAAACATTTGTGAAATAGGCACAAATAAATTTAGGTACCTATCTATATAGATTTTAATTTGGCATGGAAAACACAAATATAAATAGTGTATGTAGCAAACTCAATCAATTCTCTTATGCCCTCTACAAGCTCAAAAAAGTATCTAACCAAACCAGACTACTTAGTGCTTATCATGCCTATGTGGGATACACAAGATGGTGGGATTAACAAGCAGTAGACTAATTACGCAATAAAACATCCCACACAACAGTATATAGCAATAGTATTTTTTGTATGGGCATAAAATACTTCCTGATTAAAAAGGCATATTACCTACTCTGTAAAAGAATTCTTTGAAGAAAAATAATTATATAATATTGAAATGATTGTTGATAGGTACTGAATATAATGTGATATAAATTGTATGAAAGAATAGTATGATATAATATAAAATGTATAAATAATGGTAATTAATATAATATAATGTAAACTCTTTATCTGTAATGTTGAGTACCTATGTAAATTCTTATTATTAAAAAAAAATAATTACATAAATATCATTTATATTATTATTTTTTTATCTCTTTATAAAAAGTGGTCTTAAAAATAATGCAAACTTAATACTGTAAAACTTTTTCCACCTTTGTGAGAGACTGGTGCCTGAAGTAGGTTTTAGGAATAAAACCTATGTTACAGGTCACCAGGACCCTCACCTTGGTAAGATTTTTGTAGAAATGACCAAATTTGTAATTATAACCATTTAAATTGCAATGCCCTAACAGGCAACTAAGTTCTAAGAGCCTACCTATGGTTAACATCTTCAAAAATCTACGCTTAGTTCGCAATAAAGAATTTGAATTTAATTTTAAATTGAATTAAAAAAGCAAGATGGCGGCGTTAGTTCCAATTTAGACCACGCGCCAAAAGATCCTTGCACAATTACTCTACACACGTACGGACGACGAGATATAAAGCTACACATTTCCAGTATAAGCTGACTTCTCATTGTACGAAAAGCCTATACCTACAATGCGAGGTCAGCTACAATTGGAAATCTATAGTTTGATAAGTCGTCGTGTGTACAAACAGTTGTTTTTTTATAGATGTCTGAATACAAGAATAGCTTTTTAAACCTATTTCAATATATAAACTTGTAAGCATTTTGAACCTGCTCGCTGCTAATTAAGGTAGGTAAGGTAGTAAGCTGTGTCGCAGACGACCAGTTTCACCAATAATAATGAATATCTCAGATGCAACACGGACAGTAAAGACTACTCTCACACAGACGCGATTTACCACTAGACAGTCGCGTCAACTCGCGATTTTTCGCAGCTCTGCTTAGGAACGATATTATTCTTATCAAAGTCTTGACGATAAATAGCTACGGGTAAATAACAAGCTGCGTACGGTTGATTGCTCGCAATGCGACATTACGGAGTCTTAAATACGCTGACATATTAACTACGATCTCGATTTTAAAATACCTAAGGTTTAAATCCACGATTCGCGCGTCGAGGACTGTCCATAGCCAGGCTTCTGACTACCATTTTGTAACTTTCCGCCTAAACGCACCAATACAATCAGTTAAAAAAAAACCTTTTGGCACGGATCTGTGAATAGCGTTTTGCTAGTCCTTAGGCTTAGAAATGTTATCGAATAAGTGTCACTGTCGATACGGTACCGAATCGTACCTTTGTGAATAGCTATGCCGATCGAGAATTGAAAGATGTCAATACCGAAATAAGCTTGACCTCCTTGCGAGATCGGACTTCTGTTCAATGTCGTATTGGCCCTCTGTGTATTGATCAATAAAAAAGTAATAAATTCATGAAATCTGTTTTTAGAGCGATCAATTTTACACTGTACCTATTATTATAAGGAGATGTGACTTATCCACGGATTTATTATTAATAGGTGCGGCTGATATTTTTTTACGTCTTGGTGTTTTCACTGTAATACTGGCTGGTGTCCGCAACTCCACGTCAATTCGCATATTTTGTGTACGGGATTTCATTCTAGGGTATTTACTTGAGGTGGCCTTGTGTACGACATCGTAGAAGGTGCTGAATTTGGTATTCTGCTGGTGGCAACTCAAACAGTTACCAGCCAACAGGTAGAGTTCATTGAGTGGGGTCGGTTTTAGGCATTCCGATATCATTCAACATTTTTCATTCAGGGCGATGTCGTCTTACTTTGCGTGAGCGGATCGACATTGGGCGCGCAAATTCACCAGCTGTGAAACAAAGAGACAAGCCGGTTGTGAGAAAGAACATTGGGTTCTGCTCCCCAGGTTTTAGATTGATAAACCCGTTAGATCCGTAGCTGGGGGCTTACTCCGAAGTGCAAAGTGCAAATGTTCGGATCGGACCGACACATGGTCGAACCGAATATTATTGAAAAATGCGAAAAAAGTTCGGATCGGCTCAGTTGGATCGGGACTAGGGAATGCAAACCGGTTTCACCGAAAACCGAAAACCCGGTTTTTCGGAATATTTGAAATTATTTAAAAAACCGGTTTTTTATTTCACGTTTCCGGTTTTTCGAGTTTTTTATTGTTTTCAAATGGCAACACCCAACACCACGTGTCAGTCAAAACTATGAATTTGGTGTCAGCCATTTTGTTTTACCAACCGTTGCCAACGGTTGCTAGTGAAAAGATTCAAGATTCAAAATTTTTTATTTATGGAAAGTACGTTGTTTATTGTAGCATTAGTAATTTGGTAACATTTAACTGTTTTCAATAGTTGAGTGAAGGTGTTTAGTGAATTTGTCCTGCAATTCAGTTATTTTTGTAAGTATTTGACATTTATAGTATGTACTTATGTTAGGTACAAATTGCTATTTTTAAATGTTAAGATATTCACACAGTGTGCCACACAATGCTTTATATTATAATTGTGAAAGTTTGATTGTTAGCATGTTTTTTCCTTTTTCACGCAGAAACAGCTAGAATCTAGATAGATTTGGATGAAATTTGGAATAGAGATAGCTAGGCTATAAGGCTACCTACATAGCCTACTTTTAATCCCGAAAAAATGATGTTCCACTTATTCTACGCTGCCGAAGTCTCGGGCAGAAGGTAAGGTAGTAGTTAATTTATAAAACAACGTTTTTGTAATGATAGGCATAGGCTGTCTGCCCATCGCCTACGAAACTGATTTGCCTTTGTTTCCTTACCTAACTTTTACAGTATGCCCAGGAAGTGCCTGGATCAGCCTGGAACATTATAATTTCCTTCCTCTCCCAGTCCAGTATAATTCTTGTTAATTTCATAATTAAACAGATCAAGTTATTGTTCTTGCTTGTCGCTTTCAGATTACTATGGATGACTTTGTAGAAAACATCAGAAAAACTGAGGATAAAAACAGCGTGTGGGGTCATTTTTGTAAATCGAAATCAAAATCGGAAGTAAAATACAAGTATTGCAATAAAATACTTTTGTGGTCTGGAGGTTCAACTTCATCTTTTTAATACTGTTGATTAATATTGTACCTACTAGGGTGAAGCACAAAAGCAAATAAACCTTTTACTTAAACAAATTTCTGCATTTTCATTGAAATTTTGAATACTTATGTATTTATTTTTAATAGATACGTTTTTATTTAATTATTGAAAATATGCAAGATGTAGGCGGCCTGAATTTCACAAGTAGTTTAAAAAAACTTAGACAGAAAAAAAAACCGGGTTCACCGAAAACCGGTTTTTTTAATACGAAACCCGAAAAAAAAACCGGGTTTTCATTTTGGCCGGTTTTGCATTCCCTAATCGGGACCATAGTCAATATTCGAAAGAGTGTAGGAAGGAGTGTAGGATCGGAACCGACCGAACCAAATAGTATCTTCGTAGCAGGAAACGGCCGAACATTCGGCCGATACTACTTCGGAGTAGACCCCTGGTTTTTTCGAGTCCCAACTTTTGTTCTGTTTTATAGCATTGTGACTGTGGTTGGGTTAGGGATTAATGATTAGTAAAACATAAGTACTTAAATTCCCTGTCATAGTATTTTATTACCCAATGGAAGCTGGATCGGGTCACTAGTATTTAAAGTAATACACGTAGGTGGGTAGTAGTAGGTACCTACTTAGTTTAGGATGTGACCAATAATTTTAATGTCGTGCGATAATAAAAATCTTAATGCTACAAGGGACACCGCGGGCCACATCCGAAAAATCCTGCATACATAATGATTAAATTCATTACGAGTCTTTGTACCCAACAAGCTATTGTGAATGTGCGCAAAGCGTGAGCGAGGGAGAAAAAAATCACAACCATCCAGGATTTTATTCGTAGCCGGTTATAAACCACACACAATGAGTAGAATTCGAAGGAAACGAGTGCAAGCTCGGTGTTTATTTTTATAACAACTTCATACTTTTTTGAAAACATTGATACCTACCACATAAAGTTCATGAGAACATTTCCACCAGATCTACTACGAGTCCGGCTCCTATTAAGCCGGACTCGTAGTAGATCTATTTATAGGAACTAATACATATTGCAAGTTATGTCATAGTTATCTACGCAATGAGCTCTAGTCCGAGCTACTGCTAAAGTTTTGGTTTCATAGGAAAGCGGTCCCGTTACATTATACCTAAGCGTCATCAGAATTTGTAATTTTCATTAGTATTTGCCGTATTTGGCATACAGTGTCAAAAAACGCTCTTTATTTGGACAGCTGTTATTGTGTGACCGTTCACTGGTTCCTTACGAAAATAAGTAAATAATTATTTAATGTCTTTGAAGGAAACCAAAGCTTTACACAAAGAACTTCAGCGGTGACAGACTCTTGTGCATGCGGGTATTTGCATCTCCTTGCCCACATGGCAAGGAGATGCAAATAAATTAAGTCAAAAATATTTTGAATAATTACATTTGGGAACGAACAATAATGTAAACGACGTTTCATTGAGTATGTGGGGCCTAGCGCAAATCAATCAACTCACTGCAAAGCTAGGGTAGACATAATGATCACCAATATCACAATCGCCATAAATCAACGTCGGGTTTTCGATCCGTAATCCGTGTATGATTTAGCAAGTAGTTACAAGCTGATAGAAAGCTCGTCTGATATGAAGTGTAGTCAAACAACCCATTAAAATTCTGGTTGGATTGTATGGATAGTATCCAAACCGAAGTTTGTAGAAATACATTACCTACACATTTTATTATTAAGTACTTTTCCTTTTCTTTCTTTCTTTTTAACAATGCTTTTTGAATTTTTCTTTGCGCTTTCTCATGAAAATTCCACGCACAAGAGCTAGAATCAATTTTACTTATATCAAGTACATAAATGTGTTATAGAGAAGTCTGCTAACTTGATGGTTGGTGATCTCACGACAGTTTCTAAGAAGAAATCCTAGTCGTCGAAACGATTCCTTGGCTAGAGAAGCTTCATTTGAAGGGTCGCACAGACTGCTAGATTGTATCTCAGAGTACAATTTTAGATCGTTAGCGAAGACAAAATATTTTGAGTAATTCAGAACTTGTGGAATGTCTGAGATTGGTGTAAATCGATGTGGAATGTTATTTACCATTATATATTAGCTCAAAACTACGGTCGAATCGGAATTCTGCATTTAAAAATGTGAGATGCGTTCGGAAATATGATAGTAAAAATTTATATTATGAAAACTTGCGCAAGCACGTTCGGTATTGCCATTACTCCGCACTAACCATCCCCAAGTTATTACTTGAACCTAAACGAACGACTGTCATTCGATTTAGTTCCTTTAGAGGAAGATAGATGGCGTTAATTTAAATTGAGGTTAGATATGCGATGTGTGCGTCGACTCTCCGACACGGCCGTCCTGTATTTTGACAGCTGTCGAACGTACAGACGCCAGCACATCAAGCTACTACAATCTGTCAAATTTCTTTAATAGATTTTCATCTTTATCGCTAATGTATTAAGGTTCAAGGTTGATTGGGAAAATTTGACAGTTTCGGGTAGCTTGACCTGCTGGCGTCTGTACATATTCCAGATTACGTAAAAGTTAACTTTAAAATGCGTAATAAAATAAATATATAAACTGCCTTACTTTATTGAATTATTTACGGCTTCTTACAAACATTATAATACCGTACGTGAATCAAATTTAAAAAAAAAATGTGTTGCTGCAATCACTAGTTCCATCTGTCAAGAAACGGTTTACCTAACGGACAGAGACACAATAACTAATTATTAGTTAAAAAATAACCATTCGATAAACTAACAATTGTACAAAAAACAAATTTTGCCAATATTCAACCTTTAGTTACTATTTTTAACTAATGGTTGAATATTCTACTCGTCTATGCTGCCTCGTGGCCACACGTTGCGTGGCGCATTAGGGTCGGCGGTACAACACTAAGGGCCGATGTTTTACCACTGTCAGGATCGACCAGAGGACACGGTGGAGCATACGGTGGAGGTCTACCCTGCTTGGGCAGAGCACCGCCGTGTCCTCGTAGAGGCGATCGGCAGCGGCGGCGACCTCTCGCATCCGGCCCTGGTTCAAGCCATGGTCCGGGGCGAGAGGGAGTGGGACGCAGTCACCTCCTTCTGCGAAGCAGTCATGCTAACGAAGGAGGTGGCGGGGTGGGCTAGGGAACGCACCTCACGCCTCAGCCGCCGCGGGAGACGCTCCGGGCGTCGGGAGCCGCGTGACGACTCCCGGCCACCGTAGGCGCGGGCCTGCGGGCGGTGAGTAATGGGTAACTCACCGTCCGATCAGGACTAGGCCCGTGCCGGACGGCGTGTACGTGTTCCACGTGCGCCTCAAAGAGATGTCAGCAAAAGCGACGGGGCCCCATAGGGCCGAAACCTGCCAGGGTAGCGGGATCGTCCGAAAGGGTTACCGCTGCCCTGGGACATAAAGGGCTAAGGAAGGAACACGGGTGGGTTTTAGTCAGTAAGAGTCTGACACTCCCTTCTGCTCCACCCAGAGCGGGAGGGGTCATTTGATGACTTCGCATCCTCAAAAAAAAAAAAAGGGCCGATGTTTTGATCCGTAGCAAAGACATTAAATTATTTACTTGACAATAGACAGGACATCACGAACAAAATCGTAATCCAATACTTTTGTCCTAGTGGTCAAAAGTCACTCAGTCTAGTGTGGTACGCCTGCGTGTCAAGTCGTATTTGTGTCCACCAAAAACAAATATTTTCTAAGGAAATATGCCGAGTTGCGCATTGAGATATTGTTAATCTCGTTACGGTAAAACGGCTGGACCTAACTTCAGTTTATTTTCGTATGAATTATTTATATTTACTCAGTAATTAAAATTAAATAATTTTTATAAATAGATCTAGAAAATTTGCTAATTTTGTAATAAACGCCCTCTATTGCTGAGTAGCTTTATTACTGCGTTGTAGAGATGCAATTTTGTTTATCGATTTGGTTATCGATAATATTTATTAAGTTAAAAAATAAATAACACAAAATATAATACTGTTTGAAGATAATCATGTCATTTTATTTAAATATCAATAAATGAATAAGTACTATTCATTCATGTAGGTTTCTGTTATTTTAGGTTTCCGAATGTAAATAATGTAGAACGTGAAAAGTGGATACGGTTTGTTTAGATAGACCGTAGAGAAGAAAATTGGCTTCCATCTGGTCTCACACTTGGATTACTAGATCATAATAACGATAATTATTAGTCATTTGTATGTAAAAATAATTTTATAAATAAATAACATTTAAACTGCTAATCATTTTATTGTTTTCATAATCTTTTGGCACTTGGTTCAATCTATTCAAACGCGAAAAAAAAAAATAGTCTTAGTCACTTTTTTCAATATTATCGATACATTTATATCGAAATGATAAAATCCCTACCACAGGTTTTATACTGTCTACTTAGTGTCATCCCATTTATTGCCAGACCTACGGATTTTTTATAGATCTACGGATTTTAGACCTCGCCTCGGATATACGTATACATACGGATACAAGATTTACAAATATTTGCAAACAAAGTGAAAAAAAAATTATTTTGCTAAAACCGAAACGCAACCGACAATTGCAAAGAAATTATGCGCTTTGTGACATAATAGGTCTACTTTACACAAAAAGTGTAATAAACTGAGTGCTATAATAATCCAACGGCAAAGCAGGCACATTTAAAATGATTTTATTTTAAAATGTACATAAACACACACTGAAACTGATACCTAGTCATACACGGTGACACGGACAATGGATAGTAGCGAATAAAATTCTAAAATAGTATTTACTGTTTAAAACAAGTTTTGCTTAATTTGTTTAGTTTTTTATATCTATTTACCATTTGAACTAAGTATATTAGGATTTTCAGGCTTAACCCACGGATTGAAAATCGGATCTGGCAACACTGACCACACTGGCCACCTACCGAGCAATAGCTGAATATATTTTACTAAATTTAATTCATGTTTGCAATTTTTGTGTTAAGATGTTCGCAATTGCCGCTCTAATTTTGCTATATTATACTAGATGGCGTCACTGAGACATGGGATCACAGTTTTTCTATGACATTTCTTTGCATAGCCTCTCTATTGTACCTATCTTAAACCTCTTTGATCCGTAGTTACCTCAATCAATAGTTAAAAATAGTAACTAATGGTTGAATATTGGCAAAATGTGTTTTTTGATCATATTTTAGTTTCTTAATAAACTAAAAATTGATCAAAAAACACTTTTTGCAAAAATTTTACCATTACTTACTATTTTTTACAATTGGTTCAGTTTAACTACGGATAAAAAAACTGAGTCTCCGTCTTGAAGAGATTTCTTTGGTCCACTTTTGCCGTGATGTCATCGCATTTCACTGACCCATCTTTTCCAAAACATATCAGACAACCGTTGTGCTATTACCATTAAAAGTTACAGTTTACTAATACGACATGGACTCTGTCATTCAATAAGCATTTGAAGTAATTGTTTGACGCGAAGAATATGCGACTCTCGCAGCTTCCAGAATCTTTTCACACCCATTATAAATAAACATTGTTTCAATTTGCAATGTTCGTAGATAAACATACTCGAAGTAACCTTTATTTTAAGTCGTCAGATCTAGACTTTAAAACTTAAAGTCTAGATGTGTTCTGAAGATGTAGTGTCAACATTTTTAAAGAGTATGCTTACATGGTTTGGCCACGTTGAGAGGATGAATGAAAGGCGGCTAACAAAAGGGATTAGTATAGCAGATATGCGTGCAAACGCCGGGAAGGGACGCCCGCGAAGGACATAATTATTATAGTGACTTTATTATTGATGTTCAAGTATAATTATGTCGCAGCCAACTGATTTTTGACGTTTAGTCAACCGCCTGGCCTTTGAAAGTAGTGCTCGCCTCGCTTCGCTCTCTCGGCTCGCACGCGGTTGATCACAGTTCTAACCTAACCCATTTGGAGGGGGTACTCTGGCTTAGTTACTGAGACCAATGCGGCTCGCACGTGATTGGTTACAGTTCCAACCTAAATGATAATTTATTGAATATCATTCAGGCCGTTCAATTAATGATTGAATATCATTAGTTGACTGGCCGCCGTTTAGTTGAAACGCTAGGCGGTTAACTAAACGGCTAATTAAACCAGTTGGCTGCTACGTATATATATTACTAATACGCTGACACTTTTTGGGTATCTTCGATTTCTTTCATTGTGAAGGAAAAAACAAGCATGTATCCGTATTATTATAGCCTACAAGTGTACCTTTGCCTACTTCTCCGGGAAATATTGGTGTGTGTGATGTTATGTATTACACGTCTATGTGGGGAATCATTAAATACCTAACTTGCGAAAAGTCTATCGGCATTACCCCTACCCCTAAGAGGATGACAGGCATAATGATAATATGTTATGTTTAATAATATACTCGTAGGTACTAGTTGAAAGATCAATTGCTTTTTCAGGAAATTACAAATTTTTAAGAATTGAAATAACTGTTTGTTATTTTATTTTATAGCGTAACAAAAAATATGAGACAAAAATGATGTCTATTGAGTCAAAAACAAAATTCGGGACAAGGTCAATTAGTAGGTTGGCCGTCGTTCCTTTGTTTTGTAGTAATATCTAAAAAGTTTTACACTTTCGAATTGTGTAGAAGAATGATTCAGTGACTGCGACAAGATCACATGATCATTGATGCGCATGTTGAGGTTGGAGATTGTGCTCAGTAGTGCTAACCAGTGTCATTTAAACTTTCAGCCTGAAGACTGACTTTGAATTCTTGCCCATTTTGAATGTGGTAGTTTAGTCGCAGTCGTAATAGTCGTTACTGCACTCTCCTTCAGGCATTTTTGTGGAAGATCTATTATGCATAGGTACATTAGTTAGTCTGCTTGTTTTCTTCATATTTTAGCTTCTCGTACAAAGCTTGACTATACTATTACTCTGTGGATTTCGGAGCTCGCTCGGCGCAGCAGCTGAGGATTGCTTTTTCTTCGTGGTAACGTTCGGATCCCGTTGCTCACAACGGGAAAGAAGAAGAAAGTCACTATCTGTTACGATCTTTTTGTCTCGTTTATGTTCATACATCTGGTCATACGGTATGGCCATTTACCATTTAGGTAAGACTCATACCTTAGTTATTATAATTATAATTAAAGAATCTTCTGTACCTTATTAAGGTAAATAAATTATTTTTTGATATGTTATGCTTTTGAAAGCACGATAGGTGCAAGTTATTATTGCACATGTTTGTGATGCATTGTTGTAAATAATATCGCTGCTTGTGTTAACTCGGTGATAGTCAATGGCAGCTAGATTTTTTGCGGTACATTTGGGTTGCGAGCTAGTTTTGAGGATCCTGCGGGTAGCACCTCCCTTTTTCATCATCAACCATCTCATCATCTTGCCCAGAATAAAGAACCCTTGTGCATCTTACTTCTAGACCCAGCGCATTAGACGGAGAGTCGTCTGTCAGTAAATGAATTTAAGCTTTTTATTAAGTAGAATAGGTTTTGCATTTACTTATTTAGATTTATATATTTTGTTATTAATAGAGAGCCTGTATCTAGAGTTACAGAAATATTTTTCTTTGATTGTATGCTTTTCATAATGTTTTTATTTACCAGATTTTTGTAAGTACTTTAATAAGATGTTGCGATAAATAAAGCTTTCAAATGCAGTAAGAATCGTCTGTTGTAGTCTATCACGTCATAAGCAACGTGACGCATGTTTTCTGCGATGTCACATCGTTTACCTATTACGGTACCTCTGTGACACGTCACTTTCCGAACGTGAAGCTTTCAAATATTAATGAGGTGTGGCCCACAAGCGGGCTGCCTGCGTTTGACGCGCATCTTGCCACTCTTGATACCTAATGAGACTCTTACCTCGTTACACCGTCGCAAAAAACCTCAATACTGACTGCTTTTGAGTACGTTGACCGGAGTTATTACACACATAATCAGCCTATAATGTTCCCACTGCTGGGACACAGGCCCCCACTCTGTGAGAGGGAGCGGGCCGTAATCTACCACGCGGGCCCAGTGCGGGTTGGTAGATGTCACATGTCTTCGAATTTTTGGTTCTTGAATTTGTCGATTTCCTCACGATGTTTTCCTTCACCGTTTTGAGAGCAGTGGTGATGAAATAATTTAAACTAAGTAAAGTGCCTGCTTGGGTTCGAACCTACGTCCTACAACACGTAAGTCGCGGCCGTTACCCCTGGCAACCACAGCTCTTTATATTACATACATATTGAGATATTTCTGAATATTAAAATATCTTGTATTTATTCGTGCCCTAACCACCAAATAATTTTCATTTTGATGTCCTAAAATATAATGTAGTTAGAATCCAATGTGCTTCTTTTGAAAAAAAAAAAAATAGTGATGCCAAGATTGTATTATAATACTAGCTTCTGCCCGCGGCTTCGCCCGCGTGGATGTCGGAAAGGATAAGAAGTATGTCCTTCCCCAGGATGAGTATCTCTTTGGCATCTGCTGACAGGCAATTTTATCGTACTTTACTCTAAAAATTTCGAAGATTTATGTTTACGATTAAATAAATAAATGATAAAGTCATTTATTTATTTAATTCGGTTCAATTTTAAAGTTTACAGATCAAATGAATAAGATTTTTGAAATAAACCTTGTCGTCCCCTTTTACCACGACATAGGCTTTGTTTTAAAAAAAAAAACTATACGATATGTTCCCATTGTATGACTTAAAGATTATTCATACCCATTTAGAGTTAATGGAAGCAAGCGGTAAAATCCATCCCTTAAACTTTAATGCTATTTTCCACCCCGGTAAGAGACGAAAACCCTAACCCTTTTTGAAAAACCCTTAAAACACATACTAAACCTTTTTGAAAAACCCTTAAAACACATACTTTTTGTTTTAAGTATTAGTATCGAGTTTCGAGTTAATTCGTCCGAGCGGTTTAATATTTTTTCTTACATATTAACTTTTTCACCTCCTGAAGCCTCTGTGAGATTTATTTTTTAACTAAAAGTGTCCATCTGTATTAATTAATGAGGCAAATATTGCCAAGTATCAAGTTTATTAACCAAAGGAAAAAGATGTTTCATGTTAACTGTATCCCGTCTTTTCACCCCACTGGCGTAAGAAAACAAAAAAAAAAATATTGGATGTTTCCATAATTTGACACAAAGCTGTTGTATACCAATTTTTGAGTTAATCAAGCCACGTAGTAAAATACGCCCCTTAAAAAATTAATTACCCCTTTTTGCCCCGTCAGCGGTCGATTATCGAAAGACCCAAAAACTTATCATCGTTACTTTCTTGTCAAAAGTATTAATACTGAGTTTCGAGTTAATCGGATCGCGCATTCAAATTCTTCCACACAAACTTTAACACCAATATATCCCCCTTTGGGGCGTAGTTTTGAAAAACATGTAATGATAAACTTTATTACTTACGTAGGCAAGTATTCTTGCCAATTTTCAAATTTATTAACAAATAGAATAAGATTTTTCATATAAACTGTATCCCCACTTTTCATCCCCATAGGGCCACCCCAATCTCTATCGATCTTTAACACATCTCAAACGATTTATCAAAATTCCACAATTTTGATAAATCGTTTGAGATGTGTTCATAACTTGACACAAAGATTATTTATACCTATTTTCGAGTTAATAAACCTACGCTGTAAAATCCTCCCCTTTAAAATTGACTACCCCTTTTCAACCCGTCAGGGGTAGATTTTCGAAAAACCCTGATACACATTATTCTTTATTTTCAATCTTAGGTATAAATACTGAGTTTCGAGTAAATCGGACCGCGAGCTAAAATTCTTCCATACAAAATTTGAAACCCCCTAATCCATTGTTAGGGGGTAGTTTAGAAAAAAAAACTGGCAATCTTCATAATTTATTTAGGTAAGTATTCGTGCCAAGTTTCAAGTTTATTAATTCAAGGAATAAGATTTTTCATACAAACGAAATCCCCCCATTTCTCCCTCTTAGGGGTGGAATTTCGAAAAATCCTTTCTTAATGGATGCCTACTCTTCACGAAAAACACACCCTCCAAATTTCATGTCTCTAGGACCAGCGGTTTAGGCTGTGCGTTGATATATCAGTCAGTCAGTCAGTCAGGACTTTGAATTTTATATATATAGATGAACTATTCGTATTGTTTGCATACGAATAGTTCATCTATATATATAAAATTCAAAAAATTCAAAGTCAGTATTCAAGTGAATCGCAATAATCGAATGCAACTATTATACGTGCGTTCGCTACGAATAACTGAATCCTTATGGCAGCGGCGCGTTTTTTTTTTTAGGAATGGCAACTCGTAGTTGACCTTGAGAGGTCGTGACTACTTAACCGGACTATCCTGTGGTTGCCTTAAGAATTCATAAAGCCTCCAGCCAGGGCTACATCTAGACTGCGCGCTAAGGGCACCCCCTGTGGGGTACGAACCTCGGCTTAGGGCGTCGCTGGGTGGCGGGGTGGGCGAGAGAACGCGCCTTGCGCACCTCACGCCTCAGCCGCTGCGGGAGACGCTCCGGGCGTCGGGAGCCGCGTGACGACTCCCGGCCACCGTAGGCGCGGGCCTGCGGGCGGTGAGTAATGGGTAACTCACCGTCCGATCAGGACCAGGCCCGTGCCGGACGGCGTGTATGTGTTCCACACGCGCCTCAAAGAGATGTCAGCATGAGTGACGGGGCCCAATAGGGCCGAAGCCTGCCAGGGTAGCGGGATCGTCCGAAAGGGTTACCGCTGCCCTGGAACATAAAGGGCTAAGGAAGGAACACGGGTGGGTTTTAGTCAGTAAGAGTCTGACACTCCCTTCTGCTCCACCCAGAGCGGGAGGAGTCATTTGATGATTTCCCATCCTGAAAAAAAAAAAAAAAAAAGGCGTCGCTGGGAGAGGGCAGCAAAGGGACAGGCTGGATCGAATTGGACAGCGGCGCGGCTCTCAGCGCGCTTTATATAACCACGGACGCGCAGGCGCGAGGCGTGTAAATGTTCGCCGTGATTCTTTAAATTGACATAACTTTTTTATTTATAAACCGATTGACATGAAATAAACACTAAATGTTAAGTGAAGCTTACTAAAATATATTAGTGAAAACCGCATCTAAATCGAATAAGCCGTTTCTGATATTAGCGTGCACAAACACACAGACAAACAGACAAACCGACAAACAGACAAAAAAAAATTTGATTACAATTTCGGGTTCGGCATCGATATAATAACAACCTCTGCTACTTTTTTTTTTATATATTTCCATTGTACAGACACCACTTTTCTACAATTTTATTATATGTATAGAAGAAGAAGATAGATATATTACAATCTTGGCATCACCATATTTATTTACCTTTCGGAATGTACAGTGCACATAAAATAAACGAACAAAATTAGAAAATTAAAGATACCTGTTGTGTTTTAATAAAATGGTTAATACAAATTTTTGAAAATGATCTTTTTCTTTTAAGCAGTATTTTGACTTTTTAGTGCAGCCCGATAGTTACGGTCTGAAATACAAACAAATACAAGGTCCTTGGCACGTTTGTAACTTATCGTAACTTTCGCGGAGCCGCATCGACAACATGCCGTCCGTGTACTTTAATATGAACGTCCGAACCTTGGTAGCATAGAATCCACCAGATTTTTTAAAAGCCACTGCGGCTTTTAAAAAATCTGGTGGGATAGTAGTTTCTCTCCCTGCTTCGTCATGTGCTTCAATTATACGTAGTTCGTATCGAACAGTTTTTCGTAGTACGATAATGCATTTAATGTAATTAAATAAAGTTGTGCTTTATCTAGCTCAACGTTCATATTAAAATGTTATAACATTGTTTTTTTTATTAAATACTCTTTGCTGTTAGTGAACGTTTATTGAATTTTCAAAGGGTTTAACCACCCCTAATTGCTTAATTGAGGGAAAGGTCCGTCTTCGGACCTTTTGCTAAATTTATCTTAGTTAGCGAGTTATATGGAGCGGCAGCAAGTTACGTCATATAGATGCGGATATTATTTACAAAAACGCTGTTTACCTTTTGTTATAGTTAAATTGTGGTATTTTTTAATTTGTGGTGATGCATTTTTTTCACCCATGGTCTTTTGGGAATGAAACAATTCATAGGGAAATAATTAAATGTATGTATTCCGCCTTCTTTATGTAGAATAGTTTTTTCAATTTTTGGTGTTTTTAAACCATTCAAGTAGGTCAGCGGAAAATTCCCAGTAACAAATAAAAAGACTAGTATTTTTTTTTGGTTAATTCTGCTAGGTAACAATAATTAATTAATTAAGGATGGGTATAGGCCCCCTTTAGTAATTTTTTATTTTTTCTGTTTGTTGCCGTCACTAGCCATGATTCCTCTGTCTCGTCTTGCTAACGCTCTGCTGGTCTGCCTCTACTTCGCTTGGTCCTTTCCAAGCGGTTGTTCTAAGAGTTCATCTGTCGTTGTCTGATCCGAAATATTTTTTTGTGCTCCCTTTTGTTATGAGAAAGTTTTCTCTTGTTTTCATTCTGTCATCATCATCTGCCTAGCCTTTTCCCAACTATGTTGGGGTCGGCTTCCAGTCTAACCGGATGCAGCTGAATACCAGTATTTTACATGGAGCGACTGCCTATCTGACCTCCACAACCCAGTTACTGGGTAATACGATACTCATTGGTAAGACTGGTTGTCAGACTTTCGGGCTTCTGACTAACCATAACGACTGTCAAAGATCCACAAATGACAGCCGGGACCAACGGCTTAACGTGCTTTCCGAGGCAGGAGGGGTCTCGGTATGTAAAGATGGTCACCCATCCACAGACCAACCGCGGCAAGCGTAGCTTAACCTGACCGATCGACCTGTGCGGCTGTTATTATTTAGCCACGGGCCCCTCTTGTTTTCATTCTGTGTGGCTTATAATAATTTTGAGTACTCTTGTTTGTTGTCTTATACAATACTTTAAGTTGGCGTTTTTCGTCTGTCGTCAATTTCTTCTTGTTTTATAATACGTGACGCTTTCAAATATTTTTTTGGTTCACATTTTCTCGCTACGAGTTATTTATTGATGTATTTTTTATGGTATGTTTCAACAAGTGTAGAATTATTTATTATTTTTTTATAGAATTTTTTGTACTGTTTAGTGGTTCAGTTTCCCTCCCAATTTCATCATTATTCAAATGTATTTTGTAGTAATTTGTAGTCGCTAGAATAGGTTATATTGTTTAGATCTTCTACATTTTCGAGTTGCTTTGGTTTGTTGGAGAGAATGAGGTCATTTTAGTTTTTTGTTATTTTATTAGTAAACTAGCTTCTGCCCGCGGCTTCGCCCGCGTGGATGTCGGAAATTATCCCACGGGAACGTGCCAACAGGATAAAATGTACCCATGTGCTTCCCCAGAATGCCATCCATCTCGCGGGCCCTTTGTGGCTAATTACAATAGAAAACCAATTGTGTCTCATTAGTGGTGATTAAGAGGGTACCTATATGATACCTTTACCTAAGTACCAACCTAATTAAAAAAAAAAAAACTCAATAACAGAAAATTAAATACCTACCTACCTAAATAAACCTATTTCTGATGATAACTAATCTAAACTCAATAAATAAGCAAAATCCCTAAAAACTAATATCTATACGAATGACTAATCCTACCTAACAGTATTATAAAATAACCTACGGTCACTACGTACACTATCAAATATACTACCTATACTTTAAAATTAAAATCTATACCTACCTACGACTTATATAAAAATAAACCTAAATAACTGTAAAAACTAAAAGGAATAAAAATGAACTCCATTGCGGGTGACTTAACCTACGACAAACTTATTATTTGCGGTTGGTGCAGTAATCGAGTCTAGGGATCGAACCGCAAAATTAAGTTTGTTTTTTATTGTATATACTTTTCCAGGATAAAAAGTACCCAGTGTGGTGCCCAGGATATTAAAGAATAATTATACCAAGTTTCAACGTAATCGAACCGGTAGTTTTTGCGTGATGCCTGAACAAACAGACAGACAGACAGACAGACAGACAGACAGACAGACAAAAATTTTTTTAATCACATTTTTGGGTTCGGTTTCGGTCTACTAACACCCCCTGCTATATATTTTTTTGATATTTTCAATGTACAGAATTTTCACTTCTACAGATTTATTATAAGTATAGATTTGTGTTGGTGGTACAATCGATAATTCCTCATAGATTAATCCTTACTTGTAATATAAAGTGTCAATTTTTTACTGCAGCACTAGTTATGCTGAGCCAGTGTGCTAGCAGACAAAAGAAAATTATTGATTAAAATTGCAATCTCTACTACTCCAGTAGAGATTGCAATTTTAATCAATAATTTTTCGCAATTTTATTTGCAATTCGACACATGTCTCTTATTCCTGGTTCCTGCGCTAATTAGTAAAGCTTGCTTATCCGCTCTTAAATTGTTTGTCGGAATTCACCATACGCATTTCGCACTTAGTCCTTGAAGTGACCAGTGTGCGTGGGTCTTGGCGGCCGTCGGTGATTATTGCAATCAGCTCACCTCCCTCCAGAAGTTGATAATGTCTCCTGGCATGTTGAGTCCCGAGGGTTTCTGACGTAATCTGGGTGACGCCTGTGCACTCAAAGAGCACATGTGCAACGGTTTCTTCAGCCACCCTGCAAGCCCTGCATAGGGGACTGTCCGTTATGCCTATTGTGTGGAAGCGTTAGCAGTGTCCCGTGATGGTGCCCACCAGGCGTAGGCTCTCCCAATTCAGACGTAGTAAACGTCTGGTTAGCTTGCCTTCTAATGATGGCATGGCTTCCTTGGACTGCCTGCAGCCCGGTGTCGAGATCTACCAGCTCTCTTTTCTCCTATTCATACTTTATCATTCTTTGCTAGAAAATGGCTATCTGCCTCACTCAAATAAAAGCTAGTTTAAACTCCTATCCTTTTATTCCTCTTCACTCAGAGTCCCTCAAATCTTCCACTTTAACTCCTTCTGTCAGCATTAGACGGTCACCTTATTGTATTCTGGCGTCTAGCTCGGTCAATCAACCATAACTTATGTAATATTCCTCCCTCAAAATCATTTAAGTACTTCATCACATCTCATTCACTTTAACACTTTAAAAAAATATTAAACGCAATCCGTCTTATTATTTACAGGATTCTGTGGCCGAATCAGAAACGTTTTATTTACGTCATATCTCTCTGTCTGTCCATTCGGATGACATATAGTAAACAAATTAACTTTAAATTCAGAAGTCGGAAAGTTATTTTTCACTTTGTAGTTTTTTTTTTAAATGTACCTTTCTTTGCTGGGTTATCGACCCCGCACTTATTCGTATACCAACCATTATCGGCCGAACCCAATTACCTAGATATCACCAGTTTTGGCATACTCAAAGTAAAAAAACCAATTTGTTTAAAAAAAAACATTTTTTAATTTTACTTCAAATAAGGGCTGATTTTTCCTACGCCAGATAGTTTTATCGGAGGAATAATTTTGAATTTTTGACAATTCTTTCATACAAAAACTGTCAGACGTCAATTTTATTCCACGAATAAAAAGTGTCTGTCGATTGAAAAATCAACCCTAAGTAATAGTATTTATTGATAAGTTAATTTAAATAGATGTAACATCCAATAATCTATATCAGTAGTGATCTGTCTGATTATATTATATTGGCAGTTATAATTATACTGGCTACCATGAGTAGCGACCTTTTTTTTTTTTTCTGAGAAATGCTTTATGCATCCCCGCCTCCATGCCCCCCCGTTGGGGGAGCTACGGCCGCAGAGGATAGGGAGAGCGGCAATGATACACCGACACGCCTCTTCCCCTGCGGCCCCACCGCGTCCGCCATCTAACGGTGGCGGCCCCGTTAAGGCCGTGGAAGGTAGGGAGAGCCTCTCCCGCCGCGGCCTCTATCCTCAGCCGCAATGTCTCCCTCACGGGGGACATCGCGGCCCGCCTCAGGTAGGTCGCGATGTCGCGGCACCGCAACCTACCCGTGGGCCGCTACGTCGGGCTAAACCGCACAGCCCGGACGAGCGGCCCCGGCTGGGGTTCCTCTTAGCTTCACCGTGGCCCACGGGGGAGGGGGCCCCGGACGAGGCGGGGGGCTCAGTCGCCACGGCTACTGAGCCCCCCGCCTCGACAATGCGGGAACCCACGGGGGAGGGGAATCATAACCTAGCCTAACCTACAGAACCTAGTTTTGCACAGCCATCAATCAATCAACTCAGCTTATCGCAGTCCACTGTTGGACATAGGCCTCTTTCAGGCTGCGCCACAACACCTTGTATTGCACAGCCATACTGTGGCCTTTTTGTGTAAAACTTACAACGTTTATTTTGCTAGCTTCGTGGTTCCCAGATGAATATTCTAGGTATAATGTTGCATCGCACCGATTTGTCACGTCATCCGTGTCAAATGAAATTACTGCAAACCCGCTGGTCATTAATGTGATTTAAATTTGGAACGTCAATGGAGAAAATCGTGTCGAAATCACTTAACTGCCAGGGCTTATATTTAATTTTATATTGTTTTGGTTTGTTGTTTTATAAAAACGTTGCCCCACCCTAGGAATTTCTCCTGTATCGTGGGTGCATTTACAGATATTTAAACTCCATATACAAATAGCCAGACCCGGAACTACTACTTGTAGGTCATACAAATATTTGTTACGTGCGGGAATCGAACCCGTGACACGCAGCGCAGCAGTTAATCGGTTAACCACTGCGCCAACCGTGCCGTCAAATTGTTTCTTTTTTACATTGTTCTCACATATAGAAGCAATAAGAATAATGTACCCAGGATTTTGTAATAATATCTCTTGATTTAAAAGAGTGTCCGTGGAGTTTCTCGCCCGTTCTTCTCCACAGAGATCTACGTTTTGGAATGGGCAACTAGCTTCAACTTTCTGACTAACTGACCGACTATTTAATTTTGACAATTAAAAAGTGCCTGAAATGGTTTAATTGAAATAAATGATTTGAGTTTGAGTTTGAAACATACAAAAAAATAACTTTTTTTCTATCAATGTACTGCAAAGAGTTCTCACTTCATAGGTTTTAGTCACCGTCGACGAACAAAATTATCGGTTGCTGTGGCGCGTATACCCTCTCGTTAGAATTTTGGATTTGCGCTGACGCTCCATTGACAATATTATTTATTTTGTTTTTGATGAAAATGCATGAGATTAGATTGAAAAGATCATCAAGATCATATTTTTGGAATCTCATGCCCTTTATTTTCATACCCCACATAGTAATAGTACTATATTTTTTCAAACCTTGTTGTCTTCTAAAATCAGCCATTTTGATTTTGTGAAAACTAAAGCTAGCCTCTTCGCATGATCCAAACGAGTCGATAGACACCTCATGTATTAGAATCCATGCGGCCGTTAGGATGCTTCGAATAAGGAATTCCACATACAAAGATACATAGTTATTAAGTACGCATAGAAATATAATCCTGTCCTGTCTCTAAGTCGGGTAAATAGTGTACTATTTACTGTACACTGCAATAGTGTACACTGCACATACGAGTAACTATGGTTAATGGTTATGGTTACTAACTAATCCCTGGTTATTCAAAAGTTTTATAAACTACATACTTTCTAATTCGTTAATCGAAGGTTTTATTACCTCGCAGTAGGTGTAAAAGGTAGAGTATACTCCTGGGGAATAAAGGTGTCCGTCGTTGCGTTGATTCAAAATAGCGCCTGCGACATTAAGACACTGCTTTATCCCCTTAGTGAATAACCTACTATTATTTTGCTATGTCAGTGCAACATGGAGCCATAATTTCATTGCATTCGCTTGGAGCAGCGTGAGAAAGTAAACATTCTTGGTGTTAGTCGTCAGTTAGTTTCTTCAGTAATTAAACATTATAACGAGCTCGGCAACATTGGAGACTGTCCTGAAAGACGACGCAAATACAGTTAGAACTTCTAGGACCGACACATTATCAAACAAAGATTGGTCTGTATATCCACAGACCAAGGTGAGTAAAATGTCGCGAGACATGGGGATTAGTCGCTTCACCATACAACGTATCGTAAAACATAATCTACTATTATTTTTCTATTATTAATATTTTATAGTTTTAGTGCGTGATAAAAGAGTGTCCGGCTTCAAAAAAGGAAGAGGTTCTCAATTCGACTGTATTATTTTAATTTAATTTTTTATGTTTGCTACCTCAGAACTCCGTTATTTATAAGCCGATTTGCAATTTTTTTTTATTTGTAAAGATATACTTTCAGATTGGTCTCATAGAAATTTCATCAAAAACGGTTCAGTAGTTTGGTTTTTAAAGCAAAATTACTGGTAAAAAGTACAACATAAAAGTGAAAAATAAAAACTTTTTGCAAAAAATATAAACTACCAACTTCCAAAAAGACACTACAAAGGGAAAAATAACTTTAACTTTAAGTCGGTGGCAGACAACGAAAATGCGAACCCAATGATACCGACTTCCGAAATTAATCTTATTTTTCACTTTGTAGTGTCTTTTTGGAAGTCGGTTGTTTTTTTTTTTGCAAAAAAGTTTTTTTATTTCGCGTATAAAAGGAAACGTTATTTTGGGCCTCTTGTAATATAAAAATTCAACTCAGACAACCTACTCTCCGCGGAAACGAACAATTAAGTAATTCGTGGCGATGTTCAATCATTTGAGTGAAGCCATCGGCCAGCTTCAGAAAAGAAATTTCTGTAGACTTCTACTTCGTTCACCTTTTATATCTTTATATTATTATCTCCTTTATTTCAATGTAATCATATAAATTATATTTTTAAATATTAGAATATAAAAAGTATAAAAAATATATTATTATTATGTAGGAATGGAACGTTATGGAATAGTGAATTGTGACGTAAAGATGAATGACAGATGTGAAGCATAAATGAGTGACAGAGATGAATGTACGGAATAGTGAAGGAGTGAAAAAGATAGTAGATAAATTTTTAAAATGTAGAAGAGGCAGAAGGGGTAACGAGTTTGAGAAAAAAGAAAAGACGGTAAAGACGAGAACATAAATACAAGAATTAAAAGGAAATCAGCAGTTTTATTCATGAAAAATTGAGCTTATCCCACATGTATTATACAAAGTTATCTACTAGTGCCACATTTCCCTTCACTAGCGATTATTGGGACTATTAATTTCCGCCATCTTTGAATGTCTTATACCTTTCATATACTGTTTATTGCAGAATATACTGTTTGGTTTACTGTCATGGGGGAATAAACGGAGCCACCACTGCTCTTTTATACAACATTTTTCTGGTGAAACCCCACATAAGGAATAGGCTATGGTTACCAAACTGTTTTGCAGTTTGGCAGATTTTTATATGTTATATTTATACAGATTTTGAATAAATAAAATATAAATAAAACCTTTTATCTTAATTTGATCGAGGTCTATCTTTTGAGAGTATTGGTACGAATCTACGCAAAGTCTAAATGCGACACCCAGATTACATGGAGTCCTGCCATTCTTCTTTTTAATAACTGGCTAAAACCACGAAACATTTCACTTTGTCCGTATTTTAAGGCTCTATACTCCTTGTATTTTTCCTGAAACGGGTAGTATCCCTTCTGCTGATACACTGTGTCCCGCTTAAAGTAAGTAGCTTTTTAATAAAATCACATAGAGATGCATTAATTTTTTAATAATGGAATGTGTTCGAAATCTTTTAAAGGAATTAATTGGATTACAAATCGGGTGCAAATATATCCATCACAGCCATCATCTACGAATTCTGTACATTGGACTAAGTAACTTTGTACAAAAATAATGGCTGGGAAAAGAGTTATATTTTTGCTGTGAAAAATCGCCCCTTACAGTAGCGCGCAATGTAGGTAACGCACGCATAACATCGTGCTTATGGGTGCCAGCAACGGTACAGCTGGAGTCGTGGGGGTATTTAAAGTAAAGTGTATAAAGTGAAGTTATACCTAACATGTTTGTATTATATAAAACCTGTTTCCTTTCGAAAAAAAAATATTTTCTAGTTTAGTCGATAAACAATTAGAACTTTGATCGAAGCTACCCAGATATGGTACAGTAAAAAAAAAATTTAAAAAAATTTTTAAACTTTTTTGCCATCGATACGCTGAGAAGAAGAATAAAAAGGGTTAGAGGAAACTTTTGCCAGTTCAGGCTAGTAATAAACAGGAAAATATTCGTGTTAAATGATAGAGTACTCTCTTTCGGCGAATGAATGCGAAGCAAGGAAAAGGCGAGTCCTGTTCTATGTATCCATTGCAGCTTTTCAGCGCAATGTTCATTTAACATTTTGGAATAAAACCATTCCGTGTCAATACGTTCCAGTTAAATAGTACGTATTGACTGCTATGGAGTATGAATATCGTTCTTTGCTGCAGCGCGATATAGGCTTCCGGATTAAAAGTATTCTACCTGGTACCAATGTTTCAACGATATTCCTTTTGTTGTCGCTTTTCAAGTTACATCGTTGCAATTTTACTTCGTTGCATAACCTATTTACATAGATACTATTTTGAAATATTTGGTCGTCACCTACTTTTCTTTTACATATACAGGGTAACTTGTAATTGACGTATTCCTTCCAGGTTGTGATTGTGTGACCCATTTGGAACAATTAAACACCCCATGAAGCCTGGGTGAAAATTCATGGGATTTGAGAAAATCCATTTTTTGTGTTTTTTTGAAAAGGCTACATGTGGGTGCTTACTTGTTGGGAATGGGTCAAAGTAACACTTCGTGGACGGAATACGTCAAATTACAAGTCACCTGTATAACTTCATATTGAAAGTTAGAATACGACATATACTTTTTTTTGGATATGGATGTGCTTCTGGGACATCGATTACGCTTGGTAAAGCTCCAAACAAAGAGTGTGCGGCAGGCACGCTTGGTCGACCGTTTTGCCGTGCGGACCAATTTAAACGTTATGCTCGTATTGGACATGCCGCGCTTGTCCGCTCTCTATTGTTTTTTTTTTTTTAAATCAGTGAAAGTCACTGATGCGTTTTGCTTGCGGCTTAGTTGGCAATACGTTACATAGATATCATACTACTATCTATACTTATAATAAATCTGTAGAAGTGAAAATTCTGTACATTGAAAATATCAAAAAAATAAATGGCAGGGGGTGTTACTAGACCGACACCGAACCCAAAAATGTGATTAAAAAAATTTTTGTCTGTCTGTCTGTCTGTTTGTTCAGGCATCACGCAAAAACTACCGGTTCGATTACGATGAAACTTGATATAATTATTCTTTAATATCCTGGGCACCACACTGGGTACTTTTTATCCCGGAAAAGTATATACAATAAAAAACAAACTTAATTTTGCGGTTCGATCCCTAGATCCGATTACTGTACCAACCGCAAATAATAAGTTTGTCGTAGGTTAGGTCACACGCAGTGGAGTTCATTTTTATTCCTTTTACTTTTTAGAGTTACTTAGGTTTATTTTTATATAAGTCGTAGGTATAGATTTTAATTTTAAAGTATAGGTAGTATATTTGATAGTGTACGTAGTGACCGTAGGTTATTTTATAATACTGTTAGGTAGGATAGTCATTCGTATAGATATTAGTTTTTAGAGATTTTGCTTATTTATTGAGTTTAGATTGAGGGGCCCGTGGCTAAATAATAACAGCCGCACAGGTCGATCGGTCAGGTTAAGCTACGCTTGCCGCGGTCGGTCTGTGGATGGGTGACCATCTTTACATACCGAGACACCTCCGTGCCTCGGAAAGCACGTTAAGCCGTTGGTCCCGGCTGTCATTCGTGGATCTTTGACAGTCGTTACGGGTAGTCAGAAGCCCGAAAGTCTGACAACCAGTCGTACCAAGGGTATCGTATTACCCAATAACTGGGTTGTGGAGGTCAGATAGGCAGTCGCTCCATGTAAAATACTGGTATTCAGCTGCATCCGGTTAGACTGGAAGCCGGCCCTGAACATAGTTGGGAAAAGGCTAGGCAGATGATAATTGAGTTTAGATTAGTTATCGTCATAAATAGGTTTATTTAGGTAGGTAGGTATTTTATTTTCTGTTATTGAGTTTATTTATTTATTTAATTAGGTAGGTACTTAGGTAAAGATATCATATAGGTACCCTCTTAATCACCATTAATGAGACACAATTGGTTTTCTATTGTAATTAGCCACAAAGGGCCCGCGAGATAGATGGCATCCTGGTGCACATACATTTTATCCTGTTAGCACGTTCCCGTGGGATAATTTCCGACATCCACGCGGGCGAAGCCGCGGGCAGAAGCTAGTACATAATATTTGACTTAATCCGATTCCCGTTGACAGGAATTATGTAATAATACCACAGCCCATAATGGACCGCGGTCAACGCGATCTTTTTGTCAAACACTGCAGTTCTGGACATCATTATTATGGATTTTCGAATGCGATAATAATTTTATTAAAACGACAGAGATTCACATAATTATGTTAAATTATGAAATCCGCGTCTGCCGTGCAAAATACTATATCTTAAGATACAATATTTTCCTAACGCGTATCTTGCTTATGATTATAATGCATAATAATATCAAATTTCGAAGTCTTAAATATACTTAAAAACTATAAGAATATGTATTCTTATAGAATATGTACACTGTATATCCAAAAAGTAAGGGTGTGTATTGTCATGACGCGGTATTATAAATGATTACAGTGTTTTGTCAAAACACGACTCATCTTTTAGTCACCCGCCTTCTATAAATACTGTGTTTTGTGTAAACAATCCCAAAAGAACGTGAATTTAAGGCATGCTAGATACCGTGTTTTGTCTACTTTAACAATGGATGTCCACACGTTCAGTCCAATTTAAACAATATTGTCTTGAAATTGAGTTTTTTCTCTTTACGACCGTTTAAATACATTTCTTTTTATTTATAAGCATACCCAAAGTTTAATTAAATCCAAGACTATTGAATTTAATATGGTCGATGACACATGTGGCTCGGTGATACGGATCGCTAACGAGGAACAAAACCATCAGTCGATGTTGCAGTGACTGACAAGTCAACAGTTGCAAAAAGGAAATAAAAATGATAAAAGCTCTTTAAAAAGCAAAAAGTTAAAAAAAAAATCTTGATAAAAAAACACAAATAAATAAATAAAAATCTTCTTTCTTAAGAACTAAATAGATCGTTCATTAGGTATCCATTCGTTCCGGGCCTCATGCCGTAAGTATAGTTTATAGATAGTTATTAAGTGTGTATAAAATCGTCTTGGAATACTGTAAGATGTTGTACTTATTGGTGTGAATAAATAAATAATTAAAATAGTAATATAAAATCTAAGATATACACAAGTATGTATAATCAAATATTACTTAATCATTTATAGTAATAACATGAGTGTTTTTTACAAGTTAAGACTTGTTTTTTTGTAAAGACAATATCTAGTCAAATTAGGTACTTCTACGTTGGTCCCAAGCCTTGTAAATGTGACAGATACCATTATCCAACAAACAATATTCTAATTATATCAAAATGAAATATCTAACACGTGCATAAGTTTTATCCTCTGTCTTCTTCTTCCTCTGTCTCTGTCTGTGGATTTCACAGGTTACATTGAAAGAGTCGCCTTAAAATTAAATCGAGTAAGTACTTTCTTCTCAATAATAGCAAAGGGAGGTAAAATCTGGTACTAGTAGGTACCAGATTTTCCATTTAAATTTTCTGTAAACCTTGGACTTTTAGTAAACATAT
Source organism: Apamea anceps (assembly GCA_951799955.1). NCBI lineage: Eukaryota > Metazoa > Arthropoda > Insecta > Lepidoptera > Noctuidae > Apamea > Apamea anceps. Next base: position 18,084,724 of record OX637500.1, on the reverse strand, counting down.
TTTTTGTAGATGGTTGCATCACAGAAGATGTCCCATATTCTAGTTTTACGGGATGTAAGTTTTTCAGTAGGTTATAAATACCATTAGTCGATGATAAATACAAATGACTGCCGATCGATTCTGTAAAAATCTCACCGTGAAAAGTTAGGTGAAGTGAGCAATCAAAGCAAAAGCTCACTTCACCTAAGTTTTCACGGTAAGATGGTTACAGAATTGCACTGCAGATCAGGAACTCATTCCGGTCTCGTTGCGGTCGACCACAGCGTCATATGGCAGACATCTATGTGACAATACCTTGCACGTGTTTATGTGTCTATACAGAGTGTTTGTGTTTACTGAGACGTTATGGGTAAATACGGAATATGAAATGAACAATTACATAGGAAATGAACAATTACAAATAATTATTTATGGTAAAATTGTTTTCATGAAAAAAGAGCTAATGGTTCCTAAGACAGTTTCCTCGTATCTCTTATGGCTTCGGATTTCTCATACTGTCCCAGTAAAACATTAACACTCTGTATGCTGTTATTGAGAATACAGCTGTCTTGTATGGACATGTAAGAAACTATATGGCGAGCAAGGGCCATCAATTACTCTCTCCCGATGCCACGAGGTCGCCCAGCGGTTTTAGCTCGGTGGATTGTACCTACTAAATAACAACAATGTGGAAATGAATGTTGTTAGTACGTAATTGTATAAGTTATAGGTTCCACCGCCCCGGTGCCGAGTGTCTTAATAACTTTCTATTCATTTCTGCTAGGGCTCTTGAAAGTTATTTGGAAAATGAGCTCTGCATTATGTGACTTTCTTTCTCGATCAGCGTTGTAATAAAATGCTACAACAAATAAAAAACTATCATTCTTTCGGGCGCTCGCAATGGACGTTATATAAAGAAATAGAGTGAATTTCTTTTGTATTAAGGTTTTTCTTTTAGGATACGGTCTCCCTTGTAATCGCCATAAACCAGGAGACCTTTGTTACTTGATGCTACGAGCGCAGGTGGCGTTCTGTTGTAAATTACCTATTCACTCAAAAACAAGTCACTCGACCGAAATTACTCCTGTTTATATGTAACATCTAAAGGAGATGTTTCAAAACGGGTTTGGTTAACAATACTGTTATGTTGTGCACTAACGTAGCATAATCAGCCTATAATGTTCCCACTGCTGGGACATCGGCCTCCTCTCTGTCAGAGGGAGTGGGCTGTAATCTACCACGCGGTCCCAGTGCGGGTTAGTAGGTGTTACTGGTGTTCGGTTCTACATAGGACATGCTGGTTTCCTCACGATGTTTTCCTCCACCGTTTTAAGAATGATATAAATATGGCACAAGTCATAAACGCAAATTATTTTGTGAACAAATTAAATCTATTCTATTGGTTTTTTAATGAGAATATGTCCCAAGCAGCTTCCCTAGACGGTTTAAGTAGTGACTGGTTGAATGATTTCACACTGGGTTATTTTAAAATTGACGTGTGCGAAGAAGTAGCCAGAGCTGTTTTAAAGCTCCCCAGGAATGTAAGTTATTTATTTTTTAAATTGATATGCCACATATTATTTCCGCTACATTTTAATTATACCTGACACCATATTTTAGTATAACTTTGAACGAAACGATATATTGGAAGCGACTGGTTTATTCTGTAAACATTGTCAGTTTGTCTATGACACTAAGGGCTGATTTTTCAATCGACAGATAATTTTTATTCGTGGAATAAAATTGATGTCTAACAGATTTTGTATAGAAGAACTGTCAAAAATTCAAAATTATTCCTCTGATTAAATTATCTGGTTTTAGTAAAATCAGCCCTAAATGCTATTAATATATGTGTAATAACCCACTTCAGTTAAGTAAGCCTCTCAAGACTGCTTGATAGTCGTCGAAGGGCGAAACAGGCAAATATAACTAATAAATTCTGAAGACTTGCTGTAGAAGGAATTACGAGACCCTTCTTTATACGCGACGACCCGAACTAGTAGATCATAGGTTCACCTACGCCCGCGACGATTGCTTTATCATAAAGATAATAATAAAAACGATTTCTCACTGCTGTTAAAATGTCTCAGGGGCTTCAAATGGAATAAGAGGCAATTTTAGCAAGCAAACCGCCAGACTAAAGGTGTAGGAACATGATTTATGCACCCAGAGACCATCATGAGAACCAGAAAACTATTATCAAGCAGGCCCGAGCGGTCGGACAGAGAATTGCATTTAGTTTGTCGCATTTAAACAGCTTAACAAGTCCAAATGTATTTAATCTGTTATATAAAGTTTTATAATTATTAGTTTATCCATAGCACAAGTTCGTTCATAAAGTATATGAGTTATAATATGAGCATAGCTGGGTGCTGGCGTTGCACTAAATAACTAGGTAGGAAGCGTTGAATTAAGATCCTAACAGGCTTGTGTTTTGAAACTGTTTCCTAACACAGGTGCCGATATAATTTCAGTACAGTAAAAGAAAACTAAAATATTATCATTAAACATGGCTGTAGTCGTTCTGCCGCGAATTGTTCTTTACAAAACTTGAATTGAAAAGCCTTCCAGCCTCAATTTGAATGCAGGAAAACTTTGCAATAGCTTTTATTCGCTGTCGGAAAGCAAATGAATTTACGACTTACGATGAATCGAGTATTTTTTTTTCATCCAATAGGTACAAAGGTACAGTCACGAGCACCAATATGTCAACACTTGGTAACTTTCAATAGAGATTTTTTCGTGAAATAACGAATGCCACGTTGAAATACGACACATTACATGAACCTATGGGTTCGAAAATGCTACGTTCGTAAAAACATAAAATTTCATTAAAAAATAAAGGAGTAAATCGCTTTTGAATAAAGCCGAGTGTATATAAACATTTGCTCGTGACTGTACTCCAATAATTAAAAACTTTTTAACTTTGCTAAAAGTTCTGAAATGTAAATAAAAATGTACAATAAACAGAAGGCCACTTGACTAAGGAGCGATTTTTCAATCATTAGACAACTTTTACCTGAAGATTTAGGGCTGATTTTTCAATCAACAGATAATTTTTATTCGTGGAATAAAATTGACGTCTGACAGATTTTGTATAGAACTGTCAAAAATTCAAAATTATTCCTCGGATAAATATATCTCGCGTTGGAAAAATCAGCCTTTAATGTGACGTTTTGACAGATTGTCCATGCAAAAACTGTGAAATAGACAAACTTATTCGTCGAATAAAAGCTGGAGATTGAAAATCCGGCCTTTACTTAATTACATTAAAAAATGTTAGTCAGTTTCCTTGTGCAACAGAGGGTTTCATTATTTGCATGAAGTGTGATGATTTCGAAAACGCTCAATTCCCGAAGCTCTCTGAGCGATATGATTGGCAGCATCACCGCTACGGCTGTTGCTCGTTGATTTCGCTCTAAAATGCAAATGAATTTATCAAGTAATGGAAACCCAGCCACGTACTAGATGCATTAGTTATTCATTGAAGCTGCCCGATCATCACACGGCCTATGGGTGTATTCAGTTCAGTATAGGTTTGGTCGACTCGATTATACCACCGTAATTAATTGAACACCCGCGTATGCGTTACAAACATACTTCGCGTCAACTTCAATTACACTGATTATAACTATATTACAATAGGTATGTGTGTCTATGTTTGTATAATTATTACAATAATTCAGTTACTTATTCAGTTAGTTTAAGAGAGCTGGAGAGGTCTGCTGGTCGCTTCGATAATTACCCAATCATTCTGTTTAGATGTTTTTTTTGTGGTATCTTATTTATCTTTAAGGATTTACAAAAAGGTTTTGTGGATTTTGGCAAAGAAAATGTAACTATACCCTGTCCATTAGATAAACCAGTTTTTAACAGATGGAGCAACACACAATACGTTGATTGATACACGTACGTTATTATAATGTCTGTAAGAAGCCATAAATAAGATAATTTAATAATATAAGGCAGTATATATGTTTATTTTATTACGCATTTTAAAGTTCATAATCAACCTTTAATGTTCCCACTGATGAAGACACTGACTCCTGTAACAGGTACCACCTAGCACAGGAGTCAGGGCTTCAAATTAAAATGTAACACTTTTATTTATATCAATAAAACTTTATGATTATTGTTCAGTATTATTGTAGTTCGTGCCCAGGCCGACATTTTAATTTGTGTATTTAATTTCATTACCGCTGCTCTCAAAACGGTGAAGGAAAACATCATGAGAAACTGCTATGTCCAAAAACCAAAAAAATCGAAGGCTTGTGACATTCACCCACCCGCACTGAGTCCACGTGGTGGATTATGGCTCACTTCCTCTCACAGAGAGGCCTGTGTCCCATCAGTGGTAACATTATGGGCGATTATGCTATGCTGGGCCGAACTTTATCCATGTCCTTTTTGAAACATCTCTTTTAATCTACGTTGGTTACACAGAAAACTTCGTTGGGATGCAGCAGCGGGGTAGAATTTTAATGATAAAAACATGAAATGAAAGGAGCGAGCATAATTATACAATTTATTATACATCTAATCAGTGAAATGGCAACATGATTGTCACCCATTTGTCACCATAAATTATTGGTGAAAGGAAAATGCCGCCACTACCAAACCTACCAAAGTAACAGAATCAGTCTCTCACTATCAGTTAAAAATGCATTGGATTGAATTCCAATAGGAAGTCGTAGACATACGAAACTCTTTGAAAACGCTTGTCCCTCTGGATCAGCACATAATAAGGGTGTTTTTCATCCCGGAATACTTTTTTGTTCTGGTTATTTAATGAAACAAAAGTATATTAATCCTGTTGTTGCAGTAAGAAAACGTGAAAATAATAAGCCAGAGCATTTCTGTCGTAAAACATCAATCCTACGAAAACAAGGGACAAAAGAACGGCGATTTGAGTTGCACCATGCGTCATGTTTACTAACTAACCATAGCGCATAGAGGATAGTACCTAATATTATGTCAGTTACTAACCATGTAGTTCATTTTTTAATGAAATGTTTCTAATTATGTATGATTTGGAAACAAATTATGTTTCACTCCACCGATGAATGAATGAATGAATGAACTTTATTCACATAAAGAAATCCTTATCACTAGGTACATTGCCCCACAAAACTGCTTACGCAGTTTAACTGTGAGATCGTTGAGTCTCTCTTACAAAAAACTTAATGATAAGTACATCTATAACCCATATATATACTTAATACATTCACGCTACATAGAATCTAATAAATATTTTTTAAGTTTACGTGCGAATTTTACTTTATTAGTTTCTTGTCTGATGTCTGCAGGCAAAGTGTTCAATAAATAAGGAATGCGTTTTATTAAGGTTCTGTCGCCATAGTAATTAATTACTCTGGGTACATCATATTTACCTGCTGTCATCGACCTGGTAGTATACCTGTTAGAAACTAGTGAGTCACTATCCCGATTGCCATGGTTATTAACTAGTAATAGGTATTTATGTTTAAGGCTAAGTGGTAGTATTTTACATATTTTGAATAACCTACTATAGTCTCCCTTACAACTGTTTTTAGTTTTCTTGTTTACTAATAATTTTAAAAATCTAATTTGTAATGATTCTAGTTTCTGTATATTACTTTTAAAAGTCAAACCATAACAATCAAGAGAATAACTCATTATTGAGTCAACTAAGGACATATATAAACATTTTAAGGTGCTGGAGGGAACTTTAAAGCTTAAGTGATAGAATTTACTTAGCAATATTCTAAGCTTACTACAAATATAATCAACATGTGAAGACCATGAAAAATTTTCATCAACTTTCATTCCAAGATATGTGACACTTTCTACTTGTTCTATAGGTTTACATTTACAGTTAGAATTATTATTATGCATACAATCATAGCTATGGGTAAAAATGGCAGGGCATGTTTCCTTCAGATATAAATAAGGGGAATGTATCATCAACAGCTTAGTTTTATCACCATTAAGAACGATACCGTTGTCATGAGACCACTTTACCACCGAGTCTACGTCCTGTTGTACGAGTCGGCAGGTGCCATCGAGGTCGGTGCCGGCGCGGAGTACACACAGGTCGTCCGCGAACATGTGCGCCGAGCAGTGGCGCAGTACGCCGCACAGGCTGTTCACGTGCAATAAGTAGCACACAGGCCCGCATCCGGACCCCTGCGGCACCCCGCACCCCACCTTCCTCTCGTCGCTGTACTCATCACCAACCTTTACTCGATAGGAGCGTGATGTGAGATAGTCGCGGAACCATTTGTTCAGCGGCTCACCCACTCCACACTCCCCCATGGCGTTCAGTAAGGTCTCAGTTTCCAGGGTATCGAAGGCTTTTTTATAATCGAAGAAGACCGCCACTACAAACTTTTTCTCACTTAAATAAGTATTAATTTCGTCAGTATATCGTGAAAGAAGAGTATTTGTACTTTTACCTTTCTGAAAACCATGTTGACATTTATTTATTATATTGTTTTTCTGCAGATAGTTATTCAAACGGTTGATGATACATTTCTCAATAATCTTGTCCACACTGGATAAAATTGATATCGGCCTATAATTACTATAATTTTTATGTTCGCCCTTTTTAAATATTGGTCGCACTATGGCTTCTTTTAACATACTAGGAAACATACCATTTTGCACACACAAGTTGACTAGGTTAGAGATCACAGGGCTAACTGTATCTGCCAACATTTTAAGATCGGACATTCGCACAAGATCGCTACCCGGTGACTTATTTTTATCCATTTGAGTTATTATTCGTTTAACATAGCTACTATCTACGGGCTGCCACCTCATACTTCTGTCCGTCTGTCCAACGTAGGTGATTCTATCTAACAGCCTAAAACTACAGATATGTTTGGTTTTCTCAATTTCTTCGGCAAATGTGCGAGCAAAGTTATTACATATATTTTTAATAGGTTCGTTAACACCCATATTCTTTATTATTACTTTATCCAAACATTGTTTTTCATTACCTAATAAGTAATTTATTCTGTCCCATAGTTTTTTAACATTATTATTACAGTCTAATATACATTGCCGACTTATTTTATTTTGAATAAAGATTAAAACGATACTTGAGAACTAAGGTCAGTCTTAAGTTAGTGGTCTGAAACCTCAAGAAGATTAAGTACGACTTTATCTTCCAACGTATAAGAATGCAGCTTAATTATTTAAATACAAGTTGAAAGTTGACGGTTTTCAAATCCTGTCGCTGTCGTAACAGAAACTTCAGAACAAAAAGCGGATTAACTTCTGGGAAGTTCCGAGATAGGTGAAAAGCCGGAGTGCATGAATCGCGTTGGATAAATTTATTCAGTGCGGGCGGGTGTGTGGCGTCGCGACCGCGCTCGTAACGACGCATGGCGCAAATTGCAGCTGAACACTGACATTGTTTCCTTTCACTCCTTTTTACCTAAATAGATATCTCCGTAGTTGATAACGTTACACCAAGCTGAGCCAAAAGAGAAACGCACACTGCTACCTACCCCTATACTTTTTAGGGTTGCGGTACTCTATAACCATTTAAATCAGCGGCCGTACAAAACAAAAACAAGTCAGTGCGTGTCGGACTGTCGCAACAAAACTATTCAAAAGACAGACTTAACTCTGGAGTGTAAAAATATTTTTCCATACAATGGTCGATATAACAATCGGTGCTCCAACTACAACTGTACATACCTAAGTTTGTAATCACAAAAGACAGGATTTTTATGTGTTACTAGCGGACCCGGCAGACGTCGTCCTGCCCGGAAAAGCAGCGCCACCTACCGGGTCCAATTGTGTTTTCAAACCATCCAGGAACTCGTTGAAATATACACACAAAATTTCATTCAAATCAGTCCAGGCGTTTAGGAGGAAATAGGTTACAAACACACGTACAGAAGAATGATTATTTTAAGACTATCTGACCCGGCGAACGTCGAACCTCCATATTTTTTTTTCGTGAATATATGTAGTACAAAATTTTCGTCTGTACCTACAAACCTTGTCCTGACAATAACAAACACAAAAAAAAGAATTATCCAATTTGGTGCAGTTGATCGGAAGTTAGGCGCGTACATATATTTCGATGATTCATTTTCATTTACATACTCGTAGATATCACATGTGCAGTAATCTGGGTCTTGTTTGTAATAAGGCCTATAATCAAAATATTAGGATTGCGTTGACTTGGTAAGGGACAGTATGCCTTAGTATTCAATTTTAATTTCAACTTTGTACCTCCACTATCGACTAAGATTATGAAGATTACAACATCTAATAAATCCTTTGTGACTGGTATCTGCACTAGGAAAACCTATCACAGATTACCAACCACCTCCCCCCTTCCCCTACCCCAAAACGTCTGTGTAAATTATTAATTATTTTAACCTTTAGGAGGAAATTGAGGTTATTGTTAAATACGTTGCTTGTCATGAATTTTCGAACATTGGCATCAGAAACTTCATCAGACACATTATCATCAACGCTATTGTATTGAGGATAGACTAATTACAGGGATAGGATTGAGTAACAAAGCGATGTTATTATTTCTTTTGCTCCAACGTTGACAACGACTGAAATAATTACGTCGGTCACTACTTACATTATGGCAAAAACTAAAAAGAATGGAAATAAATGTCTAAAGTAAGTATTATTGCAAAGTTGTAGTTAGATAATTAGTCTATCAACTCGTATCAAAATGACATCCCTACCGACAGCAGTACCATCAAGATTTTCTGAAATTTTATGCAAGCAGCGAGTCTCCCGGAATCCCCCTTATACATTTTTGTAATTAACGAATGATTTTAACTCTTGTTTTATGGAATGATGTTTCGGATAGACTACTTGATCGACATCTTTTAGCTGTAATTTTTTTGTGACATTTTGAATGGTATTATGAAACAGTTTATGTCTTGCAATCTTGTCTTTTCATTGTTTTTTCTAGTTTTTATTCAATTTTACTGTTACTATTTTTGGTGGTTTTATACAATTGTTGCTTAAGAGGCTACTACTATACATATATGAATGAAATAAAAAAATAGCTGACCAATTAGTAAAAAATAAATAATCAGAGACTTAGGTACATAGCTAGTTAGGGTGGTAATATAAACAAAAATCCGAGTTTACACCTTAAGGTGCGACGCATGCAAAGCGTCGAGTTTCCCCAAAGCGATATGCAAATAAGTTCTCGGCGAAAGAAATACATTTATAATTTCAGCCACGTTCTTTAAATTTACCTTTTAACAGCCTCTTGATATTTTTAATACGTGTCGCTTCAAAATTTTCTGTACACGCTGTGCAGGAAAATAGGATAAAAGAAGAGATAAAATTCGCAAAGTTTACCTGAGCTTGTTGATGCAGGTCACGACATGAATTTATCACAGCTCTACTTTAGGTACCTACTTGGGAGGTAATTGAGTGGAACAGAGGGCCTCCGGTTTCGAGCTGCACTGCTGATCATCGATCTCGCTCGCACCCCTCGCACTAGTATGATAAGACGTCATTCTTATTCACCTCCCCGTCTTTTTAGGAACTTTATTCAAGTCACATCCTTATAATGTTGAAAAATTAACAAACAGATTGAAAGCGAAGTTTAAACGAATTATTCTAATTAGCGGTCGTGCCGCTGCATGGAGCGATAATTATCAACATTCACTGCATTCAACCAATTTCAATTCGGAGTACATTTAACGCAGGGAATAGCATTACAATTTCGTAAATCCACTGTCATTGTATCTCATATATATTTAAATGTAAACGGAGATATTGGAGATGTTAAAAAAGTGCAAAATGTGCCGTTAAATACAAAATCTTATGGACATCGGATGTTCCTATCTTCTGTTGGGAATGAGCATGATAAACAGTTAAATTAATAACATACGTTTTAATTTCTATGCACATATGTCTATACCTACTCTTACTAATGTTAGTAATTCGTTGTAATAGAACCGCTTTTGCTTTTAGACTTACTATACCCTGTCCATTGGTTAACCGTTTTTTGACAGCTGTCTTAGAACGTACATATTCCAGATTACGTAAAAGTTAACTTTAAAAGAGTAGAAAGCAGTGGTGGCCCAGTGGTAACGGCCGCTACATACAAGTTGTAGGTCGTAGGTTCGAATCCCGTCAGGCACTTTACTTTGTGTAAATGATTTCATCACCACAGCTCTCAAAATAGTGAAGGAAAACATCGTGAGGAAACCGGCATATCCTAGAACCAAAAAATCGAAGACATATGACATCTACCAACCTGCACTGGACCCGCGTGGTGGATTACGTCCCAATCCCTCATCTCCCATCCCTTTCATCAGCAGTGGGAACATTATAGGCTGATTATGAACTTTAAAATGCGTAATAAAATAAACATATATACTGCCTTATATTATTAAATTATCTTATTTATGGCTTGTTACAGACATTATAATAGCGTACGTGTATCAATCAATGTATTGTGTGTTGCTGCAATCACTAGTTCCATCTGTTAAAAACTGGTTTATCTAAGGACAGGGTATAGTTACATTTTCTTTGCCAAAATCCACAAAACCTTTTTGTACATCCATACAGATAAAGAAGATACCACAACAAAACAACTTAACAGAATGATTGGGTAATTATCGAAGCGAACAGCAGACCTCTCCAACTCTCCTAAACTAACTGAATAAGTAACTGAATTATTGTAATAATATACAAACATAGACACACATACCTATTGGAATATAGTTATAATCAGTGTAATTGAAGTTGACGCGAAGTATGTTTGTAACGCATACGCGGGTGTTAAATTAATTACGGTGGTATAATCGAGTCGACCAATACTATACTGAACTGAATACACCCATAGGTCGTGTGATGATCGGGCAGCTTCAATGAATAACTAATGCATCTAGTACGTGGCTGGGTTTCCATTACTTGATAAATTCATTTGCATTTTAGAGCGAAATCAACGAGCAACAGCCGTAGCGGTGATGCTGCCAATCATATCGCTCAGAGAGCTTCGGGAATTGAGCGTTTTCGAAATCATCACACTTCATGCAAATAATGAAACCCTCTTTTGCACAAGGAAACTGACTAACATTTTTTAACGTAATTAAGTAAAGGCCGGTAAAATGTGTCCGACGTCAATTTTATTCCACGAATAAAAAATTATCTGTCGATTGAAAAATCAGCCCTTAGTGTCATAGACAAACTGGCGATGGCGCCGATTCCCTTGTTCACAAACAAGTTCAGTGCATCTTTTTCTTTATATTTCATTAAGAATAGGACAGAATATAAATATTAGTTTAGTCCTGTCAAATTAAGATACTCCATAGCAAGTTTAGATGTGATTAAAAACATGGCGACTAAAAATGCGTCAATTTACGTCAAGCGCTGACTTATTTGACAGGACCAAACTAATATTTATCTTCTGTCCTTTTCTTAATGAAATAGAAAGAAAAAGATGCACCGCAATTAAATTTAGTTTAGTTTGTGAACAAAGGAATCGACGCCAATGTTTACAGAATAAACTAGTCGTTTCCAAAATAGCGTTTCATTCAAAGTCATACTACAAAATGGTGTCAGGTATAATTAAAATGTAGCGGAAATATTTAAATTATTTAAAATATATATAAAGGATTTAGTATGTGGCATATCGCCACATACTATTTCCGCTAATTTAAATAAAAATGACTTTCCTGGGGAGCTTTAAAGACAGCTCTGGCATACTTTTTACACAAGTCAATTTTAAACTAACCCAGTGTGAAATTATTCAACCAGTCACTACTTAAACCGCCCAGGGAAGCTGCTTGGGACATATTCTCATTAAAAACCCATAGAATAAATTTAATTTGTATAAAAAACAAAATAATTCGCGTTTATGACTTGTGCCACATTTATATCACTTTTAAAATGGCGGAGGAAAACAGCGTGAGGAAACCGGCATGTCCTAGAACCAAAAATTCGAAGATGCGAGACTACCAACCCGCGCTGGGCCTGCGTGGTAGATTACAGCCCTCTCCCTCTGACAGAGAGGAGGCCGATGTCCCAGCAGTGGGAACATTATAGGCTGATTATGCTACGTTTGTGCACAACATAACAGTATTCCAAAACGTTGTAAACACGAAAAAACATCTTGTTATGTTATTACAGTTCGATCCTCAGGCCTTTCATTGTTGTTACTTCAATACCTATTTGTGTTACTTTCTCACCTCGTGTTGAAGAACGAGCGAATCCTCCGTTATATTTTCTCGTATTGTATACGTATTACAGAAAATCTTCACGAAATAGACTTTTTGCACTACAAAAGTGTAATCCAGAAAAAATATAACTAGGCATTTAGGCTTTCTAGTGCTGAAAGTAATAAACTAAGCCAGAGATTGTATGAGAGCAAACACAAAGTCGGTGCAATAACGGCGCAAATTGGAGACGGTTTGCCAGCTTCATCGTCACGAAAAATGTCACACCAACTGGTCCGCTGTAATAAAACACAGATGTGGCCTACAATTTTATATTAAGGAACTACTACATGTTCATCTCTAGGAGTAAGTCGCGTGTGCACTAGATGGGGTTAATTAATTTGAAACAGCAAACTGTGACTGCCATGCCCTGTTGCTCCAAGTGTGGTTTGTTCGTTGCTACTACTTGCTTGCTCATTATTTAGCATAAACAGTTCAGTATATTTCTATTGCATTAATCTATCTATACTAATAACAAACCTGAAGAGTTTGTTTGTTTGTTTGATCGCGCTAATCTCTGGAATTACCAGTGCGGGATACCAGGATTTAAAAAAAAACCTTATTGCATTAATTTGAAAGCCCTATTTGTGAGGAAGGATCTATTTAACATCATCCTTAGGAGCCGAGCAAAAAAAGAAAGGCAGGAATAACGCTAATCGATAACGAAGTTATAGCACGGGCAGGCGATACGATGCGACAAAACAAAAAAATTCACGCGGACGAAGTCGCGGGCATAAGCTGATATATTTATATAAATAAAAATCAACTTCTGAATATATGAATTTTCTTAGTAACAATAATATCTCATGAAAGAAAAGGAATGTAACAAGGTAATGAAATAAACGGAAAAACGTGTTGCGCGCCCGTATTAACTAGAAATTCAGCATAATTAGACCTACCAAACCAACAGGTTATACAAAAAAAAAAAAAAATACGTGTTTGTTTTACAAAAATAAATGTTGGTAAGATTAAACCGCGTAGCCGCGTGGTATGAATCAATAAAAAAATCCCCGTTTACGCGAAAGAATAAGAAATAAATATCGTTTAATGGCCATTTCTATGTGCCTTTAAAAATATAGCTTAGTGCTAGAATTATGATGATAAAAATAAAATCAATAAATCTGCCTAGCTTTTTCTCAACTATGTTGAGGTCGGCTTCCAGTCTAACCGGTTGCAGCTGAATATCATTATTTTTCACGGAGCGACCGCCTATCTCTTCCAGTCTAATCGGTTGCAGCTGAATACCAGTATTTTTCATGCAGCGACCGCCTATCTGACCTCCACAACCCAGTTACTAGCTAACACGATACCGGTTGGTAAGACTGGTTGTCAGACTTTTGGGCTTCTGACTACCCGTAACGACTGTCAAAGATCTATGAATGACAGCCAGGACCAACGGCTTTTTGGTTTTATTATGTTTAGATTTCGATATATCACGTCTGTGGAGTTTCGCTAGCTACTTTAATTTGATCCTTTATAGTATACAAGTGTGCTGCCCTATAAGTTGTAAGCTATGCTTGATTATTTAGTAGAGTCAGTGCGGAGGCGAAATTCACGTCGTCGACTAAGCTTTCATCTTGATTGCATGCCCGCAACTCGCAATTAAAAAAAACCGTTTGAATTCGATATTCTTCACACTTTGTATAATTATAATCTAGCTGCCACAGAATCACTTGGTCCATAAACCATGTCGTGTAATTTTCCTTTATGCAAGAGTAACGAAGTACGTATGGTACTTGTTTACTCTATAATAAAATTTGGTGTTTTCTTTTTTACAATACTCGTATTGTATAAGTGATGTACGTATGAGTGATGGGCTACTTTTTATAAATATATTAGCTTTCTCGCTGCGGCTTCGCCCGCGTGGACGTCGGAAAATATCTCACGGGAACGTACTACCGGGATTAAAAGTACCGGGGGGGTTTAAAGTACCTACTTATATGTGTTAATCCAGGTAAACAATGTATTAAATCCGTGTTTCCGTAATGCTAATGGTTTATGTCGCGCACGCCAGTAAAACTCCCAGTCATCATGATTTTTCCGACATTTTCAACAATAGGCAGTCGGTCCATGTAAGATGGTATGGACTGGTATTCAGCTGCATCCGGTTAGACTAGAAGCCGACTCCAACATTCATAGTTGGAAAAAGGCTAGGCAGATGATGATTTTATACTATGAATGTAAGAAATGATTTTTTATAAATTATGCACATAAGTGCTAAGTGCATACCCTTTTTTTTTTTTCAGGATGAGACATCATCAAATGACCCCTCCCGCTCTGGGTGGAGCGGAGGGAGTGTCAGACTCTTACTGACTAAAACCAGGGCAGCGGTAACCCTTTCGGACGATCCAGCTACTCTGGCAGGAAATGCATACCCTTATGTGTGAACTAAATGCACATATATTAAAAAAGCGGCTAACATTATATTTAGTTGGGAACGCATACTACAGTATTTTAGAATTTTTAAATGACAAGGTGTAAATGTTACGAATTTAACAAATATTTAATGACATTTTATAATTTTGACAATTTATAATTAGATTATAGGACAATTTAATTCAAATGTATAATTTATTATTTAAATTTAACTTTTAGTTTATGTGAAAACTTAATAATGTTTTTAGCTTTGTTTAAATACTTAGGAATGACTTCTTACCTTTATATTTGTATGCCACAAAGACCGAACATGACGGATCTTTTTTATTTATGAACAACCTGCATGCCTTGTATGTATACTCATGTTTCTACAAATAAATAAATCAATCAATCTAAACCTTTCTCATGAAACACTCTGTCCATTAGTGAAAACTGTATGAAAATCCGTTCGGTAGTATTTGAGTTTATCGCGTTCAGACAGGCAGACATACGCTGCGGGGGTCTTTGTTTTATAATATACTATAGTATCGGCACATTTTTATAAAGTTTTATACATTTTGTGACTGCGTTTTGCTATGTAGGTAATTAGATACTATTCCCTTTTACCGAGTGGACTACATAATATTATGACTAATTACAAAAACGGATAGGTAAAAAAATTACTTTTGAAATTTAAATAAATAGGTTCTTAGGTAAGTAAAGCAGAAGTCCGCCAGGTGACTTACATAGAGCAAGTTTTTTATGCGAACTTTACGTTGAAGTCTCTTCGCGGCACTTCGTTATGATTAATGAGCGCATTACGTCGAGATTCATAATTAAATGCCCGCAAAAAGTATAATCAAGACACTTCATTCAGTTCAGCGGGGTTTTCCTTTGGGAGCTACAATTTCAACACGCCAAATTGTTCGTTATAAGGACAATGCACACAATTAGATACAAAGGCAACAGCTACGACAGACTTGCGTTACAGCCTACGCAGACTACAGTTTTTCTGTGTTTAAGTCTGCGGTGATAAAAAATTGGTCTTAAAGTCTGGTCTTTCTCCAGTGAAATTTTTAACTTATGGGTACTCAAATTTCGGATATCGCGTCTAATAGTTCGTTTAACTTATTTATCTAAAAGTCCGCATTGTGTCGGTGCCGATATTATATCTACTTCTTTTTTCTATTTGTTTGATAGTTAAACTATGTAGATAATGTGTCTTTCTTCCTTTTTGATTCTATACGATTTGAACATTTGCGGATGCTGTCTACTATTCTGTTATATTGTTCTTCAACATCAAATACATCGAGGTTTAACCCTTTCAAATAATTACAGAGTTCCATGTTAACAAATAACAATTCTGAAAAGTTTATTTCAGAATAGTTCTCTTGTTTCTCTTGTGAGCATTTAATTGGTATTCGCGATATAGCGCGATGAATTTAGTAACTGATATTTTTTGCACGGAGCGGTTTAGGTCCTCCGACCTAAACCGCTCCGTGCAAAAAATATCAGTTACTGTATACGAGTAAATAATTCGGTTGAATATACGTACGTCTTTTATTATTTGTGTGTCTGCAGAAGTAATCAAATTATGATCGAAATAGAATCGCCTTCATTTGATTCTTTGGTGAAATCCAAGTCCTTCTTCGTTAGTGTTTAAGGGAATAAACCGTTAGCTATATAGCTAAAAAATTGTTCCCTAAAACATATTTCGTGCGAAAGCGAATTGGAGTGGGTAGTCTTGTAAATCGCTCATTGCATTCTCCTTGGCCGTATGGTCCTAGAATACTGACCATAGTTCTTGCCTTGGTTCAACTATAGCATTTAAATTTCCTAAGACTATGTTACCCGTCCCACTGTTTTCATCACATGCCCTGTTAAGAATATTAAAAACAAAAAAAAAAAACATCTTCGACTGAATATGTTAATGTGAAAGTGTAAATTTGAGCTATTGTTAATGTTTTTCGGGATGGAATGCGAAGCTTATTAGCTTAAGAACTGATTACGCTCAGAATATCCTGGAAACTCGATAGTGTTGAAACTATGGAAGAATATTTTTAAGAAATAATTGCGTTAAAATAAAGCCATTGTAGTCACGTGATGTTGAAAGCGTATCAAAGTGCTACACATCACTACTTCCAGATGACAGTTTCAAATTGTGAATAGAAACAACTTTTTGCGTCAGACATAATGTTTATTTTGTATTACTAATATATCTACGAAAGGAATGGTTTTGAAAGGAAAAACACAGATTGGTAGCGTGTCCCACTCGCACATACGTTTGACGCAAATATTAACACAAAAATATATTTGACTCCTTTAAATTTTGTTTTTTTTTTGTTTTACTCACATACGTATATATTCAACAACAATTACAATTTACAAGCTAACACTAAAATAACAAAATTATGTCATAATTTAACTAAAATTATTTACAAACTAAAATATAGCGTCGAAAAATTCATCCGCATCGCTGTCGACTGGTAATGTACCTAAGACACCGGTGGCATTTTTTGATTTAATAAGTACCTTTGTTAATTATGACTACCGTATATTATAAAATTCCGACAGAAGTGATAAGTGAAGTTCATATGCGGACAACACTGTAAAAAACTCATAGATATGACAGACTGGAAGAAATAAGCTCGAGCCGCCACAGTAAAAAATAAATAACGTTAAAAATATGAAACATTATTTTAGTAAATGTTACTATATGGAAATAAACTCCTAGACTCCTAGAATTATTGGATTCCTTGTGGTCTATTTCCCGAAACGGTACTTGGGTCAAAAAATCAAGCAACTGGAAATACCTATCAGCGCCACACTCCACCGGGCTACTGATCGCAATAGACGGAGAAAAACCGTTGACAATTTGAAACGGGGTCACGGTTTTCAGCAGTGAGAGCAATTAGGAAGAGAGACACCGCAAGGAACATAACTAATCGGTTTAAATAAATGCTCAAATAGCCTATCGGCCGGCGTCCGTAAGCGACAAGATTATAACAGCTTGGAGTACCGTGACACGTAACTAGATGGCGGTACCTACTCGTTTCACAACATTGAAGGTTGCTACGTGACCCATCATCACTTCTCATTTATTTTACAAATTATGGGGTCATTATGGGGACTTTTGATGACATTTAGGCCGATTCGATGTATAGTCGATCTCGTTGTTGCCTTGCGTTATTTTTTTGTGACGCTTTGATAGTTTCCACCTTAGTGAAGTTTCATCATACTGGAAGTTTTAGTCAAAATTGGTAAAACAATTACGTGGCCAACTATACGATAGTATGCCATCGCCAATAACGTAATAATTATGTTGCTTAACGAGCTTCATATTTTCTGACTGATCGACTTCTTGACAATTCAAAAATGCTTTGAGTTGAGTTCTTAAAACCTGTTTGATAGTGTGGCTGCTAACGTCCGCTAGTCGTCTGCTTATCTTTTTCATAAAACTGAACGGTGTACTGTATACTACAGTACATATACTATAGCCATTTGGTACTTAAAAAAACCATTTTTTCCAAACGTCCGCCAGGTCAAATGAGTCTGGAAGAAGATATTGGCCAAAAACTTTTTGGTTTTTGGGAGCCGTTTTTCCAAAATAGCTGCGCGAGTAGCTAAATGAAAATTCGAAAAAAGCACGTCGAAATTAATAAAATCACCATTTTTTTTAAACTTTCGAGGTAAAACTACCGAATGATATGGTTACAAACCAATTTTATTCGATATTCGAGTGGTTGCCTGAATTTTTTTTTTCATTATTTTTCTGCAGGCAAATGGGACCGCTCGAGATTGGCTCTGTTTGGTCCAAATTTTTTGTATCATTAAAACGAAAAGTATTTGAAATAAAAGCAAATCATTGTTCTGGTTGTCTGTTTGGATTTTGGTTTGGTTTGGCTGGGGTTTCTCACTACGTGAATGTAGACTACATTCACGTAGTAAAAAACCCTACAACAAAATCTACAAAAAAAATCGGCAATATTTTTTTAAACAATCTATTTTCTTCTCATGCGGTAAGTGGTATCAAATCTGAGATTTTTTTTTCAATTTTTTGATAACTTTTTTCGAGGAATAATTTTGAAATTTTGACCGTTATTTCGTAAAAAAAAACTGTCAAACGTTAATTTTATTCCTCGCATAAAAGTTATCTGGCGTTGGAAGAAAAATTAGCCCTTATACTAATTTATGTTTTGCCACTAATTGCATCAAACTTCTTGAAAGTTGGTCTACTTTTGTTTGTGGTTGGGCTTTTTATTTACAGTAGGTATTTTTTTGTTTTTTAAACAATGTCTAATACTAATTTGACCAAACTATATAAATAAAAAAACTAAAAAGACATTTTGATGGAACATTATAGAACATTTAGACACCTTCATTATTTTTAATTTTTCTTTTGCAGTCACAATGTAACACGCTTTTATTTATTTCTTATCAGGTATAAATTATTTTTAACTTTTTAGTTTTTTTTATTAACAAGTAATAAAAGTTTGTTTGTTTTTTAAAAAAAATCTTTTAATTTTATTTTTAACTTTTTAGTATTTTTGATGCGAGATTGACTACGGCGTAGTTCGTAGCGCGTAGCAGTGTTTTTCCGTTATATGCGTTTACTGCACTTAAACTACCTGTACAATGTACATCATCAGACCCTGGTTACCATCTAGCACCAAAGTACCTGTCAAGACGAATCAAACGAGCCCAAACTCGTTGGGGTTATATCGTTTAATTACCGAGTTCCCATGGCCATCTTCCAGCTCCATCATCAGACCCTGGTTACCATCTAGCACCAAAGTACTCGTCAAGACGAATCATACGAGCCCAAACTCGATAGGATTGTGTAGTTTAATTACCGACTTCCTATGGCCATCTTCTAGCTCCATCATCAGACCCTGGTTACCATCTAGCACCAAAGTACTCGTCAAGACGAATCATAGGAGCCCAAACTCGATGGGGTTGTGTCGATTAATTATCGAGTTCCTCTGGCCATCTTCCAGCTCAATCATCAGACCCTGGTTACCATCTAAAACCAAAGTACTCGTCAAGACGAATCATACGAGCCCAAACTCGATAGGGTTGTGTCGTTTAATTACCGAGTTCCTATAGCCATCTTCCAGCTCCATCATCAGACCCTGGTTACCATCTAGCACCAAAGTTCTCGTCAAGACGGATCAAACGATTCCAAACTCGATGAGGTTGTGTCGTTTAACTACCGAGTTCCTATATGGCCAACTTCCGGTTCCATCATCAGATCAGCTTCATGTCATAATAATTTTGCATTGTCATCCAATTTACACATGTATGCAAAATTTCAGCTCAATCGGTTGAAGATATCCGATGGGCAATCGTAATTTTAAGAACGTTCACAGTCTGATCTTAGTCTGACATGTCAAAATGTAGGGACATTTTGACAAGTTTTTGACATTTGTTTGTCGCCGAGATGAGACTGCGACTAGATTTTGAACGTTTTAAATTACGAGAATTGGCCTTGTGCTTCAAAATTGAGTTGCAAGAGTCCACCCGAACATAGTTACATACAACATACATACATCGCAAGTTAAATAAAAGCTGGTAAAAGTAAGTGCAGCAAAAGTACTACTTGAAAGTTGGTATTCTTTTGTTGGCTAAAAAACTTAGATAATTTGTTTACTACCGACATATTTAAGAAAAGGAAGATAGCAATGATCACATCACACACATACATACTCATACATGGTTCATTCATCATCCCGAAGAAATTCTATTACGTCATATATACGAGTATATATCTCAAATAAAATATATATATATGTATATTTTATTTGAGACATACTCGTATTACTGAGTAGGTAACTGAGCTGCTCAATTTCATCTACACGGGTAATGGAATACATTATACATATAAGAGTTTTAAAATTTTCTCATGGTATTTTGTCGTCTACCATCGCTTTTCGTGTTATTGACGATAAATTGACAAAAATTCGAAATTAATTTCGGTTTGACCAATTTGCGTTTGAAACTTTAAATTGGTTTTGTTGGTGAGTGCAAGTCACGGGTGTCATTACATCTCATAGCAGAAGATTAAGCTTTCATTATTTACGCCTATTAAAAAAGAGACTTCTAATACCGCTGTCGTGTGTAAGTATGCCTATATTCTATACTGAGAAGCTTAAACCATGAATGTTAATAGGATATCCTGCTCTCTGTACCCACGAATCAGTGCTAAACCCAAATCTAGTATTTGCATAGTGCAAGGAGCTGTCCACTGTTTGTAATTGTGTGTTTATTTAGCATACAAATACACTATAACAATGATTTATGTGAAAATATGCCGAAAAGCGACAGCGGTCTGATATCGTAATCAGCCTATAATGTTCCCACTGCTGGGACACGGCCTCCTCTCTGTGAGAGGGAGTGGGCCGTAATCGATGGATTACGGCCCAACCCGCACTGGGCCCGCGTGGTGACGTGGGCCCAGTGCGGGGTGGTTGACGTCACATGTCTTCGAATATTTTGGTTCTAGAACATGCCGGTTTCCTCACGATGTTTTCCTTCACCGTTTTGCCAGTAGTCTGCTGCAGGTCTAATAATTTTTAGTACCTATATTTGAAATATACACTCCTGGACTTATTTATTTTTATGTTTGTAGGCATAAAACATCAAAATAATGAGAAAAAGTTTGTATGCACTTTTGAAGCTCACATCATCATCATCCACAGCCCAACTTCACTCACTGCTTGGCATAGGCCACTGTTTTCTTGTGCCAATCCCCACGCTCCTGTGCGTGTGACTCTCAAATTAGCGAGTTCAATACAGTGTATTGTCACGGTAATATTATCTATACAGTATTCCAACTTCATAAAAACGGACGAAGCGCGAGCTATGCCTACGCGCCTCGATCTCGGCATGCGCTCGGCATGCAGACAGTCGCGACTGTGCCGCAGTGACGAACGGACGGTGTGTTGTTTTTTTAACAATAACCGCGCGATTTTTTCACAAAAAATAACTTCAAGTACATATTTAATATGACGAGTAGGATATATTGTGCTGTATTTGGTTGCATGAATTCGTCAATAACGCATCCAGAGATAACTTTTTTTAGATTACCTGGAAACTCTGAAAGGTAAGACTATAAAATAATTTTACTTACTAATAGGTAGGTAAATAATGTGTGTCTTTTTAATGGATAAGTATTTCTTTTTATCTCCCTAAAAAAAAGATGTCTGGATTAATAAATAAAGTGAATAAAGTGATTGACACGAGTGAAATAGGTAGTTATAGGCGGTTCTTGAATCATGATACGGTAGGTACGCTTGTGTTAAAACCTTGGGACGTGTGTGTTTTGTTTTGTTAGTTTGTATAATTCAAAGTAATTTTAATTCAGTCGCAAATTTATAATAGACCGATTTGTTATTCAAACATAAACGTGATTTTTTAATTAAATCTACCAATCAAAAAACAACACGCATTTTTATTGAACACTTATTATTCAATTCACAAAGTATTTTATTTGTCTACATAAAAAAAGTATATTTACAATCACAAAACTAAATGGAAATACAAAGTAGGCAAATGTAATGAAAATGCTGGAGGCGGGCAGCCCTATTGCATGTTTACGTACCGCGCGGCTGTAGGCATTTATTTCAAAGATACGGCCGAGTTACAATACTGTATAGATAATATTACCGTGGTATTGTGTCCTAAAGGCCGTGCAATTAGAACCAGTTTCAGAGCAAGTGTGTTGAAGTATTTTTCAACACACTTGCCTTGCTTTAAATTCCCTGTTCTTTGATTACCCGAGAAAACAATGAATACTACTTATAGTGATTATAAAAATACAAACATTGATTTTAATGAACGTTATTCACAAGTTTTCATTTTATAAGAATATAAGCCGTGTGCCCGATGGTATTTCCCAGCTGCAAAAATGAAGAACTTCCGACAGAAGTTTATCCCCATTTAATCCCTTTAGGGTTGAATTTCCTTTGGTTCGTGGCTAAATAACAACAGCTGCTCGTGTCGATTGAAGGTTAAACTTTGCTTGCCGCGTTCTGTGTGTGGATGGGTGACCAAGACCATTAATTTACATATCTGTCGATAATGTCTTCCGTGTCTCCGAAAGCACGTTAAGCCGTTGGTCCCGGTGTCATTTGTAGATCTTTGAGAGTCGCTACGGGTAGTCAGAAGCCCTAAAATCCGACAACTAGTCTTACTGTAGTTACAGGGTAACACAATACCCCTTCGTATTATGTTACCCTGTAACTGACGTTTGCATTTCAGATCTGTAGGTAGTCGTTCCATATAAAATACTGGTAGTCAGGCGGCATCCGATTAGACTGGACGCCGACCTCAAAATAGTTGGGAAAAGGCTAGATAGATTAATGCCCGGTTCCTATAAACAAAACGAATCGTTTTGCTCACCAATGGTGGCATTTTTTATTGCCAAACTGGGCATATAACTAGATTCACAAAAACAACTTTTTGACGATAACTTGCATATCCATTCGTAACTAAATTCATAAATGCGATGAAAATGGAAGTAAGACACAGTTTGTTACCAACTTGTAACATGTACCTTATTGCGAAACATACCGCGAGGTTCCGTGGGTTTTCGCGAGTGTCACGCTGCGCTGTGGTAATCCACAGTTAATGTAGACATGTTAGATCTTATCGCTAACCATGTAGGTATCTGTTATACGTATAGTATGTAACACATCGATGAACTCGTGGCTAAGTAATAACAGCCGCACGGATTGATGGATCAAGTAAAGCTGCGCTTGCCGCGGTCGGTCCGTGGATGGGTGACCATCTTTACATACCGAGACCCCTCCGTGCCTCGGAAAGCATGTTAAGACGTTGGTCCCGGCTGTCATTCTTGGGTCTTTGACAGTCGTTATTGGTCGTATGAAACCCGAAAGTCTGATAACCAGTCTTACCAAGGAGTATCGTGTTATCCTGTAACTGTGTGTAAAATACTGGTATTCACTTGCATCCGGTTAGACTGGAAGCCGACCCAAACATATTTGGGAAAAGACTGGGCAGATTGACGTAACACAACAATGCGAAAATCTTGAAGATGGTTCATTTATTTGAAATTCGCAATATTTTGTAAAAAATATAACTTTTTATACGAGCATGTGTGACACCAAACATTATAAAGGATTGTGGATTCCTACGAATTGTTTTTTGGACAAGTTTGTTGCGATTTGTGACATTTCTAGTACTCCAAATTCTGTTGTTTTTTCATTCTTATAAGGAACAGAACCAGGCAACATAAAAGTGTTCGTGTAAATTGAAATAACCGGTTCCATGTTGACAGTACTTTTTTATTCAAAATTTGCAAATGCAAATCAATATGTTTAAAAAGTTACAGAGAGTCTTCTAAGAACGCTTTCCTGTAGTTACAACGGTTATCGTATCCATCCGAGTGCTTTTTCTCAAAATAGCCGTGTCAGATTTTGATGCCCCTTTGGAAAAAGGTATAGATTCCTACACAAAATATCAAAACCGTATCGCTATTGGGCCATAGAACACCTTTGCCCAGTCTCCTTCCAGAACCATTCTTTTTTTGAGGTTCTTATCTTTACAGCTGACCTGCATCTGAAAGATCGTCACCCTAACTACGTAACGCACTGACAATCACAATCCCCTTAATTTTTTTAACAATGCCCGCGTTACTCACTCCGCAGTCGTTATCACTTAAACCTATTCTGGCTAGCAAATAATCAGCCTATAATGTTCTTTTACTGGCACAGAGGCCTAATCTCTATGAGAGGGAGATGTTTTCTTTTACCTGATGAAATAATTTATACAAAGTAAAGCGCCTGTCTGGATTTGAAACTACGATCTACAACAACTTATAAGTCGCGGTCGTTACCGCTGGGCCGCCGCAGCTCTAGGGCTCTAGCTAGCAAATGATATTATTATATTATGATGTTGATTTTGTTACAATACGTAACCTACATATCTCATTCTTCTTCTTCTTGACAAACCTTAAACACTTTCTTTTCTAGAAACGATCGCATCCAATGAAATCGCTGATTATATTATCTTACTTATTCGAACTCGAAAATAAGGGATGTAAATTATTCCAGTTTCTCCTTTTCATCACTCTGCGGTAGGTGCCAAGTATAAGAGTTGAAAATGTCTTACACCTGTCTGTCTAAATGCTAAGTAGATCTACTAACCTCATAGCTAACGCAATAAGTAACGACGTCAAAGAATAAAAAATTAGGGAACGACCTTCTCAGCTTAAATTTCGTTTTAAATTAACAAAAGAGGCCACGTTCCGCCAAAAGTTTTTGGAGGAGAAATTATTTGTTGTGGCTTACGGTATTAATGCAAAAGTAATCATTTTAATTTAAATGAGGGCCATTCTGACGACAATAAATGTTATAATTAGAAGCTAAAATATATTTGGTGTTGATAGAAATTAAGTGGTTAGTGATAAATTGACTTTACATTTGCCAATAAATGCTTATTTAAATCCAGGTGATATTTTTATTTGTATCTATTTTATAGTTGACATTCATTGTATTATTTTAAATGTATTCGAGAATGCTGCAATTACTAACATAGTTTTTAGGACCACTGTTACTAACTTTATATGGAAATGACATTTCTGAAATAAATGTTTATTATTATTATTTTTTAAAGTATATATCGTTGTTTATTAACATAAATATTACTCTGTTATTAAATAAATGTTATGACTAGCTTTTCCCGTGAGTCCGCCCGCGTCGCAGTTGGAAGGGAACTTTATCGAGGTACCGTCACAACCTTTGCTTGTTTTTCCATCGCTGGAAATTCTTCCCCAGACTTTCCATGACTCATCACCTTAACTTACCTTTTATTCAATACAAAATTGCTCAAAACTCTCTTCGTGAAAAGCGTGCGCGCATCAGCAACTGTAGATGCGTCATGGAACGTTTTGGCGAACAATACAAATAACTCTTATGCAAAACAGATTTTTTTTGAATAAATTTAAAGATGATTGCGACTTTCACTAATGAATTTATTTTACAATTTGATTTTATGTATTATAGTTATTTAATTTTGGTTTTAGTTATAATAGTATTATTGTGGCGTGAATTTGAATCTTTGGTTACTAACATAATTTTTAAGTATACTAGCATAAATATGGATCACTGTGTCTGAATTAAATAAAAAAATAATAAAAACAAAACGAATAATCTTAATAGAGAAATAAGGTGGTCTAATTAAAACCTGTTTCTGCGTTAATAAATAACAAAATGCTTTTCATCTTGGTACCTTTCTTTGCCAGACTTAGTGAACATAAAAACAATGTTGGGATATTGGGTTGTTGCTGTTGGGTTGCTGTCATTGAATTTGGTTTTTATGTTCACTAAAAAGCTAACATTATTAAGATTCAAGATGAACTGCAGATAAATAACAACTTATACCTAATTAATTTTTAAAGTGTAATTTCCTAACTTAACTAACACTATATGAACAAACTAAAATATGGTGTCACAAAATTCCTCCGCATTGCTGTCGACTGGTAATGTACCCGAGAGAATGGAGGCATTGCCACGTTGTACAGTCACTACTTAGATTGAGATTTCCGGGAATGTTGTATCTCAAAATATTCTTCGGCTGACGATACTTACCGTTAAAGAGCAAGTGACGCAGCGGCAGAAAACCTCAGACAAGTATCAATCACACGAGTCCGTTATCGGCGAATCATTGATAAGCCGACCGGGACTGATTTGCGACTCGAATCAGGTCCATTAAGTTCCATTACTATTAATTACTTCGAATGAATCAATACTTACGAGTATCTTCTATTCATGTTTGCTACAAAATAATGTTATGTTTAAAGCTTACCTATATATCACTCTTAATGCATTTCCCTTGGGAGCTTTGCAAGGCATAGCACAATCAGGAAACAGGCCTCCTCTCTGTGACAGGGAGTGGACCACAATCCACAACGCGGGCCCAGTGCGGGTTGGTTGATGTCACATGTTCTCGGTTTTTTTGGTTCTCGGACATGCCGGTTTCCTCACAATGTTTTCCGTGACCGTTTTGAGAGTTTTACAAGGTACTTCACTGTTATTACCGGCACCAGTACAGAATTGCTATACTCAAATGACTGTTTTGCAATGATTAGGGGGAAGTCCACTTTCACTTAAACTTGAATAAAGTTGTAACTGTACGAAGCTGAAGAACGTATATAAAGCTCTGGTAGATAGGAACCATTTTCTAAAGATAAGAAACTAATAATTCACTAAGTTAAAAAAAAAAAAAACTATTTGTGATCTAGAAAAAACAAAAAGAAACTTCAAACCGAAGGTGAGTGATGTAATCATCATTGATGTTGATGCCAACCCCACTCCAGTGTAGTCCAATCAAGTTCTCTCAAACCAGCGTATACCACCGTTTTCTCTAAAACCTCGTTTTATTTAATAAAAATGTCTTAAATTGGATAAATGGAACAAGTCGCCGGTCGAAGTGGAGGTACTTGGGGGAGGCCTATGTCCTGGAGTGGACGTCTTTCGGCGGAAATGATGATGATGATGATGATGAACAAGTCGCCGTTTAGACTATAAAATGGCACGATGAAATCTGCTCACTCACTGTCGCAATGAAATCCAAAGTCATCATGAATAAAATAAGAACGACATAAGTAAATGCACTGGTTTAACGCAACAAATGATTGAATTTAATAAATGTAAACAGAAACGGTACAAGACGTTAAAATTCTTTGGCATCAAGTGGAACATCATGCAAAACAAATGCACGTATCACATTATTGGTCACCAAACGGCCTTTCTCTTGTGATTAACATCTAATTTATAGCCACGTTCTGTGTTGTTACGTAATCAAGATCGATATGTTCTATCTACGCTAATCCTACATGCTAAACATTATAAATAAGTTTCTTAGTCTTTGTTTATGAATGCTAAGAAAGTTCATTCATTAATAGATAATCTGTTTGGGTAAAAATATAACCTTTGGCAATGTGTAAGTGTGTGCATCCAAGAAGTATTCTGGGACGGCAGCTATCTCCATCGCAATCAAGTGTGTTAAGTGTGGTCAACCGTGGCAGTAAGCCCGAACTCGTCCAGCTTCCTCTATGCCATATGACATTCTTGCCCTCGCTCTTGGTGACTTAGCCTCGTGCTACCTGCTAACTCACTTAAACCCAATCCGCGCAAAACGCTGTCTTGCATATTCCATCTTAGCAATACCAGGCCTCCGTCACTCCATGTACTTGCGCGCTATAAGTGCCTACCGCCCAGCCGAGCGGTCTCGGTCCGCCGGCGGATCAAATTCAGTGCGGTTTTCGCAAGCGAAGCGCGCGCACGCCGTTCAATTTTAATAGTGCTGTTCGTTCGTATTATGTTTTATCTAGGTTTCTTCCACAGTCAGCACCAATATATAAAACAAAACAAACTTACAAATATAATAAAACAAACTTTAAAAAAGAGAACCGACTTCAAAACACTAAACCGTAAGAAATAATTTCTTCTTTGATGAAATTGATTTGATTTCGCTTTTTCGATTCGTAATTACCAGCTGTTAGCACTAACATAAAAAAAAAAAACAAATTATTTCTTACGGCTTAGTGCTTTATTTGAAGTCGGTTCTCTTTTTTTAAGGCTTTTTGTTTCATTTCTAGTGAACATCTCCGAAGATCATCATCAAACTCCTAAATGTAACAAATCCTTTTCTGAAAACCGCATCGATATCGGTTTAGCCAAACGCGAGATTATCGCGCACAAACATACATACCTACAAACCATACAAGTCAAACTTCTCAGTTTGGCCTGTATGTCTGATCACCTCCTTTTTTTTAAGTTGGTTAAATATTTTATAAATGATAAAATTTTTAACTGCCACATAAAAGTCAGAACATATTCACAGTTCTCAATAACATAGATAAAAAGTTATGTTAATTTAATTTTATCGAAGAGGCAGCCCTGCGATTACTGTGGAATCGCGCGGTGCGGAGCAATCACTGCTGTACGCTTGAGCATTTAGGCGCATTTTAGCATACAGTGGTTGTTGACGCGAGGGAGTAGGCAATTATCGTAATAGGTATTGGAAATTTTCTACTGAGTGAAGTATCTGTTACGTAGTAACTATTCAGTAATCTGTGGCAATACAGAAGCGGGCCGTAAACTTAACATCGTTTGAGGTGGGGTGCCATTGAGCACAGCAACTTCCCGAAATATCTTGGAATCTGGACAAGTCACTAACATTCAAGCAGAAGCACACTCGCAACCGTCTCCTACAGCGACTACTCTCATGAAAGTCGGGTCCTTCGCCTGACGATATCCGAATTACTGGGCTGGCGCTATCTTTTTCTGCAGGTAAATTCGCGTGCCCCGCGTGGAGTCGTTCAGCCCAAGCAAAGTTAGTGGATTCATCACTGGTTGGCTCAAGCTGACCCCGCTATGAATGCTGTGCCCGCTAGCTGGAATAGCGTCATCAGAAGTTCGCAGAGCGGTGGCAAGCTCAACTGAAAGAGCCAAGATGATTTCCGACACACGACACTCTTTGCACGATTACATCCTCGTGTCAAGGCTGCTAAAGCTGTGGCGAGATAGTGCTTTAGGGGTGCACCACCCAGCTTCCACCTGCTGAAAATCTCCCTCCTGGACATGAGGTGCCTTGCTTAACCTAGAATTCTTTAAATAGACTCCGGACCCAGGTAGCCCGAAGCAAGGAAAACCTGATTACGTCACATAAGACTCCGCCCTGGAGTGACAAACAATTTGCCACTTAATATGGTCTGCAGCGAGTCCTATTGTCTGCACGTTACAGAAACGAATACTGAAGATGTCCAGCTCGTAGCCAAATTCTAGGCTGATTTAATTTAGATTGTTATCGAGACGTTATGGAGAAAAAGAAGTAACAACTTCTACATACTTATATTTGTATTGTATAACGGGCTGGTGTCCGCAACTCCACATCCAAGCGCGTATTTTGCGTACGGCATACTAAAAGGTTTACATCATCATCATCATCCGTCGTGCTCTTGTCACCGCCGGGGTGCCAGCTGTTTTAGGACCCAACGGCCTGGCACGCGACGATGGGAAGAGACCAGACGGAATGACCATAATGCCCTGGAAGTTAGACAGACCTTTGGTGTGGGATGCAACATGTGTCGACAACCTTGCGCCATCCCATCTTCCTAGCACGGTGGGCTGTGCTGGAGCGGCTGCTGCTGGTGCAGAAAACCTCAAACGGCGAAAATATTCCAGCCTGCTTGGGAGTTATATCTTCGAGCCGTTTGGGGTTGAAACACTAGGGCCATGGGGTCCGAGTGCCCACTTGGTGTTTCGAGATATCGCCAAGCGGTTAGTCGACTCTTCACGTGACCAGAAGGCTGGCCTGTTTCTTGGCCAAAGAATTAGCATCGCCATACAACGTGGCAATGCTGCCAGCCTTTTGGGCACTGTTCCTGTTGACAGCGATGCGGACGAATTTTTTGATGCCCTATGATTCTTTTTTTTTCACTTGTACATATGTATTATTATTTTAGACTTTTAATCTCAAGGCTATGTATACCAGTCAGGTTTTAGTACATCTTCATCTAGATTTCCTATCAAGGGTTTCTAATTATAGTCTAGCAGTAATTATTATGAGCGTATTTTCAATATTAAATATACTATTACGATTATCATTCCTGGCAGCAACAAATCCTCACATACCCTTATCTGCGCAACTCATGTGCCGAACAATTTGCCTTTTTCTGTATATAAAGTTCTTTTTGATAATATACACAATTTAATCAACTCAATAAAAACTGATAATATATTATTGCTGGGGGACTACAAAATACCTACAGCACAATGGGCTAAACTTGATCCTGCTCAAAACTATATGACTTGCCTGGGCATCTCACAGACCTGAAATCGTTTAAGGGACTTTTTGATTATTCACGATGTCAAGCAATTCAATCATATATCTAAATCGAATTGACGCATACTAGATCCTTGTATCTGATGCGAAGTGCACTGTTTTGAAACCTAATCAAGACCTTTTACCAGCAGACAGCCACCATCCTCCATTTGACGCACTGTTGTCTCTTAACATTAATATCAGTTTGTCCAAACCTCTACATATACCGAAATATAATTACCGTAAAGCCGACAGACAGACACAGTAATTAACGAGGACATTGATGAGATTAACTAGGAGGGCACTTTGGACAGCAGTTCGACTGATACGTGCATTGCTGCTTTTTACAACTGTTTATATGGTATAATAAAAAACCGCATACCGCTATCGAAACCACCAAACTTACACTTCCCGGTCTGGTTCTCCAAACCGCTCTGAATCCACATCTTTAAGTATAAAAAGAAAGCCTGGTCTAAATGGAAAAAGTACCGCCATATAAGTGACTACGAAGTATTTTCCTTGTATAGAGCGCGTTTTAAAGAGGAATGTGACAAATGTTTTCATAAATACATAAATAGTGTCGAGGATGGGATTCCCAAGGATGTCAAGCACTTTTGGGTTTACGTCGCTAATCGACAAGGCAGTTCGGGTATACCGACCAACATATTTTATAATAATTTAACCTCTAGCGACCCTGTTGAAATTTGTAATTTGTTCTCAGCATTTTTTCAGTCAGTTTATGAGCCTTCTAGTCTCTCTCCCGGATGGTGCTCAGCTTCTGATTTGAGTAATGGTAATGTCAATAACAGTTCTCTTTGTACATTGAATTTCACTGTCCATGAAGTTCGCAGACGGCTAAAATCGTTAGATATAAATAAGGGGCCGGGGCCTGATGGCATACCGTCCTATTTTCTAAAGAAGACAGCTGAAACAATTTGTATGCCCCTTTCCATGCTATTTAACAAGTGTATTCAAAGTGGTACATTTCCGTCGTCGTGGAAGAAAGCAATTATAATACCAGTGCATAAAAGAGGATCTAGACAAAACATAGAATACTATAGACCTATATCGATATTTTGTACTCTTGCAAAACTATTTGAAAAACTTGTTCATCCGGCCATTTATCCATTTTTGCGACACAATATAATACCTGAGCAACACGGTTTCGTTAAAAATAGGTCTACACTGACTAACTTAATGATCTTTACAGATCACTTGTTCAATAACATGGATGCAGGATATCAGACCGACGCTGTTTATACAGATTTTAAAAAGGCTTTCGTTAGGGTGGACCATTCAATTTTATTAAATAAAATAGCCTTTAATGGCATCAGAGGTAACTTACTGCGTTGGTTCTGTTCTTATATCAGCAATCGCAATCAAACTGTAGTGAGCAATGGATACAAATCAGACTCATTTCTGGCGTCTTCAGGCGTTTCCCAGGGATCTATTCTGGGCCCATTGATGTTTGTTATATATATAAACGATATTTGTAACTGCTTTTAAAATAGTAATTTCTTATTATACGCTGATGGTCTTAAGGTATTTAGAACAATAAAAAACACTGTTGATAGCAGCCTTTTGCAATAGATTGTATGATTATTGTATTGAAAATAAATTAAAACTAAGCATCCCTAAATAGATAAGTTTTACTAAAAATAAAAATGTAATAACCTGTTACAAGACTCTAGTTAAAGAAACCTATATCTGTGATTTGGGCGTCATTCTTGATTGTAAACTTCACTTAATTATACGTATAGATAAAATTACTTGTAAAGCATTTAAAATGTATAATCTTGTTATGAGAACCGCGTCAGATTTTAAACGACCAACCACATATCTTTATTTATTTAATTCTTTAGTTCGCCCTCAAGTTGAATATGCTTGTATGATTTGGGATCCCTATTATAATATACATGAAACTGCAATAGAGAGAGTTCAGTGTAAGTTCCTTAGTACAATGCAGTACAAATGTCGTATCGAAAGTTTATCTTACAAAAACGCATTCAATAAGTTTAGACTATTAACATTACGTTCTTGATGCTTGTTGCTCCAAGGAATGATGCTTCATGGACTTGTACAGACACCAGCACATCAAGCTACTACAATTTGTCAAATTTCTTTAATAGATTTTCAACTTTATTGCTAAAGCATTAAGGTTCAAGGTTGATTGGGAAAATTTGACAGTTCCGGGTAGCTGGACCTGCTGGCGTCTGTACATAATAAGTTTGATTGCTCTGAATTGATAAGTAAAATTTGCTATATTGTACTTAGGATAGTAATGTGACGAGAGGCGCGCTCTCCACTGTTTGCTACAACTCCTTGTCGTACAAATGCAGGAGAGAGAGCGCCGCTCCAGAGATTGGTTCAAGCGTACAATAATAATTTTATCGATATCGATGTATTTGCCCTGTCTAAACAAAAATTTAAAAAACAAATTTTTAACCTCCTTGTTCAAAATTTTTAATTATTGTATTAATATGTATGTATTAATTAAGTATGTATTAACTATTGGGTTTTAAGATAACGTAATAATTTGTATTGTTGTTATATATTGATCTTATTTAAATTTACCAAAACTGTATCATAAATTAGTAACATGTGGAAACGTAGTGGATTGTACATTTACTTATAGCATACAGTATTTCTAGAAATAATATACAATGTACGATTGTTTGTTTTCCCAAATAAAATAAAAAAATAAAAATAAATTGTTTGAAAAGAAAATATCAAGCCTAACCGTTTAAAAGGGTTGTTTAAATAAAACTGGATTGCAATTATCAAATAACCCTTGGCCTTGTTTAGAACGAACCTTTCATTGTTTAAGTTTAAAGAACAAAAATCACTTTATCAACAACATTGCACCATCGCTCGAAAAGTGGCTCATATTGCACCGCTTTTAGGTATACAATGCAGTGAATGGAGCACGAGTAACTAAGTACTGGTTTTTAATCTCATCAAGGACCCTTCAATCAAATAATCTGAATAAGGGCTGATTTTTCAATCGACAGATAATTTTTTATTCGTTGAATAAAATTGACGTCTCACAGATTTTGTATGGCAGAACTGTCAAAAATTCAAAATCATTCTTCTGATAAAGTTATGTGGCGTTGGAAAAATCAGCCCTTAATAAACAAACATTATATTAAGTTCCGATGTTTTAATCGACAGATAACTTTTATTCGAGGAATAAAATTGACATTTGACTGTTTTTGTGTGAAATAACTGTCAAAATTTCAAAATTATTCCTCGAATAAAGTTTTCAAATGATTGAAAAATCAGCCCTTAATCAAATTATTTATTCCTTTTAATAAATTAACATTAAGTGTTCTATATTTACCAAAAGGCTTCATCAATCCAGATTTACCTATTTAAGTCATTGCTATACGTCAACTTGGAAGGCCGATTAAAAACAACTCCTAAAAGCTAATGAGACACAGTTAATTTTCTTTTGCTACCGATCTGTATGGTAGGGGTTTTCGAGCAAGCAGATCCAGCGCGAAAAGTTAATATATTCATATTCTTTTATTTGCATTCCATGAGGTAAAAAGGTGTGCACAAAATGTTTATAGTTAAGAGCCGTTGTAGACCCTGTCAGGGCATAGCAAAATTATAGTTATACCTACATATTAAAAATCTAAATCGTAGAAACAAAAATCAGAATATAATTTTACATGAAAACTAAAAAATTACGCTCATATAAAAAAGTTGATAACAATAACATAAATAAATATATTATAAGGGTAAGTAGGTACTAGTAGCTATTTTCTTAAAATACTATTTTTATATTTAGATATATTTACTTCGGTGATATGAAAACAAAAACTAAAACAAATGAGACAATGCCTATAAAGTATTTGTTTCAAAACATAAAGTTGATATATTTCTAAATGACCAGCTGTGGCCGGAAGGCATGACTTTTAGGCGGTTTATACATTTCATGTATCGAACTAAGCCAGAGTCTAGAGTTAAAGTTGATTAAATGGTTTTAAAATGTTAAGGAACACCAACAAGTACTCAACGTTTACTAGTTTTAATTGTCAGTCAACAAAACGCTCTATTGATAACATTCGAGCAATCTGTGCTTGGTCAGATGTTATAGCCCTCCAAGAGACATGGCTTCTTCCCCATGACATATTGATGTTAGGAACCATAAGTCAAGACTTTGAATTTACTGGTAAGTCAGCGGTTGATACAACCGTTGGACCGTTAAGAGGAAGGCCGTATGGGGGAGTGGCCATTCTCTGGAGGAAAGGCATGTTTGAGTCGGTCTCTGTTTTGGACTGTGATAGTAAACGGATTGTAGCCATAAAGGCAGTCATTGGTGAGCGCTCCATTCTGATTTTTTCTGTCTACATGCCTACGGACTTGCGAGAGAATTTGACTATGTTTACTGATATATTGAGTGAGATAAATGCTATTGTAGCAAGTTATGACGTTGAAAATGTTTTTATATTGGGAGATTTTAACGCGCACCCCAAATAAAACTTTTATAATGAATTGACTAACTTCTGTACAGACCAGTAGTATGGGTTTGTGCCGATATTGAGTTCCTAGGTGCTGAGAAAAATCACTACACATTTATTAGTGATGCGCATGGGAGTAGGAGATGGCTCGATCACTGTGTGGTATCTTTGTCAGCTTGGCACACTGTTGTAGATGTAGGTATTAAAGAGGATGTGTATAACTCCGATCATTTACCCTTCTATATTATATGTGATTCGAGTATAGTAAGATCAAAACTGATGACTCAGACAGTGCCTCGTAGTGCGATTATATGGGGTGAAAGAAACTGTTCTGAAATTGACAGATAC
Organism: Apamea anceps; assembly: GCA_951799955.1. Classification (NCBI taxonomy): domain Eukaryota; kingdom Metazoa; phylum Arthropoda; class Insecta; order Lepidoptera; family Noctuidae; genus Apamea; species Apamea anceps. The sequence continues at coordinate 18,049,524 of OX637500.1, read as the reverse complement.
CGGTTTTTATGTAATAGTAAATTGCGAGATATCGATTTCCCTCAAGAATTTACGAAGTGCAGTCATGGGTCATGCAGCTTAACTGAACATAGAGTAATTTTAGATAAGTTATATGATCGGATTGTGAACGTTCTTAGTGAGGCAGCTTTTCTAATATAGGTAACACAAAAATAAAAGAGATCAGTTTTATGTGTATCACAATTATAGATTCAGTAGGTAACATTTTATAATTTACTTATTGTGTATTTAGAAGTCATACATTCTTAAATAATTATATACATGTGGATATTTATCAAGAAGATTATAAAATTAAACCTAATTTAATTTTATAATCTTCTTGATAAATATCCACAACAACAACAACACAACAACAACAACAACAAGAACAACATCAAGAAGATTATAAAATTAAACCTAATTTAATTTTATAATCTTCTTGATAAATATCCACATGTATATAATTATTTAAGAATGTATTTATTGCAATTATAGTCTTTCATTTAAGTATTCGTGTATAGGTACTATAATAGCTTTTGTTTAGTAAAAATAATTTTTATTTATTAATGAAAAATATTGGATTTATTTATATTTCTTCTGGTAACTTATTATAAGTATAAGCCATTACCTTTTTATTGGTAAGCTTTGCTTTAGGACACTGTCGCGGCGTTTGACCTGGGGTCAGCCATTGCATTTTTCGCTTACGGTTATCGTAAAGAATCCACTTTTCATCACATGTCACAATTCGATCCAGCACCCTAGTTGCGTAACACACAATCAATCGGAATCGGTTTCATTTTGACAGTTCAACAACATTCATTGCGTTATTTACATGTTGAGCAGACAAATTTTTCGAACTTATGAAGCAATGGATTAGCAATTTGCTTCAAAATGATTCAGATTACGATTGATCGTGTGTTACGCAATTAGGGTGCAGATCAGTCACATCATGAGGCACCCATTTCTCATGTTCTTTTTTTTTATTGATTTGACGCAAATGAGTCAATATTGTTGGTAAGGCAACGTTAAACCATGCCGCTAATTGGGTAGTTTGGCTCGGATCGTGTTCCACCATCTCTTTCAATTCATTGTTATTCACCTGTGTCTCTGTGTCTGTGTGGTCTTCCACGTGGTTCGTTCTTCAAATCAAAGTTTCCATCACGAAAGCGTTTAAACCAAAATCGCACGGTGCGTTTATTAGCAGTCCCTTCTCCAAACGCAACATTGATATTGCGAGCTGTTTCTGCCGCGTTAGTTCCGCGTCGGAACTCGTATTCAAAAATAACTCAAATTTTCGAAGTATCCATCTTTCTTGTCTAAGCTGAATAAAAAAAGCAACTGAATGTCGATAATCGAATGTTGCACATTTTTTAACCGACTTCTAAAAAAGGAGGAGGTTCTCAATTCGGATGTTTGTATTTTTTTATTTTTTTTTATGTTTTTTCGCGCATTACTCCGTCGCTTGCCAACCGATTTGAAAAATTCTTTTTTTGTTGGAAAGGGTATACTTCCCAAATGGTTCCATAGAAATTTCATAAAAAACGATTTAGTAGTTTGGTTTTTAAACCAAAATTACTGGTAAAAATTACAACTAAAAAGTGAAAAATAAAAACTTTTTTGCAAAAAAAAACAACCGACTTCCAAAAACGACACTACAAAGTGAAAAATAACTTTAATTTCGGAAGTCGGTGGTAACCAACGAAAATGCGAACCCAACGACACCGACTTCCGAAATTAAAGTTTTTATTTTTTTAAAAGAAGAACTTCATAGGTCCCATGTGAAAAAAGTTTCACTCAAAAATCTCAAACCATGAAGGTTCTACGAGTATGTCAATTCGAAGTACCCTATTATATTTTTATCGAAATGACATAGGTACTTGAGGAGTGCTTTTTTAATGGGGATGTAGGTATGTTTAATCTATTTTTATGTCTTAAAGTAAATTTAGTTTGTATGTCTTCTCTTTTTGTGTAGAATTCCGGGTTTCTACGTTTAAATTTACAGAGTTCGAAGATGTAGAGGCAAGGTGTAGAGGCATGATGAGAGAACACCAAAAAACCTTCCAAGTTGACGTATACCGATGTAGTTAGCATGATAGGCTATTTATATTTATTTATACAAACCTTTTATATTAATGTGGTTGTGCTTATATATATATTAACTATGTGTGCATAATGTTTTTGTCAGACTGACCGCTGTGCGTTTTTAACTTGACAACACCTTTTTATTGCCTATTCGTATTCTTTAGACCTTATTTTTTGTCATTAAAATAAAAAAATAGAAATCTTTATTTATCTCCACAAATTACATATCAACGTGAACGTGAGTCACAGTCAGACACAGACATTAAATTAAAAGAATAAATATTTGGTGGAAGGTACATGTTTCTTGCACACGAACAACATATTGCTCATTATTGAATAGCAATGACTTCAACCATCGAAATATATGTGATAACAATAATATTCGCGTGGAATCGCAATCGCAATCTGATAAACGCGGCAATGTTTTTTACAATATTTCGTGCATTAAATTTAGTATAGTGAGTGGTATTACTGTACAATTAAAAAGATGTTTACTTAAAGTAAAATAAAATACCAATTGTCCTTGTCACAAATAATGGTATTAGATTTTACCGTAATAAATGAGACATGTTTAAGGCAAATTTTACCAAAGTCCTGATACCAATTGTGCTTGTCAAAAATCAGATTTTACCGTAATAAAATAATGTGTCTAACTAATTTAACACGGTTAATACAGGGCGACCAATTCGAAGGTATACAACTTTAAATTAAGATATATTTGATTAGAAACGAAAATTACTAGAAATTTTGCCATAATTATATAATACAGGCTTGGCAATTTTGTAATATTAAAATAACATCCGCCAAATCTCCACCTTTTTGCTGGTTTAAAATGGGATAGGTTTTCATCGAGTTCTTCACCAAACTTTCGCATATTCGTACTTTATTAGGCTATTAAAGTCACAAATATTCTGCTTTTAGTGTTCAGAATTGAACATGACACATCCCTTTGGGATAGCCCTCAGGATTTGGTGAATTTTGGGTTAATTAATGACAACATTTCTTGGAATTTTTTGTTTCGGAAACATTCCTCTCAAAGTCTAGATTAGGTATGTTTCGTGCTACATGGTTTCTGGCATCATATTATTAGAACCACATGTCAAGGTCTTATTGATTTGATGAAATTAAAAATGAAAAAGCTTGATAGTGTTTTGATTGCCATTCGCAGTACCAGCAGCACATGTCCTGCAGTCTCGTCAAGGAAGAATGGTGCAATTACTCCACGTAACCCAATCTGACTAAAATAATTAAGGGGTCTTGTTTGGATCAACAAAAGTTGGTCTTCTGCAAAATTAATAGTAAAAATATTGTTTAATTAAAAATCCACCGCGAACAAAATGGGATCAGTACAGATTTGCTGAAAAAAAATTGGGTCATACTGGTATTTCAATCCGTTTAGGAACTTTAGGATAAAATAACTGAAATTAATGCGGGTGTCATGGCCATATAAATGGTGCATAACAAATTTGACACATTTTAATTATATGGTGATAACCACCATTTGGTTAAAAGAAAATAACCGTAAAATTTGGCGCCAATCAAAAACGGTTGCCAAAAAATGTTGTATACATTCGAATTATTATTGGCCACCCTACGAGTATAGCTATGAAAGGCAAAGTAACGTGAGATTGTTATGATACCCATTCATTAACATCAGCGAACAGGAGCCAGATGCAATTGTTGAAATAACATTTTGTGAAAAAGAATCACACGAGTAAAATAGAACTGAATAACTGAATATTCACTACATTATCGGCAATGTACATTTTAACGAATACCTCTTCTTAATAAAATATAGTAGAAGGGTTAGTGTTCTAAAGTAAAAATAAATAACTTTCATTTGGTATTTATGACACATTGGCCCTGATTCCCTTGTTCACAAACTAAACTAAATTTAAATTCTGTGCATCTTTTTCTTTCTATTTCACTAAGAAAAGGACAGAAGATAAAATATTAGTTTACTCCTGTCAAAGTAAGTTACTCCATAGACAGATTAGACGTGATTAAAAACATGGCTGCTAAAAATACGTCAATTTACGTCAGGCGCTGACTAGTTTGACAGGATTAAACTAATATTTATCTTCTGTCTTTTTCTAAATTAAATAGAAAGAAAAAGATGCATTGAACTTAAAATTTAGTTTAGTTTGTGAACAAGGGAATCGGCGCCAATTACCTGATTCTTTTAAATTTCCTGTAAAGTTAGACATTTCAGGTCGATATACACAGACCCACGAAAACATGCTTAGCAGTGGTGCTGGCGACAGCGAGACTAACGAGGCAGACTTCAACCACTAGACCAACTCCCCAAAATATAAAAGTTTGTTTTAAAAAAGCGAATATCACGTTTTTTAATGAACACCGTTCGTAAAAGTAACAATGTAACAACTACTAAATCCTTAATAGAAAATGTATTTTTCTCCAAACAGTCAATCCGAAGTTACGATTCTAAAGACTTTCTTTATTATTGAGGACGACGTACCTACCTAAAGTGAGGGCAATAATAATTCTTAGCTAGGAACATGGCAATAATGGTGTAGGTCAACACCATCTGCCGCCTTCTGATTTATGACATCTTGGGGAAAAAACGCTCTCGAGCAAGCTTGGTTCGTTTCTTACCGCCATACAAATGACGAAAAAAGATTTTAGCACATTTCAGCTGAACTTAGCGGCCGCGTTTGTGACACTTAGGGCAAGATTCATAGACCGTACTATGACTGCTTGGTAAGCGTTCCATATAACCGAATGTGAGCAAGCGTTTCATTCGAATATGGACAATAATTCTCTGTGAATAATGTTCACATTCGTATACGACGCTTATTTTACTTAGTAAAGTCAAAGTGCAATTTGTGAATCTTGGCCTTAGTCCACTGTGTATTATTTCTATTACGCTGTTGGAGAAAAGCAGTTGTTTAGGTAAAAGACACGTTGATTAAATCAAGTAGTGCTTTATAAAGCCGTCTCTAGCCAGCATTTTGAACACACGCGCTGTTTTACGAGTATAATATACGTTTGGAAATGTTAACAAAACCTAAATACTTTAAAAAATTTCCATTAGCCATGTTCTTGTGGGGAACCATACTAAACATCGAGAAGAAGAGTCCCTTAGAGTGGATCCCTCGGCATGCACATATGCAGCCGTCATCTTGAATTTTTATTTTGACCTCAGCTTCAGAACCCTCGTAGATTGCAACTCCTGAAAGTAGTTTGTTCATAATTGACTACTGAATCGATTTTAGTAACTTTTAATACAGGTATTTTTTTCAAAAATTATGGATTTTGCTATACCGACCGCCGATTGAGTTAAAGAAAATGAAATCTTATCTCAAGGTAATAAGACTTAATTTTAAATGCATAAAGTAAAGCTAGGGTCAACACGATTTTCTTATTAATAGCGTTAACAATTTAAGTTTTGGGCATTATATAATGCTTTTAACTCAATACTCTAATTGGGGTGTATGAGGTCTTGCGTTAATTATGTTACATATTGTCCAGGGATATTATTATTATTATTATACTGTATAAGCAAGTCTGTATTCGATGCACCATTTGGCCAAAAATTGAGCAACATCATTGCTCTGCGGACAATTGGGATTGATGTTGTTTTGCACACACCATGAAATCCTCCAACGCTTGATAGGAGCTTTGTAAGGTGATAACGTAGAGCTTCTCCTGATCTTGTTTAGGAGTTTTCTTTCTTCAGGAGACCAATGAGCTACATTATTCGCCCAATTTTCCATGCTACAAGTTCCAATTTTTGCACGTCACTCGTGCTCGTGGCTCGTGCCTGTTGTCAAGTCAAGGTTGTTGTGTAGCTTCCAGATTCGTACTGGCTCTGATAGAGCTTGCATCTGACCGATGACCACCCCAGCCTGCTTCTGCAACGTCTGTGGTCAACAAGTCAGTCACCTCTTTTTTGTGAAAGACTCCTGAACGTATGACGTGTCTATGGCGTGTCGCCACAAGCGTAGTTCTCACTGCACACAAAGAGGTAGATCTTTCTTTTGGGATCCTTTGAGTCGACTAAACATTCTTAGGAACCTTTGTGTTCGTCGACAATGTAGGCGCCCTTTCAATGTTGTCTAGTTTGTGAATTTCACTTGACCTAGTAAGCATTGACTCTCCCGAAGAGTGCAACGACCTTTTTGTAGAAGTCTTGTTAGAACGGTCTTTATTTTTGTTATCTTTTTCGGAGATAAAGCCTTGGTGTTGTCCCTAGTGTTCCATAACAGACCTAGTTACTCCAGTTCTTCCGAGGGTGCTAGCACTGACTTTTAGTAATTTACATACCAACCTAGACTTTCCAGAATTTTTATGGTCTCTGGACCTGACTCTGTAACATGTTTCTGTCTTGGCTAACTAGGATATAATCATCTAGGTAGATCAATAGTCTTATTGCCCGAGCAAGTAAGATCTCTGCAATCCAGTTGGAATGGCAAAGGTTTGGGGGGCAAAAGACAGACTAAACGGTAGTGCTGTTAATTGTAGCAGGTGGTCGTCGTAGCAAACCCTTAGAAAATGGCGGTGGGGTCCTGATATCGGCAAATGAAAATAATATCCTTGGTGGCTATCTTTTTTTCCCCATCCAATCGTTCTCTTGGAAGAGGTCTGTGACATCTGTCTGTGACACTAACTGAAAGTGCTTGGTTGCTATATGTCTGTTGAGACCCCTGAGTTCGAATATATGGCGAATACCTGGGGGCATTCTACTTCTTTACAAAAAACATCTTGGATAGGAAACCGGAGTTTAAAACTGCGGGCACTTCCAAAATTCTCTTTTCTTTTAAGTTGTTTATTACAGCTGTCATATTCAGGGGAAAGTCTTAAATATTGAACAGGTGGTCTTACATTGAAAGGCATAAGCACATATCTATAATAAATTGGTTTGCTCCAGATTCCTTGCATGCTATGGTGCTTTATGCACCCCACTGAAAAATTTGTCAGCATTGTACGTGTACATAGTCAATTTTGTTTTGTGTTCTGATCTGAGTACTTCTTTACGAAGCGGTTTTTACGAAAGTTATGACGATTTTGCGAAGCCTGTGTGCTATCTTGCTTCATCTGCTTGTTGTCAAATCTAGTATTTTTAGTATAGGGATTGTGTCCTCTTCTTTCATGTTTGCCTACGGATTGCTCTTCCTTCTTTAATATATTCTGTTTTTTTTTAACCATGATTGAGCTCCTAAAGAATTAATGGCAGGTTGCAAAACGTTACAGCTAAATAAATATTCATTGCTTGGAAAATCTTTCTCAAGGTCACTTTTAAATTGGGATTATTAACTTACTTAATTATCCCTACTCTTCTAATCTCATTAGATCTCTCTATTTTATTCAAAAAGAGAATAAAAGGTCCATTTAACTCTTTTAGATTTTCTTTTTTTTTCTCTTTTGGCAAGTAGGGGATTTCTCTTCGTGATTATTTCAGAAATACACAGATCCCAAGAAGAAGGAAGCTACCCGATATAGCCGTGGGGATAACGCGGAAGAAGTGGAAATGGGCTGGCCACATATTCTGCAGACCGGGAGCGGAGACCCGGAACAGACCATAGGAGCCTAGGCAGGCCTAGGCTTGGTCAAAGTAACATGTAATAGTTGGAAGCAGGAAGTGCCCAAGACCGGGTAAAGTGGCGTGGCGTGCAATGGATGTGCACTCGACCCGCGTCACATGCCCCGCTTGCTTCCCTCCAGAGCCGACGGACTCGGCACTCGCGGGATGAGCGAACAGCGTGATCTACTAGCGCGAGAAACTGGCTCGTTTCAAAAAACCCTGATTCCATTTACGAATCAGGTTTTAAGATTTGGAAGTCAAGTAAAAATGTGCGGATTTTTCGGATGACGGATTATCCGGATTTCATTCCTTAGGCAGAAAACAATGGGCTGGTTCATCAAGATATTGTGCTCCTTAATTAAACGAATGTTTTAGGTTTTATCCAATAAACCTCGACTTTATCAATCAGAATGGAGTTTTATCCTATTCATTCAAAGCTACATTATTATTAGGTACTTAGGTCAGAACCTACTAGAAAGGAGAGCATGCTCAAGTGCATTTGCCACTAGCTTTCCGTTTTGAAGAGTCATCATCATCATCATTTCAGCCGAAAGACGTCCACTGCTGGACATAGGCCTCCCACAAGCATCCAAGAAAGGATAATATGGTGTAATTCTGCGTTGAAAAATCATCTGCGATGTCCCTGGCGTTATCGATTTCGACAGGCAGCAGTAACCACTTATCATCCAGCAGGTGGTCTTGTGCCATAAAATAATATAAAAAAAGCCTGCATAGTGCGAAATGGACTCACGCCTCGAGGGTTCTTCGTAGTTCGTACCTTGGAAGGATTTTTTTTGGTTAGCCTAATCAGCCAAAAATGTTTCCACCAGCTGGGACACAAGTCTCCTTCCTTCGAGTGAATCTAACACGCGGGCCTAGTGCGATTTAGTAGATGTCACATGTCTTCGACTTTTTGGTTCTGTCGGTTTCCTCATGATGATTTCCTTCACCGTTTTTCTCAGTTAACTAGGTTTAATTGCATAAAACTATGTATTGGTATTGCTGATTTCTAAAAAAAAGGTGTTTGTTAGAGATGATAAAGTCTATTTTGTTCGTGTAATATTTACAGAAACTTACGTCAACTGTATTTGTTCCAAATTTTTGCAAACTTCAGAGATGGTACTTTTTAAGACATTTTTCATCGTTTCTTTCAGTTGCAATAGAAATAGCACAAGCACTATTTAATACAATTTCTTTCAAGCCAATAGCACAAATTAAGTAAGACTAGTTCACGAAATTTTAAATGGTCTGATACATGTTCCAAAACTACTAGAAGACGTACCTAAATGTATCTGTTCCCCGTAGTAGTCAACCCAGGACCGACCGCAAATTAGATATGTTCATACCATCTACAGTTTGAACCAACCTCGGGCGATCAGTACCACTGAACCGTTTGATAATTGGCAACGAGGACGTATAATGAAAGTCACTCTTGCACCAATACCATTGACATCTTCTCCAAAACATCCTGGCTCAATTTCGCAATCATCTTTTACGACAACTTACAGATTGCTGACAGTTGATTCTTGTTTTAATTCTGTCACTCATGTTTTGTTCTGTATTTCTTTGTTACAGTTTTAACTTTTTTAATTAATGTAATTATTTTATGTTATTCATTTGATTGTTGTTTTTTATTGTATTATTATTGATTTATTTGATTTTATTATTGTACCTTATTTGATTTTATAATTAATAAATTATTTGATTTTATCCTTTATTTCATTGTAATCATATAAATTATATTTTTAAATATTAGAATATAAAAAGTATAAAAACATTTAAAAATATAAAAAATAGTAGCCCACCGGTATCGGGAACAGGGTCCAAGCTACCGGTGGTCAGGGCTCTAGAGAGAGGAACCTCCTGACAATGCGAGCCGTGTCAAGAAGTACCGCTTTCTGAATCAAGCCCTTGATCCAGCTGCCCAACGAGAGCCTCTTCAGGTGTTGGTCGAGGCTCTTGGCTATTAAGCCATTGGCTGTCACGACTATCGGCACAATGATCGCTGAGTCCACATCCCACATGTCGACAACCTCGCGAGCCAAGTCAAGATACTTGATTTGTTTATCTTTCTCGGCTTTCACGAGGTTCCCATCATGCGGGACGGTTATGTCAACAATCATTGTGCGTCGCTCTGATCGATCCACCACCACTATATCAGGCTTATTGGCAACAATAGTCCTGTCAGTGATGATGGATCGATCCCAGTACAGTGTGATATTACCATTTTCGAGAACTGGGTCGGGCACATACCTGTAGTACGGCACCTCCGATTCCACAAGGTTGTATTTCAGAGCAAGTTGCTGATGGATTATCCTAGCTACAAGGTTGTGTCTATGCAAGTACTCTCCGTTAGCTAGACGAGAACACCCGGAGATAATATGCCTGATTGATTCTCCCGGCCGGTGGCATGCCCGACAGATGTCAACCGTGCCGTCTTTCACAATAAATCTCCGGTAATTATTCGTCATCATAACTTCGTCCATAATTGCACAGACAAAACCTTCGGTTTCTCCAAAGAGGTCACCGAAACGCAGCCAGGCTACGGACGCTAGTAGATCTACATCGGGCCCATGTAGGGCCCGGTAAAAGCGTCCGTGAAGCTCCTTACTCTGCCATACTTCCATGCGATCATTGGTGTCAAGCACTACTGGCTTGCGCCAGTTCTCTTTAGCCAAGGAGAGCGGGGTGAGGCCCTTGTCCACCGCGACCACATCTCGATGCATCCCCACGTCGGTTTCTAAGAAATATTCCCTGAGACTGCATATCTCGCGATTGTGGAGGGTCTTAGCGTTTAAAAAGCCTCGACCTCCACACTTTCGCGGGATATACAGCCTCATTACCGATGACCGTGGGTGATGCATTCGATTTGCAGTAAGCAGCGTACGGACCCTCCTATCCAGGGCGTCGAGTTCGGTCTGAGTCCATTTGAGTATGCCGAAAGAGTACATCAAAACCGGCATGACCCAACCGTTGAAAGCGCGCACCTTGTTTCCGCCTGATAAAAGACTATTGAATACTTTTTTCAGGCGGCCATAGAAGCGCTCCTTCAACGATTGCTTCATGTCAGTTACATTGATGCCCAACGCTTCCGACATACCCAAATACTTATAGGTTTCGGATGCGGAGAGGGCTCTAAGATTTGTGGAATCCGAGAGTTGTGTTCCCACGGATTCCACGATCTCCCCTCGCTTTACATGCATGACCGCACATTTGTCCACACCAAATTCCATCCTGATGGCGCTACTGAAAGTTTCAGTAATATTCAGTAGCTCCATCAGTTGCAAATTGTTGGGGGCAAAAAGTTTCAGATCATCCATGTAGAGGAGGTGAGATATAACCTGACCACCTCTCCTCAGCCGATAGCCTAGACCTGAATCTTCCAGCAGCGTGCTTAGAGGATTCAAGGCTAAGCAGAACCAAAGCGGACTCAAACTGTCGCCCTGGAATATGCCTCGCTCGATCCTTATCGGCTCGCTATTCCTCTGGATATTTCGACATCCTGGATAGCAAAGGACCGTCCTCCATTGCCCCATACACGTCATCAGGAAGGTGCGCAGAGTTGTATCTACTTTATACAACTCCAGCACCCTCATGAGCCATGTATGTGGCACGGAGTCATAAGCCTTCTTATAATCTATCCAACATGTCGACAGATCCTTTCGGGAACGACGAACCTGTTGGCTAATGGCCATATCAATGAGAAGTAGCTCCTTAGTACCGCGGGACCCGTTCTTACATCCATTTTGAGAGACAGACATGATGGAGTTGGTGTCTATATGTTTATTAATTTTAGCTCTCAAAATGGATGTAAGAACCTTATAGACCGTCGGTAAACAAGTGATCGGTCTGTAATTTTTGGGATCCGCGGTACTACCTGATTTATGGAGCAGGTGGGTTATTCCTGTCGTTAGGAACTGGGGCAGCGACCCTGACTCTAAGGCTGACTGGAACTGGGATGCCAAGGGGGCGTGCGATCTTTGGAACCACTTTATCCAAAAGTTGTGCAGCCCGTCCCGCCCTGGAGATTTCCAGTTAGGCATCGGACGGACTGCACGAGCAATATCTTGGGGGCTGATGATAAGTGGCCCCATTTCTGGTATTAGTTCGCACGCTCGCTCGATCTTCCCAGTCCAATCACCTTCGATGTGACTGACAGGCACCGACCAGATGTTTTATTATTATTACCTTACCTGATTATATTGTTATTTTTATCAATTTAATTACCTAGTAAATCAATTAGGCAAACTATGTAAGTGCTGCGCACACCTTTAATTGATAAGTTCACTGTAGTACTTTATATAATAAGACTGAGCTCTCTGTTAATGTTTATGTGAATTAATCGTTGCTAATTATCGAGTGCCATAATAAATAAATAAATAACCATCGCCGTGACAAACGAATTGCACCATAAAGGCGGAATTTCACTGCTGCGCAAGATGTGCACGGAGCACAAACATTCTGGTTAAATTAAATTGTATGGCTTGGCCGTTCCATTGAACTATGGCATGACACAAAATTTAGACAAGTAACTTAATTTCTTATCATAAGACCATATGAGTGACTGTGCGACGACCATGGAACGGCCAAGCCAACATTTTGACCAAGAAGTAAGGTTTGTAGAGTTACGCCTTGTAGAGTTACAGGCTTTTTTTTTTTTTTTTCAGGATGGGAAATCATCAAATGACTCCTCCCGCTCTGGGTGGAGCAGAAGGGAGTGTCAGACTCTTACTGATTAAAACCCACCCGTGTTCCTTCCTTAGCCCTCTATGTTCCAGGGCAACGGTAACCCTTTCGGACGATCCCGCTACTCTGGCAGAGAGTTACAGGCTTGGCTCTACATTAGATCTGATCACTTTTTAACAGTGATAGCGTTACATATGTATGTCTTGGCAACCTACTTTATATGAAATATTTTTGGTGGGATTGTAAATATTCTGAAATTAAATTAAGGACTGGCTGGGCTACTTAGGCGAATGAATTATAAGTAATCTGATGACTTGGGTGATTGAAATAAAACACCAATAGATCATTTTTTCAATTACTTTATTATAGTTTATTATAACAAACATATACGGTGGATAGTCATCACGTAAAAGTAATTATGTTACGACAACTATATAAATGTGTGGTAATAGTTACCTAAATTCATGTTTAGGTTTCAAAAGGCGACCTGTATCATGACGTCATAATATATATAGAAACAGTAACTCATTAGGGCGTAATTATTTACTTTGAAGATTGGCAAAATGGCTGATATGGTTAGGCTAGTATCCATAGAATCCACGAAGGTGTAGGAATAAGGCTACGTACGCACTGACAGGTGGCTTGCTTAGCGCCTAGGCGCTAAAATAACTCGCTAGGCTCTAGAGCCTAGCGAGTCATTTTACGAGTATCGAATTGAAACGAATGCTCTAGAATTTTCGCAACTGGCCGCACTGCGCCTTCGCTAGTCACCTGTATCGAAGGCTGTTAAGTTACTAGGCTCTAGGCGTTGAGCAAGCCACCTATCAATGAGTACATAGCCTAAAAGTTTTTTGGTTATCAACGGGGCCACTTACTGGGCTCAAACAATATAAAATAGTAAAATCGAAGTGCCGTCGACACGAAAAGAGCAATAAGTGTTTTGGTTTTCTAACTATTGCTCTTACACGGTGCCTTCGCAATGGCCATTGGTCCAGCGTAAGCGCCGCAGACTTGTCTTAACGGAAATTTTATTAAGGAGAGTTTTTACACTTATAGCTTGGAGACTTCATCGGTTTGCAGCGTTATGACTTCCCACACTTAGGTGTGTTGCTGAAGTTTAAGTAGGATTATCAAGGTAGATCATTTTACTTCGCGAGTCATTCGTTTTGGAATGACGACTTGATAATATTATAGTATATGTAGATCTCATTTTGGTAGCGATAAATTCACAAATGTACTTGAATTTATAAAACTCGTCCTCAAGCTGGAAGTCGACCGTGCGAAGGAATATTTGTTACTTTCACAATTTATGACGTTATGCTACAGATTAAAAGAGCCTTGAGCCTTCAATCTTATAACTAGTATCTGGAGGGTGACTTCACAGATATACCATTTAAATTAGACAATCGATTACATTTACGATTAACATAATATTATTGAAATATGCCTTACACCTAAACTACATTCACGAAACGATTATGTAAATCAGTCGTTTGAAGAATACTTTAATGTAAATATTTAGGAATAGAATCGCAGTTAGTAAGATGCAAAAATGTAAAAAATGGCTTTTACGTAATGTAAGGTGCAAATGTCGCATTTTATGGTTTTTTGAATTTATTGACGTCGGAACTTTTCGCAGTATTTATGTGTTATTATGAGAACCGACCGCCCGTTAGCTAAAAATGGTGAATCTTTTTCAATTTATTTTTAATTAAAAGCGCTTTACACCGCTGCCGGAGTAAAGTTCAGCCTTTCACAGACGGACGGATTTAACCGCACATTTTATTTAATTTGCTTAACAATAACAGTGTCAATCATTTTATTGGCGTTTTATGAACCATTCGGAATTATATGCTGATACTTTTGGCACAATATTTAGTAAGAATTCGAGCTCATGTTTTTTGCCAATGGTTTACTTCCGAAAAACAAAATCGGACAAGCACAAGTTATCAGCTAATGGTATTTCTAAATTATCAAAATAGCTTTAGGACGGAAGCGTAATTAATTTAAGAAGCTATACGTCAAAGAAAGTTTGCTAAAATACATATAACTTGAAAATCAAACCAGGAGACATAAGTACCTAGTTATGGTTTCCTAATAGTTTGACTGCCATTTATAATTTTGATATGACTTACAAGTGCCTTTGGCATTATCAATTAGTCGTCTTAATTTATAGGTAACAAACAACATTTACTACAACATAGGTAACATAGGTAATACATAAAACAAATTACTTAATCGTAAACTGACATAGTTTGTGTAGATAAGGGACTGAAATTGTTAGAAACTAGAAGTAGACATTTAGTTTCTATTAAGACATAAATTATTTATGGATAATATCAACAAAACTGAACTCTGAAATTATTATAAAACGACGATAGTATGTTATAAATTTGTTCTATTTTACCTAACTAATGATAACATTATCACACAGCAACTTAACCTACTTTTTTAAGTTTCGAATTACATTATCTATGGTTTATTTTATTTTAATAAAACTGGTATGTGATACAGACGTCGATATTTTAACTACTTTTTATTTTGAAAATCTTGAAACACAGATATTATCTATCGTTATATGGTGCTTATAATATAATGCTAACGGTTAAAAACAGTAAGCTACATAAATCACATGAGGACTAGATGTTTTCAGCATGCACAACAATACCTGCTGATGCATGCACAGCATGGCTGTAACATACGCTAGTACACGCATTGTGTGCGCAAGTTACACAATAGCATCCCTAGCTTGCCCGCAAAATACGCTAATGCACGCCTTTCAATATGATACGTAAAAAGTATATATTTTACGCGAATTTTGGCATGTAGTTTAAACATGCATGCATCTTCATGTGATTACGGTAACTGCTAAATAACTAACTGCTAATGCTTGTTGCACATCAATAATTTAAAAACTTCCAGGGATGGACACGATTAAGCCGTTAAAGGTAATGACAAATTTAATGCAATGAGCACACTGCGTTTGAGCAATGTATGCATCAACTGTAAATGCTGTATACCGCTGAAATGATTATAAGAAGTACCTATGTGAGTAAAATTTACCTCTTCTATAGGTTGTTACGGATTAGTTTATCTCATAATTTTAATAGAATTACATAGATAGTATTTATCAGTCCGTCTTCTCTATGACCCGTCTGTTTATCCGTTTATTTATGTAGGCCATGAAACATTTACTGACGAAAAATCTCAAAACAAATGCACCCGTCATTGGCGTGATGCTTGATGTGCTGAAATGACAGGCGGGGTTAGGCCATGCAATCCCATATTCAGTTTCACCTCTCTGCTCCGTTTGTACAACTGTCGGTTGCAGCTGTACGATAACGTGCCTACATTAGATCGTGATGACAATCAAAAACGTATCGCCGTAACTTGAATCTTTAGTACGCTCTGCAGTCAAATGGAATCGTTAATTACACCGACTGGAGTACCGCTGCGCCCTCGCAGCGGTAACTTCGCCATAATTAACGTTTATCTTTATCTAACTACCTGGTATAACTTTTAGAATTACAGGATTTTAAATTATGTCACCTAATTAAAAAAGTTTTACTTACTAAACGCGTAATTATAAGACCCTGATATTTATCTACTTTGTAAAATACGCCAGGCTTTTTGGAAAATAACCAAATACTAACATTATTAACCTGGAATATAAATGTTTATGTATAATTTTATGTTTATAAATGCTGGGTATTCTCAATTTAATGAGATAAGTAGATAAAAAGAATCTGGATTCGTTACATTAAGTTCTCCCTTGGAAATAATAACACCCTGTGTCCTTAGTTTAGTGAACAACGATGGCGTAAAATTCACTTAAACATAGACTTGTTATAATCTAACTGAACGTACATAAACGTGATACTGCCATTTTCCTTCTCATGCAATCCTTTGAACTTCGTACTAACTATTAAGAATGAAATGGAAAAGAAAATAGTTCAATGTAATTTTGGTACTAACTTTCAAAACGTAATAGGAAAAGTACAGTGCTCGTAAAAGTAGTTCATTTAATTCAGAAGTTATATCTAAAAATTACATTTTAAGTAAAAGTGACTTTAAGCCCATAGCAGAAGGCCGATTCTCGTAATTTAAAACGTTCAAAATCTAGTTGCAGTCTCATCTTGGCGACAAACAAATGTCAAAAATTTGTCAAAATGTAGGGAAATTAGAGGTATTTTTGACCGATTGAGACTGAGATCAGACTGTGAACGTTTTTAAAATTACGAGAATTGCCCCTTAGGGGTCTTCCAAGGTATTGTTTCAAATCGGTGTTATTTATGCTTTAGTAAAAGCTTAAATTTGATTTTATATATATGTTGAATCATATCTGTAGCAGAGGCAAAAGCCGTTGTCCGTGTTCAGGTTCGTGTGTGTAGGGGATCGGTAGTCATGTGGATTGCCGTGTTGTTTACAGTTGGTAGAGGTCGACCGAGCTGGACCTGTGCTTGTTGTGGGATGGACGACGGCGGGTCGTCGCCTCCCGGGCCGCGGATCAGACTTGCGTAAAACTGGAATGCAGAGCCGTCTCCTCCTGGCCGATCTGGGTCGCGGGGCTGTAGTACTGCTGGCAAAATATTTTTTTTTGTGAGATTTTGTATCAGGAACTACATATGTAGTTGGGTTGGGGTGAGATCAGCAACTATCAAGCCTTGGAAGTTAGTTTCGCCACCGTCGAAAGCCGAAAATTTCAATACCTACGTGTATATCTATCGCACTCATTAAACAAAATTATGTACGTTAAAAACTTTCCTAAAGGACTGTCCTTTACTTTTTGAGTAATTGCTAACTGCATTCACAGATTTTGGAAAAATAGTACTTATATTCAGCTAAAAAATCTTCAATTATCACGTTTAATTTTTATGATAGCAATCGATGAAGTTTTGTATAAATATAAAAAAGACTCTTCTGCAGGTAACGTGTCCTACTTCAAATGCAACAAATTGCCCCCGCCTTGAAAATGCATCCTGTGTTTTATTCAAACATAATATGAATGAACAAATCTCCCTTCGATTCTAGCTCACGAGTTTCGCATGGACATTCTCGCCTCCTGAACGGTATAGAGACTCCTCGTATGAACAAGGCTTTGCACGAGTCAAGTTTATTATCTCCTATCGATAATCGCCTATTCGAGTCGAGTAAGTTTCATCGTGCAAAGGATACTTAATTTTATCACAGCGGAAGTGTACTACCAGTATAACTCCCTACACAGACTGTGGTGAATGGATCATGACTAGAATGCCGTATTCCAATTAGGCTTAAACAAAGTAAAGAACCAACTGAGTAATGTGAGTAATACTTACTCCTCCAAAAGCTCCGCCGTTCCATCCATGACGGTCACATTCGCGCTGATTTCCGCGTTGGGTCTGGGTCTTACGTTCAGCGTTAGAAGCAAGGCGAGCCTTGGCCCGAAGTGCAGCCCGAAGTGGAACGTTAGCCCGTGCCGCCTCCTTGCGACCATGCTTGCAAAACTCGATCAAAGCAACCCCCAGACCCAGGGACAAACCTCCCACCAGAACGTAGAATAAGCCAGCTACCTGGCTCAGCGTCAACTCAGATCCTTTAATATCCTAAAACATACATAATATTTATTTGTTGAGGACCACTAACGAAAGATGTACCTGCATAAAAACCGACAGAGTTCCTTCAGTACGCAAACGACAAATTAAGTTGTAAATTTTTAGCATAAGCGGACCTAAGTGTTTTTTTCTATTGTAACCTGCAAATGTTAGCTCGATGTGTCTTCGTGGGTGCCTACCGCAAATTTCCACGCTTAAAAATATTACCTTTTATAATATTATCTCAGATCAAAAAATATAAGAAGAAAAGATATAGGACACTCCTCTTGGTCCTGAACTTTTATATTTTAATTAGACTCGGCCCATACTTAGCATGGGTGCGATCTATTGCCGTGGCGACATGTTATAACGTCGGGATTTCTGTGATAACAAGCCGATGGGATTTCCCATCGGCTAAATTGACGAACTTCCCTACAAATTTTCATCATCTTTTAAACCCTATAGGGGATGAATTTTCAAATGTCCTTCTTTTGTGCTCACGTTCGTATGATATATAAAGAACTCACGTGCAAAATATCAGGATTCTAGACCCAACGGTTTAAGCTGAGCAATGTCTGTCAGTGAATTAATTTTATATTTTTATTTAGTAAATATTAATGTATTTTACTCATAAACCTTTCGGAATCAGGATAGTGAAAAGAGCATGTGCAATTTAGAAGAACTAACGGAAAAATCAGACTTTATAATGTTTATTTTTTCCACGGTTCCACGGTTACAGCTGGCTGGCTATAAAAATACAGCCATGGGATAGGCAAACATTTTGTTTACAGTCGTCTATGCCACGTCCCAACGTTTTTGAAGTATTTTATCGTTTTACTCACTACATTTTAATATAGTGATGAATACATGCTATATCTGTAAGACCATATTGTAATTATAAAATTTAGAACTTTTTTAAGGCGTCGCGTTAACCCGAAAAGGTCTAACAGGTAATTGAGGTCTATAATAGGGCCACCACGCTGTCTTTAAGCTATATTTCAAACTATTACCTGAAGATGAATAATGATCAAATAATTGATAGAAATTGCACGTAACGGATGAACGGACACCGAAGTGATTTCATATACAGTAGGAATGCAAAACAAATAAAATAATCTGAAAAATTACTATTGATTCATATTTTACTCACAGGGTCAGAGACATCACATTCCGATTTGGTGAACCATTTACGAACAAGTTTCGGTAGCTCACCCTCTTCCTTCAGCGATTGCAATGCCATATTGACGCCATCCCTATAAAACACTCTCTAATGAAAACACTCTGAAGCGCTTTTAAGAGCTTAGGAAATAATAATTCGCAAAACATTCGCCATAAAAATGTCGCGCGCACATTTCGCATAGGAGTAAAAGTGTCGCGTAAGTCAAAGAATAATCAAAATGCTCACCGCAGCTTAGATCCTTTTGGAACGCCGACAGCGAAGTCCTTAAATCCACTTTGAGTCAGGGAGACAATCATCTCACAAGGTTTGTCTTGCGGTATAGCGGACTGGTCCATCAGGAATGCAAGCCACCCATGCTCATCAACACGCGAATCTTGAGGCTCTATATTGGCGTTTGGTGTTTCAAGAGTATCCTGAAGAAGATACTACTGTTTAGTTACATTTAATAAATGGAAACTGTCTAATATCTGACTCAAGTTGCATAGGTAATCAAGGCTCGCTTTCTACATTTCCTACAAGCTTTAAAGGATTGTTTATATCAACAGAAATGAAGTTACCTCTGGGCACGTAGCTAGTTTACTGTAGGTCTGGGTGGGTTCCGTAATGCGAGTCAGTGTTAGATATGAAGCTAGATTAGCCGTATACGATGATATCACTATCAGAGTGAAAAACCACCACACGCAGCCCACAATTCTGCCGGATACTGACCTAAAATATTCACAACATTAGTTTGTACCTTCAAAATGAGTTATTAATCCTTTTAGTGCAATGGATATCACCAAAATACGTGGTTCAAACTACGCTAATGAATCTAATTGATTGATAATTAAGCTGATTAGCTGATTTTGTACTATATACAAGTTACGAATATACCAACTAATTTACTTTTTAATTTAGACAATCAAACATTAAAATATTCACTGACCTGGGGTTAATGTCGCTGCCTTGCTGCATAAAAGAGCCCAGCGAAAACCACATAGAATTCCAAAAGCTAAATTCATTTACAACGGTGGTCTGTAACATTGTGTGCAAGTTTTAACAAATGTTCATTCAATTATTAACAAAAGGAATGTTTACAATGAGCAAGATAATTAATAATATGTTTTAGATATTTATTACCTTTGTTGTTGCAACGTCGGAATGGTCCGTAATTTGTGAATCCGTAAACGAAACCACTCGCCATTCGTAAGGCGAAAATCTAGATACTATGAATAAAACCACACTCACAGCGAGCAGACTACAGACGATGGAAAGCTGGAAACGTACATAATTATATAATTTGTGCTATTGTTTTTAAAGTACAAAAAATGTTTCGTGTGTATGTTAAAAATGCTTTTCCTTACCCATATTTCCATTGATAACGGGTGAAGAAAACTAAAAATTGCGCCAGTTGTATTCGCATCGTTCTTGTTAGGCTTCAGGTCGAAAGAAAGAAAAGGTTTGCTGAAATCAATTACCGCTTCGCGTTCCAATGTTACGGTCATTGGTGCAATAGCTATGTCTGCTTCCTGAAATTTAAATTAAGTTAGAATAAGGACTTTGCCTTACTGTTTTTTTTATGTCAACACTATGCTTGTTATTTATCCTTAACCTTGTACAGGGTGGCAGCGACATCTACGCGCAAACTGTAACTATGAAGTTCCCGATGACCCTGCTACATTCAGCACATGATTCTAGATCCCCTAGCGAAAAAATTTCTCGTCGGTTATCAAAAATAAAATCCGCTCTTTCATAGAAAACTGCAAAACGTGGTCAAAATATATGGAACAGCGAATTTTTTCAGTCAGAAGAAGTCAGTATCATGTACTGAATCCATGGTTACAGTTTGCGCGTCGATGCCTCTGTATACAAATACAAAAACAGCATCTCAGTTTGCCTGTTATTGTGCATATAAGTAATAGGTACCTATTGTCAAAACACGCGAGTGGGTGTTTGGAAAGGGCCTTAGTTGTTTTTAGTTAGTATTAGTGTGTAGTTACTTTTTATTTCTGTTGTTTTTAAAGCCAATAAAAATACCATCTTTTTTAAATCGTGTCCAATGGTATGACATAACAGACGAATAACGTTATATTATAATAAGAGTCTTAACCTCGTATAGAACTTTATTTAACCCACTAGGTTTGACCCACCGTTTTTTAACAAAATGACCATTCTCATTAGGTTGAGCTTTTTGCCATCCCTGTTGAGAAATTGCACGTACCTACTTCAGAATTATACATGCATATCCCGGAACATATCGTAGATACTTTATCGACCGAACGAACATGCATACCCATTTTTCTCTTTAGTACCTACACTTGAACTTCACAAGTGCCTGAGTCACAGATGACTTTTATGAATAATCCAATAGTGAATGTACCAAATTTTCCTTTACGGTACCACTATCCAAAATGCATTTGCACAACGTGTTAGGCTATTTTAATTCGAGAACAGTGACAATATGTCTGTTCGTAATTCTTATCATAAAATGACGTTATTCGTGTGTTATATCATACCAGTGGACACGATTAAAAAATAGATGGTGTCGTTTAGTGACAATAAAATCCTCACCCTAACCTAAATTTAAAATTGAACTAAGGAATTTAAAAAAAACTTTTTTCCAAAAAATAACAACCGACTTCCAAAAACGACACTACAAAGAGAAAAATAATTTTAATTTCGGAAGTCGGTGTCGTTGGGTTCGCATTTTCGTTGTTTGCCACCGACTTCCGAAATTAAAGTTATTTTTCTCTTTGTAGTGTCGTTTTTGGAAGTCGGTTGTTATTTTTTGGAAAAAAGTTTTTATTTTTCACTTTTAAGTTGTAATTTTTACCAGTAATTTTGATTTAAAAACCAAACTACTGAACCGTTTTTAATGAAATTTCTATGGGACCACTTCAGAAGTATCTCCTTTCGAACAAAAAAGAATTTTGAAAATCGGTCCACAATTGGCGGAGTAATCGCGTAACAAACAAAAACAAAAAAAAAAACCGTCGAATTGAGAACCTCCTCCCTTTTTGAAGTCGGTTAAAAAATGGGAAGTTGAAATCAAATAAAGATATATTTACAAGATAAAGATAAAGATAAAGATAAAGATGGGGATGGACTGGCGGTGTGTAAGGGTGAAGATGCGTGATAGGTAGAGTCAGGGTAACGGAAGGTGGACAGCCCGAGTGGAAGGACCCTAGCTCTGCGTGAATTTATAATGTGAAGTCGTAGAATAATATCATGTCGAAAATATGAATTTGAGATATGTAATTTTGAAGAAATATGAACGTATAATCAGCTGAAAAATAACAGGCCATCAATAACTTGAAAGAAAAGTTGGCATGGCAACGTAGTAAACAGCGTTGTCAAAACAGCCATGATATTATATATGTTAAAAAAATACAATGAATCCGAAAGGTATATTGTGTTAAAAAGTGTAGTGTGTTACGGAAAAAGTGATATCAACCAATGTGGGTGAAGTTCCCCGCTCTGTGATGTCACTAAGTCGTTGTAACCTTGTGTTAAAGTTGAGGGCTGTGTCTGTACTGATTGTGGATAAATAACGTGGCCTGGTGTCGTGAAAGACAATCAGAACAGCGCTTAACAGTAACGGAATGCTTGTTCTGACCTGCAGGAATTAATGAAAATAAATGTGAATATGTACATTACGTTACAATGGTAATTTTATTTAGTATCAATATTGGCTTTAAAAAATACTGGTATTAACTGCATCCAGATAGACTGGAAGCCGACCCTAACATATGTAGTTGGGAAAAGGCTAGGCAGATAATGATCAATATTGGCTTTAAAAACCACCGAAATAAACTACACACTAATACTAACTAAAAACAACTAAGGACCTTTCCAAACACACTCCGAAAAGTTTAATAATTGATTCAAGTGGCAATAACAATATTCCCCTTGTAGAAAATCCATTGGAATATAATATTGGTTGTGAGGGAAGGCATATCTGCTCTCTCCTTCAACACGCGATATCCAGACCGACATTCTTTTGTAGCTATAAAGTCTGAGTTATGTAGTGGAAATAGTTACGCAATGTCTGTGTGGTTTTTTGATTATTTACCCCAGGGAGTTGAAAATCAAGTTATAAAGTAATACCAATCAAAAGAACACTGTTTTCTGCGTTGATGAAAGTTTGATTTGATTTTGAAAGTCTGATTAATTTTTGAAATTATAACCTATCAATAACAAATGAATACCTATCGAAAGGCACCTTGAGAATTGTTACAGTTATAGTTAAAAATGGAATACTATTAGGACTAATAATTAAATATGCGTTTATCCCGGTACACGCCATACATACCTTTTTGCTTAGGTATGTAATTATATAATTTGATTTGATAAATTGGAGTCCGGTACATTGAGAAAACAGCCGGCAATAATAGGCTTTGGAATATCGCTGCAGGGACATCGGGATTTTACAAAGATATTTATTGCTCACTGGCCACCAGATAGCGAGACCGACCTATACTCGGTCGATGTTCCTGAGGGATTATAACAATGGAACCCAGAATATTCGCTATGCAGTTAGGTAGTAAGCTTTTTAGATTTATCAACTTTTTTAACCTTTTCTTTTAAAATCAATAAAAATGTGCGTAGTGCATCTAAGCATGATTCCGTTCGCCTGTTTTAGCCGCTCAAATTAAATATAAATCTGCGTAAGTTTAATAAAATATTATGTATCATTGGTTGCGCTTATTCTTACAAAATGATTTAACGAGTCCTTTGCCAAGTTATAATTATAACAATGCTGATAATGTGAAGTGCTGCTTATGTGGTTTAAATAATTCTACCAGAACTGGTGTAAACTGATATTCTATACTTACGTTTTACGAGTGTAGCGTGGTCACATATTCATTCGACTCGTGCATCAAGTGTTGAGACACTGCGACAAAAGCTGAAAGCCCTACAGCATGTGTGTGTCCTACGTAAGCAGTCAAGGTTGCACTATTCCTATTAATAATAATCGTAACTTAACTAGTAGCTTTAAACCAAAATTAACCCTAGTTGTCGCAGTTACGGGTTGACTTAAACCCTCAATGCTATATCAGGCTATATTACTGTCGGTTATTTACAAAACTACTCTTGCATAATAAGAGAAAGAAATCATTGAACCTATCGACATTACGTATACCTATTATCGATTAACGTCCATTTTAATCAATTATGTACCGTATGCTCTTATTTCTTTCCATGTCTTTATTTAATGAATGGATGAATGAATGATAAAGCCGATTCCAAGGTACTTAAGAGCGCGTACACACGAGCATGTGTCCCGCACACGCCACTTTCTCCTAAGAGACTGGAATTCATACTTTATGCCTCTTGTCACAACGTACATATTATAAATTATCAAGCACGCCCTAATAGCAAACACGTCAAACACGCGTCGTGTGTGCTTGATCATTAAGAATATGTACGTTATGACAACAGGCGTAAAGGCGACGCGACGTCGCGACGCTTGCGCGATACAAAGGCTGCTCGAACGCGATCATGGCGCGATCATTTTCGTATCATGTGAACGCGCCTTTCAGGAATAAATAACCGAAATTCATTGTTAAATTACAGTTTCAGTGCTGGCGAACAATTTTTGAACAATCAGTGCTCCTGGTCGGTTTCGCAGAAATATTACCTACAGGGTATTTGCCTTTGTTAGTCATTAATCGGTTTTGGTACATAGGGTACAGTTTACTGTATGGAAGGTAAGTACGTACTTTTCGTTTAAGCCACTTTAAAAGAAAATTACGTAAATGAAACGTATGTATGAAACGTATTGAAAACACAACAAAATATTCCTCCTGTTTTACATTTACATTAGAGGCATCATAACGCTATATTTTCGGCTTATTGTTTAGGTAAACTTAGAAAACATTAAAAAAGTACTCCACATTTACAAGCGGAAAAAAACGGTCCAAAACAAACGACTGAGGCAAAGCCAAAGCACACATACATGAATCCACCAATTTCTGGTTCCCGCCAACACTGGTACTTAAATTCAAAATAAATAAATTATAAATTCCAGAATCAATGACGAACAACGATAACATTTCACGCGTCAATTTGTTTGTTTCTTTTTTATTTACAAACCAAAACGAAATTTTAATAAAATATTTGAAAAGTTACCTCCTTGGTTGCCACAGTGTCAAAGTAATTTAAATGACACGACAGATCATATGAGTTTTCATAGTAATTTATTCGGCCGCTAAACATGACAGATATGGATTTACATACTAACATTGCGGGCCGCCTGCTCTCATTTATTTGACCAGTATAGCATTTTCGACTTATCTTGAAGAAGGTTGTCAAAATAATGCTCGAATTTCCAAGCAGTTTGAGAAAATTTTATTTATGTTAAGATTTTAATATCATAAACATAATTTAAATAATTAGTATACTACCTTTCTAATAAGTTCTCCAACCATTCCGTCCCAACCGCCAAGGAGTTTTGGATTCTCGTTTCCATATTTGCCATCTCTGACTAATTTTATTTCATCTGTAATTGAAAAAATATTTTAATTTTTGTCATAAAACCTATTAGTGTTATGATAGGTAACACCTACAGAGGCCACGAACCTATCCCTATCTGAACTGATTTTGCAACCTGCAAAGTCAATTCGCATAAGTACACACATTCTACGCATAGTAAACAAAGATTTATTTGACTTTGTCCGGTCTATGATGCGCTCTGCTAAACTAGTGGTTTGGTTAGTTATTTGTGACTTTGCTTTTACAAGGCGTGCAAAGTCTATTTAATGAATACCACCAAAAGTGGAACACTTATGCTTTCATTTGAACGATTTGTGTATAGTTTCTTATGTAATATAAAATCATATTTATTGCCCGGGTCTAGTCTTTGTTGTGTTTGAGTCTCAGTCTTTTTTTCCTATGGCAAGCCAAGCACAGTCAAGTAATAAATCGATCTGTGCAAACTATGCCTTGAAACCCAGTGCAAAGTTAACTCTACCCAGGCAGATCTTCAAACACCCTGCGGACTCCGCTCGTAACACATCGATCATAAAGCAACATTCTTTGCGAGAAAAGTACTTATGGATTGTTAAGTATTACAAGCAAGGCATTGTATTTGTAAGAGGTTCTTTAGACACAAATTAGAACATTGAATTATTGAAAGAGTAATAAAGTAACTTGGCACAAAAGCCCGATATGATGGCCTTCACTATTATAATTGTTGAAATCAGTTAAATATAATAAATAAATATGATTGGCCTTCATGGGGTCAATTTCATAAAAAAGGTAATGTGAAATTATAATTGTAGGATGTCTCACTTACAATTGATTTCCAACTTATCAGATATCATTTTGGTGAGGTCTGCACAAAATCCTTTGAACGGTTCGTTAGCGTCAAATTCGGGGTCTTCAGGATCTTCGCGTATTATATATGGGGGCTCCTCGATGCTGGTCACAATGTAAGTTTTATTGCGATCGTAGGATCCCAGGGCGGCAAGCGGAGCCAACC
Organism: Apamea anceps; assembly: GCA_951799955.1. Lineage (NCBI taxonomy): Eukaryota > Metazoa > Arthropoda > Insecta > Lepidoptera > Noctuidae > Apamea > Apamea anceps. Next base: position 18,023,002 of record OX637500.1, on the reverse strand, counting down.
GGGGGGTGACAGGGATGAAGCCCTTGCTGTCGTACCAAGTCGCCACCTGTTTATTTAGGATAGTTAGCGGTATCGAAAAGTATAAGGTATTATGGAAAGCCTTGAGACGACAAATATTGATTCCTAATAATATGATAACATAATTTATTTTTGTATGTATACCTATACCTAGCCTGTAAGTATGGTAAGTTGGCTAGTTTTATAAATAGCTATAATAATTATTATCTTGAGTCATTCTATATTTTTAGGCCTGTAAGCAAAATTTGTGTTTTTTGGAATAACTGCGCGACTAACTTTGGAAACAATATTAGTTAAATAAGCAAAACACCAACCAATTTTCGAGAACTGATTTTTTTATCGGATCCACTCTTTTTTATTACACTCATTTATTACAAAAGTCCTACCATCTGTTGTTATATTATTTGGTGACAATAATTGATATTTGCTTTCACATTTTATCTTACCTTAACGATATCACCATCGACGGTCAGTTCCATGACTTGCAGAGTGAAATTCTTGCGATGTCCTAGTTCATTGAATCTTATACTGCCGGTTATTCCATCAACCTCCGTCTAAAACAAAACATAAGAATCTCGTGTGTTTCAATTTAATATCGTCAGTTTTAAAATCAATTAAGCGCTCATATTACAGATCATATGTCGCGTAGCACAGATTTGCGGAGGTAGAAGCTGAAAAAATGCAAAAGGGAAGGGTTCATATTTCCCGCGTGGGTGGGCAGCGTGCGAATCGAGGCAGTTAGCAAGTGCGAGGGTTAATTACGCATCACCCAACGAAACCTAATTAATCGTCAGAGCCTCCGAACCAGCCCGCCCACTGCGAACATCCGATATAAAAGACGGGACCCGTATTTAGCACCTGTGTTCTTATAATGCCGCTCAATTAAAATTTGGTGCCAACATTATTGCGTGCTCGACCTAACACAATGGAACTCATATTCATTAGATAAAACATAAAATGTAAAAGATAATACGTCACAAGCAGCCACGGATTTTGACATGGGGTAAGTGTTGTGCACACCGCGGCACGCTTTGTGACAACACGGCGCTAGTGGCGCCACGTTTGACTGAAGTAATGTAACTACACCCCTAGCATAGCAATGTATGACGGCAAGCGCCGCAACTTGACTCTTCCCTTCACAATTTATGCTTGCATAAAGGAAGAGGATACTTCTCGTATAAGCGGAATGTGATTCCACGTGGTTTTTACGTTTTGCTCACTTTTCTTTATTTTCACCGTCAAAAAGATCAACAGTTTATTCTCAAACTCAATATGCTAGTTATCACACAAATCCAATAGTTTATCGTATCTGTTAATCGTACCTATTAATGGATCAGTATTGTTACTCATAATTTAATAAGGTGATGCTTTACAAGTTCAGAAAACTATTTAGCCCTCATTACTACGTGTATTAGAAACAAAAATTCACTCGTTTGGTATTAATTAGTTGAATATGAGCCATAAGTTCGGTGACTGAAGGATTATTAGTGTACTGTAACTTGAAATTAATCAGTAGATAGTATTTATAAGTGCAAATCCATAAATACTTACAAATTTTACTCAATCAAGTAGGTAAGGGAAGTATAAATGTGAGCAGCACATTAAGCAAAAAAATGTGGTTCCGCCACTGAGGCGGCGTAAATATAATCAGCACATATCTACTTTAGGCAAATGTTATTGTACGCATTTTTCATATTCACAATGACGACACCTCCGCGTATCCAACTCGGATGAATAACGAAACATTCGCTCGCAATCATAATTGAATGTATGAATTGGTATCAATCATTCGCATGAGCAATAGGGAATGTAAAATGACTCCAGAGAATAGGGGTTTGTTACACTTGCATAAATTACACAGGTACATTGTTTTATAGGTATTTTAAGTTATAATGATCGTCGAGATAGAGTGTCAGCTTTTATTACGTAAGCTTAGAAGACAACACAACGTAAGGGTTCATAATTATGTTGGCAGGCAAGTCTGCAGTCCGATAAGTGTTAAGTCTCCAGTTTACATACCTTTTTAATCATCCGGGAAATCTTCTCCCCAAATTCGAAAGGTATGAGTTTGGTTTTAGGGTTGCAGTCCATAATTTTGCTGTTATTGAGACTTGCCCGCTTCAATGTTGTACGCAAAATTTCAGGTTTCTTGCGCATCAAACGAAGAATGGCATCGATCAATACTTGAACTGCGTCATACGTGAGAGCCGCCTGCGCCTGTTTCACAATATGTAAGGTTAGGAAATTAGGTTTTACATGGTGCCATTTTAAAACTTGAGTGTCATTCACTCAAGTTTCAAGTGAATCACCACAACAGATGACATTTAAGTATAAGACGTGTGTGCCTATAACTGTCATGAGTTTTGAGGGGACAATTCTCGTAATTTTAAGAACTTTCACAGTCTGCACCCTAATTGCGTAACACACGATCAATCGGAATCGGTTTCATTTTGACAGTTCAACAACATTCATTGCGTTATTTACGTGTTGAGCAGACACATTTTTCGAACTTATGAAGCAATGGATTAGCAATTTGCTTCAAAATGATTCAGATTTCGATTGATTGTGTGTTACGCAATTAGGGTGCTGATCGCAGTCTCAATCTGTCAAAAATACGTCTAATTTCCCTACATTTTTTATTAGTTTTTGATATTGATTGTCGCTGTGATGAGATTGCGATTAGATGTTGAACGTTTTTAATTACGGGACTTGGCCTTCTGATCTTAACTACTCTATTCTCATTCTCTACTGCACTGCATGTAATTTTACATAATTCGCCAAAATAGTTACGTAATTTAAAAAAAAAAACAATATTTGGAAGAGCTAAAGTTGAAAATTGTTCCGTTTCTTGGAGGTTCAATATTTCTATCACGTAAACCGATATCCACCCCTTGACTCGTATGTGTGACTTCCCATCAAATACCAAGACGCATTGATGAATCTCAAGTACCTAATCTGAGTTCCATACAATACAACGATTGAGAACCTTTTGCCTGTAATTACGTTTGATTTTGTCAAAAAATGATTACATCTTCATCTTTCTATAATTATAGTACCGTTTCGACTTTTTAAAAGTCTACCTCCATCTATGCGATAAAAAAAAACCCTTATGTCCTCACATGTTTATCTAAGGCATTAATTAAATAATTTCGACATATCTCTCGGTTAAATAACCACACTTTTGAGATATATCGTTGTTTACTTGATTGTGAGTTTGTTAATTTATTGAATTTGTTCAACCCAGGTATGTGAATAAATAATAATTTATAATACGAGTAATAATACCCACCAAACTAAACTTACCGAAATGGTCTCCCTCCTCCATACGTCAATGAAGTCACGAACTACTTTACGAGAAAAATCTAGGAGTCGAAATCCAGTAATGTTAATAGCTCCGAATTCTGTAACTTCCTTCTCCCAGCGATCATCCATTACCTGAATTAACACATGAAGTTATTTTAAAGTTTTGCCAGATAAATGATTGTCGACATGAACAAATGTATGTACATTGAGATTTTCCCTTCGAGGGATTAAAATTATGTTTATATTCCTTATGAAAATGTCTGTTTGTCATTCAATGTAAAAATGTAAACGGACAACAAATATACGGAACTCTAAAAATACACTAAAAATAACCACATAAAAGCAAAACTGGACAATTCTAATGGAATTTTCAATTAAGATGAAGTCCAGGTTTAAGCTCCCAGTTTTCTCAATAAAATTGATATTCCGCTTATTGTTACAGAAACTTGCAAAGTCGGGATCTTAAAATTTCAAAATTAGCTTTCTAACAACGAGCTGGGGAATTACTCACCAGTCCGCTTAAGAAATAATGGTAGTTCCTACGGCCGAGTTGTACGTCACGTACGTGCGAAATTAGCGTAGCTTTCGCTAGTTGTGTTGTTGAATCTAGCACAACATATTTGTTGCTCCATCGGTCCAGCTTTTCTATAGCTCGCAGGTACTCGACCACGTCGGACGCATTGGAGACTCGCTTCACATTTGAAATGCGGAACGTTGCGTTCCCCGGTTGCAGACTCTGGTACAACTGTTGCAGGCGAAGTAACCCTACAAATTGGTTGGGGCAATTATAGGACAGCATTTTTTGTCAGGGTTCTTGGGCAGAGCGGCGGTGGCCTGAAGTTTATTTGAGCCGCTATCTTTTTGCAATTTGCACGGTATACTGCCGCTAACTAAAGAGATGGCATCATTTACAAAATACGGTGCAGAAAACCTACTATGTACTCGTACTTAAACGACGCTTAACGCAGCCGAGAGTCACTAATTGCACTCCCCGTCATTATGTTGATATTTTTGTACTGGACCATACCTAGAACCTTCTGGTTACGGCGATATTAAGGTACAAAGTTCCAACTTTTTAATACAAATTAGTTTTCAATATTAAAAATTAACTTTAAATATATCCATATATATATATATTTAAGTAGCGTCACATTGCCCCCAAAGGCATAGTGTTTTGCGTGCGTTATATAGCGCGCTGCCGAAAACAGCGAATCAAACCAAAAATAAGTCGTTTCCCAGCAATCATTTCTTTTTATTTAATTTTAAATATCTTAGTTTTGATGTACATTATGTGTAGATAACGGGTATGATGTGGTGGGTATTGTTACACCCTGTATTTAAATTGTAACTAATACTTACAGTTTATTACTATAAAAAAAGTTATTATGTAAAGGGCTCAAGGAATGAACTTCATAGGGATGTATATCGATACATCCCTATGAAGTTCATTCCTTGAGCCCTTTACATAATAACGTAGTTGCGATCAACTACGTACAAACTAACATACACATTATTCATACGTCGCCAAATAACTGGGTCACCGAAAGTTGAAATTAATATTTTAATAACAAAATATTACGATTGTAGGTACTAGCTATGACATGGACACCTAGTACCTAATGGGTTCATAAATAAGATTTTGGGTAAAATATGGAAGCATTTAAAGGCAAGAAAGTCTGCTTGTACTATGATAAATATTGTGGTACTACCGTATTTGGTAGTTTGTAGTTTGATTCGGCAAATAACATAAAAAGTGAAAAAGTCTAAGAAATCCTTAGAGCACCATTGACATAAGAGATATAAGCAATTAAGAAAAAAATAAATTAAAAATTTAAAAAACCCCCGACTACCTGAAACCCTTTGAAAAGAAAAAAATAACCTTGAAATTAATTTATAATATCAAGGTTATTATTTTCTTTTCAAAGGGTTTCAGGTAGTCGGGGGTTTTTTAAATTTTTAATTTAATTTTTTATTTCATGCTTTTTGTAGGGACTCCTTATTATTTATTTTCTTTTATTTTCTTGCGTTTTAAGATTCAGGTAATTTGGTATTTAATCAGGTTTTTTGTAATTCGCCATTTTGTGGTGATGGCCATCTTGGATTTGAAATTTGTCATAGTGTGTAGTATTCTACTAGTCAAGCCCTTTCATTTGATACCCATATTGAGGGAGTTGTGAAAAAATATGTAATCCGCCATTTTGTAGCGGCGGCCATCTTGGACCGATTTTCATCAAACATAGCTAAGAACACTCCCGACAAATTCACCTTTCAAACAAAAAAAACAAAATTAAAATCGGTTCATCCGTTCGGGAGCTACGAGGCCACAGACAGACATACACACACACACACACACACAGACACCTCAAACTTATAACACCTCGTCGTTTTTGCGTCGGGGGTTAAAAATATATTTAAAGATTTTAATTTTAGATCATCAATTGACTGATTGTACGTTTTTGCGTAGGCGCTGTAAATTGCATGAATTCGCGAGCTAAGTTAGTTTAACATCACTTTACCTTTTGTGTGTACGTGTAGACCCATATAAATATTGTAGTTCCTTATTTCTGTTCTTGAATTTCCATGACAAAATTGCCAAGCGTGGTTATGTATTTAACCAACTTTGTGTGGGTACTGATTTGCTTTTTTATGATCTTAAATTCAAACTAATCGATACAATAATGATTTTTACTGTAACAGTAATCGACAGTACTCATAGCCAATAATTGGAAGTTTCCATCAATAAGGTACTGCGACTGTAGTAGATACTAATAACTGCGGTAATAGTAGGTAATTTGCTAAAAACCGATGATTTCGTGAAATCATAAAATGGTGATGCTTTGATACTCACTGTAGGAGTAACGATACTTGAGTGCGCCCTGAATTTTATTTCATAACCGTATCTAAGGATTTTTACTTACTATTTTCATTTATATTCATAGATTTTTACAATAACAATAATTATTGATCGACGAACAATAATGTAGGTTTGCTCTTGATCTCGAGCTGCATTACCTGCTTACAACTTAGTGTTCTAATTAGGGCGGTTGAGTTCTTGCGCTTATTCTGTTATACTCGTTGTACTTGTAAAGCTAATCGAGTACACAAAACAATTTTGATACTTATGTATACATGTATTTAAATTACAGTGACTCTATGTTGTAAGCGCTCAAAGTTTAGTTTCCATTCTATCTGAAATGAAATATAAACAGTGAGCAGCGATAGTGTTGCGTCAAGTCAACTATTGGAAACAATATTTTAATGGAAAATATGTCATATTTAGATTAAGGTAAATCTTATAATATGATCACTTCCAACCTACCTCCTAACAAATAATTAACAGGTAAGGTACTGTTAACCTACCGCTTCGCCTTAGCTACCTGTCCTTGCAGACTTACACCTTCATAATCTACATTAAAGGCAAAATAATGTCAATCAACAAAAACAAAATAAAATAAATGTCAGTATTCGTCATATTTTAATTAAAACGTCAATCGTAAATGATGATGAATGGTGTGATCCATTCATCACTAGTAGGGATTCATTATGCAGCTCCAAAACTGGCGCTTTTGTCATAATTTAGGAGTAATATCCGCGAAAAGATTGAAGCGGTGACGAAGACGCACGGAGAAGAGGGTTGACGTGTGGGTAATGAAGGCGTTATTGTAGGATTTGTTGAGACTGGCGCTCCCTCGGCAGGACCGTCGCCTCATTGCAATTTCATATCGCGTCATAACGCTCCTTTTCTATTAACACCTTCTAAATTTTACTCGTTAGCGTTTCGTAACTCTCGTCATTTTTGCTAAATTAGGCACGGATTTGAATGTTTGACGCCATCATTGATGTTAAGGATAAGGCAGTACTATTAGTTTTGTTTGACGATTCTTATGTTTATTAAATGTGAATGGGCAAGGACCTACTACTTAACACTATCAGTTCAGATCAGTCAGACAAAAACATTTTACATAACCACTTTAAACGGTTTTCCATTCCCAATATACATACTATATAGGCATTTGTAGCATAATGTACATACTGACAGTTATCTTCATTCATTCCTCCAGGTCAGAACAAGCATTCTGTTACCGTTAGGCGCTGATCTGATTATTCCTCACGACACGTTTTATCCACAATCAGTACACAGACACAGTTCCAACTTTAACATGAGACTACGACGATTTAGTGACATCCAAGGGTTGGTAATTTCGCCCACATTGATGGATATCATTTTTCTATAAACACTATACTTCTAATACAAAATAACTATAGATTTTTATTGTATTTTATTTATAATATATTTTATTATGACAGCTTTGATAACGACGTTTAGGCGGATTAGATATGCAAAATTATGTAAAATAATCACTGGCCACGTTCATATCTCAAATAGATATTTTCTACATGAGGTTATTCTACGAGTTCGCTTAATAAATCCACGCAATGCAAGGATCAGTTTGGGTTTCGCCTCTAAAGCGAATACTACAAGGAGCCTGATACTCTAGGGCTACCTATCCCGGGAATACCCAGCGTACCTCTCCGCTCCGGTACCTGACGGACCCGGCCTACGCTTCCGTCCTCCGTCCTCCGTGAAGTCCTCCTACATATATCTATTGGGCCGCGCCTCATCCGAGGGCCGACTCACTTGGCGGGCTGACAGTGTCCCAGCCGTGCCTCTCTCCTGCTGCCGTGCTGTGTCCTGTCCTGCTGCGTCCTGTCCTGCTGCATGGGCCCTCCTACGGGTGTTCTCCGTGCCGCACACGCACCAGCACCAGCCCTCACCTGCACCTGCTCCTGTACCTGTACCTGCCCCTGCACCTGTACCTGAACTTGCATCTGTACCTGCCCCTGCACCTGTACCTGAACTTGCATCTGTACCTGCACCTGTCGCCAGCACCTGCCTCGCGTCTACCTCTTAGCTTCAGCTGTATCTCCACCTCAGTCTCCTCAACCCACCTATCACGCATCGTCATCCATACACCCCACTTCCACATACTACACACCACTCTTTAGTCCATCTCCATCTGTTACTTGTAAATATATCTTAATTGTTTTCTACCTCCCTTTCTTTAATTTAATCCTACTCTTAACTTTAAAGCTTAGCTTTTCTTGTCGCTACACGACACCTTCTCGCCGGCTGAAAATAAATTAACAATTGATATGTAAGCACGGATCTTATACCTACATTGTACCTATTAAATACATAAATATTGAATCGAAATACATTTTATGTAAAAGTCAAATGTTTGAAGAAAAATGAGATAGCGCCCCGTGAATAAATAGTCAGGCATAAATATTTTGGAGAATCCCATTGAATTGGATGTCGTTGAATATGTCGAACGGAAATCCAAATCGTTTTTTTTCCCATCTTACCTGTGTTCCTGATACCAGATAAGTCAAATGTTAACGTTTTAGTGAGCAAGGCGAGGTTTGTTTACGTACATAAAAACGTAAATATTATAAAAAGGTATAATCATATTCATAAATTACTGCGTACGGTTTTGTCAGTAATTATTAAGATAAATAAATTAGCCGTTTTTGTTTGCCGAATTTCTTACAAACTCCCCACGTATCTACTCTTCTTTTTTGAGGAAATCCTACTTTCATTCAGAGCTATGTAAAGTCTTAACTTGTTTGGAGTCAGACGGGTGGACTTGGGGTATTCGCGTTCATCGTGAACTGCACTAACTTTCCAAACGTCTTTTTGCAGCATCTGCCGAATTCGAATCCAAAAGTTTGTCTTTATCTTTAAATGTCTTACTCGGTAACGACCCAAGCTTATCGCAGAAGCTCGAGAAAGATTCAACAGTAGATTTTATAGGCTATTTAACTAGTGAATAATGAACATATTACTTAGAATAGCTGGTTAAGAGATTTCAGAAGAAAGTAACAAGCCTTTTATAGCTCGGCATTGCATTTGAAAAATGAAAGTTTTCTCATCGTGTAAATATCTTCTTTACACTAATAGAATTCCAAGTTGAAACTGAGACCATTAAGAACTTACGGAAGATAATGTACATTTATTTAGGTAGATGCTTATCAAGAAATCTTAAATACAAAATACAATCGAATACTAAAATTTATATATTATATACGAGTATATAAAGGGAAAAAAGCTAATTGGGAATATCTACTACTTATTATTTATAGTTCAGAAGTGTTTAATTGATAATCACTGTATAACATTTTCTATATGATGAAGGAAAATTGGAAAACGTGATAAATTGCGTCGATCCTAATTTTATAAAAATCGTAAGCAAGAAATCCGTATCTTTTTGTAAAGAAAATTATCTACAGCGGAGACTACGGGGGATGTCGGGCCAGACGGAATTCCGGCGTTGTCGCTCGTTGGACGTGATTCCTCTCTAGACATGATTACGTCTTTTCTTATATTGTGCGAGATGAATGGAGCCTCAGTCGCTGGCCAAGAAGTCAATTGCTCACAGATCGTGACTGGGTATGAAACGCTTCCCTGTCAGTCTTTAGTTACAGTCACTTAAAGTCGATAAACTTGAATCGTGGGACAATTTGTGCATTGTTTGTGAAATATTTTTGTGCAACGATAATTATTAAGGATAACCGAAAAAATTGAAATCTGTAATTTGTTGTAGATGAGTGTCTTATTTCATTGAATTCATTTATTTTGGTATTTAAATAGGTTTCGACGCGACGTAACGATTCTATTACAATTAACTTCGATTAAACAAGTAGCTACACTTGAAATCTGATACATCATAAAAAGCAATAGGTATATTTTAGACCATCCACACGACATGAATATTCAAATTATAGCTTACTACAATTAGAAGGAGGAGACTTTTTACTACCATAATATGTTTGGTAAATAGAATACGTAAAATGGAATTGAGGTTTTAATAAATTATTATAGCTATATTCTACACGGGCTCAGCATCACCTCACCTCATCGGGTTGTCGTCAATCATGCGTTAACCCGACGCAAGCACGTAAATGGATCGGCTCAGCACCTCCGAGGCGTCACACGCTTGCGGAAGGGTGAAGGTGACAACGACCCTACGAGCTACGTAAGCAAGGCGACGCGCACCGAGGCGCTGTAAGCGGGTGTAAGGTTCACCGTAAGCTCAGCGACTGCTGTTTACCAGCTCATCCAGATTCGAGGCGTTGGCGTTACAATGTTTATAAGTGTGCGTGACTGTATGGAGTTTCAGAGAAATAATTTGAACAGCTCGAACTGAGGCAATGCTGATCACGTGCCGTTCTTAAACGTGTGCGTTGACCTTAAATCATGAATCAGGCTAAGCCCAACACAGCAATGACATTTTTATACATATGATTATTTTTCTTCTATACGTACCTTACATATACACACAAGTATTGCAAAGTACTGTAAGTTTTTGGTTATAAGAGCTATACTTATTATTAATAAAACAGGCATTAAAGGATTAAATAAGATTTGGTAAATAAAAACATATTCGGAGTTTTGTGGTAAGCAGGCTGTGCAGTGTGGGTAACACTGCACAGCAATTACCGCCAAACTACTTACTTACGATTTACTTAACATAAAAACGTTAAAGTTACAATGCAACGATAACAAAAGTGACCATGTTTGTTGATTTTATTACCTACTTCATGAAAAGCTAATTTTACTAATCGTAGTACCTACATAAGTTACAAAAGGATCACATTATCTTCAAAAGAAGAAATACGGTAAAGTACTAACCATTTTTGTGAATCGACTACTGGGGTTCAAAGTATCAAAGGAAAAGCTTCTTATCTTGACATCGTACGAAAATCAAGAGTAAGTAGGTATCGTATCTACGGAGTCTCTTAATTTCGCCATTGTTTATTTATGTAACACATGCGCTTTCTTTTTTTTGTAGTTTTGTAAAGAGTAGATCCTACTAATATTATAAATGCGAAAGTTTGTATGGATGAATGGATGGATGTTTGTTATTTTTTTACGCAAAAACTACCCAACCTCGCCTATAGGTATAATTTGAAGTAAACAGTAACAGAAAATCTATTCTAAATGTTTTGGGTCTTTTTAGTTAACGAAATGTTTGACTATAGGTTCAATAACATGAGTAAGGAAATCCATATCGGATAGTTCCGGACATCAATACCAAGTTTAATTGTGCGATAACTAACTTGGTCTGTCACCTATAATGCAAGAGTAGATAATAAAATTAATTACGGGTTGAGCAAGAATCCCGGGTTGTGCGTGGTTAGAAGCGGAAAATCCGTGGGTTTTATACATTAAACTCGCTGAATAAATTGGAAGTCGATAGGACCATTCCTATCCAGAATCCACATTGAACCTGCTAGTTATTCTAAAATATCTATGCATAAAATTTTATTCGGCGCGGTGTTATTGCAAATTGATGGCGGTGGACCGTTGAAATATCATTTGCAAATGAACACTAGTTTGTGAGAGAATCTATAGGTCTTCATTATAGGTGTTACAGGTTGTTTACTTTTCCCAGAAGTGGGTATTTACCTACTTAAGCTTTCATATTTTTTTAATATAATTGTACTCACTAAGTTTTCATTTGAATAATATAATTGTAACGGCCAAAGTCTATTTCGGGATAAACAATGTTTTCCTTTACTACAAAAATTAAATCTTTTAAATACGAGTTGCACAGACCAGTTTAATAATAATCACGACATCCTAGCGACAAAGCTCACGAAGCGATAGACTGCTGCTAAACAAATTATAATGAAGTCGTACAGATATAACTAAACAGAGGCTCAAAAGTTTATTCTGCGTTTGGCCCACAGGCGCTCGTGCAATGTGATTACTGATTACAAAAGCATTTACTCGGGTGAGTCGAGATGCTAGCTTGTTTTATTCAGAGTCTTCGTAAATCCTTCCTATTCTGTAGCGACAATGCGTTGGGATCACGTCTCCATTGTTGCTTATATCGAGTTGACGATTAGGGAGTTTCAATAACAGACCGCGACGTTTAGGTAATCTATCGCTGTCATAAAATCTCTCAACTATACGAGTACCTACGCACCTCCAACGATTTAATGCGCAGTCGACGATTACCTACATCCGATGTCAAGTTAACTCTGTTTTAAAAATTTGTTCGGATAGGATGACTTGCTAGATTCCATGTAGGCATCAAAGCACCCAAGTAAAAAACTTAGTTTCTGTAGACGGCCAAAAATATTTGTAGCCTTCTGACTAAAAATGAAGCCCCCAACAATATAGTAGATACCAAACTTAGTTTTTTTACGTTGAACAGCCTTTTCCTGCGCAATAAGAATAAGTCTGAAGCAGCCGACTCTACTGGGGGAAGAGAGCACACGATAAATAGGCAAAGAGGCATTGAGCCAGGGAGTTGGCATTATTGCCTTCTACGGGGGTATTGTTGCCGGTCGACACAGAACTGCTTTGCATTCGTGTACCGCAAATGACTGAATGTGATTTTGCCTAATAATAATATATGAGAACAAAGAGAACAATTAATGCCATGCTGCGTACATAAACCGTAGTGCATCATATATCATCATGCTTTTGTGCTGAGCTTGAATTTTAATGTGAAAATAAGTGCAAGCGATTGATATTCAGTGTGGGACTGTAATCGACACCATTAATGATGACAGTTAACGATCATACTGAAAATTCTGCTAGCATGGTGACTGAATAGTTTTTTTTCCGTGTAAAAGATTATAAACTAATATAAAACTTTTTTTTTTATGTCGTTAGTCTCTTAAAGGCATAGGCGAATACACCAATTCATATTATAATGACTGGATTCCTATTCCTTTTTTGCTTCGACAGCGCAATCATATAGGAGCGCAGACTTTTATTCTTTTGTAACACCGGGAGATAAAATTACATTAACGACATTACCTATAGATTCAAATGCGTTGGGTCTGTTAGTAATGGCCTAACGCATTTCAATCTAATAATGTTGTTATTACTACTGACGCATATCATGTCATAGATATGTTAGTCAGTAGGAACCAAGGTGAAGTTCATTGTTTTATGTTTGATTGAGATGGACCAATGGTATTTGGCTTTTTGAAATAAAGATTATTATTATTAAGGTTACGCAACCCAGAACATTATTATTTGCTAAAAAGCTGATTTTACAAGCCTACTTTGGAGTAGTCACGAATTAACGGCAATTCTGTAGTCCATCTGAAGATAAGGTGTAGTTTGGACATTTCAAGTTACACTGTAGATATTTAGTATATAAAAAATCAAACTTAATACCATCACCCTAATTGCTTAACACTTTCAATCACTATCTGAATCATTTTGAAGGATATTGCTAATCCATTGCTTCATATGTTCGAAAAATTAATCTGCTCAACAACGTTAATAACGTAAAGGATGTTGTTAAACGGTCACAATGAACGCCTTGGCTACTGTTAGTGAGTTACGCAACTACCCTGCTGGTCAAACTCTTACAGGAATATATAATCAAAATACAAACTTCTCTACTACACAAAAGTAAAACCTATTCGTACACTATCAAAACGTATGTAACAGCTGATTTAGGGCTGATCCATTTTTGTAAGGTGTTGTCATATTCATCATGATTACTATGACCTGTTAAAGTTTGTCCAGCTATTTTATTTTGACTTTGTACATGTATGTAGGGGTATAACAATGTGCTACTACCTGACAACGATCAGATGTAACTATAGACTATACAGGTGCGTTCACTAGAATAAGGAGGCAATTTATTTATATTATGCGTAACTTCGTAACTTTCGTAAAATATTCGACGTTTATTCCAAATATTTTACACGGGACCCCTCTATTGACGTCCTTCATGTGCCGGCTTGGCTCAATGACACTTCAGAAAAACTGAAAAAGTTTTATAAACTAAACTACCTCTTGGGCGGAGTAGGTATTTGAGATTATAACTTTTCATAGACAAGCTCCGCAAGCTCGTTCCGGGGAGAATTCTCAGTTTCGGTCGTATTTCCTCCTTCTCGCTACCTTATTTTTTATGTTGCGTACCCAATAAATCACAGGGAATATGTATAGCTACGACATCTCGGATGACATTTTATTTCATTCTATATCGCGATTAGCATTTTTCTTTGGGTTTTATGAGCTAGAAGTTTCTAAAATGTGACTTCACACACTTCATTTACAAAGATATAGGGTAATTGTCATAATTTATCCCATCTATGTAGATTGTTTTTGAATACTATAAAATAAAATACGTTTTACATGTCTGTGTGCAGCTTAAATCAATCGAAAATAATTCAATAAGATAAGGCAGTTACATTATATAAGCTAACATTTAAAATAATAATACATAAGTATGTACATGTGAAAAAATAAGCAAAAGAATCATAGGGCATCAAAAAATTCGTCCGCATCACTGTCAACAGGAACAGTGCCCAAAAGGCTGGCAGCATTGCCACATTGTATGACGATGCCTATTCTTTGGCCAAGAAACAGGCCAGCCCTCTGGTCACGTGAAGAGTCGACTAACCGCTTGGTGATATCTCGAAAAACCAAGTGGTCACTCGGACCCCATGGCCCTAGTGTTTCAACCCCAAACAGCTTGAAGATATAACTCCCAAACAGAAAAAAAGAAAAAGTTATTTAAATAATTACAATGTATGTGGCTTTTTATAGTTAGCCCATAGTTCCTGTATTGTATGTCTACTGTACTATCAGTTACCCTAGAGTGTTTACAGGTTCTTTTGGTTTAATATTCCTTGATAATTAATACTTGATTACTGTTTGGGTGGCGTCCGTTCGATCAACATTTTTGATTATTATTTCATTAAATATTTTATTCAAGCTCGTGGTCGAAAACTAGTAATTTTTAGTAACTAGTAATAATATATCAATTTCTATTTGATATCTTTTTACAGAAAGTGTATAACAATCATGACTTTTTCTAAATCTTTTCTTAGTCTAAATCTCCCTGAACCCCATTGAGGTTAGACTCAAAATGTAAAACTTTAGTTGTAAGTAGATGGTATTCAAATTAGTGTCGTACACGGATCGACTTTGACGTAGACGTTCTGAAGAGGGTGTTATTTGGATATCGGACCGATCTGTCATTCGTTTTCGTTGCGAATCTGATCTTCAGTTTATTTCCGTTTTTTCAGATATCATTGTAAGCGCCTTCTTATGAACCTAATCCTTTTTTATTATAGTATTTTTAAAGCTGTACTTTCTTTTGTGTAGTAAAAAAAATCTGGTTTTCTATCGTACCTCTTTAGCATCTGCACAGCATCCGGCACCCGCGACTCCCGACCCCTGCCACGACATCCGCACTTGCTTTTAATGTCTTTCGCATTTTTATTTTCTCTTAGCATGGCTCGTTTTAAGGTGAACTTTCGTTGTTACGACTTTCATTTGCTTTTTTATCAGTTATGTTATGCCGTGGAAAAAATATATACGAGTACCTTTGTACTCATAATAATACTTATGTATATAAAAGTTATTTATAACAGAAACAATTACCTGAACCTGATTTATTTTTGTCAAATGTGAAGTATCATCTTCTATTGGATACAACAAAAATTACTGAAACAGTTTCCTTAGTAAACGTGCGTATCCATAGCTATCAGTATACGTACCTACTCAACCACATTTTATATGTAAATGGGCTTTTCCGTTTGCAAAGTGCTCCTTTTTCTGAGGTGATCCTGCGACAGTGACATAAAATGAATTTTACGTCGCATCGGATCCGTGACTACGCGTCTCAAAAAATCGTATTTATATCCATGTTTATATGACTCTATTGACATATTGTTGATATACTTTTTTATTTACGATATTAAACATTTTCATTCATATTTGGCTATGCAGACTTTCGAGTATCGCTGTTTTTAGGCAAATTTTAATAATAGAGTTTTTATTTTATTGTTTATTTTTTATATTTGAACTACCTGTAGATAAATAAGCTTTTCTTTTAACAACTTATTGACAAATTAATATTTTGACCTTGTGAAACCAAGATTGATAGCCATTTTGTTAAAATAAAACTGCGTTTCTGTGAATTACGTTTGCCTTTGTGCATTATCATATTTTCAGTGCGCGTTCTAATTTACTAGGTGGTGGTAGAACTGCTTTATTGAAATTACAGCATACTGCGTGGTCTAATCTTCTAGCTTGTGGTATATGAAATTAAACTGGCTTGTCTTATACTAAAGATATAAGCAATGTTATTTGAAATAATGGTCATGCGAAGTAATGTCGAGTATAACTTTATTACCTCGGTAATCGGAGTAGATGAGTCTTTATATTTACATCTTTGACGCTATTTTTGTCTCATAGAACTTAAAGAGTTAGGAATCCCAGTAACAAACCCATTTGGGAACACAAAAAGTCACAATCGAACATTTTGTGGTAAGATGTACCTAATTATGTGTGTAATCACCACAAAATTTTATAATTATAATCATTTGTATGTGCAAAGCGTGATTTAATATTTTGTTCTGTTTGTTGTAGCAGAGATTAAAGGGGATTTTGCTGAGGGGAATGCTGTAAGTTCTTAAGTAAGTATGTCGGATTATTTTACAAAATGCAATAATTCAACTCAGGCGTAGGATTTCTGAGAAAGTATATAAAGAGGCACCTCGTTCTATGATCCGATTATTCCTCCAGATCATAAACAGGCTAAACACACACAATATGCATATTGTGTGTGTTTAGCCTGTTTATGATCTAGGAAGTGAATTTCAAATAAATTTTATCAAAAGTTAAAGTATGAAATTGAAAATGCAGTAAAAATTCACTAAAAATATAGTAAGTATATACTACCAAAGTTTGGTTACATACAAAGTTTTTTTCAGCTCAGGTTTTTTTGAGCTGCTACTTACGTGTGAGAAGGGTACTTGAATCTAGTTTTCGAATTTGACCTCAGCCGGGTCGTGATGATGGATTGCACTTGAAATAAAACTATGGCACAAACAGCTCAAGTTTAAAGTTCTAGGACAATGGTTTTGTTTTAATTACGAGTGGAAGGTAAACCAGGCATGTACGAACCTATCTAAGTATAGATAGGTTCGTACATGTCTGGTTTACTTTAAGTAATGAAAAAGCAGATAGCGTATGTCTAAATTAGTTATACGTGTCATGAATACAAAATTAACTCATTATTGTAAATACTGCAGTCATTATTCGAAGAAGAGAGTTGAAAATATTTCACCCCTCGCCCTGAATTAACATTCCGGACGCGGCTACTTTAAAAATTTGCCTTTTTTCGCTCAGAAATAAAGGCGTAACATTTACCCGTCTTAATACTTTACACAGTTGAGAATATTAATAAGGATCTATTTAATCAAATATATTAAATAACACGAAAACCCATGATGTATTGGATCGATAGTTAACCATGGACTGTCGATCCGACTCCATATAATAATATGATTGTCCATTTAATGTTTGTGCTCTACTATGTAGTTTAGGTGGCTGTGCACCATATTAATTACATGAGACTCTAAAGGATACCATACGGTCAGTTATAATATAACCATAGACGCTAGTGTATACAAAATCTATAGTTCTAACCATCTGATTCGCCTGATCTTAACAAACATTAACGCTCCGTAAGCTGTTGTTCCGATCCAGATCGATCGCTTAAGATGGCCGAAACGACTAAGTACTATTATAGAAGTAAATCGTAAAAACTACACAGTTCGGGTATACAAAACCGGAGGGATATTACTCATGAGACGAATTTGGTCCATTAGGTCTGTACAGATCTGTGTGGTCTGTAGAGATGCGTGTGCTCATAGGTACACGAAAGGATTGAACTGTTTAGACCCAACGATTTACTTCTACTACAAGTCTTTCCAGCCGCGTCGTCGTAAGTGATTAATTTCATTGAAGTAGTAGCATACACATGGGCTTGATTTGTTCTGATTGGACAGTGAATCTCGCAAGGTAAGGCTGGCCTTGTATTTATAAATAACGATTATTTGACTAATGATCAACAATAAAGATGTACATACAGTCTTATTGTTCAATATTATGACTATTGATCTACCTGTACATAAAGAGGCTTTTCTTGTTTTGTTCTTTTTAGCTTACACTATCCCACTGCTGGGCAAAGCCTCCCTAAGTCCTGGTCCCAAGGATGGTTCGAGGTGGGAAGAGAGTGCCTGGAAAGGCACCCTGTTCCCGCGCCACCTCGAACCAGCCCTCGCCATTGTTTTTTACAGTTACAAAATTAAGAACATATTATTATGAGAAT
The DNA here is from genome assembly GCA_951799955.1 of Apamea anceps. Taxonomy (NCBI): domain Eukaryota; kingdom Metazoa; phylum Arthropoda; class Insecta; order Lepidoptera; family Noctuidae; genus Apamea; species Apamea anceps. The sequence goes on along the minus strand of OX637500.1, from coordinate 18,004,517 downwards.
AAGAACATACCATCATGAGAATCGTAGATGTAGATGACGTTCTTCCATCCGTAATGCGTAATAGTAGCCATGACAGCGCGATGGTAGTCAGGGCGCATACTTACAGCGTAATCAGTGAGGCCTGAAGATGGCGGGATCACCTGTGAATACAAACAATGGTTTTAAAGACTTCACGTCGCCTATTTATGTATAACTAGCTGCGCCCCGTCGTTTCACCCGTATAAGGTTCGATCCCGTGGGAATATCGAGATAAAAAGTATCCTAAGTGGTAATCCTAGTTATAAACTATATGTATGCCAAATTTCATCCAAATCCGTTCAGTAGTTTTTGCGTGAAAAAGTAACAAACATCCATCCATCCATCCATCTATCCATTAATCCATCCATCCATCCAAACTTTCACGTTTATAATATTATAGTAGGGTTAATAATAAATAAATGAATAATATCTTTTTATGATGATAATCAGTTTTTTTTCCAACTGCTGGGTCACAGGCCTCCTCTCTGTGAGAGGGAGTGTGTCGTAATTTATTATTATTATTTATTATTTATTCGTAATCAAGTAACAAAAGACTCATACTAATTATTAGGAATACAATTTCAATAACAATACAAACATAAAATAAATTAAATTAAACTTATTCAATACAATATTGGTCACAAAAATAAAAATATAAAAACAAAAATGAACTTCATAATTACAACCTTCTAGTCGGCATAGGAACAGCAACATGCCTGCCACAGCAATGCCGGACATAAGGGCAGTCCAGCCTGTTCGCAATAATTGCCAGGATAGCATTGGGGCTGGCCCGCACCCGGCGCACCAGGGATACGCACCGCTTACGCATAGAAGCGTGGAAACAATCAGTGCGCGCCATCGCGAACATCCCTGATGCGCTACAGAAACGGAGCAGCCCCAACACCGCCCGGAACGCGTTGTTGAACTGGACACGGAGGGCACTGTATGCCCTTACACTATAGTCAGCCCACAGGCTACACGTATATAGGGATGTGAAGTACGCTCTAAAAAGCGTGACCTTCACACCCGTAGTACAACGCGAAAACCTGCGGGCTATCATGTTGGCTCGTACCGACAGTGCCCTCCGCTCTCGGTCCATGTCAGCATGGTCCTTAAGGTCCTCGGTGAGCAGATGCCCTAGATATTTAAATTGGCCCACCCGGTCTATTGGAACACCATCGAGATAAACACTCGGAATATTCATAGGGCTCAACACACCGATGGCCTGAAAAACCATGTATTGGCTTTTCTTCCCATTATATTTCAAACCATGTCCATGCGCGTATTCCGTACACATACTGAGCAGTCTCCTCAGCCCACAGATCGACGCGCTCAGCAGCACCATGTCGTCCGCATAGCTCATATTGTTGACACAGACTCCGTCAATATAGCATCCGACATGTTGACTGCTGAGCGAGACGATCAGTTCGTTCATGTAAAGATTGAACAATGTAGGCGAGGTCAGACCGCCCTGTCTTACGCCACATTCGTTAATATATGAGTCCGACATCGCTCCCGCCCATCGGACACTATTGACCTGGTGCGCGTACCAGTACTGGAGGATGCTGATGAGTTCCCACGGTAATGCACCACAGGGGTTATGTGGGTTAGTAGATGTCACATGTCTTCGAACATTTGGTTCTAGGTCATGCCGGTGTCCTCACGATATTTTCCTTCACCGTTGAGAGCGATGGTGACGAAATTATTTACACAAAGTAAACCGCCTGATTTGGTTCGAAACCGTGACGTACAACTCGTAAGTCACCACTGGGCCACCCCTGCTCACTGCCACTGTAGTAACTACTTAGTGGTGAAATATCGAGAGTGTCTTTATTCTTCATGATGCGATATTAAGGATATTTCTTTTATCAGGCATACACAAAACACGATAAAAATACGCACATAATAAATATATCCATCGCAGTCTCGCATTTATCACGATAAATCATGCATACTACACTAAGTAGGACGATGTGCTAGAGTGGCTTACGTGTAAGGGTCCCGTAGCTCATAAGGGAAATGGAAAACCTTAAGTTAACACATTCGGCAGTCTGTCTTTCTATGAAATTATTTTTTTTTTTGAAGTGAAAACTTCTTTAGCTGCGTTGTGCACTTTTGTTGTGATGGGTAAAATATGTTAAACTCGCGTCAGGACACGTGACCTGATCAAAAATTCGTAAGACGGAGCCCGCGTCAGGACACGTGACCTGATCGAAAATTCGTAAGACGGAGGGAGAGTAGACCGCATTCCAAAATATCAAAAATGCACAACGTTAATATTCAAGTTTTCACTTCTGCTGGCACTTCCGGAGTGCAATCCGTTGTTTTTTTGTAAATCGCCTTTTACCGTCATCATTGTGGAATATTTTGAACAAGGGAGATGGAATCATAATTAGATAATTATGATTCCATCTTACTTATACATTGACTTATATATGTATGAGACATACATATATAAGGCAAATAATGGAACACGCAACCCTTTTTTTTTTTTTTTTGAGGATTGTAAATCATCAAATGACCCCTCCCGCTCTGGGTGGAGCAGAAGGGAGTGTCAGACTCTTGCTGACTAAAACCCACCCGTGTTCCTTCCTTAGCCCTTTATGTTTCAGGGCAGCGGTAACCCTTTCGGACAATCCCGCTACCCTGGAACACGCAACCCTTATCTGGGAAAAATGGAAGGATACAGTTTTTATCTTTTCCATTCCGTTTCGTTCTAGCACTTGCTTAACTATGTGGAATCAAGTTACAGTACACGACGGTGACGACCCACAAGCGAACGGCATGGTCAAACGATTTGGTTTTCATTTAACATTGAATGCTGCGATCATAGCCCACAATGTCACTCGATGGACAGACATTCGCCCGACGGCTCTTCTAGGTATCAGAACAGCTTTTAAAGCTGACCTGGAATGCTCTGCTGCGGAAGTGGCATCTGAATGGTGAGACCCTAAAGAAACGGGCGACTTTTTTCAACTTGCTTGTATTGTCGGTCCGATTCGACCTGTAATTTTTTGTCCACAAAGATCTCAAGACGTTTTAGTATTTTTTCCTCAGAAAGGATGCGTGAGTAGCGCCTCACCCGGGACCTATAAATATTATAAAACTCCGGGGGGATGACCATACTCGAATAAAACTTATTAAGCCATGATTGTAAATACTCTACAAAGAGTGTTTGAAATCATGGCTAAATAGTGAAGAAACTAGATGAAAAAAAAAAATGTCCTCGAGTCAATAAAAATCACTCAGTGACCAAAATACCTTCTATGCATAAATGGCATAATTAATTGTAGTAAAAACTTAGGGATGATTACTTGATAAAAACGGAATAAATTTGGTAGCAGATTTGAAAAAAATGTATTGGTGAGCAACGTACCTAAAGTTTTAATAACTAACTTACGTTTATGTACCCCTCGCGCGCGCGGTTTCACCCGCATAAGTTTCGATCCCGTGGGAATATCGGGATAAATAGTAGGTATACTATATATGTTAATTCTGGTTATAAACCATCTGGGTGCCGAATTTCATCCATATCCGTTTAGTAGTTTTTGCGTGAAAGAGTAACAAAAATCCATCCATCCATCATACAAACTTTCGCGTTTATAATATTATTAGTAGGATATAAGTATAAGTAGGATTCGGAGTTTGATATAATTATTATAAGTAGGTACTGAAAGTAAAATCTTGATAATGTTGTGAGTTACGGCTGTGTTTCAGTTTCAGGTATTGGGGTTAAAGTATGAAATTGCTGATTTGTACTGAAAAATTTAAATTCGTTTTTTTTTATTTAACATTTATTTAATCAAAATAATTACCATTATTATCTATACATTGCTGCCATCTAATAGGAAGGTCATTTATGCCTTTGCGATAGAACTCTCGTGATCTAGATTCGACAAACTGTGTGAAAGCATTTTGTACTGCCTCCTGAGAAGAAAACTTTTTATCACGTAGAAAATTGTCCAAATCACGAAAACAATGGTAGTCCGTTGGAGCAAGGTCTGGCGAATATGGAGGGTGACGAATAGTTTCTAATTGCAGTTCCTGTAGAGTTAAAACGGTTTCTCGTGCTGTATGAGGTCTCGCGTTATCATGGAGCAATAATGGTGAAGATCGATTCATGAGTCGAGGCTGTTTCACTGTTAGTTTTGCTATCATTATTCGGAGTTCGGCACAGTACACATCTGCCGTTATTGCTTGACCAGATCGAAGAAAGCTATAGTGAATAACACCATGCTGAGACCACCAAACAGTTACCATTACCTTTTTATTGGCAAGCTTTACTTTAGGACACTGTTGCGGCGTTTAACCTGGGGTCAGCCATTGCATTTTTCGCTTACGGTTATCGTAAAGAATCCACTTTTCATCACATGTCACAATTCGATCCAATATTCCTTGATTTCTGTATCTGAAGTCATGAGGCACCCATTTCTCATATTTTTTTATTTTATTGATTTGACGCAAATGAGTCAATATTGTTGGTAAGGTAACGTTAAACCATGCCGCTAATTCCTGGGTAGTTTGGCTCGGATCGGCTTCCACCATCTCTTTCAATTCATTGTTATTCACCTGTGTGGGCGGTCTTCCACGTGGTTCGTTCTTCAAATCAAAGTTTCCAGCACGAAAGCGTTTAAACCAAAATTGCACGGTACGTTCATTAGCAGTCCCCTCTCCAAACGCAACATTGATATTGCGAGCTGTTTCTGCGGCGTTAATTCAACGTCAGAACTCGTATTCAAAAATAACTCGAATTTTCGAAGTATCCATTTTTCTTGTCTAAGCTGAATAAAAAAAAAGCAAATGAAAGTCGATAATCGAATGTTGCACATTTTTTAAAAGAAGAACTTCATAGGTACCATGTGAAAAAAGCTTGACTCAAAAATCTCAAACCATGAAGGTTCTATGTCAATTCGAAGTACCTATTACAATAAAACGGCAATTTCATACTTTAACCCCTATTATTATTATGTGTTGGTTGTGGATTAAACAATTGAAATGAAATAGCTGAGTTGTGGAGTGAAATACCTGGCTGGATGAAATGAGTAAAATAATATGCAAGTGGTGTGCTTCATGTTTGTAATACCCGTACATAGTTTTTGACCGCAGTTTTAGTGACTACCAAAAGCATTCCAAATATCAGCACTTATGTAGTTTAACTAGGTTTTGATAATAGTGTAGTTTCCTGGGTAAAAAAATAATTATTACTTATATTTAGTCCACCAGTTAGATGATCGAAAAATAATAGACATGTATTTTTTCTTTTGTCAATCAGACAAAAATGACAATGATAAAGCGCGTCAAAATTTGGGAGTGGGGGTCGTGACGTTACGCTATGCTAAAAAATGTAGCTAGGCGTGACGTCACGCGGAACTTTAACGGACGATATCTTCATCATTTTTTATATAATTGTACAAAAGAAAAAATACGGGTCCAATTTTTTTTGATAATTTAACTGACCGACTAATTATATTTTTTTAGGAAACTAGCCTATTATAAACTTCTGCATATTTTCTCTGTTTTATAGCCCGAACTGTGTAACTGAGTAACTTCATGCAATTTGAAGATTACCTATTCAATTTACAAAAAACACTCTTGACAATCTTCAAATTACAGTTACACAGTTCGTGTTATGTTTAGCTTTAGTAAGGGCTCTTTACAGATGGATTACAACACTCTAATATTTATGAAACTTCCATTTTTTTTTATGAATAGTTATCTTATATATTATGTTTACGCACATTTGAATCACCAACTGATAATAGTCTGGCTTATTTAAGATCTTGAGTTTTGAGAGAGCTATTAAATTCTTCAACAAGTGCTGTTGACTCCAAACTAGAACAGTTGCCAGAAAAGTTTTGTAGCATATATGATTAGCAGGTTCTGTTTGTTTGTTTTCAGTTTTTGCGCATAGAATACAGTATTTATTGTTCACACCAAGATGTAATATTTTATCAGTGTATTGTAAATTATAAATAATATTTATTTCTGCAAATTGTATCAAAATAATACTTCAATACGTTAAAGTTAAATTATGTATTAATCGGTTGAATTACAGAAATAGTTAAAAAGCCACTGAAAACTAGATAAGTTTGGTATTTCCTAACCGACTGTGAGAACTTTTAGGATCGGCTTCCAGTACAGCCTGGAGCAGCTAAATACTATATTTATATTTTAGATGGAGCGACTGCCTATGTATCCTCCATGACCAAGTTACTGGGCAATACGATACCCCTTGGTAAGACTGGTTGTCACACTTTCGAGCTTCAGACGACCCGTAACGAATGTCAAAGATCCACGAATGACAGTCGGGACCAACGGCTTAACGTGCTTTCAGAGGTACAGTGGGGTCTCAGTTTGTAAAGATGATCATTTATCCACAACAACAGCGGCAAGCGCAGCTTAACCTAATCAGTCGAGCCGTGGCCTGTTATTACGTAGCCACTAAAGTCAAGGACTTAATCAGGACCATGCAGATTAGCGTCTGAGATGGTCTTTTAACGAAAGAACTACACGGATTTGTGTGGACCTGTCCTGTCCATATGTGACAGTTACTGCTGCTGCACCTGATGATGCAGAATTATGGTTACGGAACGATATTTTGGTCTACACTCCCAATTTCTTCTCCATGTTCTGCCTTCTGAATGCCAGCCTTAGTAATTTCTTCGACAGCCATGTTATAAAACCATTCGTGCACTGTTTTGTTCGTTAGACTTGTCGCTGAAAACCAGCGCCGGGGCCCTGTCTTGCATAGGGTTGTAGCATTATGCTGCCCGATGCTGTATATTATATACTTGAAAACACATCGTGATTTACATCATAAGCAGGACTTAAGTAGGTAAACTCAGAAATTCTGAGTTAAATACTCTGAATTTCTGAGTTCACTTTTCAAATGTTCATATTATTATTGATAATGATTGTGAAGTACATATAGTCTTTGTTATCCTTGAAATCAACCGAAAATGTTCGATATATTTCTAACTTTACTAAGGGCGGATTTTTCAAAATTACGATAACTTTTATCTGAGGAATAAATGTTGCGGTGCGGACGGCTTTCGTGTAGAAAATAATTATGTCAAACTGTCTTATTTATTCTTCAGATAAAAGTTATCCTACTATTGAAAACAGCAGTAAGTATTCCTTTATGTATGAACAGACAAACAAGACAAGATGAAACGGGATCCTAGTATGTAGGTACTCGTACAGTCACCAAAGGAGATAAGTAACCAGGAACAGCTTTCGTGTAGAAAATAATTATGTCAAACTATCTTATTTATTCTTCAGATAAAAGTTATCCTACTATTGAAAACACCAGTAAGTATACCTCTATACATGAACAGACAAACAAGACAAGATGAAACGGGATCCTAGTATGTAGGTACAGTCACCAAAGGAGATAAGTAACCAGGATCGAATATAGTTGAAGTTTAGTAAAATTTAATTTGATAAATGAACTGTTTGTTTGTTGATAAATTAAATTCTATTCGAAAATATCCATCGGATTCTTACAAAACTTCAACGATATCCGACGAACCTGGTTACTTATCTCATTTGGTGACCGTACCACCACCTTTTCCACAAACTCTCGTTCAGGACTTACTAGGATATATCTTATACTTCTGCGTATGTATTTCATTTCCTTGCTTTTGTGCAAGTATATTTTATTTGTTTGCCATCCATGAGTACCTATCAAAATGACGAATGAAGAACAACAATTTTATTTTTGCTTGTCATTTTGCTTTATACGTTTTTTAATTACAAAAAATTAAATTAAGAGTTTAAAAAACCCCCGACACAAAATAATAAGCTCTAATTAATAGCCTAACGTTCTGTTAAAGTTTAAAATAGTAGCGGCCCCCAACAGGACAACATTTAATAAAAAAAAATCATACGTAGGTACTCTTACTACTAGGGTCATGATTTCAACGTTATTTTTTTCTTTTTATTGGGTTTCACCTTTATACCTTTTTTGTTCTATTTGTGGCTATTTTTTAAAAATAGTTTTAGGCGTTTTACATTCATACTATTTTTTTTATTATTTTGTGTCGGGGACTTTTTAAATTTTAAATTTAATTTTTTTTTCATGCTTTTTGTAGGGACTCCTTATTATTTAATATCTTTTATTTTCTTACGTTTTAAGATTCAGGTAATTTGGTGTTTAATCAGGTTTTTTGTAATTCGCCATTTTGTGGTGGTGGCCATATTGGATTTGAAATTTAACATAGTGTATAGTATTCTACTAGTCAAGCCCTTTCATTTGATACCCATATTGAGGGAGTTGTGAAAAAAAATATGTAAATCGCCATTTTGTGGTGGCGACCATCTTGGTTTTGAAGTTTATCATAGTGTATAGTATTCTACTAATCAAGCCCTTTCATTTGATACCCATATTGAAGGAGTTGTGAAAAAAATGTAATCCGCCATTTTGTGGCGGCGGCCATCTTGGACCGATTTTCATCAAACATAGCTAAGAATACTTCCGACAAATTCACCTTTCAAACAAAAAATACAAAATCAAAATCGGTTCATCCGTTCGGGAGCTACCATGCCATAGTCAGACATACACACACACACACACACCCCGACACGTCAAACTTATAACACCCCGTCGTTTTTGCTTGGGGGTTAAAAACATGCCATTCTTGCCATGCCATTCATTCATCAACACAGCCAAAAAGGTGTATTTTTCATTACGTGAAATGTTTCAACGTTATTGATGTGGGTATCGTGAATCTCGCAGAGCGAAATCATCCACAAAAATCATAATTGTTTAAAATTTTCATCCCGTTCTGTGGTTTTATGTTTCCCGCACACTGTCTACTAGGTACGAGTTACGACAGAAGGTCAACTGATGGATGTAAACTTAATGAAGTCGGATAAAAACTTTCACTAGAAAAATTTGACAGCTCCCAGCTGTCCCTAATACATTTTTTTTCGTTAGCCTATATTGTCCCACTGCTGGGCAAAGGCCTCCCCCATATTCTTCCACCTTTCCTTGTGCTGTGCCTTCTCCGTCCAATATAAATCGAAAAATTATAAATTTATATGCAAATATTTATTATATTTAAGACTTCACACTTATATGTATATAGATAGAGGCCAACTACATAGAATCAATTATTCGTTTTATTTCATTTAAATGCCGTTCAAAAGTGCCTTTTACTTATGTGCCTTTAGTACAAATCCACTTTCGGGAAAGGAAAATTGGGCGAAAAGATACCTTCGTGAAATGCGGGAAATTAGTTTCCTTAAGGTACAATTCCGGCGACCGCTATTTATCCATTGCATAATGCATAATCAGCCTATAATGTTCCCACTGCTGGGACACAGACCTCCTCTCGATGAGAGGGACTAGTACATACATTAATGTAACTTAAATCCATTGAAATAAACTAGAAGAAATCGTTTTTTGTGAAACCTAATCAGGGTCATATAATTTACTCCAGACTAAGTAACTTTTACGACAAGGAATTAAAGGCAAATATCGGCTTAATATATTTCAATACATTCTTTGCTGCCTCGTTCTGAGGTCACAAACAGAACTCAAATTTGTGATGGACGTAAACCTCTTTTCAACGCCTAATTTATCAAATATACGCGAATTATTTGAACTTTAAAAATTATCTTCGTAAAGAAAGAAAGAAAAGTATTTATTATCGTACAGGATCATAAACTAAACTCAGTTAAAAATAAAACAAATTATATAAAAAAGTAACAAAAGGAAAAATGAAACACTGATAAGTAAGTAAGTGAAACCTTCAGTAATGATTCAATGACCTATTGTGGCAGACTTTCGCCTTGATCTTTGGAATAAAAAGTTGGAGTTTTTGTGCATGAACAAGTATGTACGGTCCATCATAAATCGAGGCAGTTTTTGTCTGCTCCTGATATTCATATTTTAATAATAATACTATTTCAGTATGGATGAATAATACGCGTCGTTCATCAGACCTTCATTTATTGTGACAAACGCCAATAAAAGTAGAGACTCTGATCTGGCAATCTCCATATTATTTGTAAAGGGCACTGACTTAAAGCGGTAGTTGCTTATTGTAGTTTTAGTAAATTAAAAATTACAAAATGCATGTTTATAAATTAGTCAGGAAGTAAAAACTGAGCAGCAAAGAAATTAAATGGGTATCAAAATAAATAATGAAGTGCAGTAAAGTGGCTGAGAGAGCAGTTGCGTGTGGGCAATTAATAAATCGGTATTAGTCGGTAAGAAATGGAACTTGGAAGAAGCTTCTAACCTTTTTGTTTTTTTTTGTCGCTGAGAAATGCATTACGCCTCCCCGCTCGGAACGATACGGGGTATGTGGGACTCCTGTCGGAATGACACCGACAGTGGCGACAGTATACCCACTAAAACTCAGCGGTGAACCCACATCGCCGTGATGGAAGGGCCATGGAAAACCGGCTCAGCCTTTACGTCCACAACCATCCCGGTGGACGCCCGCCTAGCTGGCGGGCCCCGCATGCCCCCCACGCTGGGGGCTGCGACCGCAGAGGATAGATAGAGCGGCCAACGTCATACCGACACTCCTCTTCCCCTGCGACTCCACCGCGTCCACCATCAGACGGTGGCGACCCCGTCAAGGCCACGGAAGGTAGGGAGAGCGGCACACCGCAATACCGGCATTCCTCTCCCGCCGCGGCCTCCAACCCTCAGCCGCGATGTCTCCCATACGACATCGCGGCCCGCCTCAGTTGCGATGTCGCCCAAACGGAACCGCAACCTACCCGCTGGCCGCTACGTCGTCGGTTTAGTGGCAAAGCTCTGACTTGCGGCCCCTCCTCGGGTTCCTCTTGGCTACACTGTGGTTCTCCAAGCTCCCCCGCCTCGACAATGCGGGAACCCACCGTGGGGGAAGTAGCTTCTAACCTAACCTAACCCATTTGGTCGGGGTATCCTGGCGTAGTTACTGCGTGCAATACGCCTCGCGCGTGGTTGGTCACACACAGTTCCAACCTAACTGAACTGCCGAACTATTTATCTACACGCCCATTCCAACATTTTTATCGCCTATTCATTTATTACACTTGTTGAGTGTTTTTGTACTGACATTGCAGGATAAAATGACCGATCAATTTTATTTTTATTACTGTTCATGTTTTACGGTCACACTAATTTACCAACCGCAGAAAAATTAAATTACTGCCCGTCAATTTTTTGTAAAAATGATTACTTTTAAGGAAAGTGATTTGCTGTAAGCTTTTTTAACCTGTAATCTTCAAGCAATTTTTTGTGCGTATCTTCAAGTTTTCTTTACACAGAGCAAACAGATTAAACTGTGACGGCATAGCGTGCAAAATAAACATAATACCACTTGGAGCAAAGTTAGTAAACGTCGCAAGTTTTTGTAAGTTGTCAGCGCATAAATTATTTACGCGAAGCTACTTAAGCGACACAACACATGGAATATAATTTTAAAGTGTCGTGTAACAATCTAATGGTTTCAGACTAAACCCTTGAAAAACTAAACTGCCGTGTTTCTCAAGTATGCGGCACTGGAAGTTTGAGTGCGGGTAGTCCTTGAATCATTAAGTTGCTCAAGTGCCTAGACTCAGTCGCTTAAGTCTAGATCGTGTGAGGTAATCTGCACAAGTTTTTAGTTCTGAAATGCTGTTAAAAGCACTTATAAAGTTAAATGCTAAGTCTTTTCGTAATTTAGCTAAATTAATGCAAGTAATTTATTTAGAATGTTCTAAATAAATTGGAAATAAAAGAAAAAGGGCTCCCGGGACACTTAGGATGAGAAGACGGTTTGAGTAAGTGGATAGTATTTCAGATAATTATTGTAATGTAATTAAGCTATTTAATTTCCGTTTTTGTTTTGTGTATTTCGTTGTATATTATGAAGACAAGAATACACCTTACCGACCGTTCTTCACATTCAGTAGGGAATTTGCATTTACCTAACATTCTTAGGGAATTTGAAAGTGAACATAGCAGGGAACAACAATATTACGTTCAAAATGGACCTATGGGTTACCCCAGCAGCGTCTTCGCATTACATCTTGGTTGCTCATTTCGCGTTGAAGTACGTCATCACGACGGTGACGTGAATACGACTCCATTTCACAGTATTCCAAGGTTGGGAGGTGTACCTGTAGGACCTTTAACGAATATATTAGTTATTCTGAGTGGAAAAAGCGCAAGCCCTGAACTATACACTCGATCTTCTCAACATTGTTCACGAGGGATTTGTACACGATAAACCGAATGCCGCCCAGAGCTTGTTGATCCCGAAATTAGAGCTAAGAGCAAATTCCCTTGAGGGTCCTCCTACTCTGTTCGGACTTCAGATAGCCCTATGACATCCGATCATAAGTGGCTCAATTATTCGTCGCGTTTAACAATTTTCTCGTCGGTAGTGAACACAAGCGCCTGGTCCAGTTGCGGTAGCCATCCGTCTCCCAGCCTCGGGTTTTTAACACCTCTTACGACAACCACGGTAAGAAATAATATGTGGTATATTTGCTGTCTCCACACGGAATGACTTCACACACAATACAAGCTTTTTTTGTTTTTTTTTGCTTGGCCCAATCATTATTATTCTTTAAATACACAACCTATTGCAGGCGTATTAAGAGCTGTGCAAACAATATAAGAGGTCTACCCGTCTAACGCCGTCGTTTTAACCTACGATTGAGTAAGGTCATTGATATTATTTATTTATCATATAAATAATAATATTACGAGTAACATGGGTGGCATTAAACCTAGAGGCTTCCATTGGACAGAAAAGGGTCGGGACGATATAATGACTTTCTAAGCACTCAGTTTGTAAAGTGTCAATTTTCTTGATGAAAGTTTTAGCTTCGGAAATTGCCGGCGTCGTTTTTGTTAAAAACAGGTGCTTTTGTACAGACTATGAATCATTCCTACTCTTTTACAAAACGTGAATGAACGAAGCACTGTTTGTATTATGTCATTAACTCGTATATTTGAAAGTTGATTGTGTGCTAAACGTCGTTTATCTAAATAATAAATGTTTAGTTTCAAGTTGACAATATTATAAGCAGTCGGACGCTCCGTCCGCGTGGAAGTCGCAAACTAACACCGAAGTCGTAAGTTAAAGAAAACTCTTGGTTATTTTAGTTCATAATATGTATTTAGTCGGGCAATTCAGAGCAACCAATGTTGACAAGAAACATCATTAATTCTTACATTCTAGAAAACACTGAATACTTGGTAAACTCATAAAACGAACACAGATATTGAATGCAATGTTTCAACTGTTGACTTAAATTGTGCACACAGAGGTCTCGTGAAGCGGTAGTTAGAGCAATTTTGTTACACTGAGGAGAAGTGAATTGAAGCATTTGATGAACTCGTCAGTCTCCGCTGTTACTGTAAATACTACAGTAATCAGACAGTGATTTCTACAAACATAGATGAGCTTAATGATGAACTTAAACTAGAAGCTCGACGAACTTCTCGTTTTAGTTATCATAAAAATACCTACACGTTAAAATACAACTTAAATTGACTGACAAGTTAGATTTATGTAACATCGTAATGGTTGATAGAGACTCGAAGGCTGGTAGGCTGGCTGGTCCTGTCCACAATGACTCTCGTCAAGGGTTCACATGCAATAATGACAATACAAATTATATAAATACCTTTTCAGGGAACCAGGGCGTAACGAATGGCATTTGGAATGTGTTAGCATATGAATGCAGTGTGTCGAAGGAATCCGGAGATACTGCTCCCAGCATGGCGATTACGCTGCGAGTGAACTGGTGGCAAACTGTAACAAAGAAAAGACTTTGAAGATCAGAGTTTCTTAAATGTTTTAAATAAATAAAATAATCAAATATCTTACTAATAATGATCATAACTGGATCTGACATTACCCTTTGACCAATTCTATTTACTTTCCAAGGTTTCGGATTTACGGATATTTGGTCTCATCTTAAAAATACTGTAAAGTTTTTAACTGATAAATCTCCACCATACCTCCATATCAGTTTTCAAAACATGCTAACATAAAATTAGCTGAGCAAATTTTTCTGTTATTGTGAAAATAATATTACGTATTACCTTTTTGTCCATTTTAACGTCCCCATGCTACATGATTGTGTAATTTTGATCAAATTATAAAATATTTAAATAATATCTATGACCTTACTCATAACGTTCCCACTGCTGGGACACAGGCTTCCTCTCTACGAGTGGGCCGTAATTCACCACGTGGGCCCGGTGCGGGTTGGTAGATGTCACATGTCTTCGAATTAATTGTTTTAGGACATGCCGGTTTACTCAAGATGTTTTCCTTCACCGTTTTGAGAGCAGCGGTTTGGAAATTAAATACACGAAGTAAAGTCCCTAACTGGCTACGAACTCACGACTTACAACTCATAAGTTGGGGCCGATACCACTGAGCCACCACAGCACTGTACTTACTCAATAGTAGGTATTGTGTTACCACTTATAAAATCTGTAATATTTGTGGTATATATATTTATGATCGTCTTTCTATTCTATGTTAGATAATTGTCAAATTTCCAACAATAATGATAGCGAAATACTGTTTAATAGGAATAACAACATATTTTAAATTGCAGAAATAAGATGCAATAAGGTATATTTTTTATAATTTACATGTTTAGAGGTGGCTTAACTTTTGGGTAACTCGTTATTACATACAGTCTAGAAGGCTCTTACTGTTTGTGTATAATTCAATAACAACATGAATATTATTTGCTATTGTTGTTTTGAATTAGTCTAACAAGAACTGTGCAGCATACAAATGCGACAATTGGAGTCGAATATTTAGTGCGAAATAGTGTTGGGATACAAGCCCGCAGATAATAAACCGTTATTAGCAAAACGTTCGTGATTTATTTGGCCCGTTCCTAATGCATACAGATAACTTGTTTACACTACTATATAAACTTATCTTCATAATAATAAGATTAAGTTTAGAGTATTACAACACACAGATTCGGTTTTATAATTTCACCATAAATCGTTTATAATAGTGGTGATCATCATCTGCCGAACCTTTCCCAACTATGTTGGGGTCGGTTTCCAGTCTTACCAGATGCAGCTGAATACCAGTATTTTACATGGAGCGACTGCCTATCTGACCTCCATAACCCAGTTACTGGGGAATACGATACTCCTTGGTAAGCCTTGTTGTCAGACTTTCGGGCTTCTTACAACCCGTAACGACCGATAAAAATCCACGAATGACAGTCGGGAACAATAGCTTAACGTGCTTTTCCAGGCACGGAGGGGCCGTGGTATGTATAGATGGTCAGTGGTCACCCATCTACGGACCAACCGTGGCAATTGTAGCGTAACCTGATCGATCGACCCGTGCAGCTGTAATTACTTAGCCACAAGCCCAATGTTTGTCAGTTTATAATAGTGGTGTCAATTCCATACAGGTGAAAGAAATTTTGACGATATCAAACTATTGAGAGCAGAAGGAGGGTCATCTATATTAAGAAAATCATGAAAAATGTGTTGGTACGAGTACGTAAGTTTTATGACATGGATTGCAAAACAATGTTATAAGTACATTTAAATTGGACGGATTTGGAATCGATATGTACAATTTAAATAAAAGCTCCCATAAAGCTCCCATTGAATAGTTAACCGTGGTCATCCGCTCTCTGTTAACTATTCAATTGTAGCTTTCCTGTAGGCATTGTCGAGAATATCGAATGTGAAACGGATATCATTTTTCCTGCCACGCACGCATTAGCGTTCTCAGTACTTCCAAATATTGTTGCGGGTATTGGTGTTGAAATATGGATGCGGTAGTAAAAAAAGCAAATATCGCTCAGTTTGCCCGCGGGGACAGCCCGGTATGCGGATCACGTCGGGCCGGCATCACGCTGCGACTCATACACTCACAAACACTTCACCCGCCTCCAGACCGTTAGTGCTTATGTTACAGAACTTCATAATACTTCTATTTTTGTTTGGGCCGCTACACCTTTACCTTTGAGGGATTCTAATGTTCAGCCAAGTTTAAACTCACTCGAAACGAATGGTGTTTAGGGACCGACCCGGTTCGAAGCGTATTTAACTTATCTGATGTGAATAAGGTTTCTAGTGTTTAGAAGTTATAAACTCATTCCATGGTTTGAATTTTGATATGTATGGTACAATTGTAAAATATCTTGTTTTTGCTACTGTTTTTAAGTAGGTACGGTATTCACTAACGAAAAAAAAAATTAATAAATTACTTCCATTGTTCGAATTTTGAGTATGATAGTATTCATTCACAGTAGGTACACCACACCACAACACACCACACCAAACCACATCACACCACACCACATCACACCACACCATACTACTCCGCATCACACCACACCACACTGCTTCACTAGTACTCAATATTAATTCAAATTTAGTATTTTTTTTTCTCGCCTTTATTTTGGTTTACTCTGTTCTCCTAATACTCAATCATTGTATTTTGGGGGGAGGGGGGGAGGCTGGTAATCTTTGTGACAGGTTTTTCCTAGTGCAGAATATACCAGTCTCCCACAAAGGATTTATCAGATGTAGTGTCTTCATATTTTTAAGGCGCCTTTGTGAAAGAGAAATAAATGTTTATTTATTTATTACTATATTATATTATTATTGTAATATTTTGCTGAATGGCTTACCTACTTAAAAACAGTATCAAAAAGGGTTTTGCTACTGTTAAATATGAACGTTTTCTGCAGGCAGGTATTTTGTTACCAACCATTTGTAACAAATATCCATCTATTATTCTTGTGTCGTATCTCGTCGCGATCTACAAAAGAATAGCTCATCTCGCGGTTATAATGTTAGCAAGTCTGGAAGGTGGTAGCGGTAGCCGACTTTATGAATAAGGACTTCAGGGTTTGCTTGGTTCCATTGGTGTTAAGCTAACAAAGTTATAAAACAGCATCTAAAATATATATTTGGGTTCTCCTATAATGATGTGCAGGACTGTTGTTTTAATCGCTTCAAACTAGCATGTCCCACCGCATAGGGTGTCAGACATCGTAGCAAAACGTATACAAAAATGGGCGTAGCTTAATATCACTTTATCTTTATTCATTTTGCATCAGTAAAACTGCATAGGAAAATAAAATAATCTGAATGTATTCAGCTTCCTTTCTTTATTCTAGGTAAATCCCTAGTCAATAATAAAATTGCATTTTATACATTTTCGAAAACGTGTTATTCTGCTCTCTTTAAATTCAGTAGCGATAACTTTTCTAGCTAAGATTTCCTCACGTACCTATTTTATGCCTTTGTGCACCTAATAACCTGCAAATTCAATCTTCGTTGTGTTCAATGTGATCTGGTTGGGCTGATCGATTCACCTCCTTTAGTTATAATAAAAATAAAATAATAACAAGATTTGAAATCGCCAATTTACTTATAAACAGACAAACCAGCAGCGTAATTGCGTAACACACAATCAATCGGAATCGGTTTCATTTTGACAGTTCAACAACATTCATTGCGTTATTTACGTGTTGAGCAGACAAATTTTTCGAACTTATGAAGCAACGGATTAGCAATTTGCTTCAAAATTATTCAGATTACGATTGATTGTGTGTTACGCAATTAGGATGCTGGTTATTACTAAAAATATAATTTATGCGGCAGGATAACTCGAAAAATCGAATCTTTGTTAAAATTAAACTTAGAGAAACTTAGAGAGATTTTCGTAATCATGCAAGATATTATAAGGATTGTTGTTATATTAAAAAGCCCAGTCTGTTTAGGATGAATGACGTGTGGTCGTACGTACGGCCAAAGAAGCGAGGTTCTTATGTCACGACCCTAAGAACGCGAGCTTTTTGAGTGACACATGGACGAATTAAAGTCTTCCAGCCCTAAGAACGTACTTGCTCCTTCTTCTATAACTCACTTTACTAGGACGTACTCTTTCGCAAAACGACACATTAATATTGAACCTAATAATATAATCACTCTAATACTAGGCTAATAGACACACCCATTAGCCACATAAAATTTACTCCAAATCCAAGCGACGTAGGAATTTGACATTCTGGACGATGGCTTTGTAACGCTTACATAATTCGCCCGGTACCGGTAATCGTACGAACCCGACTCGTACTTGACCGGTTCTTTCAGTATCTACTCAAATTGAAAATAACATAGAAGAATGGTACCTGAGCCAGTTCAATGGTAAGAACTTTAAAATGAAGTGATGAAACATAATTACGAAATAGCTTCATAGGCGTAAGCCGGAGGTAGCCACGATCCGAGGAGGTACTTAGTCGAGTGCTTGTTTGCATTCCTACAAGCTCTATTGAGTTACGTGCCCTATTCTCACATACACTATCAGATATTCATGCCGACACTGCGCTTCTGCTTGCGATGTTTGAAACATTTTTAAGTATCTCAACAATATTGACAGGTTAAGTAGAGCTAGTATTTTTTAAATCTTTTTCATACTGAGTTTATAAAATGTTATCAATTGACGGAATGATAACGAGATATCCTGTTCTCTTTGAGATGTTTCCCGACTGCATACAGCATGCAGAAGGGAAAAACTGCAAAAAAAAAAAAAAAAATTAAATCATGCCTCTAAGTTTTCTAAGAGAACTGTGTTTGTTCCATGTAGCAACAGCCAATCTCGATAAAGCGTTGTATATCTTCTTATCTTTCATGGTTTTATTTTTATGTTTGTCATATTTCTTTGAGTAATAAAGTCAGTCGGTACACAACTGAAGTTATTACTGTAAAAGGCTCTAGATTTTAAAGTCAATTTAAGTGTTGCGTCTATTCGATAAAAATGATGTCAAATAATATTACCTACAGTGAGTTACACATGATAAAGATCTGTGTAGGTTCGCGTACGTTTTATCTGATAACTTCAACTGTCAACTTACCTCAATATAATTATATATAATTTATACCTATTCAATATTCTAGAACGGTGAATTAAATTTCTTTGTGTCAATTTAAAACCATTTCACGACACATTACTATCGTAAACGTTCGCCAAGTCAATTTTTACATTTCCATTAACATATCTACATACATGTATAGATCAACCAGTCCAATCCAGATTGGTAAAAGGTCAGTATTACAAAACATTGCTGTTTCGATCTGTGATCGTTCTCAACTACTTTATGTCGTATTTTGAACAGGTCCATAAAAGGGTTGGAGACAGTAGATTGTGGCGATAGTTAGTGCACGTAACTGCGTTAGTCTTCCCCTATCCCAATTCAATCTCAATAGCGTTTGAAAATAGCGTCGACCACTGATCACTTGGCTATTACCGTGTTCATATCCCCTACAGTCTTCGTTTAATCGCATAGGTGCCACTAAATTACTAAACAATTTCTCGCTTCCAAAATAAATTGGAGGGTAAAATGGATCGATCAAATGACAGGGAGCGTTCTAGAGGTGTTTCTACTAAGCCTCCTAACAGATCACGGAACTGATCATCAGTAAAGCTGACGTTTGCCATGTTTTGTTTGTCGTATCATATTTTGTACGTCTAGGCAAAATATGATACGACAATTTTTTTAATTTTATTTTTTTATATTTTTTTATCTTTGCCCCACACTAGGAATTACTCCTGTATTGTGGGTGCGTTCACAAACATTTAAACTCACATACACAAACAGCCAGATCCGGAACAACTACCTGTAGGCAGTACAAATATTTGTTCCGTGCGGGAATCGAATCCGCGATACGCAGCGCAGCAGTTGATCGCTCAGCCACTGCGCCAACCGTGTCGTCAATTTTGACTATGCACTATAAATAACAAAGCAATCAATGATCTAGCTACTAAACTATAACTACAACCTAACTCCTAGACTATGATAAAAGGCTAACTGACTAACTACAATAAACATCTAACTCCTAAATTATAAAAAAAATACTAACTCCCGGACTTAATTAAAGGGAAATAACAAACTAATCTAGCACCCGGACTATTAAAAAAAAGAATACTATCTCCCAGACTACAACAAGTACTCCTTAATTAATCAATACCTGGGCTAGTATTGATTGAAGAAACGAAATAATAAGTAAAATAAAAAAGTGAGGGTAAGAAAAAACTTTTACTTAAATCGGATAATCCAACAATGAAAGTAAACAAAACTAATTAATAACTAATGTGGGAACTGGCCCGCGGTAGGACGCCAACTGTAAGGGGGTAATGTGTGAGGAGATAAACTAAACGCGTAATACAAACATTAACAAAGGTCTATTTCTAAATATTAACTGATTCTAAATTTGAATGTAAGGATCCTAAGCGAAGTACCTAATAGCGTCGAATATTATAAGTTGATCGTGCGGTTTCGCTAACGAAGTCAACACAATCAACAAGACAATACACGCTGCTTGGCCAGTATCCGATAAGATGCGGGGGCGGGGAGATGACCGACCTAAGTCGATGCAGAGTAATGCACCCGAACTGTACCGAACGCTGACTGCTTGAACCGCGAGACCGTGAGAGATCGCATCGCCCCCGTAAGGGGGCGAGGGAAGCGGTGTCGGGGCTTCGCCCCCCGGCCGCAGAGTGCCATATGGTGGCCTGTAACTACAGGCCCCTCGTTGTGCCTGGTGACTTGGCCACTGCTTGAACTGTTTTTTTTTATATAAATGACATCTCAAAGTTGAACTAGAGAGGTCGTGACTACTTAACCGGGCTATCCTGTAGTTGCCTTAAGTAAACTTAAACTGCCTGGAGCCAGGGCTTAATGTCAGTCTTTTGTATTTGTAAACTGTATTGGTTGCACTATTGCTCTCCTGGAGGAGGGTTGTGGGGTCATCGAGGTCGGCGAGAAAATGCCTTGGATGGCGAAGTTTGCTGATTTTGGAGGGGGTGTAACTAGCGGCCGCGACAACCAGAGGGTTGCGATGTTTGGCGGCTGTATCGAAGAAAGGCTTGGAAAGGCGTTTCATGAACTGCTGGATAGTTGGGGTTTTGAGGTCAACATGGAGGATCTCATTTCGAACGAACCGAGGAAAGTTTGTGGCCTTGCGAAGGAAGCAGTTATGAAGGGTCTGCATCCTTTGAATATGACGGGGCTTTGCGTGTGCGAAGACTACACAAGCATATGTCATTATTGGACGGATGTACGCTGTATACAAGCGCATTTTGCACTTAAGTGACAGCTTGCTGCGTGCATTGAGGACGGAGTAGAGACATCTGAGAGCGAAAGCGGCGCGCGAGCGGATCGTCTTTATGTGCTCTGAGAAGGTGAGATTTTGGTCGAGGATAACACCTAGGTATTTGGCTTGCTATTCCCAAGGGATCGGCTTGCCGAACATGGTGATAGGTGGACAGGGGGTGTGTTTGAGTCTAGGTCTCGAATAGAGAGCCGCTTGACTCGTATTAAGATTGACTTCTATTTGCCAATTCCTAAACCAAGCAGCCAGTTTATTGACTGCGGTTTGGAGGTGAAGCCGTAGTTGGATATGGCTGCGGCCAGTGTAATAGATGGCTGTGTCGTCTGCGAACACAATGGCTTTTTTCCACGATTGTGGGAAAATGTTTTTGCCCATAACACCATTGAAGATGGTGACCAGTAGTAATATTAGAGGGCAGAGAAGAGCTGGATCACTTTATCGGTGATCTTGTCTGATTCGCGTTCTTCTCATTTAGTTCAAGCGCGTCGTCTGGCAATTTCCAGCGATGGTCATCCGTCGCTGGAATTCCCCTAGAACAATCGTTCAGGACTGACTGTACGTGTTCCGTGAATAAGTCGATCGCGGCCCTCGTGTCCGCGATAGAGCTGAAGTGACCGGGGATGGTGTCTAAGTGGGGGGATGTGGTGGATTTCAGGCATTCCCTTACTTTCCTCCAGTCCGTTACCACTTTTGTCAGGGGAGGTTGGTCGGGATCGGTGAGTCCAGTGCGAGGGGCCAATCGAATGATGATTGGCCGATGGTCTGAGGAAAGCTCTTTTACCACTTCTAAAGTGTCTAACCGTAGGTTGACATTCTTTAGAAGCGACACGTCCAGGACATCAGGAGTGTGGTTGGGGTCGTGGGGAAAGTGAGTGGGAGTCATGGGACCAATGACATCGAAGTTGAGCAATGGGCAGAGGTCAAAACGGTGTCTGCCTCTGGTGTCTGGTGTTTATCGAGGCACTGTTCCAGGCAGTGTGTTTGGCGTTGAGGTCACCCGCTATGATGACGGAATCACTCAAGCCAAGAAGGATAAAGAGGTCGTCTGACAGGAGCTGGTAGTTTTCTGCAGCAGATTTGGGAGGAAGATAGGCCGAAACTAGGGTGATCGGCTGGTGGCCTGACATGCCTAGTCAACAGATAGACACTTCGAGTCGTGAGAGGGGTCGGGTCCATAGGGATGCAGTACAGAGCCTTTTTATAATAAATTAGAGTGTCGCCCTTGTGACATCTCGACCTGTCATTGCGAACAAGACGATAGTTCGCAATTGAAGGGTTGCGGTGGTGGGGCTTGAGGAAAGTCTCTTGAACGAGGAAGATGTCGATTTGATGATCGCGGAGGTAGGTGGCGATCTCGGCTCTGTGCTGTTGAAGGCCGTTGGCATTGATGCATGCCAACTTGAGGGATCGGGGTTTCGTTCGCGTAATGATACCTTTATACATTACGGTTTTGTAACAAAGGCAGTGAGGGCTTGCGTAATTTCTGGATACGCGTTGTAGATCGCCTGTATACGGATGAGATCATCGGAGGTCCTGGCGGTAACAATTTCAGTGCCATTTGCATGGCACGGGGGGTAAGGAAAGCCAGGAAGGTGCTAGAGATCACGTTGAAGGGATCAAGACCTGCTGACAGGGTAGAAGTGGTGGGACGGGGGGGGGAACTAAAGCGGCGGGAGCGGCCTAAAGAGCGGGGGTGGGTACCTTAGTGGCCACAGATTGAAGCGCGGGGTCGCAAAGTCGGGGATCCATCCTAACGAGGGTGGGTGGAGTAGGCGGCTGGGAGACTGCCACGAGAGCGGGGACAGCTCTCTGATGGTTCAGCTGATTTCAAGGACTGGGCCTTTGGGGGGTTTAGTCGTTCGGGGAGCTGGGCCGGGGGATAAGGGCCGGTGTTTCCCTTTGTTGGCGGGCGTTCGCACGCTTGACCAATTTAGGGGAGGAAGACTTGGGGGCCTTTGGGTAGCCACGGTAGTTGGCTGGGTGCCCGGTTTCGCCGCACAGAACGCAGCTAGGGGGTTCCTTACATTGGGAAAGGTCTTTAGGGTGGGGGTAGTCTGACGTGCCGTGTTCGCCCAGGCACTTGACGCACCTGGGTTTGGCATGATGAATAGTTTTGGGAGTGGCCGTAGAGTTGGCATCTGTGGCTGCTTGAACTGGCTGGGGCTCGGGCTTTTATAGGCGCTGAGGGACTCGGCGACGTGTGCGGCGGCGGGGAGGACGCGCATGGTCGCTCAAACCGCGCCGGAGTTTTATAGATGCGACGCTGGTGGTGTTACAACTTGTTAAACGGTATATAACCCCACTGATCCAACATAAGTCAAAATTGACGTTAGACACACGTTAGAGATAGACTAAATACAAAAGGTCTAATAGACGACCTTTTCAAATAGGAAATTAATGCCAAATGGCGGTCAATTTCGACATGCTGTAGTGGTGTGACATGAAATAAGGTCTCGTCAGTCCAAACTTGGTCTAAGTGAGGGTTTAATTATGCCTATTTCCGTTGGGTAATTACTCGTTTCCGCACATGATGATGACGTGATCCGGGTTTTTGGTATTATAAAGGGCAGCGCTGTGGGTAAGTACTTAGAGACATCCAAGAACATATTAAAACAATGTTTCGAAACAAGTTGTTAAATTGTAAATAAAAACCCCAATCATCACATATACCATACCCACCTTGTAATTTTACCCTCAATTATTGAATACAAGAATGTTTTTAAAAAACCAAAGCTTTGAACGAGTAAAATTATGAGTCTACGATTAAAAAACTGACAACCTTTCTGCTACTTCATCAGATCCATTTCACCGTCTGTCTACCAACTACTCATATAGACTAATACAACGAGGGTTAATCGGTGGGTCTAGTCTACGATGAGTAAGGCCCACTTCTTGTGACCATGTTCCACCTCCATCAATGGATTATGTTCACCATCTCTAAGTCAACTACTCATCGAGACCAATTAAATGAGCCCAAACATGTCTGCTGTAAGTTGTTGAGTTGGTTATTCCGCTGCAGCATCAGTTCAAGGTTACCACATATGTGCAATGTTCATAAAATATTATGGTACTTATACTAAATTTCAAGTCGAGCGGACGAGTAAAAATGAAATAAATTACCATTGTATGGCACATATCCATACACCAATAAGAAAAGATCTGCAACCTAATCGGTTTCATTTTGACAGTTCAACAACATTCATTGCGTTATTTACGCGTTGAGCAGACAAATTTTTCGAACTTATGAAGCAATGGATTAGCAATTTGCTTCAAAATGATTCAGATTACTATTGATTGTGTGTTACGCAATTAGGGTGCTGATTATCTTCAAATGACAGAACAGATTGTCATGGAACAAAACTAAGACCGAACCCGATTAAACCAGCAAGCTATTAAAAATCCGCATTGATATCGATCCACCCGTTTGGGAGCTACGATGCCACAGACGGACACACAGATATACACATACACAGAACGACAGAGCCGTCAAACTTATAACGCCCCTCTTTATATATCGGAGTTAAAAAATGGGAAGGTTTTGTTATTATTTTCCACTGGCTTTCATGTGGCAGAAGTTCGCGCACAGTCAGCGCTTGCGTCGCCGTCACTGCGCCCTGTCGCGTCAAACATCTCAGTTTGAGTTTCCAAGCTAGGGCAGCCCTAGCTTGGAAACTCAACTAAGATGTTTGACGTAATAATATAAAATGCATGAAAACCTGCTGTTGCTACTACTGCAGGTGACAGAGTGTTGGCTCTGTATTAAAAATGTGTATTAAATTCACACTTTCTTCCTCTCTCTATGTACACGAGCGAGTGTGCGTGCGCGTATCGCATAAGAAACTTCGTTCCTGACGGGGTCCCTCAACCGCACACGTTTTTTTCACTAAAGGGCTTGTAATACCTCAGCTGAAACTCATGTTTTGCCCCCACTTCTCCGCGCCATGTATCACTCTATTCCGCTCGCACTGTCAAACTGATTCAGTTAGGGTGAACTAGACTGTTGATAGACGTAGGCTTGGTAATAAATGATTATATTATTATACGAAATCGACGTCTTCTGTATAGAATAAATATATAATAAATAAAACATTATTCACTGTACATTATAAATGAACTAGCAAATAGTTAATTTATAGTGTACTAATGAATAATTTAGCTAATTTATCAAGGTTACTTACGTCCAACAAAAAATAGGCGCTTCGAAAATCATCGTCTATCTTGTAAAATACGAACGCGCGATGATGAGATCTAATATAGAGTTGTAATAACTCTCAAATTGATCGATCAGTTGACAACTCTCAAATAGGTTGTCAAATAGACATGTACTTCTACAAGTACTTTTGACTCTATCGAGATCTGGTCTGTTTTGGAGTCGCTGCATAACATATCCATGTAAAAGGGTGAGAGAAGGGGACGTAATTTCAACGAAATTGTTCTCTAATATTATTGGAGGATGTATTTAAGACGCTGAACTGGAAAGGACGCGGCATTAACATCAATGGCGAGTACATCTCATACTTAATGTTTGCAAATGACATTATGTATCATAGCGGCTGAATCGCTGCATGACTTGCAGCAGATTCTGGACAGCCTAGTTGATTCATACGCATTGGTCTCCGGATGAACTTGGACAAAACCCAGGTTATGTTCAACGATTGCTGTCAATGTTAATGCTTTCAAGGTGGTCGGAGAATACTTTTACCATAATAAAAGCAAACAAGTAGGCCAACTCAAGCCCCGAGCGAGCGATAATAGCCTAAACTCGTAGGGCTGTCACTTATACTTTATTCAATCGTCAAAAATGCATAGTCAATCTCTATACAAAACAATGTTCCCCTGTAGGGTAAGCATCAGGGACCTTTAATACAAAGTTTTTTTAAATTATTTTTTCTACACACGGCTACACATCAAGCTATGCAAAACCAGTATTAGCTGACCGTTCATTGTGAGAAAATATCATACAAAGTGAGGCCAAGACAAACTGGTTTTGTATAGCTTGACATGTAGCCGTGTGTAAGTACATAGACCAGAGCCGACTACATTTTTTCATTGCCTACGTCATGTTATCTGTTTAGTTATTTGAAAAATTACGATCGTAATATGACTAATAAAAACGTGGTTTTACTGAATCATGTATTTATTCAAATAAAATGAAATGATTATGGAGTCTTTGTAGTTAAAGGAGGTAGGTAGGTACCGGTACAAATTATTTATTACGAGCAGCAGGGCAGCGGCGAAGCGTGCGCGGGCGCGGGCGATATTACCGGCGTCACAGCCACGACTGGCGCACCTTTAGCAGCGATAAATTTTGTCAGTGTGTGCGTGCGACGACGCATACGCACGAGCGCGCTCACATACAAACCGCGCGCGGTGCGAATGTAGGAAGATGTCCTACTTGTTTGCTTTTACTATGCTTTTACCTACGGAAAATTTTGCAGTTTGGAAGAATAACTTTGAGAGGTTAACAAAAGAATTTAGCTGGACTGGACAGCGTTTAAGTATTGTAATTTAGTAAATGTTGTATCATTATTATTATTCGCCAGTCGCATATTGATCAACATATGACATTGACAACAGCTAAACAAATTTGAATGATCACTTATAAACCAAACTTACTGATCTATACGTACACATAAATTCGTGCTTATCTATAGCCACCTATAGAGATTTAGTTCCAGTTAAGAAATGTAGATGGCGTTTCGAATCTGTATGCTTCAAAATGGCAAAAGAGGGCTCTCTTCTCCCGTATTATTATTATACTCTTTGGTACTGACCATGT
The DNA here is from genome assembly GCA_951799955.1 of Apamea anceps. Lineage (NCBI taxonomy): Eukaryota > Metazoa > Arthropoda > Insecta > Lepidoptera > Noctuidae > Apamea > Apamea anceps. Next base: position 17,977,602 of record OX637500.1, on the reverse strand, counting down.
ACTGACAAGTACTGAATCGGGGTCCTGTCGGGGGCCGGGCGGCAGAGCGGTTCAAGGTGTGAGTGGTTATAAAGCTTAATATTTCCAATCTCATCTTTTTACGTTAAATGTAACGATTAAAAAATTAAAACGAACAGATGACATCTGCTTTATGCATAGATCGATTAGCCTGCAAAGTTTCATGACCTAATTTGAAAATTTTCATTGATTATTCTTCTTTTATTGTACGGTTTAGAGGTAATTTTGAGATTTCTTTGTATCGAGAAAATTGTATGCAATCGTGTTTTCGAAACAGACGACACCTCGCAGTAGTCCTCGTCTTTATTATTTACAAAGTGAATACTGCAGTATTGTTATATCTAGACCCATTAATGCTAAGACAACTTTCGCAATCTGAGGTACTACAGGCCCTTAACTACTGACAGTTTGCCGAATCTAAATAGCGTTAGATATTTAATAAGTACTATAAGTTCTCGTATAATATGTATGAAATCACTCATAAGCTCAATACGCGGCCAGGTATAGAGACAAACAATGATCAGCTACCTAAACTAGCTTTGTGAGGAGAATTGTATTTTTGAGACCTGTTTTGATTAATTACTGATATGGACATTGCGCTTTTTCCTCCCTGTTTCGGAAACAAAGACTTTGTTAATTAAACCAGATGTGCCCTAGGGCTTTATTCTCTGTCGGTTTAGCCTGTTCGATGAAGTTACAGCTCATTTCAATCAGCCGGTTCCATTAACCTTTTATCCGTTAACATTTATCCAAAAATGGTGCTAATGAAAGCCCTGTAAGATAGTATAAAGATAGGAATTAAATCCAATTCGGTAGGGGAAATTTACCATACAGTGATACATTCATTATTAGAAAAATATTGTTACTAAAATTATTTGAGTAATTACACGAGATGAATACAAAGAAAACAAGAGATAAATACGTGTAAACCATCCGTTCCGCAGGAAGTTATGAAATCAAACATCCGATACGCAATGCCGTAGATAACTTGAAACTACAATGACACTTTGATTTAAAAGCTTCAACAAATAAAAGGTGCGGAGATTAATTTTATGAGTACCGTAACAATGGCTTGGCTTCTTGCGGCACCCTCCGTATTGTGAGAAGGTGGCAGCATTGTGACACGCCACCCGTCTGCTTCGGTTTTATATCGTGCGGACGCGTGCCGTAAACATTCTTGCCGACCCGAATAACTATACCCGGCTGTGGCACTATACCAATAACTATGCATTGCACACAGCATTCCTTTCTGCGCCATTGGTTGAATTTCCAATGAAAGCTTCCGATCGTGGTTTTGAATAGAAATTATTCCATTTTATTGGTTTTTATTTGGAATGACAAAGAGCTAATCAGTTTGTGTTTTGTCACTGTTTATTCGTTTAAGTTATTGGATTTGGTCAGTGTCACCTATGAAACTGACATTCCATCGCAAGTTTTGTGCTATCCAGAGACAAGCTTACGGAAATAAAAAGAAAACAGAATAATTATTTTAAACGAAATGCTGCTTGGTGTTGATAGCAAAAATAGGTCGGTAGTAATAAACAAAGAGTTCTTCTGCTTATTATACTACTACATTTACTTTACGTTAATATAATAGAAATCTTTTTGAGTAAGGTATTATACCTACTATTTTTTTAATAACTTGGCGAATCTTCACTGAATTCTGTGAAGTTTCGTCAACTAATTGTTTATATTTTGGTACTTGTTTAATGTTTTAATGAAAAGGAATGAATTCATTTTTATACAATAAAAGATGCACAGCTATGTGGCAAAAACGACGACCTTAGATACAAAAAATCATCTATTATAATAACCCTATTAGGTAAAAAACCCTAACTTAGTGCTCACCTTCGTTATATAGAAAGGAAATACATATGAGGAACTCTTGAGCAAAATATCATGCTTATGTTGTACGTTGTCTGTCAGTGAATTTAAGATTTCTTTATTAAGTAGAAGTTGTATAATACTTCCGTAATGAATTAGTAAGTACTACATTTAAAACGTTTACAAACTAGGCACCTCCTAACAATACGAGTCGTGTCCAAGAGTGCCGCTTTCTGCATTAAACTCTTGACCCAACTGCCTCACGAGAGTCTCTCCAAATTATGGTCGAGGCTCTGGGCTATTAGATTGGACGATTGGCAGTAACGTAACAACTATTGGCACAGTTATCACAATGACAATTATTATAAACTAGCGACCCGCCCGTGCTTCGCACGGTTTTCACGACTTGGAAAAAACATCGAGATTTCTTTATTATAATATTATTTATTTATTATATTTTAAAGAAGGCTTACAGACTAACAAACGAAGTAAAAGTAATAGGTAGGTGGTGATGGTGGGTGGTAGGGTTATATGTAAGTTTAATACTTATGAAATAAATTCTCCAAATGATGGGGAAAACCGCATCAAAATCGGTTACGTAGTTAAGAAGAACAACAAAGGCGGTTACACAGACTACCACGAAAAGCGACTTTAATTTAAAATTATGAATAAATGTGAAATTCCGCGACCACATAAATATTGAAGCAAAGTAAACAATTCTTATTAATAGTAGTTTCTTGTACGGTAAATACATACTCATTATTATCAAAGTTTATAACGTAAAATTGTAATCCAAGGCTGCGATTTAATGAGGTAGAGAAAGAAAGAAAGAAAAAACATTTATTTAGCACAGACACAACATACACCGACAATACACACAATACACCAGACACCTGATATATCCATCAGGTAGCAACTAATAAAAAAACAGAAAGTATAAAGACCGATGTAAGAAATAAAACAGAGAAACATAATATTCACAGACTAAAAGACACACAATACACCACATACATACATCAGATAGCAACTAATAAAAAACAAATAGAAAGTATAAAGACCGATGTAAGAAATGAAACAGAGAAACATAATATTACTTGTTATGAGTCCATTCGTTCTAATAATGACTGCTATACAACATGTATCGGAAAGGTGCGGTCATATATTTTAAGGGTTGGTACAGACCATCAAACTATTATCAACAGTCTCATGCAAAACTTCAATTTCTATTCGACCCAACGGTATGGGACGGCTGATTATTTTTTTTGTGATTACGATGTTGATCCCATGGAGAAAGTTGTTCAATTATCTGCTAATTCTTGGTAAGAATTCATACTTGTTTCATAAATAGAAATATTTTTCAGGTAATACAATATCGAGCGAAAATGTCAAGCATTTTTCAAATAACCTTCATGGGAAGGTTATTTGATCAATGCTTGACATTTTCGCAAAACAGTGACATCATGTACCCGCTATATGGATAGCGGTCGCATGATGTCACTGTTTTGAACTGTAATTTTCATTTAAATCTAGTTGACCCCGACTTTCAATAATTCATCCAAAAAAGGACGTTCAGTTATCCCGAAATTGATTTTCCGGGAAGCTTTTCCACTCTTGCTATCCATAACATCCTGATTCGGATTATTACGAACATTTTAAAACAAAAAATACCCAAATCGGTCGATCGGTTCCCAAATGATGCGGTTACCAAAAGACAGTATTTCATTTTTGTTATACGGAATATGGTAATCCGTCAAAAAGGTACGGTAGCAACTGGCCAGACTGTCATAGATACCCATTAGGTCTTTATTAATAAAAGAGGGTATAATTGTTTACAGCTACGAGCCTCTGTCAACAAAGCGTCATTTGCTATGGACACTTTATTATTTTTATCGATTGTAATGTAATTTTATTATTGAACTAGCTTCTGCCCGCGGCTTCGCCCGCGTGGATGTCGGAAATTATCCCACGGGAACGTGCTAACAGGATAAAATGTATGTGCACCAGGATGCCATCTATATCGCGGGCCCTTTGTGGCTAATTACAATAGAAAACCAATTGTGTCTCATTAATGGTGGTTAAGAGTGTACCTATATGATATCTTTACCGAAGTACCTACCTAATTAAAAAAATAAATAAACTCAATAACAGAAAATAAAATACCTACCTACCTAAATAAACCTATTTATGACGATAACTAATCTAAACTCAATCATCATCTGCCTAGCCTTTTCCCAACTATGTTCAGGGCCGGCTTCCAGTCTAACCGGATGCAGCTGAATACCAGTATTTTACATGGAGCGACTGCCTATCTGACCTCCACGACCCAGTTATTGGGTAATACGATACCCTTGGTACGACTGGTTGTCAGACTTTCGGGCTTCTGACTACCCGTAACGACTGTCAAAGATCCACGAATGACAGCCGGGACCAACGGCTTAACGTGCTTTCCGAGGCATGGAGGTGTCTCGGTATGTAAAGATGGTCACCCATCCACAGACCGACCGCGGCAAGCGTAGCTTAACCTGACCGATCGACCTGTGCGGCTGTTATTATTTAGCCACGGGCCCCTCAATCTAAACTCAATAAATAAGCAAAATCTCTAAAAACTAATATCTATACGAATGACTATCCTACCTAACAGTATTATAAAATAACCTACGGTCACTACGTACACTATCAAATATACTACCTATACTTTAAAATTAAAATCTATACCTACGACTTATATAAAAATAAACCTAAATAACTCTGAAAAGTAAAAGGAATAAAAATGAACTCCACTGCGTGTGACCTAACCTACGACAAACTTATTATTTGCGGTTGGTACAGTAATCGGGTCTAGGGATCGAACCGCAAAATTAAGTTTGTTTTTTATTGTATATACTTTTCCGGGATAAAAAGTACCCAGTGTGGTGCCCAGGATATTAAAGAATAATTATACCAAGTTTCATCGTAATCGAACTGGTAGTTTTTGCGTGATGCCTGAACAAACAGACAGACAGACAGACAAAAATTTTTTTAATCACATTTTTGGGTTCGGTGTCGGTCTAGTAACACCCCCTGCCATTTATTTTTTTGATATTTTCAATGTACAGAATTTTCACTTCTACAGATTTATTATAAGTATAGATATAGATATGAATTCGACTAAACTATAGCGCATCATGTCTTAAATTTGTCATCGTGGAAACTATATTATTATTTGTTTTCATTTTACTATCGACACGCTGTGGAGAATACTTTTTAAAAGTCTAACGGTGTTGTTTAGGTATTGATCGTCGATGTGTAAAATAAAAAATATCTTCCATCTTATATAATTAAGTCACTACCCTTGTACTTACCCTTAATATTAATTACAGACTGAGTGCTATCAGCACTCACTCACTTACTCATTAATAATCTAAACAACCACTTCTTTGCACTTTATTAATAAGTACTTTGGTATTCTCAATGAAAAAATATTGCGTGTTTTCGCGGTAAAATTTATGAATGCTATGAAGTGACATTGTCAGGTTGAAAAACTCGAAGAGGAACAGGTATGTAATGAAATTGCGTGATCGTTTAAGTTTAATTTATTGGATGCATCTTCAACAATGTTTAGTTTAGAAATACAATGGATAGTTAGGAAATCGGTAATGCTAGTTCGTTTTGGTGTTGCAAGTTTCGTGACTGGTCCTTATTTAAGGAGAAAAGTGACATATTTTTCTGACAAACGGACAATAAGGCCAATTCCCATAATTAAAAACATTCAAAATCTAGTCGCAATCGCATATCAGCGACAATCAATATCAAACTGACAACTTGACAAAAATGTATTAAGACGAAATTAGAGTTATATTTTACAGATTGAGACTGAGATCAGGGGGGTAATTCTCGTAATTTTAAGAACGTTCACAGTCTGATCTCAGTCTCAATCTGTCAAAAATACTTCTAATTTCCCTACATTTTGACAAGTTTTTGACATTTGTTTGTCGCCGAGATGAGACTGCGACTGGATTTTGAACGTTTTAAATTACGAGAATTGGCCTTCAGACTAAAACGCGATTAAAACGCTTACAGCATCTATAATTTTGGAAAGGCCGTTGATGTAGATAACAAATATTATGCATCCGAGAACGTTACTTTGTGGGATTTAGCGTTTTAAAGAGTCATCCTCCAAAGGGATAAAATAAAATTAAAAAATATTGTATGTAAGTTCGTCACATGGTGGGAAATCCCACCATGGCTGTTTGTGTATGTGAGTTGAAATGTTTGTAAACGCACCCATGATACAGGAGAAATTTCGAGTGAGAGGCAACGTTTTTCTTAAAAAAAAAATGTAATTTAATTTCAAATTGAGATGGAAAGGTTGCTTTTTGAAATAATTAAAGTTTTGTTTAAGAAGGGTATTTTAAAGCAAATACAATAATAGAATTTAAATATTGTTTCAAAGTCTTTAAGTACTCTTCTAATTCTCTGGGTCCACCGGGAAGTTCGGCACTCGAGCAGCCACCTAGTTATTATTGCCGCTCAAAATAATGCCTTACCTCCCCAATTAGTTCAAATAGGGTGTTTCGTTTTTGTTTTGATTGTTATTATAATGTCTAATTAATGTGGCAGGGGAAGATTTCGAACGCTCGATATCCTTAAAGAAAACACGTTCATTTGAGCAAATATGACGCAGAGAAAGAACGCAAAAAAGAACAAGTTGGGGGAAAATATGCGTCACATCCACGTAAATGCGGGACAGACCCCAGCGCTGGTTCTGCGCGCTGGTTTTATTGATTAGTAATGTAGCGTTATAGCTATTTGTGCAAAATCCAATTGACTTAACTACCAGATATGCCAACTGTTTAAAAAAAAAACGATACTGCAGTCGTGTTGTGTCTTACAAACAAGTTAAATAAATAATTTAAGCTTGTGTAAATGTGTAATAATTTTGTGCTTTTTAATATTACAAATTATCGTCGTCATAAAAAATCGTGATGTGGTTAAAGCCTCGCCTTTCATGCACGAGGTTGTGGGTTCAAATCCGTCCAGGCAAGTAGGTACTCACGTATATAAGTCCAAATGTAAGATTTTAACAGAATAGCGGCTGGTGGAAATGACAGATTTTCATGAAGGCCGCCGTTAATATGACTTAAAAAGGAAAGGTGACTTTTCGAATTCATATATACTTCCTATGTTTATCTTAGACATCACTGATATCTTATTACTCGTTATTTATTTATGAAAATCGTCTACTTTTAGAATGTTTGTAAATATGTGAGCACATATCTATCTATCACATAATTAATTTATATATCATGGTTTCATTAGTCCATTTTAATTCTTTTACCTATTATGGTATAGTAATTTGATTGTTAGGTGCATCGTCTTCACATATAATTATATAATTAATGTATGCAAAATAAAATAAAACTTTTTAAAAGAGTAACGGTGGAGTTTCTTGCCCATTCTTCTCCATACGGAAACTACCTTTGGAAGGGGCGACTAGAATCAACTTTATTTTAATTTAATTTTTGACGTTCAAAAGTGCCTTTTATGTGCCTATTTGAAATAAATGATTTAACTTTGACTTTGATATTATCGTTGAAGGAAAACATCACGACGACCTCTGGACTTATCTATATACTAATAATAAAGCGTTTGTTTGTTTGCGTCTTAAGCATTCAAAATTACTTTTGACTGCAGAATGCGCTTATCTCTAGAACTATCAGTTAGATTTTTCTAATTGCATTTGATAGCCCTATTCTTGAGGAAGGCTTTAGGCATCTTAACATCGCGCTAGCACCCTAAGAAACCGAGCAAAAACAATAATACATGCGACGGGGTGGGTCGGAGGAACAAGAAATTTCACACGGACGATGACGCGAGCAGAAGGTAATAGTTAAAAATATAATGCAATTAATTTTTCTTTCATTAAAAAGAAAACTTCCATGAAATTTGTTCCATTGTAAACGCCAAAACATATAAAACCATCGTCCTGACGTCAGGCATAGCATACTCTTTATTTTGTACACCATGCGTTAAGTCATGTACAGACGCCAGCAGGTCAAGCTACCCGAAACTGTCAAATTTTCCCAATCAACTTTGAACCTTAATGGATTAGTAATAAAGTTGAAAATCTATTGAAGAAATTTGACAGATTGTAGTAGCTTGATGTGCTGGCGTCTATACATCATTCCGACTCAGTTTTCCGACCGATGCCATAATGAGAGAGAGAGTCGATGAGTGCGAGTGATGAGTGAGAGTCGTCCGTATCAGTGACGTCATAAGGCTCGTTTTTGGGTTATTATAATACCGGTAATCAGTAAAAAATGCTAGGTATATTCGTAAGTACACAGGACAGATAAATCAAGAAAATGTTTTGCTGTTATCAAGGCTTATAAAGTAAATGTTGTTTATTGTGATTCTTAAAACGTCTTAAATTTCAATTCGGATTCTGAGATAATTATCAAGTTTTGGAACAACTAATTCAAATATTTTCATTCAAGTTTGAATGTCATTACAATCGAAAACCTTCCAGGACCTTTGTATTAATACTGTATTGTCCCTCAAAAATCAACTTTAAAGTAGATAAATATTGACAGTAAAACAAACTCAATAAAGTAGATAGAGTAGGTAAGCGGCGATGGATTTCAAATTATCTGAGATTGAAGTTAAGTTACTTTTGTCATGGTTCGTTTTCACAAGCACCCTAATTCTTCAAACAATCACAATACCCTTAAATTTGAAGATATAATACATTGCTTCATAAATGTTTGAAAAGTTCTCTAGCTCGACAATGTAAATACCGCAGTAAATATTGTTGAAATGTACCTTGTCTACTCGTATTGTGACTGTGTTACGTAATTAGGCTACAGACGTTTGTCCTTACCAGTTCAGCCAGGTTAGAGAATTGACATTGTGTTCAATGTCATCATAAGAACCTAGGATCTTGGTTCAATATCTAGATATTGTATCTGACATTAAAAAAAAATATTGCTCGCTGGGATTTAAAATCGAGTACTCTCTAAGGCAAAGTCTATTCACGAGGCCTCAGTAGGCAGATAAAAAGAGGCGGGACTGCGTCAGGACGCCTTCCTACAAAGTGTCATTGGGGTTATTATCTTGTACGACCGAGAGGGATGGAGCTATACAGGAAGAGAAGCACCATCCCTTTCTCGCAACGGAACAATGATAGCTCTAACACTTCATAGTACGGTCCCTGATCAAAACACGTCTGAGACTAATGACGACGGCGCGAATTTTTATGGCAGTTTCCGTTCTTCAGGGAGTACTATTTGTTCAAAGATATCCGTTGAATTTTCACTCTAAAGGCCGCTATAAAAAGTTTAAACGTCTAAACTGTGTAGGTACTGAAGGGATTTTATGTTTTGCTTTCCCTTTTTTGATGTTATTAAAATACAAAGAAAACGCCATCGCTGGTATAAGGTATTGTGAATGTTCATAGCTTTAATTTAACTATTCAACAAAATGTTTAACAAGAATACTTAAATTTTAACTAGTATTAAGTTTCTGCGTTTATTGTTTTATGTGATAAAATTATAATGTATTTACTCGTCAAATTCATTGAATTAATAATTTGGAAACTGGGCAAACTTAAATGGGATGTGGTAAGTGAGTAATAAAGTGGTGCATATATTTATAAGTACAAAAACATGAAGCATCATCATCATGATCATTTCGATCGCAAAGTATCCAATGGTGGACGTAGACCTAGCGTGGCCGCATCGACTGGTCCTGTTCTTCTCGTATCCAGCGAATTCCCACGACCTCCATCAGGTCATCGGTTCACATTGTGGGAGGCCTACCAATGCTGCGCCCCCCCCCAGGTACGCGGTCGCCACTTTACAAGCTTGAATACCTCCTGTTGTGAAGTCATAATAATATAAATAGGCCAAGTAAACCCAGTCTCTTTTAGAACTATTTTAACACATAGTAATTATGCTTTAACATGAGATATACCAACAAAAATAATGAAAAACCAGTAAAAATAAATTACCATATTTTTTCATAGAATAATACCGCGCTATTTTTCAAGAACACATTCATCTCAAATATCCGATTCGACAGTCGATATACTTCTATTATCTATATTCTTAGGGTTACGTAACTAAAAAGGAAGAATAAATCATTTTAAGATTATTCACACAGTCACAGATGTTTTTCTCGATAGCTACCTACTTGACGTGCCGTTAGCTAGTTAGCGTAGGGCGAATGTTTTGACGCCTAGTACCTAACTTCAATGTTAATTTTTCAGGGTCATAGCGAGATATTAAATGGCCTTCCTCATTTTTTTTTAGGACTATCAAATGCAAAAGATTTTTAAATCCGACTGCTGGTAGTTCCAGAGATTACCCCTACATATAAACAAATATCTCTTTATAATATTATTATAGATAAGTTTATAAAACATAATATATTTTTCTGCTGACTGACGTTTGGTTGAACCCTAATTGTGAAACCCCAGCTCGCACTCAACCGGTTCTTATCATATGTGGCTGAAATGGTTATACCATGAGTTTTCATATTATAGAGCGAATTATAAACGAGGAAAACGTTCACATAATATAAATGTTCAATCTAGGCATATTTTGAACACGTTTTGTACTGCTTGCATTTATAATTTATGTTACCGTTTTATACAAAGGATGTAAAAGAGGCTTAACGAAGCCGGAAGTTACTTGTTTTTCCCGTCATTGTGATAATTTTTTCGCGCTACCGTAAACAGTGACTTTTCACACGAAAAATAGAACCGATTTCCCAGCAACTATTTATGTACACAATGTGACTTAGTTCGATGTACAGAATACACAAATGACGACTTCGTGATTGGTTTTTTTACACCCTGTACCTATACCTCACATATACATTTCCTAGGAAGAAAGGCATTTTTGACGCCAATTTGGGAAATTTCAACTTATAAGTTTTATTACACACATTTGCTAGGTGATGTATAATTATTCTAAGGAATTGTATGAGGCACTTACAAAAGTCTTAAGCATTCAAAATTACCTTTGACTGCAGAAATCAGTCAAAACCCTTATGCAACTTTTATTTTTAGACAACACGGTTAGCGCAGTGGCTGAGCGATCGGACTGCTGCGCTGCGTGTCGCGGGTTCGATTCCCGCACAGAATAAATATTTGTAAGTCCTACATGTATTTGTTCCGAGTCTGGGTGTTTTTCTATCTATAATATGTATGTATTTACAAAAAAAAATGTATATAAGTAGTTTATCAGCCATCTTGTTACCATAACACAAGCATTAGGTTGCTTAGCTTGGGAGTAGATGGCGCTGTGTGAAATGTCCAGGGATATATTATTATTATTTACGAGTAAAAACCTATTCGGGCGGTAGTTTTTTGTGACCCTTTTAAATACAATTTTATTGCCGGTACTGATTCTAGGTAATAAAAGCGTTAGGTACGAAAAATATTTTTTATCTAAACTAATATTATAAAGAGAAAAAAAAACGTGTTAATGTTTGTAATGGATAAACTCAAAAAATACCTAACATATTTTTTTAATTATAACTCTATGCGAACTGACAGGGCGACGAAGGGTTTTTAAAAAAGGTAAACTGTCTTACTCAAATAATATGGATATTAAAAAAAGAAAATGGAAATGGAAATTACAAGAATTAGGAATTACTTAGAACGTGTGTGGCTCTTTAGAATGACGGAGAGAGACTGGTCTAAGTACAGACTGTATAGTCTATGGTCTAAGTGTCCTCAGAATTAGGCGATGGCGGTAGATCCTTATCAGTGATACTTGAGATTGGAATGCTGAGAAGTGCAGGATGTACTTCTCTTAATTATTTATTTTTAATTTGATAGCAAGTCAGGGTTACTATAACATAACGAAGTCGCGGGCAGAAGATAGTTTTTTTAATAAAATGCGATTAAACTAAATAAGGGTTTTGAATGAATCCAGTCAAAAGTAGTTTGGCAAAGCATATAACCTCTAAATCGGTATACACCGTTAAATTTTGATTTTGATGACCTTTCAATTTTAATCGTTTTAATCCTTAAAATGGGTCATTGTACTCATCATTATAAACAACTTTTCAAAAAAAAAAGTCAGTTGTTTTCATTCATTATGACGAGTTATGCGAACATAAATCTATTGATCAAGTGATTTTTTTCAAGATTATTTTCAGGGTTGGTCCCGTAGGAAAAGTTGTTCATAATGATGAGTAAAATGACCCCTTTTAAGGATTAAAACGATTAAAATTGAAAGGTGTATAACCTCTGAATGGTACTATTATAAAACTACGAAATGTATAATATCAAATATTGATTAAATCAGTATATGCACGTCCACAGTAGACATCAACTAAACACTAATTAAAAACTGACGTACACAAATGCTGAGTTCAAATAACTCCATGTGCTTGTTTATAAATAAAAATAAGAGGAAAAGAAGAAAAATTCCAGGCAAGTTTATTTATATTGTCACTGATTGTCAGTGTAGGTGTACGTGAACCGTCTGTGAAAACCCTTTGCGGCCTCGGTTCAATAATAGGCTTTTACGTACTTTGCTTAACGTTAATACTATTGAACAACGTACGATAATAATATACTAAAATCTTTCCATTAAACCATGCACTTAGTTAAAGAGCACAGTGGTAAACCCGCAACAGCTTACCATAATATGCAGGTATACATTTTTATTGCTTCGCAATAATTCACCCGACCGCTTCGGAGCAAGACTATAAACCAGTTCTTTAGTCAAGCTATAAAATCAGCATAATATTTTGTAATTTTAGGTACGGCGAATCTGGCAAGTCGCCAGATTCAATTTAATCTTTGTACTGCGCGTTCCGTTGTGGTCACTTCTCCCGTAGCCCGCTGCCCCGCTCCATGCTCACCACTCCCCGAACTACTCATGGAATTAAATCCTTATCGTGCGCACTTCGCTGAACATCTTGCAACTTTACACCGCCATAATGAATTAATAAATCCCCAACGCATTTTGCAGTCTACTGGGGCACGCAGTACGCACGCGGTATATGAAATATGACCTGTCTTAACTTTTTTCATCAGCTCTTTTACAACATAAGGCATCGTTTACCTCATTGTGTGTTTCAAAATAAACTAGAAGGTCTATCATACTCGTACGTTGCTAAGTGATTGTTTATTTATACATATAGCTATAATGTAATATACTGACAGATTACGTCTTTAATACATTTGCGTATTAATAGGCTTAATTAATGTGTAACAGTATTTTGAGAACTTAACTTATATGTGTAATAGGTATAACTGCCTCGCGACCCGAACGAAGGGCGCGCAGTAATTTGCGACTGAAACTTGCGAGCGCAATCCCAATTTTCCCAAAGTAAGTACGCGATAATTTGACAACTTCAAAGTATCATTTAGACACTCGTGTCATGTAACAGATGGTGCTAGTGGTAAATAAATCAGAACCCGCCTAAAACCCTGAGTGACTCGCTCGTTAAGGCTTGCCGTACACAAGTGTGCGAAACTTAGTCAGCCCGAGCTAACTTCGGCTATTAGTTTTCGGTAGCATGCAAGACATAATAATAAACACGTCTTAGCCCATTGCATTTTGTTATATTCATCAGCAATAATAATATCAAGGTACCTATAACACTCACTAGTGACTTACAATGTAGTGTAAAAATATTGTAGTTTCAATAATGTGTGTTAGCAGCAAGAAGTAATAAAACATGAATACAGTAAGTTAGTCTGTGATCAGGCTTCAGACCTCCTTACATTCTTTAGTTTTATCGTATCGCGTAGTAGCCGCTAAAAACAACACATCCAGTACTTAGGTACATCACTTAAAAGCGTAAGATACTTTTTACTATCAAGGTCACATCCAGTAGGTACATCACTTAAAAACGTAAGTTACTTTGTACTATCAAGGTGGTCAGTCATAGATAAAGTCACTAAAATATTTCACTATCTATAAATATCTGTACGTAATTGTAAGCAAGTTCTTTCATTATTACTTTATTTCTGATTTTGCATCACTGTCAAAAACAAAGTGATCTTTATATTCGTTGAAATAAGGTTGGCATTCGGTTAATGCTGTCATTGGTAACATAACTGTGAAGGGACTGTATATAGAACAGTACTCGAGGCAAATATGACACATCGAGCCTTATAAAGAGGCTGTCACACAGGTATGAGTAACACGACGCTCGACAAAGCCAGAACTTTCTTTATTTTTTTGTAGGCTATTGTTGAGCTGTGAGTTAAATATCGATGTGTGTGTATAAACTATAAGCTACTAGGGTTGCGATATTACTACTTATACAGGATAAATTTTTATTCAGTGCGTAAATTTTCACAGGGTGTTCTACCCATGAATATGAACAACTTTCACTATGGGACCATCTCTGAAATCACAAAAAAAAAATCAGCTGTTTCTTATAAAAGTTCAATACCTACTCGACCAAAATGTATGAATCTGCTGATTTTTTTTTCGTGATTTCAGAGATGGTCCCATAGTGAATGTTATTCATATTCATGGGTAGAACACCCTGTAAAAATTTACGCACTGAATAAAAAAATATCCTGTATACATTAGGTATGTACATAAGATCCGAAATAAATATACGGTAAGAGACAACATTTTGTCTATAAGTTAAAGATTGAGAAAATAAAACCAATGTGGGTTTTTACTTATTTATTTTTATTGTATACACTCACACACACTCTCTGGCTCAACCTATAATGTTCCCACTGCTGGGACCTCTGTGTGAGATAGACTGGGCTGTAATCCTCCACGCGGCACCCAGTGCAAATTGGTAGATGTCACATGTCTTCGAATTTTGGGTCTAGGAGAAGTTTACGGTTTACTAGTTTACTTTACTATAAGTAATGAGGGTATATAAACTAGGAAAAGTTTGCCTTTAAAATAATGAGTAGATTAACATTATCATGAATTTAACCTTAATTATTATGTAACCAATCCAACAATCTTTGTTGAGAAAGTATATGGGATAGTACCCTGGGAAAATATTAATTTACTCAGAACAGTCGAGCGATTTTCTGAGGCCTATACATTAAGCTCTCGGTTTGAGCCCGTTGCTAAGCGCTATACTCAGTAGGAACATGCAATAGCTTTCAAGCAGGATTTAATGATACGAACAAAGACTTAAAAAAAGATTGAAGACAGAAAAACTTTATTAAAAGATGTTAATTTACTTGAGTGAGATTGTAACCGGGTAGAAAAATACGTTTTAGTGTTGATTTACTAAAAATAAACTAAACTTAAATAAACATGGTATTAAAAAAAAATACCAATACCGATACTGACGAGCACACGTACTTAGCACAACGACGTATCCATTAAGTACTGTTCAAAACGTTGTCATAACATTAGACTAATATTATACTGCAAACTTTGAAACTAAGTAGATAGTTAATGTGTAGGTATATAAAATAATAAAAGTAATTCTAGTAATTCTTTATTTCTTATTATTGATTTATTTATTTAAATAACATGAGAGAATTACAGCTAATACAAACAGATCAAGGAAAAAAAGATAAATAAAAAAAAAATTGATAAAGATATAAAACAAAAACATAACCACAAGATATAAATACGTTCGTACTTATCTTACTATAGACTAATAATAAGTATACAGGGATTCCATTTAACTCTCGTTACTTATGGATAAAAAAAACTATCGGCCCACCTGAGTCAGAAATCACAAATAGGATAAAAAAAACTTTTTCCATAGGTACCTTTCGTAGGAAATAAGACTCCAAATTACTTTTTTACTTTTTTTGCGCCGACACAAAAAACCACCCTGTAGCCTAGTTTGTGAGATCAGCTGTTAATTACATTCGCAAGCATAATTATCTTTAGTATCTACATTGCGGTCTGGCGATACAGTGCGTTCCTAATGTTTTCACATCTACCACTACCTTCCGTTTGTACAATATTTTGACGGCCTGAAGCAAAAACCAGTTCATTATTCATTTCTAGATATACATAACCTACTGATGAAATTCACCAGATTTTACATTTGCATAAAATATTTCAATGCTGAATCAGTTTCAAGAGAGAGTTCCTTTTTTTACTTAAAAACAGGTGTTCAACCGACTTCACTGCGAAATGCATCTGATAATAAAATCACTCATTTAATTACTTTTTGCCGTCTGTGCTTCAATGCCGATACCTGCTTGTATTAATTTAATACTAGCGACTTGCCGCTGCTTAACAGGGGTGCAATAGCGTCATTTCAAAACATCGAGATTTCTGTTTTAAATCACACACAAACCTCGGTAGGTTTGTGTGTGATTTAAAACAGAAATCTCATTATCGAATCATCATCATTTGGAGCATTTATTCCGGAGAATAAATGCTCCAAATGATGGTAAAAATCATATCGAAGCCCATTGTGTGGCTTAGAAGATCTAGACGGTCACACAAACAGACACGAAAAGCGACTTTGTTTTATTTTATTTAGGTATAGATGCTTAAAATTTTACTATGTTGGTATGAGCATAAATAGGAAAACTCGCATATAAATATAATATACATATAAGCGTAGTGATACTAGGCATTAAAGATGAAAGGAAGTACATACCCTGTTTGCTGTTTAATAATGATAATACCTACATTGTCTTGCAAAATATTTACGACACGCTGCATCGCAAAAACAAAAAATAATTATTGAAATACATTTTACGTATTTTTACGAAAAAGTACCAACAGCAATTCATTTTCCAGAATATTGTTGATAACCTGTTTCTTGTTTCTTTTTTCTGTGGTGACCTGACAGACTGATGACAGAACGATGGTTTCTTTAAATTTTAAACCGCTCTTCTAGCAAAAAATTGCATAACACTGATTTTTTGAGATGTCATTAGGATAGATAATAATAGTGTAAAACCAAGTTTGCAGCTTCGAAAGACCTGTGCTAACAGCGTGGTGCTCAAATTCTCGACATTTTTGGACTTCTATCAGTTTTTGACTTATAACTTCTAAAAGGTGGATCCATTTTAACCATTTGCTGCAGCTGCAGCCGTAGCTGCAGGTCTAATCAAAACCCGAGCTTTTTTGAAAAAATTGGTAGTTTTTTGAAAAAATTAATATTATACGAAAACTACCTTTTGGAAGGGGCGACTAGAATCAATTTTATTTTAATTTAATTTTTGACGTTCAAAAGTGTCTTTTTTTTAAATAAATGATTTGACTTTGACTTTGAATGTTCGAAAAAGTTCAATATTTTAGTTTCAGCCGTCTTCCGAGTAGGATACCAGAGGGACAATTCTCGTAATTTTAAGAACGTTCAGTCTAATCTCAGTCTCAATCTGTCAAAAATTTAGAGATATTTTTGACAGATTGAGACTGTCACCTACTACTACTTATATTATTCGGTCACCGTATTGTCATTCCCAGGAAAGACACCTCAAGAGACTCGTCTCGCCGCCAGGATCTAGAGGAGCGTCTGGGGCCTGGACGCGAGACCTGTTCCTCGAGTTCGCTCGAAGCCTCTTGCGGAGACGGTTGTGCTGCTGTTGGAGTCCGTCTAGCGATAGCGCAGGCGGGACGGTTTTTTTTTATTCGTTATACTTTTTATTAATTTAATACGGTTCTATAAGAACCCGTTGGTTATCTTAGTCCGGTTTTGAAACCGGTCTTCAACTTATGTTGAAATGAAGGATCTCGAATTCGACATGCAACGTTCACCCAGAAGTATTATGGACACCTTCGTCGGCTCTGGAATCCGGGACTCTTAAAGTCCCTGGCGCCCATATACTAATAAATAACATTTAAATAACTGAAAGGTTATAAGTACCTTAAATTTGAAATAAATAATATTTAGTTTAAACGTTTAAAACGGTACAGTACTGGGTTTATCTCCAACTCCCCACGACCCTAGCTCTTTCTGCTGAACTTTTAGCTGGCTGGCAATATTAATATATAGTTATAGACACCTACTTAATATGTTAATGATAAGGTGAATTAGTTCTTTAAGGTTCACTGTTTATCGCTTTAGATTTATTTTTATAAATATACGGTGTTTAAGATGGTTTGGTTGTTTCTTTATATATCGATGCCGGACCACCTGCCCATTGGGCTTATGTCAGCTTGCCTAAGAGGCTACAAATTTATAATTGTAACAGTGGAAGTTTTTAACATTGATTGTCGCTCAGATGAGATTGCGACTAGATTTTGAACGTTTTTAATTACGGAACCTTCTGATAAAATACTCATTTTAAAAGGAAGTCATGGGAGATGAAGGGAGCATTACTATTAATCTGTCAACTTTGAACTGTCATCCATATCATGCTATCTCGAAAACATTAGAGTGCATTATACTCAATGGTTGAAACGGCCGTGTTAGGATCAAACTGTTCGCCCCACCGAGTGTGTCTTCACGTTGTCGTCGTGGTGGGGCTTGCGTGTCTCAATGATCTTGTAGCTTTGCCGGTAGAGCCACTCATGCCGGAAAGGTCCAAGTGAGAGACCAGACTAAGAGAGACACGGAGCAGAGTTCATAACATCGGAATTCTGCGAGGGGCGCACCGTTCGGGGATTTGAACAAGTGTTCATATTGCTGGACGATACGCGATTCATTCTCCGAGTTTTTGGAGAGTGAATAGGAGGGGTTTTTTTCGTCGTACACCGTGCGATGACTCACAGAGTAGGTCAATCGGACGCTGTGTGATTAGCGACTCACTCGTCGAGTTTTTCGCGAAGTGGGTCCGGGGTTGAGGTGTTTGTCGTGTGCCGTATAATGACCCACGGAGCGGGTCATTGGACGATACGTGATTTAGGATTCGCTCCTCTAATATTTTTAGAGGAGTGAATCCGGGATAGGGTTTTCGTCGTGTGCCGTGCGATGGTCCACGGAGCGGGCTTATCGGACGGTACGTGATTTGTGATTTGTTCCTCAAAATCTTTGTGGAGCAAATTTGGAGGGCGGAATTATTTTCCAAATGCTGAGGACGAGGGCCAAATCAGGCAGGCTCGAGAAGGGAGGTTTCAATTCTAGTATGCGTTTGCTCATCAAACGTGGATTAGAAAGTGTAGACGAAGTAGAGACAGGACAGAAGTTCTGGATGTTGAGTTGCCACCGAAGGCAACATTGAGGTGACAAGTTTGCAAGCTGGCAAACTGTGGGAAGGTGTGGGGAGATAACCCCTTTAAAAAAAAAAATCGACTACCTGGGGACCCCACCCCATAAAAAAGGCAAAGCTGAGTTCAGCAATCATTATGAAAGCGCATCAAACAAAACAACTACCCCAGGAGGGTACCTGCTGCTCCGCAGTAGGAGAATCCCTCACCGAGCAGAGCTCGGTCAGTCCCAATTCGTATTCTGGGGGGGACACTGATCGCTTAAAATTCGAATCGAATTTTTATCCGTCCTTTAAGGGCGCATTGAGCCAGTGTAGCTCACTTACCGGTGATGAGGAGTCGCTGGCTTCTATTCCAAGCACATCAGCGACAACGGAACCTAAAGAGCAGACTACCACCGACCTGCCCTCAGACAGTCGGAAAGAGTATGGCACACAAGATTTGCCCAGCAAGGAAAAGAATGCTCCTGCGAAGAAGGCACAGAAGGTTTCAAAGAGGGCACAATTTGTTCGCCCGCCTACCCCGATTGCCATCGAGGTGGTGAGTGATTCCTGCGAATCTTCTTGCTCGCAAATGTCATATGCCTCTGAAACGTCAGCGAGATCGTCTCGGTCCCGCACGCGCAAACGAACGCAGACGTCTGGAAGATGCGAGCCGATCACGACCAGGGAGAAGCCTGCTAAGCCATTAAGCCTTAGCAAGCCACAGACTGACAAGGGGGAGGATGGTGGAGACTCTGAGATTGCGAGTCCACCAGCTAAGCAGGCGAAGACTCGATCAACTACAAAACAGAACCTGCCAAAACCAGAGATGTTGGCTAAGACGATGCAGGCCCAACCAACGGCGGAACTTAATACCTGCATTAAAGACAGTCTGAGGATAATAGAGGACGTTGCAAATGAATCACGCAACCTCAAAGGGAGCTTTGTTCACAGCCTCAAGTTGGCAGCAGCTACAGTGCAAGCTGCGGTGGTGGAGTTAGCCACGCGATCGGCCATTGAGGTCAACGTTGAAAGGCTGGAGAACGAAAACGTTGACTTGAAGGCTCAGCTTATCGGTCTCTCAGCACAGGTCGAGAAGCTGACAGCGCAGGTCACCCTTCTTAATCGCCAAGGCCAACTTATGGCAAGCCCCAATATAGCAGCCTCTTTGATAGAACCCAGTCAGATCGCTGCAGTGGCCAGACCTTTTCAATCTGAGGAGTCGGAGGCCCAGCTTCGGCGTTCTATAGCTTTAGAAATTGGAGGCATGGTAGACGCTAAACTAGCCGCTATGGAGAGAAGGCTGCCCCCAGAGAAGCCCTTGCGTCCGCCACTCGCCGCCGACGCGAGGAGCGCTTCACCAACGGTTGTTCGGGCGCAACCAATTGACGTGCCGCGCTTAGAGCCTAACCCAGCTAAGAAAATGGGGAAAGGAAAGGGTAAAGGAAAAGGTAAAGGTAAAGCTGTCGTTCCGGCGGCGGTGGAGCTACCCCCTGTGTCTGCGGTATCCTCACAAGCATTGCAGGCTTCCCAAGCTCTGCAGGATGCAACAATGGCTGAGACGGAGGCTTGGTCCACTGTGGTAGGGAAGAAGGCTAAGAAAGTAAATCCTGCCACGTTGGCGTCGCCCACTACTGTAAGGGGAAAAAAACAGCCAGTGAAACTGCCTAGAGTTCCCGCCACTGCGGCTATTGCAGTCTCGGTAAGAGAGGGATCATCTGCCAACATCGGTGAGGTTATGTCCGCAGTAAGACAGCGAATTCGTTTGACTGATGTTGGCATTGACACTGTCGGCCAGAAAAGGGCTGTTGATGGTGGTGTGCTGATTACCGTCGCTGGCGCCGACTCTTCCATCAAGGCGGACAGTCTCGCCAACCGAATGCGAGAGGTCCTTGCCGAATTTGATGTGAAGATTTCACGCCCAACCAAAAGAGCTGAGGCGAGAATCATGGATCTTGATGATGCTGTCACACCTGAGGAAGTGGCAGCTGCTATTGCCGAAGTGGGTGGCTGTTCCCCCGAAGACGTCCAAGTAGGTGAAATTCGTCGGCCGCCTGCTTCTCTGGGGCACGTCTGGGTTCGTGGCCCCCTGGTGGCGATAAGAAAACTAGCGTTAGAAAAACGCATGCGTTTAGGTTGGACGATAGTAAGAGTGCAAATTTTGGAGGCACGTCGTATGATGTGCTTCCGTTGCCTTGAGCCCGGGCACGTCCGTCGCCTTTGCACTAGTGCAATTGACCGGAGCACCCAGTGCTATGCATGTGGGGGAGATCACAAAGCGAGAGAGTGCACGTCGCTAACCATGCGGTGTCCGTTGTGTGCAGATCATGGTCTTCCAGCGGATCATCGGCTGGGGGGTAAGAAATGCGCTCCGCGCAAGAAACAGGCCTCGCCTCGCTGTGCCTTCGCCACATCGCAAGGGCCGGCGCCGGCACCACTGGGTGCAGGCCCTGCGGAGGAAATGGACACTTCGCCTTCCCAGCCCTGAAAGTACTTCAGTGCAATCTGAACCACTGCCGCAATGCGCAAAACCTTTTTCTGCAGACTATTGCGGAGTGGTCAGTTGCTTTGGCGGTGGTAGCGGAACCCTACGGCCTTCGAGATCATCCTCGCTGGTTCCGGGATACCGCAGACTCTGTCGCCGTTTACTGGGCCAGTGGAAGAGGTGGGCCTCATTGCTCCTTACTAGATAAGGGGCAAGGATTTGTTGCAGTGGAATGGGGACCTCTGGCCGTAGTGGGCTGCTACGTATCTCCGAACATTTCCCTTACTGAATTCGAGAGATATTTGGACGGGGTTGCAAACTGCATGCGGTACAAATGCACAGCACGTCCGGTGCTCATCTTGGGTGATTTCAATGCTCACTCCAGAGCTTGGGGGAACACCCGGGACAGACCGAGAGGACGCGCAGTACAAGACTGGGCTGCGTCGCTTGACCTCAGACTTCTGAATCAGGGGTCCGTTTCCACATGCGTTCGGTGGCAGGGGGAGTCTATTGTGGATCTCTCATGGGCAACTCCCGCGGTTGCCCGAATGGTGTCGGGGTGGAGAGTAGCGGAGGAGATAATCACACTTTCGGACCATCGCCATATCATTTTTAATGTAACACTCCGCCCTTCAGGCAGTCTGAGTCGTCCAAATTCTAGCCCACCGGCCCGGCGATGGGCCCTTAAGCGGCTTAATCGAGACATGCTCATCGCAGCTGCTAACGTTGTGGCATGGCCGGAAGATACTGATTCCCAGGGGAACTCGCCCGATCCAGAGGAAGAGGCGGTCTGGTTCCGGGATAAGATGGTGTTGATTTGCGATGCTTCCATGCCCAGGGTCAGGTGCATCCAGCGTCCTGGTGCGGTATATTGGTGGTCGGAAGATATCGCGCAGCTGCGTGTTATCTGTCTTAGATCACGACGCCAGTATCAACGCACCAGACGCAGACGACAGCCGAGAGCTACAGAAGAGGAACTAGCCACATGCTATAGAGTGTATCGGGAGGCAACAATGGATCTCCAACATGCCATCGCGGATGCCAGGTCAAGATCCTGGCGGGAGCTTCTCGAGGGGCTGGACAGGGATCCATGGGGAAGACCTTATAAATTGGTCATGGCCAAATTACGTCCATGGGTACCCCCTATCACGGAAACCATGGATCCAGGTCTACTGGAGAGAGTTATAAACACGCTCTTTCCAGTAGTTAGAGACAGTCCTTCACCACTCGTGTCTTCTTCAGACTGGTCTGACGAGTTGGGGGTAACCGAAAGCGAGCTAGACCGAGCCGTAAGACGTTTGGCGGCTCGTAACACCGCGCCAGGCCCAGATGGTATCCCTGGTCGGGCTTGGGTTCTGGCTTTGGCTGCTCTGGGGGACCGCCTAAGACGATTGTTCAACAGCTGCCTCCGTGCGGGCGTGTTTCCCTCCGGCTGGAAGGAGGCTGGATTGGTCTTGTTGAGGAAGGACGGCAGGGACTCAGAGTCTCCCTCTGCATACCGCCCCATTTGCCTGCTCGACGAGGTTTCCAAACTATTCGAAAGAATAGTTGCCGAAAGGCTCGTTGGGCATCTATCACGAGTTGGTCCCGATCTCGCCGATTGCCAGTATGGCTTCCGGCAGCAGCGTTCTACTGTAGATGCGATCCTTCGCGTCCGCTCGCTGTCAGAACAGGTGGTGTCCCGGGGTGGGGTGGTTTTGGCGGTAAGTTTGGATATCGTCAACGCCTTTAACTCTCTGCCTTGGGATGCGATTAGGACGGCACTTGTACATCACGGAGTGCCTCCTTACCTACAGTGCATCGTCGGGGCCTACCTTAGAGACCGGCACATTCACTATGTGGGTCGGGATGGTAGCGTTCATCGCAGGGAGGTTACGTGTGGGGTTCCGCAGGGATCAGTTTTAGGCCCTTTCTTGTGGAACCTCGCTTACGATGTGGTACTTCGCGTCGACCTCCCCGTTGGCATTGATGTCGTTTGTTACGCGGATGACACGCTGGTGTTGGCCGGCGGGGACACCTTCGACGAAACCATTCAGCTTGCCGAGCTCGGAGTGGCAAAAGTCGTGGCGACGATACGCGGGCTGGGTTTAGAGATAGCGCCTCATAAAACTGAAGCGCTTTGGTTTCACAAACTGCCGAGGGGCAGAGAGCCACCCAGCTCATTGGTCAGAGTGGAAAATGCGCAAGTCCAGGTGGGTCGATATATTAAGTATCTCGGCCTAACCCTGGACGGTCGGTGGGGTTTCGAAGAGCATTTTGAGCGCCTGGTTCCTCGAGTAGGAAAGGCAGTGGGTGCCTTGCACAGACTGTTACCCAACCTCGGTGGACCTCGAGAAGAAGTTCGCCGCCTCTACGCGGGTATCGTGCGATCGATGGTCCTTTATGGGGCACCTGTTTGGTCAATTAGGCTGTCAGGTGTCCGGCGCTGCAGGACTAAAATCAATAGTCTGCAGCGGAAAATGGCCATTCGTATCGCACGAGGATACCGAACTGTATCCTTTGAGGCGGCAACTCTCCTTGCACGCTTTCCGCCACTGGACATCTTGGCGGATATGGACGCGAGGGTTTATAACCGAATCCATGTCATCCGCCAAAGTGGCAATAGTGTGCCAGGCATCGCTGTTGCTCGGCTGAGGCGGCAGGAACGGCGACACGCGTTCGAGCGGTGGCGTGAGCGGCTGCAACAGCCGCAATATTCGCATAAGCGAGTTGTCGAAGCCGTTCTGCCGCACTTCGAAGCCTGGCTGAGAAGAGAAGAGCGCATCTCTTATAGGCTAACTCAGGTGCTGACCGGACATGGTTGCTTCGGTGAGTACCTGAATAAGATAGGGCGTGAGGCCACGGCAAATTGCCACCATTGTGGAAGCGACCTAGACTCTGCACAGCACACGCTCGAGGAGTGCCCAGCGTGGGCCTC
Source organism: Apamea anceps (assembly GCA_951799955.1). Lineage (NCBI taxonomy): Eukaryota > Metazoa > Arthropoda > Insecta > Lepidoptera > Noctuidae > Apamea > Apamea anceps. The sequence continues at coordinate 17,953,323 of OX637500.1, read as the reverse complement.
TGAGCGGCAGGTTTTGGTCGCCAGGATCGGGCGAGACCTGTCTCTGCCAGCAGTAGTGAGGGCTATGCTGTCGGAGACAGAAAACTGGAGGGAAGTTGCCTCCTTCTGTGAGACCGTGATGGTCCAGAAGGAGGCTGCGGAGCGGGATCGTGAGAGAGCCGATCCCGCTCGGAGAAGAAGGCGTCGAGCAGGCAACCGCCTCGACGCCTAACACGCCGAAACCCCGCCTGCATCATCTAACAAAGGCGGGAATTTGGGGTCGCGGGCGATTAGAGTGGGGACTCTGTCGGCCCACTGAGTGACCTCGGGGAAGGCGGCGCACAGTGGTCATGTGCTGCCTTGCACACTTGCACAGTCGGATTTCAGGGAGACCCCTATACAGTCTCCCCAGAGATGTGCCCTAAAAGGCTTTGCACAGAGGGGGCTCCGGATTGGTCTTTTGAGAGGTAACGGTGCCCCTTCCATGTGCAGATGGTGACCACCGGGGTGGTTTTAGTGAGGTAAAAATCCCACACTCCCTGGTTTTACCCAAAGACCAGGCGCCTTTTGAAGGTTTCCCCCCGAAAACAAAAAAAAAAAAAAAAAAAAGGATCAAACTGTTCGAACTGTAGCTGATTGAAGTATTTTTGTATTTATATAATCAAAATGAGAATAGTTACCCGTACTGATTTGCTAAAAAAAAAAACGGTTCATTTTTCAATCCGTTTAGGAACAAGAATAAGATTACTGAAGTAAATGATGACGTCATGGTCTTATAAATGGTGCATGGGGGTGCAGGTACACACGGCTACACGTCAAGCTATAAAAAAACCAGTTTGTCTTGGTCTCGCTTTGTATGATATTTTCTTACAATGAAAGGTCAGCCAATACTGGTTTTGCATAGCTTGATGTGTAGCCGTGTGTACATTCATCAAAGAACCGTAATTTGCGCCAAATGAAAATGGTGGCCAAAAAAAGTTGCATACATTCGGGTTGCCCGCCCGGTATGTATGTTAAGTTTATTTTGTAATGTGCAGCTTATTTGTACAGAAAGAAACGATTACCTTTTTCCTATGAACTTGCTGAAACATGATTATTTGAAACTGCACCAGAAATGTATATTTTTAATAAATATTCAATATTGAATTTACCCTCCATCAGTAATGAATAGTATACGGAGTCTCCGTATCCCGAATTTAAACTAAAAATAAAACAAACATAAAATAATAAAAATATGACTTGCAGTGAGTGTTATGACATAGCCACGAGCAACTACATACATATGTATCATTGTGCGCGCCCGCGCCGCGGTGGCTTTGTATCAAAAATCCGATTGTGAGGATGGCGTCTATTTTTTGTTGGTTTTGTGGCCAAAAAAATTCAAACCCAATCAATCAAACTATGCCTACTATATTGGGAAGAAGAATGACCGCTATACCTAAATAAAGTATGGTTATCAATATTTTACTTAAGGAAAAAGTTATATCTATAGGTTTGATGTATAGATAATAAATAAAATTAATTACTTTAAATCTTTTGAAGATACAATAATTGAAATTGAAAATTTATATGCCTACCTAGGAATTACGTGACAATGAAATACTGTATAAAATCAATAACGTTGTCGTTAAAATAAGTCGAAATTTAAATTTATAACTTTTGTGTTAATTAAAATGTTGGATCCTTGCATAAATTAACACGCAACGTTCCCTTAAAATGTAAACAAATCGTGCAAATATAAAAACAGGAGACATAGTTTCACATGTTTTTGTAAGAATCTTTACCGTTCACGACGTAGGTACATTGTATATTTTTTGACCCAAAAATAATGTATGCGCATAATTTTGAACAGGTATCTACTTAACACTTTATTAAAGAACCATTTTCACTAGCGCCTTCCTCGCTGACATTATTCATCCGAAGCTTTTACCTTGACATTATTTTGGTAAGAAGTCTCGGCAGATACGTAGAACATTGTAAAGAATATAACATGAGGTACCTCCTATACATTTAATCTACACGAAATCGAATTGAACTGCTAGATCGAAATCTTTTAGAGAGCCGAATTCTAGTTTTACATCTAAAATGTGTTGTACAAACGGTTGTTTCGAAAATTCACGCGGCACCGCTCAAAAGTGTTTTGATCAGCCTCGCGTGACGAGGCGAAATAAAAACAGAGAAAGGTCTTGCATTCAAATGAGAGTTCTGTGTCAAGGAGGACACTACGAAATACAAACTTAATTTTCTTGACCTTACCACAGACGAAACTCGCTGTTTATCTTTGTATTTTCCGTTGGTTGCTGCTTAAATATAATGTTTTGGTTTCTTTGGATAGCAAAAAGTGGTAATAATATTGGTTGGTAATATAAACTCTTCCCGTTATACGTAGAAAAAAACATTATTTACTTAAATATTCAGAAAATGACGCTCGTGTAATAGCCGTTGAATAATCTTCTTTAGATTAAAATAACCAAAAGGGTAACTAAAAATCAATGTTTTTTTTTTTAAATTATTTTATCCTTAAATACCTCGTCATTATGTCTTGCTAGTAAAGTTGTTTATTTTTTCTTTTGATATTTGTCACCTAAATAAAAGATAAAGTAAGGTAGATTCTACATAAGGTTAACTAGTTAGTCTCTGCATGAATTAAATTAAACTGCTGTTTAATTTGTAGCGCGCTCGCACACTGCATACTTTTTGTAGGCCATAGAATCCGGCAGAATTTTTGTTTTTGATTTTTTGGTATGACGTGTGCGTTGATTCATTTGATCTGTACCGTTTCATTATCTCCTACAAAAAATCGGCCACCGATTGTTTGCATTCTGCAAACGCTCTTAACCTGTGAATATCCGTAACTACCTATACAGGGTTATTGGTAAAACACTAACAACCTTGCAGGACTAAATCACTAACATCGTAAACAACAACTTTTGTTCTATGAGTCTACATTTCCCAAAAACAAACCTTTAAGATTTCGTTGCTCTATCTAACCCGCTCCCCTCCTGAATTTTGTACTAGAAACGGCAGTTTGTTTACCTAACTAGCGCTTTCTTTTGCTTCGCGTAGAGTTCGTAACAGAAAATCGATAAATTTCAATTCGTTGATTTAAAATATTTTTATTTTGGTATGAAAGTCTGATGAATTAATAAAAATTGTAGAACAAAAGTTGTTGTTTAATATAGTCGTAAGAGGTTGTTAATTTTTTACCAATAACTCTGTATTGTATATTTAAGTGTAAAGATATTTTTTTGAAGATGGCATGACCCGCAGCACTCACTCGGGTGAAGAAAACATTTCTGTATACCTACGAGTATTAGTTATAACGAGTATTGACGGTTCGCGCAGTTGTTTTGAACTAACTTCTGAAACTTTTCGAAGTCTAGTAAAAGAAGAGTGGCTTTCTGCGAAATATTCAATTATTGCACTCCAAAACTTTGGGTGTACTTGGTTATATGTGTCTTCTTCGTTCGCTACTTAATCATGTTTGGTATTATTCTTAATGACTTATTTCGCGAATGTTGCAAAAAATAGGTAAGGTAATTTTAGGTTCGTCGACATTGAGACATCGACATATTATTATTAAGCAGCAAAATCTACCTAAGATGATGTTAAGATGTGGGTGTAGATTCAAATCCGTGCAAGCACCAATTAGACTTCTTCATTCATATGTACTTTTTTAGTGTATCTTGGACATCACTGATATTGGTAAAGAAAAACATCGTGAGGAATCCTGGAATTATTAGCATTGTAAGCCTGAAATCGCCAACCCGTCTTGAGCAAGCCTGGTTATCAATACTCGTGCCTTTATCGTATGAGAAGAGGCATTTGTCTTGCCGTGCGACAATAATAGGCTGTTATTATTATTATTTGCATGATTTAAAATAAAACCTTTTTTCAGGATTGTTACTTTTACTAACTACACAATAAATAAACTAAGAACTATTTGCGAACGGATTATTCCAATTGTCAATATTGATGTAGCAGTGATAATAGGCAATCCATAAGATCCGAGGTACCTAATAAACTGATTTATCTTTGTTGTTCTAAAATATCTTGTGCCTTTGGTAGAAAGATTTTTTAAACGGCACTGAGGAAAAATTCCTGTGAACCATTTATAATCAAATTCCCTAGATAAAAAAATTCCCTGAGCCCTACTAAGTGATTGCAATTTTATCTGGCGTATCTTATTATCTAAATGAGGAAAATGCACTTACTAAGTCTTGATAATTTGAAGGCATCGGCTGTATTGATGATATCCACGTAAAGCTGAAAATCGATGCTGGACTTGTTCGCATTTGAATGTTGAAGCATGGCGAACTTGAAGGCATTCTGTATCTCGTCAGTGTTCTGATCGAACACCACGCCTGCAAAAAGAACAAAATACGAATGTTAATTATGATAGTATGTAGATTATTCACCAAGGGGACAAGGCAGCGTCTTATGTCAAGGGCGCTATATTGAATTCCTCGCTGCACTCAGGATTGTAGTCTGAAATTCAAATACACAATTGCCCAGGGTAAGAATGAAAGCCGATCCCAGCATACATAGTTGGAAAAAAGCTAGGCAGATGATGATGAATACTGCGCGTCTAGAGTCTAGGGTTATAATGACTAACTTTAGGTTCGGTATACATGACATAATTATATTGTTACACTAGCACTTCGCCCGCGACTTCGTCCGCCCTAATTTAGTTTTTTCACCTGCGGTCTTCAACACCTCCTACCTCCTTTATAGGGAAGTTTAAAAAATTATTTAAAAAAATTAAAGCTATTTTTAGCTAATATACCTAAGCTCCAGGGTTCAAGTTCGAAGTCCAAAAAACGTTTTCTAATGAACACATCTAAAGATTTATTTTATGTCCTACTAATATTATAAACGTGAAAGTTTGTAAGGATGGATGGATGGATGGATGTTTGTTACTCTTTCACGCAAAAACTACTGAACGGATTTGGATGAAATTGGGCACGCAGATGGTTTATAACCAGGATAAGTTTTACTTGATATTCCCACGGGATCGAAACTTATGCAGGTGAAACCGCGGGGCGCAGCTAGTAATATTATAAACGTGAAAGTTTGTATGGATGGATCGATGTTTGTTACTCTTTCACGCAAAAACTTCATAACGGATTTGGATGAAATTTGGCACACAGATGGTTTGGACCAGGATTAACATATATCATACTTTTTATCCCGATATTCTCACGGCATCGAAACTTATGCAGGTGAAACCGCCGGGCGCAGCTAGTCAATATATAATCGTTAATAATCATTATGATTATCAGCCTGTATTCCACGAGTACATGTTAATCCCGGTTATGAAATCTGTGTGACAAATTTAATCTAAATCCGTTCAGCTGTTTTAACGTGTTTGAGTAACAAACATACACACTTTCACATTTATTATATTAGTACGATTATCGAGCAGATGGTGTGAAAAGTATTTTAGTAGTCCTTCGAACACTTTGTTTCTGGATTCTTATTCATTTTTATCTTTGACATTATTTAGAAGAAATAATTATATGATGAAGTTTATTCAATTAGGACTAAAAACCTCCCAAGCTTCATAATGGCTACCGGCACTAGCTTACGTATAGCTTACATGCTATTTTTAATTATTATTATGTTGCCCCACAACTTCCGACATTGCAGTTAATTATGCTGTAAAATAATAAAAATCTTTATTACTAGAAAAAAATAATAGGTACTGACACATTTCATTTTTCATTCAAGAATTCAAAACCTATTTCCGAAATGATGACTGTCTAGACAATGTTTTAGATTCTTCTTGCTAACCCCAATGCGGACAGCGTTGGGATTAGCAAGGAATCCAAAAAATATTATATTATATGTGCTTTTCTATAATAAATGAGGCACTTAGATTGAAGTTTGCAATTTACAAATTGTAAGGTAACAGTGCAGGTACTCATTGTTAAAAGCCTAATAATAAATAAATCCCTTTTTAAACGATACTAATAAACAAAATCCTACTATATTCTACTAATATTATAAACGTGAAAGTTTGTATGGATGGATGGATGGATGTGTGTTACTTTTTCACGCAAAAACTACCGAACGGATTTGGATGAAATTTGGCACACATATGGTTGATAACCGGGATTAATATATAGGATACTTTTTATCCCGATATTCCCACGGGATCGAAACCTATGCGGGTGAAACCGCGAGGCGCAGCTAGTTTTCAATAAATCTTGTTGGTATTGATGTCAGAGGCTTATTATGTATTAACTAAAGTTTGTTTTTAACATAATGAGAGTTAATGACAAATTTAAATTCAGCGCAGCGCATTATAATGTCGCTATAATTAAAGAGCAATAACATAGACGCATTACAGTCGGAAATGATAATGATTAAATAAAACCTTTGGTCGTTCATTGGTTTATGAATATGACTAGAGAGTGCGGCCGGCGTTCGCAATTTATTGTTTTGCAAGCATACGCGGGTATAGTATTCCGGTATGAAATTTATAGCTTTAGTCTGGCTGGAGAAAAATATGGATTTATTGGTTAAGCTTTGCAACAAATCGTTATTGCTTTTAGGGATCTGATATTCCATACTCGATAAAATGTAAACCTAGTTTTATGGGTGGTGACATGTTAAAATAGAAGTACTTATTAAATTATTATTTTATATTATTGTCTTTAGTAAGAAAACTCGTTAGTACTGATAACCTTCGGTGGAGTTAGTTTGCAACCTGTAAGGAAATAAAAGAAAAAGTAGTTTACGCACCAACATCGTTTTACTCCCATGAATTTATTTAAATAAATAAATCGAACCTAAAAATCTTAATTAGGTTATACATATAGTTATTATATACTTAAATAGGTTATATAGTTATTAAATACTTAAATAAGTTATATTTCAAACAAATAAACTGGGTTTGGTTTAGATTACACGTCCTATTCATGTGTTTAGGCATAATATTTTACCATGTTGTCAAATCTGTACTAAAGCGCACGTTTATACTAACTTTTAATAAAATAATAATCCTGTTTTATTGCGCAAGATGACATCTGTAACCGAGTTACCCTGTGTAAATATTCTCGGCAACCCATCTTGTTGTTTTGCCAACTAAGACTGTCAATAAGTCACTAGAATATAACTTGATACGGTAAGCGACACGAGAAGCTGGAGATAATGTAAACAAAACAACGTTTACTACTTTGTAGCTAATACGTAGGTACTATGTATTATAATGAGTCTGCTTACGAACGCAGAATAATGGACGAGTATGAACATTACTAATACAACCATATATCAGATTTCGTGGTAAGAGTAAAAGTAACAAAAGCCGGTCGAGTATAGTATAGTATAGTATGTGCATTTCGGATATTCTCATATGAGTTTAGAATAATCTTGAATGCACGTCCAAACTGAATTGTTCAGAGTTTAAGCTATTTATTTGTGTTGTAACGTTACCTTTCATCTTCCACAACTATTAATATCAAGCCTTTGTAGTCTAAGCTGTCTTACATTTTCATATTAAGGATTTGATGTGCCAGTTAAGTTAATTACTCGAAGGTACCTTTGCTTTCAACGTACCTTGTACATGAGATGAGTTAGGTAGCTGTTTAAATGCACAGGATCCCAGAGATTTATTAGATGAACTGAGTTTTTAAGAGACTGAAAACCATTTGAAATATTATGAAACGGGTTTTTTTTTCAGATATTTTCAAGGTTTCAAAGTTATGTTTTAAATTTTTTATTCTAATCAACAAAAATGAACATCGTCAGATGTCATAGAATTACCAAATGTACATTTTACTGGTAAAAATGGTCAGTTCTAAATTTACGACCATGTTAAAAAATAAATAGTAATAGTCTCTTAATTTTTTGTTGTGTTAGATATGTATTATTAATTAACGTTTTTTTTCTGCCCTTACAAACCTAACATCATTTTTTTAACTAGACGAGTTTAAATAAAACCTTAATAAAGATTTACAAAAATAGGTTCCATCATTTAAAACCTAATTCCGTGCTTTGTTTGAGAACCATTTTTATCAGTAAAGCGAAAGTTAAGTGAAAAAGAAAAATGTTGTCGAAATTTTAATTACAAGGTAACAAGGAAACTTTGACGCTAATTCTTTTTAAGTGCCAATTATTGATAAGGGTTTTTTATGATGTAATGTGGCTTCATTCCCAAAATAAATGAAAAGTCACGTTTTGTTTCAACGTTTTAAATATCATATATTTTAGTAACTTTTGCCCCAATTAGCGGAAACAAATTTTAGCGCCTTTATATCCCGACGGCAATTGCACCCAATTTTAAAATATTCTCTAAGTGTACAAAAACCTATAAAATCTAGTTATACCCTGTCCGGTTATCATTTTTTTTTTGACAGCTGTCTTAGCACGTACCTAATCCAGATTATGTAAAAGTTAACTTTAAAATGCGAAATAAAATAAATATATAAATTGCCTTATCTTATTGAATTGTCTTATTTGTGGCTTCTTACAGACATTATAATACCGTACGTGTGTCAATATATGTATTGTGTTGCTGTAATCACTAGTTCCATGTGTCAAAAAACGGTTTACCTAATGGACAGGGTATGTATCTGCTATTGAGTAACCACTATTTACTTTTGAACAGCAGCTGTACAACCTTATGTTCGTATTTGAAACTGAAAAAGTATCGACATTAAGGTTATGTCAACTTGACATATGAATGTGTCTGAATTGATAGCGCGATTTATCTGCCATAAAAGCGATGTCATACGTAGGCTGCCCATCAAAACTCGTTTCTATAATAAGGTAGGGCTTCGTGTCAGGGGTATATACAGCTATTTGAGATTTTACGGAGAGCACTAGAGTAAATTATAATTATGTCCTCTTTATATCATCGTTGCGTACGCCCAGTCCATTAAAAACGTCATTCGATTTTATGCAGTTGACGTCCCTGTAAGTAATGATGTTTATTAAAGGTACGCTGTGCATATTACAGTGTTCGGTTTAATTGTAGTAGTCGATGGTGTTTGGTACGGGACAGTTAATTCAATTCAGACCGCGCATGTGAAAATTTTATCCACCATTGCTTCAAAGCAGTCACGTAAAGGGTAGTTTTGAAGCGTTTCGTCATAGAATAGCAATGGTTCCTAATATATCCCAACGTTAAGGCCTTCAAAAACGACTAACTTATACTCGGCTTTGGGAAATAATCCTTAAATTCACTGGTTAGTTGTTTTGACTTTTATTTCAGTGTGTAAAAGGTTCTGACGAAGGAAATATGACGGCTTAGTTTTTATTGTAACGAAAATAAGCGCGGGTCAAAGGGAACTTTCTTTTACGTTGGCCCACCAGATGTCCTTGATGCTCGGGTTCAGTTTGTTTATGACCTTTGGAAAATAAGTGATTACAATGATGTAATAGAACACAAAAACGGTCAAAATTGTATTAAAATAGCAACGAAATTGTATTCAAAAAGACAGAATACTCTTTATTGTACACGATTAAAATTACAATTTGAATATTTAAAATATTCATGGGGGTTGTGGTTCATGGGGAGAGAGCAGTGCTGGTCCAGTGGTGGCCCTGACTTACGAGTTTTTAAACCAATTCCTTTACCATTTCATTCTTTTAATTGCATATTATTATTTCCATATGCTTTTATATGTGTGCACCCAGGGCCGAAGTGTCTATGGCGGGCATTCCCCTTTTCTATCCGGTAGTATTTACATGATGCTGAAACACAAATTCAGAACAATAGACAAAAATTCTAATAACTATATTTTCGGCATAAGAATTGTTCCCAGATCTCGCAGCAATTAAATTTTATCGTCGAATATTAATCGAAATAAATATAATGGTACCATTCAGTGTCGGTTTTGTATTATAAAATTTCTTTACACTAAAAGATACTCGCTGACAGACATTTCACGCTAAACCAACAATCGTGTGCCGTGATCCAATTTTTTTTTTTATCCTAAGACAATTTATCACAAAAACAAACCTAACATTGTAGTTGAAAAACATCTTCTCCCGTACATTCCAACTGCAGAAGTAAGTTTGCACGCACGATATTGTGAGATTTACCATGTTATTTCATTCTTTTTTTAACAATTGTAAGTATTTTTTTTTTAATTTACAAAAAAATCTTAAAAAAATATTTGAGAGCAACACAACTAGCCCGTTCATTTGATATGTCACACGGTACCTACAGTTTGTAGAACTTTAATTTTTTAATTTTCCTCTTTGACTTTCTACAAATTACTGCCATATTCCAAATTAATTAATTTAGGTTACAAAACCGTGTTTGGGTCACAGAAATTCAAAAGTATACCAAATATCAACTTAATTGGCCTAGTAGACTTGGAGAAACGCTGTGACAGACGGACACACAGACACGAATGATCCTTTAGTGGTCCCGAATAATTTAATTCAGACGTACAGAGCCCTAAAAATAACTTCATAGCTTACAAAAAGTAATAAATTAACTGTTCCAACATCATTAACTTTTAAATACGTATTCATTTCCAAAGTAATTAATGAAGTCACGAAAGGATACTCACTTGTTATTCCTTAACCCTAACTTTCCTTAATAAATTTGCAAATAACATTTTTGATACCCATAATTTCAATGCAGTTAATGAAGAGTTATTCGGGTGATTTTATCGCCGCCTTATATAATAATTAAGGCAGAGAAATGGAGGCGTTTTATTGCTAAAAGGATTAAATTAATCGGCCTCCAAAGACGACGACGAAATATTAAGCACATCTACTGAAATGAGAACTACGAAATTCATTTCTTTTGTATTGTCATAAATATATTAGATATCCCGTGACCTGGCAATAAGTTTGCGGAAAACAATGGGCAAACTTTTGATTGATAAGTCCATAAATCTGAGGCCGGGATTGTCTTAGAAGGAAAGAACAATATTTTCCGGAATCCTAAATACTAAACGGGATAAATATTTTTCTTGAAAAAAAAAATATGTAGAAAAGAATACCTACTACTAGGTAGTATTCTTTTTTATTTTTTTTTTATATAAATAGGTAGTGTAATTTTATAGATTTGGAATATTTATTTACTAGGTTTTATTTACCCGCACCGGGATCGCGTGGTGGTTTACGGCCCACTCCCTCTTACAGAGAGGCCTGTGTCCCAGCATTGGGAACATTATAGACTGATTATGTGTGGGTTACGTGAGTTTTACAGTCTTACGTCAAATCATTAACTAAGAGACAAAATTTTGTCTCTTACCGTATACTTATCTCTGATCTTATGTTCCTTTTATATTTGATACATTTTGGTACCTACATACTTACTTAATAGCTGTTTGTTTTATAACTATTTATAAATTATCGTGTTTTCGGTTCTATTGAATTAACCTAAAGCAAACAATAATCTAATTGATAATATGGCACTCATCCGGCTTAATTACGTTCTTGTTTCTTCTGGATTAATTAACTCAGCGCCTTGGTAATTGAAGTATTCTACATGTTTAATACCTAATTTGAGTTAATAATACAGAGCGCTATCATCCTTGTATATAGAGCGAAAGTAGGTAGGTACTTAAATGTCGTTTCTTTTTCACAAACGCAAAAAAACAATTGATGTACATATTATTTTATATGATAATTATTTTATTATTTTGTTCCTACAAGCGCCTACAGAAATTCGCATACTGTGTAATGTCGAGGCTACTTAGACTATGGCTAATTGTTTTTATTTTTTAACGGTTGCCATCCGGCTACCTACATCTACAAAAATAACACAATAAAACTTCCACGTTCACATCAAGTAATGTATTTTTTCATTATTCCCGTAATTATACCTGGATCAATCCCGCACATTTAGGGCTGATTTTTCCAACGCCAGATAATTTTATTCGAGTAATAATTTTGAATTTTTGACAGTTCTACCGTACAAAATCCTTCAAACGTCAATTTTATTCTACGAATAAAAATTATCTATCGATGGAAAAATCAGCCCTTATGTTTTCTAAGTTTATCGGTGAAACGTAACATCGTGAGGAAAGCTATACGTATCTATACTTATCTCATTAACTCAGCCTATCGCAGTCCACTGCTGAACATAGGCCTCTCCCAGGCTGCGCCACAACACCCTGTCAGCAACCTTCTTTAGGTCGTCCGTCCATCTAGCTGAGGGGCATCCCACACTACGCGTGCCGATACGCGGTCTCCAATCCAGGACTCGTCTGCTCCACCTGCCATCGGTCCTTCGACAAACATGATCAGCCCACTGCCACTTAAGTTTGCGTACTCTGCAAGCTATATCGATAACTCCCCCGATAATTTCATTCCTAATTTTATCCTGTAGTCATCTAGGTATCTATATACCTACTAATAATAAAACTGAAATGTTTGTTAATTATTTTTGTTTGAACGCGGTAATCTCTGGAACTACCAGTTGAAAAATTCCTATTACATTTGATAACTTAACTCTTGAGAAAGGCTATTCATAACATCATGCTACCCTTAGGAGCAGAGAGAAAAGAAATAAAGAACGCTAAGTGAAAACGTAGTAATAATAGCGCGGGCGATGAGGTGCGACGCGGTGGGTCAGCAGGGGCTGAAATTTCACGCGGACGAAGTCGCGAGCAGAAGCTAGTAGTTAATATAAGTCTGAATTGGTTTAACAGATTTTATTAAACATTTATCTTGAAAAGCCGCTATATATATCAACTATAGTATAATTGGCTAATTTCTATTGCTCCAAATGTCAAAATTGATAATTTTTTAAAAGAATTTATTTATTTATGTATGTACACACAGTAAAATAGATAAAGATACGACATATAACATTTAATTACGAAGGTACAACAGTACCTTTGTACTCAAATGTTAAATGTTACGAGTATACTCGTATGTATGAGAAATTTCTTAATAAATAAGCATACTTTTTAAGAAATTTCTTCCAGCAGAGCATTTTGAGTGTTTGCTCTGATAGTTGCCCATTTTTTTGCTGTTTCAGTTCTTGCTAATTATTAGGTAATTCATGTATGAAGCACAATGACAAAATTTAATTGTGCAGATCTGCATTAGCCAGAGCAATAAGTCAGAGTAGGCAAAGTTGAGTGTTGATGAATTGAACCACATGGCGGCAAAAACAGTACGGAGTATGGCCATAATTACTATAAATCACTGCGATCATTCAAAGTATTTCTGCAAGCTCGTAGCATGCTGAAATTCTTTAGTCGGGATAAAGAAAGATGCCATAACTTTCGCCAGAACCACAAACGTAACACATGCCATCTTGTAACTTTTTTAAAGTGCTTATTTAAACATTTTGCAACTCCATCTATTTTTAAATTACCTTTTTCAAAGATTATTACAAAACTGTATAATACACAACACAATGAAGTCTTATTGTACTAAGAAACGCCATAAAACAAAAGAGTGCATTTAGATAAGTGCTCATTAGACGTTGATTAGGGAAGCAAGCTAGTCGCCACAAGAGATCTGTCTCGGTGTTTTGTATGGCGATATGATTGAGAATGGCTGGGTCTTACAGTGGATACGTGTCGGATGACGTGGAATTAATCTGCGTCGTGTAAATAAATGTGGGGTGTATGTCAGCGTGACGACGGCGGCGACGAGGCGGGGCGTTTGCCTCATCTCACCGGAAGCGCCCGTTCTCAACAGATTGAAGAATATACTCGTGTACGCCGCGTAACGCTTGCCAAATTATTCTTTACCCCTAAAACAGGAACAAAGCCTTCATCATCTCGTGTAATAGACGCCAGTAAATCCACCTAGAAAATTGAAAATTATGCGTCGAAATTTGTTTCAAACAACCACTCACGCTAAGAATATGATACTGTTTTTAACACTCAAGAAAATGATGTGTTTAAGTTTATTATTAAAATTAGAAGAAAGATTTTTAGCAAGCATATGATTTCATGGAAGTTACAGGTAGTTGCATTTATGAATGTAAAGAAAAGTTAACGAAAGTAGTATAGGGTGAAAATTCAAAAGTATACAACTTTTTTATGCTACCATTTTCAGTTGGTGCCGTTTTACGGTTCTTCTATACACACTATTTAGTTAAAATGAGGCTAATTCGTTACGCGCCATTTATAAGACACCGCATTAACTTCATTAACTATTAAGTATATCCCAAACTTCTTGAATGGATTGAGAATTTCTTTTAACCAAATCAGTACGAGTGACTTATCCCATTTGATCACAGAAGATTTGTGAATAAACAAAATTTTCACTAGCTTTTTAGCTTGAAGCCATGGAGCACGAAACAAACTTGAAAATTTGAGAGAAATGTTTCCGAAAGAATAAACTGTAGTTAATGTTGACATTAATTGACACCTGAGGGGTAGTTCTCGTAAATTTTAAGATCGTTCACAGTCTGATCTCAGGCTCAATCTGTCAAAATATACTTCTAATTTCCCTACATTTTGACAAGTTTTTGACATTTGTTTGTCGCTGAGATGAGATTGCGACTAGATTTTGAATGTTTTAAATTACGAGAATTGGCCTTCTGATTTCACTAGATTCGACAGATCCAGACTTTTTTCTGTGGAATTAAATTTTTGTGAAAAATACGACTAAATGTAATACTATCAAAATTTTCGTTTGTAATACTATCGACATTGATTACGTCCTGTATCCTGACTACAAAAATGACAATCACGATCAATGAGACTGACTTAAATAAGTCAGTGATACGCGCACTAGGCCACAACTATGACTTGTCACACGACTGGCCACAATCTCGAACAAAACTGGACAAAACGAATGGCCGTGCGGCCAAAAATTTTTTTTTAGTTGGTGCTCCTGCGGCCGTTTGACAATTTTTTAGGAACAGAACCTCTTATACGAGTTTGGTGATACAAAATGATTACTTTTGAATTTTCGACTAAATAATCGCTATTTCGGAGTGTCTTTTTAGAGAGGTTTCCACCAAATAATACTGTTGGATATATTATATAATAATTTTGAACTATGGAACTGAGTTTGTGTGAACTTGTGTTACCTATATACCAACCCGCACTAGGCCCACTTAGCCGCGTGGCGGATTATGGCCCACTCTCTCTCACCTCTGTAAGAGACAGTTGGACAGGGTCGTGTGTGTGAGTGGAGGGTGTGTCCCAGCACCGGGAACATTGCAGG
The DNA here is from genome assembly GCA_951799955.1 of Apamea anceps. NCBI lineage: Eukaryota > Metazoa > Arthropoda > Insecta > Lepidoptera > Noctuidae > Apamea > Apamea anceps. The sequence goes on along the minus strand of OX637500.1, from coordinate 17,938,239 downwards.
CTGATTATGCTGTGAACTGTGTATATATAACACCCCTCTGTTTTTGTCGGGGGTTAACTAGCAGCGCCCCGCGATTTCACCCGCATAAGTCTCGTTCACGTGGAAATATCGGGATAAAAAGTATCCTGTGTGTTAATCCCGGTTATAAACTATCTGTGTGCCATTTCATTCAAATCCGTTCAGTAGTTTTTGCGTGAAAGAGTTCCATCCATCCTCACAAACTTTCGCGTTTATAATATAAGTACTAAGGAAGTAGAATAGTAGGATTTCTTGGGTCGCTAACAGAGGCCACATAATTACATACCTAGGTGCTAACAAAAACAGGAACAAAAACAAGTGTGCACTTCCAATTGTAGGTACAGTTATTATCTAGGTAGGTACAACAAGTTTGACAAGCACGAAAACCCTAAAATAAATAAAAAAGTACACAAAAGTCTTGTCCCAACAATAATGTATCAAACCAATGTTAGTAGGTAAGTACAGGTAGTTTTCATCTTTTCAGAGAGGGAAATGGAGAATATAGCGACTCGAGGTGTCTGCTTGTTAGTCAGTAATTTGCAACAGTGCGCAAGCGGTTTCTAAAGTATCCGATATTTTCGATGGAAAGAAAATGTATTGAGGTTTAAAGTAGGTAACTGGCTTATACATAGCAACTATTTTTAAATTTTATAATTACTAAGTTCTTTTATGACATTCTCAAATACAGTTTGTGCATTCGCCGGGCGTACTTGAATGCACTGCCCGTCTGACGTCACGCACGTGTCAGTCCTTGCTTACTTTAGTAATCATAATTTTGAGATGACCGGATCACAGGACTTGTCAGACCAAATTTTAAAAGTACGAAAGGGTTACCATCTATATTATCAAATTGCACAACTTCATGCATTTAGGGCTGATTTTTCAATCATCTGATAACTTTATTCGAGGAATAATCTTGAAATTTTGACAGTTATTTCATACAAAAACAGTCAAACGTCAATTTTATTCCTCGAATAAAAGTTATCTGGCGTTGGAAAAATCAGCCCTTAATGTCATAATGATAAACCCAGTGATAAATTAATAATAATAATAATAATAATATAATAATATCCCTGGACATTTCACACAGCGCCATCTAGTCCCAAGCTAAGCAACCTAATGCTTGTGTTATGGTAACAAGATGGCTGATAGACTACTTATATACATTTTTTTTTGTAAATACATACATATTATAGATAGAAAAACACCCAGACTCGGAACAAATACATAGACACGCAGCGCAGCAATCAATCGCTTAACCACTGCGCCAACCGTGACGTCAAAGACGAAAGAAATTAAGACGTCAAAAATCTTTACATACATATACAATGTATAACTGAATTAATGCACATTATGAAAGTAGTTTGTTCAGAATCGTTTACTGAATCGATTTCTTTAATTTTTAATATAGGTAATATTTTATCCCAAAAATAATTAAAACTACGTAAATTACTGTCACACTTCTGCTGTACTGTCAAAACAAACCAAAATGGATGAAATACCCACTAAGCTAGGCACTTATACGAATGCGACTGTGTGCATGCGTAGATTTGTAATGTGGCCATAATTTTCTCCCACAATCAGTATAGCTTTATTAAAAAAAACAGTTTTTTACATAATAATAAAAATTTAGTGTATGTATTATGATTACTAATTGAGGTGTCTGGTAGTGTGCGTTAATTTCGGGACATGTTGTATATTATTTATGATAAATCGAATGGCGCAATCACTATTCAATTTGTCATTATTATTGCCCGCGGGCATTACAAATAATCCCGGGATTAATCACGTGTTTCATAACATTTATATTTCTACGTCCATGGGCGCATAGCTGCGGAGTAATTGCGTAACACACTTAGGTACAATTAATTTTTCAAACTTATGATGCAATGGATTAGATTTTGATTTTCAAAATACTTCGGATTGTGTTTTTTTAATTGGGCTGCTGGTTATGGAATGCCTTCTTTAGGAGATTCGGTAATTCACTGCACAAGATAGGATGTGCCCCCGTGCACACCCGTCACAGGTTTGCCACATTAGCTGATGCTCGGTTCATTTGTTTGCGAGCCACGCATTCGTGCACACCGTAGTTGCAGCTCGCAGTGGACGATCTTTCCTACATTTTCATACAGAACAAAGCTAAGTGCACGTGAGTAGCTTAGCCGTGGGCTGCTTTGGAGCAGGAGATATTTCAACGCTTAGGCACAAATATTATAGTGTATGAAGACTTTGCACTAAAATGCTTTATTCAATGCACAAAACCATTGGTTTATTCTGCGACGTGATCAATCGTCACAACACACGACACATTAACAACAATTGGACCGAGTGACACGAATACAATTTTAAAATAAACATTGTCAGCTGCCGCTTTACATGCGCGATTAATTCACAGTGTAATTAATTTAATCAGTCGCTGTCAATGCAGCTAGCGTTTATTTTATGCATTAAGGAGATTATTTTGTGCTATCGGCCAGTAATATTATCACACGTGTCGCCTCGGACTGCACGGTGTGCGCCGCGCTCTGCCAATTTTAAACTGAATATACAAATAGCTCAGTTATACCGTTTATATTCCCTGCTCAATGCACAGCTGTCATTTATGGATGTAGCGCAAGTCACGAAAGTAAATCCTCCAATTGAAGTAGGACATGAGAATGCGTCGAGTTGCTCTCAATCATCTAAGACGTTGCAGGTGTCTTCAATGATTATTCGTGTGCGTCATCATCTTTGATTTAGTGTTTCAAAATACTTTTTTGAACGTTAACTGTCCCAACGTTAAATACCGAACAGCCAGCTACTGCAGAAGAAAAGCCTTTAAGGGGCATAAGTCAAATGTATGAAAACTCATAAATATTACTCTATGCTCACTCGTAAAGTATACGTATTACAGCAACGAAAAACACCGTCGGAACGTGACAGATGTTGCAATTGTGCCGGAGACCGTACTTAACATGTCGATATAAAAGTTTACCGGATCGACACCGATCAACCGTTCCGAAACAGATTGTCGCGTGGCTCGGCGTTAGCGAGTCTATTCGTTGGCTCGAGCACGTGTTGCACACGTTAACGCTACGCTTCACGGCGGCGTATAATCATAACACGATCCTTGCTCTCGCTGCACACAGGCGACTCCGGGCGACACACGCGCGCCTTGTTTGTGTTGCCACAAATAATAGAGCCGTAATGCCTTGGGCACTAACCACTGCGCCGTGCGCGGTTACCTGTCGACTTTTTGCCAATAAATAAAATAATAACTACGTTCTCTGCTAGCTTACCATTACTTCCATGATAACGTGAAAATTGCTCTCTAAGCTATACACATTAACCAGGTGATGATGATATAACGTGTTTTATAACCGTATGCAATAGAATCTTTAAGGCTTTAGATAAATACAAGTAACAGTTTGCGAACTTAAAGTATTGCTCGGGCCGATGAAACCATTACGGCCTCTGCCGACAAATAATATTCTGCGTGTGACTTGACGGAAGCTTTAACTAAGTAAACGCTACTTTTGATCACCCTTTAACTGTAAAAACTTTGGTTAACTTAACTTTATTTAACAATAAGCGTAGTTACTTTAAACAAAAGGATTTATTCATTTAAACTATGATTCCATACCGAATATTTCATAACTGACACAGAGTTATTTGTATTCGCTATTCGGGCATTTTAAGACGATATAAATCTATATACAATGTATAACTGAATTAATGCACATTATGAAAGTAGTTTGTTCAGAATCGTTTACTGAATCGATTTCTGTAATTTTTAATATAGGTAATATTTTATCCCAAAAATAATTAAAACTACGTAAATTATCATCACACTTCCGCTGTGCAGTCAAAACAAACCAAAATGGATGAAATACACGCTGAGCTAGACCCTTATACGATTGCGACTGTGTGTATGCGTAAATTTGTAATGTGACCATAATTTTCTCCCACAATCAGTATAAGTAATTTATTAAAAAAACAATGTTTTTTACATAATAATAAAAATTCAGTGTATGTATTATGATTATAACATAATATTCTAATTGGGGTGTCTGGTGGTGTGCGTTAATTCCGGGACATGTTGTATATAAAATTCATAGTCCTGACTGACTGACTGATATATCAACGCACAGCCTAAACCGCTGGTCCTAGAGACATGAAATTTGGAGGGTGTGTTCTTAGTGAAGAGTAGGTATCCACTAAGAAAGGGTTTTTCGAAATTTCACCCCTAAGAGGGTGAAATGGGGGTATTTTGTTTGCATGGAAAATCTTATTCCTTGAGTTAATAAACTTGAAATTTGGCACCAATACTAATCTAAGTAAATTATGAAGTTTGCCATTTTATGTTTTTCTAAACTACCCCCTAAAAAGGGATTGGGGTGTTTCAAAGTTTGTGTAGCAAAGAATTTTATGTAGCGCGCGGTCCGATTATCTCGAAACTCACTATTTATACCTACGATCGAAAGTAAAGAATAATGTGTATCAGTGTTTTTCGAAAATTACCAGTGACGGGCTGAAAAGGGGTAGTCAATTTTACAGGGGAGGATTTTACTGCATGGCTTGATTAACTCGAACATTAGTCTAAATAATCTTTAAGTCAAGTTATAAATACATCCCAAACGATTTTTTTTTAATTCCACCCCTGTGGGTTAAAAAAACAGGGATACAGTTTATATGAAAAATCGTCTTTATTAGGTTAATAAACTTGAAACTTGGCAAGTATACTCACCTAAGTAAGTAATAAAGTTTATTATTATAAGTTTTTCAAAACTACCCCTCAAAGGGGGATATAGGGGTCTTGAAGTTTGTGTGGAAGTAATTGAATGCGCGGTTCAATTAACTCGAAACTCAGTATTAATAGTTTTGACAGAAAATAATTAATAATAATTATGTAAAGTAGTCAAAAATTGACCACTGACAGGGCAAAAAGGGGTAATTCGGTTTTTAAGGGGACTTAAACTTGAAACTGTATGTTACATTTTCACACCTAAACCACTGAACTTCTCTGATTTGGCAAAAAATAGATGGCATCCTGGGGAAGGACATACTTTTTATCCTGGTAGCATGTTTTCCGTGGGATAATTTCCGACATCCACGCGGGCGAAGCCGCGGGCAGAAGCTAGTATTTATATATCGGAGTAAAAAAGCAAACTAGGACGTGGATGTATGCACATGGATGATCTACCAAATACCGACTATTTAAAAAAAATGCAGTGCTATGTAATCTAATATCGCGACATATTTGCCAAAATGTAAACAAATATGAGTTTATGGAAAAATAACTTTAAGTTCTACATAATAAAATTCAGTTTACGCTACAACTTCAAACATTTTATAACTGTTTCAATAGTGCTAGTCACTCTGAAATCAACTTAATTTCCATTGGTATAAAGTTGATATTTGTTTAACTTGAAATAACGTCAATTTGAAACATAAATAAAATTTTAATATACACTGAAACGGGACAGTAAACAATTTTTTTTTTTTGGAAATGTTTGCCTCGCAGCGTTTAGCGTGGAACGCGTTGTGGACCGAATTAAATGGAACATAACTGTTATTCGCTTTTTTTAAAGAAGCTACTTGAAGCTTTTCCAGAAGTTTTGACCTGAACCGAATAAACAACATGAAGCCATACAGCCCACCAACCGGGTGGAAGATTAACTTTCAAAGTAAGCAACAGCGATAGGGTACCCTTATATTGTTATTGTTATGGACGGCTAAGCAAAAATAGACTGCCCAAGTAGCGCGACTTATATAAGCTTCGTCACTCTTTTTTTTTTTTTTTTGAGGATGGGAAATCATCAAATGACCCCTCCCGCTGTGGGTGGAGCAGAAGGGAGTGTCAGACTCTTACTGACTAAAACCCACCCGTGTTCCTTCCTTAGCCCTTTATGTTCCAGGGCAGCGGTAACCCTTTTGGACAATCCCGCTACCCTGGCAGGCTTCGGCCCTATCGGGCCCCGTCACTCATGCTGACATCTCTTTGAGGCGCGCGTGGAACACATACACGCCGTCCGGCACGGGCCTGGTCCTGATCGGACGGTGAGTTACCCATTACTCACCGCCCGCAGGCCCGCGCCTACGGTGGCCGGGAGTCGTCACGCGGCTCCCGACGCCCGGAGCGTAGCGGAGCTTTTGCACCCTGTATCGAAGTGCCCATTAATATGAAAAGTAATCATTTGAAACTTCAAACGATTAAGATACAAATCCAATTCCTATGAAGTCCTCAAACCTCATTCACTAGACAAATAAGAAACATATACATATACTCGTATATAAGCTCAATAGAATACGCTGTTGGGTATGATGCGAAGTCAAATACAGCGTCGAGTAAGTACAACAATTCTTGCTCGTGTAATTTTCAGTTCTAAGTAAAGTTGACTAAATAATTATTATGAGCTACGTCCAAATATGTTCTGAGTGAAACGCCTTCCTATTGGTGTTCATTTAATCTTGTTCCAATTTTATGAACGGAGCAGTCAGAAATCAAAAATATCTTCGTGATTCGTCTTGACTAATTAGTAATTTGTTTCGGTTAAGTAGCTCCAACTAAGAAGGACGATTACATCAGTTCATTAAGAACTCATTCTTCAAGCCTACAGTATGTAGAATATTACTCAAGATGTGTGTGTTAGTATATGCGGATAACATGGTTTCGTATTAAGTTTGAGAAGTCTACCAGGATCGACTTTCAAAATCTCAACTTAGATTAGAAAGTTTAGAAAAGCTGTGCCCAGTACTCACTATTAATCTTTTGTTACAACTAGTATTTAGATATTATTAAAGTAAAATATACAATTATATCAACTGTGGATATAATAGTTTCTATATATAATTTATATACAATCTATATGACCTAAAAGAATATTATTACCGAATCTTCTCGCGTTTTAAAATAGTTGATTGTTTTTTGTTTACAGTTTCATAAATGACTCGGTTTATAAAAGCAAGGTCATTAACAGTGACCTTCACAACTCTTGCAGCCTTAGCATAATTATTAATTACTCTTTAGGTATTGGTCGACCGTTCGTCGTCGATCTATATCAACTGTGGATATAATAGTTTCTATATATAATTTATATACAATCTAAATGACCTAAAAGAATATTATTACCGAATCTTCTCGCGTTTTAAAATAGTTGATTGTTTTTTGTTTACAGTTTCATAAATGACTCGGTTTATAAAAGCAAGGTCATTAACAGTGACCTTCACAACTCTTGCAGCCTTAGCATAATTATTAATTACTCTTTAGGTATTGGTCGACCGTTCGTCGTCGATCTTTGTAACTGTACGTAATCAGGCTGTAATGTTCTCACTGCTAGTACACAGGCGTCCTCTCTGTGAGAGGGAGTGGACTATAATCCACCACAAGGGCCCAGTGAGGGTTGGCGAATGTTAGATGACTTTGAATTTTTTATTCTAGGACAAGCCGGTTTCCTCATGATGTTTTTCTTTACCGTTTTGGGAACAGTGGTGACGAAATTAAATTTACACAAAGTAAAGCGCACTTTTTGGGTTCGAACTCACGATCTACAACTCGTGAGTCAGATTGCTATGAGCTGAGTTGAACTACCCGATTACCTGCTCGTAATATTATATTGCTAGTCTACAAAATGTCGTATAAGTAAGATAAAGCGGGTATTTTACCGACCCTTACGTATCAAAACAAAAATAAAAGTTTTCAATGATGGCGGACAGTTTAAACATAAACACGGCATAGTATAATGGCATAGTGAAGACACAGTCAAATCACGGCGTGGCAGCGTGGTAGCCTACACAAAGGGTGTGCTGTGCTGTAGTTTACCAACAAAACGACTGGCATTAAACGAAGCGAATGTTGTATCTGAAACCATTTGCAGCAAACGGTCATTTTGAACCTTGTTTTCTATTCTCAGATTTCTTGTTTGAAGCTTGGGCTATTCAGAAAGATAAGCGCCTAATGAATGGAGCCAATGGGCCGTACAGGTATCAAAAACCCTTTAAGTAGCCATCAATCTCTGACGTGAGTAACCGATTAAACTAAAGGAGGTAAGCGAACCCTTCAGTCAAACAATAGAGCTGTATTGATGTTAAAGGGACAGTTGATATTGCTATCCTTAATCATTTGGGTTCCCAGTAATAATAACAAACTGGTGGACGTATTAGTTACGGTACGTTATTTGGCCGTATTCAAGACTAGGAAACATTAAATTTTTCTGACGCAAAATATAGATGCAAAAGATGTTTATATTAACATGAAGACGGCCATCGCGACAAAGCAGATGCGCAGAGCACAGTTAGTGCGGGAACATTGTGGACACCACCTTATATAGGCTCGAATTAAATTATCTAGCGAAACTTTGCAGAAGTAATGGGTAGGTATCGATATCTTAACAAGATAAAATAAAAGATTTGAAGTTTGTTTTTTTGGGGTTAAGGACCGCTGGTAGTTTTGGTACTTTGAAGTGTGAGTTAAGAAAATGTGTTTTCTTTTGTTTTTATCGTGTCTAGGTATCGATACCAATCACCTTTATGAAGTTTTCAGGTTAAAAATTGATGTTTAAAATTGATATTTCAAGTGACTGCTGTCGATGACCCCATAAAAAACAATCAAATTAATTAATTTATCGTTTGATCATATTTAGATATCGATACACATTACGTATGCGGGGTTTTGCTAGCTAATTTAATTTGATCTTATATAAGCTTGACCCTGAATAATATGCAAATTACAACATCCTGCAATCATAACTCGATTCCCACGTTTTACGAATGATTACTGGTTAATATGATTCGCCTTTTAAAGGACTAACTACACAAATCCATGCTGCTTATGGAACGTGGTAGCCATTTTTCATATTAATTGAAGCTCACACATGTGAGCAGGTAGTCTATACGATTTCATAAATATACGTATTGATATTTGTTTCAAACCCGTTATGGATAACGGTCTGACCACTTCGATTACACGTCAGGGTTCTGTTTGCTTACCTTAAGGTCTGGAATTAAAGCATGCAATTTAACTACTCCTTAAATGTTTCAGCATTACTTGGACGTAGTCTTTTTGTGATCGGATCAAAAATATCACTAAACCTTTACGATCGGGAATATAATAGCTACCCTCAATATCCCAAGGCATTCAACTAAGCAATTTAAATTAAGCTCTATTGGATACATGTGTTATACAAGTTTGCCCAACGCAATAAATTTGCTCTGAGGTCCCCCCGCTTATGATTAATATCGTTATCAAATTAGTTCCTACATATGAATAGCTTCTAGGGTTTTTGTAATATCATGTTATGATTTTAATTCCCAATTCCCTCTTGTTGCCGAGCCAGTAAAAGTTTAGAGTAACTGTGTCTTCCCGCTAATCGCAGGCGGAGGCGTTGACACACTCTACGAGTGCCATTAGTTTAAACACAATCATGAACTAAATAGATTTCGATTCCGACGAGGAAACACTACTGTTGGCTGAATAAAACTACAATGATGTGCTACTTTATGTTCGGCGTCAATGCCTAAACGATATGATTTGTATTGTCAAATTAATCGCACTCCTAGCAGGCAACTATTAATACTGTGTAAAGGGCAGATTTTTGAGTTTCTATAAAATATCTGTAAGACCTGTTATATCAACAAAAATCGCACTAATAAATACTTTGACTTTGACCTACCAGACGTAGCGCGTATCGCTATGACGTTCTTCAATCAAGCTAAAGTACTGACTGTCACGATGGGTTTGCTTTGTAAAGCTACGATTTCCTAGAACAGCGCTACCAACATTTTTATGGAACCCACTACAGTTTTCATGACAAAGGCTAGAAATCCGTTATTGTAGCCATTTTTCTTTTCGGATTGTCAAACTGTTGATTAACTTTTACCGTCATATCTGTACACTGAATTTTACGTAAATTGTATTGCCTTATTTCAGATGGAAGTTTTATCAGAATCTTTAGCTAAATAATTACGCGATGACGAGATAATAACGGAAACCGTCGAAAATTTGTTTTAAGTTTCAATGTATTAAATTTATAGGAAAATTTCCTTCGTTCCATGAATGCCATAATACTACTACAGTTTGATGCAAGTGTGCAAAGTTTGTCATTTCACTCGTGGCGGAACTGCAGTGTAATGGAGCCAAGAGTTCAATAAAAATGCTCACGTGTTTCAAACGATGTTTTTCAACACACTTGCAAGGAAACAATAAATATAATTCGATAAACATTATATTTTGTAACGAATAATTGTGCAAAATGAGTCGCGGATATTTTTCGTACGCCGTAAGCCTTCGCGTTTTGGGCTCGAAGCCGCCAAACAGTACTTTTATGTATAACTAGCTTCTGCCCGCGGCTTCGCCCGCGTGGATGTCGGAAATTATCCCACGGGAACGTGCTAACAGGATAAAATGTATGTGCTCCCCAGGATGCCATCTATCTCTATGCCAAATCAGAAGTTCAGTGGTTTAGGCGTGAATATGTAACATACAGTTTCAAGTTCAAATCCTCCCCTTAAAAACTGAATTACCTTTTTGTCCCGTCAGTGGTAAATTTTCGACAACTTTACATAGGTACTTATTATTAATTATTTTCTGTCAAAAGTATCAATAATGAGTTTCGAGTTACTCGGACCGCGCATTCAATTTCTTCCACACAAACTTCACACCCCTATATCCCCCTTTGAGGGGTAGTTTTGAAAAACTTATAATGATAAACTTTATTACTTACTTAGGCAAGTATGCTTGCCAAGTTTCAAGTTTATTAACTAAATGAATAAGATTTTTCATATAAACTGTATCCCCCGCTTTTTACCCCCACAGGGGTGGAATTTTGAAAAATCGTTTGGGATTATTCATAACTTGATTCAAAGATTATTTATACCAATTTTCGAGTTAATCAAGCCACGTATTATAATCCTCCCTTGTAAAATTAACTACCCCTTTTTCAACACGTTAGGGGTAGATTTTCGTAAAACCCTGAATTATGTTACTCTTTATTTTTGTCTTAAGTATAAACACTGAGTTTCGAGGTAATCGGACTGCGCATTCAAATTATTCCAAACAAACTTCAACACCCCTATATCCCCCTTTGAGGGGTAGTTTTGAAAAACTTATAATGATAAACTTTATTACTTACTTAGGCGAGTATTCTTGAAAAGTTTCAAGTTTATTAACCTAACGAAGAAGATTTTTCATATAAACTGTATCCCCGCTTTTCACCCCCACAGGAGTGGAATTTAAAAAAAATCGTTTGAGATGTATTCAAAACTTGACTCAAAGATTATTTATACTAATTTTCGAGTTAATCAAGCCATGCAGTAAAATCCTCCCCCGAAAAATTGACTACCCCATTTCAGCCCGTCAGGGGTAGATTTTCAAAAAACCCTGATACACATTATTCTTTACTTTCAATATTAGTTATAAATACTGAGTTTCGAGTAAATCGGACTGCGCGCTAAAATTCTTCCATACAAACTTTGAAACCCCCCAATCCCTTATTAGGGGGTAGCTTAGAAGAAAAAAAAAACTGATAATCTTCATAATTTATTTAGATAAGTATTCGTGCCAAGTTTCAAGTTTATTAACTCAAGGAATAAGATTTTTCATACAAACGAATTCCCCCTTTTTCACCCTCTTAGGGGTGGAATTTCGAAAAACCCTTTCTTAGTGGATACCTACTCTTCACGAAGAACACACCCTCCAAATTTCATGTCTCTAGGACCAGCGGTTTAGGCTGTGCGTTGATCTATCAGTCAGTCAGTCAGTCAGTCAGTCAATCAGTCAGTCAGTCAGGACTTTGAATTTTATATGTATAGATAGAACACTAGATTTTTAGTTTACTTATTTGTTGACAAAACTTCATGTGATAAAATATAATTTTTCGGTTTAGAGAAGTTTATTTCTCAAAAAAGAACATACATAGTTCACTGAAATATGAGAAACATAACGAAAATAAAATATTATTGCATTAAGCATGGTTATCGTTCGATCTGTCGTACATAGGTACAGTGGTAGTCGTTTATTATTGTTGGTTGGCCAAATACAACTTTACTCTTTTTTTAAAAATGTTCATTGATGAGGAGTCTCTTATTTCTTTAGGTAACTTATTATAAAACTGCGCTCTCTCAAACCGTATGTTTCACCTTCCGTACAAAGTTCTAACCGAAGGCAGTTCTATACTATCCCTATTCCTAGCGTAGTAGTGGTAAGTTTTGAGTTTGAAAGTGATTTGTGAGTGTATTTTGTTAGCTAGAATTTTCTTTATTAGTATGCATGTTATTTATCATATTAACACGGTTTACAAAATACTTAGGCATAAAAAGGCATGAAAAGTCTTTGTTGAGATTCTTTTTTAAGCCGCCATCTTCGACTAGCGACTAGCTACCCTACAAAGTAAAAAACACGCCTGTTAACCTAAAAGGTGCAATAAGAGCCTCTTTTCGAGCAAGTGTGTTGAAAAAACATTTAAAATAAACCTATCGCCCTTAGTGAAAGCGATTATGTTTGTGTTCATTTGAACTATTAATAAGTTCAAATAACATACACGATCAGATATTGGGTCGAATAAAGCTCTAATGGATAAAAGCGCGGCTGGGTAACTCCAACGAAATAGAGAGAGTATAATAATATATGGATTGTATAGCTAGGTACCCACCCAGTTACGAACAAACAATAGACATTACGGTCATTACGGAGGACCTGTCAACCGTCATTTCTATTGCTACTAAGTTTGTACAGGACTTATCTTCATTATCATGACGGTCTTATTCCCCTGTGAGGTCTGAGTATTAATTAGAGTTTAATTAGTTGAATGATTAGACATAGCCACTGAGTGTATTGCTCAATATATCATGAATAGGGCTTTGTCAAATAAATATGGAAGTACTTATCCACTTTTAAAGACTGTCCAGTAATGTCCGCAAAATATTTCGAGAAACTGCAAAATACCAGTATATTTTGATTCTCGAAATATTTACCCGGGCGTTTTGTAGGTAACATCCATGTCTTATTCATGGTTATTAAAACAGGCTTACTATTGTCCAATATCTTTGACGCTCGCTATTTTTTAACCCCCGGCGTATACAGAGGGGTGTTTAAGTATGATGAATTTTCTGATTAGTATAGGGATCTTTCCATAAAATGATACTTTATTTTACTTCCTATCTTCCGATCGACTTGGCAGTTAGTTAGCCAGAAAAGTCTACGGACTAACCAACTCCTTAAGAACTTACGTCAGACCTATCGTGTTTGGGCTCCTTCTGTTGGTCTCGATGAATAGGTCTAATAATGAAGCAGGAGCGGGTTTGGACAAAGGATTTCAATAATTTGTCTACAAACCATACATTATATTTTGTGTTACGTTTTTCTCCATGTCATTTAAGCGGCTACAATTGAAGTAATACCTATATAAACACCACGTTTACCTTTTAAAAAACGTAAACATGGTATATTTCTGTACTCATTAAATTAGTGAGAAACCTGGGTTATGTAAAAAAAGCACGCGGGTTTCATTTGTTTAATATTTAGTTTTTAGATTAATTATTTAAGAAGATGAGCCAAGCGTAAGCCACAATATACGAGTAAATGTTCCTTCAGCAATGCCTAAGCCAGGAGGTATTGCTGCGTCATGCTGGTAGTATCGACTGGACGGACGTCTTGGAGAGCTCATGTATCAACGATATGGTTCACATTTTTAACTGCACTTTACTCAGCTTATTTGATCGGCATGCCCCCATCCGTCGAGTCAAGGTAAAATATGTTCCGGCTCCTTGGCTTACTCCTGCCATTAAGGATGCGATGACAAGTGGGGACAGAGCCAAAAGAAGGTTGAAACGCAGTCCTTCTGAGCGCAACTTGAATGCGTATAAGGTGCTGCGAAATCGCAGCGGGTGTATGTATAGAGATGCAAAGAGACGATGCAAAGATACTTCCATAATTCTCTTGACAATCGTAACTCGTCTGAAGTCTGGAAGTTTCTTAAAACTGTCGGCATTGGCAAGTCTCCAGTCGTTTCCAGTAATGACGTTGACGTGTGCTCTTAACAAACATTTCTCACATCCCCCTGTCACTTTTGATCCGCACGTCAGATCAGCTACGTGGGTAGCGGGATCGTCCGAAAGGGTTACCGCTGCCCTGGAACATAAAGGGCTAAGGAAGGAACACGGGTGGGTTTTAGTCAGTAAGAGTCTGACACTCCCTCCTGCTCCACCCAGAGCGGGAGGAGTCATTTGATGATTACCCATCCTGAAAAAAAATAAAAAATGATCAGCTACGTTAAATAAACTTTCTGGACTGTCATTGCCGCAGTGTTCTTCTTTCTTTTGAATTAAATCAAGTAAATGAAAGTGAGGTCAAAAAATGTATTTGTGCTATCTCCTCTACCGCAGTTGGTAATGATAATATTTGTTCAAGAATGATTTTTCCTATCCTCCCTACACTACTTCCTGTCTTGACCCACATTTTTAATTTCTCCTTGTTTTCTTGTTCCTGAGGTCTGGAAACAAGCTCATATCATCCCCTTACCCAAAATTCCTAAGCCGGTCTCATCCACCGATTTCTGTCCCATTTCTATCCTCCCTTTTCTCTCTAAAGTTCTTGAGCATATTGTTCATCAATAACTTTCTGCTTTTCTATCTGCGAATGACCTCCTTAGTCCTTTACAGTCTGGTTTTCGACCTGGTCATAGCACAGTAACGGCTCTTTTGAAATTTACTGATGACACCCGCTGGGCTATGGACCACAAATCTCTTGCTTTACTTGTACTTCTTGACTTTAGCAGTCCCTTTAACTCTGTCGATTTCGACATCCTTCTAGGGATCCTTAACTCTTTAAATTTCTTCTCTTCCTCTATTGGTTGGTTTAACTCTTATCTTAATGGTCGCTCACAGCGGGTTCGTCTTGACGAGTCGTCTTCTGATGGGGGCTCTCTTACCGCAGGTGTGCCTCAGGGTGGCGTTCTCTCTCCTATTATCTTTTCTATTTTTATTAACTCTGTCACCAGAGTCATCTCTTCTTACTTCCATCTCTATGCTGATTACCTGCAGCTTTACAATAATTTCTTAAGGGAAGATGCGGAAGCCGCTGTTTCAGAAATCCCAGGCCATTATTATCGGCGGAAGGTATATGCGGAATAGGCTCGATGTAATAAAATCATTATTGAACATCAGTAAGCTTTTAGTGAATAATTTACTTAGTAAACATTATTAAGTAGTATTAGGGCATGTGACTGCGACACAAATGGGAGCATTGCGTTCATCTCTGGATAGACAAAAACGCAAACTCTGCGACATGTCTAAGATTGTTTGATAATATGACAGAAATTGTAATAAAATTTCTGTCATTGTAAAAAAAAATAAATTATCTACAATTTATGTCCATGTAGGACATAAATTGTAGATAATTTATTTTAGAAGTATTTATGTACGTTTATTTGTATGTATGTTAGTATATTCTCGTAATTTTTGTTTAGTTTTTAAGTGATTTTTATTTTTAAAATGTGTATTATTTTTTGTCTCTTTTACTCTATCACACGCTGTCTACATCTTTGTATCTATTGTCCTAACACAGGTATGCTGGAAGAGATTTCTTATGAAATAAGCATCACCTCTGTACCTATTTTTTCTGTTCTGTTTTTCATTGTCTGTTTATATACGTGTACATAAATGGTAAAATAAATAAATAAAGAATTATTATCTGAAAGTTTATTTTAAAATTGCAAAATGTTGACTGCAACCACTTTATGCGGCGCAAATAAACACCAAAATATCTATTTCCTGAAGCACTTTATATCGCCGCCACCGTTCTATTCCCTTTCCGAGAATTGTACCATTTAAATGCAACACTACTGTCCGATAAAAATCGACATTGCCCGATCACGCAGAGACATTAGTGAGTGCCTGTCTTTGTATATACCGTATAATGCTCAAATTGGCTTAGGGACAAGGTACAGTATAATATTATTTTTCTTTTCAGCTTGTGTTATTTTAAAGACGGATAGAAAACATTTTTAGACATTAACAAAGCTATTAAAATACTATAAAATATAAAGAGTATAAAAAAGTAGTAAGTAGTTTCACTTTTATTGATATTTAGACACAGCTAAAAATGACATAAAAGATATTCCGACATTATGTGTATCCGACGTTATGAGTGTATTTTAAAGACAATTTATAGAAAAGATCTGTCGTAACTCAGAATATCAAAATATTATTACGTCATTATATGGTCCAATTAAAATAGTTGGACAAATACGAAAGAAAAATATACACGTGATTAATGAAAAGAAAACCAATCACGTGTTTTTCATAAACTTTTACTTCTTTTTACACTTGAATGGGTTCTTGCAAGTTAATATTAGGTAACTTCCCCTCGGCCTGTAAAGCTGAAAGTTTATGTACGCGATCCGTTTCAATGAGAATACATTTATTTGGTAGAGGAAAACATACGTATACTTTGAGAATGCGAATGTTAATAGGTACTATTTTACCATAATTATTTTCATGCGCTTCAATTACGATGACATGAATACATGATCATTTTAATACATAAACGATATCGTACTGTTCATTTAACCCTGTGTAAGCCACACAGAAAACTTTGAGATTTTCATCACAGATTCCATAAACTTTCCACTTGTCTTCAACTCGCTTCTATTACGAGTTTGTCTGAGCTATCTCACGTCTTGAGAGTACCTCATGCTTATTCTAGTTTCTTTATAGTACCCATAAAAGGAAATATCTGTATACGTCTTTCCATTTTCTTTGGCGGTGGGTACTTGGTCTAACAGGAGGTTTTGCAACCGAGCATATAACTAACTCTAGTTTAATGAACAACGTTGAATTAATTTCGGAGCTTTCGTAGCATTAATTAAATATGTTACGATTGTATATTTAGTATGATTTATAGCTAAAATGTGTAGTTTAATTAAGTATAAATATTATTACTACTATTAGTAGTGTATTAGTAGTTACTATTATTATTAGTAGTGTATATTATTACTTGACTTCGTATAGTTCGGCTGTGAAATTTCTTGTTTTCTGTAGTTCGCAATATTCCCACATAGTTCAAGTCACACAAAAAATGATATATGAACTTAAGAGACATGCCACAACGATTTATTTCTAAAGTATTGATAGAAATTGTGAGATTTTGTTTTGTGCATAATGATTAGGAAAAAACCTAAGTGTATAGATAACCATACTTATAAATCTTATTTAAAACATACCGTCACTCTAGATGACATCTCGTAAATACGAACCTGTCAATTTTCCAAGAGAGTCAAAAAACTGTTTTGATAATTATGTTATTATATTGCGTGCTTTTGGTTATTTTATTGAATATTAAATAAAATACCCTATGTTTTCTTGTATGTACATAAAGAATCACCTTGGCATGCTTGGTGTCTATTGAGTGAAGTAAACCTCCTGTACATACAAGGTTATCGCCAAAAAGATGGAAAATTGCGTTATGGACAATTTCGCATCAAAATGTAAAATTGACCAATAATTGCAGTTACGAGGTTATCACATCTAGAGCGACGATACATTAATAATTATCAGAGTTAAGACATGCAATACCTCAAGAATTCTTTGTTCGTAAATGCCTTAATTGAGATACTTTCATTTTACAAAAAACGGCCAAGTGCGACACGCCCATGAAGGGTTCCGTTGAGTTGATTGAATGAAAGGTAAATTGCGGTTTACGATTTATGACGTATTAAAAAAAAACTACTGACTAGATCTCGTTCAAACCAATTTTCGGTGGAAGTTTACATGGTAATGTACATCATATATATTTTTTAGTTTTATCATTCTCTTATTTTAGAAGTTACAGGGGGGGACACATTTTACCACTTTGGAAGTGTCTCTCGAGCAAACTATTCAGGTTAGAAAACAATGATATTAGAAACCTCAATATCATTTTTGAAGACCTATCCTATATACCGGTTGAGTTTCAGTTCTAAGTATGGGAAACCCCCAAAGATTATTGTTTTTTTTCTATTTTTGTGTGAAAATCTTAATGCGGTTCACAGAATACATCTACTTACCAAGTTTCAACAGTATAGTTCTTATAGTTTCGGTAAAAAGTGGCTGTGACATACGGAGGGACAGACAGAGAGACAGAATTTAATTTTGCCAATTCAAAAGTGCCTGAAATGGTTTAATTGAAATAAATGATTTGAGTTTGACAGTCATCCATAAGGGTTCCGTTTTTTGCCATTTGGCTACGGAACCCTAAAAAGCATTTCGTAAATGCTACGACCTGTGCTACGGCGTAGCCGACATAGTCACACGTCTATTCTACGCGGGCTACGCTCTCGTAGCTGATGCTCTTTTTTTCTAAAGAGCCTTTTGTTAATAAACTGGCCGTTCGAACAAATTGAGTAACAGGTATTCAATAGAAATAATGCCGTGCACGATTGCATTTTACTAACGTACTAGACTTACATTATTTAGGGTTCCGTACGTGCGAATGAAAACACGGAACGCTTATAGGATCACTCGTGTCTATCTATCTGACCATCTGTCACAGCGAATTTACTGGACCGATTAGGTTGAAATTTGGTGCACATATGAATTTATATGACGCAAGCATGCGTGATAAATTTTGAATATGAACTTTTGTGGGGAAAATTAGGTATAAAATTAAAAAAATTAAAATTAAAAAAAATCTGTACCGTGTGACATATCTAATGAAAGAGCTTGTTCTTCAAAGGGGTCTCAAATATATATAATAAATATTTTATAGTAATTTAAGTTTTTATTTAAATTCTTGAATTTGAATAAAATTCTCAGCTCAGCACAAATTCCTGATAAAGGCTATGATTGTTTAAGAATACAATTTGGATTAGCGATTTACATAGCTTCAGTTGGTAAGGAGGTGGTACTTAGTATGTAGCTGGAAAAAAGTGATACTGGTTAATTGATGGACATGCTACAAATATCGTGAAGACTAAGTTGTCTTCAATGCTTACGGCAGTTTATTAGAAACTTCTGAGGCATGATAATCATTTCTGGATGATAAAAATGTTGTGTTATTTCTGCCGTAATAGTTTTGGTGGTGGGTCTTATTAACCAAACTAGAAACGTGATAATATATTTACTTAATATACTTAATATCTTATAAACAATCAGATTTATGTTCATATATTTCCAGTTTAAATGGAAATTACGTCAAGTTTTATGTAGTAATAATTATTATTATGATTGTACTTGGATCCACAATTTTCTGTTGCAATAATCACAGCTGACGAACCGCCACGCATCAAAGCACATTTGACATGATACGAGTGCCATATGGTTTCTATAGTAACTATTGGTTTTTGAGTGTACGCCGTATTATAGCTCCGTAGGGAAAAGCGGGCCAACATATACCACCTATCTACTGGATCAAGATATCCACAAGAGTATACGAAAACGTGCAATAATATTCTAAATCTACAACTTCTTCAGGTCGACGATCTGTCTCATTTCGACACTCTTATGCCCGGTTATAAACTGTTATTGGGCAAAACAGATCAATATGTTGTTGTTATTATTAATCTTACAATTTATGTATAATAACCACATGCATCTAATATGGTGGCAATATTGTCTTATAGGATACAATCTCGTCTCTGCTAGAGGTGGCCATTATTCCGGCCTGCGGTCACATTCCATTAAACTTTGCTCCTTAGGCTGGTTGTATAGACAAGCGCATACGCTTCTTCCATAGTATGTAATAGGTTTTAAAGTGTTTTAATAGGTTTATGGACGTTACTTTGAAAATACTAAGACTTGCCATACGGCATAACAAAATTGAATTAAAATCTCTATTACGAGTATCGTTATCGGTCAATAATAATATATTAATTCAAACTATGAGTTGAAATTAATCAGTAATATTCAACATATTTTTTCGTATTAATAACGATAACTGCGTAGTTATTACTTATCAATATCACTGCATAATACATTTAAATTTAAAAAAAAAACAACCAGTAGAGCAGGCATTTCTTAATAATATTCACACGGCGCATATTTGTAGCAGAGACCGTAAATATGTGATTCGATTTGCACTTATATGTTTTCATTTTCATTACGGCTCGCAACTTAAACTCCACAGACTCGCAGCGCATTCAGCCTTTTTATAGCTCAGTTGTCCACATGTCCCCCTTTACGAAATCAGTCCATTGAAACATTTAACAGGATACGTCTACATTGAAATAAGCTCTCGACGAAGTATCCTTTCACTTAAGATATAACCAGCCTTACGGTGCTGAACGCTTAAAGCGTCACCCACATCTTTACATACGAACGAGGGTGGTTATGAATTTAATTAATCTTCATCGCGATGATTTAAACACGATATTAAAACGTTTTTTATTGTATTTGAAGAGATTGTACGAAAGTCTTCCGGGAAATCTTGTTCGTGACGATGACGTAAAAGTTTTTGAAGTCGGTGCCGGTGGGTTCAATATTCTACGTTTTAGTTTGCCCAATTTATTTTTAATCATTTAAATCAGCACTCAGAAGTACTAACTTACAATCGTTAAATCAGCGTTCAGACATAATAACTTGTAAGCGTTAATCTCTGCAAATCATCACCGTTCGTGATGTAGGTAGGTAGCTGTACTGATTGTGTACATATTATTGAAACTTACTAAGCCTAACTATACGTGTAGCATTTAGTTATGTCTAACATGCAAAACAAGAAACAGTAACTGGGTATCACGATGTTGTTCAAATACCAGTACCTATGTACTGGACTGAACATTGCTTGTTACACTAAGTACTAATAATCAGCATGTTCTAAGCAAGCTAAATACTTTTATTTTGCGACCATGTGCACAGCTTAAGGTTACCATCAGCTACAGTACAAGTTTATAAATAAGTTATAAACTTATGCAATAAATACCCTTAGAATGGCGATAGTTAAGTACTGTGTAACTTCGGGGAGAACTATTGGCATAACGTGAATACAATCCAGGGCAGAATATGAACGAGGTGTTTGTTTATCATATCAATAGACGTATATTTAATAACACACTGTTCGAACCTATTTTGATTGATGATAATGTGAGTTTAAGGGCAGATTTTACCAAAGTCAGATATCTTTTACCCGTGGCATAAAATTGACGCCTGACCGTTCTAGTATGGAAAAATGACAAAAATTCAAAATTCAATCTCAGGATAAGACTTATTCTAGGTATAAATTTTTTGGTGAAATTAGTCCTAAGTAATCTAGGTATACTCTAGATCTTATTGTTACAAGTTTTCTTAAGTTTTTCGTTGGCAAATATTGTATGAATACACTTACTCCCAACTCAATCGTTGAGCAGTGGCGGCCCAGTGCGCAGTGGTAACGGCCCCGACTTACGAGTTTGTAGGTCGTGGGTTCGAACCCAGATAGGCGCTTTACTTTATGTAGATAATTTCATCACCACTGCTCTCAAAACGGTGAAGGAAAACATCGTGAGGAAACCGGCTAGTCCTAGAACCAAAGATTTCAAAGACATGTGACATTTATCAACCCGCACTGGGCCCGCGTGGTGGATTAAGGCCCACTCCCTCTCACAGAGAGGAGGCCTGTGTCCCAGCAGTGGTAACATTATAGGCTGATTATGCAATATGCATTCACTTGTGATGTGATTATACAATTAAGTTGAAACTTTGTAGGGTCCGATCCAATAACAATTGACTATAAAGTCCATATAATTTTACTTGAATTAAATACACGACCGATCGGCCACTGTATAGTCAAAACACCATTCAGTAGTTATGCTAGATTTGCTTTCGGCGTCGGTCGCAAAAGCACAGCTCGCGCGTGCTCTGCACGCCGTTGCGAGAACAAATATTTATTTGAAGCGGTAAAACAGACCAATATTTCGAAATGAAAAACGGACCGTAGACTATAAGGGCCAGGAATAATCATCTGAGTTGTTCCAGGGTAACGTCATATTGTTTGATTTCCGATAGATCGTTGGATTGTTCGCGTGGAATAACGTCAAACGAAAGGACACGATTCTGAAAACATTATATTGTTTCATGGAAGTACCTATTCTATTTAATAACAGATACTCAAATAGAAAATGCATATTACTGGCTATTGGACGAATCATCCTATACAATTGCGTTAGGAACGATATGTTGCTAATAGCATAGCATGTTAAGTAACAAGGTATTTGGTGTGTCTCTTAGTGAATATATATTATGCAGCCCCGTTTGATGTGGACAGGTGCACGAGGGAATTGATGTCGGTCACGTGTCGCACTAGCGGTCAAATTTGATGGCGGAACTAACCTCAGATCACGTCTCACAAATACTGCGGTATCTTATGTACTGTAAATACGAGTTTAGCTAGTTATTAGTACACCCCAAAAAAGAATTTAAAAACGTTGCCCCGCTCTAGGAATTAATTACTCCTGTATCGGGGGTGCGTTTACAAACATTTAAACTCACATATACAAACCGCCAGACCCGGAACAACTATCTGTAGGCAATACAAATATTTGTTCCGTGCGGGAATCGAACCCGCGACACGCAGCGCAGTAGTCGATCGCTCAGCCACTGCGCCAACCGTGTCGTAACCAGAAGTAATTTAAAACGTTCAAAATCTAGTCGCAGTCTCATCTCGGCGACAACGAATGTCAGAAACTTGTTGTAGGGAAATTAGACGTATTTTTGACAGTTTGAGACTGAGATAAGACTCTGAACGGTCTTAAAATTACGAGAATATTGCCCCTCTGGTCACAATGCAGGGCAAAAATGAATTGAACACGCGAGCCGTTTACTTTGTGTTACCGATCTAGACCTGGAAAATGCGCCACTGATAACTACAGTCAAACCAGTTTAAGACAATTTCAAAGAGACCCAACCAAAAAAAGCGTGTTAAGCGAGAAAGCGTATTAGGCGACATAGAGGAAATAAAATGTTTTATGCACTAATTTTGAAAGTGAGAAAACCAATTTTATATTTCTTAGTTCAACATCTTTAGGGTGAGCACTTGCGTTATCAATGAACAGAATTTTACAGGGAGCGGATCTTACGTTTTTGAAGCAACGTGGATTTTTCACCTTATCAAACATTAGCAAACGTAACTTTTCCGATCCATCAGAATTGATCCAGACCAGAACAGTCAGTCTCTCTTTACTTTGCCACCACTTTGGCAAGTTTCTCCCTTGAAAAAATAAGATTGATCTGGAATCAATTTAAAAAATTTACCGAATTCGTCTGCCGTAAAAATGTTTCTCGGTTCATAATTTTGCAACAATGCAGGAAGTGTTGCCGTCCATGTATCGACATCTTGTTCTGATGACATATTAAACGGGATAACGAATCGTGATAAACGTGATAAAGTGTATGGAAACATGCCTCAAATTGCAGGGACTGACGTAAATTGGCGTATTATGTTGGGAATCGTATCAAGCGAGCATGCGAACTTATTTTTATAAATTTCATGCCTTTTGTATACAGTTGTTTAGCCTTATAAGACACTGGAAAAGCAAGGATGGCATTACAACATGCCAAGGCTGTATTGATGCCTTCAATATAGCCTTCATACCTTTATATCATCCTAAAACATTAATTCTAGTGTTTTCCTTCCGAATACACTCCATCAGAATATGAAAGACGTCATCAACCACTCCACCCACAGTCATCATAATTTACAGACAAAGCTTTCTTTATTAAGTAAAAGCTTATTTGAAGGAATATGTTCGGAACGAAGTCTTAAGGCTATCTAGATTTTTGTTGAGATCACAATCAATCCATGGAACCCGATAAATCTCTGGCTGGATAGTTCGATACCACATCCCGTTTCCTTTTGATCTTTCATCAAAATACTCCCGCCAAAGACCCAAACACTTTCTTTTAACCTTACCAAAATAGTCCAAATACAATGTAGTAGCATTCATGGGAACGCCAACAGCACACGCTTGTTTGGCGAGCATATCAACCTTATAATTTTCTTCTACCTAACAATGCGACGGAATCCATTGAAGACATACCGTTTTGGAATTAGACTGAAGCTTTAAGAGCAATTCATATATCACGGGGGCCGGGCTGTCGAAATACCTCGCATGTGACCCGAGCCAAGTGTTGCAGCGAGCTTTTGGAGTCTGTCAAAATCACAAATTTATCGCCATTAATTGATAGAATATAGGACAAAGATTCCAATATCACAATCAATACAATGTGCATAACACAAATATCTAAAAAGGTAACACCTCCGAAATGTTTTTCTTTGGAACCAACAATCAAAATCGTATGATAACCTCTATACTAGGAGTTTTATCGAAGACTAGATGAGACATTTAAACTACTTACTTATAAACTTATCGAGTGAAAACTTTCCTTGTTGAATGCTTGAATGCATTGGAGCAGAATCTATTTTTTTTACATATACTTGGAACCTGTAATTAGTGAATGATTTTATATAGCTAAATAGTAACGAAAAAAAATTACATGAATTTGCTAGCTAAGTATCTCCGACGAATGTAAAGTGACGAAAGGCATAAATGCAAAAAAAAAAATATAAAAAAAATAAAAAATTAAAATAAATATAACATATATATATAGCTAAATATTTTGTCATTGCATTCTCAACTCCGATGAGCCCTTACCTTCGGTTCGAGCTGAAATACTATTATGTGAAATCAGTTACTTTTGATTTAAGGAAACTATCAGGAAAACTATGTTCAAAATGCCTACTTTTTATATTCTCCGCAATTTCACTCAAACGCAATCAAATAGAAATTTAAGGATAATTCGAATAGTTGAAATAATCAAATTGGCCAATTGGGGCAAAATTGTGAACCCATTATGTCAAACGTAGAAGCATTTTAGCATAAAACTCGAGCGTGTAACACAGCTATTGCAATCAAAAATAAAATAACGGCAGTCCCGTCCTAGCGACTGAACAACATTAATGTTTTTCAAAAAGCTATAAAACGTTACGAGCGAGGATAAGTCCGATTTCCGCGACAATGGCATGCCAAGCACTTTTGAGTTCAACTCGTAATTTATTTCGCTTTGTGATTTTTCATCGCGTGTCTCGGCCGCGCCATTTGTATAGTCACATTTCATCCGACGCCAGCGTCACTTTTCACCCGGTTTCACGCCATGGTCTAGCGGAGACCCCCCCGTTAGTCTCGTAGCCTCTCCCTTTCAAGCTTGCTTATCTTTAACGTTCCTCGTTAATTTCGCCCACACCCGCATCCACACGTCTCCCCACAAGCTTGAGCTAGAGTTTGCCAATCGCTAACGTAAATTTTATCCCACTGCAATAGGGATGATGACTAATATTAGAAATGTTCGCACAAATAATGTAATTACAAAGAAGGTATTGTAAAATGAGATTATCGAAGCTTTTACTTTTTTTTATAATATTGTTTGCAAACAATATTTTTAAAGTTAAAATCAAACATGTCGCCACCCCTATTCGCACAACTGTTTCCATTTACTTAAGTTTAAATTATAACAACAGAGTTTTAACCATGATTTGTAGTGATAGGTAATCTACTCTTCATGTCAATTACATTAAAATATGGATAGTCAAAATTTCGAATAAAATTCGTATAAAGTTAAGCTTTGT
This sequence comes from Apamea anceps, assembly GCA_951799955.1. Classification (NCBI taxonomy): domain Eukaryota; kingdom Metazoa; phylum Arthropoda; class Insecta; order Lepidoptera; family Noctuidae; genus Apamea; species Apamea anceps. Next base: position 17,912,678 of record OX637500.1, on the reverse strand, counting down.
TTCGACTGGATTTATCTAAAATGAAACTAAAGCGAAAAGCAAAGAACTAAGCTCATATTTTATGATCGTGTTTTTGACACAAACAAAGGACCAGTGCTTATTGGTGTAAAATAAACGATAACAGGAATGCGTGCTCACAGTTCGTTAATATAAAAAAGCTTATTGACATGTATATAATTGGTTTCATGTTTTCTTCTAGTAGCAACCTCAACTGTCAAGCTCATTAAAGGAGACGTTTCATTTTTGTGTGGAGCTTTGGCTAGGACGTGTACATTTCAGAAAATCTGTGAAATATATCTATAAGCAATGATTTATAGAATTAATTTGTATTAATTTAGTACAAAATTAAAATTGAAAATGTTTGACATTTTTTGTGAGTAAAATGGAGACCTATTGAGTCAATGACAGATGACAATGACGTTATTGTCAATAGAACCTAAAACGGGATATTTTATGTTTTTGCTTCATTGTTAAGCTCTACTAACTACAACTTCGTAATAATATGGGAAGTCGTAGAGAAAAATCGCAAAATAACACTGAAAGCCACGAAACGAATACGCAAACGCAACGCACGAGACGAGACCGATTGACAATCAGTCCCATGACATTGACATATAGTGTATGTCAAAATAAAACGTTCGGAATTACACTGGCCAAGTAGATGATTAATCGAACTAGAATATTATTATCAAAATATTATATTGATATAATTTTTTTTTACATGTGTCCATTAATAACACATTAGAAATAGGTGTAATAGATGAATTAATAATAAGTGATACCTTTTTATAATTATATTTAATGTTTTTGTATTTACGGTTTTACACTCATTTCAGATCCATTCTGGTTTCAGAATGCATGTTTGCTGTCAAGACGCCGCCATATTGGCCACAACGATAACAAATGGCAATAATTGAAAAACTTTAATTTGTTTGTACACAAAGGGTTATTCTCAAATTCACAGATTAATATTTTTCCTAAATTCAGGGTATTTTTCCCCGTTTTTTGATATATTGTACAAGTGCTAGCCGAAAATGAAACATCTCCTTTACTTGAACAGCTAAACAGAGGATTTTAACAAGGGCGAGTTTATATTACATCTTTCTATGGTGAGTATGCCAATTGTTAGATATAATGACAACCGAATTTTGAAGTTAAGTTATTTATAAAACCATCACACACGAATTTATTAAACGTATCTTATAACAATGTAAAATAAATATATAATGGTTGAACCGCGAATATCCAGCCAGAACCCCCTAGCATCACATTGTTTATAGCCACCATGCGGTCATTAACATAATCACCTTCCCTTTACATGTAGGTAGACAATCTAGCCATCTAGGCAGCACATATTTTTACCCTTTGTAATATTTTATATCCTTTCTTACCTACCTACCTACAGTCCTTATAGCTGAGCCGAGCTTTGTGCGAACATGTATTCCTAAGAAACACTGTTCTCACAAAGTTTTCCCTCAAAATATATATTTTGTGGACATCAAATAATATACTCAATATTAGCTGGGCGAGTTAATTGAATTGCTCTTTTACTTTCTTAATTTCCTGAAAGACCGAATGTTAATGGACGTTAATTGCACCGAAAATGAACGTAGTTTATGTTTAAATGTCTGCGATGTACTTAGGCACTGGTTACTTCCACCCAGTTTCCTTAATTAGATAATTAAAAGTCCCGGTAAAACCGTAGATATCGATGCCTGCACTAAACAAATGTTGTTAACACACGAGTCTGACCTTAGTATCGATTTACCGCATTTTCACTAAATTAACCAGATAAAAGTCACAAAAGGATTATACGGTACAAGAGTGTATAATATAAACAAAGTAAAGTTCTGTGTTTGGCGGGGCAAAGAAAATTGAAATAAACAGTCCAGCTGAGCTTGAAGAGCTATTTCAGATAAGAGAGTTTAGTTTGGTTAGGAGAAAACTGCGTATGTACCGACTTGATGAAATGCCGCACTGAGGACGATTAAATAACTCTTTATACTGATTAAAGATGTATTACGTAATGTTATAATGTTTATTTGTGTCGGTATACATAAGCAATGCGTATTATTAAGTTGTATAAGGTGTTATATGTATATTCCAACATAGTATCTAGTTGGAATATAAAAAACGATTAGGGCGTTTCGTTATTCCTTATATTGTCAATGTAACAAAATGGTTTAAAATCAACGGATAGTCAGTATTAATTATATCTTAGATTTTAAATATAAACTCGACAAAAAACGAAACAAATCGCACGGGTGACTAGCCTGTGTCTATGACTTTTCACTTGGTAAATACCATTAATTAAAGTGGAGTAATATTAGAACAGAAAAAAGGTTATGATTAAATTAAGTGCCGGAATGTTTATTTTTTATTATTAAGGCACTTTGCCGTAATATTTTTACTCAAATTCTAAAATATTCGGTTCGATTGAAACCAGATTGGACTGGGTGACTGAGACTGCTTCCCAAATTATCTGTTACCTAAAATTATTTTGAAATGTTCAAAATAATTGTAGGTAACAGATAATTTGGGAAAGAAGTCTTCAATCAATCAATCATACAATCATGCCATACAGTTATGCCATTCGTTACCTGGTACACATTTTATTTCAGAATATGACTGAATAAATCGCAGTTTGCAATAATAGTGTTAGGTGAATTCGTATGAAGACATTCTTCAACCTACCTTTTATGCAGCCCTAAAGGCTTGAATGGTTTTAACCACACATGATCGGAATTCTTCCGCGAAGGGATAAAAGCAAAAATACTTTTAACGGGTACGCGTATAGGGTGTGCCGTTTGTCTGTGTAGGTAACCAAGATATCAACAACAAGTGATATATTGAATTTGGTTTTAGCCGTGTCTTGTCTCTTCACGTTACGTTCATCGCATTCAGTCACAAAACTTTACTGGAAACCTTTTAACTTAGTTTACAGAAGAGGCTTATGATCGGCTGATATTAAAAGTAAACAAAATAAAATTGAGAGAGATAAGCGCTTATACTTAGCAAGTAACGGTTGTTGTGTAATTGCCAGAAAGCATTTCTACCAGCTTAGATTAAATGTAATCGCTTTTTATTACAGTATGTCCGAAACGTATTGGTATTGGCGAAAATCATAGCTATTAACCAGTTGAATGCCGTAATAATCAATAGGTTTGTCTCGCGTGGATCCACGTTCGAAATCATTAATAGAATGTAGATCAAATTTATATTTTGATTACATTAAATCTATGATCATAAGCACGTGGCATAATTCAATTAACAGTGACAATAAACTTGATCAAGCAGATTTTTCTGAAGAAAGGATTTCGGCAAATATGTAGTCAAAAGCAATTGCCTTTTTAACCGACTTCTAAAAAAGGAGGAGGTTCTCAATTCGGATGTTTGTATTTTTTTTTATGTTTGTTCGCGCATAACTCCGTCGCTTGCCAACTGATCTGAATTTTTTTTTTTTTTGTTGGAAAGGGTATACTTCCCAAATGGTCCCATTCAAATTTCGACAAGATCTGATGATGAGTTTCGGCGACAGACAACGGAACTCTTCAATAAATGCCAGCAAATCAACGGCTATTGCTGCTATCGCTTATGTGTGTATTGTTTACGCAATCACACAACATAACGTCACGCCGTTACCCTCTAAAGGGGTACGCAGATGTGTTCAGTATACCACGGTACACCCTCATTTCTGTCAAAGTTGTTATTGGGTTACCTCTAATCTTGTAAGTATATACGAATTTGTGTGGGGTAGGTGGTACAACTAAAAAGTGAAAAATAAAAACATTTTTACAAAAAAAAAAACAAGCGACTTCCAAAAAAAAAACACTACAAAGAGAAAAATAATTTCGGAAGTTGGTGTCAAAAAACGAAAATGCGGAACCAGCGACACCGACTTTCAAAATTAAAGTTATTTTTCTCTTTGTAGTGTTTTTTTTTTGGAAGTCGGTTGTTTTTTTTTTGTATAAAAGTTTTTTTCAAGTAACACTTCATGCGTGAGCAAAGGTAAGCTCTAAAGAGGGTATTACTATAACTTTTGTCGTTAGCTCACTTCTTTCTATCGTATGTTATATTTATTCAATAAAATTAATTTAAATGGGATCAAACATTTTTTGATACTGATTGAAGAGTCGTGAAGGAATCCTAATATTGACACAAAACATTTTGTTCAAATTAAATTCTTCTTATTATTACATTGTCATGAGACAGACATTAAGCTTTGTATTCGCTTTGTCGTTATAGCTTTCCGTCTAAATAAGTTAATGAATTTATGTAGGTATTTTTTCAAACTGCACATTGCAGATATTTTTTTTAAATTTATTTAATTGAATGTGGTGTTTATTAAAAGTAAGTCTTATTCTGTTTCCGAATTAATTATAGTTAATTCTCCTCATTCATGTCATTGTTTCAGTATTAGTAAATCAAACAAAGACTTCTAAGACCTTTATGGTTTCGTACCTACCCAAAGGGTGCTGACGTAACGGGACGCTATTACAAGCCTTCTTCTGTCGGTCTGCCCTATGGCTGTATCTCTAAGAATATGTTGGACAACCACCTTTCCTACTTAGGTTCTTTATCTTGGTCTTTTTAACTGTGTGTTGAACGTTATAATGAATAATCCCCATAACAATTCCCATTTTGTGCCGAGATAACGTCTCCCAGTCTAACACGTCGCTGCAGAAGGATTGGTTTTTTGGTCTGGTCTTGAAGTCTTAATAAGAAAGTCTGACATACTAACGTTTTCGTATAGACACTTCAGCACCTCAATGTATTGATAGTCAATCTGCACTATTGGAGAGATTGCAGTACATCCCAAGTCTCGATCGAATCAAAGGCTTTCTCGTAGTCCACAAACGCTAAGCAGAGAGGCACGCTATACGTTTCGGTCTGCTGTATAACCTGCCGTAGCGTTTTTATGTGTTTCACAGTGCTGAAGTCTTTACGGAATCCTACCCATTCTTGAGGCTGAAAGTCATCAAATCTCGCGAGACGGTTCGCGATGACTCTGGAAAACAGCTTGTAGACATGGCTCAGAAGTGTGATGGCAGATGATGATTCTTAAGAAGGATTGTCACCCTTTTTTAGAGAAAAGTACCACCACACCTCTGTTCCATGCCGTTTAATCCTCGAGTATGACGGTGTAGCGGTATCTACAACGCCACATGCGAACAACGCGTCATACTGACGTCACGCAAATCCTGCATCTCGCAAGCAGAGTTTACCGCGCAATTAACATAGATACAATTTCCCAACATCAATCGTTGGGCAATTGCCCGCCAGACACAACACTCGTCTGGTCGGAGGGACCTCCGTTTTCTATGGAGGTTGAGTGAACTTTACACCCTGTTCCTCATGCCTCCAAAACGGAATCGATCAAGTTCTGCAGGGTCTTAAGAACGGGTTTTCCCCTCCTCCGGCCTTCAGGAGCTCGGCCGTAATTCCGTCACCACCCGGCGCCTCGTTATTTTGAAGTTGTTTCAGAGTCATCCTAATCGTTTACAATCTAACGTTCTGGATGGCTTCCGTTGATCTAGTTCTTGGGTCTTTTGCCAGATTTGTAACAGGGTTACTGATTGATGTGTTTAAATGTCCACAAAACCTCTTGATCTCCCTCAACAGCTCAGGTTTGGCGTATACGACCCTGCTATCATCAGTCATCAGTTTCGCTAGTTCGCTCTGTCCAATATACAGGTCTCTTAGGTCTGTTATGTGTTTAAACAGTTAGTTTATGTGATTTACTGTTTAAGTAATTTGAATTGTCTTCAGGTGAATCTATATAGAATCAGAAGCTAACTGCCATTAAATGAAATTAGGTACAGACAAAACCTATTTTGGTTCAATGGAAATACGAAATGTGTAACATTTTAAAACTATTTTGATCCATGAAAAAATCAACAATGAGCTTTTTGTCCAATAAAAATTTCCTTTCTGTTTTGAAACTCAGAAAAATCAATCAGATTAATAGCACCGCGAAAAAGATCAAAATAGGAATTTTACGCTGACCAACCTTTAGATAGTTTTTAAAAACAACAAAAATTTTATAGAAGCGCAATAATTAAAAAAGAGGTCCGCATCGTTTGAAGTTTAAAAAATAATTTGACGCGCATTCAAATATTTCCCTCAGCGGTGTTTAATCCTATATGAATAACAAATTCTTACAAACATCAATGTTTTCGCCTCATTTTAATAACACCGATGACGCGTAAATCTTAGGTTCAGCTTCGGTTTTCCTAGTAAAATTATACGTGCTGAGATTCAAATTATTTTAGACAATGAGTATGACGATCAACAGAACTGAACCACGCAAATTACAATTTTGACTTTATTTTAACCGAGATCTTTTACATAATGCGCCTACCTATCTGACTATACAATCGCAAAAGATACTTATAGCTTCGGTAGTCGCTCGTAAAATTATACCCACTGCCAAAACCTTAAGTAATTCCTTAGGACCGACTCGTAAAGGCGCAGTAAAACAATTGGGGAAACGCTAGACGAAGAATAAGAAATAAAACGTTTGTTACTGTTGCTTATAAGCTCGATTAAGTTGGATAAGTCTTGAAAGGTAGAGGACGAAGCTCGCTTATTGCAAATAAATTTTATTTTCGTCTCTTGGAGAATTGCTGTATGTTTTCATGCGCAAAATGTATTTATGTTTGACTAGCTTCTGCACGCGGCTTCGCGCGCGTGGATATCGGAAAGTAGCAAAGTTACTCCTTTTCCTACTAACATCAGTTATCTGCCAGTGAAAGTCCCGTCAAAATCGGTACAGCCGTTTCGGAGATTAGCCGGAACCAACAGACAGACGAAAGACAAAAATTAAAAACATATGTTACTTTTGTTATAAGTATCGTATTTCATATGCATTTAGTAAAAATATGTTATTTTGACATTACAAACAGACACTATAAATTCATTTATTTCTATAGATATATAGATAGGTTAGCGCCTAATAAAGTCGAAGAAAAATATTAAAACCTGTTCATTAAATTAATAGATATGGAAAATGAGGCTGCTCTTAAAACATCAAATTTTTTCATTGCCGTTTAGAGTCACGCATATATTAATTTCAGCATTTTGACAAAAAAAAAAAAAACAGTTGTTGTTGTTGTTGTTGCAACAACACTTTGCATTGTTGTTTTTTTACTCAGGAATAGCTAACGAGTAGAAAAAATATAGCCTGACGACTTAAGTTCCCAAAAGATAAATAAAATAATCGGCAGCGTTAATTTTACAATTTAAGTTGAAAAGTAAGACATTTTTATAAAGAGTTATTATAAAAAGTTGTCGTCGTCGTTGTTTTCACAGTCACCTCTCCTGTTCGTTTTATCAGTAACTGATATGTTAAAACTAAATTATTATACTTTGCAGTCAAATTTATTCATTGCTAAATCTGCTTGGATCATTGTTGCATGAAACCCCATACGTATTGAGAGAAATGGATGCCATTACGTAAAGGATGTTTAGTCCATTCTTGAAATTTCATTCTTTTCTTTTTGCCATTCAGTCTCAGTAACGTACAAACCTTCGTAGTGTAAGTAACTCGATATGGCTCATAGCACGACTTTCATTCTTTTGTTATCAGTGTTCGTTCACATTGTTTTGGTGAGTGCACCGCAAAAATGTATTTTACTGACAAGATGGGGGTTGACATAACAGCAAAACGTTTATTTAAAAACAATTTGCTACTGTTTGCTTTATACAAACATACCCCAGCTGTGAATGCAATGTGCCGCACACCCGCTGTATTCATAGCGCGGCTAAATGCTGTTCAATTTTAGTCCGCATTTGTCTGATAATATTGAAGTAAAAATTATAAAATATTATCGACTTTTATTTATTCGTTTCACAAATGAATTTATTACGGCTTCTAAATTCTGTGGGACCAATTCATCATTGTAGTTCAAATAATAGGCCACCGAATAAAAAAAAAATTGTTTAAATTATATATTTACTGGCCGCTATAGGCCATTAATCGTCATCGTGTTTAAAACATTCACCAGAAATTGATAAATAAATAAAACAATATTCGCTAAAATTATCGAAATCATCTAGTTATTGATGATTTCGATCATTTTTGTTTTGACAATATATTGTCCCGTCGGGGGACCGCTTTAATTATTAGCCTAATGTTCTGTTAAAGTTTAAAATACTGCTCTTAAATCAGTGAAGGAAAACAAACGTGAAGAAACTGGCACATCCTAGAATAAAAAAATCGAAGGCATCCACCAACTCGCACTGGACCCATTCTGTGGATTACGGCCCACTCCCTCTCACAGAGAAAAGCCTGTGTGTGTGAGCAGTAGGCAGTGGGTTATTCTGCTGCTTGTGTATATTTATCGTTTCAAATTGTAAAAGAAAACTATTTGGGGTAAAATTAATAACAGTATGGTCCCTAAGTCGCTCTTTTCTTTTTCGGATAAGAGATGTGCAACAAACTTTATTTGAATTTTGTGTACCTATTTCAGTTACTCGTTGCTTTATTTAAAAAACCTTAAGATATTCATTGAAAGTAATCAATTTATTATTATTACAGGTTAACGCGGAAAAGTACGATCGTAAAACATTAGATGGAATGATTTTAAAAACGCTTTGGACAAAAGTATATCACGGGTATGATGCAAAATCAAAGGAACATGTAATTAGAGAATTAAGAAAATCAGGTGATTACGACAAATTAATAGAGCTTTTAATGAAATTAAAGAAAGACAAAGTGGAACCAGTCTTAAACCTGTTATCACAGATAATGATACTATATATGCAATAAACATTGTTTTTAAAATGTATTATTACTTTCTTTTATGAGTATTTTTGATCCTTTCCATGGGGCTATTGCTTCTTTAGTTTCTTTCGTATGGAGCTGTATTCTGTTTCAACTAAGCCAAGCACGGTCGCACGTGAGGTTTGCATACTATCTGCGACAGAACCAAAGCTCTCATGTTTTTTCCGTAACGTTCCGCATTTCGGAAAGTGTATAAATGAATAATAATTAATATTCCTACTTTTAAGCCATGCGTTTGCGTAAGCTAGTCTGAAATCGGTTTTCATTTATTCGGGTTAGAATTTTGTAGGCAGGCACGTACCATTATAGACCGTTTGCAAACAAAGGGTGACGCGATAAATAGTCGTCGAAAACTACGACCGTAGTTGTTGACGACTTTTATCGCGTGTTTATGAGACGCCATATATGGCTACAGTTTGTAACAGTTGATGAAACCCATGCTGGCGTTTCCATGAATGAAAATCTACTTATGAAACTTTGATAAATACGCAAATATACTATCTTATTGGTTATCTATATGAATATGAAAGTGAATTAACATTTAATGTTTGACCAAGTTATTTGCGCTGATACCTTGTTGATGAACTATAAATTTACATTTTGGCTGAGCAAACATAAGCTCATTGGACTTTATATATTGGATTAAACTCTTTGCACCACAATCATCGACTATATAATCTATACATATGTACTTGAAGATAAAGCGAGAAGGCAAGACTGTATATTGAATATTTAAAAAATATTAATAATTGCGTTGAGGTTTGGTGGGAACGATTCTAATACCGAAAATATAGGTTTTAGAATTTTTGGAACGGAGTTCTTTAACGGGGATTGCGGTAGGAGTACAGTGGTAGAAATCGGCACGTAACGATAAAGCGATATATGGCTTCCATAAATAGTGAGGCAAAATGTAAATCCAAGAGGGCGGCTAAGAACATTTTAAAAATGTTCGTCATGGGTGTCGTTTTCATGGTTTTCGAGGGCGCTGAAGCCAATAGTGAGGTCAACAAGAAAATTCAAAGAATACTGCAGATAGTTACAGATATAATCGTGTGCATAGTTAATGTAAGACGTATTTTTGGTTTTCCATTGTGTACGTATAAAATCAAAATTAAAAAAAAGATGTTGATCATCAAGAAACACGTCAAAATTATGGCTGCTTTGTAAAGAAGTGCACAGAGCATGATGGGACACGACGACGGATGTGTAGGAGGCTTTTTTTTTTTTTTTGAGGATGGAAAGTCATCAAATGACCCCTCCCGCTCTGGGTGGAGCAGAAGGGAGTGTCAGACTCTTACTGACTAAAACCCACCCGTGTTCCTTCCTTAGCCCTTTATGTTCCAGGGCAGCGGTAACCCTTTCGGACAATCCCGCTACCCTGGCAGGCTTCGGCCCTATCGGGCCCCGTCACTCATGCTGAATGTGTAGGAGGCTAAATATACAAACTCGACTACTACTGCTACTTTTCTCTTTCGTTGTAATTATTGGAACTATTAATTCCCGCCAACTTTTAATGTCGTACTCTTTACAGCATATTATACTCTTTGGTTATCTGTCATGGGGTCAGTATAAAGTGAGCCACCATTGTTCTTTAAATAAGGTTTTCCCAAACCTAACATAAAAAAAATGCTATGATTATCTTTTATCTTGATTTGACAGAGATCTATCTTTTAAGAGTATTTGTAAGAATGTATGCGGAGTCTAAATGTCTTTCGACATAAAATATATTTTTTCTCTGAAGTCTCAAGTTGAATGGATATCAATGCTATTTAATTTGCACCGCAAAAAAGCTTTTGACGTAACCAAATGATCAAGCATATGAAGCAGTTAAAAGATACAACAAGAAGGTAATTCAAATCAAATCAAATCAAAAGTCATTTATTCAAATTAGGCTGAGAATCAGCATTTTTCGAACGTCAAAATTACAAAAGACAGTCCCCCAAAAACGCCCGCCCTGAACCATTTCTTAGTGCTATCGCTGGGAAGAAGTGGCGCAACAAACTCCCCAGCAGCACAGCTGTCTGTTCAGTTAGAAAATACTTGATACTTGATTGTATACAATACTAGGTGTTAAGTACAAGGCACAAAACATAAAATTAAATTATTTGCCATATGTCAGCCAGCCACGCCAATATACCAACAAATATAATAAAAACTATACGTACTCAAGTTAAAAAAAAAATAATTAAATATAAATGTAAATAAAAACTTACTACCTAAATAAAAGCCTCCAGGCATAAAGGGCGTGACAGCTTACACATTTATGCATAGCTGGGTTCTGTTCACATAGCTATCACTTGAAGTCACAAATTATAAACTAGGATCATCGAAGTAAAATAAGTTAATACTAATAACAATAACCTGTCAGTAAGCTAATTCTGGAGAAAGAACATGAACATTGTCTTGAGTTAATTAGGGCGACTAACTATTCTTATCATGTAAGTAGTCGTTGATGGAATAGTATGCCTTTGAAGAAAGGTTGGATTTTACTTGAGCTTTAAACGCATTAAAAGTCAAGTCTAGCAAAGAAGAGGGTATCTTGTTATAAAAGGTTATAACAAGATATCCTCTTCTATATAGCCCAACCAATGAGTTATGAACCTTATGAAGCCGGTGAAAGTGGGCACGTAGTTTGTCCTTATTTCTAGTGTTAAAACTGTGAATATCACTGTTTTTAGTGTACAAGTGTAAATTTTGCCTAATATATAAGATGTTGGCGAAGATGAATAATTGTGATGCAACTGTGAGAATACTTAAAATAATTAATAATATCTTAAAAAAAATTTCTTAGAGAAACTCTGGCACTTAGTTGGTAAATTGCTCGAACAGCTCGTTTTTGAAGGATAAATATATTTTGTATATCAGCAGCTTTGCCCCACAGCAGAAGACCGTAGGACATGACGCTGTGAAAATAACTAAAATAGACTAAACGAGCTCTATCAACGTCAGTGTGTTGTCTTACTTTTAGCCTTCCTGCTAGACTTGATATATGAGGTCCCCACTGAAGTTTGGCATCTACTGTTAGTCCTTGTAAAATTACCGAGCCTACAGTTTCAAGCACCTCTTTGTCTAAGACGATGTTGGGTCCTAGATTTCTAACATTCGGTAAGGCAACCTTCACACATTTCGTTTTCTTGGCATCGAGAACTAGGTTATTTGACGTAACCCAATTTATAACTATTGAGAGTGCACTGTTTACGTCGTCAAAATCTTGTCTATTTCTGTTTACTTTCAAAATAAGAGAGGTATCATCTGCAAACAGTACAACGTCACAGATGCCCTTTAAATAGAATGGTAAATCATTGATATATACCAAGAACAAGAATGGACCCAGTATTGAGCCTTGCAGAACACCTAACTGAACTGGTAACCCGGAAGATTTCACATCATTAACATCTACTCATTGGATCCTATTATGTAAATAAGAAATTATTACGTTGACAGCTTCGTTTTGGACACCGTGATGGCGTAAGTTACGCAACGGACGCGTTAGAGTGTCATGGTGCAAGCAATCAAAGGCTTCGGAGAGATCACAGAAAACTCCAATAGCATTTTGCGATTTCTCCCATACGTCAAATATGTGTCTCAGCAGAGCGCATCTATAGTTGAACGACCTTTTGTAAAGCCATATTGCTCATTATGGAGGACGCTATTTAAATTAAAATGTCTTAGCAACTGCTTGAGTATTAACTTGTCAAATATTTTGCTAAATGCAGGTAAAATAGAAATAGGCTTGAAATTTCCAACGTCATTCTTATCATCTGATTTAAATAATGATATGACTTTACTACTCTTCATGAGGTCAGGAAAAGTTCCTAATTCAACACATTTATTAAAAGTAACAGCTAGATAGGGGGCTACGAGGTCTATTATATTACTTAAAAGTTTAATGGAGATGCCCCAATAATCACCGGTGTTTTTAGACTTAAGTGTATTAAAAATATTAACTACTTCACGCGGGGCTATATGTTCGAAACTAAATAGTGTACCTACATGTAGTCCTTCTACATGTAGGTACACTACTAGATATGCAAAAGGTTTTCAGCTTTAGACGGGGACGAATTTAAGGAGCTAGTCGTAATTATCGGCATGTTGGCAAAAAACTCATTAAATGCCGCAGCTACGTCAGCTGCATTATTAACTAATTTGTTGTCGACCATAATCTCAAGTTGTTTTTATTGTTTAACCGATTTACCCGTTTCATCTATACTTATAATAAATCTGTAGAAGTGAAAATTCTGTACATTGAAAATATCAAAAAAATAAATGGCAGGGGGTGTTACTAGACCGACACCGAACCCAAAAATGTGATTAAAAAAATTTTTGTCTGTCTGTCTGTCTGTCTGTCTGTCTGTCTGTCTGTCTGTCTGTCTGTCTGTCTGTTTGTTCAGGCATCACGCAAAAACTACCGGTTCGATTAGGATGAAACTTGGTATAATTATTCTTTAATATCCTGGGCACCACACTGGGTACTTTTTATCCTGGAAAAGTATATACAATAAAAAACAAACTTAATTTTGCGGTTCGATCCCTAGACCCGATTACTGTATCAACCGCAAATAATAAGTTTGTCGTAGGTTAGGTCGTCGTAGGGAGTTCATTTTTATTCCTTTTACTTTTTAGAGTTATTTAGGTTTATTTTTATATAAGTCGTAGGTATAGATTTCAATTTTAAAGTATAGGTAGTATATTTGATAGTGTACGTAGTGACCGTAGGTTATTTTATAATACAGTTAGATAGGATTAGTCATTCGTAATTCGTATAGATATTAGTTTCTAGAGATTTTGCTTATTTATTGAGTTTAGATTGAGGGGCCCGTGGCTAAATAATAACAGCCGCACAGGTCGATAGGTCAGGTTAAGCTACGCTTGCCGCGGTCGGTCTGTGGATGGGTGACCATCTTTACATACCGAGACACCTCCGTGCCTCGGAAAGCACGTTAAGTCGTTGGTCCCGGCTGTCATTCGTGGATCTTTGACAGTCGTTACGGGTAGTCAGAAGCCCAAAAGTCTGACAACCAGTCGTACCAAGGGTATCGTATTATTACCCAGTAACTGGGTTGTGGAGGTCAGATAGGCAGTCGCTCCATGTAAAATACTGGTATTCAGCTGCATCCGGTTAGACTGGAAGCCGACCCCAACATAGCTGGGAAAAGGCTAGGCAGATGATGATTGAGTTTAGATTAGTTATCATCATAAATAGGTTTATTTAGGTAGGTAGGTATTTTATTTTCTGTTATTGAGTTTATTTATTTTTTTAATTAGGTAGGTACTTAGGTAAAGATATCATATAGGTACGCTCTTAATCACCATTAATGAGACACAATTGGTTTTCTATTGTAATTAGCCACAAAGGGCCCGCGAGATAGATCGCATCCTGGGGCATATACATTTTATCCTGTTAGCACGTTCCCGTGGGATAATTTCCGACATCCACGCGGGCGAAGCCGCGGGCAGAAGCTAGTTGTTAATAATTTTCCAAGTGGTTTTTACTTTATTATTACAATTTTTAATTGTTTCGCCTAAAAATTTTGATTTAGCCAAAGCACTAATCTTTCTGAATAATTTTTGCCATACTCTAGGAAAGGAGTATAAAACCTGTATTTTTTCAAACCTAACCTAACCATTTTTTTTTAAATAAACCTCGTCTACCTAGTTTGCAGCAAGCCGGAGACATAACTTATGGCATCATAATACTTAATTTGGTAATAAACCTACATTTTATATCAATCATAGTGGTTTATTTAGGCAAAAATAGCGCATTAATTTGCTCGCTAGGATTTAGTGATCATTTACTACATATTTTGGTGTTCGAATACAATTTGAAGTGCAAGAACTAAGGGTATCAAAGCATTTTATGGTGGTTTATATTTAACCCCGTTTATTATAGACGGTGTTGTAAGAAAAACAAATATCGAACAAATGTACATGTATATAATACTTAAGTGGTGGGCAGTTCGTACCGTGTCGATGTAGGAATAATCAATTATCATAATATAACATGACGCCTGTAATCCCCGAAGAGTAAGGCAGGGGTGTACTTATAGTACACCCACATTTCGCCAGTTATGTTTAGGTCTATAGCCATCAACTGGGCATTAATCCAGACATCTCGCTGCTACTAGGACATTTCTAATAGAAAAGACCAATAACACTTTGCCCGAACTGGAAATCAAACCCAGGACCTCATGCTCAGCAGCAGCGCTTACCACCACTACACCAACGAGGCAGGCAATAATCAATAATGACTTAAGCGAAAATTATTAATTGCTACCATTACTTTAAGTAGGGCACGAGTAGAGACATTAAAAAACAAATCGACTGTAAAAATAGCGTTAGCATTCGAGGGGGTAGTTACGAAAGCCTATGTGCCCCCAAGGGCTACAAATCCCTATCTAACTACACTAACTCACATGATGAGGTTTTGTAATGAATGTGTCCTATGTTAGCTCAGTGTAGTGTAAACATAATGTAAGGCCGATATTGTGTTTTGGACGTGGTTATTCCGGTCCGTTGATGCAGCGCGACCCATTGCCAAAAACAATATTCTGCAACATTAAGATAAATATAGATTTTAGTCTGCTTCTCTATAGGTTATTGAAAATGCAATAGTACCTAGGTAAATTTTGGTTGCCAGTCTCAAATATAAGGCACGACGTGCGATGCCGGTTGGAGTAAAATGATGGTAGGTACAAGAACTTTTTGGCGTCTCATAAAAAACATGTCAGTCGCTAACTCGCATTATAAAATCTGTGATTATGCTACATACTTAAAACATAGTTACAGTATTCTTTGTTATTTATTTTTTTTTTGTTTGGAGCTATTCGCCCCCCCCCCGCCCCTAATACATACCTACACAAGTTCGTCGTGTTTATTAGTAACTATATTAGGTGATTCTTGAAATGCATCTTAAGCAAGTGCGTTGAAGCGGGTTAAGTAGGAGGACTATCTGAAATTTATCCCACCTCAACACTAGAAACCCATCTCTCAACGGGAAAAGCAGCGTGCACACCACTGAGCCCATGTATAGACTTAGACACAGAACTCATCGTAATTCCGTTTAATCCGGTACTGGAATAGGACGCGTTTATAACTAGGCCATTGGGTTTAGGGTTCTGTAGCCAAATGGATGCTATCACTGTACCGACTATTGTGAAACTGTATTTAGCGTGGTCACAATCCGCCGTCGTTGTGACACTAGACCGCAACGATGAGCGGTCAATCTACCTCATGGGGCCGTAAACAGTTGAAAGCTTCGCTCTTGTCAAAATGTGTACGAACTCTTATCTTCCTGTTTCAGGGCAATTTATGGAAATGTTGTAATAACAGACATAGGGCCGACGAATGGAATGTTGAAAATACACCTTCAAAATTAAAGACAAAACATTAATAAATCCACGCGGAAAATAAACAAACAATTATTGTAAGGTAAAAACTGTGGCTCGGTAAAAACACGCTTTCAGTGGATGTGGGTGGACTACAAGATGAGTGGGCTCAAGTGGCCGCCAGTTGCAACGCCCACGCTGAATAAATACGGATACGTTTGCCGCCAAAATGTTCACGTAATAATATATCAAAACGGATCGTAGTAGTCGCCCTTTCCCATACGGGGTAGACAGAGCTCTTGAAGCAAAGTTTAGGGACTCAGTAAAACTTAAACTAATTTTAATAATCATTTTCACTTTGTATAATGTTTTTAATTAAGTATTCAAATTAGAAACGCTTTAGGTACTTTGGATGATTTTGTTCTTTCATTAATCGACACAAGAAATGTGATTAATGTAACTAATATATTTCACCAACCTTTCCAACAAGTTAATAAAATGAGACCTCGTGGAGTTCATTTCTCATAATAGCTCAACGATGTCAGATAACAATTACTAGATTACTTGATCGGCAAAATCGACTACCGCACTTTTGACGGTTTATTAATTTTACCTCAACCGAGGAAACTGGTAAATTTATTATTCGTGAGAGCTCAAACTGAGCTCAAGCTATTAATCCGCTAAGACGGGCCAAAAACAAAAAGCAGATACGACGAAACGCTTCGAGAAAAGACAGGCAGTGACCTTTGCCTACCTTCTCTCGAAGCGTTTCGCCATAATTCCAAAACCCTCATGGCTTCGGCCTGGATAGAGCTCAAATTCTCAGGATAAGATGTAGTTATACTCGTATCACTAAGGGCTAATTTTACCAAAGTCAGATATCCTTTATTCGTGGAATAAAATTGACGTCTGATAGTTCTAGTATGGAATAACTGTCAAAAATTCAAAATGTACTCTCAGTATCCATATCAGCATCCCACCAAACTTTTATACACAGAATAAGTCTTATTTTGTGTATAAAAGTTTGGTGGAATGCGCCCTAAAATACGTCGATTTATACAATCGGCACTTCGCGAAGTCCCAGAAAGCTGAAAGAAGAAAGGCAGATTTGGCGTCGCTTAATTTTAGAAGCCGTTATTAGATATTTCATTTTGATATAATTATAATATTAGAATATTGTTTGTTGGATTATGGCATCTGTCACATTTACGAAGCTTGGGACCAACGTAGAAGTAGGTACCTAATTTGACTAGATATATAGATATAAATGATTAAGTAATATTTGAATATACGAGTACTTGGTGGTATATCTTAGATTTTATATTGCTATTTTAAGGTACTCGCAATAGGTTGATTCAAACGATTGTACCATACTGTCAGTTGATGTTGATATACTTTTTGATGATGTCTAAGAGTTACGAATCAACTCATATTAAATTGATTAATTCCATTAAAATATTTTAAAACGATTGTACTACATAAAAATTTTTATTACTACCTGTGTTAGAAGATATTAAGCCAAAATATATGATGATCAGTGATTGGTTCAAAACTGCGGTAGATGTTTGACGTAAAAGACGATGGTAGTATATAAAAAGGATTGTAATGACGTTATCAAGGCAGTTGCTTGGTAGATGTTCAGTTGGTTAGTTCTAGTGCCGTTGTTATGTGGAATAGATCGACCAGATGTCATGTAAGTTAAGTAATTTGATATGACCTAAATTATTGCTTATTAGTATGAGTTCGAGAATAGTACATAATCCAGGTGTGCAGAGATGATCTAGTCTAAAGCAATACCACAGATAATAATTGATGTTAGTATGTGTGATGAGCATCGTAATGGTGATGCTGACGACAGTGGCATGTCGCCCGCGCCTGCTACTCAGTTATTCGACGAAGTCGTTTTGAGATTAGAATTTAGAACAAATGTTTCATTTTTGCGTAATCCATAATAGAAATATGTGACTATTGAACAATCAACCTTAACGATATCACGAGTAAGGTTTGTGGAGCTTGGCTGTACATTAGATCTAAGTCTAATATGTAAGTCTTGGCAACCTACTTTACATGAAATGTTGTTGGTGGTACTGCTTTACTACATCACATTAATATTATTTGCTTGATTTGATGTTAATGTGCAACACACTTATTAGTTCTGCATACAGGTTGGTGTTTTAAAAAAAATGTTTGGGTTTCGACACTAACTAAAAATTGTTTTTCTTATGACTCATTGAACCACTGTTCTGTTTTATATAGTTTCGGATTCCATCATGAAGGGGGCCTATAGTATTTAATAATTACTTACTTACTTATTTATTTGCATTTAAGATTGATAGATAGGCACCTAGGTAGGTATGTGGTATTTTACAGTAACTAACGAAAAATAATGGTGAGAATCTTTAGTACCTCGTCAAAGAATAATGAGTATTACTACGCTGGCACTTAATAATATGAGTTATTCAGTACGTAAGTACCGACTTTTTAACATCAATATGAAAACATAAAAGCTTTGGTTTTCTTTCTCTATCTAAGGTAAGAACAGATTCGAAGCAAAACAGAAAATAATGAAGTAACTTACCAACATATAAATAAGCATGTTTAGAAAAGCGCTTTGACTTGTATATTTTGTCTATTTCCTTTCTCTGCGTGTAGTCTAGGTTATGCATCTTTTAAAGATAGATTATCCCAACTTACAACTCCTCAGGCAGGCTAAGTTAGGAGTGCTGCAGTTGGTATTTAAATAGGTTCCCTTCCACGACGCACAAGTTCTCGATAAATTGTTCTCGGGTAATAACCCAAGAACAATTTATCGAGAACTTGTGCATTCGTGAGTGACATGTGACGTTAACGGCGTTCTTCTTATGAACCAAATTTCTTTAGTTTCAAGATAGACCTGAAATCGAGTTATTTTATTACCTATCATCACACCAACACCAATTTCACCGAAGACACCAACCTGTATTATAAAACAGAAAATTGCTCGCGTTTATCTCACGAAAGGAAACGGAGGGCCAGGAAGTAGTCGAAAATCTTATTATAGACTACAAGGGGACCCTTAATTTTCCATCGGACAAAACTTAAGCAACTCGCAGTGGGCCAGGCTCAATTTTCAAACATGCGAGCGTTACTCATATTTCTAGGGTGCGAGTAGTGGATGAGAGTTAGTGAAAAAACTGTTTTTTCAGAGCTGATCGAAACCAATCAGATTTGGATTGTGCCTTGTTTTGGTGCTCTCTAGAATCTGTATTCTAGAACGATGGTCAAGCTTGAATCTCGAGTCGAAACTGATAGATTTCATTTCATAGTAGTAACTGTAGGTACCTGATATTTCGAAGTTGGTGTCATTTCATTGTCAAATCTCCTTTAAGATGGACCTAAATAAATCACGGTCATTAAAAAAATAAAATAAGGTCTAAGCCCTAACATGCTCATTATCTTAAAATTTTTTAGAAGGCTAGAGGCAAAGTGTTTACTTGAACAACAGACTATTTTATTTAAGAACCAAATGCACTTTGTTTTATGTCAGTACCCGCAATCGTAACCGTGCGAATCTCAAAGGAGATCTTTTGGACTACAGAATTTGATTCAAAAGTTCCGCGGAAATTAAACTTACTGCGTTTGTCCCGAATATCTACTAGATACTAGGCTAGTGGCCCATTTGGGAAACCGATTAAACAGTTTTCCTTCTGGTCTATTTGTGTCGAGCAGTGATGACCCAGTGGTAAGGGCCGTGACTTAGGAGTTGTATGTCGTGGGTTTGCACCCAGACAGGCAATTTACTTAATGTAAATAATTTCATCACCACTGCTCTCAAAACGGTGAAGGAAAACATCGTGAGGAAACCGGCATTTTCTAGAACCAAAAATTCGAAGACATGTGACATCTACCAACCCGCACTGGGCCCGCGTGGTGGATTACGGCCCACTGCCTCTCACAGAGAAGAGGCCTGTGTCCCAGAAGTGGGAACGTTATAGGCCGATTATGCTCTTTGTGTCGAAATTTATATATTTCATCATATTACTTACATTAACGATACTATTTATTTACATTTCTGTGTGAAATGTCCAGGGATATTATTATTATTATTATTTCTATATTGCAACCAAATGTTTTATTAATGTTAAAACGGGGCATACCGTCATGGCGACTCGACTGACGTCATCATGTATTACCTACTTCTGTCAAATCTGTGAGTTCTGCCACGCATAATCCAATGTTTTTAACAGTGTTGCATGCACACCAAACTTCATTCATTACCTCCGTCAGAATATTATAATAATCGATAATCTTATTCAACAACGTTTTTTATATTAAAATAATATTCAAAGCAGACATAAAAGTATGTATCATAATGTTAATATCTACTTTAACAATCTCAGACAGTTTCCAATTCCTAATTTTTAATGAGTACCTTCACAAATGTCTGTGAATACTTACTTCTAATTTAGAAGATTAATGAGCAGTTTTGCTGATTATTAATCTCTCAGACAGGCGCTTTACTTTGTATAGATAAATAAAATATCATCACCGCTGCTCTCAAAACGGTGAAGGCGAACATCATGAGAAAACCGGCATGTCCTAGAACCAAACATTCGAAGAAATGTGACATCTACTAACCCGCACTGGGCAAGCGCGGCAGACCACTCCTTCTCAAAGAGAGCAGGCCTGTGTCCCAGCAGAGTGGAAACATTAGATGCTGATTCTAGATTAAGGAATCATTTACAAAATAAAGTAGATTTTTAACATTTTTAGCTCACAACCAGTCAACATTAGGTACAAAATTCATAAGGTTTTTTAATTACTGTCAACTAGGGTATTCCTTGAAGAAGATGCTTATCACTTGGCGTTGCTACATCAAAAAGAGTAGAGATAAAATAATAGAAGCAGGCAAATTAAAGTAGGTATGGTGGTGTGGTTTTTAACTGAACGTGGTGTGAGTTACTAAGTATGTTAAGCCACCCTGAATTCGTCGATCAACTGGACCGTTGGTGTCTTGGAAATGTGTGCGTAACGGCAGATGCATCTTACAATTTTCTCTGACTCGAAAATTTACGAGGGTCGGAAGGAAAATGTAACAATGTTGACGCTGTCAGCCCGCCAAGTGAGGCGGCCCTCGGGTGAGGCGGCCCTCAGGTGAGGCGCGGCCCAATAAATATAGGAGCCCTTCACGGAGGACGAAGGACGGAGGTGTAGGCAGGGTCCGTCAGGTACCGGCGCGCCTCTCTCTCCTGCTGCCGTGCTGTGTCTGTGTACTGATTGTGGATAAAACGTGTCGTGAGAATAATCAGATCAGCGCCTAACGGTAACATAATGCTTGTTCTGACCTGGAGGAATGAATGAAGATAACTGTGAGTATGTACATTATGTTATAATGGTTGAGGTATCGAGTAGACTTGGCTGAAGAAAGACACAACTTCCTCTTTTTCGTTCTTCGCAACTTCCCAGTACCGATCCTTTGATGTGAATCGGCCTACACATTAGGTAAGGAACAACATACTTACGGCTTGAATAAAAATCGCGTCGCATCTTCATTAAATATTGCATGAAAAGTAGTGATATGTATGTAGACATGTTTATTAACTCTTTCATTTACGGATTAGCGTGAAAATATGTTTAATTCACAGGTCAGCGCAGTAATGCATTTAGCTAAATCCTGACTATTTATCACCGCGCGGTAGGACTGGACTAATTTGTCTCACATACATATGCACGAATCAGTGGGTACGTAATTTGAGCACTACGTTATGAATGACAGAGTAACTCATCAACGCCGAGCTCGCACACATCTGTTAATAGGGAGGACGTAGCAGTGGGAGCTGTAAATTGTTTTATGTACCCACTAGGTAATTTTTCTTTTCATTCGGCCGTACATAATTTATATTACATTACCGACATTAATTACACAAATTTTGTGTTGCTAGATCAATCGAGCGTCATTACACCTTTACTAAATGTGAAAAAAAACCTAGTTATATTTTAGGTAAGTCGTTTCAAATTGTTCGAGTGCTTGCTTCGTCTGAACAATAAATTGAAACCCTTATTTAAAAGAAAACCAAAATTATCATTTATTAACATATCATAAAATATAACATCATGCCTGTAGTCCCCGAAGGTTAGGTTAGGTCCCCCCCCCCCCCCCCCCGTGGGTTCCCGCATTGTCGAGGCAGGGGGGCTCAGTAGCCGTGGTATGGGGTACCACGGTGAAGCTAAGAGGAACCCCAGCGGGGGCCGCTCGCCAAGGCTTTGCGGCTAAGCCGACGACGTAGCGGCCAGCGGGTAGGTTGCGGTGTCGCTTGGGTGACATCGCTTGGCGGACGCGGTGGGGCCGCAGGGGAAGAGGAGTGTCGGTGTAACGTTGCCGCTCTCCCTATCCTCTCCGGCCGTAGTCCCCCGACTTGGGGGGCCATGCGGGGCCCGCTATACTGTCATTCCGACAGGGAGTCCCACATACCCCGTCTTGTCCGCCGGGAGACGGGCATGCATAAAGCATTTCACAGCGAGAAAAAGAAAAAAAAAAAGGTTAGGTTATGTTTAAGCCCCATCCATGTAATAGGGGTCGGGAATATTACCATCAACCGGACACAGATCCAGAATCCGGATTGCTTCTGGGAAATTCCTCATGTGAAAATGCAATAACACTTTCCCGACCTAGGAACCGAACCCAGGGCCTCATGCTCGGCAGTAGCGCTTGCGACCACCAGACCAAGGAAACAGTCAAATAATTTATTAATGTAGAAAAAATTTTCATTTTGCTGAATTCATTTATTGCTCTACAAAAAAAAAGACTTTTTTTGTTAGCAGCACTTGTTAATAATACTCTGGCACCGGCAATTTGTCACTCAAGCAAAAATTATTTTTTCTCGCCGTAAATTCCTACTTTCTCCTGATGGTGTTATTAAAAAATATGGTTCGATTAAAATTCTTCACATCAGATTTCATAGCGTACAGCAACGGCTGTAGAAAAAAAGTTTTTTTTCGATGATACCGCCGAATTACAAGTCACTGTGAAATCTCAATATTTCCAGGTTTTACGTGACGTTTACCTTTTTGAGTGACTTGTAATTCGGCTTGTTCCTTGAGAGACGTGATTGTGCAACATTTTTATTTTCAGCTTGTTTTAATAAGCTTTTTACATATCCATGTTCACACATGTTCAACATCATATAAAAGTTTTGAATGTTTAACAAATCGGCCAGTGTGTATATGAACAGTTGTATTATTCCATTGTTTTACTGGGCTGAATAGGGAACCAACAAAGCAGATAATTACATATAGTTTAACATTTTAGATTAATATAATTCTGCCAGCAGGTCAAGCTACCCGAAACTGTCCAATTTTCCCAATCAATGTTGAACCTTAAGGCTTCAGCAATAAAGTTGAAAATCTATTAAAGAAATTTGACAGATTGTAGTAGCTTGATGTGCTGGCGCCTGTACCTTTAAGTAGCCAATCAGTCAATCATGATATAATCTGTGTTGTATGGCGTTCATTCACTAAAAATGGAAAACTTCGCAAGCAATGCAAAATTGGCAATTGCAGGTTCAATTTAGTCGCCTGTCACACTCACCCAGTGTAGATATTGATATGTCTTACTCTTTGCGTAAAGTCAGGTCTGTCTTGCATAGGGCATTATCACAAAAGTGAAAAAAGAAAAAAACATAGTTTCTTTAGTCTTTTGCATTACCATAAAGATTTGGACAAAACTTGGTGTGTTATTTATAGTCTATTATCAGTTGGCACAACGTCGAACAAAGTAATAGGGGTTAAAGTATGAAATTGCCGTTTTATTGTAATAGGTACTTCGAATTGACACAGAACCTTCATGGTTTGAGATTTTTGAGTGAAATTTTTTTCACATGGTACCTATGAAATTCTTCTTTTAAAAAATGTGCAACATTCGATTATCGACGTTCAGTTGTTTTTTTTTTATTCAGCTTAGACTAGAAAGATGGATACTTCGAAAATTCGAGTTATTTTTTAATACGAGTTCCGACGCGGAACTAACGCGGCGGAAACAGCTCGCAATATCAATGTTGCGTTTGGAGAGGGGACTGCTTATGAACGCACCGTGCGATTTCGGTTTAAACGCTTTCGTGATGGAAACTTTGATTTGAAGAACGAACCACGTGGAAGACCGCCCACACAGGTGAATAACAATGAATTGAAAGAGATGGTGGAAGCCGATCCGAGCCAAACTACCCAGGAATTAGCGGCATGGTTTAACGTTACCTTACCAACAATATTGACTCATTTGCGTCAAATCAATAAAATAAAAAATATGAGAAATAGGTGCCTCATGATTTGACTGATCTGCAGAAAGAAAGCGTGTTGAAACTTGTGTTGTCTTGTTGAATCGATACAGAAATGACGGAATATTGGATCGAATTGTGACTGTGAATGTGAATGTGAATGTGTTGAAAAGTGCATTCTTTACGATAACCATAAGTGAAAAATGCAATGGCTGACCCCTGGTCAAACGCCGCAACAGTGTCCAAAGCAAAGCTTACCAATAAAAAGGTAATGGTAACTGTTTGGTGGTCTCAGCATGGTGTTATTCACTATAGCTTTCTCCGATCTAGTCAAGCAATAACGGCAGATGTCTACTGTGCCGAACTCCGAACAATGATAGCAAAACCAGCAGTGAAACAGCCCCGACTCATGAATCGATCTTCACCATTATTGCTCCATGATAACGCGAGACTCATACAGCACGAGAAACCGTTTTAACTTTACAGGAACTGCAATTAGCAATCATTCGTCACCCTTCGTATTCGGCAGACCTTGCTCCAACGGACTACCATTTTTTTCGTGACTTGGACAATTTTCTACGTGATAAAAGTTTTCTTCTCAGGAGGCAGTACAAAATGCTTTCACACAGTTTGTCGAATCTAAATCACGAGAGTTCTATCGCAAAGGCATAAATGACTTTCCTATTAGATTTCAGCAATGTATAGATAATAATGGTAATTATTTTGATTAAATAAATGTTAAATTAAAAAAAAACGAATTTCAATTTTTCAGTACAAATCGGCAATTTCATACTTTAACCCCCTAATATTTAATATTTTAGGTAAAAATTAGTAAGCTTTCATTTGTATTTGTATGTTGGATTTTTTTGAAAGTAGGTATCATGTATCTATCTGCATTTATGTAACAATCAATCTATCTAGCTTATAAGCAAAATCTGTTTTGGTACTGCATTTTCTCCGTCTATGTTCAGTGCATGCCGCGGTTACCTTTAATTAAGGCTACACTATGAAATGTAAAAAAATATGGAATCTTTAGCATGTATCATGGTGTAGGTATACTTTGTTGGTTTTCCTTAAATAAATAAATAAATTGCTACTGAACCTCAGGATGAGCTGCTTCTCAATGGACAACGCTACGTACGTTGCTTGCTCCCGCGTCACCAGTCCTAACTCTCCGTACACTTTGACTGCTGAGAGGTTTTATAAAATGTGGCTGTTATTTTAGTATATTGTGGTGCCTTACAACTTCTACACGAACGAAGTCGCTGGCAGAAGCTAGTTTTGATATAGATGAAAATGGTGTGCCCGTGCATCGTTACGAGGTATTTTGATTGGCTACTCGCACGTCCAGTCCTCATTAAGTGATCAGCCAACGATGTACCACCTAATAATTATGAAGCGAGCTGCAGGGGCCGCGGTCGGTGATTCGAACGTCAAAGTCAGTAAATTGGGTAATCCTGATACTTAATAATTACCTCTCGATATCACGTACTTAATTAACAAGTGCATGATTCGCTTTGATACCTATATATTTTTTGTCAAAGTCAAAGCACTTATTTGAAATAGGCACATAAAATTCACTTTTGAACGTCAAAAATTACAATAAAATATAATTGATTCTAGTCGACCCTTCCAAAAAGTATGTTCCTTATGGAGAAGAACGGACAAGAAACTTCATGGACACTTTTTTAAATCAAAACATTATGTTACAGAGGTTTCTTGTTCGACCATTACAATTTCAGTCTTTTTTACAAAACTTTCATCGCGATCACAAACGTGAGTCTCTCAAAAGCGCCCGGACGGACCTACTTACCGCGTGTTCAAGTTCAGCATCTTATTACTTAGTTAATTTAATAAAACTTACAAACAATGCTAAATGCTTATCAGTTAATTCTTATATTATCAAACAATGCTAATATTCACAAATGCAAAGGCATTTTAAGATGAAAGTACCTATAATAAACACGCCATTACATTTTACAACTGAAATATTATTACTACATAATCACATTTCCGGTAGTTCACGGAATTTAATCGAATTTAATTGATTTACCTGTTGGGGTGTTCGTAAATGTGTGTGTCAAATAATCTTGTTACTTTATGGTTTATAAATTGTTATTGGAACTGATTTAGCTCTCGTATAATTAAATTATAACATTACCCCATAGAGGGCAGGATCATCGACTTTACGGTCTATAATAGTTATAATAAATAGACACGCATAAGATAATGTTTGAATCTTTAGAGGCTTTCGCGGCGACATATACCTACAGGGTATTTTTTGAGTTTTAGGCGTGTTTTTTTTTTTGAAGCTACAGATGATTAACCTTAGTCTTTTAAGAAATTTTGATCTGCAATCACAGACTTTGAAAAAATATATTGTCAGCAAGAAAATGGGCAATTTTCACAAAAAACCTTTTTGTTGCCAATCGGTCCTGTTTCTTATAAGGATCAAAGATGTATGATGGACAGACTGACTGTTACAACGCAAAACTGGCCCAAAATAAACAAATAAAAATTAAAACTCTCCGAGTTTGGAACTTTTTATCGCGGTAGTACGTTCCCGTGGGATATTTTCCACCCTCCACCCAATCGAAAGCGTAGGCAAGCTGTTACAACATAAAAAAGAACAAAACAACATTTAGCCACTGCCTGGTTTATCCATTACCCTTCAATGGGAATGCCAATAGACATTAGTAATTGATGCGTTAGGATACTATACAATATTATTAAAACGTTAATAGTAAAACAAGAAAACGAAATCAAGGACACTGGTCGTTAAGTGGAAAAAAAGGACTCTGCTTAATTAAAGAAACGCTTTAGCTTGAGAATGAATTTTCTCACGCCTCTTCTTGCTCTCAACTTGGCTGAAAGACTGTGGGGACCATAAAAGAGCAATAAAAACATCGATTTTGCATAAGAATCCCACAGATGCGGTTGCCGCTCGGGCGGGCCGGGACAACAAGAAGCCGAGGACTGCGCGCGATGCGAGCGCCGATTAAGCTCTTTCGATATCGAATTATTTTTATTGTTTTAAGTCTTCGATTTGAGATTCAGATATAAAGACATCAATGTATCGCATTATTATCATTGGCAAGGGGAATCAGCAAATCTGCCCACCCCAATATGGAAATATTCGTTAATTTCTTGTCTTACTATTGGTTCATTTGTAGTCACTTGCGTCCTAAATTCCACTTATTAATTTACATTTAAACATTGGTATAGGTTGCATATCTAACTTTGGCATTTTTATTTTTGAAAATAGGTGTCTATGTAGGCTGCATAAAAGTATTAAAACCTGCTATCCTGTCCTACTTCCTATAATATTATAAACGCAAAAGTTTGTGAGGATGGATGGATATTTGTTACTCTTACACGCAAAAACGACTGAATGGATTTGGATGAAATTTGGCATACGGATAGTCTATAACCAGAATGAACACATAGGACTTTTTATTCTAAAATTCCCACGGGATCGAAACTTATGCAGGTAAAACCGCGCTCCGCAGCTGGTTATGTGATAAAATTATCCTGTTACTAGGCTATATGAATAATATAATATACACGTGAATAGTTTTTGATCTAGTGTTTTCAAATTGTTAGGGCAATCCTACCTAAATTCATTCTTCGAAAACAAAGTTTTTCTATTCATGAATAGTTACATCGCACTGTCAACTTCATTTATGTCATTTTGAATTTGCTTGTTGGGTTGAATTTTGTTCGGTGTCAAACAAATACAAAAAAAAAACTATTGTTTTTACTTTTACATAAATAGTTTCAATTTCCACCTGTAACCCTATTTGAGATAAGCCCTCTCTCTTTCCCTGCTAAGCCTGCCAACACAGGTCCACAGATGCGTGCTTCTTCATGCCAACACTTGTACGGGGGTGAGCTAAAGTTTTTAGGCAGGCAAAGTGAAATGGGAGCTACAAATGGTTCTTTAACCCAAAACTTGTTCTGTATTGAGGCGAAGAAGGGAATGCTTTATGTTTATCCGTAAACGTGTTTACGAATGCTTCTTCATGCCAGCTCTTCCACGGATGTTATGCTAAAGAAGTGTTTAGGCAGACAAAGTGTAAATACGAGCTACGAATGTCTCTTTAACCCAACACATGGGCAGTGTTCAAGCGAAGAAAGAAGAAAAACATTAAAAGAAGGTTAAAGTAGCTTGTGTTTACAATTTGCTTACCCATAAGCTTCTTTAGCACATCACCCTGAACTCTTTAGAACTCTTTACAGATTCAAGGCTTTTTATGATACAGTAGGAGGAGTACTCATATAAATGACTAACCTCCCCCCCCCCTCCCAATAATAATACCATACTATACTATAGATAAAAATATTATGAGGTCTTATTTTTTTTAAAGAAGAGGACAATTTAACCGTCAGGGAAAGAAAGCAAAATGTGTAAGTGCCTGTTTCCAGCAAAATGCTTAAATGTTAGTCCTTTTACATCGTGTTCTCATTTTTGCCAAATACTTTTGCGTAATACAGTAAAAAGCAGGGAACATTAGCTACGATCGATAGTGTGGTCGACGCCTCGGCGGCGTGAAACTAATGGACCGAGCTCACGTTTTAAAATTATCCATATGTACAAAGTACCCCTGCTAGTTAAGATTACATCTGTGTGGAATAGCTGAACAGATTTATTACAAACATGCTTATGCAAATGGACCAGACTTTCACTTTCAAAGGACCTAATCTCGTTTTCACATTGCTTCAAAAATAACACGATAACATAAACTGTTACAGAATCTTTTGTGCAGTTTAAATTAATAGTTAATTTATAAAAGTCAGACAACAGTAATGGTTATCAAGGCTTCAAATAAATTTGGATGGTTTTGCTAGAAGCATTTATTTTATGGAAGATCTGCCAAGATGTTCTCAATCATTTCATTGGGTAGGTAAATAACTTTTTGAAAAAATATTTTTAACGAAGATAAAGATACTGCAAACATTTTATAAAACAGAAAGGTATAATAAGTACCTACCTAGAATCCCTTTCGAAAGAGCATTCGCATCTTTTATTGAAATAAAAACACTCCAAATGGAAAAGACCTTGCAGGGGGTTGAGTTTAACTGTCTTTAACTTTTGCAAGGGTCGAAAACTGCTCTACGGGTCGGTTAGAACGTTCGCCCATAAATCTCGAGGCAGACAGTAACAATGTGTAACTGGCCTGTCTTCGGTCCTACGTACTCTCACTAAAAACCGTCGCAGACATTGTAATGGATTTTGTTGACACGATAATCTGGCACTACGCGATAATAAATATTAATATAGCCAGCTACAAAAGTTCAAAGACTGGGATATGCTGGTTTTTGTAACATTATTTTAACGGAAACGTAACACAAATATAATAAGTGAAAACACGGGTATTCACTTAAAAACACATTTCCAAAATGTTACGTATCATTTTTGTTTTTCTGAATGAGAACGTAACGTAATTGAAAGGAGAATAATAATATATTTGTTATATACACGCGATAGTAATAATTTGAATGCATTTCATTGTTTCTTTTAACTTTACCTCATCGTATAATATTGTTTCATTTATACGAGCTTGAAACAAGTGCAGGTTTTCACGTAGGTAGATCAAAGTTCGCTCAATAACATCCACTTTTACACTGATCAAAATGTTCGATATAAACATTAAGCCAAGCAATATGGTGACATATAGTAAACACGCAGTAAGTAAAAGTATAACAAATAAAAATAAAAAACGACTTAGACGCTTTAATCTTTGGTCAATTTTGCGCATGGTTGTATTATGATTATGAAAGAGAATTCTCTTTCATAATCATAATACAACCATGCGCAAAATTGACCAACGAGTAAATATGGTCAAAAAGTATCGTAATAAGGTCCAAAGTTAATACCTTTATTTTTTACGTTAAAGATATTTAAGATCAATTGTTTAGGAAAAATCTACTATATTGTGCTATGTAGTAAGGTCATTTTTCATTACCGCTTCGAAGATAACGGTACATATTTATGTATCAAACATTATATAAAAGCACAAAAAGCACAGGAGACATTATACCTATACAAGAGGTGGTGCCCAGTAACCAAAAGCGATAAGCAAGTTCAATGCCAGCCTAAAAAAATATTAGAAGACGGTTTACAACCACTGAAGTTATGAACAATACAAAAAACTGACTAGCGTTCTGCCAACTATATTAGGGTCAGCTTCCAAACCGAATGTAGCTGAATATCCGTGTTTTACATAGAGTGACTGCCTATTTGATCTCTACAACCCAGTTACTGGCTAACAGAATACCCTTTGGTAAGACTGGTTGCCAGATTTAAGAGTTTCTGACTACCCGTAATACTGTCAAAAATTAAAGACAGTCGGGACCGCAATGACTTTACGTGCTTTCCAACGCACGGAGGTGTCTCGATATGTAATGAAAGGTCACCCATCTACGAACCAACCGTGGTATGCGTTGCTTAACCTTCGATCGACCCATGTGGGCTGTGGCTACTATCATTTAGCCACGAGGCCCTCATATACCTAACATCATTGACCCGTCTTTGTCTTTGTTAATAGAGACAACGGAAAAAGGCTTTCAAACTTTACACATACTCGTAAGCTGAATAAGTCGAAGGTACTTATGGTTAAGGGATGCTTCTAAAATTCCAAGTTAATAGGCGTAACAAATATGTCTCTATCTTTGTAACGAAATAAGCAGAATGTATCTTAAACTTGTGCAATATTTTACTTAGTTTAAAGTTATTTTATCAGGAACATTATTTCGTATTAAAGTTAAGGAGCCGACGGTTGCCATTTCGGCTACAATAAGTTTGTAGTTACGATAAATCTTCATAAATGCAGATGACAGTGGAGAGTACGCCGAGAGTATAATGCACAATTATTATTGCTGCTTTTAACTAGCTTAGGTTGCAGCAATTATACTCTACAGTTGTAATGGCATGGCATGGCAGCTTGATTTTTTAATGAGCGAAATTACGATGATCCTTTACATTTGTATCTATCTAATAAACCAATTAAATGCGCAAATACCGGCTGATGTTTATACCGTCTGGACAAAAACAGGGTATAAAAGGTGAACGGAGGGGTCAGTCCATCTAGGTATACTAATAGTTATACAATATAACAGAATAGACAAAAAAAATCTTATTTGTTACGAGTATAATGGTACAGAAATCTCTATTTCCACAAAAAAAAAAAAAAAAAACTAAAATGTCCACAAATAATATAAAAAAACAAGTCTACGCGCGGAAATGATCAATGAATTCGTAGCGAAATGTAAAAAAAGTGTTATTTATTTTTTGTGAAAAAAAAAACTGTCACTCCGTTCACCTTTTATACTCTGTTTTTGTCCAGACGGTAAAAAAGTCAGCCGGTATAGTTCATTAATCTGCCTCCCATTTCTGTTTTGAAAATCGAAAACCTTTTTTAGCAACTTTAGCAACTTTATCCGCGTTCGCAATACTATTATTGTATAAACACTTAAGTCTGTTTATTGTATTTTGTTTTTGTGAGCTAATTTACAGTTGGAAACGTTGATTCAAGATAAAGTTTGATCTAATCTCAGTTATAATGGTAATCTTATTAAGGGCTGATTTCACCAATCAGATATCTTTTATCCGTGAAATAAAATTGACGTAAAAAAAACAAAATTTATTCGCAGGATTAGACTTATTCGAGGTGTAAAAGTTTGGTGGAATTCGCCCTTAGTCTTATTAGACTAAGGTGGGGTCTGGCAAAGGTTAGCTAGTATCTACATAGGTTAGCTAGTATCTAGATACTAGCTAACCTTTGCCTGATATCGAGTAGAACTAATATTGTATACTTACTTCTGCCCACGTACTCGTTCGCCTCGAAGTCGTAACAATTTACTAAAATTACTGTTTACTAAAATAACTGTACTTGCGAGGCCTTGAAAACCAACTTATACCATTTTTTGGTAAAGCAAGTTAAAAACCATTAAAAAGGATATTGCGAGAGAAAAAGCTGGCCAAGGGCGAGTCGGGCTTGACCCTGGCTCGGTCGCAGCTGTTTATTTCGCTGACAATTTGAGTAAAATAGCCGTTCTTATACTTGTCATGATTGACTGCTTAGCTCTTTATAGGTATAGCGTAATCCAGTCGGGGGTGCGGCAAATGAACATATATCACCCAGGCTCCCGGCTTATGGTGCTAGAAGGAACTGTGGGGTTTTAGTCGGTAGGAACCCTCCGTTCTCCCCAGATGGAGAGTATCCTTGAGGATTTCCCCACGGAAAAAAAGGTATAGCGTGATGATATTCTGGTCTAATCATAATCTCGGGGTAAACTGTTGTAAACTGTTGAAGAATACGAACATAATACAATATTGCTACTCACCCATTGCAAATAGCGGGGTGGTAGGGACATCGACGCGCACTGAAACCATGAATTCAGCACAAGATGCTAGACCTCCGAGCGTAGATTTTAAGTCGGTTAGCCAAAAATAAAATCTGCTGTTTCATAGAAAAGTAGATTAAAAGTCATCATCTGCATCTGCCTAGCCTTTTCCCAATTATGTTGGGGTCGGCTTCCAGTCTAACCGGATGCAGCTGAATACCAGTATTTTACATGGAGCGACTGCCTATCTGACCTCCACAACCCAGTTACTGAGTAATACGATACCAATTGGTAAGACTGGTTGTCAGACTTTCGGGCTTCTGACTACCCGTAACGACTGTCAAAGATCCACGAATGACAGCCGGGACCAACGGCTTAACGTGCTTTCCGAGGCACGGAAAAAAAGTGGACTAAAAGTAAAACTCGGAAAAACGCAGGTGCGGTGTCCCGTACAGCACGCTTTGGCGGGAGCTTCATTAAAAGAAAGACAGTCTCACAGTTTACGAGTGGCGCGAATCCATGACGTTGCGCACATGCGCACAGCTCGGGGTTTTGTAATAAACTGAAACTCGTCAATACATGATCGATATTGCGTAATCAGCTATTTTTGTATTTTAGTCGGACGACGCGATCAACATCAACCGAATTCAAGAAAAAGGGAGGTTATGTTTTGCAACGTTATTATTGCGTGTTTCAACAACAAAATATCATTGAAGAAAGTTGTGTTTTGCGAGTATTTAAGTAATAATATCTCAGCTCGTTTCATTAATTAATTGGTAAGTCCATTCGATTTTATCTTCTGGCAATTGTCTATAAACAACAAAACAGTCGCAGTTTTGTTCGAAGCAATCGTAGCCAACTGGAGAAACGCGTCGGCTCCGGAACAGGTAGATCATTTACGCTGTTATTTTCATTTACTATATTTATTTTTTAGAATATCTCTTCGTCACTTTTTATTCTATCGTCAGGTTCTTGAGGCCAGCAAGAGCGTGGCTGATGTAAAAACGACGGACCTGTAAACCAAGTTGAATCGCTGCTATGTTCGTAATCGGTAGTATTAGTGCCAAGATCCGCCACGTTGATGTCCGTCGGCACATAGTGCCACTCGTCAGCCTTATTTAGTTCGTCGATTTCTCCTAGACGATTAGCGATAAAAACTTTATATGATCTTCGATTATTTCTGATCCCAAGTAAAACAATAATTGAATCTGTCCAATAAATAAACAGAGGGGCAATTCTCGTAATTTTAAGACCGTTCACAGTCTGATCTCAGTCTCAATCTGTCAAAAAATACTTCTAATTTCCCTACATTTTGACAAGTTTTTGACATTTGTTTGTCGCTGAGATGAGACTGCGACTAGATTTTGAACGTTTTAAATTACGAGAATTGGCCTTCTGAACTTGGTTTCAAACGATGTTCCATTTTAATATTATTAGTCAATTTACACCCTAATAAAGCACGCTGTAGTTCTAGCCGCGGCTCGGAAATCGATTTCGTAGGTGTAACATTAGATTTACGTACTTGCGATAAACGATACAATGACACATCCATTGCTTGTTTCTTTACGCCAGTACGCAACTGTCGCGTAGGCGCTCGGCGATGCATCGCAAAATACGTCCAGTTCTATGTTTTTGTTACTTGCGCTGTTATCACTATCACAAAAATACCAACGCGGGATCCTAATGTTATTTATCCTTTTAGCTTGAATTATCCAACACTGAAACAATTTATTCAGTTCATCATTTAATTCTTCGTCCCATTTTATATTTATTTTCCAAGTTTCTCGCATTAATATCTTTCCTATAATGGTAAATGGTATCAGATAGCCATGAATGTCAAAAATAGACATTATAATACATAACAATTCTCGCTTAGTGGGTCTTCTTTTTAAATTTAAAACATCAACAGATATACGCTTCAAGGACAAGTCGAATCCCAACTCGTCACTAGCAGGGTACCATAATAAACCGAGTGTTCTTTCCGATTGATCTTTATCGAAAGTGCAACAGACACTGTCACTCAAAGCTTCCTTCGGAACGCTTTCCAAAACATCTAGTACATTGCTAGCCCAGTTGCGTACTTGTTTCGAATTCACCCTGTTGGTGAATAAAATAGACTTCTTGAATCATTTGCTTTGTGGGATCGACTTTGGGTAAACTATCGATGTAGTCGTCCATATAATGTTGCTTGCATATAGCGTCGACAGCCGTCGGATAAGTATCCTTAAAACGCAATGCATTTTTGCTTTTAATATGATGCGCGATAAAAGGCGAGCAGTTCGCGCCAAATATTAATGACGTCATAACATAATGTATTTACGTCCTTAGTAGCTTCGTCTGTAAATAAAAACCTTTAATTTCTATTCGAAGGAACATATCTTTAATATCCGCGATAACTCCAATTTGATACTCTCTAAACCTAAAAATGATTCAAAATAAAGATTGTAACAAGTCCGGGCCTGTCAATAAATAGTCATTAAGAGAATATCCCTGTGTTTTTGCGGCCGCGTCGTACACTAAACGTAATTTCTTCTTATTGGGGTTATCGACCCCGAAATGTGGTAGGTACCAAACGTGGTCGCCAAACTCCCCTTCGTTCAGCCTCCTGGCATAGTTATTCGAAAATATATGCTGCATACGTTCACGGTAACGCGACGCGTAAGTGTCGTCGGCTGACATTTTCCTTTCGACTGATTTTAATCGATTGTGATTTTGATAAGAAGAGGGCATAACAATGTTATCGTGTTTCCAAGGCAGTTCCACATTCCACTGATTGTCAACTAATTCACATGTGTTATTTAGTATGGTGATAGCACGCAACTCACCCGCATACTGTCGCGGTTGTTTTGATCTATGGACTCTAACGCAAATGATTTTCTTACAATTTCGTTCAACTCGGAATCACAACAATTTTGCGCGCTGTCATCACTAGTGATACGATCAGCTGACATGTTTGTCATAGTTATGTTATTTACAATGCCGTGTACACACCACCCTAGTGGTGTCTTTGTGACATAAGGTTCATTTTTCCTATTCCCTTTTAAACACAAGATAGCTATGAGATCGTAATTATCCTGTCCGATTAATAACTTAGGTTGTGCGTCACATTTAGATAGGAGCTATGAGATCGTAATTATCCTGTCCGATTAATAATTAAGGTTGTGCGTCATATTTGCACAAGTCGTAGTTAATATAGTCCGAATAATTACTAAAGTTCATACACGATAAACGTTGAGTAGGTAAATTAAGTTCTTTTATTTTAAGAGCACATAAATTAAAACGATCTCCTGTTTTATTAGAAATGTCAAAACATACGTTTTCTGCTTGGCACACAATTTCATCGGAGTCCCAATGCACAGCGGGCGCGCATGGTAATTATCTTACCGTGAAGTCCCGCCTGATCAGTGAGGTTGTTACCTTGAACTATGGAAGGTCTATGTCCCCTGCCTGACCAATGATAATATAATAATAATAATATATATTTATATTATTATTATGTCGTTTATTTATTTACTTATCTTATTTTTACATTTTTAAATATAAAAATTAAGTATAGAAAAAAACAATTTAAAATTATAAAAAAATAGTGATCCATCGATGTCGGGAGCAGGGTCCAAGCTACCGGTGGATCGGGCTCCAGAGACAGGAATCTCCTCACAATGCGAGCCGTATCGAGGAGTACTGCCTTTTGAATCAGGCCCTTAATCCAACCGTCTCACGAAAGCCTCGATAGATGTTGATCGAGGCTTTCGGCAGTATATGTAATAATAGATTTCGTTAGACCTAAAATCTAAACCAAGCGTGAGCTAATTCTCGATTCATCCGCTTTCATATCGCACAGTCATTAAATATGTCCATTTCAACCGCGCGGCCAACTCATAAAATTGGATGAAACTTTACCAGGAATTAGTAGTAATTTGTTACTATACACAACTCTTTTCCTGAATTTGTTGCAAAAAAAACTGAGATGCTATGACCAAAAATAGTTGGCCGCTAGAACCGCCACTTGCCGTAGTCATCGCCTGTGATTACACAGAAACTCAATAATGCAGATAGGCGAATGATACATCAAAAGAAAGGTCTTAATTTGTTGTATTTGTTGCAAAAATAAAAAGCATCAAAACGTAAATATACAAAAGCTTATGCTATATTTAGTTTCCAGGTTATGGGTAGGTAGATATCTCACAATTAGTTGCTAATTTGTTGCAGCGAATAAACAAGAAAAATACTAATAGGTTAGGAAATAGGTTCAATCATTTGTTACAGTCGATTTTAGTTGGCCGCTCGGACGGCAATATGCCTAAAATACAACGGCGTTTATTTCGTTATTAAAAATAGGTTCAAGCTTAGTTAAAGTACTAATCGACAGGTAACGTAACCTAAATTGGATAAATGTGGCGAAAATAACGGAGAAATTCATATTTTAGGAGATATCCACTGAAATATTTAAGTATGAAACTGTAAGAGAGTAGAGTGACCATGATTACATAAGTACGAAGGCATGTTTTTAAAATATAATAGGTAAAAAATTAAAAGAAAAAAACTTTTTAAAAACAAGCTTTTATTACTTGTTAATAAAAAGAACTAAAAAGTTAAAAATAATGTTAACCTGCTAAGAAATAAAAAAAACTTTAAAATCAAGCTTTTATAACTTGTTAATAAAAAGAACTAAAAAGTAAAAAAATAATTTAAACCTGATAAGAAAAATACCATTATATAGGTACCAACTAAATAAAAGCGTGTTAAATTTTGATGGAACAGTAAAGAACATTTAGCATATTACACCTTCATTATTTTTCTTTTACAATCATAATGTGTGTGTGTTGTGTCGTTTAATTACTGTGTTCCTATGGCCATTTTCCAGCTCCATCATCAGTCCCTGGTTACTATCTAGCACCAAAGTACTCGTCAAGACGACTCATATGAGCCCGAACTCCATGGGGTTGTGTCGTTCAATTACTGAGTTCCTATGGCCATCTTCCAGCTCCATCATCAGATCAGCTCATAATACATTTCTACGCTTTTGAACGGAGCACATGCTATAGAGCAAATTTACAACTGTAGAACAGACATATCAAATTCATTTTTCCAAAATAATGACTGCAGATGCAACGTGGCTTATATATTTGAAAAAATATTTATAAAATATTTTACAAGTGCTCAATACTGGAAAATATGTACAAATTGTAATTACATGTAATTGAAAAGAGAACATGCATTTATTTTAATTAACCTGGATGTTTTGAAGTATTTTGGAATATCAAGCTTAGAAGAAGCGATGATTTGTTTTGATGAAACAATTAACACGATGTGTCAAAAATGTGACACACAGTTAAAAGGTGAACTTAAGTTAAGCGAGATCATAACTATTGATTTAAACGGAGCTGCAGACTTAGTTTTACTCACTGAACTACCGATTACTATAAACATTAAAGATAAATATTATTTCTTAGTTGGTGGTATAGAATTTATACCAGGCACAAAAATAGGCCACTATAAATGTCATTTTTTAAATAAAAATACATATTTCTGTTACGACGACAATTCTCTTAAAATTGAAATAAGTACCTACCTGTAAGAAATTATGTCTACATTCTGTGTCTTACATATATTCGTGTCTTGTATTCGTTTATAAATGTTTTGTTAGATTATAAAGATTTTGTACTTATCTTGTTGACTTTTATTACTTGACTAGCTTCTGCCCGCGGCTTCGCCCGCGTGGATGTCGGAAATTAACTTGTCGGAAATTATTGTGCTAACAGGATAAAATGTATGTGCTTCCCCAGGACGCCAAATCAGAAGTTCAGTGGTTTAGGCGTGAAAATGTAACATACAGTTTCAAGTTCAAATCCTCCCCTTAAATACTGAATTACCCGTTTTTGTCCCGTCAGTGGTAAATTTTCGACAACTTTACATACTCATTATTAATTATTTTCTGTAAAAACTATCAATACTGAGTTTCGAGTTACTCGGACCGCGCATTCAATTTCTTCCACACAAACTTCACACCTCTATATCCC
Source organism: Apamea anceps (assembly GCA_951799955.1). NCBI lineage: Eukaryota > Metazoa > Arthropoda > Insecta > Lepidoptera > Noctuidae > Apamea > Apamea anceps. The sequence goes on along the minus strand of OX637500.1, from coordinate 17,873,953 downwards.
CCTTTGAGGGGTAGTTTTGAAAAACTTATAATGATAAACTTTATTACTTACTAAGGCAAGTATTCTTGCCAAGTTTCAAGTTTATTAACTAAATGAATAAGATTTTTCATATAAACTGTATCCCCCGCTTTTCACCCCCACAGAGGTCGAATTTTCAAAAATCGTTTGGGATTATTCATAACATGATTCAAAGATTATTTATACCAATTTTCGAGTTAATCAAGCCACGCATTATAATCCTCCCTTGTAAAATTAACAACCCCTTTTCAACACGTTAGGGGTAGATTTTTGAAAAACCCTGAATTATGTTACTCTTTATTTTTGGTCTTAAGTATAAACACTGAGTTTCGAGGTAATCGGACTGTGCGCTAAAATTCTTCCATACAAACTTTGAAACCCCCCAATCCCTTATTAGGGGGTAGTTTAGAAGAAAAAAAAACTGACAGTCTTCATAATTTATTTAGATAAGTATTCGTGCCAAGTTTCAAGTTTATTAACTCAAGGAATAAGATTTTTCATACAAACGAATTCCCCCCTTTTCACCCTCTTAGGGGTGGAATTTCGAAAAATCCTTTCATAGTGCATGCCTACTTTTCACGAAGAACACACCCTCCAAATTTCATGTCTCTAGGACCAGCGGTTTAGGCTGTGCGTTGATCTATCAGTCAGTCAGTCAGTCAGTCAGTTAGTCAGTCAGTCAGTCAGTCAGTCAGGACTTTGAATTTTATATGTATAGATTTTTTTGCCTTTATGTTGATTTTGAACAAAGAAATTTTAATCGATATGTGATTTTGACTTTTATAAAATATGCTGTGGATGCCTTAAAGTGTAAACACTCGCCTTAAAAAATTAAGATATGACTATCGAACATTACAATAATCACGGTTCAGTCTCACGTCATTGTGAAAATTCATGGTCACCCTACACTCTTACAGTTTCACACTTATATATTTTAGTGGATATCTCCCAAAATATGAATTTCACCGTTATTTTCGCCACATTTATCCAATTTAGGTTACGTTACCTGTCGATTAGTACTTTAACTAAGTCTGAACCTATTTTTAATAACGAAATAAACGCCATTGTATTTTAGGCATATTGCCGTCCGAGCGGCCAACTAAAATCGACTGTAACAAATGATTGAAATTATTTTTTTAGTATTTTTCTTGTTTATTCGCTGCAACAAATTAGCAACTAATTGTCCATACACATAAGCCTCTATTAATTTGATATTAACGGTAAGATACCTACCTACCCATAACCTGGAAACTAAATATAGCATAACTTTTTGTATATTTACGTTTTGATGCTTTTTGTTTTTGCAACAAATACAACAAATTAAGACCTTTCTTTTGATGTATCATTCGCCTATCTGCATTATTAAGTTTCTGTGTAATCACAGGCGATGACTACGGCAACTGGCGGTTCTAGCGGCCAACTATTTTTGGTCATAGCATCTCAGTTTTTTTTGCAACAAATTCAGGAAAAGAGGTGTGTATAGTAACAAATTACCACTAAATCCTGGTAAAGTTTCATCCAATTTTATGAGTTGGCCGCGCGGTTGAAATGGACATTATAAAATCATATGTACGTTCCACTCGTTAAAGTATTGGTTCTGTTATTTGCAGATGTTATAAGGCAAAGATGTACCTACTTTCTCAGGTAAATAAAAAGTCAAGTTGTCCGAGCATTAAGCGAGAAAGATTAAATCGGGATTTGAAGGCTATTTTTGAATTTAGGTACCGATACCAGAAAACTTTCTCGTGACCAAAATTGTTGGTAAGAAAGCACCGAATTTCTGTATATTTATTTTATTAATAATAACTAGCTGTGGTCGTAGCTCTCATTTCATAGACTAAAGCCATAGAAATTAAAGCAAAAAAAATATACCTTAAAACTATAAAAAACAGAATACAAAGACTGCCAATAGGCACCGCACCGCATAATTTTAGATGACTACACAAGGTGTACCACCTGAAGCTAAGTTTCAGCTGAGTGCCATACGCTAGCGGCTAGAACAAAAAAACCTAGGACTAATGTACTGTTTCGGGTTCGAGTAATTGTGCAGGTATGGATTAATAGTGTTAATAACTCTAGGAATCTTACTATTTAGTGGTGACGATTATTTTCGGTACAGCATCCAATTTCTGTAGAGTTTACCCACGGCTTTCGCTTTCGCTGCCTAATGTAAAAGGTGCGGGTGTAATTCGAGATTTTCCTTGAAACAAGAAGCTTTACTTCATTCAGAATTACAGAATTTGGAACAAACACACTCGAAAAATAGTTTTTGAAGTTGTTGTTGTTTTTGGTGTTGTTTGTTGTTGTTGTTTTTGAAAAATGTATATAAGTAGTTTATCAGCCATCTAGTTACCATAACACTAGCATTAGGTTGCTTAGCTTGGGACTAGATGGCGCTGTGTGAAAATGTCCAGGGATATTATTATTATTATTATTAATTCTCCGAAAAACAGTTCATCCCAGATATACTCATAATTGTCCATTTTGTAATATAAATACAAAATTCTTACATTATGACATTTATCAAAGTAAATATACATGGCGTAACAAGTATGAGAAAAAGTTCAATTCAATCATTTCAATGATTACCTACCTGTGAAGTTTAAAATATGGAAAAATAAATAGCACCAAACAGTTAAGTAATAAAATTGTTTCTTTGAAAAACCAAACACTGTTTATCATAAGGATTCAAACTTAACAAAAAGATTATAAAAATAAATAAATAGACAAGAATAATCCAGGTATTGGTATACCTGGATTATTCGAGTATACCTGTATAGTGTATATACGAGTTGGTGTCCGCAGTACCACATATTGCAGCATTGGCAAATGCTACATTATAATTTTATCACGAACGAACTTTTATAACAAATCCAACCTTATTTTTTAACCAGAAAGGTTTTTTTCTTCATATTGGTTTTGAAATTAGAAAACAAAACACTGAAACTAACTAAAAGTGTCATGTCTTTTCTCTTACCAAGATTTTTCATTTGAAGGATTTTTTGGACACAGGATGGAAGTCTGATATATTATTTTTTTCTGCTTTCACAATGAAATTATTTCGCTACAATATTAACGGTAAACTATAACGGTTTGAACGAAAGAGTTCTGTGCGGTCATCCACTGGATCAAAGGGCATTGTTCCCGAAAATAAACGAATTGTACATCCACTCTTTATTAGTGGTCCACAAGACCACAAGTTTAATAACCGACGAAAAATTTCGACGCTATGGGGTCTAAACTCATGTGCTGAATCCATGGTTACAGTTTGCGCGTCGATGTCTCTGCCACCGTATTTTTTAGCTTATTTTTCAGTAGAGCCTATTACTTATTATACCAGCCGTATATTATCATTGTTACAATTTTGATCAAGCGGTAATTTAAATTATTATCTTGCTTCCTAATAACGAATTGACTTGGTGCCAATTACCCATTTAGGACGTCGTTGTATTTATTTAGTTACGTAAGTTTAGGAACGTTTGCAAACGTATCTTAATCGACGCGTAACAAGAATACACATTTATTATAGGACTCGAACACCAAAGACGTCACGTCGACGTGACGTCGACGTCACGACGTAATCCTTTTTAATAATAATATTCGTTTTGTCTTTTGCTAAGTTTTTATTACTATCTTATTTTACTTACCTAAATCAAAACGCGTTCAAGCGAAGATTTTCCTCTTTTTTTCACTACAATATGTAACCCTAATCAGTTGTGATAGGTATTTACTGTGGCGGACATTATTATCGTTTGATTTGTTCACAAGTTAATACAATATGCTCTTCGGTGTGGAGTTAATTAACGTGAAAATTAGAGAGCCAATTTGCTGGCAAATTGATTAAGTACTATACTATTATGCTCGCCCCAGCAAATTATTAGGCATTTTTGCTAGTACTAAATGGTGGTGTCGCGGTGGGCCTATTGTTAATGTCTACACAAATAGCCACCTGCTCCAATGGATGCGGGAAGTACAGAACCGGTCGAAGTGGAGGTGCTAAGTGTTATGTATTATCTGGGTTGGGCTTAAAACAATGAACATGATCTGTACCACAGAGCTATAGGCTTAGAGTCTGTTGTAATAGATTTGGATGACTGTAGTACTGAACTGAGACAACTCTTGTATCAATTTATGGACGAAACTTATGAATATATATATATATCTACACAAAATATCTATATACTTCTATATATACAGGGTTTCAAAAAATACTTTACAAAAAAAAAACCCAAATGTTGCGGACATTTGGGTTTTTTCGTATTTTCCTAGTTCTAGCTATTCTCGACTTTAGCGGACAACCTCTACAGTACTGAAAACGGAATTTACTTTATGGATATTAATCATGCAATATCGAACAACAAATAGTAGATGTTTTGATTTAAACCGTTTACGAATATCGTGAAATACACTCGACACGCGAAACGGAAACTTTGAATGAATTCGTTTATTTATTGACTATTGCCGACGGACTTGCTGGAGCTGCAGTGCAAGTCTTTGTTAACAAAATATATTCAAAAATTTTGATACTATAGTAATGTGGAAGTTTTAGGTGATTTATTGTTCATTTAATATGTTGGTATTCATTGCATGTACAAGGTGACAGGGACGCACAACCTGTTACCATGGATTCAATACATGAATCTGAACCCCCCTAGCGATGAAAAGTTTTCGTCGGGTATTAAAAAATAATTAGCTGTTCAGTAAAATTTGACCATCTGCTGCTTCATAGAATCATCTGCTGTTTTAAACTTTTCTATGAACCAGCAGATTGTTTTATGGTAACCGACGAAAAATTTCTAGGCTAGGGGGTAATCATGTGCTGAATCCATGGTCACAGTTTGCGCGTCGATCTCCCTGCCGTCCTGTATACAGCGATCTGAGAGGCAATAAACCGATATTAGCTCAATTTTATTCTAATATTGAACTGTTCTTAATTTGTATCCGAAGGCCAATCCGTAATTTAAAACGTTCAAAATCAAGTCGCAATCTCATTTCAGCGACAATCAAGGTCAAAAATATAGGGTAATTAGAGGTATTTTTGACAGATTGAGATCAGACTGTGAACGCTTTAAAATTACGAGAATTGGCCCGTTGTTGTTTGTTTCCTTCCACATATTGTAATTTTTATTTTATGTGAAATCGAATTATTAAAAAATGTTGTTGTGTGCATCTCTGTGTTTAGTCATAAAAAATATTACATTAGGGCAACAGTAATTGGATACTTTTCCGACTATAAGTAGTTTTAGTCAAATTACAATAAACGTCGCTTCACAACAGAGTTAATCCATAATTATTATTATTATTTTTTTAATGATATGTGACAGACTAAAGGTACGCTTTAAAATAGGTACAGGTAAAGGTAATAAGGGCTGGTGTGCATAACTTCTCGTCAAAGCGCGTATTTTGCGTACAGATTACCTAATCATAATAATGATTGGTGTGCCATTATCAATAGGCTGATTTTGATAGTGTCTTCTTCTAACATATTTTTGATGTCGGAAATAACTTATACATACTATTGGGTAATATTACATGATACAGAACTAAACAGAGCTTTAACAAAGTTCTCGTCTCTCTTTGGCGAGAGATTTCTAACGTATGTACATTATTTATTTATAAGCCGGAAAACAAACCTTATGTTTATATAACGTAAGCTTTTGCCAGCGACCTTTTGCTTTTTGCTAGCATAAAAAGCTTAAGTCCGTCTCTAGGTACAGTCAACAAAAGAGATAAGTATGCAGGGTCGTCCGATACGGTTGAAGTTTAGTAAGAAACGGATTGGTGTTTTCGGATAAAATTTTATTTAAATAATAGAAAACAGCAACAGTTCATTTAACAAACTAAATTTCATTCGAAATCATCGATCGGTTTCTTACTAAACTTCAACTATATCCGACGATCCTGCATACTTATCTCTTTTGTCGACTATACACGATATAGGTAGGGAACAAAACGTAACATAATTTGAAAAACATAGACTAATCCCTACTAGACTTAGTAGGTTTTTACTAGAACACTCTTAGGACTGATTTTTCAATCGAAAGATATTTTTTATTCATGTGCTTTCTCCAGAATTAGCTTACTGACAGGTTATTGTTATTAGTATTAACTTATTTATTTATTTTACTTCGATGGTCCTAGTTTTTTATCTGTGACTTCCAGTGACAGCTATGTGACCAGAACCCAGCAATGCATAAATGACGGCACGGTTGGCGCAGTGGTTAAGCGATTGACTGCTGCGCTGCGTGTCGCGGGTTCGATTCCCGCACGGAACAAATATTTGTATGACCTACATGTATTTGTTCCGAGTCTGGGTGTTTTTCTATCTATAATATGTATGTATTTACAAAAAAAAAATGTAGATAAGTAGTTTATCAGCCATCTTGTTACCATAACACAAGCATTAGGTTGCTTAGCTTGGGACTAGATGGCGCTGTGTGAAATGTCCAGGGATATTATTATTATTATTATAAATATGTAAGCTGTCACACCCTTTATGCCTGGAGGCTTTTATTTAGGTAGTAAGTTTTATTTACATTTTAATTAATTATTTTTCTACATTTCTACAGTTTTATTTACATTTTAATAGTATAGTTTTTATTATATTTGTTGGTATATTGGCGTGGCTAGCTGACATAAATTGCAAGTAATTTAATTTTATGTTATGTGCCTTGTAATGTTAATTACTTAACGCCTAGTATTGTATACAATCAAGTATCAAGTATTTTCTAACTGAACAGACTAGCTCTGCTTCTGGGGAGTCTGTTGCGCCACTTCTTCTTCCCAGCGATAGCACTAGGAAATGGTGAAGGGCGGGCGTTTTCGGGGGACTGTCTTTTGTAATTTTGACGTTCGAAAAGCTGATTCTCAGCCTAATTTGAATAAATGACTTTTGATTTTGATTTGATTTATTCGTGGAATAAAATCGACGTCTGATAGTTTTTGATTGAAAGAACTGTCAAAAATTCATAATTATTACTCCGATAAAATTATCTGGCGTTGGATAAATCAGCCCTTAAACATATAAATGATTAAATAAAAAACGTTTTCTTGAAAATCATCATTATAAATGGGTAGATGTAGTTAAATTACCTACTTACGTAGAATAAAACCTTGAGAGGGGCTTGTGGCTAAGTAATAACATCTGCACGGGCCGAGCGGCCAGGTTAAGCTACGCTTGTCGCTGTTGGTCTGTAGATGGGTGACTATCTTTACATATCAAGATTACGTACCTCTGTCATTCGTGGATCTTTGGTAGTAGTTACGGGTCGACAGATGACCGAAAGTCTGACAGCCAATCTCACCAAGGGGTATCGTATTACCCAGTACTTAACTGGGTTTCAGAGGTCAGCAGCAGGTTCAGATTCTATTTTATTACAAACTGGCTACCGGCCGCGGCTTTACCCGCGTGGATGTTGAAAATTATAGGTTTAAAGATTCTCAAAAAAGACACAAAGTCATTTACATGATAATGGTGCTTAAAAAATTAAATTATATAAAGTTCGTCACAGACGTCACGGTAGCAATTATGATGAATTATCTCACGGGAACGTGCTACCTAGACCAAAAGTACGCTTGGCTATGTTACTCCTTAACTGATGTTAATCCGCTATCTGCCAGTAAAAGTTCTGTCAAAAGCCGTTTCGGAGATTAACCGAAACAACAGACAGAAAACATTTATAAAAGAAATATAAGTACCGTATATTCTTTTAATTACGCATTTAGTAAAAAAGCTGTTATTTTGACATTACAAACAGACACATTTTTTTTATTTGTATGTTTAGAAAATGCACTATATAGCCTGGAACTCCGCTCATAACAATAATACATAGTTTCTACTAACAAATTGTGTTGGGTTTGTATTTGTATCTCTTAGTGCTTGTAAGTTACGTGGCGGGTAAGTTCAAGTTAATTTTCATTACATCTTCGAGCACCAAATACAAAACACCTAGTATAGTATCATAGTTAGTTGAGTAAAATACGTAACGTATGCCAAGACCGTGTCGCTCGGAAGACTCCGTGCTCACTAAACACAATTCATGCTACGGTTGGCTGATCACTTCCTCACCCTACGCCTCTCAAAATAGTTGATTGGTAAATGTGGCTTTGACTACATGAAGTGAGACAACGTAAGCCTTTAGCGTCTTTGGCGAAACATACGCACTTAACTTAATGATCGAAAGGGTGTATCCAATTTAGTGGTTGCTTTCACTATATTGATATTTCAGCTACGAAATAAAACGGATCCGCAACACCTTATTTGTTTCATAGGTGCGTGTAATTGAAAGTGACTGTTTAGACTTTTCTACAACTTAGCATTCTTAGATTACCAAAGTACCTACTCTATAGAGTAGAGATAATTAAATCTTTCAATATTCCTTACATTCAAAGATTTAATCGTTACTCTATTTGACTGATCCTCAAAAAACTTATTGACCTTCTAATGATGTACGCTTTTTTAAATTAATGAATCTCCAAAAACTTTGAGCTTTTATGACGCACACTTAAAAAAACGCCGCGTTTTAGCTTTCTGGTTCTTTCTTACAGTTGTTCGCGGTAACTAAGCTAGGGGTGATGGTTAGGTTAGGTTACAACTGCGACAAACCGCGCACGAGCTTAGCGAGCGAAGCGAGCGGTGCCGCGGCAGGACCCGGCGAGCGCTTTATCCAGTTTGTTTGCAGTTACTTGGCTATTTAGTATTTCTATGCCCCAAAAGTAAGAATGATTTGAGTTTCAAAACAAGAGGCGCATTCATTGTACGAGTAGTAGTGTTAAATAATTTTTTTAGGAAATCAAAATGAAAATTATTTGAGGTTGGATTAAGTATTATTACAAACCGTATATACGATGGCATCTCATTAGCAACAGCTTTAGGGGATGTGTTTTCAAAAATAATGATTCGACTAATATTTGTTTATAAACAGACACTGAAGCTGGCACTTACAGCCAGCTTCCATGTTTCTGACTTCAAAAATGACGAACTGCTACATAATGCCAGCATCTATTGCTATTATGCAAATGTTTCTACAAAACTATGATAAAACTTTTACTAATATATAAACAGAAGTCAAAGTACCAATTTCCACGTTTCTAACTTCAATAACGAAAACCCCATCCAAATCGGATCAGTAGTTTTTGAGAAAATCGCGGACATACAAACATACATACATGCATACGGGTCAAATACAGAACCTCCTTTTTTGAAGTCGGTTAAAAATGACGAAGTTCTATTGAAATAATAATTCTTTTCAAAAATCCTTTCTCAGTTATGTAACCTTCGTTATGTAAAAGTCACTCTCGTCGTCACTCGTCTTTGTCTCTGGTGTAAAATTTCTTGCTTCTAGACCCAGCTTTAGGCTGTGAGTTGTCTGTCAGTCAGAATCAATCAATCTGCCTTAGCCCAGTTTCCAGCCTAACCGGATGCAGCGGAATATCAGAATTTTACATGGCGCGACTGCCAATTCCCGTAATTAAAAACGTTCAAAATCTAGTCGCAATCTCATCTCAGCGACAATCAATGTCAAAAATGTAGGAAAACAAGACGTATTTTTGACAGATTGAGACTGAGATCAGTCTGTGAACGTTCTTAAAATTACGAGAATTGCCCCTCTAACTTCCACAACCCAGTTGTTGTAGCGTTGTATGTCAGTGAATGAATGTATTTAAGATTTTTATTAAGTAGAAGATATTTTATAATCCAGCTAATTAGGTATGCGTTGTTGCTTATTATTTTCTCTATACTATGATAACGTACACACGGCTACACATCAAGCTATGCATTTCCAGTTTTAGCTGACCTCGCATTGTATAGGTTTTTCGTACAATCACAAGTCAGCTTATACTGGTTATGTATAGCTTGATGTGTAGCCGTGCGTACCTATGATTTATTACTGATACCGCGCAGATATTTATTCATAAAGCTCACCCATCACTAGCTCTCATGAGCATATTACCTACAGCACAAGTAAATAAATTAATTAAAGTAATTAAAAATTCACTGCACCTTATTCCCGAGACTCAGATACTTTAGAAGTATGCTGCGCGTTATTCATTAATTAAAGTGGACCTAGCGGCAAAGATGCTATTTGACATAGGAAAATATGCCTTATTGATTGGACAGGTACGTATGATAATATATTATAATGAAATACTCAAGTCGGGTGTACGCATCTCTCTCGGGTATTTCATAATAAACATAACATCACACGTTTCATAATTTATCTTATTTATAACTATAATAAGAATAATGAGAAGAGTCTGTTAGTTTGTTTGAACGCGCTCATCTCTAGAACTACCAGTCGGATTTGAAAAAATATTTTGCATTTGATAGCCCAGTTATTAAGAATGCTGAAGAGTACTTAATTTCACGGTAGGACCTTTAGGATCCAAGCAAAAAAATTGTCAGAAAGATCGCTGAGCGCAAACGTGGCAATAGCGCAGGCGATGTGATGTGACAGGATGGGTGGTCAAGTTTCACACGGATGAAGTTGCTGGCAAAAGGTAGGGTAGGTATAAAAATCAATCTTACTAAATACATGTTGTGATACCGTATTACCTAGCATCGCGACCTTATACCAGCCGATTTATGTAGGATCTAGACTTAGGTGCAGTGAGCTTCAAGTGAACTGTCCAGAGTGTCAATCCCAACATCAGATGGAATGACAGCTCACTTCACCTAAGTTTTCACGGTGAGATTTTAAGAGAATAAATCGGCTGTAGGTATAATTATTATTTTACATGTAGTTACAGCAATTAAGAAAAATGCAGAGGGGCCCGTGGCTAACAGAGGGGCCCGTGGCTAAATAATAATAACAGCCGCACAGGTCGATCGGTCAAGTTAAGCTACGCTTGCCGCGGTTGGTCTGTGGATGGGTGACCATCTTTACATACCGAGACCCCTCCGTGCCTCGGAAAGCACGTTAAGCCGTTGGTCCCGGCTGTCATTCGTGGATCTTTGACAGTCGTTACGGGTAGTCAGAAGCCCGAAAGTCTGACAACCAGTCTTACCAAGGGGTATCGTATTACCCAGTAACTGGATTGTGGAGGTCAGATAGGCAGTCGCTCCATGTAAATTAAGAATTCTAAAACTGGTACCTTTTGCTAGGTAAATTTGCGTACTGCCACAAAAAATAATTAATTTATTTTAACTTTCTTACCTTGAAGTATGAGTATATTATAGTAACATTCGCTCTATTTTATAATTGGCAAATATTCTGTGAAAGACGGAGCTAATCCATTGGGCACCATTTATACTCATCAAAACTGCATAAAGATAAATCCATCCATGTCGAAATCATATACCTACTGTACAGAAGAGAAACTTCCATACCCGTCCTACCATAAACTGAAGTAGACATAAATTGATAGGTATATTTTTTTTGTTTAGCCTACACTGTGCCACTGCTAGGCTGAGGGCTTCTCCGAAGGCCTTCCAGGAAGTCCTTTCACGCGCCACCTCGAACCATATTTAACTCTCAACACTTTAGGTACTTAAGTGTTGTAACATACACCTGTCGAATTTATAAAAAAGATTTGAAATAATAAACGGTTATCAAAAATCGAATCACGCCAGTGCCAATATACATACGGTACGGTCAGCGACAAAAGTCGATTAACACTGCTACTTTTACATAATTCATAATATAATCTAAATTGACACAAAATTATTCAGTACATTGTATTTCAGCATTTCTTGTAGTAGCAAAGAGTTAATTTTTTTTCAAGTTTACTCCTGTTCCGATTTATTTAGCTGAATAATAAAGATTTACAAAACTGAAGTGTTAATGAACTTTCGTCCCTGACTACATAATCAAGCTATCCAGTTTTAGCTGACGTCGCATTGTATATGATTTTTGTATAATGAGAAGTCAGCTTAAACTGGAAAAGTATTGATATGTCGTAGTGCGTACACAATTTTGGTTGCTTTGGTACCTATCGGTTTTATCCAGTCAAATATTGCTTTGTTGAGCCTTACCATTCATGATTGAATGCACAAAGATAGACTCGAATTTAACTGACTGCATCGACGCCTCACAATGGGGCAGAATACAATGTACCGAAGTTATTGCTTGCTAAGGACAAGCTAACCGCATTTTCACCTCACAGTGGAAGGACGCATATTTCACGTTCTAACCCAAATACAATGGTCAAAGGTACCATTTGCTGGTTCGGGCAACGATCGAACCAGAACACTGTACCTTAAAAAAATAGTAATTATTTCTAATTTTCATTACAATACTGTTAAGATTGTCGTATGCCTATTTCTACTTGATATTTGTACGCCATTAATTTTTTTTTAATTAATGGCAACGCATAGAGATCTCTGTACCTATTATATTTATAACACCTATGTTTAACAAATAAAACACTTTCGACTTTCTTTGTATTGGCACTGTCGTTTCATAAATTTTAATTAAACTTTCATGGTTCAGATTCGAACAATGGCCAGTCAGGAATTCAACGTCATTTTGACATCCATATCCGAAGCGAAGAAGGTAAACTGAGACCTCTGCAATATCCTTTGCCAACGTTATTGACTAAAGGGAAAATGAACAATTCGGTAACATAACCCCCCCGCCTCCCCTCTTCCGGGACTTTCACCAAGTTCTCTCCAATTTTTTTCATTTGCTTATAATTTATACTAAATTTACCGACCAACCACATACTGCTAAGAAAATTTTATTCTCTTAAATATGTTTGGCGCTGGACTATTATGACAGGAAACCAATGATGGTCTATTAATGATAATGATGACATTCCATTTGGAGACGAAGTCGCATATAATAGGGCGCATCTCAGTGTATTTGTCTAATATACGTCCATTGTCTCATTGAACCATTGTCATTGGACCATTGACAAAGGAAATCCTAATAAACAGGTATAAAAAGTTGAAAATTAGTATTCAAATAGAGTGAATGTCGCCAGTGGCCGGCTCGCGCATCCCACCGCTGATGTAGGGTCGAAGCGGTGTTTGCTCGTAAATAATAACTTCATGCATAAACAATGGGCGCCATCTCCTAGCCTGGCTCCTTCGCTCGCGACGACGACACCCATTCATGATTTTCAGTAAAATATAACCGAGGAAAAGTGATATTGAACTCTATTTTCACACTTGTTGTTTCGTTTCAAATGCAAGATTGATTTATTAGTGGAGTTTTCATATTTCATACGTGTGAAATATTCGCAAAACAGTTCTAGTATTATTTTGTTATATCGTTATTTGCTATTTAAAAACACTGTCGCTTTGTTGGTCTGTGCATGATTCGAGCGATGTTGTTCGAATAATACTCTTGCACACTAGTTTATTAATCATTCCAAGGTTGGATGTTTATCTGACTGTGCTACAAGGTTCCATTGCGAGCACATCATTCCAATTGCAAATTATTTCATCGTGCTTCGAAACTTCTCAATTTCGGGAGAGCTTTGTTATGTTAGGTTCAATGGACCTGCTTAAATGTTTAAGAGTCAACGGCTCATTAAGCTTGAATGCGTGAATTGCGGTGTGGACGCAACCTGAAATGAGAAAACATTTAAGTAAGGTAATGTCAACAGCGTTCATGTATTGACGTGCGGTATAAAAATGTCTCGGACTGTCTCTCCTACATGTATGTGAAGTACGAATAACAAATGGCGGTTACGGCCTGATTGAGATCTAATTTACTGGCTCACATTCTGAGAACAGCCGCATTCTAAATCACAATAATGGCAAACGGGCCTCGTTCTAGCTCAAGCCTACAGATTACGTGTATTGTAAACGGTTTCTCCCACACATTACAGTGTTCGGTGTCGTTAAATTTAATTAAGGATGTTGGTATACGGTATCGATATGTTAATGGGCAGAGTTCTCTTCCAAAATTCATAAGTACGGTAACAGGTGTAAAAGCAAATTTCAAGTATTTAAATAAATGGGTTTCCCTTAGTCCCGCCAGACAAGCGATAACGCGTTTATAAACGGCTAATCACACTGCGTAGTGTTTAGATATCTGTAGTTCGGTGCCGGGAGTCAGCTTAAGATTCAGAGGTTTGAACCCCGACAGGCGTTTTACTTTGTGTAAATGATTTCATCACTACTGCTCTCAAAACGATGAAGGAAAATATCGTGAGGAAACCGGTATGTCCTAGAACCAAAAATTCGAAGACATGTGACATCTACCAACCCGCACTGGGTCCGTGTGGTGCTATCAATGAAAAGTAATTTAAATTTTGAGGCTCATGTTTGCATGTTTTTATTTAATGGATTACATAGGATTATAAGCCTTGTAATTGATTTTAAGTTCTATAGTTACTCAATAGATCTAAGTAAAATATTTGTAGGAAGTTCGCAAAACTACGTAGCAAGGTTTCCATTCAGTTTACACGGTAGTGCTCCTGTATTAGTTCTTTCTTAAAACAACTTTCATTTTGTTAGAGCGTAGCTTAACTGAGTCAACTTTAATACAATTGACCACCTAGCTAAACTGGACGGGGCGTACATTGTTTAAGTTTGAATTTGCTTAGATGAACGGCTTTGTTATATTACTCAGTCTCATTAGCTTATTTTAAGTGAACAAGTAAGGGTTGAAACTTTGTTTTGAAATGTCAGTAAGATGATTATGTCGTGATTATTTGTACCTAAGCCCAATTTGATTTATTTATTTTATTTAAGGATTATCAACGAGATACATTACAATTATCTCTAACCATTATAATATAACTTGTATTATTATACATTATCCTGTAATGCACACTCAATAACAGGTAACCACAGCTTACACATTATCGAGTACATATGCTCTGAATGCATAATCAAATTATAAATATATATATAAAAAACAACAACAATAACGTACTAATAAGAGATTTACATGCTTTAAAATATTAAAAATGTATGAAGATTAAGATGTATGAAGAGAATATTGTTGCAAGAATATGCTGTCAATGGAATTCTACGCAACTTTTTAGGTATTTTAAACCAATTTAAAAAGGGGGGGTCTTAAAATGGCTGAAGTAAAAATAAAGAAATCAACTACTTGACTAAAGCACATGAGGATTCATCAGCAGGTAATACCTATTGAGAGCAATGGTCGCCCAGTGGTATCGGCCCCGACTTACGAGTTGTGGGTCATGAGTTCGAACCCAGAGAGGCACTTTATTTTGTGTATTTAATTTCGGTGAAGTAAAATATCGTTGATTTACTTCACCGTTTCGAGAGCAGTGGTGATGACGGCATATCCTAGAACCAAAATTTCGAAAATTTGTGACTCCCACCAACTCGCACTGGGCCGCGTGGTGGCCCACTCCCTCTCACAGAGAGGCTGATAATGTACAGTCACAACGATCAATGGTCTGTCTAATAGGCAAGAGCTTTCACCAACACCTAAAGAGATACGTATGGTACTGCTATCAGGGGCTCAATAAAGTCGGAACACCTAGAAACAGGCCTATTTTTACCCGACGACAGTAAAAACCAAAATAATGTTTTGATTTAAACAGCCTATCTACAGTCACGAGCACCAATGTCAACAATTGGCAACTTTCAATTGCGATTTTTTCGTGAAATAACGAATGCAATGTTGAAATAAGACACATTACATAAACCTATGGATTCGAAAATGCTATGTTCGTAACACCATAACATTTCATTAAAAAATAAAGGAGTAAATCGCTTTTGAATAAAACCGAGTGTAAACATACTTTTGCTCGTGACTGTACCTATGTCAGATCAAACTACTCGTCGTATTTTGAGTTGGTGTTTTTTTCGTGGTTGGGATTTAGTTTATTGTTTTCTTTTTGGTATGCATGTGTTGTGGGATCAATTCGCGAGCTTTCCTATTCCAATAAAAAAATAAGGTAACACTAGAGCGTCCTTTACATTAGGTAGGCACTAGGTAGATTTACTTTGATCTCTGTCTACATAAACGCATCTGGCCGATTGGCTATGCAGGATAACACGCAGAGACTCTAAATCGCAAACTAATTGTTACAAAAAATTAATTATTGTTGGACTAAAATGCATTCGGACTAAAGCGCATTAGGGCTGATTCGTATTAAGTCTAAACCACATATTGCCTAATCTTTAGAAAAAGTACGTTGGTTTTAGGTAAGTAGGCAGTTCATTTTTAGAGCAAATATTACCAACCATTGAATAAAACTATTATATGGTTTATATTATAGTAAGGGCTGATTTTACCAACAACGCTAGAGAACTTTTATTCGAGGAATAAAATTGACGTTTGATAGTTTTTGTATGAAATAACTGTCAAAATTTCAAAATTATTCCTCGAATAAAGTTTTCAGATGATTTAAAAATCAGCCCCAAATGAACTTATTACTTACTTATTTACAAACAGCCTTAAATCATGTTGGCAATATTATTATTATCTAATTATTTATTTTAGGGAAAACAAACTGTTACTCTTAGGGCTGATTGTTCCATCGACAGATAACTTTTATTCGTGGAATAAAATTCACGTTTCACAGTTTTTGTATGAAATAACTGTTCAAAATTAATCCTCGAATAAAATTATCTGGAGTTGGAAAAATAACTCGTGCACCGAAGGTTCCTTAGTTGAGCTCAGAACGGTAAAGCGAATTTATTTACTCTTCGTCAATTGTACGGTTCGCCGAAATCACTCTTAGTCGACGGTTGGTTCCACGAATAAATCCATCGCCGATAGAACTATTCGCCGAAAACACTGTTCATCGATGGTCGCTTCAGCTACAACACCTTTTACCGGTGGAACGGGTCGCCGAAATACTTTAAACACAAATAATTTCACATAAGCTTCCTGGTGTAGGTCTTATCATAACGTACAGTGATTTCCTCTTTATGATATGCACAACATGCAAACAATACGTTAGGTAGGTACTGGCCACTAGTAATATGATCTGCGAAGACCTTATAAGTCGTTTTGTGGTGTATGTTTGACATAATTATGACAAAACAAAATATTTCGTGCATATAATTATCATTTAAGCGTTGTTGAGAAAAATGAGTGCGTGCAATTTAGTAAGATCTAAGCGCAGCGCACATGTGCTAATAGTGAATGGATTTTCTTACCACCTAAATAAAAAAAAGCTGCCCGGCACCTTATTGTCAAATTTATTCTACGAGTATACACGCTTTGGTGGGTACGGAAGGGGGTACTAAAAAAATTCTTCTCTTAGTATTTGCATTACTCTCGCACAAAACTGAAAGCTGTTATTTCATTTTCTTAGAAATCTTAAAAACATGGGCGAGCATTAAATTTAAAATCAATTTGTCATCGGAAAATATTTTAAGAGATTTTGATTTTGTAAATCAATGCCGTGAAACGGCAGTTTCCAAAAGGTGCACACAAGCCCAAATATTTTGGGCTAGATGGAATAGACACACTATTCCATCTAGCCCAAAATATTTGGCGTCATATTCAGTATGAGGGTCTTGCGAAGAAATACAGTGATGATTTTACTTTTGCACTCAAAATGAGGCACCTATTTGCTATAGCATATCTTCAACCAAATGAGATAACAGAAGCTTTTAAATTTGTCAGAAACAAAGTATTGCCATCAGAATCTGAAAGTGTAGCAAATTGGTTCAGCAAATATTACGTAGATGGATCACTTGAAACACAAACATCTGTTTGTAGTAAATTTTCTATAAAAAGGAAACCCCCTATGTTTTCAACATGTACTCGTAAGTGGTTTGTTGTAAAGAGTGAGATGGACCTAAAAACATTCTTAAATGGACTGGCCCAAATTTTGTACTTATAAATAAGAAATAATTATAAGATAAAAATTACCAGCTAAGAAATAGTTTTATTCTAATTAAAGCTCTTCAGAGCAAAGTTTTATTATTATATTTAAAAGGGAAATTGTTTTTTTTATTTGTACCGTTTCGATCTTGCGGCCAATCCGAATAAATATTTGTAAAAACCATATTGTTTAATTTATTAGAAATTTACATAAGTATTTCGGCAACCCGTCCCATCGGTAAAAGGTCTTGTGGCTGAAGCGACCATCGATGAACAGTATTTTCGGCGAATAGTTCTATCGGCGATGGATTTATTCGTGGAACCAACCGTCGACTAAGAGTGATTTCGGCGAACCGTACCATCGGTGAAGAGTGATTCGCTATACCGTTCTGAGCTCTCCGTAGTTTGTTTTTATTATAGTTTACCCAATTTCTCTTTTAATTTGGCAGATCTTATTTAAGAAATAGGAAGTCGAAATGTCTTTATTGTTTGACTTTTCCAGTTTTTTTTTGCATTTCTAATTAAACAGTACAACTAACTTTTACTCTCGCATTGCCTTCAAATAATGTGCTTACGTTACATGCTTTGCCATCATTCAAGGATTTAATCGTCTGTGCCATCCTTCTGAACTATAATTTGCTCTATGTACTTAATTTGCACACGTAATATGTTCGGTAATTTGACTTTGCCACTGCTTCTCCATATAGCTTGCTAATTTGTTCATTACTTCCGAATTTAGATCAGGATCCAATTGCGTAATTGATTGCCATATTGCGGTGGCGGTAATGGCAATTTGACAGATAATATAGTTATTACATTGCTTTTGGTTGTGGTTAAAACGCCTAGTTTGTTGGCATTTTATTATATTGCTTTTGAATATTGCCAAATAAAACTGGTTGTTATTTATATTTCTATACGTGGAAATACAACGCTTAATCCCTGTGTGGTCGATTGAAGCCTTTTTTAAATTGTTTATGTTTTTGTTTATTTTATCTATTTTTGATATTCTTTTGGTTGGTGACCTGTCAATAAAATTGCTTGGCGGAACAATGGAAATTTTCTTTATAAAACTAGAAAATTTATTATTACCCATTCAGTAATATAAGTGGTCCTTCTACCGATCGAATTAGTGTCTAGTAAGACTAGTTCACAGGAATTTCGAAATTCTTTTTTTCAGCATTTTTTCCAGCATAAAAAAAATTGTTGTGACGAGGTCACAGACAAAACTGCCACAAAATGACTCTAATATAGGTACCTACCCAGTTGAGTAGTGAGGCCGTTTCAGAACCCCCTACACATACTATTGCAGGGAATTCACAGGTACATTCTTCTGGTTTAGAGCCTTGCTCGAGCGCTCATTCTGTTGGCACTCACACTAGTCGCACCAGTCGCGCTTCCGTGATGGTCGCAGCTAGAAAATCTGCTGCGGCAGCGCAACACATTCGTCGCGTGGCTCAGTTAGAAATTGCCCAAACGCAGGCGGGAGAAGCGATGGGTCGCCGTATTTACGTGCATGGTGACCAGAGCTATCCACCTCGAGATTGTAGCCAGCTTATCCGCAGAATCTGCCATTATGTGCTTGCGACGTTTCATCGCTCGACGTGGTACGCCCAGCGAAATATTCTCCGACAACGGGACGTCGTTTGTGGGAGCAAACCGACAGCTAAAAGCTCTTTATGATACCGCCGTTCCACAGTTTGTAGCAGATGAAAAAATAAAATGGCGTTTTATTCCCCCATCGGCGCCCTTCATGGGAGGGGCCTGGGAAAGGCTGATTCGATCAGTGAAGTCCGCGCTGAAGGTAACACTGAGAGAGCAGGCTTCAAGAGAAGAGGTTCTGGCAACTTTGCTGGTCGAAGCCGAGGCAGTGGTAAACTCACGCCCACTGACGCACATCTCCCCCGAAAGCAACTACCCGGAGGCGCTTACCCCCAACCATTTTTTGCTGGGAGACTCATCGGGCCGTCCATTCCCAACTACAGACCTGACGGATGCTGCACTGATTGGCCGGAGCAGCTGGAGAAGGGCACTCAGGCTGTGTGATCACTTTTGGCGTCGTTGGGTCACCGAATATCTACCCGCTTTGGCGCCCCGTCGCGTGCCGGGAGTAGATGTCGTCTCATCGGTGACGGGAACTTGCCGAGGGGAACCTGGCCATGAGGCGTGATCGCTGCTCTGCACCCGGGCCGTGATGTTGTGGTACGGGTGGTGGATGTTCGGACCCAAGCGGGCATTTTGAGGCGACCATTAAGGAAAGTCGTTCTTCTTTAAAAAAGGGGAGCATGTGGTCGATTGAAGCCTTTTTTAAATTGTTTATGTTTTATTTATTTTATCTATTTTTGATATTCTTTTGGTTGGTGACTTGTCAATAAAATTACTTGGCGGAACAATGGAAATTTTCTTTATAAAACTGGAAAAGTTATTATTACCCATTCAGTAATACCCTGCAATAGAGCAATTTCATAATAACTTGTAAAATTTCTGATTTTAATGTTAGTAAAATACTCTATAGTCAATTGAAAAGAGAAGAATGATGATGATGATGAAGATGATGAGTGGCCGCGACTTACGAGTTGTAGATCGCAGGTTCAAATCCAGACAGGCACTTTACTTAGGGCGGTTTTTTGATCCGTAGTTAACTCAACCAATTGTTAAAAATAGTAATTAATGGTAAAATATTGGCAAAAATCCGGCCCTAGTTTTTTTTGGTCAATTTTTAGTTTATTTAATGATATAATATCATTGCTAATGGTCAAATAATAAACTGTTAGTTACAAAAATAACCATTAGTGACCATTAGATAAACTAACAATTGATCAAAAAACACATTTTGAAAAAAGGAGATTTTTGGGCCCATTGTCTTGTAACATCTATTATTTATTTATTTATTTATCACATGGAAACAGCTTTACATAAATACAATAGATATACTGGAATAAGAAACATGAAGCCAATTATAGGTTTTCACGGCTAGCTATACAATAATACAGTAAGAGACCTTATACACGACAAATTACGAGTATCAAGAACATAAGCTCACCAACCATCAAATCGGTACCGCCAAACATAAGGAATAAACTACATTAAAATTAAATTAAATAAGTACCAGAACTAAATTAACACTAAAAATTAATTTTGAAGAAATCAAGGTTCAGCCTATTGCGTACGCTTGAGCCTTTTGTTGAAAACAAGTCAAAAGAGAACTGCTTGCATAAGTCATTAAAGTCTTTACTCACTCGCACTAAAAATGAGTTTTGCCTGTAGTTGTATTATACTAAAAAAAAATTAATAGTATTATACTAAAAAAAACGTAACCTATTTAACATTTAAAATGGTTGATTTTTCAATAAAGTCTAATCGGAATCACGAAATCGTAATAAAAAGAAAATGTTTTGATAAAGCACTCAATTGATTCAATTCCAGGTATGGTCGTCATTGTCATAATAATGCATGTATTGAAGCGTTTTTAACGATATAAAAAAATAAAACAACTTAAATAGGTACCCAATTACAATTCGAGTTGGTAACCGAATCTGTTTCATTAAGTAAAAAAATGTACCCATTGACGCTGCAGCAAGTCCTCCTGTGTTTAGTCCCCATTTTTAAGTTTGCTTACTCTAGCATAAAGTGGCTTAAAAATCAACGTGAAACGGATTGTAGCTTTGCGTTGACTCCAGTGATGTGACTCCAGTGCTCAGTCATTAACGTTCAGGCACTCGATTGTCTCGATTATGTAATTTCGAAAACGAAGATCCCAGCAGTGTCGTAAGTTTGAAACGTATACAAAAAAAAAAAACTTATTGAAAAGAATTATAGCAAGATCCAAAATACAGCAACCATTAAATATTGGTCTTTGCAAAGAGCACCTTCTCCTACTCACATTCCACTATTAATCTGATAAATAATGAATCAATGAACATATGATGATAATTTTAATGCCAAATTACAGCTGACAGCACTAACCCACAGAATATGAATGTTTTTGCTATTTTTATCTCCGTCATTGCAAACTAGAAAATTGGGAGCGATGATATTCGGTACCTTGACTTCATTTAGACTAACGTAACCAGTATTTCGAACTCAAAAAATTTGGTCTTGGCTTTATAATAATGAATCCTTTTTAGGGTTCCGTAGCCAAATGGCACGGAACCCTTATAGATTCGTCATGTCTGTCTGTCTGTCCGTCCGTCCGTATGTCACAGCTACTTTTTTCCGAAACTATAAGAACTATACTGTTGAAACTTGGTAAGTAGATGTATTCTGTAAACCGCATTAAGATTTTCACACAAAAAATAGAAAAAAAAACAATAAATTTTGGGGGTTCCCCATACTTAGAACTGAAACACAAAAATTTTTTTTTCTTCAAACCCAGGCTTGGATATCTAAGGATAGGTCTTTAAAAATGATATTCAGATTTCTAATATCATTTTTTTCTAAACTGAATAGTTTGCGCGAGAGACACTTCCAAAGTGGTAAAATGTGTGTCGCGTAACTTCTAAAATAAGAGAATGATCAAACTAAAAAAAATATATGATCTGCATTACCATGTAAACTTCCACCGAAAATTGGTTTGAACGAGATCTAGTAAGTAGTTTTTTTTAATACGTCATAAATTGTAAAACGGAACCCTTCATGGGCGAGTCCGACTCGCACTTGGCCGCTTTTTTTTAGTGCTACCTCACTCATCACAACTTTTTCCGCAAATTATATTGG
The DNA here is from genome assembly GCA_951799955.1 of Apamea anceps. Classification (NCBI taxonomy): domain Eukaryota; kingdom Metazoa; phylum Arthropoda; class Insecta; order Lepidoptera; family Noctuidae; genus Apamea; species Apamea anceps. The sequence goes on along the minus strand of OX637500.1, from coordinate 17,851,511 downwards.
TCGTTTTTTCAAATATTTTTGGAATGGAGTCTTAAGTTCGGCACGCCTCTTGTTTGTATTTGTCTAAGACTAGCTTCTGCCCACGTCTGCGTGAATTTTCTTGTTCACCCGATGCACACCGTCGCATCGCATCGCCCTATTACTTCGTTTTAGCATAGCGTTCTTTCTATTTCTTTTCAGTTTTATGCTCGGCTTCTAAGGGTCCTAGCGTGATATTAAGTAGCCAATAGCCTTCCTCAAATCTGATTGAACTATTAAATACAAAAAAGATTTCTTCAAATCCGACTGATAGTTTCCGAGATAAGCGCGTTCAAAGAAACAAACAAACTCTTCAGTTATATAATAAATAGATAACAGAAATGGCATTTTTCTCGTGATTCAGAGTGCATGTGTGTTCTCTTACTTTCACAATAACGTTTACGGAATTAATTTTCAAGATGCACCGTATATATTTTTCTGTTGACACACCGCCCTATTGAAAAGCCACATTTATTGAACTTATTTATTTTATATGTGAAGGCGGCACTCAGTAAATTATTAGCTCCCTGTTAATTTTTAACGAAAACCATAATTTCGATTGACTCTATTACAGAACACAACATGTCAACAAACAAACAAAGCGTGATTTTGTGTTTAAGCTATATGTAGGTATGCTACTCTCAGATTGGTCAGGTTTTCACAAATTACGTAGTATAAAAACAGAGACAAGAATAATATTCTAAACTACATAAACTAAGATTTTTACCGTTTTAAGTCTTAGACTCGGTGTCAAAATGCCATTGAATGAAACTGTTTCATGTTTTTATTTTATTTTAACAACAAAAGAAATTGATTTAAAGGGTTTGTGCGTTGTTATTGCACCTTTGCCTACTGTAATTTATCCATATTCACACAGACACAGTAATTCCTGTTAATTACACTTCACCAAATCGCAATAGTAAGAAACAAGAACAAAAATAAATTACTTAATTTACTTTATTTAAATTTTGTTGGATTATCGAGTAAGCTTGCCTAGTTAGATCAAATAAATTGCGAAAGAATTAAATAAATAAACTTACGTAATTTATGCAACTTGAAGACTTGGTAAGACTGGAAGCCGACCCCAACATAGTTGGGAAAAGGCTGGGCAGGAATTGTCTGCTTTGGTTAAATAAATTGCGAATATCTAATGTTAGTGTATTACGCATGTCAAACCGAGAACCGTGCTGTAATACCCCCGCAAAGGTGTAACATTTTATGCGAGATCTTATTCAAAGTAAAAGCGGCTTAAAGTATTATTTGTGAAAACTGGAAAAATATCGACGGGGCGAGCGTTTGTGGTTTGTGCAATACCCTGAAATAAAACATCTGTACAGTACTTCCACGTTATACTTTTCACGTGTTGGTATTATGAGTGCGGCTCACGGTATTCCCAAAGGAACCGTAAAAATAAAACATCAGGTGCGTAGACACTTCAAGTTATTCTTTACTGATAACTTAATGCTGAAGATGTTTTATGCGTGGCTTAATATTGAGTTCACGTTGTGCACTGCCGAAATTAGCAAGCATTAAGTAGATATTGAAACGTTCCGTCTGAAACCAAATATGACTTAAGTACCTGAGCATCATATTTTCGAGCCGAACCAAGCCATACTTGCACTACCTACTTGTACTAATATTAAAACTACCAAAACTACTGAACGGATTTGGATGGAATTTAGTACACAGATAGTTTATAACTAGGATTAACACAAAGTATACTTTTTATCCCGATATTCCCACGGGATCGAAACGTATGCGGGTGAAACCGCGGGGCGCAGCTAGTTAACCATAATTTATATACAAAACTAATGAAGTAAATAAACATGAAACACATATTTTAATCAAAATTAAACTCCTTGCTTTCCCAATACCAATTCGCGTATTACTAACTAAAAAATATTATGACAGAAAAATATTATAGTGTATGTCGGGAGGCAACAGAATAATGGTGTGTGACGGTTACACGTCTCGCGGTATAATAACGCGGTATTTTATCGTTAAGACCTACCGCTTGTCAATAGACACAGCGTATGTGACTTATTTGCTCGTATTATGTGACTCGGTTACAAAATATTCTCGTGTCGACTCGAAGCATCTACGTTATTAAGTTTGAAATTGTGGAAAATTGGTGTAAAAATCTTGCAGGCGCCGATAGCACTGGGTCGCAACCATAATCATCTCGTTATTACGGATCGAGAACTTAATCTAAGCTATCGAGTTAGTATAAAGTCAAGTTTCGATCGCATATTTTAACGACTTTATTATGCTCTAAAAGCTGTTCAGCGTGAAGTGAATGTTTAAACTACGCGCACATATTTTTTGTGGAAAAAAAAATCCATTGGTTCTTTTGGGTTTGGATTTTCGTTGTCAAAATTAAACCATGACACATTTAACCTCAGCGCTTGATAATGTGAAATGTAGTGTTATTAGAAAATTTGTCAAGGAAAGAATCTGTAAAAACATATCATAGATTACTTCCATGACTTCACAAAATAATCTGCATTTGCTAATATTGTGTGATACTCGGGAATGAGATTTTTATCTTGAAGAGCACCACTATTACCTGACCTTAGGCGTACCCGAAATTAATAATAAAATAAAATGATAAATAAATTGAAATGGTGAATTAATTGGACGGACCGCGCGAATTGTTGCCAGTGTTGCGGCGACAGTTAAACTGCCGCTTGGAACGATAAATGCATGAACAATTAAGTTTTTCTTGTGCAAAAATATTATACTATAGTAACAACCTTATGTAGACAGGCTTACAGACTTTCTTATTCTCTCTCTTCACGCATTTGCTTGCTGTTAATTTTATTTTGTGTATTAACAAAATACGCTTTTTAAAGGCGCGTTTTCAATCATCATTTGTCATATTAATATAAATGACACATTCAAAGTAATGGCCTGTCAGAATGAACCAAAAGTAAACAACTCGTAATCCGATACTGATTAGGAACGTCGCAGGTTGTAAACGGTATTTTGTTACACACTCTATATCTGCCCTGTGGGACAGATCCTACGTAAAAGCGAAGAGGGTTTCAGACTATGTGAGTGGATAGGATTATCGGGGCAGCATGAGATCTTAATAGCCACAGCTATGTAATAGGGGTCGATCCTCACTAATACATAAGAGAAACATTTTCCGGGCCTGTTTGTCGGAAAATCACTCCCAAATGCTTCCACTGCATTGTGCTCCAATGTGTCGAGATTGCAACACTTTGATGGAATTGACTTCTGATTAAGATTCCTCGTGTTTTTTTTACAAGAACTGTCTTAGACGCTTCTCATTGTTTAACTAAGGAAAGGTATAGGTACCAGTATGAATTTATATAATTAAAGTAACATTAATGAGCCAGTTCATAAATCTGAAGATTAATATTTTCTTTACGTAGGCACTTTTTGGCACAAAGTTCCTTAAAGCGGCTTGCGGTAGGAGTTGACTGGTAGAAATCGTCACATAAGGAAAAAACGTTATGCCACCTCCATGCGACTTTCTCTCTCTCTCTTTCTATTATATACGTGTGTGCGTGCGAGCATCGTGTAAGGAACTTCGTTCCTGATGCGAAGGTCGCCTGACCGCAAACGTTCTTTTTTTCAATACTTCCCTACGTCACTCGTGCCGGCACGACTATATTATAAGAGAATAGCTCATGTCCTGTTTAAAATATACCGCCACACGTGGAAGCTATTTTAAATAAGACATGTACAGTAATTTCTACACAATGCGGGACACGCTACTCTTATTAAGGTGACCGTTAAAAATTATAGAAATTAATAACAATAACATAACATTTGATGCTTTTGACTGTCTTGGCAACATAGTTTGATATGAGTGAGATGCAACACATGACACACTATATTACCTGGACTTTTCCATTGTAGATAAGCGTGACGTAACGCGTCACGGCAATTTTCTCCCCAAGTCCACATTCTTCCGCGCTAATATCTCTTTCGAATAGACAAACAATATACACGGTATTATTGATAATTCCGTGAATATTTTGTTATATACAATAAAAATTCTTCCATACATTTTTGGGACAGCAATTTTCATAGCGGACTTCGCTTTGATTAAAATAACAGAATGTCAAAGTTTTATGTCTCCTCATTTCAAAAGATTGTTTTTTTACTTGAATGCAAGCGATTACCAATGCGAAATTTAAGATGCTTGTGTACTTGAAGCCTAAGTTTTTGTTAATTTCTTGAGACTATCAGAGTCTAGATTTTAATAAACTTAATGCACTTCGCACTCGTCTTGTTTCAGAGAGGTACTCAATTTTACATGAGTATCATTTAATAATTATAATTTATTATATCGTTTAATAGCGCCCTGTATCATTGCCTTTTAATTTGTGGCGGCAGCATCAAATTAAAAAAGTAAGCAAAATATGTATAATACTACCTCAATTTAAGTTAATGTAAGAAAATAGTACAAAACTAACTGACAATAATCATCTTAATATATTAAAATAAGATTCATACTCTCAACTGCAAGTTAAACCGTATATAAATAATTGATTTCTAACTGTAGAAAATCGTTATTTTTACTTAATTTCAAACAGTTTTGTAAAATTCCATGAGACCTAAATAAGTAAGTACCTACTCAAAACTAACAGGCTGCAGATCGTCAACATGAATTCAGCTTTACTATTTATCTTCGTGGCTTCTGCTGCAAACTGTTTGATCACTCGCACACATTCCTGGTGCTTGTTGAAAGCGGATTTGTGAACTGTAGGCACTATCGGATTTTCATAAGTGCTTGAGCTACAAATTGTTATTGATAGTTGTACTCTGACCATTATTAAAAACTGCGTTGATTTCAAATGTAATAAGGCAAACATAAAAACCATAAACAGGGGAATGAGGTATGCATAAGATACGCGCCGCCGTGGCTCGGAAAGCACGTTCAGCCGTTGATCCCGGTTGTCATTCGTGGATCTTAGACAGTCTAAAGACTCCCGAAAGACTGAAAACCAGTCCTACAAAGGGGTACCCAGTAACTGGGTGGTGGAGGTCAGATAGGCAGTCGCTCCATAAGTAAATATTTTTGCGTCAATATTTTAGAGTAATAGTCTAAAATATTGGTACTCAGCTGCATCCGGTTAGACTAGAAGCCGACCCCAACATATTTCGGAGAAGGCTAGGTAGATGATGATGAGCGTGCAATGTCTCGCACGCAATAAAATAACCTTAACAAAAAACTGAGTTTGTGTCCATCGGTAAGTATCTCCATAAAAATTTCGTTGCCGTCAGAAGTGAAAACTTGAATATTAACGTTGTGCATTTTTGGTATTTTGGAATGCGGTCTACTCTCCCTCCGTCTTACGAATTTTCGATCAAGTCACACGTGTCCTGACGCGAACTCCGTCTTACGAATTTTCGATCAGGTCACGTGTCCTGACGCGAGCTCCGTCTTACGAATTTTCGATCAGGTCACGTGTCCGGACGTGAGTTTAACATTTTTTACCCATCACAACAAAAGTGCACAACGCCGCCGCCGCTAAAAAAGTTTTCACTTCAAAAAAATATCGTAGTAAGACGGAAAAACATGTGACTTCCGACTTGGTGATGGATGTTTTTACATCAGTGCTAGATTCAGTTTATAAATAAAAAGGCTTTTCCTGATGGTAATAGTTTTATAAAAACTAAGTAAGTATTTGTCTTTCCATATTTAATAAAATTATGTCAAACAAACTATCAACGTTTTTAAAATGGACCAAATTATATTATCATACTAGCTTCTGCCCGCGGCTTCGCCCGCGTGGATGTCGGAAATTATCCCACGGGAACGTGCTAACAGGATAAAATGTATGTGCACCAGGATGCCATCTATCTCGCGGGCCCTTTGTGGCTAATTACAATAGAAAACCAATTGTGTCTCATTAATGGTGATTAAGAGGGTACCTATATGATATCTTTACCTAAGTACCTACCTAATTAAAAAAATAAATAAACTCAATAACAGAAAATAAAATACCTACCTACCTAAATAAACCTATTTATGACGATAACTAATCTAACTAAACTCAATCATCATCTGCCTAGCCTTTTCCCAACTATGTTCAGGGCCGGCTTCCAGTCTAACCGGATGCAGCTGAATACCAGTATTTTACATGGAGCGACTGCCTATCTGACCTCCACAACCCAGTTATTGGGTAATACGATACCCTTGGTACGACTGGTTGTCAGACTTTCGGGCTTCTGACTACCCGTAACGACTGTCAAAGATCCACGAATGACAGCCGGGACCAACGGCTTAACGTGCTTTCCGAGGCACGGAGGTGTCTCGGTATGTAAAGATGGTCACCCATCCACAGACCGACCGCGGCAAGCGTAGCTTAACCTGACCGATCGACCTGTGCCGCTGTTATTATTTAGCCACGGGCCCCTCAATCTAAACTCAATAAATAAGCAAAATCTCTAAAAACTAATATCTATACGAATGACTATCCTACCTAACAGTATTATAAAATAACCTACGGTCACTAGGTACACTATCAAATATACTACCTATACTTTAAAATTAAAATCTATACCTACGACTTATATAATAATAAACCTAAATAACTCTAAAAAGTAAAAGGAATAAAAATGAACTCCACTGCCTGTGACCTAACCTACGACAAACTTATTATTTGCGGTTGGTACAGTAATCGGATCTAGGGATCGAACCGCAAAATTAAGTTTGTTTTTTATTGTATATACTTTTCCAGGATAAAAAGTACCCAGTGTGGTGCCCAGGATATTAAAGAATAATTATACCAAGTTTCATCGTAATCGAACCGGTAGTTTTTGCGTGATGCCTGAACAAACAGACAGACAGACAGACAGACAGACAAAAATGTTTTTAATCACATTTTTGGGTTCGGTGTCAGTCTAGTAACACCCCCTACCATTTATTTTTTTGATATTTTCAATGTACAGAATTTTCACTTCTACAGATTTATTATAAGTATAGATAGGCTCACTTCACCTACATATTTTTTTGTTACAATCTGATAAAACTACGTTAATATAGTTTTACTATTTTTATTTTTTCGTGTATATTCGAGGCGGAAATTACGAGCCACACCATTTTAATTTATAGAGTCATTTTGTGGGAGCTTTGGTCGGAAGCAACACCTACCGTGTTGATTGTTAATGACCAGCTTAATATGGACTTACCTACTTACAAATAAATTAGCTGAGAGGATATAGTAATTGCTGGGTACATTTTTCTTTGGTATGCGCTTTCCGGTACAATTTTGAAATGCATACATAAGCACTAATTCTATTTCTACTACGAAGGCACTTTTTCATTGAATAATATTAGAATTGTGACTAATTATGACCACGATTTTAAGTTTAGTTCAAAAGAATACAATTTTCATTAAAAAGCAGCTGAATGTTAATAAAATAAAAAAGGTCAAACGCGCGAATTAACAACTCGCCGAAGGGTTCAAGCTTTTGAATTAATTATAATCCTTATCAACGAGATAATATTTTTCTGGGCTTTTGCTTTACTCGGGAGGCGTAGTAAAATAATTCAAAATATATGATCTCTATTCATATTTTGATAGAAATTGAAGGCGGTGATTACGTCAATCAAATCGCTTTTTAATTTTGTCAAGCAGTGAAATGTTATAAAGGAGCCAGATGGGTGGTTTTTAGAAAGTTTATTTGAGCTCTATAGAAATCGCTTTGATGGAATGAATCACGTCAATATCAAATGGTTTTCAGATTCAGCATAAATAAGTATACTAGCAGATAGTGTCGCATGAAAGAAATACACTCGAGAGCAATGAATCCGGGTCACTTGAAGAATCCTAAAAATCTCGGAAACTAAAAATGCTAGGTTAATGCAATAAATTGTATTTAATAGACAATGTAATACTCCTTAAATGAAGGTATTAAAACTTCTTAGTTATTGTAAAGTTATATCATAAAAAAATCAAATTTGAAAAAGGGCCACTTTCGAAGATGGAACTACGAAATTACAGCATTTGGTTTTGCTTTTGTTTGTAATCTGTCATTTATGTGGGTACATAAACCATGTTGATAGTGCTCTATATTCATTATTCAAGCTGAAATTATGTCGCTTACGCCTGAAGAATGCACCAGAATACTTACAATGCTGGAAACCGGCCGGAGTCAGCGCGATACAGCCAGGACTGTCGGTGTGTCGCTGTCAACAGTACAAAGAGTTCTCCGACGTTACGAAGAAACTGGTTCTAACCTACGCAGACCAGGAACGGGCAGAACCAGGTGTACCACAGCACGAGAAGACCGATACTTGGTGAACACCATGCTTCGAAATCGCTTTCTCACAGGAACTGAACTCACAAATCAGTTTCGACGCCTCGGAGGAAGTAACCCAAGTGCATGGACAGTAAGACGTCGGCTTGCTGAATCTAACTTAAAACCCCTTAGACCTGCAAACGGCCCTAAACTGGAGCGTGGGCATCGTATTTCAAGACTAAGATATGCCCAGAGCCACGTAAATTGGAGTATTGAAGATTGGTCAAAAGTTATGTTCTCCGACGAATCAAAATTTATGCTCTACAAGCACGATGGAAGACACAGAGTGTATCGAAGACCAGGGGAAAGATTCAAGCAAGCATGCATCGAAGAAAAAGTAGCCTACGGTGGTGGGTCTGTACTTGTGTGGGCCGGAATTTCTTCTGAAAGTCGCACAGAGCTGGTGATCATAGAAAACGGCTCTTTAACTAGCGTAAGATATGTGGAAGAAATCCTCAATGATCACGTTGGTCCATTTATGGTCAATTTAGGTGAGGATGCTATATTTATGCATGACAATGCCCGACCTCATACAGGTAGGATTGTGAATGACTACCTTCAAGAGATGAACATTACTCGTATGGAGTGGCCAGCGCGCAGCCCGGATATCAACCCGATCGAGCATGCTTGGGACGAGCTAGGCAGATGCGTAAAACAACGAAACCCTCCCCCAATCACGCTTCGTGAGCTCAAAATTGCTCTCACAGAGGAATGGGAGAATATTCCCCAAAATCGTATAAGGAACTTGGTGTACAGCATGCCAAACCGCGTAAACGCAGTAATGGAAGCACGAGGAGGCAATACGAAGTATTAAAATTCAAGAAAATCGTAATAAAGTTCAAAAATTTCATGTTTCCTATTTTTGTTTTAAGGAGAGATCAGCAGTTTTTTTCTTTATGTAATTTTGTGTTAATAAAATGTATGGTGACTCATATTTTTTTTACTTTCATTTAAGGAGTATTACATTGTCTATTAAATACAATTTATTGCATTAACCTATCATTTTTAGTTTCCGAGATTTTTAACATTCTTTAAGTGACCCGGATTCATTGCTCTCGAGTGTATTTGAACTATTGTAGCGCGGCAGCGTGCGCGGTTTTACCCGCATAAGTTTCGATCCCGTGGGAATATCGGGATAAAAAGTATCTTATATGTTAATTCTGGTTATAAACCATCTGTGTGCAAAATTTCATCCAAATCCGTTTAATAGTTTTTGCGTGAAAGAGTAACAAACACCCATCCATCCATCCAAACTTTCACGTTTATAATTATAATAAAATTATTTTTATGGATCGATATAGGCCTAGGGCTCGTTGGGGTCAAATCAAAATCCATGATGGCTGCTACGAACCATGAAAATTATTCCCATGACGAAAATTTTTAAAAACCTCCATTCTAATTTATATGTGGTAAAACAAGACATTATAGTTACTAATTAGTTTTGCATACCATATATAACCGTGGACCATTGCATTTAAGAGAAGATATATTTCAGAAGGCAGATTAGATATAAATAGTTAAAAAAGTTTAAAAGAAGCGTACCTATACAGTCTACTAAAATATTAATTATATTAATAGCACTGCGTAATAAAAGATCACAATGGGAACTTTCCGCTGACCAACTTTAAAAGCACAGATAGTTTTTAAAAGGCTCAACAAATTTATAGAAGCGCTTTAATTAACAAAGGTGCTTTTGATGTTCAAAAAATTCTTTTGTGAAATATTATTAGACCGTACACACAAAATCAAAATCAAAAGTCATTTATTCAAATTAGGCTGAGAATCAGCACTTTTCGAACGTTAAAATTACAAAAGACAGTCCCCCAAAAACGCCCGCCCTTCACCACTTCCTAGTGCTATCGCTGGGAAGAAGAAGTGGCGCAACAAACTCCCCAGCAGCACAGCTGTCTGTTCAGTTAAAAAATACTAGGTGTAAGTAATTAACATTACAAGGCACAAACACAAGTAATGGTCTCAAAATCGCTAAGGTATACAAGTATTAGGTACACAGCTAAGGAGTGGAATCGTCTGCCTGCGTCTGCATTCCCGAGTTCATACATCCCGAATCTCTTCAAGGCAAGAGTGAATAGGCTTCTTCTGGGCAAGCTCGTTCCACCGTAGATCTCATCCCTGTCTCAGGGCTGGATTGAGGTTAAGAGTGAGACCATTGTTAATAAAAAAAATAAAAAAAAAGTATTTTAAATTCTCGCAATATTATCACAAGTTGTGTCTAATATCACGTTTTGATGAAAACGTCCGCAATTCTATTTGCACAAGCAACTACTAAAACTTGTTGTGCAAATAGAATTTACTTGATAGCCAAGAAATAATCGAACACCGAACTTATTCGGCATCATTAATCTTTCACCACTCATTAATCGATTGCACGTGTCGCAGTTAGTGTACGGCAAGCGAACCAGCTGATTACAACGCCTGTCGAAACCGTATAATACTTTCTTAGAAATAAATCTTTTGCTTTGGCCCGCTAAACTGTTTGTTTTCTTCCACCCTTTCACCCAAATTGAACTTATACAATCAAAGAATGAAGCTCAGAGCAAAATTATGATGATGCCCGCAATTTTTTTTTATGCAACTATTCTTGCAAATAGATGAATATGAATAAATATTAATATTACTGTATCTTGATTCATTCTGAAAACGCATCCTACGATGTAAAAGAAATCCTCGTATTAAACAACTTTTAATCCGGCGAGATAGTCTAACCTGCCTGCCTTGAAGCTTGTGTAGAATTTTAATTTCGTATTAAAAACTTGTAGGGAGTAAAGGAGGGTCGATAATAGCAAGTGTTGGTCATAATGGCGTGATATTAAGGCACACTACCGTTGCAAAAGTAACACGTCAAACTGACTGTACTGACATTTACTACTAATTACAAACTTCCGCGTATGTAACTAGTCTTGAACGTTACAACATTGTGACTGCTCAAGATAGGAGAGCCACGGCAATGTTGTATTTATGTTGAACGTAGACTATACAGTTGGAAAACGTTATTCCCGAAAACATGACATATCTTCTACAACTTCGTTCCTATTGGCTTTACGTCTAAAAGTAGTGAACGTGTGTAAGCTTCCATTCAACCGCACTCACGTCAATGAGTATGTAAAGTGTTTTCAACTGAAACACAAACTTTACATTTTACACATCGTTCTACAACTTAGAAACTTTTAAGGATTAAAGCAAATTTCGTATTTGACTGGCTGCCTTTAAGTTACCTTTCATTGAGTTAACTTTAAATAACTGAAGCGAGCTAGAAAATAACTTAGTTTAGCACTGTACTTAATTACTTTACTTGCTAAATATACTCATGTAGAATAAATATGATGGTAAAAAGAAAAGAAATATCTTTGAGAAAAGCGCAATCTACTAATAAATACCTACATACCTTCTGGTTAATTAAACCTTTTTAATAGCAAGACTTTTTCCTGGATTTTCATGCATTTTCCAGTTAGTTAAGCGGAAATGAATATTCCTTCGGACTTTTGTCGACAAATTCTAGGGAGAATATACTTGATGCAATTTCTGATGGTTAAAATTGCACCCGCCGGGGGCGTCCCAACATGCAGTTTGTTTGGACTTGAAGCTCTAATCAACGGCTCTCTAGCCGACTGATTTCAGACAGACCCCATTAACAGTGCGGTGCGTTGTCTTTAATTCTATTTACGCGTAAATTAACAAGTCTACCGTTTCTAGCTAGGTACTGAACTTATAGATTAATAAAAGCGTGTTAAAAATAATGTACTATAATGCAGTATAACCATACCTGCCTACCCAGATAGGTAGGCAGGATCACTATCATATTTATTTATGGGTGCCTATCATATTTTTATTAAACCCTGATTGTTACAGGTTGTAACTTAATTATGAAATACTTCTATGGTATGGCATAAGCATAATCAGCGTATAATGTTCCCACTGCTGGGACACAGGCCTTCTCTATATGTGAGAGGAAGTGGGCTCCACCCACGCCACCACGTGGTGGGCAACCACGCCGGCCCAGTGCGGGTTGTTGGATGTCACATATCTTCGAGTTTTTCGGTTCTAGGACATGTCGGTTTCCTCACGGTGTTTTCCTTCACCGTCTTGAGAGCAGTTGTGATGAAATAGTTTACACAAAGTTAAGCACCTGCTTGGATTTGAACCTGCGACCTACAACTCGAAAGTCGCGGCCGTTATCACTAGGCCACTACTGCTCTCTTAAATAACCTATGTAGAACTCTATACTTTCCCAATTCAATTACATAGTTTAAACACCATGAACAGAACCTCGAAACCTTGAGTATAGTGTGTATTTCTAGAATATCTTTGTCTATATTATCCCTAAGAACGGGCCAGGGCTTGACAAAGCAGTTGAGTTAGCAAATGAGATAAGATGGCCTAATAAGATTCCAGGATAATCGAACCCGAGAAATTCAATCACTTCGAAATTTAGAACTAGCTTTGGAATTTCCCTTGAGTGTTAGGCTCAACTTGCCTTCTATTCGGCTTTCCCATATGTAACGCATTTAAAAAAAATACAGTGCTGTGTTGTTACCGGCAAGGAGTAGCCTATCTTCTCATCTTTTAGGAGTCGTAAGAGGCGGGCAAGAGATTATGTCGAAAAGAGGGTGTAGGCGTAATCCATATGTACTAATAAAAGATGGTGTAGGCATAATCCATATGTACTAATAAAAATACTCTCCGGCCACTTGTTTTCCAAGCCTGGTGGTAATATCAATATTTTTTGACGGTTGTTCATATTATGGAGCTTTATTTATTATGAAACGTTTATGATCTAAAACGATAGGTCATTATGTGTTGGAGCAATTTATACAAGACTATTTACTGTTTATAAAGTATATAACTGTTTTATGCACTTTTAGGTATTAATTACAATTGGGATCAGTCCAAGTACAAAATAGGTACAAGTTATTTATAAATACTGCGAGGCGAGTCGTAAAAAGTGACAAACCCAACCCAATCAAACCTCTTTGAGATTCTTTATATTACTTTGAAAATAAGCACAATTTTCTTTTACAACCATGTAAAATAAGATAATGCATTTTATAATACGCTATCTTCAAATACGAATGAAGTATTTTAGTTCAAGTCGTATTGGTCGATGGTATTCCCAATCGTCAAAAATTATACCATACAAACTCGATTTTTGAAAATTCATCCCGAAAGCAGTTAAATATCCCCATTTAACCCCTTTGGGAGAAGAATTTTCAAAAATCCTTTGTTAATGATTCCTTTTGGCTTTTGTACAAAATTTCAAGCGTTTAGACCCATTGGCTTAGGCTGTGCGTTGTCTGACAATGAATAAATTATTTTAAGATTTTTATTAAGTAGATCTGAAATTATTGAAACTTGTTAAAGTGAATTAATGCTTAAAAAGAATTTGTGTCGTGGTATAACATTGCTTTTAAACTCCTGAAGTGTCCTGTTGTGGATATTTCATATTCTGGTATCAGTCTACCTAATAAGTGTCTAAGTAACGTAATACCTAAGTAAGTTTAAGTTAACTTTAATATTTTCCCTTTGGGTTTCAACACAACTGCTTCCTTATCAGTGAGTTCCAAATTGTAAGAGAACAAAACTATACGAAAAAATACGATTGAGAGATTTTTGTGATATTTTAGATATAATTTAAACATTTATGCGTATGCTTTTCACTTCAGCAGTCAAACCATGGGTGGGCAAACGCCAGATAAAGCCCATGAGGCATATTATTGCACAGTACAGTTGTTTTGTACCAAATTTGTTAGTTATTCACACATCAGGTTTGGTGAATGATCCGACTAAGCCGTAGACTGTAAAGCTCCGTTTTTTACCATCTTAACTAACTACTTCATTCAGAAAGTATATTTTATCAGCTCAAAATTCATAGAAATGTGTTGTCTGTTTGAATATTTGATCAAAAACAGAGAGAAGTTTTATTTTTCCAGTTTCTTGTTAGCCTACTTAGCAAGCTAAAATTATCTATAATTTTGCTCGAAGTAATGAGAAAACGAATTACTTCTAACACGATTTCAAAGTATTCATTTTTTTTACTAAACACTGATTTGAAAAAGAACCTCATATATACCAATAAAAATGAAGTTCGCTGTCCAGGGGATGTTGAAGGTACTGCTTAAACTTATTACTTATAAAGAAACTCTTACGTACCAATAAAAAATGAAGTTCGCTGTCCAGGAGATGTTGAAGGCACCTACTTAAACTTATTAAGTACTTACTAGCTGCGCCCCGCGGTTTCACCCGCATAAGTTTCGATCCCGTGGGAATATGGGGATAAAAAGTATCCTGGTTATAAACTATCTGTCTGCCAAATTTCATCCAAATCCGTGCAGTAGTCTTTGCGTGAAAGAGTAACAAACATCCATCCATCCATCCATACAAACTTTCGCGTTAATAATACTTATTAGTAGACTAATATAACTAAGTGCATAAAATTAAACAACTTTTAAAAACTTACCGATTGGAATTTTATCAGCAGGCGGCACTTGCTCGCTGTTCAACACATGGATATTATAGTACATAACCCAAAATGTCAGTAAAATATATTTGAATACTTTAAAAAAAACTTTGAAAGCCATGGTATTTAAAAAATTTAACCTTTTAAAAAAAAACCGGAATCACATATTCACGCGCGTACTTAGTTTGAAGGTTCGCGCGGCCAGAGGAAACTAGAGTTCGGCTGGGGTAAAGTTCTAAGAGCGTCAACTAGTGCGGGAGCAGCGTCACAACGCGAGCGTCGTCGACTAGCGACTGGCTGGGCGAACGGATGGCTGCCCGCCCTTCCCTACCCTCCCTCCAGAGCGGCCTCTACATCCTCTTTTCTACACGATACGCATGACTTGTTTTATTACTTTTATTTTTCTTTAATAATCTTGCTTAATGGTCTATTTCGTTGCTCGATGAAACTTCTTAAATTTCCTTTTCGAATGTTACTTGCGTTTACAATAACTTTCTCAGTGTCGTTTCGCCACGTAGGCGTCATGTCTCAATGTTTGGTTTGCGTTGCCACTGTGGTTTGCTCTTTTACACGGTTAATAGATTATAATGGTATTTGTTATGAAATTGTAGCTTATTTTTGAATAAGCTACAATTTCATGTGTGTGTATTGACCGTGAACTTTAAATACTATAAAATTATAACTTATATTTGCAATAACGTGATTACTTTGTTATCCAGTGAGGAGAGTAAAATTAAAAATTGTGCGTAAATTATGGAAAACTGTAAAAGCCTCTTGAAAGCTAACCCCAACAGTTAATGTTTCTCGATAGATTAGAAACCAGGCATTAGTTATTACTTTATTAGTCTTTAACGCCCCCAAATATTCCCACATGGTTTGTTTTGAGAAAACATCATGTTATAAGAAGGAATGTATCTTCTGAATTTCACGATTATATTTTCAATAGATGTCCCGCAGGGAATGATCCTACGGTTTGAAAACATTTACTTCGGGATGGGAAATTGCTTCCTTAGTGCACTCTCTAAGAAACAATCATGTTTTAAAGGACGATGCCAGAAACTTTCTATGTTTTTTTTTCTCTTTAATCATCCAGTAAAAATAGTATACCAACGTATCTACCTACCAGTTACTGCTGTTGTTATCTAAACATACCTTTATACCTATGGGTGGAAATTTTGGGCAGGTTTCCAAATATACAGGGAAATAAGTATATAACATAATATATATATATACAACATGTCCCGGAATTAACGCACACCACCAGACACCCCAATTAGAATATTATGTTATAATCATAATACATACACTGAATTTTTATTATTATGTAAAAAACATTGTTTTTTTAATAAATTACTTATACTGATTGTGGGAGAAAATTATGGTCACATTACAAATTTACGCAAACACACAGTCGCAATCGTATAAGGGTATAGCTCAGTGTGTATTTCATCCATTTTGGTTTGTTTTGACTGCACAGCGGAAGTGTGATAGTAATTTACGTAGTTTTAATTATTTTTGGGATAAAATATTACCTATATTAAAAATTACAGAAATCGATCCAGTAAACGATTCTGAACAAACTACTTTCATAATGTGCATTAATTCAGTTACACATTGTATATAAGATTTTTGGTAAAAATAATAAAATTCGTGTTTTACTTTTACCATCACCACGTTTTAAAATAAAAGTCAACGTTTATGATACCAACCGCGGATACTCTATCCCCGCTGCACCCGCACTTCTACTTTAGCAAGCATATTATTCAACGTTTGACTTAGTAACCATGCTGAATTGATAATACTTTCGGAAAAATATTTTACTGTAAAAATTTTACCTACAACATTTTATAAATGCTTCTTTGAATGCTTACAAAAATTTGTATACTGACAAAAAATCATTCTGTATAGTTGTGGCTGTGTAACGTTCAAATCAATTGGTTGAGTTTGGTTACTGTACAATATGTTTGCTGCTGCCAATAGCAGTGATTGATTCTACGATTTAAATGTTGCTAGTAGTGTTTGAATAATTTAATGACTTTGTTTTACTTTCACCTTACTGTAATCCTTAGGTAGTTACAATACACATGTAAAACAGTAGCATCGAATGTACACATACCTAATAATTATACCTGAGTAAACATTTTTTATTTCAGACATAGTCGGGTATATAATTTGATATTTGTTGGCACATTCTTTCAGATTATTCCCACAGATTACTATAAAATTCTTTACTTCAAAAGCTGGATCTGGTCAGGCTCAGGGTCCTAGAGAACCATCATTCATCTGGAACCTGCCCAGGATCATTGACTATTTTATGCAGGACCCCACCCACAATTGCTACAAAACTTCAAGCTGATTTCGAGGAGCCCTTTAACTTCAATGTCAACTGGGTGAAAATGGTCCGCTCTGCGCTTGAATATTAGGGTTTCGACCCAAGGGTCATAATGGCTCAACTCTTAGCAAACAGGGCTCATTTATCTAGCAGATAACCCAGCTAATCTTACTTGGGATATCAGCAATTTCGGAGATGAACTAAAATTCCATGTTGACACACCTGCTGAACACAGGTTTACCAACAAGGAAACATTTCCAAGGGTCATGAACTTTATCATTGCAGTTTTCCTCTCAAGGAACGACCACATGGATAACATCATCCGTAAAGCTAGAGGAGGTGTAAAAGATATTTTGTCAATGTTAAAGGCAAAATATGAAATATATGACACACGCAATGAAAGTGCATCTTCCTTATCATCAAGGGTGATAATGATGCCTAGAATAGTCAGCGTTTTCCCCGCCACCACTGTAGCTGCAAAAATAACTAAATGTTCGTATTGGCCGCTTTAGAAAATGTTCTTCCCTTTTTACGCGCTCGAGTATTGTTGTAGACCATACCGTCGGATTCGGATGTGCTCGTAGTTAAATAATAATAGCCGCACGGATCGATCGAAGGTTAAGCTTGCTTGCCGCGGTCGGTTCGTGGATGGGTGACCAACCATTAGATATCAAGACCCCTCCGTGCCTCGGTATTGCACGTTAACCCGTTGTTCCTGGCTGTCATTCGTAGGTCTTAGGACTCTATCAAGGGGTATCGTGTGATGCCCAGTAACTGGGTTGTAAACGTCAGATAGGCAGTCGCTCCATCGCATCGAATCATTCAGCTGCATCTGGTTAGATTAGAAGCCCAGCCCAACATTGTAGGGAAAAGGCCAGACAGATTGATTTTATATTTATATTCGTTCATGTCTTCATTTTTAACGAACAATTTCGACCGTTTTTTTAAAGTGCAGCTCAATATTAAAAATGTTCACCAAAGAACTTTCATTTGATCCAAGGTCTACTGAAATTATCCATTTTTGATATAAGTACACAGACTGTTAAATTCGCGGCACGAAATTCTATTTAACTAGCCTACTTCCTATACATATGGGCCATGCTACATGCTTGCTTTTATGCGACGTACGTCAAATAGTCTGAGAGAAAAAAATAATCTGTAAAGCCGTGTAAAATCTTGTGAAAATAAATTCCGTGCATGTGCGTACGGTAAAAATTCTGGTTAAAGACATTTAATTCTCATAAAGAAATTTACATTTCACTTACATGAGAACAAATTTAAACAGAGTATAAAAACGAATCATTGTCCTTCGACACTCGGATTCACAATAAATTAACCTGACGTATTTGACTATATTAACAAAACAAAATTATACTCGTAGTAACATTAACTGTTAACAAATTATTTAGGTTCGTGGGTACTCCCAAAAGGCCAACACTATGCGTAACTACCCTGCCTTGAGATAAAGAGTGCGGTCCCGCTGTCACTATGCAGATACATAAGTCAGTACCACAACTTTTGTTTACATCGGCTATTTTAATTTTTTTGTATTTATTATATTATTTTTCGTATTGGTTTTATGTTAAGTTGGTAGCATTAATCGTTTGTGGTTAATTAATACTGATATTTTGAGGAACATATTTTTTTAGGTTTAGTAAAATTCGAAGACATGTGACATCTATCAACCCTGCACTGGACCCGCGTGGGGGATTATGGACCGCTCCCTCTCACCGAGAGGTCTGTGTCCCAGCAGTGGGAACAATATAGGTTGATTATGTATCTGCGCATGGTACCGATGTACATAACTGCGATAGCTCGTCAATTTGTCCCGCGACACGATGGTCCCGAGTTACTGACGGGATGTGGCCATAATATTATTCATTGTTTGGCATTCAATTACATTATGATCTAATTACGCGCTTTACACATACGCTTTCAATTATAATTTACAAGTCATTTGTCAAGGTCAATCAATGTTTAATATAATCATTCCATTCAATGCGTTCAATGCCAGGAAAAATAAATTACATCTGATACCTTCTACGACTAGAAGGTTTAAGATGTAATTTGTTGTTCCTAAGTTAATATTTACAATGTACCTTTATAAACTAACAGACTTAATAATATATACATGTGTATAAACCAAGACAAGGGTAAAGAATCATGGGGCATCAAAAAATGCGTCCGCATCGCTGTCAGCAGAAAAAGTGCCCAGAAGTCTGGCAGCATTGCCACGATATATGGAGATGCCAATTCTTGGGCCAAAAATAGGCCAGCTCTCTGGTCACGTGTAAAGTCTATCAACCGCTTGGCGATATCCCGAACAAGTAGGTTCAACTAAGTAAGTAAAATTTTACAAAATAGAAAATGAAAAATTATTTTTAAGCTGCTTACCGTAAAATAAAACAACTGCATGAAAATATTTTTAACATCGGTTAAGATAAACTCAAGGTATTCGGCACAGAAATGGTGTTTAAATTGGTTATCACCAGTAAACCGCTTTTGGTTAAGAATAACATGTAACCTGTATTTACCTTAGATAGCTTTACTTAGTTCGAATTTTTGTGTATGCAGAACGTACCCGACAGAAAAAGGTTATTTTAGTTCAAATACTCATAGCGAGTATTTCAACATTGGTATTGACTGGTGATCGAAAGTTCGTGAAATTCAAATAATACGTCGGTATTGCGGTAAAGCCACTGGACTCATAGATGCCTACTTTTATTTAGCATAGTTAGGGATTTTGTAGGAACATTTGTGATATGAAGTATATGTGCGTTATTCTTAGGGCTGATTTTTCCATCGCCAGATAACTTTTATTCGAAGAATAAAATTGACGTTTGACAGTTTTTGTATGAAGTAACTGTCAAAATTTCAAAATTATTTCTCGAATAATATTATCTGGCGTTGGAACAATCAGCCCTTACTCTATATAAATAAAAATGAATCACCGAAATATATGTACGCGCATAGCTTCCGATCGACTGCACCAAATTGTATATATATTTTTTTTGTGTTTGAATTAAAAGAAAAAAAGATCTTTTTATTTTGGACCCGGTCGGGCAGGACTATGTCTGCTGGGTCCACTAGTAAACCATAAGGAGGAGAATGCTAGATATTAAGCGCATACCGCGAAAGGTAAACCGCACGCCGACGAATCACTTCGAAATAAGTCCTCTCTAAGATACCTTACGCCAGGATAGAGTTTAAATAACAGTGGTATTAAAACAAATCAACTGTACTTAAATAATTCATTTGAAATGATACAAATTAAACTAAAGGCTCCACAGCGGCCCTCGCTAAGCTTTTCACTTCATCATGTTACTTGGTCTAAAAGTTAATTTTTTTATTTTACGTTTTAGTTTCGTTTCGAGGCTGTCGAGTGAAATTCTGATTTGAAAACACCTCCGTTTTCATCATCTAGGCTAGGTCTAAAATTCTCACCAAGATTAATGAAATAAGCCCAGACACGATGTAGCTGCTGTAGACTGTGGACGAGTTTTCTCGGCTGTCTTCTCGGCTTCCTTCATCAATCAACTCCAGGTCTAAATTTTGTGATAGTGTCATCTGAACTAAAAATGTGTGCCATAAATGTTTTCATCTAGTGCATTTTTGCTACAAAAATGCATTAAATGGAAAATCAATCAACCCCTATTTTTCTACTCTTGGCTGTCGATTTTATGTTTCTATTTAAACTTCGACTTCCAAATACAATAAAAAAACCGGCAAAAGGCGTGTCGACCACGCACAATGAAGGGTTCTGTTAAAACACAACAAACTTAACTTTGTCTTTGAAAAACATGTGCCCCCACTCATTGATATACGTCCCGGGTCAATTCTGCAACTGCAAATGTAAGTTTGTAATCACATAAAATTTTTTTGAAACGACGTTTTTTAACGCTCCTTGCGGTATGGGTAAATTGGTAGAAATCGTCACGTAACGAAAAATCGTTTTGCCTCCATGCGGGTTTATCTCTCTCTATTACGTATTCGATATTAATTTGAACTCGTTACCTCCACAAAGAGAAAGACAACATGCGTTCCTGAGAGAAAAGATGACAGACAGACTGACAGACAGACAGCTAGACGGACAACGAAGTGATAGCGTTGTCCGTCGGTTAAAAATAGACCAAACACGATTGTTACGACAAAACACGTAAGTAATAACTGATAATGCAGTGTTTTGATAAAATAAAACCGAAAGTGTGATATGCCATATTATGTAACGCTATACGCAAGGAACTACTTTATACGTGTTACCACAAAACTATCTGTACACGGCAGATCGTCCACTGCGACCCGCGTTCATGCTACGCACGAATACGTGGCTGGTAAACAGCAAACGTGGCAACCCTCTCCATGCACATACTGCGTACAGTGAAAGTTCGAATCAAGACAGAAAATTTAAGATCTGAGGTAAAACATCATTTAAAGTCTCGATCCAACGTTATCGTGTTGCCTAGTTCGGTACCTAACACCTAAATCAGTATATTTGCAATCCCAATAATAAGCGACAAATAGACGCAACGAAGAATCGTGTTAGATATCGAAAAATATGTCACGACTGCAATGAAACATGCGTCGACCGCCTTAAACGATGCACACACTCACTAGAAATTATCACGCTTTTCTGGACCGCGATGCTTGCCAACTATCTGCCCATAAATTATTGCTGTTTGACGCATTACGGCAAAATCTATTACAACGCGTTATTTAGGTACATTATGTGTTAAGTTATACTGGAAGTAGTTTATGAGGGCTGATATGTCGCACTTAGAACTTCTTCGAGGTTTGTCCGAGAGTGTATACAGGTGTATAGAAATTGAAAGTTTATTACACACGAATTTCTTTCGATATATTGTTATCCTCGCATTTTCTTTTTTACGTTTTCCGGTCTATACGGCTTACCGCTTTTCCGCCGCTTTCTGCTTTGTTCGGTGACATTTTACGGATCGATAGACAACAGTACCTACCACAGTTACAGAAAGGAGACAAAGAGAGGACACATAATAATATATTCTAAACAGTAGTTACCTCACCCAAAGTTTAGTGTTATGTTAGTTTAGTTTAGTGAAAGTGCTCCTGTTTTAAAGACTGTGTATATTAATTAGAGCTATGCTTAACAATATTTTATGTGACATATTCTAGAAGCATTTAATGTTAACTAATTTGAAAAAATCTGCGTTAAGGTTAACTAGCTTCTGCCCGCGATTTCGTTCGCACAATGTACTAAAACAACTGCTACGTTTTTATAAAACTTCCCTGGATACTACTTTCATATTTTGGTCTCAGCTAAAATTAGTCAAGACAGGACTGGTGACGCGGGAACCGGAGACGTAGAGGTTTCCGTGTGAGAAGCAGCTTGTCCTGAGGTAGACCTGCGGGTGTCTACCCCAGGATGAGCTGCCTTCAGTAGCAATTTCTCATTGCTTGTGAAGTTTTCGTTTTTAATGAATAATGAACGCCTACATTCCTGCATATACTATCTATTGGCACAACACTGATAAACTGATTGATACATTTTTATAGATTATTCTTGACGAAGGGCTATTACTAAATTAATATAACAGTAGATTGTGAACACACGGAATTTCTCACTAACAATAACCTAACCTATTAATTTTCGTTACAACCATAGATGACAGAAGAGGGCCTAAACTTCATGTTTTTGTGTACGTTCTACGAACTATCATATTATAATAGTACAACAAAATGTATAAAAAAGAATCACAAATATATTAATAGTTGAGAATCGAACTTAAAAGCAGGTTCGCAAAGAAGTCGTCGAATCGCTGAGCTTTGGCTTTGGTGAAAGTTGATTAAAATAGCCATTCTTACATATGTCATGATTGACTGATTGACCCCTAAAAGTTAGAGGGTGAATATAATCTTTTAAAAGGTAAAATCTGTATCTATCTGCTATATTCGTTTCCTATGCAGCCCAGTGAAATAATGGAATAATTCGACCTTCGATATATTCGGATTGAATAGATTAACTAGTGTGAACATACTTTTGAAACCCTAAAGAACTTTAATAGAATTTGAGGTATTATGAGAAAGTACATTATCTCTAGTAAGTAGTTCAGAGAGTGTTTGAAAACCTATACTTTTCTTCAAACTCGCAAAGTAACTTCTATTAACTTCACTGGAGTAATAAGCTAGTTGACAGTCTTTGAGTAACCAATTAGTAATGCTCCTTGTGGTTTCTTTAAATGAAAACATGAACTTTTCAGCGAAATATTAACATTAACAGATTTATTTTTCGATTTTAATTGTCAAAACGGGGCATTCTGCCATGGCGGCTTGAGTGACTTCAATTCTTTCATTCTGTCAAATCTGTGAGTTTTTTTGTGTTGCTCGCACACAAACTTGACTCTTTATATATTACGATTGACGAAATATTACATTATTCGGTAGGTAATATTCATTAACAACGTTTTTAAATATGATAAAAAATAATATTCAAAGCAGATAAATAATGATTTGTGTTAATGTTTATTTCAATAGCAGCCGTCTACACAAAATATGACTGCATACTTCTAATTTTGTAGATGAATAATGGATACTGTCACATTGTGCGAGAGGGGCACACTACCAATCGGTGTTTTTCATTCTAACATCATTCCTTTCGTACGTCTATTGGTAATGCAAACCTTAATATCCGACGTAAAAAGTTTGCTATTTACAACTTGAAACTGGCGTCGTGCCGCGCTCTGACTTGCGTTCAATGTCTCCTGGCTTTATTTTTACGCAATTAATTCTCAAAAATATTAAATAATCGAAAATATACACAGAATTAAGTTGATACATATATACTCACTCATAAGGAGTTTTGAGTGCATGGGAGTAAGCAGAAACTACAGTACGCTACAAAGTAAATATTTGATATGTTTAGCTCAAACCATTCTACAATACAAACTTCATGAGGCATTTTTCTTACTATCAACTAGCCTATTGTTACGCACTTTTTATACTTACTGTCTCAAATTCCCACATCTTTTGTTCTATGTTCCGAGGAACTACTCTCTGGGCACAGTGTCACCGATGCCTACCGGGAAGTCCTCAAACCGATTCCGAGCTCACGTCGGGCGAGGCAAAACCACACACAGATCGGCTCTAGATAGCTGTATGTGCATTTTATTTTATTCCTATTATGTTATTACTATTATTATGCCTGTTTGTGATTTTTATGTGTGTGTATTGTGTTATCTTTATGTTATATGTGATTCGTTTCTATTATGACATTATTATGTAATTTGTGATGTATTTCGATTATGTTATTTTTGTTATGATGCTTATTTGTAATTCATGAATATGTTTTGATGTCAATATTTACTAATCTAATTCTATGGACTTCAACGTCTGCAAATAAATGATTATTATTATTAAAACCAAAAACTTGCTCAGGTGAGGTTTTACAGATCCATTTTAAATTGTAAATGTGGTATTGAATTACAAAATCAGTCGCTCCATGTAAAATACTGGTATTCAGCTGCATCCGGTTAGACTGGAAGCCGACCCCAACATAGTTGGGAAAAGGCTAGGCAAATGATGATGGCCCATCTCACTTCTTGCTTGTCTTAACATTTGTAGCCAGAAATAATTAATGAACGCTTACGAAAGTGGAATACCTACCAGTTGTGTAGTAAGTATCTAAAGTGCTTATTTTTGTTCTTCAATTGATTTAACATGTAATCATAATGACGGCCCTAACTAATCTATGTACAACAAAATGTATGAGAGTACCGTAACACGTTTAGCAATTATGTAGGTAGAATTATTTCCGAACATTTTATTATGTTTGCTTATGTTCCTCCCATATGGCATTTTACTCACTCCTTGATTATTGTTTAACATAAACAAAGTTGTTAAACTTTTAAATTGAAATTGTGATCACAGAGTGAAAGTTTTCGGGACCAGTGCCCATCCTAGCAACGTTCTGGGGTAGGGGTATAATCCCCTCAACTTAACTTCTAATTCTTTTTGATGCCAAAACTGTAATATTTGCTTTACAGTAAATGCTTCCTTTCAGGTGTATAGTCATTTTATAGTAGTAATACTTAGGTTGTAGTAGTAAGAGAAACAATAGCGTTACTATTGATAAAGTTCAATAAAAAAACGTCCAAAATATTGTTTGTGTTTTAGGAAAAACAATAGCTTTGCGAAGGCTTTCCATTAAATTTTTGTTACATCTCTGTACTCGAAAATTCATTTTATTTTTAGGTACACGTTGATGAATTAGAACCAACCAAAACTGTCAAAAGAATACAGGTTTTTGACAGTTTGTTTCGAGTTTGCATTCCTTTGATACAATTAGTTATCTGATGCATGCTCGTCCACTTGTTGTACGTACACACGCACACATACCTTCAACTTTTTTCTAGGGAACAATTAGTGCTTAATGGTATAAACGAGCAAACTGCATTGTTCAAACATCTGAGCAAATACCTATATATCCACAACAAACCATTTAAAGCTGTTTTGGGACTTTAGACCGTATGTAACTCTCCACAAGGGACTGGCTTGTCTGTTTATAAAACACACAGGTGCTTCAAACGCTTCAGGCACTTTTAGTGCTCTAAACGTTCCCTAATACGGTCAACAGGCTACAAAACAGTAATGTGGGCCTTAGGCGTATTGATCGTACTATGATCCATCCAGCCAGTTTCATTGATACACAATCAGTACTGCGTTATTATTTGCCTCCAAGGCTACAAGTTAACAAACAGAGTTCAACAACCATAGCACTGCTTTTGATTTTAGCAAAACATAATTATTATGTTTTGCTAAAATCAAAAGCAGTGCTATGGTTGGAGTCTTTCTGAGGGATAGAATCCAGAACGAGGTGATTCGGCCGAGAACCAAAGTTGTCGGCATCGCTAACATAATAAACAAGCTGAAGTGGGAATGGGTCAGCCATATTATCCGTAGAACCGATAACGGTAGACGTATTTTTGAGTGGTAAGGTAGGACGGCCTCAGGCTAGGTGGAGCGACGATCTTCGCAGGTTGGGGCGTAGCAGCTGGACGAGAGTTCTCTAGAATCGAGCTGAATGGCGTGCGATTGGAGAGGCCATGTTCAGCCTGTCCACTATTTCTACATCGTTTTCTAACTGACTGTTGTAAGGCAAAACAAGCTTATTCAGCATTTGAAAAAAACATGCAAGCATTGAAAGTAAGTAGCTTAGCATTGTGGCCGCAGGAATCCTTACGAACTCCTACCACGCAGGAAACAAGCTCATGTTGCCCCTTTAAATTATGTTTATGTTTGTTACCGTAACAAAAGACGGAACATGTTATTTTTATACGATCTTAGGGGTGTATTCGATGGTAGGTTTTGTTGTCAGATTTGCCAGTCACTACTGTGATTGACTCATAATTAACAGATTTGTTTTACCATCTTATGTGATGATTGATGTTTGCATCTATGTAGCGATAATTCCTTCAGTCATTCATAATTCATGATTTATATAATTGATTCATAAATAAATTAGTGTGTGATGTACGCCTTAGACAACCTACGATCATGTCGTAGCGAGACTGTTGCCCGTCGGCGTTCGTTGGAACATTCTGAGGATTTATGGTAAAGCATGTTGCGAAGCATCTTCTACTTCGTCGTACTTATTAGTAAAACGACGGTAACATCCTTGCATATACTTACAACTGAGCAAAACACGTTGGATCGCTAGGGAAAGAGATCAACGGAACAGAACGCTGTAAGCGCCTCTATTTTTAAAACGCGCTCCACCGCCCTATGCGCTCTTTCATGTAAACGGTTTTAATTATGTTTACGTGATTGATTGATTTTCAAGCTCTTAATTAATAAAATGTTCTTACGATAAACCTCAAAACAATTCATTCCAATAACTTTATTATTTAAAAAGAATTATGACTAATTATCATAAAGCTATGTAAATTAGAGAAAAAAACTAATTTTGAATAAAGTTTGGGATCCAATGTAGCAGCTGTGTCATTCTTGAAATTTCATTTCAATTAAGGAAACAAAAGCCAAAAGTTTTATTAAAACGGAATATCCTTCGTGGTTCTTCGTACATAGTTCAATATTAAATACATTCTTAATGTCAGAAAATAATTTGAATCTCTTTTGCTTTTCTAAAGTTACAAGCAGTTGAAAAGCGGGCCCTTTTGTAAGGAATAGATGCCAGTTATAACACGAACCGAACTTTAGTAACGATGCACGATGGAATAATAAAAGCACCTCCACCAGTGAGGATTTACAAAAATATTTCTCATCATCTTAATAAGACGCAGTCGCGCTTTCAGAACTTTATTTATTTCTGGCTATAAAAGTTTTCTATTGTGGGGATGCCATGTTACTTTGTCATCAAGTAAGTGTCAATCTTGTTAACTAAACAAAGTGATAAATTAATTCATAAAAAAAGCTATATTCACAAATGAAAAATCTCTTTATGGTGAATTAGTATTTATAATCATATAATCGATTCAAATCAATATGTAAGTGCCACTAAAGACTTGTCGTGTGTTCATTTAGATTTAGCTATTCAAATGGATTAACCCTAAGTACTGTAGAAAACATCTATAAGTCAATACATTCAGAACGTTGCTCGGATGATCTCGGTGCTGCAGTGCATCTGGATTGTACGTGGATGTGAACAGTAACAACGTTTTTCACGTTATCATGTGAAAGTGAGTGCTGCACAACTCCAGAGATTTTTGGACTAGTGTGTAACTAGACTCAACCAAAAAAACCTTATTTTGTGTTTGTTTGTCACACTTTTCACTTAACTGAGGTGAAACCACACACGAGTATATATTTAAAAAAAAAACGAAAGAAATAATAACGAATAAAGTAAATAAATAAATTTTCAGCCAAAGCGTATAAACGAACGGACAAATGATATTCATTCTGTTTTATAATATTCTGCTCAGCAGTTGCTAAACAAGTAAACTTAAACTACAAAAAGATGAAAGAAATAATATTTTTTGAATATAACATAGTGTTGGTTTTACTGAAAGGTCTTAAATCGTTGGAGATTATTTGGTGGTTTTCTGTAATCAGCAGGAAGAAAGTGTATGAAACTGAATGCAACATACCATCATTATGCTGTCTGTATGGGTGACCCGTTTAAAAATCAACGAATACTTATCAGTGCACTGGATCAGCATCGCCTCAGCTCGAGCCGTTTATGATTCCTGCTATGCAACTCTATACTGCAACGTACACTTATAAGCATCGGAACGGCTTCGCCTCGGCTCTGGATCAGCTAGTAAGCAGGAGTCACCGAACCTACGGCGGGCTAACGACCCGCTTCACCCAGCCGTAAGCGAGGCACGACCAGCCGCAAACGCGGCGATGCCTTGGAGGTGTCGAGCTGATCCGGTTACGTTCTTACGTTGTGTGGATGCCTGGTTGACGACTACCCGATGTATGGCTTAGTAATACCTTTGTACATAGACTGGGGGTATTGGGGTGACTGGTAATTAGTGACTAATACTTACACATATGATTATTCTCATCCAACAAAGAACTATCCCAAAGAAACTTTTTTTTAATTTACCAAGCGCAGGACCGCAATCACTCCAAGTTGATTGTTATGATGAGTTAAGTAAGTTACGTAAACTGTCGCGCGGGGTGCGTAACACCCTAAATTTGACCATATACATTTTTATGTATATGGTATATTTTTATGATATGGTATGGCATTTGCCACAAAAAAAAATAATAATTTATAATTAATACATGCTAAATCATTTTTTTATTGATTCTCTTTAAAATAGGTTTAAAAATTAATATGTGAGTAAAAATATTTTAACTTTTAAACATCATCATCATCATCTGCCTAGGCAGATGATGATGATGATGTTTAAAAGTCGACCCCAACCTAGCCTTTTCCCAACTATGTTGGGGTCGGCTTCCAGTCTAACCGGATGCAGCTGAATACCAGTATTTTACATGGAGCGACTGCCTAGATAGGCAGTCGCTCCATGCCAGTTACTGAGAACCCAGTTACTGGGTAATACGATACCCCTTGGTAAGACTGGTTGTCAGACTTTCGGGCTTCTGACTACCCGTAACGACTGTCAAAGATCCACGAATGACAGCCGAGACCAACGGCTTAACTTGCTTTCCGAGGCACGGAGGGGTCTCGGTATGTAAGGATGGTCACCCATCCCCAGACCAACCGCGGCAAGCGTAGCTTAACCTGACCGATCGACCTGTGCGGCTGTTATTATTTAGCCACGGGCCCCTCTATTTAACTTTTAAACATAAACAATCAAATAGTATCTTTGAAACAAGAACATAGATACATAATTAGTTTTCTTCCGCACATGCTTAGCAGATAACAGTGATGTGGGCGTTGCACTCTTTGACATGTACATGACATATTTTATATGAAGGCGCTCACCCAGCTCCAGAAGATGATTCTTGGTCCTCAACTTCAATGTGCCGTGTCAGACGCTTTTGCAATGGTCGAGGTAGTGTTGGTATGCTAGATCTTACTTTTTGCTATGGTTTGACCACTAACAGCTTCAGAAATACCCTTTCGCGATATTGTAGATTCGACTTTGGCATTGTATTTGGCATAAGAGTTGATACCACTGATATTGAATTTATTACCAAAAACAATCAACAAGCTGTCATAAATATAATAAATAGTCATTATACCACCTAAAGTTTAGTTTTTAACTACTTTAATACATAAAAATAAAATAAAACTACATAATATTTACAAACCCGAAATTTGAACCATGTAAATAGTCTCGTGAGGTGTTTAACACCCCAAAGGTGATCTCCTGACTCAATACGACCTACGACTATAGACGACCGAGTGAAAGAAAGAAAGAAAAAGTATTTATTGCGACTCGTACAGGAATATCACAACCTAAACTAAACACAGTCAAAAATAAAACTATAAAAAAAAAACGTTACAAAAATAAATATGAAACAGAAAGTCCTATACGAGGCCAAGAGGCTCCTATCTCAGCATAATGCTGCGAGCTTTAAAAAATAAATATCGCAGCGCTGGTATTCTGATAGGGCCCAGTGCTGCTTGCTACTAAATCATAATGGTTATGCGTTTTTACGAAGCTACCGGGAACATCAGCCCAGAAAATTCAACATTTTGAGAGTTTTAAACCTTCAAAGATGCAGTAGGGTGTGTCACTCCCTACGCAATCAATAAAGGGTTAAATATCGATAACTAATTACCAGTCACATCACGCATAGCACAAAATAATTATATCCAGATGCGATCGTAGCACAGTTCGTGCTACGGCGTAGCACAGTTCGAACTACGGCGTAGCAAAGTATGAACTACGCCATACCGCAGTTCGAGCTTCGGCGTAGCGCAGTTAAAGCTACGCCGTAGCATGAATTCATCTCCGAAGTAGCAAGGTTTGAGATTCGACGTAGCCAGGCATATAAACGTATTGCAGGCTCCCCCTGTGCTGCCATTTTTGTTACGTAACTGCGTATCTACTAAAACAAGTAGCACAAAAAAGGGCTAACGAATTGGCTTAAAATTTTGGACGCACCTTTGTTATAGTATAGAATTCTTCGAGTCTAGCGGATCAGAGTAATAGGGCATTTAACCCACACACTTCCTGACCAATCACGTTAATTTAACACGGCCATTTCATTGCCCAACTTGTTTCACAATGATGTACGTTATGGCCAAATGTTAGGGCTGCCCGACGTCATCATTTTTTTTAGATCCTTTCGACGTAATCTTTTTCTATTGACAGTCGATACTTATACATGATATAAGTTAATGAAACTGTAATGTGAAGACATAATTTATGTTCATATTATTTTTAGAACGTCCTTTTCTGTTACTTGTTTTGTTTAATTCATTTTACATAATGATTTATACAATCTGACAACCCTACATAGCTGTAGGGTTGCCAGATGGTATAAATCATCAAAGGATAATGTACCATCCGCTTGTTTACAACACCATGCGTGTTACGCAAGCAAAAATTTAATTTTGAATTCCAAAAAAGAAATATAATATGAAAAATAACATTGACGAGCGAGCTGCTGAATCACTAATGAAGTATTCATATCCTTTTATAACAATATGTTTTACAATTTTAGTAGTACCTTTGAAAATGAAATACTTATTCATACGTTACCTTTGTACGAGAACACAAGTTTTAAACCTGGGTTAGGAAGGTTTAAGAATTTATTCTTATAACGCATTAAAATGACGCATTTCCACTGTTTAAGAAAACACTAAAATTATGAAAAAAATTACTTGTACAATTATCGAATTGTCGCCTGTCAACTGTCGTCTGTCGGTTTTATGAAATATGCCTCTGGAAGTAATAAATAGAAATGGGTAAACTGAGGTTAGACAACAGAATGATGTAAATCCGAGGTAAAGGTAAACCGAAGTAGATTCGCTGAGATTAATCCTGAGTTCTTACTCAGGATTAATCTCAGCGAGCTATACGACTATATGAATAGCATCGCCTGAACTCGAGCAGTTCGGGATTCTTTTTATAAAATAGTATACAGCAACGAGCAGTCACCGAGCTTACGTATATCTGACCCCAATCAAATAAGTTAAGTATATTAATGAGCGAAAAAGTCTTCGTCGAATGTATTGGAATTAGGCAATATTTCAATGAAACTCTTGTTAGAGTTATTTGTAATCACGATATTTTATTTAGCACAACTGGCATTACAGGTTATATTTTGACAGACAGAAAAGACAGCGCCTCTCGAAGCAGAAGACGAAAATTCTATTCTTATGTTTATAAAGACAGATGACAACAAAACGTTTACAAAGACATCTATGAACCACTTTATAAATTTATAATTAACAGTTGACTTTACTTTTAACGAAACAATTTCCGAAAATAAATATTCTTTTACCTAAACTAATAAGGTACAAATAATTCTTAATATATGTAGATGTCCTCTTCAATGAAACCACCGTTTCCCAAAAAAATAGAAGTATATTTCCCAAAAACAAATTTTATCTCTAATTGAGTTAAATTTATTTACTGGCAAACCGTTAGTTAGGAAAATCAGTCAATTGATTTGAACTCTCAATATATTTGATATCGACAATTTTCGTCGCAACATTTTCTCTGATAAAATTATATCTTATATCGTATGTATATGCTTACGCCTTCTATGAAATACAGGGTTGGTTATCTATTTAATTGCACTCTGATTGTCAACATTTAAGGTAGGTAATTGAGCCTTGTGGCTACCCAATGTCACAAAGAAATTGCCTAAGTCATAATATTTCTTTAGTGGCTTCACTAGCAGCTATGTACTCAGACTAATTTGTGGATAATGCCACAGTATTTTGTTTACGACTAGACCAAGTGACAAGACCTCCATTCATTAAAAATAATTAACCTGTATTAGATTTTCTAGTGTTCAAATCACCAGCAAAGTCAGAGTCAGAGTAGCCAACTAATTCAACATTACCTTGATAAACAATAGAAATATCTTTAGAATTAATTAAATAACGTAAGGTTATTTTCACAGCTGTAATAAGCAAAGTACCTGGGTTATTGACATATCTCCTAACAACATTTACAGCGTATGCAATGACAGGTCTAGATACAGATGTCAAGAATAACAATGCTCCCACTGCTTTTCCATATGGGAAATTAGTAGGCTCATCATTACTTGTATTCTTAGATAAATGTACATTTACATCAGCAGGGGTACTAGGTACTGCTTTTAGCATCTGACAAATTGAATTTATTTATTATTGTTTTAATATACTGTGTTTACTCTTTTTCTTTATCTATTTTCATTCCAATAAATGAATTACAGTTTACAACTTTAATCTCAAACTTTTGTTTGAGTATGTTTATTACTTCAGTTAAGACAACTTTACTTTCGGCCAATAGTAATCCATCATCAACATCAAGAAATAATGTTACTTTGAAATCTTTAAAATATCCTACAAATATACCATTATCAGATGGACATGGTTTGAAATCATAAATGGATAGAAAAGAGCAAAATTTCTCATTCCAACATCACGATGTTGTTTAAGACCGTATATGGATTTAATTAACTTACTTACTTTTCAAGACTGCGTTTTCAATCCCTCTGACATCTCCATGTAAATGTCCTCTGAGAGCTCACCATACAGGAAAGCCGTCTTCACATCAAATTGCTCAATGTGCAGTTCATCTCTCGCAGAAATGCTGAGCACACTGAGTACAGGAAACAGGCTTCTTCTCTGGTCGATCAGTCAGTATACAAGTTATATTTTCTTCATGTGACTGTAGCTCTTCAACTACAGCTTTCTTCCATTGATGAGAATTTGGACTGTTCATCGCTTCTTCATAAGTGTTAGGTATTTCCAACTCTGCGAAATTGAAATTTACTTGCTAAGTTATTATTTCGACGTGGACTTAACGTGGACGTAACGTCTCTCCGTTCTTCATGCTTTAAATGTATACCTCTTAGTTAGAGGGATATAAGTTTCATCTAGTTCTTCTAAGCTATTCATAGAATTTGGACTGTTCATCGCTTCTTCATAAGTGTTAGGTATTTCCAACTCTGCAAAATTGAAATTTACTTCTAAGTTATTGTTTCGACGGTACTTATCGTGGACGTAACGCCTCTCTGTTCTTCATGCTTTAAATGTATACCTCTTAGTTAGACGGATATAAGTTTCATCTAGTTCTTCTAAGCTCTTCATACCATCATCTGAACTGACTTCTTCAGGCACATTGCCTTGTTGATTGATGATAATTATGTTGAAACTCACCCTGTGGGGTAGACCTTGTAGAATGATCTTCTTGTTCAGCTGTCACTTCTACAAAATTTTGTTTTTCTTCTGGTGTACTACATTCCTCAAATTTCACGTCCCGTGATACTGTAATCTTCCTGGTATTTTGAGCATCCATCCTGTAATTATCATGGTCATATCCAACTAGCAACTTCTTCACACTTTTCTTAGCAAGTTTTTTTCACTTTTCTTTTGATACGTGTACGTAACTAATGGATCCAAATATTCTGATATGTTGCAAGTTCGGTTTTACTCTATACCACAGTTCAAATGGTGTAAGATCTCCCGTCTAATTTGATTTATTTCTATTTAACAAATATATTGCACAGTTGACAGCTTTTGCCCACATGTTTAAGGGAATGTTCTTTGCATATAACATTGTTCTTACAGTTTCCATGATAGAACGCATCTCTCTCTCTCTGCTCTCCCGTTCTGTTGTGGGGTATACGGGGCAGTACGTTCATGCGTTATTCCCTTTTTCTCCAGAAATGATGTAAATTTTTGGTTTACATATTCATAACCATTGTGTGTAGTATGTGTAAATCACGTTGGAAATTGTTCTTCACAATTGCATTCTACTTCAGAAAACATTGAAATACTTCACTCTTATGCTTCATGAAGTTAACATTGCGATAGCTTGTAGCTTGTCCATCTTTGAACAAAACAAAGTACCTACTTCATACCCGACACAGAAGGTTTTTCTATAGGACCACAAACATCGTTGTACACAATTTCTCCAGGCTGTGTTGGACCTCGGATAGATTTCAAGAAAGGGTGTCTTGCTTGCTTTCCATATTGGCACACTTCACCAATAAAATCCTGATTTCCAGTCAATGTAACAGGATCACAACACTCTTACACATATTCCGAAGTTCCTTGACATTCAAATGTACCTAATCTTTCATGCCATATTTTTATATCTGTTTGCACAATATTACACTCTTTCTGTTTGATTGTTTTGACATCTAATTCATATAATTTGTTCTCTGTTAGATGTGCCATCATAACAATAACATTATACAGCCTTTGATTGCGTGCACCATGACACGCTTTTGACGAAACGAAGCTCCCAACGTAATAATTTCTTATTTACATAATAGGGTCCAATGTGTAGATGTTAATGGCGTGAAATCTTCCGGGCTACCAGTTCAGTTAGGTATTCCGCAAGGCTCAATACTGGGTCCATTCTTGTTCTTAGTATATATCAATGATTTACCATTCCATTTGAAGGGCATCTGTGACGTTGTACTGTTTGCAGATGATATCTCTCTTATTTTTAAAGTAGATAGGAATAGACAATATCTTGACGACGTAAACAGTGCATTCTCAATAGTTACAGATTAGTTTACGGCAAATAACCTAGTTTTCAATGCCAAGAAAATGAAATGTGTAAAGTTCGCCTTACCGAATGTTAGAAATCTAGGACCCAACATCGTCTTAGATAAAGAGGTGCTTGAAACTGTAGGCTCGGCAATTTTTCTAGGACTAACAGTAGATGCCAAACTTCAGTGGGGACTTCATAATTATCAAGTCTAGCAGGAAGGCTCAGTTCGGCTGCGCCGTCAGGAAAGTAAGACAATACACTGACGTTGATACAGCTCGTTTAGTCTATTTTAGTTATTTTTACAGCGTTATGTTCTGCGGTATTCTGCTGTGGGGCAAAGCCGCTGATATACAAAATATATTTGTCCTTCAAAAACGAGCTGCTTGAGCAAGTTACCAGCTAGGTACCAGAGTTTCTCAAAGATATTGGTATTTTCACGGTTGCATCACAATTCATCTTCGCCAACATCTTATAAATATATTAGGCAAAATTTACACTTGTTCACTAAAAACAGTGATATTCACAGTGTTAACACTGGAAATAAGGACAAACTACGTGCCTCCTTTCACCGGCTTCATAAGGTTCATAACTCATTTGTTGGGCTTGGTATAACCTTTTATAAGAAGATACCCTCTTCTTTGCTAGACTTGCCTTTTAATGCGTTTAAAGCTCAAGTAAAATCCAACCTTTGTTAAAAGGCATACTATTCCATCAACGACTACTTAAACGATAAAAATAGTTGGTCGCCCTAATTAACTCAAGACAATGTTCATGTTCTTTTTCCAGAATTAGCTTACTGACCGATTATTGTTATTAGTATTAACTTATTTATTTATTTTACTTCGATGGTCCTAGTTTATCATTTATGACTTCAAGTGACAGCTATGTGAACAGAACCCAGCAATGCATAAATATAAACTCAAGACAACGTTCATATTCTTTCTTCAGAATTAGCTTACTGACCGATTATTGTTAATAGTATTAACTTATTTATTTATTTAACATAAAACGGCCAAGGTCAATAACATTAGTTAAAGACAAATACACAAACACATTTTAAAGGTACGGTAAACAAAAGTATATAACTACTCGCCAGTCATACGCTCATCTCACAATACCCCAGACATACTGACAAGATCTTCTTCCATCCATCCGCGAACACATCACAGTCAGGCTTAGCGTCCAAGAGCGCGTTAAGCGCAGAGAGTGTGCGAGGAACAGGAGACTGGGCTCGCGCGACAGTTCGACTCCAAGGCACGACGAACAATCTATGCCTTCTGCCACGGTTGTAGTTTACCGGAGCGAAAAGATGGGACAACTCGTCAAGCAGTTCAGGAGCATCTGTTTTACCGTGAAGGATCTTAACCATATTAATAATTTGGTCATGATTTCTTCTGACCTCGAGAGAATTGTACCCTAGGCGGCCCAAAAGAAAGTTTGAAGGGTACATAAACTGATAATAACCACTGAAACGTTTATAAAGGTACCTAAGATAAGCCCTTTGTACTTTTATTTTACTTCGATGCTCCTAGTTTATCATCGGTGACTTCAAGTGACAGCTTTGTGAATAGAACCCAACAATGCATAAATATTTAAGTGGCTGTCACGCCCTTTATGCCTGGAGGCTTTTATTTTGTTAGTAAGTTTTTATTTATATTTTAATTAATTATTTTTTAGCTAGTGTACGTATAGTTTTTATTATATTTGTTGGTATATTTTTTAGAAGTTCGACCTCATGTATTATTTACATTGTTTTTTTGCGTATAACCTGCCATACCAGTATGTGTTTAGAATATAAAATATTTAAGATTTTAAAAGCATTTTAGTAAATTGCTTAACCTTAACATGGTACGAGGTGTGTTAAGGCACTAATTATTCACGAATTTAAGCCGATGTCCTCAGTTGTGCACAGGCTATTATTTTATAAGTAAAATATACTTTAACATATTAGTTATTATTATGTATTTAGGTAAATACAGAATCTACACTTCTTATCCAACTTATCAGTAAGTTGTACAGTTGGTACATCAAGTACTAGCTTTTCATAAATAACCAGTGCAACCGTAAGTGTAAATTCAAGAAAAATCGATCCCTTCCGAGAGAGCGGTACGTTGCATGTTTGCAAAAGCTTGACAGTCTATACCTACTCAAGACCTGTTCACGTCAAGTCTTGCTTGCTTCCCATGGGACATGGCGGTGTATTAACCGCATATGGGATTCGGTATCATACCAACAAGCTTTAGCTCAATTATATTTCAGGTATCGCACACGTATTATGTAGAACGTTAACTGCCCCGTAAGTTGTTACTCGGGTGTTTTTGTTAAGCCGTAGACGGATTTTGACGTAAGTGATAACAATAACGTAAGAAAAATTGAAAACCTTGCAGATACCAAAAATCAAATAATTATTGGTATATAGATCTATACTGTATACCTACATATTTAAAGTTGTGAATCATGATGACAATGTTGAATAACTCCACACTATTCATTTACATAATGGTCTCAGCCATATAGAAAGAAATACGTGCCCACTTACAAACTGCTACTGCAATCCTATTTGTGGCATTGGCACCGTAGGTAAAGCCACTAAGCGGCAGGTTTAAACTTCACAAGTTACAACATATAAACTTAAACATGTATCATTTAAGCGTGCTGGTTAAATAAAATATGCAAACAATGAAGGTAAATGATAATTTGAGAAGGCAAAAGATGATGGTATACAGATGGCTTTAGAACAGAGGTTGGTAGCGTGCCTTTAGGAGTAAAGCCCGCACGAAATCCATCGAGTGCCAGGCATGCATCACGACGACTGACACTTGATAAAGTGTCTCTGATTAAGTGGTCTCCTTAGGGCGACGAGGAAACTGCGAACTGAGTACCTATAAACTCTTATTTGTATTTTTATACTGTTTTAAAGAAAAACATATTCCGAGAAGAAAAGTGATTGTGCTGCAGCTGCAATGAGGTGTCCAGTGGCCAGTCGCGTTGCGACTACTACATAGCCGCGGCCTGTGGCTAAGTTAATGATCACACCTTTTAAACAGGTAATAAATAAATATGTTTCTTCAAAAAAATAATTCTTAGAATTAAAAAAATATTTTGAAAAACGCAGAATTTGTGTGCGAAATTGTAGTTTGTTTTGCCTGGGGCAGACATACTCAAAATGGTGGCAGCGGCGTCGAGTGTAAGCACTCAATGTGAAAAGGCAATTAATACCGCGGCCGCGCATTCTGTTGCTGAATTGTTCAAATCCTTTACTTGAGCGGGGAACATATACGACTCAAATCTGGGTGTTTAAATGTGATAATGAAGTGGCGAGAGGCAAAAGACGAGCGTAGCTTGCAGACATCGCGCATGACGTTGAATAAGTAATGAATCTTCTTACAAAAACCGCAGCTGTGGCTGAATTATAAGAAACAAACTACCCGATGTTTTGATTGCAATGTGACGATACATTGTTGTGCCTATAATTATATAAATTATGCTCCGCGTATTCTACATTATGACCTGGCGGCATTTCCGTGTACAGGGACGGTGTCATGGCGTGGTGTGCAGATTGTAGGCGCCTTGATACCGGATGACATTCAAACTCCATTGCATTTCGCAAAACCGCAGAAGCGCATGGATCGGCAGAACCTTTACGATATGACTCGGCAGTAGAATGCTTTAATCACCAATAGCGCTGGGTTTATGGAATTATAGGTATTATGTTATTACGTAAGATCTTGTAATTCTGTATAATCGCCTATCAACCAGCATATATTTTGTTCAGCCGTCGCCTGTGACAACTTCCTCTAGCAAATACGTTGACATGAGTAAATAAACTAAAGAGAATTACAAATGCGTCGTCGTATCGTCGTCGGTTTCTCCCAGCCCAAACTTGAAATCGCTTTTAGCTAGGTCGTCTTGGATTACATATTGTACCTCTTTACCTCCATATAATTTGCTGCCTAAATGTTGTTTTAAATAAGATTTACCTAAAAAAAAAAAATAATGTAACTTTCGTTTAGCGCGGGAGTATGAATGTCTTGTCTACTTTGCTAACTACTAAAGCACAGTGAGCAATCACATGGTGAGGACTTACTTCTAATAAATTATTATACCATTATGTGAATGTGAGGGCTGGCTATGTGGGTCATTTTTTTTCCGGCAATTTGAGTACTTTATGCGGCCTACCCAAATGTCTTTTTTTTTGGTATTGTTCGTTGAGTACTGACAAATGCGTGCACTGACTGGACAGGTCTACTCAAATATGTGTTATTCTTTCCTCAAAATATTATTTCAGATAATAATCTACATGGTCTTTATATGATGTCTGAACTAGAGACTGTTTGTATAAATCAACTTACAGAAATAATATAATTTAGTTTTAAAAATACTGTATTAAAATTAAATAAACTATTTTTTTATGCATATGACATAAATAACTAATATGAATCGGAACCAAAGTAATTTAGTAAGCCATGTTAATATTTCATAGAATACGTTCATAGATCACAGTAATTTTAGTAGTAGCATCCTAAGTGTACAGAACATAGTGTAGTGGAAAATTACAGAAGCATGAAAGAGAGTTAAATATACTTGTAATATACTTGTGGAGGTGGACGAGAGCGACAGCTAAGAGAACGGTGTTAGCAGAGCTCTCGAGGATCATCGAAACATTGGACATAATACGAACAACATATGCTTAGAAGCAGTCTCGCGTTCCGTATCGTTGAGTTGTGTACCTACAGTGGGTGATTCGCCAGTGCGACTGACTTGTTCGTGAATTTTAATCTGATTTGAATTGCAAACCGTTTTTCTATTGCGCTATAACCAACACTACCCATAGTACGCCCACAGTAATTAAAATATGCCTGATGTTAATGAGAAAACGACATACCATCTCCGACATACTTATCGAAAAAGACGTTTACGATCGAAAAGCACTACGGAAAATGCACTAGTAGCGTCAACAAAATAAATAAATTGTGTATTCTTGAGAAAATGGCACCAATAAAGGAAATAATGGAAGTTATTGTCAAAAATAAGACCAAGTGTAAATCGCATACCAATACGATTTGCACTTGGCCTGTTTCTGACGTCAGCAATAGGAATTTATCAGATTTAGAATTACCGAAAAATCTTAAAAGATAAAGAGAAAAACGAAACAATGTCGGGATTAACCTGCAAAAGATGCATCGGGATTAACCTGCAAGCATGCACTGCTTACACGGTAATTTAAAGTTGTTTATAAGTGTTAAACTTATGTGTAATCGGCAGGTGTAATCATGTTATGCTCGTTCAAAGTTCCTATTGATGATGGTACGTGTGCTGCGTGACTCGTTTCCTATCAAAATTTTGTTTTCATATTTTTGAAGTTTAAAAAACAATGTTTTAACTGCATGACGATATCTTACATTAATAAAGAATACGCTTTAACTATACCTTCATAAAATAAACCTGTATGGTAAGAGCGATGATTTACCTGTCTAGGATACCTTTCTATCTGAAATCATTTACCTATATCAGTATCCAGCTACATAAAACTTTACCTTGGCAGTACTTCACGGCGAATTTTCTGCTTTCTAGAAAAGTTATCGCTGTCGGCCCTCGGGACTACATATCGCGCCCGTGCCTCCCCCGACCCAACTTCACCCCTCCGACGTAATAACGACCGACTTTATAACCGAGTGGGCTTAAATCTCACAACACTTTCCCATATCTTCTTTCTCATCGGTAGCACCGTCGCCCGAATGAAATCTAAGCCCACGATTACAATTGGTCCCGCTGGAGTCCGTAACTTATCCAAAAATCCGAGGTGATTTAATATGCCCCAAGAAGTCACGGATTTAAAATGATCTCAGCTGGCACTGAGCTCCGGACGGCGGCGCTACGAGATTTTTCTCGTTATGTTCCTTTGACCACGGCTTTCGAATTTGATACGGGGCAGAAAAACCAAAATAAACCTATTCAAAATAACAAGGTACGTTACAAAAAGAGTTCCATGCGTTAATTTATGTAATGGGTGCGAAAATAAAAATTGCCAACATTACATTCAAAATTCAATGAACCAACAGTTTTAATGTTACCATAGGTGTCATTTTTTATCGCAATACCCACGTGCAAACATTTCCTAAACCTCCATTTAAACATTCTTAGTAAACTTCACGATAAAGTGAATTTAATTGAGCAAGTAACGAGTGTGACTATTTCAACATAATTTGAAGGGGGGAGTTGAGTTATATTTTACACCGCACGACATATAGAGCTCATATGATACACTAACTTGGTGTAGGTAGTACCGCTCTCTCGAAGAGAGTTAAGTTGTCGAGGTATTGGAAATCCCACACTTTTCAATCGTCAAATGTTGTATGGCTTTGTTTTCAACTAGGACTTGACATAACCCACCCTACTTTTTTATTCTAAAGCCACTGTTAGGCATACCTAACTAAGGACTGAACTAAAATGCAACGGACACATAATGCGTTTGTATTGTTTGCATATTGTCAATCATAGACCTAGGAAATAATGCTGTTTTATAGTGCTTACAAAACTCTCGATTGATTTACATTTTAAATTAAAGCTTTTTGAAAACCTTTTAGAAATACATGGTTTTTAAAACCAACGATAGTTTTATAATCCAAAAGATCATGGCTATAAATGTAAGCTGCAACACCAGTTAAAAAGGCAAGTTTTCGCTGTATCAACTGCAGTAACGGATCTTAGGAAAGTTTATGTATGTAGTTACAGCAGCTGAAAACGACAGGCAACTTTTGTGATGAACCTTTTCATAACAAGAAAACACATACTTGCTTTATTGGATGATGGGTTACAGAGTCAGAAAGTCATACTGTAAAACTTTTATGGTCCACCTGTTACACTACTTAATTTAACTAAGACTGCACTGTTTATTAAAATTGGCATCAACAAATTGATTCGACGAGAAATTCTGCGTATTTTCTACTCGTAATTAATAAAAATCTTAATAAATTCATTCGTTTATTGACTGGCAGACAACGCACAACCTAAGGGGCCTGGGTCTAGGAGCATATTTTTGAAGAAATCCTTATATGGCTAAAGTGAGCACTAAGGACTAATATTTGAAAATTCACCCCTAAGGGGTGAAATAGGCGCGCCTCAAAGAGCCGGACGGACGGAGCCCGCTAGGGCCGATGCCGCCAGGGCTGCGGGTTGTTCGAAAGAGATACCGTGGCCCTTGGCACAAGCAACTGAAGGAAAAAAAAAAGTGTGAAATAGGGGATGAAAGTTTGTATGGAAGTTCGTCATTTTTTCCGATGGGAAATCCCATCGGGCTCACGGCTTATTTGACAAAATATAATAGGCCCACTTAGAAGTAGAATGTTTTATCAGCAGAATGTTAAAAATTGACTTAATTTTTTAACTATTTTCATTCGTATCATTCCACACAGTTTTGTATACATATACTTTAATATTATCTTTTTTCGCCATTGACAATTCTAACAGTTGGAGAACGTAGCAAAGCTGTAAAGTTTCGCAACTAGTCTCTTTACGATGGCCCTCGTCGTAACAGAATGATTGCACGCTGAGCTTTTCACAGTAAAATGCAATAAGTTAAAAAGAAATTGTCGTGACATGAATGGAATTCGATACACATAGGTATTCCAATTGTCATAGGAAATGTTACCAAATGTACCCAAACCTAGTTAAATTGATAATGATGTTTTAATAGCTTGTTTTAAGTGCCATAAATGACATGTAATGATGAAGACTTACGTTCATAAATTTTTTTGTTAGCTTGTATTGTGTCCCAACGCTGGGCAAAGGCTCTTTTTCCTTCCAAACCTGTCCCTGTCTTGTGCGATGCCTGGCAATGTTGACCCTGCAAACATCTGAAGGTCAATTTATTCTCGTAATTTAAAACGTTCAAAATCTAGTCGCAGTCTTATCTCAGCGACAAACAAATATCAAAAACTTGTCAAAATGTAGGGAAATTAGAGTTTCTTTTTGACAGATTGAGATTAAGAACGTTAACAGTCTGATCTCAGTCTCAATCTTGCAAAAAATACTTCTAATTTCCCTACATTTTGACAAGTTTTTGACATTAGTTTGTCGCTGAGATGACACTGCGACTAGATTTTGAACGTTTTAAATTACGAGAGTTGGCCTCCAGACTGTGAACGTTTGCCCCTCAGATTATGTTTAACCTTTATGTTATTATGACCAATTACCAAAGAGACCTATTGTGATTTTAAGTGCAACTAGACGCATTTCTTTCTGTAAATGCTGCGTATGACGAGATTGTAATGAATCATAACATAGAAATTAGACAGCCGAGCGGCTTCGTTAACGGTGCGTTTCCATCAGGGATCTTTGAGGATGCGCAGTGAGGGATGTGTGCGATACCCACCAACCAATAGGATAACCTCATTCTCCTAGCCTCGCAAAAGCGCAGCTCTAGCGAAAAGCGGAGGCGAAATCTTGTACAAAAACGTTGTAAAAATGTGTGTGAGGGTCGCGTGTGAGGAATGCGGCCCATGCGTTTCTTCCTAGTTTTGTATGTACAAGATCTCGGCTCC
Source organism: Apamea anceps (assembly GCA_951799955.1). Lineage (NCBI taxonomy): Eukaryota > Metazoa > Arthropoda > Insecta > Lepidoptera > Noctuidae > Apamea > Apamea anceps. The sequence goes on along the minus strand of OX637500.1, from coordinate 17,807,786 downwards.
ACTAAGCCCGCTTCCTCGTACAGCACAGTCCGCTACGCATCCTCACACTACTCAGTTTCCTCGTATAGCTTTAGTAAAAACGCACCATTACTGGCATCACGCCAGCATGTGTAAAACAAAATGTTAAGAATTTGAATACGGGGTTATTCAAATTCTCAACATTAGGTTATTTCTGAACTTTCCCTAGGGCAATTGCTTTAGTAATGTTGCGACGGCAAAGTATACCTACGCAATCTATCTAAGACCTCTATTATGTTATAAAAGTCGTACATTTGTTTTATAGACAATCTAGCTACTTCCCGCGGCTTCGCCCATGTGGAGGTCGGGAATCATCCTATGGGGACGTACGCGGTAAAAGTATCCTATATTTTCCAGGTCATGGTTAACTTTTGTACTAAATTCATCGAAATTCGTTTAGCCGTTAAGCATGAACAGGAAACAGACATACAGACCGATAGACAGACAATAGTTACTTTTGCATTAATCATTTAAGTATGGATAGTATATTGTTTTAACTCCTATACATGACAGGGACCACCTGAATTCACTTTTTGTTTGCAGGTTAGTAGTTTTTTTGTTTTCGCACCGCGAGTCTCAGAAAAAGTGCAGAAAGAAATGGTAATAAATCTAAGCTGAATTCGTTAGTAGATCAATTACTGACAACTGAATCCAAATATATCTCAATGAATAGTTTACGCAATACAAATCTGGAACTTACCTTTCCATAGATCATCTTCAGGACTTGGGATCCAAACCTTTCTTTGCCCGCCCTTGGGGTATCATGTGGAACAAGAGATCTTTCACCAATTTTAAGAGTAGACAGAGATCTTCAGCACCCCCTGGGATAAGCAAACAAGACTTACATTTTAATACAGTATCAACTAGTACGGAGGTTTTGTGACTGTTACTTGCGGCCTTATGTATCGTAATATCAACAGTGTACTTAAGGTAATAAATTTTCCACACATAAATAAATAAAAATAATAATATAGTCAGAGAAAATGTGGACTGAGATACTGTCAGTTGGACACTCATTTTGGCAAGTGAAAAAGGTAATTGGGCACCCTACTTCTCCATCCTAGCGACTCTAAACACTATAAAATATACTCTCCAAGAATTCTAAAGCAGTTGTGAAAGATCTAGGAGGCATAGTAACAGACTTACAGTTATAAGCCAAGAACAAAGAGGGGGAATGGAAAAGCGGCCGTCCATGAACTCCTATCTCAGGAGATTGTCTTTGTTTCGAGCAAATTAGGTTCGAAGCCTATTTAGAGATTTCCAAATGCCAGTGTAACGCGTGCCCAGGTGGAAAGCCCAGATGGTTCGATATACTTGTCTAGGGGCTTAGTCAGCTCCTGCCAGGGTTTACGTCTGAAGGTCAGTTCTCGTAATTTAAAACGATCAAAATCTAGTCGCATTGTCATCTCGACGACAAACAAATGTCAAAAACTTATGTGGGGAAATTAGACGTATTTGTGACAGATTGAGACTAAAATATCAGACTGTGAACGTTCTTACTAAAATTACGGGAATTGCCCCTCAGATCTGCCGACCATTGATCAGGCTCCTTTCTGGCAGTACTCATTATATTCAAGAAATTCACCTCCATAGAGCGCTGTAACGTCCTTGCTGAAAAGCTCTGTGTATACTAACCAAGTCCGTATTTAAAGGAGGTGCACAGTAACATTTGCCAACATTCTTGTTTTACATATCGATCCCTTCAATCAATTACAGAAAGAGACCTTCCTTCTTTACCTGAAGAGTTCATGGATACAGGCCCTGATGATGATGCCTATTCACCACCCAATCTTTATATCAAATGTGTTTTTCTCAAAAATTGCATGAAAAAGAAACGTCACCAATCGTGTAATAAAATGTGTGTTGCGTTGTGAAAACGGTATTTACCTTTGTTTCGTATGCCTCAATTAAGGCTTCAAGATAGCATTACTAGGTATTTTCCCAGGGTTAATTATAAACCTGTCATGTTTGTAGGGGCCACGTGCAGTAACAAGAGTAGCAGTAGTTATTTCAGCCCACTGACCCTTCGTGCGCAAAAAGGAGAACAAACAAAAGCCTTTTCCTCAATTAAGCAATTTGTGTGGACATAAATTTTGCGAGTGTATGGCGCTCACCGGTTGCCGGGATGTTTCAGTTCTGTTACTCGAGCGCCCGTTCATTTTGAACTAAATGTACAGGCGTGGAGGTACACGAAAATCTCTTTTGTTTATCGTCTCTAAAAATTAAGTTGTTAATTCATAAAACCGCTGTGACATAATAGCCTCGAGTACAAAAAAATAACCTATGCAGTAAACAGTGTCTATCTAATCTAGGTATAATTACTTCATTACAAATCTTATAGTAGTCATGAAATACGTCAATATAGAAAAATAACATTATCATACAACCATGTTGTCGAGCCTTCATGTGATGATGAAATTCTCATTTTTTTTTATTTTAACCTACGCATAGGTATCTTTATTTAACCAGAATCAAACTACACCTAAATCAAAGCTACAAATATATGGAACTTGGAACCACTGAAATAATATTTTTAGACTGCTCCAATTAAGAGAAATATGATAAACTATTTAATGTTAGTACCTATTTTAATTTGCTGATGGCAGCCCAAATTAAACGTTTAAGATGATTCTATTCATCTAGGGCATCTGTCAAATATGACAAAATGTTGACCGTCAGCTTCATCCGTCTGATCCGTCACACTTTCGCTCTTTTCAACCAAACCAGTTCCATCCCATTTTGACCGTTCTGATATACATGGTGGAAACTTTCAGCGGGGCAGTAAGGGGAAGTACCTTATCCGTTGCAGCTACGCGAAAATGGTCTTAGGAGACTATCCATAATTTTTTATGAAATTTTGATCCCCGTTCACAGATTTTCAAAAAAAATTACAGTTAGCAAGAAAATAGCCATTTTACACAAAAACATTTTTTTGATGCCAATCGATCCTGTTTCTAATACTGATCAAAAACTTCTATGGGACCAACCATCGTTGGAGTACTCAAAAAGTCACAAATTTTGGATAGGCTCGGCATCAAAATGATATATCTCCGTAGAGAAACTGATATATCTCCGTTGAGAAACAGAGCAGGTGTACAGTTTCTCGACAATGTTTTAATAAGAAAAGACATTGAAAATGAAGATAATCAATAAATGAATATACAAAACAAAACAAAAAGTTTTATTTCTTATCAAAACTGTAACTGTATACTATAATTGGGCACAAGGTTCAATTATAGCATACCTATTAATTCATTTTTTAAATAGTATAATTGTCGAAAGACTTTCATACATTACCGAACTCAAGTCATTAATAAAAAGGAATTCTACATAATTAAAAAATGTTTTCGATCTGTTGATACTATTATCATTTACTCCTGCTAAGCAACGTGTGGACTAAGCTGAAACATGCACTTCATGATAACCGCTTTGTTATTATTAGTATAGATTATATAAAAAAGTAAATAAATAATCTGATTAGATTCGTTTCGTTCACATTGACATACTCATAAATCAAACATTGATTGAACGTAATGGCAGTACCATGTGTCAATATTGACGAGTGTATTCACTTTATTATCCCACTAAATGAATATAATTTACACTAAAATAAAAACGATTAACTCAAAATTGTAAGTCTTTATAAATGTATGATATAGTTAGAACCACTAGTTTTAGGGGATATCTATCCAAATATATTTAATTTATCCTGGTTAGAATGATTGAACAATAAAAAACCATTTTTGTACATGTCCTTTGTTGTAATAACTTCTCCCGATATTCTAAACTGGCGGAAAATCAAATACGCTGAAAATCTAATTGTAGACTTAATTTCCTCTTACACAACATTTTATGATATTAATCTGCCTAGCCTCTTCCCAACTATGTTGGGGTCGGCTTCCAGTCTAACCATATGCAGCTGAATACCAGTATTTTACATGGAGTGACTGCCTATTTGACATCCCAACCCAGTTACTGGGTAATACCATACCACCTGGTATGGCACCCCTTGGTAAGACTGGTTGTCAGACTTTCGGGCTTCTGACTACCCGTAACGACTGTCAAAGATTCACGAATGACCGCCGGGACCGCTTCACGTGCTTTCCGAGGCACGGAGGGGTCTCGATATGTAAAGATGGTCACCCCTTCACAGATTAACCGCGGCAAGCGTATCTTAACCTCATCGATCAACCTGTGCGGCTGTTATTATTAAGCCACAGGCCTCTTTTTTCAGGTTTCCTTGAAAAAGAAAATGCTTTGGCATGCGGTATTGAGACAGATTTAAAAATAATATCCAAAAGAATATTTGGAAAATCTTGAATTGCAAAAAGAACTTGCAATGAATAGCGACAGTGTATTAATTTTTTGGAAACTGTGTATACGATATATTCCCAGTTAAGTACTGTGAATACGAAATATTCCAAGTTTCTGTGAATACTAAATATTCACAGTTACTGTGTATGAAAGACAAATTGAAAAAAGTCGTCTTTTGAATCAAATGAATATTATTTTAACAAAATTTAGTTTAAAAAATATTTACTTATCATAATCAAATTATCATTAATAATCGTTTTTATTTGGTTCAAACACGTTTAAACTGCTATTAGGTAAATGGACTAAAAACTTTCTAAGCACGTCCATAATAGTTTCTATGGTAAGTAAATGAAGCAGTCTTAATGAGTTAGTTGAATGAGCGAGATTCCAGTGGGTCCTATTGCTCAAAGGAGGTGAGTCGCGGTCACATCACGGTCGACTGGCATTTGATTCTTGTCGACTGGCATTTGATTCTTGTCGACTGGCATTTCATTCTTGTCGACTGGCATTTGATTCTTTGATGAAAAGCAAAGGCTACGCCTTGAGTCATTGTTGCTTACACCCCATTTTCATCGAAAGATGTTCATTATTTTAAGGGAAATATTTAATTTCTTATCTAAAAACTTATTGATCTTCTCATAAACATCATCAGATGGTCTGTTTTTAAATAAATGTGTCTCTAAAAACATTTTGTGATTCTGATGATGTACGTTTTTTTAAATTAATATGCGGCTTTTTAACTTTTTGGCCTTTTCTCAAAGTTGGTCGCAGTGAGGTCGGGTATCCTGATTAAATGGGTTAGATTAGGTTAGAATCGTGATCAAACGCATGCGAGCCGAGCAAGCAAGGCAAACGGTGCCACAAGCAAGCGGTAGCGGCCGACAAGCGCTATATCGTCGCAGTTAATTGGCTATTTAGTATTTTAGGACAACAAAATGGACATTTTTGGGGAACGTTAAATAGGTGCATGCTTAATTCTTTCTTTCGCACTTTATTATGTACACACGGCTACACATCAAGTTAGACACCCTATATACGCATAACTATACTACCAGCAATACAGAGAATTGTAGGAAAGGGACTGCGTAACGTGGCATCGGCCAATCACAGCATTTGCTGCGTTGCGTCTACGCACACAGATGCACTTTTTTTTTGGCAAAAACATTCGCTAGTTTCACTCGTATTCGATTCAGTGTTGTATGTCAGCCTCCTAAACGTCGCCCAGGATTCACGACTATTAAGTTACGTTAAGTTAGGCAAACTAATTAGATTAATAAATTATTAATATTGTTTCCAAATTTTTGTTTTTTTTTTTTATCTATGTTGATTTCTATTACTCATTTAGGGGTTTAAATTTTAAACAATTTTAATTGATAATTTTTTTGTTTATTTTTATTTTTGGCTCCCGAAGTAACTCGAAGCTGTTAAATTTGATAGTAGTCTAAGGATTCATGACTATTAAGTTACGTTAAGTTAGGCAAACTAATTAGATTAATTGTTAATATTGTTTCCAAATTTTTGTTTTTTAAACTATGTTGATTTCTATTACTCATTTAGGGGTTTAAATTTTAAACTATTTGAATTGATGATTTTTTTATTTGATTTTTTTTTGGCTCCCTAAGTAACTCGAAGCTGTTAAACTTGATAGTAGTCTGTTATTTAAGAATAATATTTTATTGTTTTAAATGTTAATAGTTTACAATTTTCATAAGTGGATTCAGCTTCTTTTCAAGTCATAAATATAATTTACTTATCTAACTACTAGCTGCGCTCCGCGGTTTCACCCGCATAAGTTTCGATCCGGTGGGAATTTCAGAATTAAAAGTATCGTATGTGTTAATCCTGGTTATAAACCATCTATGTGCCAAAGTTCATCCAAATCCGTTCAATAGTTTTTGCGTGAAAGAGTGACAAACATCCATCCACCCATCCATCCATACAAACTTTCGCGTTTATAATATTAGTAGGATTTACATAATAATTACTCTAGTGTGAGGATATTTCTCATAACTATTAGAAGCATAGACCAATAAACTATATCAAGTTTTATTAACCGTATTCATTATCATTATATGATAATGAATGGGGGGTTGTCACTGGATGAATATTTTTTTTCAATTGTGTTGTTTATATGTTCATTGTTGATTTAGATTTTTTACTATTGTTGGCTCCTGATGTAACTTGTAGTTATGAATTATGATAGTTATTTCGCGCCTTTCAAGCGTTAAATAATTAGACAAAATTAATAATGAATCATTACATTAAGTATTAACTATTGTTACGCGGTCAGCCGATGCGGATGCGCCCGCACGGAACCTTGTGAATGGAAGTATATTTAAATTGGTAATTCATTTTAGGCTTTCTTCGACACATTGATGATACCTATGCAATGCATGTGATGCTAGCTTAGGTAACATGTATAAAGGCCTATTCAAGTATAAGTGGTATTTGTACCTATAACCTCCCGTGGCTAGCGCGAAACCAGAATACAAAATATACCTACCCGGCGGAATACCGCTCGTATTTCGTTGTTAGCCACAACCGTATCTATCTAATATCGCTTATAGGTATCTGAATAGAATAGGCCTTTAACTAATGATTTTAGTAATTAAGTTTTATTTGCCATAAGTAGATATAATATAAAAACCCATTTGATAAAAATCTCCTAATCGATTCTGTAGTTTTGCTGTGAAAGATCATCAAACACTTTTACTCAGCCCACGTACGTACGGACGTAAAAATATCCCGTGATTTTTTTTCGCGCACTGGATTTTCAACGCTGCTGTTTTCAACATTAGCGCCGAGAGTCAAAAATCAAACCATGTGTAACCTTGCCATTACAATTGACAACGGCAGCTTTTTAAAAGTTTCAATATCCAAGGAATATTTTAAATATTTACATTAATACCCAAATTCGTGATGAACAAATGTATTACTTTATTACAGTTAACACTGTAAAATATAAAAAAATATAACTATCACTACAACAGTGAAATACTTAAAATAATTAACGTAGTAAGGATACCTCGCAATCCTTTTGCCTAATATACTTATGTGTTTATATTGTGAGGGGTACCCAATTAATAAAACACTATGTACACGTCGTTAAAAACAGAAATACATAATATTATGTATAGACATAAACAAGGTAGTTGACATTAGACCGTCTCCTCCATACTGTGTTAACCAATTTTTGTTAAACTCGGAATCGGAATTTTAAAAAGTAGACGGTTTCCTAGCGGACCTCATTCATCCGTTCGCTTCAATATTTTATTCAAACATAAACTTAAAAGGGAACTATTAAAGTCGGAAGATTGTCCCTAAAATCAATCTAAAACGAAGTTTTCCTTGTGGAGGCAGTCGGTAGAACACAAATAATGGGACTCTGAATATCTAATGAACTTCTTCACCTCAACAGCTACTAACTTCCTCGACTCAAATAATTTGAGTGCGCCTCAGTCCACGACGACGGCGGCATCTCCTGTGCAATTAAGTGTTTCGGCTTTCATTGCGAGAAACTTGAAATCAGTTCTTTGAATAAGCTTCAAATTCGCATGTCAGCAAACGTTAGCCCCGGAAACTTAGCATTCACACTTTTACTTTGATATGAAGACTTTCTCTTAGATTAGCTCATTCAAGTCATGCTAGCATGTCTTTGTAGTAAATTTTAAGAGAAACAAAAAAAAATGGCGATATAGTAATCTTTGACTTTAATATAAAATAAAGTTAGACGCCGAATATAGTTTTTTTATGTTGGAACATACATTAAATTGTGCTTAAGTATTCAATGACAAAAATGGTATAGTATCATATTGACGAAACATAGTTTAAATGTACCTAAAATACTAAAAATGAAAAAACGTTAAAAGTAATAAATATTATAATACTTTTTTGCTACCTAATATTTTATTTCGCATAGCATATTGCAATTGAGTACATGGCATTTTTTCTATTTGATAACCAATAAGATGAAATTATTATTAATAATTTAAATAATCAATAATAATAATTTAATCTGCCTCCCACTGCAGGTTTATTATTTGTTTAAGTTTTTACGAAAATTAAAAACGCTACGTTTCGATGCAACTGTGCAAAGGTTGTCATTGCTCTCGAGTTTGCTAAATGGAACCGCGACTGCAATGAAATGTTTACGCGTATCAAACTATGATTTTCAACACACTTGCAAAGGAAAAGAAAATCATAAACATAATATTTGAAACAGATGTCAGATAGGTTCGCGGATGTTTTCTTGGTGCCTGAACTAAATCGTTGAATTGTTTTTATTTTTAGAACACTAATGAATGTTAATTTATTTCTTTGATAAGAATAATATAAAAACCCACATCTTTGGCTAGGTTCACTAATGGAGTGTAAATCATAGTTGCAAAGGTTATTACCTACGTTACTTCGAAAGTTTACTATCGTGACGTTCGCTGTCGCGAAAGTTCATTACCGCGATGTACATTACTGCGAAAGTTTACAATTGTGACGTACGTTGTCGCGAAAGTTTTTTACTGCGATGATTACAGCAGAATGAACATGGCAAAGGACAATGCCAGAAACTCTATAGAACTTTGCCCCACTCAATAAAATTAATTTACAATCATGCAGTATGCAGCATCTTATTGCTTTTGTATTACTGATAACTTAACATTTGTTCTAATGCCTGTAGAACTTGCGGTTTCTGTTTAAATCTAAAAACAATAAAGACATTGAATATTATAGGTTAGGTGCAGTTTATTGTTAAAATAAATTATTGATGTGTTATTATTATAGTACTATCCCTATGAGGGCATTCTGCGATTACAGAAAGTACTTATTTAGGGTCAGTCCCTATCCTAATAATAAAGTATGACTAGAAATATTCCATCCATTGATGCTGTTGGAACCTGTTGGTCTAGAGGTGGTGGTGGAGGCACTAGTATTGCTTGCTGAGGTACCAGCAATTGTTCTGGTCCAACTAGTTGAGGCTCTATTTCAGCATGTTCATCTGTGTCCAGTTGTCCTCTAATAACACTATGTTTTACCTGGCAAGTGGCACGCATCCAACATAAATGGTAAACATAAGCATCACTTGATGTCAACTGCAAAGAAAAATATTATTTAAATGCATAGGTAACAATGGTTTTGATTATTTAAAGGTAGTTGGTTTTTTTTTTTTTCTTAGGAGAATAGAAAGTTGCAACTGATTTGGTAGTTTTCAATACTGCTTTTCATAATATTGTTATTGTATGTTGTTCTATGCGACTATTATGAAAAAATACCAATATTATGTAATGTTAGTTTGAGGTAATCATCACTTGAATTACAGATTACAGTTTCTGGTGGCAGCTACAAGTTAAATATACATATATTTTAGATACACAGCTTGTATGAACAGCAGTGTGCTTATCGTTCAACAGCAAGGGTTGCTTTAAATAAATGATTGGTTTAAAGACTTATTCGTTAAGGTTATTCCTTCTTACCTTTACTAGGTTTTCCATCCTGTAGGTCTTAACATCCTGTAGACACTCGGGTAGCAATTTATGCACCACAACATCGTTCACCAAATCACAAGCAATGATCAGAATTCGTGGTAAGCAGCACAAAGTCAGTGACTAAGCGAGATTCGACATCCGTAGCAAAAGTCGTCGGTAGGAAAAAACAATAAAAAGCACTATAAATAAGTGAGGCGTGAGGGTAAACAACAGGAACACCAGGAACACAGAGAGCGAATGAATGACATTGACATTTTGAGTTTGATATACACGCGTCAATAACGTTTCGTTACAAAAAATCCATTTATGCGAAACTATGATTTTAATACAACCTATTTGATTTTCGTAACTATTCGCATAAAATCTTTAGTGATTTAAACATCATATACGTTACGCATTATCATAATTATTATAATAATTAAATAATCATCTATGTACGTAATATAAGTTTTTGTTTTACAGGTATTTCCAACTTTTATTTGTTGTGTATCATGCGTAATACGTAACGCAGATGGTCGCCTGAAAACAGGAAATGGCAAAAAGGAATTTCAGGGATTGAATTCCTTTTATTAATGATTTGTAATCCGCAACTTCTAAAGAAAAACAATTTATTATGAAAAGGTTCTATATTCATTACAATTATTTTCATTAATTTACATTTTCTGTAAATTGCTGGGGCAGGATCTGGCATTGTCATTTAGCTGACCATGTGATTGGGCATCAGCTTAATAGATACTGAACCAGTTTCGTCCAGATAAATGTTCAAATACCGGGGCTGTTAATTCAATAAAAGTATGTTTGCTTCTTAATAGACAATGTGTATTTTGTTATAAATATAAGCTGTCACTTCTCACTTGTTACATTATATGTGTCTCTATGAGTGTAATAAATTATATTCTAATATTACAAAAATACTCCAGCTTTTCATTTCCGTAGTGCTAATATCTTCCATAAATTGAAACTCCTCAATATGTTCTCCACCATGGACATGTTAGATTTAGAACTAATAAACATTTCAGGCATTTCGTCATCACATGACGAAATGACAGCTTTGGTCAGAGGACAAATAAAGTCACGCCACTATAGTAATACAGCATTATTACGCATATATACATTTCTGGTTATTATTGCAGTTGCATAATTGAGAAAGGGACTGCAGTAAGCTGTCTCATGTGATGACAATTGTCTGGTATCTTGGATGGGCACAGCATCAAAATGACATATCGCCAGCTGCTCAGTTTCTCGACAAGAAAGACAAGACATGAAAGGCATAAAAATGAAGAAAATCAATAAATTAATATTTAAAACGAAAAAAAAGTTTTATTTCATAACAAAACTGTAACACGCGTAAAATTATAGCATATTAATGCAGTTTTGAAACAGAGTAATAACAATTGTCGAAATTTTTCTTCCACTTCCGATCTCTATACCAAGTCATAAAGAAATTCTCCTACATAATTAAAAAAATGCTCTCGATCAGTAGATACTATCATCGATATAGAGTTTCACCAACTGGTGAAAATCTATATTAACAACATGACTTTGTACATAAGATGCGCCTCTTAACGGCCTTTGCATATTTGGATCCAACGGAAATACCAGGTGCCTTCGAGATTATTCGGGACAACGTTCTTCCTGAAGAAGCTGGTGCCATAGCCGACTGGTTTAAAAAAAATTACATTAACGGAACCTACCAACGAGTATCACATCAAGAGAACAATCAGAAAACGAAATTGAAAAGTCCGCCTAGATATCCTCTGACGTTTGGTCCATCTTGGACTGCATAGGTGCGTGCAAAAAAAAAATGGGACAATCTTCAGAACCGAAAAAACGTAACACATGAAATATGAAACATTCGAAGAATTGATCAAGGAACAAAACAACACAGATTACGAGGCTGAAAGAGTAAAAGTTGAAATTAAAAAGCGAAAACGAAGCACAACAAATTACTTAAATAAACTGAAAAGTCACTTATCACGAAATAATTTATGAATATTGAAGATTATTTGGGTGAATTTGCGCCTATGTTACATACAAAAACATAATTAGCATCTATGCGGTTTTTTGTGTGTATGTAGATTAAGTACAGTCAGCAACAGAAGTCGTTGATCATATTTTTTTTCCAATATTTCCTAATAATTATTATTTAGCATACGTTATTGACTAAAGTAAATTATAAAACAACTTGTCATAATTGAACTACAAAAGTGGCTGAATTCTGTTAAACCATTAATTGCATACATTACTAACGACAAAATTGTATGATCTGTGTTAAATACAAAAGTCGCTGAGCATAGCTAATTTCCTACATTTCCTCTTCGTCATACCCGTTTGCTCCACGGCACTATCTGGCGAAGCGCAGCGCACCGCACCGCACACACCACCGCACCATACTACCGCACCGCACCGCATTGTTCATTCATAATCAAAACATTGCCGAATAAACACAGTTACTAGTTCAGAATATAAATTAAATATAATTTAAATAATAATAACACTAATGCGTATTGAAATTAAAAACTAGGACAATATTTATTTATTTCTAGTATAAAACAAATATCAATAATTGGTAGGCACTACATACTCGTACATAATAAAATACCGAACATAATTTTCTAAACAATAAATGAACCGGCGTTGAAACTGAGTAACGTTTGTAAATGATTGAAGGTAGAAGAAAAATAATAATTGTTACTTCCCTTAAATTTTTTTTTTGTTTGTTTTGTTTGTTACTTGGCCATCCAGTTCTACCGAGTTCATCGGTACTGTAAAGGTTGTCCGCTGAAGGCAACCTTATGTAGTGCAGGATGGCTGTAATTTAGCGCGGGTTCCATTCGAACATTCAAGCGAGCTTAGAACGATTTGTCCAATATGAGTTTAGGCTGACAAGCCGCTACTCTATCTAATCGCTTATCTATATTATTGCAATATTCAAGAGAATAAATAACTCGATCCATAGTGCCTTATAACGCACAGATTGGTGAAAATGAACGCCATAGGATTGTTTTGTTATAAGAACAAGATGTATTATTACGGAAATTGCTTTAGATCTAGGAGTTTCGGTAGGTTTTGTGCTCGTTAAAATTCAAATCATTTGTTGCATGTCACAAGTTTATATCTATACAAATAAATAAAATTTAAGTGTCTGTTTGTAATTTCAAAATAAAAGCTTTTTACTAAATACATATGAAAGTATATACGATAGCAGATAGCTAATTTTATAAAGAGTAACTTAGGCTACTTTTATTTTAGAAAAAAAATACGGTTCCGCGCAATTAAAACCCATGAAATTGTAAACGAAATCCGAATTAATCGAACATTGACGCGAACGAAGTCGCGGGCTCAGCTAGTATAGTTACATATAAGGTATCAAATGAGGTTTCACTCATAGTTTTTATATATAATTTTAGTGTAACACGCTCTTACTTATGGCTTCGACGATGGGCTGACTCTGGAAATGTTAGCGAAAGAAAAAAATCCGGTAGACCTAGAAAACCGTCACGTCAACAGGATCATAATATCATTACAACGTTTCAGTCAATACGGTCTTACAAGGACAAGTGAACTGGCCTTAGTTAAAAATGTGTCATCATAGAACATCGACAAGAAAATTAAAATTATCCCCTCGACACAAACTGCAACGATTAGAATTTGCCGAAAGTTACATAGATTTTGATTTTTCGAATGTGATCTTTTCGGACGAAAAAACATTTCTAGATCATCTGAGTAGGAACGTGTTCGACTTTGGAGAATAAATAACACACGTTACGAAGAAAACAGATCTAGTGGCCGAATATCTGTAGGTTTCTGGGGATGGATGTGCTCTAGTGGCCCTGGAGAGCTAATCGATATAGGAGGACGTTTGAACAGCGAGGGTTACAAAGATATTTTCAAATGACGTTTTGCTACCTACAGCGCAAATTATGTTTCCTGATGTGAGACCTCTTAAATTCATTCACGATAATTGCTCTATTCATAAAGCTCGTGTTTGCAGAGTTTGGTTCAATAATAATCAGGCGCAAATTATTGAGATCCCTTTCCCGGCCAAAAGCCAAGATTTCAACCCCATAGAGAACCTGTGGGGTCTTATGGTGCAATTGTGGGATCCTGACACTCCCCGAACAAAAGAAAATATAAAAAATCACGAATTAAGCATCTGGGAAAGGGGGCGAGATACATGCCACAGTATGGTGAATTCAATGCGCGAACGTCTCCAAGCGGTTATCGATGCTAATGGAGGGCACACACGATTTTGATTAATGTTTTTACTATTAATGATTATTAATAATTTATTTATTTTATTTTTTATATTATACCTACTAATTTTGCTTTGCTTATAGCGTCTTACAATAATAATAATACGACAAAACCTTAAGTAATGATGAGCCGTATATTTAGTAAATAAAGAAAATTTTTGATTTGATGACTGTTTTATTAATTGTATAAGATCAACTCAAACTAATATCACCAATTTGTAGACTTACTATAAAATAACAGCATATACCTAAAAATCACATAATCACAACTGTTTAATTGTGAAATAAATTAGAACGATATTAAAAAGGTAATGGTGTATTCTGTAGTATGTTGTGTAATGCAGGAGTTGTTGAATCAACAACTCATGCATTATCAAGTTAAAAAACTCGCGCATAACATGTTTGGCGACTTACGGCAAAATGATAGTTACCGACTTATGCTGTAATGATGTTTAGCGACTTATAACATATTAATGCTTAGCGTTTTTGTAACATTGAAATGATATCCTTATTTTTTACTCTATTCTGGTAAGAGATTTATGGTCCGTTTTAGTGTTCAGGTGTTTTGTAAACTAGTATCTGTTCATGGACTTTCGTTGCTGACTGAATTACAAGGCTAATTAGATAGGTACATGAATTTTGTTTATGTTGATTTTATTGTTATCTTTTGGTCCAATTATAATTAAAGCTTACAATTTTTGTTCATTTATTAGTCATGTCCAACAACATAATATTACCACTAAGTATCACTAATATCAGTAACATGACCTACATGGCAATAGCGTGTTATCGAAACAGCAATCAGCGCAGTAAAGAACTTTCGCGACAACGTACGTCGCAATGGTACAATTTGGCAGCAACGTACATCGCAGTAAAGAACTTTCGCGACAACGTACGTGGCGATAGTAAACTTTCGCAGTAACGTACATCGCGGTAATGAACTTTCGCGACGAAGAACGTCGCGGTAGTAAACTTTCGTAGTAACGTACATCGCGGTAATGAACTTCGCAACTATGATTTACACTCGTGATCTGTGGCTTACTTTCTCACACTAATGCGGAAATACAAAGTAAAAGAATGCGTGTTCAATTCTCTGCATTGTGGCGCTAAAAGCGGTGCAATAAGAATTACTTTAAGAGCAAGTGTGTTAAAATAAAAATTAGCGAGTATCATGCATGCGGACAAAACACAGTCGAATTTTTATCAGCGGCCTGTATTATACCGTTTATAATATTAATACAGTTGTATACTATAATAAATACGTTGAACAGCAACAGAAAATTTAAATTGGAGTTATCAAAGACCTATTTTCATTTGCCTGGGTTCGTTTATCACAGTGACAAAATTCGGTGCTCAACGGTACGTGGGGAACAGTTTATGCATCGAAAACACACATTACTACACCACACTACATACTAATTGCTGTTTACAACTGTTCTTAATACAATTGCCAAATACATTACCGCTGTAATGATACCTACATGGGTTTTCTCTTTCTCATTGATCCAAGGTAATGGAAAACATGGAATAAAGCAACTGCGACTTTATTCATTTTTCTCTCACAACTCGTTCTTTTTAGTTTTCTTTGCTGACCGATAGGAACTGCTGCTGTTTTGTTTTTGGTAATCTTTTGTTGTTGAGCATACTGCGAATCATTGCAGACTGAGAACTATTCCAATCTCGAAGAGTCTCATCAACTGAGTACAATACCAGTATAACTATGACTTAGGAACGCTTACAGCATTGCTTACGACTCTCCAACAATCCCAGGCCGAGTTGCCACTACCTCTAACGTGAATTGCGTACGTCAACGCCACAGATGATTATGATGATTACGTAGATGTAATTACATTTTGCTGCCAAAGGGGGTCATGGGGTCTACTACAGCTAACTTCCCGAAGTATAGGCGAGGTGTCATTACCTACTGTGTTCCCTGAAAAATGTTAATGTGGCAAAGATAATTAAAGTTTTTCTCGTGAAGCAGCGCCTTTCAACGCACCTGACCCAGGCCGACAATTTTTCAACCGCGTTGAATTCTAAGCGCGATGTTTTGTTATTTTAAAACAAGCCATCTTTAGTGGTGCAAAATGTGATTTCAGCAGTGTAGTACGTACGTGTTCAAGAAATTTATTAGATTCAAGAATAATAATTAAATGAAGTAATTAACTCTAACGGGTGTTTGACGTTATGGGCAATATATGTAATCGCTAATAATTATCTACAATAATTAACAAAACGCATTCAAGTAAAACTTTCCGGACATTATTTAGACAGGTAGAGACGCCAGGGCCCCAAGTCTGCTATTTTTATAAATTCGTCATTCCAACACGATCCCATTCCCATCCCATTGTCATTTTGCTTAGAGTTCGTAATCTGCTAAATTCTTAATGGCGATCATTGGTCAGTCAATGGTCTCGTAATAGAATTGTGTCATAATGACGTCGTATTGCCTTTATTAGAAAACCCGTTAGTAGAAATGATTTTCGAAAAACTACCACTACTTTATTTATGCCAGATTTCATTTATATATATTTTTACATATTATTTATTAGTGTTTTATACAAGTCGAGTGTTCTAAGTAAGTCGGTCATTCATTTATCATTATGTACGAGATTACCGTTCTATGCCATTTCTTTCAATGGAGTGTCAGTGGTTGACCAGTGGAAAGTCATAATGACGCCATTATGTTAGTAGATTACCAAACTTGTGAAAATCAACAATTATGAAATCAATGATAGACCATTCTGACACTATTGTAATAGCAGACTTGGGGCCCAGGTCAAGCTACCCGAAACTGTCAAAATTTTCCAATCAACCTTGAACCTTAATGCTTCACCGATAAAGTTGAAAATCTATTAAAGAAATCTGACAGATCGTAGTAGCTTGATGTGCTGGCGCCTGTACATAAATATACTATAAATAACACGTACATATAATAAATAACTAGCTTCTGCAAACGACCTTATCAGTGTGAAATTTCTTGTCCCCTACCCACCCCGTCGTATTGCATCGCCCGCCCGTGCTTTTACTTTCCAACGTTTTTGATCGGCTCCTACGGGTCCAAGCGTTATGGTAAGTAGCCTAGCCTTCCTCAAGAAGTGGGCTATCAAAGGTATTTTTTTTTTCTTCAGGTCCGACGGGTAGTTCCAGAGAATAGCCCGTTCAAGAAAACAAACGAACTCTTCAGCGTTACTAACAGTAAAGATTAGAAACATACGTTATTTTTGTGAATACTCTAGCTAAAGTAAACCCACATCCCAGGTAATGTTACAATTAAACGTAAATGGCTAAATTGTACGCCGCGCCGTCGCGAAATCACACACCGACCAAGCCTTGCCAAGCACGAATTGTCTTGAAGTAGTAGTTAGTTCAAGACGACTTCGTGTGGTCGCTACTTTTTTTTATTTCCCCAAAATATAAAACCGATAATTAAATTATTATTACTATTTATTATTATTACTATTTATTTTTATCAGATCTTTCACTTAGGGCTGACTTTCCAACGCTAGATAATTTTAACACAGGAATAATTTTGAATTTTTGACAGTTCTTTCATTAGAAAACTGTCAGACGTCAATTTTATTCCACGAATAAAAATTAGCCCTTAAACAACTTCTCAGAAACTAAGCGGTAGCATAATAAGAAACCTTACTACTTTTACTATTCTAAAACAATAATTTAACATGGTAAATAGATCGTGTGTATAATGCAAATGCTTTTAAATTCTTGAGGATAAAAGGAATAAGCCCTTACTGTACGCGTATCTAGAAAAAACGTAGACTATAGTAATAGAGTTGGATTCTTTGTACACACTCCTGAATAGCTCCGAGAGATAGAACGGTTAAAGCAAAGCAGTTGTGAATTAAAACTGGAAAATTAAATGGAATCATCCAGTAGCTACTCGCGCAAGAACCCGTATAAAATAGTTTTCCATTTTCCGATGCATTGGTTGTTGGTTCAATTACTGCCAAAATTCATGCTAGCTCTCTAACTCATAATGAAATCTAAGAACAATAATACAAACAATAAAAGTAAGGTTTCTTTTGCAGTCTATTCATTCGTGTTAAATAGTTCGGGTTTTTTATTTTCTATACGATAGGACATGTGATTTTATTCGGTGATGATAGATTGAATAGTGTTAATAGATGTTGTGTGTAAAGAACAGCTTTCACGGCCCTAGCCTTGGGTTTAAAAGCTCTTACATATTTAAACTCTAACCTAAGCATCCAATTAATGTATGCCGTCAAATTATTGTCAATCAAGGTGGAATTATTCTTGTTACGGAACAGTGATATAGAAAAATGTTGAATAGCCACTTGGTCTCCGAGGCCACCTCCAAGACCGCTCACAAAGTTTTATGTTGTGGAACTTAGCTGTTTGTGCTTGACATTTATTGCTTTTATATTTTACGAGCTCAAGAAAGACGACTTGCTAAATGTTGCTCAACAACGTATCTATATACTCAAAAATATAAGCACGTTTTGCGTACTTGTAAACTTAATTTTACGCACTTTTTACCACGGTGTGTTCAGTTTTCTTTTTATTATAGGTACAGGGTGACTTGTAATTCGGCGTATTCTTTCCAGCCCCAGTAGTCTCGACATTTATAGCGATCGCTTTACGACCGAATTCGGTCGCAGTCCCGAATTGACAGGTGAAATGTATGGAGTGACAGGACTTTGCGACCGAAATCGGTCGTAAAGCGATCACTATGAATGTCGAGACTGCTGGGGCAGGACGTGATAGTGTGATCCCTTTACGATATTTAAGCAGCCCATATAGCCTAGACGATAATCCATAGTATCCGAGGGAGACCCGAGGTTTGAGTGTTTTTGAAACTTTCCCAAAATTCTTCACTATATAAAAAAAAATCTCTGAACTTTCAAATTGAATATCAATCAATATTATTGAGAGACAATACTTTATCAAGGCCTTCGACGTAACCAAATGTTCTGAAACCAAAATGTAATTAACGACATTCAAGATCATCTACCTCGAGCGAGCAGCGTGAGAGCAAGCATTCGCAAGCAGTCAGTAATCGTGTAGCTTAACTCGAGAGCTACAAGATTACTGATAAATGCTTGCTCTCACTGTACTGATCCACTCAAATCTGTGTAGTTCTTTCCTCAAAAGACCATTGCAGACACTAATGTACTAAGTACAGACGCCAGCAGGTCAAGCTACCCGAAACTGTCAAATTTTCCCATTCAACCTTGAACCTTAATGCTTTAGGGATAAAGTTGAAAATCTAATAAAAAAATTTGACAGATTGTAGTAGCTTGATGTGCTGGCGTCTGTACATTGTCCTAACATGACCAAGTCTATTTGTCTGGACTGAGATTTTGACCCCTAAGTTTGTTTCGCCATTCTCAGGGGTAGTCAGATAGGAAAAGTAGACTCCATCTAGCTTATTTCTTATTTTTAATATGACATGTAAAAATAATACCCAGTAACTGGGTTGTGGAGGTCAAGTAGGCAGTCGCTACATGTAAAATACTAGTATTCAGCAGCATCCGGTTAGACTGGAGGCTGCCAAACCCAACATTGTTGGGAAAAAGCTAGGCTGATTGATTGATGACGTGTAAAAGGGATTCGGCTAACCTATTTATAGAATAAGCAATTTCATTTCAAACCATTTATCTCAAAATACTTTTTTGTTTTGGAGTCCATGTAGACATGTTTTCCTTTTGTTTACGTCTGTCTGCGTTTTTTCTGTTACGTTTATGCCATGATGAAACTAAAGACAGCCTCACTTTTGCAAAGAGCGCGGTCGGCCTCAAATGGCATTCTGAGGATGTTAACAAATAAACTTGATTCACCTTTTCTGCAACACTTTATGCGAATACTGGTGAGGCAAGAATAATGTTAAGATTTTATTATTCTGTTCCAAGTGTGTTTTACTAGCACAGTTTATAAGTGTTTTGTAACTAATCCATAGACCTCTGATGTCTGATAAATAAATTAATTAATAATAAACCAGTTAATTAATTCGATTAAAACTTAATTTTTAAAGATTTCAACAATTCGCAAATTCAACTTGACTGTTTCATCAGCAACTCTAAATATTTTTTTTTAGTACTCGTTAGATAGCTGATTAAATGGAAATGTCTCCCCGTAATTTGTTCGCTTATAGTTTGACCAAAACCGCTGTACCGCGCCTTCGGTATGTGCGCGGCGAGACGGGGGGCAGTGCAGGCCGCTCATTCGTCATCGTTCACGGCGTCCCACCCCCCGCCTCGCCGCGCATTCCTCCCGCCTCACCGCGCATTCCTAAGGCGCGGTACAGCAGTTTCGGTCAAACTATAATGCCATAGTAAAATTTTGAGATAACTGGTGTCAAAGTTCTACGTAGATGATTTTTGGAAATGGTTAATAAACTTCTTCCTTTAACTTTTAATTTTTTGATGTTTTAGAACATTTGGTTTCCTTAAAACGTTTGTTAAAGTATCAGGTATCCAACGAAATAGCAATGAAGGTCGCTAAATTCGAGATTTTACGGAAAAGTGATATTTAGTAACGAATTCTAGTAAATTTTCAAAAATACATAAAGATTGAGTTTTCTCGAATCCCATGAAATTTTGCCTAGGCTTTATGGGGAGCTTAACTGTTGCAAATGGATCACGCCTTTACGTCCTGGAAGGAATACGTCAAATTAGTCATCCTGTATAAAACACACTTTAAATTACAGAAAACAGTGGCAACGATATATACATATATAGATATGTAGTTTGGGTTTATTTCTATCGTTGCCAGCCTGCTGACTTCTTTAATTGAATATGTATGTGTGTTTTTATCTCAATAGGTACATAAAGGTAACATGGTGTATATCGCAGCTGCTAGGTAACGATGAGTGATGACAATCTGGGCGCTCTTCAGTTGTATGACGCCGGTGAGGAAGCGGATCCTCTAGCCACGGCGAGCTTACAAGGCCTAGTGGCTTCTAACAAGCTCCACGCTCCCAGCTGAAGTGCGCTTAGGTGATTGTCATACACCATTAACCAAAAGGTAGCACGCAGTTTTGGTATTTAAAACTGTTTTAATTTTTATTTTAATGATTGTGTTGAAGGTTAATGTATTTTATTTTAATGATGTAATGAATTTTATATTTGTGATTTGTATATAATGTTGTTTATTGTTAAATCGTTTAGATAATGTTCGTTTTGTACCTGTCAATAATACCCGTGTGCAGTCTCTTTCCAAATGTCGATGTGCCATATTAACGACCAGATACTGTTATAAAATTATATTATTTGCTAGCTGTGCCCATTCAATCATGTGCTGTAGCGGCTCGCCGTGTAGTTCCCGTCAAGTTGCTAATAATGACAGAGCAACGAGGCCGCCAGCTAACCAGTGCAGGATTGAACGTTTGACGGGGCCGAAGCACTTATCGGTAAATTAATCTGCTCTAGGAAGAGGCGGGAATTGAGGAAGAGCAATACTCCGCCCACGACTGATGCACTTAGTGAGGCCGGACGTTCTTGGATGTTGATATAACTGACGGAGCTGTGACCTGTAAACTCCTTCTGACTGTTTGAAGCGAACGTATCGGCTTCAAAAAGATTCATTTCGACATCATAGTCAAGTTCCAGGTTATACCTGGATCTTGACCATGATGTCGAAATGAATCGAAATGAAGCGGCGAGTGGAAAGGTTTCACAGAATCGCATTTTCCAAAGCAATCGAACCATAATAGTGTGGTGTGTGGACAGGATGATGAAGTTATGTGTCAGCGTTCAAACGCCATAATCTGGTCAGCGCCATATGTCACACTGGAACCACTCATCCGTTGCCTAATTGGAATGCTCTAGCCCGGACAGAATACGGAAGTCGTATCTAAGTCATTCGTTCCGTCGTACCTTTTTTCGATAGGTTCGACCGATTTAAAAAATTGGGCAATGTGGGACGGTACTTATATTACTGTATTCACATTAAATTACCTCCTATTTCTAAGGTCTTGAATTTGGTCAGTTCAATCTGATCTATTCTAGGCATAAGTTTTGGATGTACAGTAGCAGTCATAAGTGGAGTAGCAATTCCACAAAGCAATAGTTTGACACTTTGGTTTAACTTACGACCTTCTTTTAATGAGTAATTTCTATACTATAGACACACACAATCGCATTCGTAGGCGACTGATTGTATTTCATAAATTCAACCATGAGGGTATATGGCATGTTGCTTAGATCATATACAACATAGCGGTCGGTAAGCGCGTTCATGCGTAGTATTTATTTTTTATTTTTTTATAAAACGTTGGAATTTTTCCTGTATCGTGGGTGCGTTTACAAACGTTTAAACTCACACAACACAACCAGCCAGACCCAGAAAAACTACTTGTTCCGTGCGGAAAACGAACCCGCGGCACGCAGCGCAGCAGTCAATCGCTCAACCACTGCGCCAACCGTGTCGTCGTGCCGTAATGTTTTAATAATTACTCGAAAAATCACGCTATTGAATATAGTTCCGTGTCATGTTCATCTTGTTCACATAATTCGTAAAACTTTATGATTATATCCTCATTAATCTAAATAAATTATAAGGTAGACAGATGCAGTTAATTTACGACTCATTCACCGCGACTAAAGTGAGTTAGAGACGTGTGTTTAATCTATTAGCGATGTTGATAGGTCATTTTAAAATGCAAGCAAAGTTAAATATTGAGATGAAAGCGGATATAATCGCGCTGCGTAAAAGTGGACTTAATATTATATCACAAATATGTGATGAAACCGGTCTGAGTGTGAGTATTATGATTTAATTATTTTATCGAACATTTATCTAATTAAAGTACAACTGCTGATTTTTGTAGTTATTTTTTTAAACGTTTTATACATATTTACCATAGGGTATAAATAGAAGAAAAAAAATAATTCCAAAAGTAAATTTATTTACTTTTGGAATTTATAAAGTAAATTTATTTACTTTTGGAATTTATAAAGTAAATTTATTTACTTTTGGAATTTATAAAGTAAATTTATTTACTTTTGGAATTTATAAAGTAAATTTATTTACTTTTGGAATTTCGACACGTCTTTACGAACCGTTCGCTGGGCAAACGAAAACCAGCTCAAAAAGCATATTTGATTGAAAATCAACAAGAACGTTTACATTTTGCGATACAGCGATGGGAAGCACGGAATGAGAGATCTGAGGGGAAATCTCGTAATTTTAAGATCGTCCACAGTCTGATCTCAGTCTCAATCTGTCAAAAATACCTTAATTTCCCTACATTTTGACAAGTTTTTGACATTTGTTTGTCGCCGAGATGACACTGCGACTAGATTTTGAACGTTTTAAATTACGAGAATTGGCCTTCTGATGAGCAGTTGAAGTTACATTGCATGGAAATATGGGAACATTTAAGAGGTGCAGATATATGTTTCAAGGATCCATGCACCAGCGTTTACTTGATAGCATTGATAATAATGGGGGTTATAGAAAGTACTAAGTTATAAATAACAAATTGATTTTAGTAATATTAAAATAATATAATATTGTGCCATATCCGTAATAAGGATTATTTTGAGGTTTAGTTTCAATCTTCTTTTCATAATGAAAATGAATACTGTTAGCGCGGGGAGCAATAAATGAGTGGACTGTATAACTAGGCAATGTTTTAATGCCGTCTGGTCTACAAATATAAACTTTCTCGGACAAACGATTAATAATTTAAGAGTAGCTTCCGTCGCGCTGGAGTCGGTTGAAACGAGTGGTCATCGGACCGAGCCGTGTTGTCGCCGCGCCGCGCCTCAGCTTGCCGATGACGCGCTGATCACGCTGCCTGCGCGTGCAGGCCGCGCGCAAGACGTTGTGTTGGGTTCGATTCCCAACATTACATTAAGCTATAACCCGCAATAAGTCCTAATAAATACGATTTGTTAACTTTCACGTTTGAGATAGGCAACTAAAGTTAAAACGTACGCACTGGCAGTAAACAAAAAGTAGTACCACTGATTTAATTGTATTGGATTATAAAAGAAGTCTGCACTTTTTTTTACTAACGTACAGACGCCAGCACATCAAGTTAATACAATCTGTCAAATTTCTATAATAGATTTTCAACTTTATCGCTAAAGCATTAAGGTTCAAAGTTAATTGGGAAAATTTGACAGTTTCGGGTAACTTGACCTGCAACTGGCGTCTGTACGTAGATTTGCTAGTTGTGGTTTGTTAGAGTACCCACACAAAGAAGCAATTACAGCACAATATTATTATATTACTAAGATACAATTTTTTAAGTCTAATGGTCGTAGTTCACTGATTTACCCGCTTTACTTCAATAAATTGTTTTTATGAGAACATAAAAGTTTATTTATTTCTAGTTTATAAAATTATAACGAATAAACATTTTGAAATAACTTATAAAATATTTTTATTTATAACCCCATATTTCAATAACAATATAATAATAAAAACCTACGCATTTACTAATACAATACGTAACGCTACCCACTATCGGCACATGCTATGAAGATGTGAATTTTAGCAATCGTATGAATCAACCAAGGTCATACGTAAGTACGTACCCTGTGTGAAAAAGCGACGGAATGTCTTTTATTTCGTTCGACGCTAGGCAGTGTGCAAAATCTGAGGTGTGCGTTCTGTGTTGATACATACACACAGATGTAGGTACGGCTTGTACGGCGCGTTCACAGCAACACGATTCTTAACGTGCTTATGCAATTTTGACCGACTGTACATTGGACTGCAGTATTTTTTATCTGGATTTTTATCTTCTTAACTACTACTACAATACTTTGAAATATTCAGTTACTTTCGACGGGTTTACTAATGATAAGCATAAAATATATTGTCATAATTTACATTGCCATAACCAAATTCAGCATAATGATCATTACGCATAATATTATTAGCCATAAATGTTCAGCCATAATGCTTGTTGCCATAAATACTGCTAGCATAATAATAATGAAGTATAATTTTATAAAGCATAATGTTATAAACGCTTAATGATATAAACACATAATGTTCTTTGGATTATAACTAATAAACCCTAATAAATAACTCCAAACGGTAAGTTGTAGACACTATTTCACCTTACTGATTATTATTGCGAAAGAAAGAATAAGTAAATATCAGGAAACATCATACTGTTATAACCTCATCTAACCCTAACCACAACCCAAAACACCAACAATAGACGGGATCTGGCGCGTTAATGGTCACTGTTCTAACCTAACCTAACCCATATGATTAAATAACAGTAGTAAATAATCAGGAACCGTCATACTGTAATAACCTCATCTAACCCAAATGATTCACCAACAATAGAGGGGATCTGGGCCTCGGTCGCGGCTGCCGCGGCCCGCTCGCTTCGCTTGCTCGCCTTCGTGCGTTAATGGCCACTGTACTAATCTAACCTAACCCATATCATTTAATAACAGTAGTAAATATCAGGAACCATCATACTTAATAACTTCATCTAACCCAAATGATTCACCAACAATAGAGGGGATCTGACGCTTGGCGGCCGCTGCCGCGGCACGCTCGCTTCGCTCGGTCGCCTTCGCGCGTTAATGGTTACTGTTCTAACCTAACCTAACCCATATAACATAAAAAACGATGAACGACGACGTTTTATAACATATAAGACTACATTCACCCAATTATGACTTTTTATATTTATGGCTCATGATTATTAGACGAATAAATATTATGCCTTTAAAATTTATGCAACTCCAACTTAAGCCAAAACATATCAGACTACATGATAGTTATGCTAACCTTTGCATTATGCCAAAGTATTATTATGCAGCACTATTATTACGCTAATAAAACTTATGCGAAAACGATATGCCAAACTATATTATGCCTTAAAATTTTATGCCAACCAGCACCCTAATTGCGTAACACACAATTACTCGGAATCGTTTCATTTTGACAGTTCAACAACATTCATTGCGTTATTTTGTACGTGTTGTGCAGACAAATTTTTCGAACTTATGAAGCAATGGATTAGCAATTTGCTTCAAAATGATTCAGATTACTATTGATTGTGTGTTACGCAATTAGGGGGCGGGGTATTACCACTTTGACAGTATTCAAGATAAACCTGTGGTGTGTGTTAAAAAGTATTGAATTGTGTGTTTAACAATATCAATTACCATTTTCAATAAATTCTTATGTTTACAAGTGTTTTGCATAATATTAATAAATAAATATGGAAAAGGGTAAGTTGGATGTAGGTTTTTATGAAGAAACCGGTATTCTACTACTGAAAAACTTTGTACTACAATCTAGAACAAGAGATGTGTATATGTTACTAGCAAAGCATATAATTCAGGCATTGTAAAGCATAATAGCCTCTCGACCGATTTCGGTCACGGTGGCCAACTTCAACTGAGATTAGTCAGGTACGCAGGAGATATTATAGTGCAGAAGTGTGTGCGTAAACACAGGTGCACTCTCTGTTCTTTTACTCTCATAGTCTGATGGGACAGCAATCCGACATGACCGGAGAGAGATCCGGCCGCAGGACCAACGGCTTTACGTGCTTTCCGAGGCACGGGGGTAAAAACATTGGCAGATAGCTGATGTTATAAGAAGTGACTAAGTCATTGGGGTGATTGGGATCATGAATTTGGTAAATTAAAAAAATCGTTTTTTTGCTATACTCTAAGTATATAGTCACTAATTATCAGTCACCCTATATATACCCTGAACGGATTTCGATAAAATTTGACAAGGAGATAGATGGTATCTTGGGGAAGGACATAGGGATAATACGTTTTGTCCCGGTAGCACGCTCCCGTGGTTTTGAAATTATAACGCTGCAGTCACCGATAATCCCGTGCACATTTCTTCTGTTGGCTAATTTTACTGTATTCATTTCCGCCAGAAGAATTCATAACATTGGTCGTCCATGAACACGCGATTGTCAGTATTCGCGGGTTCTCTTTTGATACGCAGTAAAACCTTTCATTCATCAAAGTGATTCGCTAATCGGATGAGTTCACCCTTGACGCCACGCTAAGTATTACGTATGCACGTAATTAAATTATACGCGACACTTAGTAAACAAAAGCAAAGTAAAAATAAGATGCAACGCGTTCAATGCCTACGTATTTAACACATTGCCGATTGAACATTTGGTATTGTATAGAATGCCTAGACAAAGTATGGAATAAATGATATTACATACTTTGCCTGAACCATATAATCCGAATTATGCAGATAACCGATAACAACATAATAATAATAACAAGAAATCTGTGTAAAGGAGCTTGATCCTACGTCCATTTCGAGTTTCCCAAAAAATTACAATTTGCATCTTCCAAACTGTGTAGATCTGAACCCTCATCCAGAACTTCCGAACCCTAACATTCGATAGGATGAGATATTGGCGTCTTACATACAATGTTTAGAAAAGGTCGGAATTTGTTCAATTTAAACAAGGAAATGTTTTCAAAAGTCTGGGATTAGGACTTTACCCGACCTTGTTTCTCATCGGCTTTCTCCCGAAGTAGTGATCAAAATCAAACTTGTTCAAATTTGCAATGGAAATAACTTTTTATTTTCCCTTTGAGCTTTCAAGGTTTAAAGGGACCCGGGTCGTCAACTGCTTAAGGATATTAAACTTCCTAGTCGTTGCCTTAAACTTGTTTTAAGGGAGATTTTAAATATATTTTTTATTTTCTTACTCTGATATAAATCTTTTAGTGTAGCTTTGTAATGGTTTTCTTCTTTTTTTAAGTATTGAGACGTTCTTATGGTTCATTTATACGTCAAAAGTGCTAAGAGGAAATAATATTGTTGGTACTTACCAAAAATAAATGGACCATTTTCATAATAACAAATGCTGTAAGCCCCCTTACAGCATTATGTAAAAGAATCAATAAAAAAAATCTGCTCGCTGTAAAATACAAAGTTTTCGTAAGTTTCTCTTTTGAACATTTATGCGAAACCTTTCACATACAGCAAAATGCCACTGAATATACCCAAGGACGAAATATTAAATGAAATAAACAACTTTCTTTCGCTTTTATAAAGCTGAAAGAAATTAGTTTTCCTATAGGGTGAATCTCGTTAGTAAGCTACGCGATCCTTGGATATAGATTTACAATCTGCTTAGAATTCCAAAAATGTTCTTTCATTGCATTGCTAGTCACTGGCATAACATGCTTTACGTACGCTGTAAGCTGCCCCCAACTGTATGAATTATTCAGTAAACTGTAATGTAAACTATTTTCTGGGCATATTTTTAAGCGTTTTACATAAATAAAAATGTATATTTATGATATAAAGTGATTTTTTGAAGAGTTCTGGATTATAGCTATTGTGTATTAGAATCTTAATGACTCCAATATATGCATACTAAAATTACTATATAAATATAAAATAATGCGCATGTCGTGGCAAAATAGTTTAAACACTATACTTTTATAGATAGGTACTTTTACCTATAGTTAATTCCTACCTACATGAAGTAGGTACAAAACACACCTTCATAGGCACAATATTTTGTATTTACGATATTTTTAAAACCTATGGGCGACGTGTGGTGTAATGGCAATGTTGGAAATTGTGGCTAATGCGAAAGGGAGGAGATCACGCTCCAAGGATGAGGGTAGGAGACAGAGGGGAGCGACCCTTATCTCTGTGGAGAACGACGCGCGCACCATCTATTAAACAAATATTCTCCAGTTTTAAGAACAATGAAAGCAAAAGAAGTAATAACGGTTTTATTATTTTTAAGTCATGCATTAATCATTGCTGGTATATTTTCACTATTGCGTAAATTTCGTATTTTTAATATATTATATTACCCACAATCCTAAACTACGCGAATATAAGAGTAAATTATATTGCAATCTATATATGTAATAATAGTAGACGTAAGAATATTTCCAAATAATCCAGTTTTTATCGGGAATTCGGGATACGCGTTAAGTGAGTAAGAGAGCGCGCGGGGGAGTGGGAGGGGCCCCCGCGTCCCATGCCACACTCGTTCGCCATCAGTCGCCCCTAAGTCTCAGGTTTGCACACAGCATCCCGACACTTTATCGCCTTATATTTCCCACAGTATTATAACTAAAACCTTTTAAATCACGTAAACATTACCATGTTATTTATCAAATAACGAATCTGCTGATCACAGACAGTTCGTATCCAAAAATGGTGTTTAATAGTTACTACGCTACGCGATATACCGGCTTGTTGTTGTTAAACGCAGTGATATTGTCAGCACAACCCTTCGCAGTAGAGAAAATAGCCGTCGGTAAGTTTTAATAAGCCACCGTGCACAGTTTAAATCATGTTTCACAATAATAGCTATGTGTTACCCATATTATTATTAGAGCATAAACAATTTCAAATTTATATTTCTTTTTATACCGTGTATTTAAGCACTGAGTAAATAAACATTGTGTTAGTATATTCTTTATTATTTGAAGTATTGTATTGTGTGTTTTGCTCTCGTCTCACTTCGACGCGTAGTGTTTTTCCATGTAATCACCATGTACGTAAATCGATTTTCTCTTTCTAACGCGCCGCGATGCTCTCGCTCGCACGAAGCAGATGCGGCGTTTGGTAGGGGTGAACCATTTTCAGGCGCGTTTTTAAAATAACTTCGTTTTGATTGGATATACTTAGCGACACATCGCCTTTGCTTCAAAACTCTGTAGAAAAAAAACACCTTTGTGTTATGTTGGAACTTTTTCTATACGCAAGTCGTTATAGGTTTGTAGTAAAACGGCAATTTAGTAACGGCGGTGTTTGACCAGCGCGGCTAGTGTGTTTGACCAGCGCGGCTAGTGTTAATTTGTTACGTTTTTGTAAGATAAAACAAACTAAACACTCTATATATTACGTAAATATAAGAAAACTAACTAACTTAACCGGCATAATTATGTTTTCATTATGTACTTATTACCTATCTTAAACTCTTTGATTCGGGAAATACAGCAGACAAAAATGTATAAAACCAAAAATAACAAAGATTTTCTTTAAAAGATACTTGTAACTTGTAAAATATAGTGGAACTACTATTTCAACAAGTCCACTTTAAACTGACGCAATATTTGGAGAGGAACTTGCCGTAATTACCTGACTGGAATAGTTCATTTCATGCTCCTGTAGACTGGGATGCACCTGCGTCGTTGCAGTCACTGCTTTGGACGCAGATAAAGGGGATAGTAACCGAGCATTTTCCACAGCGCGGCGCAGGAAAACCAGCGTTGCTGTTGTTTCGAATTACTATACAGTATAGATTTATAGCCGGTGCCGCACCGGACACAATTACATAGTCTTCCCTTGTGAGTAGGATATAATTTTAGTCTGTATATTTTAAATGGTCAAACTATTGTTTATTGATACCGTTTTTTTAACATGTTAAAATCTGGGAGCAATCTATTTTATAACCAACTTACATAACATAGTATCTACATAATACAAATTTTATAAAATAGTAATAATTCAAGAGTAGGTATTTAATATTTCGAGTCTGCTAAACAATTTCGAGAAAAAGGCTAACCAAGCATTCTTCGCGGAGGCACTTCTTTTAGAATTCACTATAAAAATTAACAGGAAAATTAAACTACTTACCTATTCAATAAAAGATCCTGTGTTTCATAATGGACACAGTGCACGACAATTAGAATAGATAGATTGATTAATTATTTGATATACAGGGTGTCCCAGAAGTCGACGTCAAGCCGGTATTAGGTAATAGGTCAAATCATAATAGATATCAGAAAAAAAAAAAAACTCAAACTAACCTATCTACCTACTTACCAAACTCGCATACGCGTACATTTTTTATTCAGTACTGTCATTCAAAGTTGGGCGAAGTATTCATTTGGAATATTTGGTTGGGCAAAAAGTGTCATTTTCTTCCAAGCTGGAGCAGTTGGCTTTACATTTTAAGCCAAGAGTTTACAGAAACATTATTCAGGATAGGATAAAAAATAAATTGATTTGTAGCAACAAGAGTGAAAATACTGTTATAGGGAGCAGATATTCTCGATTTATTTTTAAATTCCAATAATTTATGAAATACACAACTGATTTTTTCTTCTGATAACATTTATGACTTGGCCTATTACCCGATTCCGGCTTCGATTTCTGGGATATCCTGTATATTGATTAATAATTATACAAGTAAAATTTTCGTAGTAGCTATGATTTTTCGTGGTCACGTGTCAACATTTTTGACGCTGATAATATATTATGTATAGCCAGATAGCCACGTCACTTTGAAGAAAAAGCAAAACCGTCTTGGGTAAATGTATGTTAAGAAAACATACATCTAGGTACCTACTCGTAAGTATTCCTAGGTCTCGGCCGCAAAGCTACGTAATAAGTTACTGAAATGCACCTAAATAGTTTTAAGTCAGATACATAAATAATGACGGATATTAACATATGAAATGAATAGAAGCATGAGCAGCAGAATGAATGAAATGGTTAATCCAGTGAAGTATGAATTTAATTAACTTCATGTGGTAAAAGCAGTGAAAATGGCTAAGGTAAAATACACACGGCATACGTTAAATATGTGCTGCGCAGAATGTAACAATTCATATCATATTTGTCACAACTTTTAATGCACACTAAACAAGTGTATGAACCAATTGAACAAAGATAAACACAAACTTTAATTGTATATTACAAACAGTGTGAGTCAGATGTAAATATTTAGCGCTAAACCACTCTGGCCACACAATACGGTGAAGGCATTATTTTTGGTAAGTATACCTTTTATGCGTTTATTCGTGAACGGGAGGACGCTGGGAACCAGGAAGCAAAAGGTACAGGTAGAGCAAGACAAAATCACCCGTGAGGAAAAGAGAGGAATTGCTCAAAAGTTTCGATACAGTGGTTGTAATCACGAGTCGATCATCGCGACGGACGAGGAGAAATATCTGATACGGAGTCCGACATAGAGGATACCGACAACCCGACACAGAGCAATACATCTCTTGTTCCAACAATACATAGATACAGGAGTAAAAACTCTTGTAATCCCCGCCAGCATAGCAGTCTCATCCGAACCCGTCACCAGAGCCGGTAAGAGGACTATAGTTGAAACACCAGCTCATCCCAGAGTCAAGAAGTCTAAGAGTGCATGCAAAATGCCCATGGAAGACGTGTTCAATCAGCTCACAGCTCTCCATTCTACAATGGGGACCCTTTTAGAGGGTCAGAGGGAGCTTGTGAGGAAGTTTATGTCAACAATGGTGTCCTCTAAGATGGCCAACATGGAGACCAAGCTGACCACAGCCAATGAGCGCATCACTTCTTTACAAACAGCCAGAAGAGATGGTCTTCCCAAACAACTTGTTGTGCCTCTAGTCACACCGCCTCTGACGTGTGTTCCACACTACGTGGCCCCAACACCCTCAGCACCGCCTCCCCCGGCGTCGTCCATGTCGCAGTGTCCGGGTACGGACCAAGCAGCGTCCATGAGACGGATGCTGGGACTTGATGGATGACACAGCAACGGCATGCCACCCGACTCCGAGAAGCAAGGACATCGGGTTATTGTCTTTAACTTCAACGTATGAGATGGTTACCAAAACCGAGTGCCTGCTAGTACTTAAACAAAACTTTAACGGCTCAGCTTGAAATGGAATGCCGAAAGGTATTTAAATTTTGATAAGATGGTCGTAAGATGGTCGCACGTTATTTTGGAGACTAAATGAAGAAGGATAATATATCCACTAATCGATCAAGCAAGCGATCGGATAAAAGTTTTGAGTTTTGGGGGTGGATGAGGGCTTTGACTCCTGGTAAGCTAATCGAAGTATCCGGTCCGTGGAAATGTTCGAAGATACACTGCTTCCAACAGCAAAAATTCATTGCTAGACCCTTATTAACTGTATCCACGATAATTGCTCTTTTTAAAAAGCCAGAAAATGTTAAACAAGGTTTCATTACGCAAACGATATTATTAAGATTCCCGGTAAAAAACATATTTAAAACCCATCGAAAATATATGGGATCTCAAGAGCTAGAATTCGGAACTAGATGAATTACGATTTAAATAGGGGATTTACAAACATGTTGGGCGGTTGTCGGGGTCATTTAGAGGCGTGAACGACATCAGAGCGTGATTAAGGCAAATGGAGGCCACACTAGATTTTAAATATATAGGTTTTTGTAAAAATCTAGGAATACCTAATGATTTAATAATTTGATTAGATAGTTATGTTACAGTGAAACGCATTGTCCCTGTGTTTACTAAAAGCATTATAATATATTCTTTGAAAAAAATATTGAGTTCATAGATGTCACAATATTGTATTGCGCAATTTTGGTTTATCATGTGAACTGTGAAACAGCATAACATAATGGACTTAGTTAGGTTATATAAACAAGTAGCTAATGTCTGTAATTTTGTTATAAATGAAACAATCGATTTATTTTAGGTTTTTTTTTTCAATCATTGTCAGTGACCGCCCTTTAAAACGAAATATTCCACTCAAAGCACTGATTTCACCGGCACTTGACCGAACCGCACCTGAGCACTTCCACTGACCGCACTGAAATAAAAAAAAATATAAGTGCGGTTCGGTGGAACAGTTTATCAATAATATTTTCCATCCCCGAAACTTCACCTACGTAAAATAAATGTTTAGTGATGCTAGTAATAATTTGACTGCCCCGTTGGTCTCGTGGTTGCAAGCGCGACTACCGAGCATTCTGGGTTCGATTCCTAAGTCGAGTAAATGTTATTGGGTTTTCCAAAAGGAATTTCTTAGTAACGGCCCGGAGTTTGGAAGTTGGCGGTTTAATACCCCCGTGACTCGGAAAGCACGTAAAGCCGTTGGTTCTGCGCCTGATCTCTCTCCAGTCGTGTCGGATTGCCGTCCCATCGGACTATGAGAGTAAAGGAACAGAGAGTGCACCTGTGTTTACGCACACACTTGTGCACTATAATATCTCCTGCGTACCTGGCTAATCTCCGTTGAGATAGGTCACCGTAACCAAAATTGGTAGGGAGGTCGTAATAATTTAACCCCTAAACTTGTAAGAAGTGCAACAGAAAAACCTGCATATGTGAATTCAATGAAAGTCCATGAACTTGATCATCAACAGAATGACAGTGTAGCAATGACCTGTTCAGTTAATTTGTTTCTTTGATGTTCTGTTAATATTTATAAAACCGTGGTGTATTTTTTCTTCCTCACATAGGGGGGATGTGAGCTAAAGAAAATGGGTCATTTCACTCAACACATGCACATTCGACTGGTTAATTGACCATTTACGTGTCGCCGTGTATAACTTGTAATAGTGTCCAGCCATAATGATGCCTTTTGAATTTGTATCCTACAGAGTTGTTTGCAAAGTTTCAGTAGACAAATATATGAATACTACCTATGGATATTGGCTCAAATACCTAGCTCCTGCACAATAGCTCGCCTACATAAAACAAATATTACCTGGTAAATCTCGTTTGCAAGGCCAGTTTAACATTACTTTGATCAATCGAAATCTAAACTGAATTTACCTGTTGCAATACGCGGTCTATCGAGGTTGATGAACATTCGTATTTTCATTATAAAAATATACAAGCTTATTAATGTTGGTTTACCTTAAATCTGAAACGCGGTCATGGTTCTCACTATGATTATGAACAGTTGGATCAAGCCAGGAACCGTGAAAACTCAACCATACATTTACAATAGCAGTATTATTGTCTAATCATTTAGTGTAACAAATTATTAAGCAGTTTTTTAACCCCTGACGCAAAAACGACTTGGTGTTATAATAAGTTTGACGTGTCTGTGTGTGTGTATGTCTGTCTGTGGCATCGTAGCTCCTGAATGGATGAACCAATTTTGATTTTGTTTGAAAGGTAAATTTGTCGGGAATGTTCTTAGCTATGTTTGATGAAAATCGGTCCAAGATGGCCGCCGCCACAAAATGGCGAATTACATATTTTTTCACAACTCCCTCAATATGGGTATCAAATGAAAGGGCTTAAAATTGGGCTTGAAATTTTTTGATTAAATGTTGTCTCGTCACAGGACAGCTACTATTTTAAACTTTAACAGAACGTTAGGCTAATAATTAGAGCGGTCCCCCGACGGGACAACATTTAGTCAAAAAATTTCATACGTACTTACGTAGGGTCATAATTTCAAGGTTATTTTTTTCTTTTTATAGGAGTTTCACGTTTATACCTTTTTTGTTATATTTGTGGCTATTTTTTCAATAGGTTTTATAAAATTGTTTTAGGCTTTCTACATTCATACTATTTTTATTATTATTATATCTTTGGCAGTTTGTCTGTCAGTAGCTGAATGGATTTACGTTTAAAGCGCGGGTCAACAACGCACATCCAGTTTGTTGAGGGATAATCTTGTAAATTTTATTGTAGTCAGATTAAAAAAAAATATGGATTTGGAGCATATTTTGTTTCATAACACCTTGGACGGCCTTATTAAGATACAGACTACAGACTGGTGGTGGCATGATTCTCGTATGGCTACCACGTGACGACGTAAGGGAAGAAGAATGATTATTACTTATCATCATAACAGTAAGAGCATCACGATGTTATTTTTTTTATTGCGAAATGGGGCTGCTCTTGACGTCGATCCCGCCCGATTGAATTAATTTATTCATGTTTAACAAATTGTTTACTAGTCTCCAATGGGGTAAAATAGCGGCACCGAGGTAAAGTAAATTATTTTAGTTAATATTTTCATCTTCGCCGATAAAATGGCTAATGATTTGGGACAAAAAGCTTTCATTGTGCCTAATGATAACTTTTAAGGTTAATTGTTGGAGTTATCTATTGAATTATCTGTAACCTTTTGTAAAGTCTAGAAGGTCGCTGAAGAAGAAAGAAAATTTCAATAAAAGAGAAGAACGGTTACATTAACTACCTATCTACCTACTTAAGAATATTATCTACTAGCGACCGTGCAAAGCAGGGTGCTTTGCACGGTTTTCACTACTTCACAAAATATCGAGATGTTTTTATTATATTTAAGCTTATTATTAAATAATGTATTATACACAAAAACCGACAGGAATAAATTCTGTTATAAATAAAAATGTATAGATTTTGTACATTTCTGCGACAACATAAACACTGAAGCAAATTCAACAACTCTTTTACTTTGATATAAGGTAAATACACACTCATTATTATTAAAGTTTACAAGATGAGTTGGTAAGATTGTAACCTAAGGCTACGTTTTTTAATTACATGGGAAGCCGTCACCTCCTTCTGCGAAGCAGTAATGCTCGCAAAGGAGGAGGCGGAGCGCGTGAGGAAGAGGCTATCTCTGCGCCCTCACGCCCCTAGTCGCCGCAGGAGATGCCCTGGACGTCGAGAGTCATCAGCCGATTCCCGGGCTATCGTAGCCGCGGGCTTGTGAGTGGTGAGCGAAAGGCAGCTCGCCGCCCGGTAAGGACCAGGCCCGGGTCGAGGACGCGTTGTGTTCCACGCGCGCCTCAAAGAGATGTCAGCACGAACTGACGCGGTCCACTAGGGCCGATGCCTGCCAGGGCCTCTGGCACAGGCAAGTGAAGGAACACAGGAGGGTCGCCCTCCCGCTCTGCCCAGAGCGGAAAATATGATGATTTCCCACCCAAAAAAAAAGGGCACGTTTTAATAGGGTAGAGAGACATATATTGAGTCCGTTCGTTCTAATGAGGACTGCTATCCAACGTGTATCGAATTGTATCATTAACTCCGGAGATTACCCCTACATACATTTATAATAATAATAATTATTAAAGAAGAAGAGTTTACTTTGCCGGATCAGGTCTAGGGTGAGGAGCCAGACCAAGAGAGATACAGAAACCCGCAGGGAAGCATGTGGCGAGCTGTTGGGCAGTAGCGACCCCACGGACCCTATCTCCCGGGAGAATTCTAGTTCCTCACCTTGCCTTGCCTTTATTGGCCAGCTGGAGAGAACACTGACGAGGAACAGAGCTCCCACCTCATTCTTGCCTTTATTGGCTGGCTTGAGTGGAGATTCGCAAGAGCAAACGTGCTCGGAGGAAGGAAGTATTTCAGTAAAAACTAAATAAAAGCTTGTAAAATGCTGGTAGGGATCTTGACCGTACTTCCGGGATTGTCCTGATAGCCGTGGAATACCTCTCCACTCCTCACAAACACCTCAGGACATGTTGCTACGACACTGTGTGCTAGCGACCGTTTCCGGGGCCCCATTATTGAGTGTGCAAGTCAACCCCTGCCATTTCATCTGTGTAACAAAGACCTTCCATAGTTCAAGGTGACCAATCCACTATAGCCACTGTTGCGACCTTTTTTATATATATTTATGGTTTTTTACTCTTTTTGAATGTGGTATAAAAATAAATGTCAGTTGTGTCAGCGACTCGTAATTTTATTGACCTATATTAAAATACAGTCCACATTTTTGCCTACAGCCACCAAAACCCATAGCGCAGTATATTTTGTTTCCATGTTCTGCAATAGTCCTGCACCAACCAGGGTTGTCCTTGGGTGCACTTGCATGGTGCATACAGGGATAATCGTCGGTTGGTGCTTCCTCATCATTTAAAATTGTGTAAAGGGCCTCTGCAAGTTGGATTCGGCCCCTAGTATGCCTTTCAAAGGTCCGGGACTCCAGGGTCCCGAGATATGTCAAAGACAAATAATAATATTAATTAATAATTATTAGTATTAGTATCGATTCCATATAAGAGATCTGTCGTTTTTCTTATTTATTGGTTTTACTTATTTTTAATTTTACAGGATCGTCACTAATATCGTATTTTTTTATTTAGGTGTTTTATCTACATATTTTTATGATTTAATTACTCTTTTAACACTTTAACTGTCCATGCATTACATGTTATGCACTGAAAACGTTGCTTGATACGTCCGTGCATTACATATAATGCACTAGTGTTATGTACGACTAGTGTTGTTCATTGGTGTCCGTTTTAATCAAATCGATACTAAGTCCCGTGAAGTACGGAGCCCGCGCGTCGAAAACATAAACACCTATTTAAAAAAAAAGAAAAATTCAACTTAAATATAATTAATTAATTAAATCACAAAAATCAAACTTAAAAGCATGACATTAAAAACATTCTACTTAGGTACTGAACTTAAAATAAAAAAAACACATCGCCCTAAATAGGGTTCCGTAGTATCCATTTGGTATTATTTAACAAACAAAATAAGTCCCCACCGCAGTCATTACAGTATAACACATTTAATGTTACATTATCTACTAAATGTAATGTATTAAATCCCCGAAATCGTTCATCGCTGCATAATTTTTCCCACAATCCTCACATTTGCCTGTATACTTTAGTCCTTCGTCGTTTAAGAATATTTTCTCCTCGGGTAGTATTTTAAAGAACAAATCTGTTGAAATTATTTTCGGAAGACCAAGATTCATTATATCACATTTTAAATCGTGTATCTAATCGTGTATCAAAAATGGTATACCTGTTCGTAACTTACAAGTCTTGTATATTAGGTATACTTACATTGTCTAAAAATGACACTTCAATTGCTTTTAATTGGTTCTCCATGTAAGGTTTCATTATTAATATTATTTTTTCTAAGCAAATTCTGTACAGGTTTTTTAGTTTCTTTCCAAATAACCTATTCAATATTTTTTTATAATCCATTTTCACATTTTTATCCATAATCGGAATAAAAAACGATTAATTTGTTGCATTTTGCATTCTGTCAATACTTATTTCTCCCGTTTTCGGCCCAATTCAGCAGTCGTTTCTGTAGTTATTTTCTTGCAACAATGAGTGCAGCGTCTTTGAAATATTTTACCATTGAGTTTTCGTGGAATAGTCGTCAATTTATGTGTCATATTCAGCAGTGGCCGCGATGGTGAAGGATCTCGTATATTCAACAACTTTTTCACTATAATTTCTTGACCTCGTGTAACATTCATTTTAGTATTGGTATTACGTCTTAGTTCCTTGAATATGATTGTTGAATTTACGACTGCAATCGAAAGTAGATCTGTTGCGATTGTTTGTACCATATGCAGGTCTTGCGTACTGGTGAATTATAACTTGAGAGTTGGTCAGACAGGTCTATTCCCAACTTGGTTTTGTTATAGTCCAAGATCATTTTGAGTTTCAGAATTGTTCTGTTTATAAGCTTTTGACATTTCCATCTCCTTACCATGGCAAGTTGACAACATGAGCACATCTCTTTTATCGTGCCACTTCAAGACAGTCATATTGTTATTTTGCATGACGGCAACTTCCCCCACCTTCAATTTCGCTTGTACAACCTCTTGTGCAGATTTCGTCTATTAGAGCGGATAGTGCCACACAAATCAGTTTTTCGCTCTTTTAAATATTTCGCTAATTAATGGTACATTGGTGTAACAATTCTCACTCACGAAATATCTCCCTTCGTTAAGTAAATCTTATCCTAATGTTATAACTAGCGAACTAGTTTTATCAAGGGAGGTTATAACGTTAACATCTCCTGCATAAACTTTATAACTCCACGTGTACCCTTTATCAGTACACATTTTGTAAATTCGCATACTTACCGTATTTTACAGATTTATGTGGATTATAAGTTCGAAAACTCAATCTTCCTCTAAATTTTACAACTAATTCATCAACTGCAACTACATCATACATGTCCTGGAGTATAAATTCTCTTAAAGTTTGATATTATTTTGTCAATTAATGTTTGTATTTTATTCAGACGTCCTTCATCATGGTTCATGTTTCGTGAAATAATGGACGATAGTATTTTTTTTTTTCCAATAAGATTCTACAGTGGGAAACGGAATCAATCCCGTTAACAGTAATATGCTGTCCTTGTCACTGGCTTCCTTCTACTTATAGTTACGAGTAAAAATCTTACGGTTGCCTTGTTGCAAACATTGACTTGCGTACGTGTTTGTCTCCGCAACTATGAAATCAATAACATCATCAGTTAAAATTTGAAAAGAAATCGGTATTTGCACCAAACAGATAATTTTGACGTTTATCCATGAAGCAATTCCGTTCTAAAGGTTTTACATGCAAGTTCCAAGTAGAAGATGCCGTTATATTATCTTAGGCAACTTGATCATTATTTAGAAAATCATAAATATCATCACTGGTTTCTTCTTGTATTACATCAATCTGCATACTCTGTAGTCGGTCTAAGACTTCGTCTTCACCATTACTGCCTTCTAATATCCGCACTTAATCATCGTCTGTTACAACTCGACACATATTTTATTTATTAGTGATTGCACCTGATTAAAATCGAAAACGAAATGACAATGTCAATATCATGCCATTGCAGTTTACATATCAATAATAATAATTTATTGAGATAAGAACCTCATCCGTTTTCCTCGACCGCATTATATAAAAAATAAACATTAGCGTGAATTGACCATGATTTCTCGAGTGTTTCACCGTTTTTGAACAACACTATTTGTTAGGTAGTCCGTTCTCAGACGTCCGTGCGTTACATTTAATGCTTTTTAAAAAAAAATATCTGATAGCCACCTACGAGTCTGTACACGAAATTTCGCTTACCTAAAATGTATTACGTGAACTCGTATTACCTTAAATGTAATATAATTATTGGACATTTGGTGATCGGCACGGAAATATGCTTGGGACAATTAAAGTGTTAAAATTCAGTGGGGTATGCATGGTTTAATATTTTGATCGTTTTTACGTATGGTGTTAACCACCGTTTTTATAATATGCCGTAAATATAATTGGTTGGCAACAAATCATCGTCGTTTGTTTGCCCAAACAGTCATCAACGGATAATCATAACGCAAACGCATTTCTAAATCTATTTATTGAATACAGTGTAATCTGAATAAATGGGATCTCATTCAAGGAACCTAGAATTATTTACCACATGGAGGAATTTCATCCACCCAGTTTCCCACATAGTCAGGTTAAAAACGACAGTAAGACAGGACGAAATGTAGGTACCATTTTTTTATTTATAAAGGTGCACGCGACCGATCCAGACCAATATTAAATTTTTTTAACCATTATTTTATTATTTGTCTTACTTATACAGGCTGTTGATCTACAAAGTCCCTATTATAGGGGTAAACATCGAAAAAATCAGGTACATTCATTCTCGTTTATAAAGGTTTAATTATTCTCAGTAACAGTATTTCAATCGAAAAATGTCGGGACCACATTGTAACTATCAGTAGTAGAGGTGCCTCACGGTCCACTTATCAGGTTACACTGAACTAATAAAGTAAAAAAATGTAAGCGTGAATATAAATTTTGTATGAGAGGTACATTTTTAAAATATGAAGCCAGAATATAAAACTATTTTAATATGAAGGTACAACATAATAGTGCTTGTAGTGAGGGTCTTAGCATTTAACTTCAAACTTATTTAATATGACATCTATAATGTAATTACATGAAGAATTCCCATATAAGCCGCTGGCTCCAGTCCAGGTTTCGCGAAGCGGCACCTACTCTATAGAAGTTTTAAAATTATCCGCGCCCTAATAGAGCTGTATTACTGAACAACATGTTTATGATTTTATTTTTTTTATTAGAAACATTGAAGCCCTGAGGAAAAGTTATGTTAAGGCAGGAATTTTCTGGGATTTTGGTATCACCTAGACCGTATTACTCCATGTTTAAACCCACATACAAGTCTTGATACCAGTTTTCAACAAAACTTGTAATAGATTTGTCAAAAACGCGTAGTGATGAAAACTTGTGTTGACAATTGCTTCGAACAAGCTTTTATCCGTGTTTTGTTCACTCAAAGCTGCCAACAAGTATTTACAAGTTTTCATTTACATTGCAAGTACATATAATGTTGGCAACTGTGGAAAAGCTATTACAAGTAAAAACGTATAAATGGAATCATCTATACTTACGACGAAAAAGAAGTAAAGATGCGTTTTGTGTTCACACTTAGTCTGTGTATGTCATATTGTAATACAGGACCAATGTTCAAAACGATCAAACTTGTTTTATACCTTGGTATTGTTAAAACGCTTGTGTCAAATAATACCAAACGATTATAAATCTGTTTTCTTTTTTAAAAAAATTACCTTGATTTGTAATAGGTAACGTTAGGTGTTTTATTTATTTAAAATTATTATTAATGGATAAAGAAAAATATTATTCCATAATTAATTCAGCTGGCAACATTAAAAACATTTTGTATTTATTTTATGCCAGTTTAATTGTAAATAGAAAAATAAAGATTACTCCATAATTAATTTGGGCTGATAGCATTTGCGTTCGTTGCTTATTGTAAAAAGAATAAAAAAAAAACACATGTCAGGTCGTTTATAAAGAGGAAGTTAGTTCGCGCTTTTTTTTTGAAGAAAAGTTATAAATGTTAACTATTTATCTGTAATACGTGGACTTATTTCAACAAGTGATCTAACAGTATAAATGCATTTATCTGTAATACGTGGACTTATTTCAACAAGTGATCTAACAGTATAAATGCGGAGTTATAACAACTCCAAATAATTAGAATACATAGAGTAACATATTATACCTTCACGCCTGGGTTGTCACCCACGTTTCGGCAGTTACGGTTAAATTCTATGCAATAGGAGGCGAATCTATTGCCATCAACCGGGCACATATTCAGACTTCGATCTGCTACTGAGAAACTCCTGATGAAAGAACCCAATAACACTTTGCTTAAACCGAGAATCGAATCCAGGACCTCAAATTGAGCAGTAGCGCTTGCGACCTAGTGGTTGCTGTAGTGACCAACGCGGCAGTCTAAATACATGAAGTCCTTATTAAAATTATAAAGTCAAATATCCAATCCGCGAAATTTCAGCAACTCTTATATCCAGCCAAAGAGCAGTCAAAACGAAATCTTACAGTTGCTGAAAAATTAAAATATAACTCTGCGCTGGTTACAAAGTTGTACCACAAGAATCCTTACTAAGTCAGGAACCGATGACCAAATAAATCTTGCTCAATGTAAATCAAAACTGGCCTGTTGGAAACCTGATAATAGGCACTCGTTGAAATAGCCGTAAGACTTGTTTACTAGGTCATTTTTTGCGCCTCTCTTTCTATAGAGAATATTGGGTACGTGCAGTAAAAGTTGATGCATGTTTTACTGTTTGCAGTAAAAATTGATGAAGTTTTGCGATATTTTGGCCAACTGAAATCCAATGCTGAAGGCTGCGATAGCATAACATTGAATATGCTTATGTTAACCCTTCCGCAAACACTAAAAGCCATCACGAACATGGTGAACTACACAATTGTGTCTTCAACAAATTTCCCGACATCTGGAAAGTAGCAATTGTCCAACTAATCCCAAAAATAAGTAACCCTACTGAATTAAAAGACCTCAGACCAGTAAGTCTTCTACCTTGCCTGTCAAAAATATGTGAAAAAGCAGTATGTCAGCAGGTCTCATTACCTAGAAAATAATAATATTCTACCGGAACTTTAGTCAGGGTTCCGTAAACAGCGTGGCACTTGTACGGCTCTGTTGGATGTGACAGACAATATTCTTGCTGCACAGGACAAAGGCCTACGCACGCTTCTAGTCCTGCTTGATTTTTGGCGGGCTTTTGACTGCATAAACGTTGATCTGTTCCTAGCCAAGCTGCAGTACTACGGATGTGACCACAAAATAGTAGACTGGTTTCACAGCTACCTCGTCAACCGCGAACAACGTGTCGAAATATGTCTGAGTGATGGCACAACCCTTGTCTCCTCGCCAGTTTCTGTAAATAGGGGTGTCCCGCAAGGCTCCATACTGGGGCCCATAATAGTTATTTTATATTGCGCAGACATAATAAAAACTGTACAACGTTGTAGATACCATATTTACGCTGATGATTTACAAGTGTATATATCGTTCAAGCCTGACGAACATGAGAGAGCTTTGAAAGATCTAAACGAGGACTTTGATAGAATAGCATGCTGGGCAGAAAATAATAGTTTGGTACTATAGAGAACTAGACGAGTCCTCTGAGGTAACGGGAGGAATCAAACACTCTATGATTCCTTTTATATTATATTTTCAGAACGTCTTTACATATTACTCTCTAATCTATCACTTTTCTTCTAGAACAAATTCCTTCTATATAATAATTGACATTAGTTTGAATGTTTGAATGGAACCCGCGCTAAAACATAGCCGGCCTACAACATATGAGGTCGTCTTCGGCAGACAAGCCTCTACAGTACTTAATCCTATCAAAACCAAATACATGCTACTTGGAACCAAGCACCAAATAAATGCTGTGCCTTCAAAGCTCAATGTTACTTTATTGGGTGAGCTGGTCAGCAGAGTCCGAGAGGCACGAAATATGGGTCTGTACATGGACGCTGAGCTGAGGTACGAGAGTCACGTGGCAGAGTCAGTGCGCAGCTGCTTTTACAGGCTCAAAGTTCTGTACAAAATAAGGCCGTATCTGTCGGAGGAGCTGCGTATTCGACTGGTGGAATCCCTAGTACCTACTCTCTAATTTACGCAGAACCCGTAAAGTACGCAGATACCGTTTTCGGTCCTAGACTGCTGGCAAGAACTGAGCGACTGATTCAGAAAGTACAAAACGCCTGCGCACGGTTTTGCTTCTCAGTTCCGCCTAGAAGCCATATAACACCTTTTTTAAATAAGCACTCCATCCTTAGAATGAAACCACGTCGCAAGTTACACTTAGC
Organism: Apamea anceps; assembly: GCA_951799955.1. Lineage (NCBI taxonomy): Eukaryota > Metazoa > Arthropoda > Insecta > Lepidoptera > Noctuidae > Apamea > Apamea anceps. The sequence continues at coordinate 17,763,127 of OX637500.1, read as the reverse complement.
GTGTCTGATGTTTGGGGTTATTAAGCATAAATAGCCAGCTTGTCTGTACAAAAAACCGAGCTGGATTGCTAGTAGGAGAGAATGCGCGATCAGACATTGCTCCCAGCAACTCTCTACAGAATTGCACAAGACGGCCGCCTTCAGAGGCAGTTTCAGGTACGCCGCATCCAAATGCTGGAACAACATACCCCCGCCGATAAGGAATCTAAAAACACTTGGTACCTTTAGAAGTCGACTGCGGCAGTATATGATCGACTCACAGAAAAAACTCGGCTGGACCGTCACAAACACGTCCATAATATTATAGCAGATGGCTGGGGCTCTGTTCCACATGACATGTTTGTTTACGCGTTTTTCTGTAGACAAAGATTGAGGCAACTGTGTAAAACGAAACGCATATATCATAGGTATTACAATAGAAAATATATAAGCAAATTACGCTATACTCACTGTATATAATTATTAAAAAAAACCATAACATACTGCATAACATTATATTATTATACACCAACATGTAAACTCGTACACATACACGCTTAAAAACAAACTAGTAATTCATTACATAACATAATAACTGTGATAATCAAGTAATCCAGTAAACACTACACAAGTATTTAATAAGTTTAAAATGTCAAAATCTTTCTTTGTGTCGGTTTTAAAAGCAAGTCAATTAAAATGTGGGTACTTACCACTTTATAATATACGCGCCGCACTATGTAGGTACCATTTTGCTGAAACTCAGATGTGTCTTCTCGACATCCGTGTGTCGCTAACGGGATGCAGCAGAATACCAGCGTCAGGTACCTGGCATATGCTGAGCTGGACTCTCATTTGGTGCAACCATAAGACACACACCGTCCATAGATTTACTTATACGAGGTGTATAAGGGTCAATTTATCTATTTAATCTGTTTTTTTTTTTGTTTCACCTTTATTTCATGTTTTTTTTTATGACTTGTATTGTGTCTTTTGTTGCACTGAATAAAAGTTTTATCTTCTATTTTTTGCCACTTATTTACTTTTTCCCCCTGGGACCCCTCATCAATAAACCTGGAGTTGTTATGCCAAATTTGATTAATAATACCAGCCTAACATGGTCCCACTGCTGGGCAAAGGCCTCTTCTCAAATAGAGAAGGCACGGGGATTGGTCATCACACTTGCTCAAAATGGGTTGGCGATTCCAGACTTCGATTTACTATTAGGGGCAAAGTCTCGATCCCGTAGGAATATCGGGGTAAAAAGTATCCTATGTGTGTTAATCCAGGTTATAAACTATCTGTGTGCTAAATTTCATCCAAATCCGTTCAGCCATTTTTGCGCGATCCAGTAACAAACGTCTAAACGTACAACCTGTCACATTTGTAATAGTAGTAGAATACCTCCATGTTTCCTCAAGATGTTTTTCTTTCATCGATGTCGATATGATATCGGTGTGTTTTCGTGATGTCTAAGATAAGCTCAGAAAGTACGTATGAACTGCAAAAGACACATTGGTACTTGCCCGGATTCGAACCCACAACCTCTTAAATGAGAGGCAAAGCCTTAACCATGGCCATCACGACGACGTTTGCCACGTTTTAACTTCGAAAATGTATGGTTTAACCGCAGTTAATAGGTACGGGTAACTTTACTCCCGGTTTATGAATAAGCGTTGGGAGTATAATAAATGCCAATAAACATTTTATTCTAAGCATAATTTTGTTAATTCATTTCGTTTTATTTTCTATACTTATTTAAAATTAAAGTACACCAAACTGTTTTGATTCTCTGATGTAGGTTTTGCTAAACCGAAGTAGGTTTTCAGTCATAAAAGTTATTTTATGGACAGTAATCACTTTACCACAGCCGGCATTGTTTAATAGCTGATAATGAGCATTGAAACGAATGCCCGGACGGCTTGCTCGCTGCAGAATTAACTGCTAGCTGCCAATTGTGATTTAGTCTTTAAAAGCTCAACTGGGGCATAGAGTTGGTACTGCGCCTAGAACACTGAGTGCAATATAATGTAAGTGGGAACAGCTGATGCGACGTCAAACGTGCATCTATCAATACTTCACACTTCAGTGCACAGCTGTGGCAAGCTTCCAGTTAACACAGATAAAATGTTTATACTGGGACTTTCATACCGCATGAACGGTTTGGAAACCGCTTTACACTACGTGGGCACTCGAAATATGTTTGGCTTTTCTATTGAACATTTTATCAGAGCTGTGAATCTCCTCTTAAGGTAATAAATTAAAAACTTTTTTGAAAACAAAAAAAACAACCGACTTCCAAAAACGACACTACAAAGTGAAAAATAACTTTAATTTCGGAAGTCGGTGTCGTTGGGTTCGCATTTTCGTTGTTTGCCACTGACTTCCGAAATTAAAGTTATTTTTCACTTTGTAGTGTCGTTTTTGGAAGTCGGTTGTTTTTTTTTTCAAAAAAGTTTTTTATTTTTCACTTTTAGGTTGTAATTTTTACTAGTAATTTTGGTTTAAAAACCAAACTACTGAACCGTTTTTGATGAACTTTCTATGGGACCACTTGGGAAGTATACCCTTTCAAACAAAAGAATTTTTCAAATCGGTTGGCAAGCGACGGAGTTATGCGCGAACAAACATAAAAAAAAATACAAACATCCGAATTGAGAACCTCCTCCTTTTTTAGAAGTCGCGGTCGGTTAAAAATAAATGACATACTACTAACATTAATTTTTATTACAATCAAGTTTTCACATTTATCATTGGTATTCTTTGATTAAGCACATAACATTACTTTGTAGGACTTGACTTGCAGCAAACATCATAGATCGGTATAACGTCTCCAAAAAATCGGTTTCGGTTTCCAGCATACAAATAAATTCAGATTCAGTTTTCGGTATTTTCTGACATTTACATTTGCTTAGATAGGTCTAATTTTGTAAACTCACTGTCATATTCGCATCTTGCGGTCTAAAAGAATAATGTTTCTATCAGTTTATACTTTCCACATAGATTACATGGAAATGTTTGCCTTTGCGGTACCAATCTGTAGTGAACCCTCCTACTAAGACTTCTTTCTCATGATGACTTGGTAGGTTTAAGTTGCAAACGAAGCCCCGTTTGCAATTTAAACCGACCGAGTGAACATTTTAGTTACAAATACATGTATGAGTACCTGGATATACTTGGGTGAAGGTCTAGAAACGTAGTATAATGATACTATAAAGCATAAACATAATCAGTATTATAACGTTCACACTGCTGGAATACATATCTTTTCATACCACTTGCTCAAAAAAGTGACATTCTATGCCACAAAAAGCGAACATAACAATAGTCATTTTTAATCTGTTAAAAACAGGGAAAGAAAATTGTACTGAATTTCATTCATCCTCTAGGGGGAGAATGTGATTTAAATTTGGAATACTTACCGAAATTTATACTGAACTACATCTGTGTTTACAGCATTGAGTTTGTATATAAAGCATTATACATCTTTTTGAAAAAGGAATACGCATTTATTATGCAGTTATGATTATTAAATAAAATTACGATAACCGACGAGGCCGTATGAGCTTGATGCCTTTGGTTTTCCGTCAAAAAATATTTTGTTTTGGAATTTGCCAAGTTCCTCAGACGCAAGAACAGAGAAATACTCAAATCAACTCATCAACAATAAATGTACAGACGCCAGCAGGTCAAGCTATCCGAAACTGTCAAATTTTCCCAATCAACCTTGAACCCTAATACTTTAGCGATAAAGTTGAAAATCTATTAAAGAAATCTGACAGATTGTAGTGGCTTGATGTGCTGGCATCTGTACCAAAAAAAAATGTAACTCTCTCTATCAATAATTGGACCAATGTTTCGAATGTTAACTTTTACTTTTAATTGTCATTATTTTTAATAAATGCTTATCTCATATTATTATTGTGTTAATATTTTCGCAAATTGTACGAAAAGTAGAGTATTTTCCTCGGTGATAAAGCTGTCTTAGTCTTGGGTCAACTTAAATCCCTTGCTACACTCAGGACTCGTCTTAAATCCCTCGCTTCGCTCGTGATTTAAGTTTTTGACACCCTCGCTATGCTCGGGAGTAAACCTCGAGTCCTTCGTTACGCTCGCGATTAAAATCGTCACCCGCGACAGAAGACACTGCTTTATCCCCTTGGTTAATAATCTACTATTACTCTGGAAAAAGGAGCACCACGCGGGCCCATTATTGTGTTGTCTTACAATTACAGAAAATAATAATAAAATTATATCCACAGACAGATCTATAATCACTGTAAATCGTTTTCTAATTATTTTTCTTGTCCTTCAACAAAATTCATCATAGAATAAACAACTTGAATGAAAAATAGTGATAAAATTTTAAAAGGCGCGCTATTTTTGAAGGGACCTCACTTGAATGATAATTATAATATAATAGCTGAGATAATTATTAGTACTAGAGAGTTATGGCTAATGTTATTCGGATCAATGCATGATCCTTCAAACAAGGTATCTGACTTTTCTCATATTATACGTATTAAGTAACTCTACGCCTTAGCCTTGTTGTTTGAGCACGATTGTAAGAACGGTTCTCCTTAAAGCAAGTAGTTTGGCTATATAGCCTAAAAACGTGTACAATAAATGAAATTATATATGACAATTGACAATTTGGTGCTTTCCTTGAAAGAGGCTATGCGTAATATGCTTAGGGTTGATTTTTCAATCATCCGATAACTTTTATTCGAGGAATAAAATTGACGTTTGACAGTTTTTGTATGAAATAACTGTCAAAATTTCAAAATGATAAAAGGGCTTAAGGGCGGGCTTACTTAAGCTAATTAAGGACTGATTTTTCCATCGCCAGATAACTTTTATTCGAGGAATAATTTTGAATTTTTGACAGTTCCTCCATACAAAATCTGTCAGACGTAAATTTTATTCCACGAATAAAAAATATCAGTCGATTGAAAAATCAGCCCTAAGGACTCATTTTTTAATCATCTAAAAACTTTATTCGAGGAATAATTTTGAAACTTTGACAGTTATTTCATACAACAACTGTCAAACGTCAATTTTATTCCTCGAATAAAAGTTATCTGGCGATGGAAAAATCAGTCCTTAATTAGCTTAAGTAAGCCCGCCCTTAAGCCCTTTTATCATTTTGAAATTTTGACAGTTATTTCATACAAAAACTGTCAAACGTCAATTTTATTCCTCGAATAAAAGTTATCGGATGATTGAAAAATCAACCTCAAATTTTTGTCTGTCTGTCTGTCTGTATAACCGTTATAGAAACAAAAACTACTCGACGGATTTTAACGAAACTTGGTACAATTATTTTTCATACTCCTGAGCTGGTTACAGTATACTTTTCATCACGCAACTATCAATAGGAGCAGAGCAGTGAAGGGAAATGTTGGGAAAACGGGAGAAGTTACTCCATTTTTTAAGCTTTCGTCGCGTGTGCAACCTTAATGGTTAAAGCTGTGTAGCTTTAACCATTAAGGTTGCACACGCATTTCCGTCATACATGATTTCTGTGTAGAAATCATGTATGACGGAAATGTTCTCCTTAAAATTATATAAAAAATATCCCACGACAGCATATGTCTATCTTTTATGGTTTACTCACAATAACACGTGTAACTCCCGATAGCTTAGCAGTTCGAAGCATTCTGATTATATTTGTCTACTCTTACGTTTATAACACTCTCAGTCATCCCTAATTAAAAAAGTTAACATAATTAACTATTCCATAAAAAAGAATCATAGAAATCGGTATAGAAACACCAAAGTTATACATGAAATACACTCATAATAAGCCATCGCGCGTGAATACTGAATCACGCTCGACGCCTACCGGTTCGATTACGATGAAACTTGATATAATTATTCTTTAATATCCTGGGCACCACACTGGGTACTTTTTATCCCGGAAAAGTATACACAATAAAATACAAACTTAATTTTGCGGTTCGATCCCTAGCCCCGATGACTGTACCAACCGCAAATAATAAGTTTGTCGTAGGTTATGCCACCCGTAGTGGAGTTCTGCAAACGGCTAAGATACTGTAATATTTTATCTTAAGATTAGAGATGGGCCGACTACATATAGTATTTGCCGACTAACCGACTAGCCGACTAATCAACTAGCCGACTAATCGGCAATGCCGATCATTCTAATACCTACTTGCTAGCTACTACCTAGCTTAATTACTGACTGATTAATACGTTCTATGTTACCTTATTGGTTTTTGAATATGTTTCAAGACTGTAACTTTAGATTTAAAATCTATATATATATATATATATATATTAAATTCAGTCCTTTTTTTTTGAGGATGGGAAATCATCAAATGACCCCTCCCGCTCTGGGTGGAGCGGAAGGGAGTGTCAGACTCTTACTGACTAAAACCCACCCGTGTTCATTCCTTAGCCCTTTATGTTCCAGGGCAGCGGTAACCCTTTCGGACGATCCCGCTACCCTGGCAGAAATTCAAAGTCCTGACTCACTGACTGACTGATATATCAACGCACAGCCTAAACCGCTGGTCCTAGAGACATGAAATTTGGAGGGTGTGTTCTTAGTGAAGAGTAGGTATCCACTAAGAAAGGGTTTTTCGAAATTCCACCCCTAAGAGGGTGAAATGGGGGTATTTTGTTTGCATGGAAAATCTTATTCCTTGAGTTAATAAACTTGAAACTTGGCACCAATACTAATCTAAGTAAATTATGAAGTTTGTCATTTTATGTTTTTCTAAACTAAAAAGGGATTGGGGTGTTTCAAAGTTTGTATGGAAGAATTTTATCGCGCGGTCCGATTATCTCGAAACTCACTATATTTTATACCTACGATCGAAAGTAAAGAATATTGTTTTTCGAAAATTACCAGTGACGGGCTGAAAAGGGGTAGTCAATTTTACAGGGGAGGATTTTACTGCATGGCTTGATTAGCTCGAAAATTAGTATAAATAATCTTTAAGTCAAGTTATAAATACATCCCAAACGATTTTTTTTAATTCCACCCCTGTAGGGTTAAAAAGCAGGGATACAGTTTAAGTATATGAAAAATCGTCTTTATTAGGTTAATAAACTTGAAACTTGGCAAGAATACTCGCCTAAGTAAGTAATAAACTTTATTATTATAAGTTTTTCAAAACTACCCCTCAAAGGGGGATATAGGGGTCTTGAAGTTTGTGTGGAAGTAATTGAATGCGCGGTCCAATTAACACGAAAGTCAGTATTAATAGTTTTTACAGAAAATAATTAATAATAATTACGAGTATGTAAAGTAGTCGAAAATTCAGCTGCATCCGGTTAGACTGGAAGCCGACCCCAACATAGTTGGGAAAAGGCTAGGCAGATGTTGATGATGATGATGTAAAGTAGTCGAAAATTGACCCCTGACGGGGCAAAAAGAGGTAATTCGGTTTTTAAGGGGAGGATTTAAATTTGAAACTGTATGTTACATTTTCACACGTAAACCACTGAACTTCTGATTTGGAAAAGAGATTTATTTATTTATTTATTTATAGTTAATTAAAACGGCACAGGTCCAATTACATTAATTAACATAGAAATTATAAAGATTAAAATAAAATAAGCATTCAAATAACATACAATACAAAAATTAAATTCAAATTCAAAGATGTACAATTCGTGGATAAAATTATTAATAATTGTTTGCGAAAATGGTTAAATAAATTAGAAACAACATAAAATAACATAAACTATCATGTAACAGTGGACACCCTCGCATACTGTCTCTCACAAAACACCAGAGAGGCACACATTATTTTCTTCCATTCATCAGCAAACACATCACATTCAGGGTCGGCAGTCAGGAGGGCGTTTAGCATCCTTAGGGTTCGACATACCGGGGATTCAGCTCTAGCAACCGATCTAGATAGCGGTAGTGCGAACAGGTTATGACGGCGGCATTGACGGTGCCCAAGGTATTTTTCGGGCACAAATAGGCAGCAGAAAAGTCCGTGGAGCTCAGGGCAGTCAATACGACCGCTTAGGGTTTTACAGGCAATCGTGAACTGATCAAAGCCCCTTCTTACCTCCAACGAATTGAAGCCCAACACCCCTAGAAGATAGTTCGTTGGGAACATGAATGGAAAGTAATGGTACAGCCTTTGATACAAGAATCTCAGGAAGGTTTTCTGAACTTTCTCAAGCATCAGTGTCAGTGACGCAGTATGTGGATGCCAGACACAGGCGCTGGACTCGAGTTTACTCCGAACCAAAGTGGTGTATAGCAGTTTAATAACACTGGGATTGCGAAAGTCACGAGCGTTCGTCAAGACAAATCCCAGACGCCTGAAGGATTCCTTTGCAAGGGCAGACACGTGGTCTCTAAATGTCAGACTGCGGTCGAAAGTCACTCCTAAGTCCTTAACGCTGGTGACACGAGTGATCACTATACCCCCCAAATTATAAACGTATTTTATTGGTCTCAACCCTCGACCATAAGTCATAACGCTGCATTTACTAATATTAAACAACAACTTGTTCGCAATGCTCCACTCATAGACGGTATCGATATCTTTTTGTAGGAGTTCGCAATCCACCTCTGTTCTGATTTGCGCAGCTAGCTTTAGATCGTCGGCATATAGTAGACATTTTGCGAATCGAATCTTACTAATAAGGTCATTGATCATGATCAGAAACAAAGGCGGCCCTAATACGGATCCCTGACTCACACCCGAGCGAGTGTAGTAAGCCTTCGACTCAAAGCAGCCGTGCCGGACGAACTGTTTGCGATCCCGTAGGTAATCGGCAAAGAAGTTAAGAAGGCCGGATGAGAAGCCCGTAGCCCCTAACTTTGCCAAAAGCACATCATTGTCCACTTTGTCGAACGCCTTCCGGAAATCAAAATACAGAGTGTCGACCTGCCTAACGGATTCCAGGCTACTGGATATGAAGTCGACATGAACCAGCAGATTTGAGTTCACGGAGCGACCAGGTCGAAAACCATGTTGAGCATCAGAAAGATACATATTGGTTTGTTTACAGATAACAGTGTGAAGTATATGTTCAAAGACCTTTGCAATGGTTGATAAAATAGCGATGGGTCTGTGCTCCTCGACAGATGTCTTGTCACTGGTTTTAGGGATGGGCGTAACACGTGAAGTCTTCCACATCTCCGGATACACGCCCGACTGAAGAGCTAGATTAAAAACATGACAAAAAGGGGCTGCTAATATACTGCTACATCCTTTAACGATATATGCAGGGATGTTATCCGGGCCGACCGAGCTGCAGGGTTTGAGTTTGGAAATACCCCTAACCACGTCCGGAGGGACTAAAACGGGTAGGGGAAAATTACCTCCCTCACTATTCACCGTGTTTGATTTCGGGTCCAATTCTGGTGTGTCCGGCAGAAATACGCTGGAAAAATATTTAGCAAATGCCTCAGCAGCTTCGACACCTGAATAGACCCTGCCATCAAGCACAACGTCCGGCTCAAACCCACCCTTAGATCGCAGGCTTGAAATGTGCTGCCAGAACAGTTTTGGATTTTTGCCTAGGCTGTTTTCCACATTAGTACAATGCAATCTATATGCCTCCGCGGTTCTCACTTTTAATTCCGACCGCAGTGCGCTAAACCGAGCATATGCAGCATCACATCGGGATTGTTTCCATTTATTATGGAGTTTAGATTTACGTCGAGTGTCGCTTACGATATCTCTAGTAAACCAGACTGGGTACCGCTTATTGCCAGAGGTCCTTCTCGTCTTCTTTGGAATAGAGGAATCAAATATATCGTACATTAAATTATAAAACTTACAAGCAGCGGCGGACGCGCCATTGCAGCGAAAAACGTCTTGCCACGGAGCAGAGCGAACAAAATCGAACAATAATGTGTAGTCACCTTTACAAAAGTTCCAATCCTTGCTACGGTCAATATTGCTAGGGTCAAGTTTTTCATGTACCTTACGCCTTGGGATGGTAACAGCAATATCCAACGGAGGGTGATACAGATCAATCGGAACCAGTTCCGTACCCTCGAAATACTCACAAGTTACAGCAGCGCCCTCCCGAGCCAACACCACGTCTAACTTACTGCCACGCATATTCATCACCTCATTCATCTCTACTAGTCTACAAAAGCTTAGAAAATAACAGTAGTAATTATTAACATTTACTGACGCACTTTTTAGATTAAGGTCGCCTAAAATAATAATAGTTCCCTTCAAACTGTGAATAATGTCCTCGACCTTGCAAAACCACGCCAGGTAATCCTCGTCAGTTGCACTTGGTTTGACGTAAACAACACACACATATATATTTAGGCCATAAATTGTGAACTTAGCCCACAAATCTTCGCCGCGAGCCGTCTCAAGTTCATGTAGCCTATTCACGGTGACCCCAGGCCGCGCAGCCAGCAGCACACCACCACCCGTGGTTACTCTGTCTCGTCGAAGAGTACGCCAATCTCCAGGCGATATTTCTGAGTCCTCCACTGAATTATCCAGGTTTGTCTCGGTAACGGCTATCAAATCATGCTCAGACAGTAATAAGCTTGACCTCCATACGGGTAGCTTGGTTTTGAGCCCACGCACATTTTGGTACAGTAAGCGCAGATATACGTTGCAATCCGTACAACCACGAGAGGCGGGAGCGGCAAGTACGCAATAGGGCTTATTGGGTCTCATCGCTTCGGGCACGAAAATTACGGTGCCATGGTTTGACGCAAATATCCTCTGCCCAATTTTCAGGAGCCACAACTTGATCAGCCAATTTTGAGTGCACACCCAGCTTGAAGGATGCGTATTTACCACGGGATTTGAGGACTTCTACCGTGCAGGCATCTGTTCCACAAATAGTAGTTAGGTGATCACGTACCTGACTATCAGATGTACCCTGCTTAACGTAGAAGAGGTGCAGGTATCTCCATCTTTCAGAGGCTTCTAGATTGGTGGTACCGGGCGCCGCTGTTCCACGCAGCACATTACTGAGTGAACGTTGGGAGCGTCTGTGTCGAACTTCCGTCCAACCATCTTTTTCTGTGTCGCCCATCGAGATGTCAACAACAGCGGCTGCCACCGGCACGACGAGCCGGGGTTTCGAACAATCCCGCAGACTTGCCTCGGGATTTTCCCGATCAATATCCTCCACCTCTTTAGACGCGATCTCCAAGGGGACCTTTCCGCCTACTTTTGGTGTAGCCGCACGACGTTGAGCAACTTCAGTGTACGAGCGGGGATATTTTTGTTGCACCTGCTTAACCGTATCTTTCCCACTCGTTTTCACTTGGGGAGTAGCTATGCTAGTTTTAGCCCCGAGCTCCGTTGTGGTTTTTCGGATTATCACACATTGGTTTTTAATTTCAGAGACATCTTTAACCAGGGCGGATAGCATTTTGTCCTGCTCAGTTTTCCATGCCGACAACTTAAGATCGAAGTCGGCCTTCCAGGAAGCCAACATTTCCAGTATTTCACTCTTCAATTCACGACATGCACATGAGTTGTGGATAGCGGGGTTGTTGGGCGAGTCGTCGATGCGTGGCCGCTTGCCCCTGAATGTAACATTATCATCAGGCTCCTTGCAACTAGAAGCCGATGCTATGTCAGGAACAGATTGTAATTGTCCTGGTCCCCCCATTTTCGGGGATGTAGGGGGTGTACGATTCAACTTAGGCATTATCCAAATCACGCGTGAATCGTCCTCTCAGAGGCAGACTGAATTAGGTAGGAAGTAATGCGCCGTCTTCGTAACTTAGTCTTTGGTGCGAGCGCTCGCATACGTCACTAGGCGTAGCCGCGCGCAGATATGACACTTATGCGGTCCGCGTAACCGCGACGGTCGCATGCACTGTGCGTAAAATGTCTTATCACTCACTCACCGTTTGACTGGTCCAGATTTAAAATTTCAAACGGTTCAAACCAAAAAATCGTTCCAAATTAGCACTTATTACAACTTTTCGACAAAATTTCACTTGTAAGTAGATTAGTCAATCACTTTGTACACTTTTGTTTGCGAAATAAGTCCAGATTTAAATTATTTTAGTATTTTAGCAAAGAGCAAAAACATACGTAAACTTGAACGTTCGGCCGCCAGGGCAAAGATGAGAAGAGATAGATGGAATCCTAGGCAAGGACATACTTTTTATTAGGATAGCACGTTCCCGTGAGATAATTTCCGACATCCACGCGGGCGAAGCCGCTGGCAGAAGCTAGTAATTCATAAAATTTAAAAGACGCTTACACTCAGTCGTATGGCTGTACGACGCGACGCCCAGATGACCACATGTTGAAGCTTGCCCTAAACTTGCCAACGACGAAATGTGTTCATGGAAGACGACCACTCGCCACCTGGACGTAAAGTCCTGATAGAATCAAACGCTGACACTGCACAAAACCGTGCTGAGTGGAAAAAAAGAACAGGGAAGGCCGACCCCTGGTAAATGGGACACACTGTCTAGAAGAAAAAGGAAGAATACTGATGCTGAAGATCTTTATTTACCAACAATTTTGTGGATAGATAAATACAAATTCGACCACGACTCTATAATTAGTAAGTTATACCGCAAGCAGTTACCTGTTTCGATCCCGCAACGGTAAACAGAAGAAGGGCCTTCACTATCTAATAGCATAGCTTTGCCAGAGGTATCTCGACTGATCTACTAAGATTGACCATGATCCTATGCAATCAGACAAACAACACATAGGTAACAAACAAATAAAAAGAAAACAATATTTGTTTTTTTTATCTTGTTTGATCCTGTCTCGAACTTCATGACTCTTGCTCTCTGTATTATTTCATATATAGATACGGTGCTTCCTGCTGTCTTCATCATGTTTTTTCTTAAGACGTATGGTCTCACCGTACAAGTAAGGGAGAAATCCAAAAATTTTAAAGTCATTCTCACTCACTAAACCGCTGAGTCTAGAAGCATTAAATAGTTATTAAAATATTTAATATAAATTATTAAATTTTAAATAATTTCTCTTTTTAGGGTTCCATAGTTCACGTCTCGGAACCCTTATAGTTTCGTCATGTCCGTCCTTCCGTCCGTCCGTCCTCAGCTTACCTTCAAAACGGTTAGTGCTAGAAAGATGAAACTTTGCGTGGATATGTGTATTTACCACGTTGACAAAGTGCTAAAATAAAATCACAAAAAATATTTTTTTGGGCTACACTACTTACATAGTGGGGATTTTTTTTTCTCGCGTCTACCCCTTTTTGTCGGGTATCATTAGATAGGCCTTTTAAAAACATTGAGAGCTTGCTCAGACGATTTTTTGATTTAGGTATGCGTTTGCGAGATATTCAACTTTAAAGCGCATTTTTATGTTAAAATAGGGCGTCTCCCCCTCTAAAAGCTGAACGGCTGGCACAAAAAATGTGAAAAAATTCATGATGGTAGTCCATGTGATGATCTTTGAAGGAAAACTATAACGGCTTAGATAAATTTGTTAGTTCAGGAGTTATAGAGGCCTAATTGTAAAGTGCCATTATTGGTGACTACGGAACCCTATTCTATGCGTGGCCGGTTTTTTTTTCTTTTTCATAAAATTTAGCTCAAGAGTTCCTTATACAGGTTGGATTTTTGAGACGGGCAGTAACCTTAACCGTTGTACCTAAAGGAAAACGGTCTTAGGAGACAGTCTTTAACTTTTTGAGGAACTTTGATTCCATTCACAGGTTTTAAATAAACTGTACAATCAGCAAGAAACCTACGGATTTTTGAATTCACCCCTGAAGGGTATACAAAGACGGCAGCGGCGGCGACCTCTCGCGTCCGGCCCTGGTTCAAGCCATGGTCCGGGGCGAGAGGGAGTGGGAGGCAGTCGCCTCCTTCTGCGAAGCAGTCATGCTAGCGAAGGAGGTGGCGGGGTGGGCGAGGGAACGCACCTCACGCCTCAGCCGCCGCGGGAGACGCTCCGGGCGTCGGGAGCCGCGTGACGACTCCCGGCCACCGTAGGCGCGGGCCTGCGGGCGGTGAGTAATGGGTAACTCACCGTCCGATCAGAACTAGGCCCGTGCCGGACGGCGTGTACGTGTTCCACGCGCGCCTCAAAGCGATGTCAGCAAAAGCGACGGGGCCCCATAGGGCCGGAGCCTGCCAGGGTAGCGGGATCGTCCGAAAGGGTTACCGCTGCCGTGGAACATAAAGGGCTAAGGAAAGAACACGGGTGGGTTTTAGTCAGTAAGAGTCTGACACTCCCTTCTGCTCCACCCAGAGCGGGTGGGGTCATTTGATGATTTCCCATCCTCAAAAAAAAAAAAAAGTATACAAAGAGGATGAAAGTATGTATGAAAGTTCGTCCTTTTTGCCGATTGGAAATTCCAACGGGCATACGGCTTGTATTACTTATGTACATTATTTTCATAGCTTCAAGTAAATTATCCTACCTTTAATCTAAAGAATAATTCATACATTTTTCGTACTAATTATTTCAAAATATAGGGTGTAAGAAGACCCATCACATAGCCGTCCACAATGCATTCTGTACATCAGTTTAAGTAATATTGCACGAAAAAAATTGCTAAGAAACGTCTTTTATTTTTGGTGTAAAAATTTGCTGTTTGCGGTAGTGCGCAAAGTAACACACGCAAAACATTGTAGGTACTGTACGCAACGGTATGGAGTGGGTATTTAAAGTTGTGATAAAACATTAAAAACAAACACGTCAGTAAATTGTGGAATTTTGACTTTCAATATCTCCGAAACCAAAAGGTGTGGGTCTAGTAAAAAAAATTATTACAATGACGAGGAATACAAGCGACTGTCGGCTTCGTTAAGTATCTTTTTACACCCGTCATTTTACTCTTATCACTTATGTGCGCGCGCTAGTGTACTTTTTCTTACCTTTACTGCATAAATTCAAACCATGCCAATTGTCTAATACGTATTTCTGAAGTTGTCAAATAAATTAGCTTCATGCGAATGGCCTACACAAGTGCTGATTCGCCCGTTTCGGATGAGTAAATTGGTGGGAATCGAATAATAAGCCATTTTAAGTGATTGGGTTAAAACAAAATCACTAGCCTATTAGTTTGCTAAACGGAGCTATTCTATCTATTTACCATTGACATTATTTGAGTTCTACGCGCCGCCGCTGTAAACCGCTGCTATTTCAATGTTTGCGGGAAAATTGCTCCAAATCAATGTTTGTGGGAAAATTGCTCCAAATCAATGTTAGTTAGAAAATTGCTCCAAATGCTATAGCGCATTTCAGAAACAGTGGGTATTTTACTATTACTGAAAATTTTAATAGTACTGACATTAATGAAACGGATGATTAATCAATCATTTGAAATCATCCTAATTCATAAAAACTGTTTGATCTCGACCCAATATACTTTGTTTTCCTTCCTTAAATCACTGTCTATCAAAATATCGCTTAGTTGTATTACATCATATTACCGTATTTCCATTAAATTAAAAGCACAGAAGAGCGAAAGAGACGGCTGACCTGGCACCCGCAACACTGGGAACATACTTTGCGAATGCAATCAACATGAAAGCCTTCAACTTCAGTGTGATTTACGAGTCCAATGTATTTTTCCATACATTAAACGTAGCCTATTGAAACCCATCGCATTTATGAGTTGTGGTTAATCTTAAAATGTCTGTGATTGAGCCTTACCCGCTGTTTGACAATGGAAATAAATTGCAATAATGAAAAATCCTTTGCAACGAAAAGATCCTATTTGATAATACTTCACATTTACATTACAAATCATACAATGCCAAGACATAGGTAAAAACAACCATTAAATGTACAGTTAATTGAAGGGAATTCGATACAAGTTATTGTCATTCGGAAATCCAGACAAATTATAAAGGATAGGACTGCTGTGTAACGTAAATGCGTAATATGAATCCAATTATGCAACAGAACAAAGGTTCGAAATAAAAACACAAACCACTGAAGGTACAGTTAGCATCGGGGGAATGCTAACTGTACATTTTTTTTCATTTTTTTTACTTTTTCTGATGTATGTATCTGGTGTATTGTGTGTCTTATAATCTGTGCTAAATAAATGTTTTTTCTTTCTTTTCTTTACCAGGATGAATGAATAAAAGACTTTTTACTTGTATATAGCGTAATTATTAAATTATTTAAATTTATTAAAAAAAATATCTTCTTCCTTTAGCGTGTCAGCCAAATCTGACACCTACAACTGTCTTCTAATCGTAAGCTGAATTAATTTTTGTCTAGTATTTCTTGCCATTAACTTTTAACGGACTCGCGGAGATTGCATGTAAGCACCAAATAGGCTATACTCGTATATAATCTCTATAATACCATCCAGTAGTACTAGGATTCTGGTTATCTGAATCCTCCAAAGTTATGCATCGGCACAAAGGCTGCAAATGAAAGCACTAACATTGAATAAACCATAAAGACATGTATGTGGAAAGCTTTTTAATAGTCCGAATCCCGATTACACCAACTGGATTGTTATCATAATTTTAAGCTCTGGTTTCAATTCAAGCATGGTTCTTTAAGAACGTGTCATGTTTTGACTTCTGAACGGGATAATACACGTGTATTACATTACGCTATGGCCGTATCGGTCGTGTATTTGAATACGGTGCTCAAATATACGAACGACACGTCTCCGGCGGCCGTTGACGAGTGTCGACGGTTCTCGTGTGTATGCACACTTACGCGGAGCTACGCGCCACTGCAACCGATCAGCTGTTGCTATGACATGCCGTCATTACCGTTTCAGATAATGTACAAACAACACAATATGCATATGATCAATAATTTTGGACTTGATCGACACAGAAAACGGTTTATTCCAGAAATCCCCACCGACAAATCCCAACCAATGGGGATTGTTATTTTTTTTCCAGAAATCCCCACTAGTTAAATAAACTCGGCCTAGTGGGGATTTTTGGAAAAATAAGTAGGTAACAATCCCCACCAGGTGTTCTTGTTTCTGAATTATTAACCAAAAAATGCGCTAATCAATTTAATTATTTCAAATTAGGCCATTTTATTTAATTATTTCAGAATCTATATATATATATATATAAATGAATCCCTATTTCCCTTGGTCACGCCACAACTTGAGAACGAGTTCACCGATTTCATCCATCTTTATTTAAAAAGTTTTCTAATACTTTGTAGAAGGTTCTTACGGAAAAAAAAATTAAGAAAGGACATTGCTCTGCGCCCATACATTGTTCGCTCTGGAACCAAGAGCATCGGAAAATTATGTGTTGTATTGTCGATCATTAGTAAACTCCTATAAGATCTTATTTGTATAGCGGACTAGCTGCAGAATAGATATATTTCAAAAAAAGTATCAGATTTTGAGGTTATAATCGAACCATAACAACGAATATTAGGTATAGTTTTTCATAGCTCCGAGTGATTTTTAAGAAACTAAAAAACAATAACATAATACATTTAGCTGTTTTTTGTACCTACATAGATAATAAGGTATCTATGCAGTTTTTTTCTAACGCCTAAGTGTATGTAATTACAACGTTTAAATGCATAGAATCTAATTAACATAGGTGCCTGTATTCTTAGCATTGGTTTTTCGATTGGGATTGGGGGGATCGAGAGATCCCTAATCTTTTTCCATACGACACGATGTTTGGCGAAGATGGCGGCGGTTAATGTTTAATGTTAGTCGCGTAAAATACTTTCAAATGATCATTTTGGCATACCGCTAGTCCGTGTTATGAAAGTATTTGCAACTAATATAATAAAATAGACAATTAATTATCGTGTATGTCCGATATTTCTTGTACACAGGGCGATTTCGGACAATGTCCTTTGCGCAGAAAATTAGAAAATTAAAACAGCTGAACGGATTTAGACGAAATTTGACACATGGGTAGACCATGAACTGGAGAACGACATAGGCTAGTTTCATCCTGGATCGCAGACGAAGTCGCGGGCAACAGCTAGTTCATTATAAAATTGTTTGCACAGTAAATATTGCAAAACTTTTCAGTCACCGGAAATCTGGTTTATCATAATGCAATATGCATCCAGAGATAAACAATAATACTCGCATATTAATATTTGCTACCGAAAACGCTCGTAGTCGCATGAAAATTATAAAACATTTTGTTGGAGATGTGACGTTCATAAGCTGTTGTTTCCATTTTATCAACTTTATACAGTACATGGTGATCATGCTAGCACCAATGAGAAGACACATATAGTACCATTGTTGTACGTTTTGATGAGTGACAAAACACAGAAATCTTATAACATAGTTTTTGATAAAATCCATTATACCCATGTGGAACCCATAGACGTTCAGATGCGATTTTGAAAACGCCACGATTAATGCTATTCAAGAAGTCTTCCTGGAAGTAACTGTTAGAGCTTGTTTTTTCCACTATACAAAAGCCATTTGGAAAAAAGGGCGAGAATTGAATCTGACGAAATCCAAAATTTTGAAGAGGCAAATTGAACTTGCTGCAGTACTATCACTTTCACCGGACAATCTAAGTATGTAAAGCTGGTTCTATGCTACCAGCCAAAGTCCAGACAAACAAAACAGTGACCGTTTTCGCCGGTATATGTTAAGCCAATGAATGAAAGATGATTTCATAAAACTATTATGTGTTTACGGAGAGAGGCACAGAACCACAAACTTTTTGGAAGGGTAGCATAATAAGCTTAATGCAGCTATATCGAAGAAAAAACAAAGATGACTATAACTCCTACATTTTTTGCATGAAGACGCTTTGTTTTATGATAGAAGTGCTAACGAAAGTCACCATCGGAACCCGCGATCACAAAGAAGCAAAGAAAAAGGCCAGTTAATCTTAGATGCTCAACTAGAGTTAATGGATGGCAGCATTACAGTGCCACTTTTTTTTGGAAAGAATGAGATAAATTCACAATTGCGATTACGTGATCCTATAAAGTTATTTTTTTTTTAATCTACTCAATTGTTGTAAATATTTTAGTTTCAATGCAAACAAAGTTGACAACAAAGAAAGTTGAATATAATATTGACATAATTACTTAATAATCTTATTAAACCTATTGATTAACGCATCCTTTGGTTAATAATTCAGAAACAACAACACCTGGTGGGGATTGTTACCTACTTATTTTTCCAAAAATCCCCACTAGGCCGAGTTTATTTAACTAGTGGGGATTTCTGGAAAAAAATAACAATCCCCACTGGTGGGGATTTCAGGAATAAATCCAGAAAACAATTGCTTTTTATTGTAATTTATTTGTTTATCTTTTTAATTAACCATTCTTAACAAAAGACCAAAACAATGCCCTTTTAATTTTTTTTTTTTTGTTAGAAATTTTCTCCGACGCGCACACAACAAATTACCAAGGTTTTGTCCCAATCGGTCGAGCCACTATGGAGTCGATCGATTAGGTTAAGCAGTTGGTCCGTAGATGGGTGCCCACTTTCCATACCAAGACACTTCCGGGCCTCGGAAAGTACGTTAAGTCGTTGATTCCTGCTGTCATTCGTGGAACTTTCATATTCATTTTACAGGTCGTCAGAAGCCCGAAAGTCTGACAACCAGCTTTACTACGGCAATATTACCCAGTAACTGGGTATAGGCACTATGCTGGGTGACACCACCTTCCGGCTCGCTACCTGTTTGCGTTTGGGCGCTCCTTGTGGGGCTCCACTTCGCTGTCAGTGCGGTGAAGCTGTCGACTGCCTCGGACACCATGGCCTATCCTGCAGTAGGAGCGCAGGTCGGATAGCACGGCACGCCAGCATTAATGACATCATCCGTCGTGCTCTTGTCACCAGGGTGCCAGCTGTTTTAGAACCCAACGGCCTGGCACGCGACGATGGGAAGAGACCAGACGGAATGACCATAATGCCCTGGAAGTTAGGTAGACCTTTGGTGTGGGATGCAACATTTCTCGACACCCTTGTGCCATCCCATCTTCCTAGCATGGTGGTCTGTGCTGGAGCGGCTACTGCTGGTGCAGAAAACCTCAAAGGGCGAAAATATTCCAGCCTGATTGGGAGTTATATCTTCGAGCCGTTTGGGGTTGAAACACTTGGGCCATGGGGTCCGAGTGCCCACTTGGTTTTTCGAGATATCACCAAGCGGTTAGTCGACTCTTCACATGACCAGAGGGCTGGCCTGTTTCTTGGCCAAAGAATTAGCATCGCCATACAACGTGGCAATGCTGCCAGCCTTTTGGGCACTGTTCCTGTTGACAGCGATGCGGATGAAATTTGTGATGCCCTATGATTCTTTTGCTTATTTTTTCACATGTACATATGTATTATTATTTTAAATGTTAGCCTAAATAATGTAAAGATTGTATTGTAAATAAAGGACAATATAGTAACTGGGTTGTGGGAGTCAGACAGGCAGTCGCTCCATGTAAAACACTCAGCTACATCCGGTTAGACTGGAAGCCGACCCCAACGTAGTAGGGAAAAGGTTAGGCAGATGATAAAATAATAACACGAATATTCCATTATTCAATTTAACACATTAGACACAATATTGTTAATAACGTACCAACACATAACAACTTAGCCATAAGTAATAATTAGGGTATTTGGAGGCATGAGGAACAGGGTGTAAAGTTCACTCATCCTCCATTGAAAAGGGAGGATCCTCCGACCAGACGGGTGTTGTGTCGGTAAACTCTGCTTGCGAGATGCAGGATTCAGCCCACTATCGACCTCCGGTCTCCGGAGGGGAGTAATGTAGCGGTATCTATAACGCCACATGCGAACAACGCGTCATACTGACGTCACGCAAATCCTGCATCTCGCAAGCAGAGTTTACCGCGCAGTTAGCATAGATACAATTTCCCAACATCAATCGTTGGGCAATTGCCCGCCAGACACAACACCCGTCTGGTCGGAGGATCCTCCCTTTTACAAAATACAAACCCCCCCCCCCCTCCCTTGTACAAAATTAAATTACTTAACTTTCACAAATAATTCTAAATCTAGCAAACGCGTAAAAAAACTTAGAATCACAGGACGTTCTGTGGATAGTCAATAGTCTTCTTTTCATTAAATCTAATAAAAGTAGGTACGATAGCACGGTGCAGTCACTGTAGATTTTTAACTGCATAAATAATAAAAATATAACCATGCTGGTAATATTGTACCGCGCTATTATCGTTTCATAAAATCCCCGACACTGAGCCCGCCCGTGGTATAACATATAGAACACTTTTACAGCGGTGCAAAAGTTTGTTTTAATCTTCTTTTAATGAAGTTATAGTCTCACAACCAGGTAAGAAGACACTTTTCAAGTACAAACAAGTCCTATTTCGTAAAAAAACGAAGCAAAAAGTCCTTAGAAAAAGTATTGCTGTTGTTTATTGTACAATATAAAATTTGTTATATAATATTTTATTGAATTACTCTTCTTATTCGGTACCAAGTTAGTGTTACTAACCTTTTAACAAACTTGGCGTACTTAAATCCTCGAAACTTAGCTTGCTCATTTTTATTGCATTGCATTTCTTTTTGTTCTTTTGTTAATGTCATGATACAGGAACACATTATGTCCATCAGTGTTAATATGGTTTTCTTGGTCATCAATAACGTTCACGCAGTTTACTAGGCTCTTGTTTCAACCATCACAGAGTAGGTAGCGAAATTAGATGAACGGAAAATTTAATATTTTGGTGGTTCATGACCACCACGCCACCTAAAAAGACAAATGCCATAACACAACGTCCCTAGCACATTCGTCTGCCAATATGTAGGTACTGTACCTATGCAGTGAAAACTTTTACGATTAATTCTGTCGACCCTTACCCAGGGTGGGTCACTATTGTATTCTGAATGGTTACCTATAATTCGTCAAGCTTTGTCGAAAGTGATTTTATTTACTCGTTTACTCGGTAAGCTTTTAAAAGGAATGCCTATGGCAGCTATGTAGATAAAAATATATGTTGTTAGTGTTTCGTCAAGATATTTCAAGGATGTTTTTACAATATACCTACATTTAAGAATTTTTCACTCTACAGAGACACTTTGGCAAGAGATTCTAGCTCCTTAAGCTCCCTCTTGAAACATTCCAATGTAATATAGAAAGAAATGACGTTGCAAATAGAAGAAATATTGCTAGAGATGGAACCTCAAAATGGCTCTTAGGGCATAATGTTCGACCACTGGGAGCGAAAAAAGACATAGTGATAGTATGCGGGTACGTAAAGCAAGGCGGGTTTGCGTGTTCCAACGGTATTAAAGGAGCTAGAGAGCTGTGGCTTCAGTGATTCAGATAAACGTTTCGGTCAGCAGCCATATATCAAACGGATGACGCTTTCAGAATACGGGTGTTCTCGCTTTTTCACTGTACGACCGATAAAGATGTCCAATGAAGTGTTCCGCCTCTTGTTTGTGGAGATTTTCATTGGCAAGCGATTTATAACCGACAAGATTCCAAGTATATTTGCTCTTTGATATCAGCTGTGACTTCGTGTGGATGGTTTATGACTTACAAGTGATCTATGCTATGTTGCAAGTAACAATGAACAAAGCTCGGCCGTAGGTCTTTTTTCCTCCTAGCGCTATAAACGATCAACAAATTACACGTAGTTCATAACATGCTTGGTGTTTTTAATCCTTAAAGGTGTAGGCAAAGGTGCCTAAGGCATACCTATACATTTCGAGTTACGTTGTAAGTTCCACACAATAGGGGGCGAGCCTATTGAAATAGCATAGCAAATTATGGTTGTGGCTTATCGTGCATGAAATGTTCACATTAGAATCAAACGCGTATAATACTCTGGGAATAGCGATAGGTAGCACACCTGCCACGGTTGCCATAAAGTTTCGGCGTAGAACGCGTAGGTACACATGGACGATTTATGTATTTTTTTAACGCGTTGTTGTAAACATGTTATAAAGTGCTGTGAATACATTTACAT
The DNA here is from genome assembly GCA_951799955.1 of Apamea anceps. Classification (NCBI taxonomy): domain Eukaryota; kingdom Metazoa; phylum Arthropoda; class Insecta; order Lepidoptera; family Noctuidae; genus Apamea; species Apamea anceps. The sequence goes on along the minus strand of OX637500.1, from coordinate 17,740,328 downwards.
GTAGAATGAAACTTCGATAAATAATAAGTTGTGAAAATATTAAGATGGTGCTTTAAAGTGTCCTCCTAATTATTTGTACCTATTATAGCAAAGCTGGCTTAATGATGTAGCAACCTTTTAATACTAAAACTGGCTCGAATAGTAATCGTTATTCTTACGCAATATTGTTCTTTAAAATTTTACGTGCATACCAATATAGTTCAGGGATACGCAACCATGCATTTGAAACTAATTTATAGGTAACAGTATTAGAGCAGCTATACAAATATTTTTATTTTTATTAAAGGTGCGATATTCGACCAGAACACGGAAGAGATCCAAAATGTCTTCAAGTATGCGATGACAATCCACAACCAGAACATAAGTAGCCGTCGCCTGGAACTGCAGGCATACGTCGATGTCATCAATACGGCAGACGCTTTCAAGCTTTCTCGACTCAGTGAGTATTATCTATTCTTTTACCGAATTCAAAAATAACCATTTATTTTGGTAGAAAGGTGTACACCAAAAAACTACGTCTACGTCAGCCGAGTAACGGCGGTAAAGGCCCATGAATTCCAGTTACTCCGGTCCAGAGCTAATGTGGACCATGAGTTATTTTTGTTCAGCTCGTCTCGTCATCTTATATGATGTGCAGCAAAACGTTTTGCCTTTACGCCAAATATCTGTCGTGTTTTAAGGGAATATTTTTTTTCTTTTGCCTTTAGTTTCTTTATGGTTCCTTAATACAAAAAGGCATGTATTTATTCATATCCCAACTAATTCCCACTTTGTTATCCTAAAAATATTAATTTATGTAGACTTTTATACATATAATAAATGTGCCTCTTATTGTGTGCCTCAAATAATTCCTATTTTGTTGTTCTAAAATTCCCATTTATTCAAGTCAGAGTTATGCTTTTTTTTTTCTCACAGCCAATAGCCAGTAAGTCTTTTTATGCTTAAAATTTTTGTATACCCTACATAGTTACAATATTTTTCATGTTCATAAATAAAACCCTTTCGGATCGGAAGGAAATTTAAATAAAACGACCTATGAGCAAACGCAAAAGTTTATAATAGAGATAATAAAGTTTATAACAGAATCACAAAACTATAATTATTAAGGCAGAAAACTAAAAACCACTAACTGTAGCAGTTTATCGAGCGAGTATTACGCCATGCTACTGTCGCTTGTGGTTTATCTGCCTTAGATTATTTTCGCGCTGGCAAGACATTATCGGTCTGGACGCTGACGCCGACGTTGCACGAGGTTTACTGCCTTTGTGACGAAAAGGGGGCAAGGAATGGAACCAATTCTTGTAAATCAAATCCCGATATTTTGTTTAGGCGAACAATTTGATGGAAGAGCAAAAATTTTTAATTTCCGTTTAAAAAAGTATTGCCATTTACAAAATTAAGTATGTTTCGAATGTAGGATAAGTACCTACTTTCTTCCCTCCATCTTTACTGTGTTTATTTTGACTTACATACTATAATTAATCAAACGGCTCAACAAGTAAATCCGCTTTAAATAATAAGTAGGTAGCTATCGAGTTCTCCAAGATGCTTAAACTTTAAAACCGTCGCTATGAGCTGTTTTTGACGTAAGTAATTACTGCAAATCATTATCGTTTATAAGTCTAACAATTTGAAAGGGATTTTATTGAAACACTCTTTGAAACATTTATTGAGAGTTATAAGCTAATTGACCTGTAGGTACTTACTTATATTAAAAAAAGTTATAGAACGGATTATTTATGTTTTTATTATTTTTTTAGGGCTGATTTTTTTATTATCTCAGTGAGTCTACCTATTGCGCCATGCTAGTCTACCTGTTGTAGAAATTATGTTAACTAAGGACCCGTCCCTGCTTGGTACTAGTGCATTCGACATGTCAAAATATCGAGATATCTGTGCCATTTCTAAGTTAAATATTATAATTATCTTACTCATGGTGAAAACCGCAAAAAAATCCGTTCAGTAATATTGAAGAAGTAAACGCACACACTGCTGACCACAAAGCACGGAGACGTATCGGCGGCGGCGGCCGCTGTTAGAGGTGGTATTGTCAATTGCGTTTTTATAAACCAAGCGTGTCACCGTTCACTCGCACTATGACACCAATGACATGAATGGCTGACTGTGGCGGCGGTCCGTGACAGAAGTTTTTTTTTTAAAACGTTGCCCCCACTAGGAATTACTCCTGTATCGTGGGTGCGTTTACAAACATTTAAACTCACATACACAAACAGCCAGACCCGGAACAACTACCTGTAGGCAATACAAATATTTGTTCCGTGCAGGAATCGACACGCAGCGCAGCAGTCGATCACTCAGCCACTGCGCTAATCGTGTCGTCAAAGCTCTTTAAGCACCACACAATTTTATTACTAGGTAGGTACTGCCGTCTCTGGAAGCTCGCTGGGAGCAGTGATTTCGTGGTCTGTGCTGACAGACACGAAAAGCAACCTTGTTTATCACTATTTACATAGATACACGGGCTGTAAGGCCCGTTGTACTAGGTATGGTTTTTTACGGTATGGCGTGCTTGCAGCTCCGCAGAATAATCGTGTAAGCTTGTATATGATACAACAAACCACCAGTCCAGCCAGTCCCTACAGTAAACTAAACCAAATAAAATATAATTAATGTGAAAAAAAAAATGTATGGTATACGGCCTCGGCGACGGGCCGTAGTACCACCGTGTTTGAAACTTCCCCAGTGATCTATACAAAAATAAGAACCGTGCCTACACACGGCGAATCAACCGCAGTTTTTCACGGTAAAAAAACTGTAGTCACGAGCACGAAGCGATTTTTGCGTGAAATAACGAAAACAACAATGAAATACGACACATTGAAAAAACCTATGGGTTTGAAAATATGTTCGTAGCAACATAAAATTTTATTCAAAAATAACGGAGCAAATCGCTTTTGAATAAAGCCTAAAGCCTTCATACATACTTATGCTCGTGACTGTACAACGGGTCTAAGTTAAACTTATAATTATCACTCTGGTCATGAAACAGCAGTAATCAAGTCAAATAATGAAATATAATATTTCTTATTTAGCTTTCACTCTACAATTCCTTTATGCTGGTCGTAGGAGTATTCACAGCAACGTGATACGAATATAATTTTCCTGTATTCAAATATTGTCTGTGTCTTTGAAATAAAATTAACGCTGCAAGACTGTGAGCCATTGTCGCAGGCTTGGGGGTATTTAAGAGAAGTGTCATCAGCACGTCACGTGATCAGAATACTGCTAACAGTGTCGCCGTTGGCTGGCACAGGACTTGATCGATAGTCTTCCCCTAGGAGATTGTTAGGATGCGTTGTTCTACGAGTAAAGTAGTTTACTTGCTATGGAATATCGTATTTAGTTACTCTGTACAATAATATATTCGCAGTAAATTGTGCCAAAGTCAAAGATTACTGAGTAACCTTTATTGATATAATTGTGGAATCCATTTAAAACAAACAGTACCAACTGTTTGAAAAGAATATTTTCAAACAGTTGGTGGTGGTGGTTGGTGGTTGGTTGGTGGTTGGTGGTTGGCAGTTGGTTGGTTGGTGGTTTTTTTTGTGATAAGAATATTTTCTCTACCTACGAGTACGAGTCTCAAGTCGGAAATAAAGTTTTTAGAATTTTTGTCCGTTTGTCAGGATAAATGTTTCCGAATTGGTGAAAAAACAGTTAAAAGGATTTGAATGTTTGACACACAGATAGTCTATAACCTGGATTAACACATAGGGTTACTTTAAATCCTGGTATATTTTTAATTTATAGGGTAGTACGTTTCCGTGGAATAACTTTCCGACATCCTACCCGGGCGAAGCCGCGGGCAAAAGCTAATTAAACAAGGAAATTAGATTCTGTAGCAGAACTGACCACATAAGTTGATCGGTTCCATATTTTTTTGTAATTGGTAAGATTTTTTTTAATTAAAGAGTGTTTCTCTTAGACGCGCTCGTTGGTAATTAATTTTATTAATACGCGACACACGCCATAATGCAACCGTTAGACGGCCACGCAATGTCACAATGGTATTAAAGAATGATAAAATTGTGATTCAATTTACGACGTTCGTCCTTAGCCCCGATACAAGAGTGTTAAAACAATTATGTACAGGGTGGGTAACTTGGAGGAATACAACTTTTTTTTTGCCGCCATTTTGTTTTGGCGGCAAATATGACAGTTGTTTCATGAAAATTATTTTGTGTAGATACGGAAAATTTGCTATGCAGCGTTTTACGACTGAGCAAAGTCTTTTAATTATTAAAACATTCTACTCAACCCAATCATGTATTACGGAAACTAAGAAAATTGCGGCCAATTTTTGGTAGAAATCACTTACCTTCGCGGCTAACAATAACTCGTTAAGTGATTAAATTTGAGCAGCATGGCATTGTAACAGATTTTCTACATCAAGTGAATCAGTTGGGCTCAGGAAACATATGTTTCCAACAAGACGGGGCCACATGTCATACAGCACGAGTCACAATCGAGACATTGAAAAGAACGTTTCCGGCTCGATTAATTTCGAGAAACGGTGGCATTGATTGGCCTTCAAGATCCCCGAATTTAACAGCTCCTGTCTTTTTTTTGTAGGGATATTTAAATGGACATGTCTATGCTAACAGGCCAATGAACTTTCGACAATTAAAACAAAATATCTGTATCTTTGAAATAACGCAGGAAATGTGTGAAAACGTCATGAAAAACGCAGTGAAAGGGGTTCACATCTGCCATGCTGCTAGAGGTGGACATTTGTTTGAGATTGAATACTGAATTGCCGGCCCTAAATACTATATTTAAATAAAAATACTAAATAATTTTTATATTTCATAGAATAAATTTAAAAAAATAAAGTGATTACCTCTTATTGAAACTAAAAAGTTATTTCCATACTGAGTGTTAAACACCCGACGTGGGACCGACGGCAAAAAACCTCGCGATTCACGAGGTTTTTTGTATCGTGTGAATTCGGGCGCGTAATAAAATGCCACGTACGACAACGCGTAGCAAATATCGGCAAACGAACCCTTGTAACGTGGTGTCGAAACAAGAACAGATGGAGACGCTAAAGTTAGCGGTGCGTAGCGCGCTCGCGACGGAGGCATCACGGCAACACATTTGTCCGCCATGATGGCTTCACTCCCGCAGGCGCAAGCCGAGATTTTTGAGCGACTTCTCACACGTGTCCTCGAAACTCCGCCGCCAACTTGTTCGCCCGCGGCGGCTGATGTCATCAGGAGCCAAACACACGCTATCGCCGTTAGATCAACCTGCATGCCTACCATAAGGACACCTCGCTGCAGGCAAGACAAGATACAGCGAAACGATGACGGAGTCTCGCAGAGATGCAGGCATCTATGACTTCGATCCTGTGGAAGCTTTTGCGGATTGCCTATTCATTACGTTGACTCAATTGATTTATCGCTCCATGCAGCTTTCGAAAGACACGCGCCCGCGATACACGCCGTAACGTGGACGTCAGAAGACCGAGCTCCGCCGCGATGGATAATAAAATAATATAAATTACGATTTTAGATGAAATTATTGTCATGTTCAACGAACAAAACAGTTTTCAACGTATTATGATTTCATTCATGACTAATAATACCACGGCTACCTATGCACAAAAAAAATAGGGCGCTGGTGTGTGCCTTGGACTCGCAGCTCAAGAATTTATTCGAGAGCAGCGAGGATCTTGTTGATACACACTCGATTCTGTATTGCGCGGCTGTGGCGGCATGTCGTTTAGCTAACGTCAAGTTTCCCAATTGTGACGCAGCTACTCGACCAAAACCAGCCGTACCAGCCTGGCAATGCAGGATCGAGCGTCGTATCGATGGGGCCAGGGTACTCATCGGCAAACTATACTGCTTCAGGGAGGGCAATACACGACCACGAGTGATGCGCTTTGTGAGACAGGCATTTTCGGGGACTGAAATCAGCCCTCGGGAATACATGTCCAATGTCACAGAGCGCATCGACTTCCTGAAGCAGAAAGTTTGTGCATGGGCGAGTCGTATTCGGCGGTATAAGCGGCGAGTTGATCGGTACACGCAGAATCGCATGTTCCAGAGCGATGAGAGGTGGGTATATAGAGCTTGGGAGCGACCTGAACAAAACGTGACGGACGTGTGCCGCCCGGATGATGCCACCACGAGTGCATTCTGGCGCAGCATCTGGTCGGTGCCCGTCTGTCACGCTGAGGGTGGCTGGATGCGGGATGTCGAGCGAGTGTGTGGAACTATACCAGCAATGGAACCTGTCGTAATTACACCATTAGACGTAGCCAGAGCAGTCCGTCCGTTACCGAATTGGAAATCACCGGGACCGGACGGACTGCATAACTTTTGGTTAAAATGGTTAATTAGTTCACACACTTGCCTGGCATCTCAGTTCCAGTCATCCTTAGAGTCTGGGTCGCTACCACAGTTTCTAACAAAAGGCGTTACCCACCTGCTCCATAAGTCAGGTAGTCCCGCGGAACCCAAGAATTATAGACCGATCACGTGTTTGTCGACGGTTTATAAACTTCTTACATCCATTTTGAGAGCGAAAATTAACACGCACATTGACAGTAACTCGATTATGTCTGCCTCTCAAAATGGATGTAGGAATGGGTCCCGCGGTACTAAGGAGCTACTCCTCATAGACATGGCCATTAGCCAACAGGTTCGCCGATCCCACAAGGATATGTCGACATGTTGGATAGATTATAAGAAGGCCTACGACTCGGTGCCACACACATGGCTCATGAGGGTGCTGGAGTTGTACAAGATAGATGCAACTCTACGCACCTTCCTTGAGTCATGTATGGGGCAATGGAAGACGGTCCTTCGCTATCCAGGGTGTCGACAGATCCAGGGGAATGATGAGCCTGTATGGATTAAGCGGGGAATATTTCAGGGCGACAGTTTGAGTCCTCTTTGGTTCTGCTTAGCCCTGAATCCTCTAAGCACATTGCTGGAGGATTCAGGTCTAGGCTACCGGTTGAAGAGAGGTGGTCAGGTCATATCTCACCTCCTCTACATGGATGATTTGAAACTCTTTGCCCCCAACAAATTGCATCTGATGGAGCTACTGAAGGTAACTGAAACTTTCAGTAGGGCCATCAGGATGGAATTTGGTGTGGACAAATGTGCGGTCATGCATGTAAAGGGGGGGAAGATTCTGGAATCCGAGGGAATTCCACTTTCAGATTCCATACACCTTAGGTCCCTCTCCTCATCCGAAAGCTATAAGTATTTGGGTATGTCGGAAGCGTTAGGCATCAACGATGCTGACATGAAGCAATCGTTGAAGGAGCGCTTCTTTTGTCGCCTGAAGAAGGTATTAATTAGTCTTCTTTCGGGCGGAAATAAGGTGCGTGCCTTCAATGGTTGGGTCATGCCGGTTTTGATGTACTCTTTCGGCATACTCAAATGGACTCAGACTGAACTCGACGCCCTGGATAGAAGGGTCCGTACACTACTGACCGCAAACCGGATGCATCACCCACGATCATCGGTGATGAGACTGTATATCCCGCGGAAGTGTGGGGGTCGAGGCTTTTTAAATGCGAAGACCCTCCACAACCGCGAGGTGTGCAGTCTCAGGGAATATTTTTTAAAAGCCGAAGTGGGTATGCACCGTGATGTGGTCGCAGTGGACACCGCTCTCCATGGCGAAAGAGAACTGGCGCAAACCTGTAGTACTTACTACCGATGACCGCAAGAAGGTATGGCAAAACAAGGAGCTTCACGGGCGCTTCTATCGGGCTCTTCATGAGCCTGGTGTAGATTTCTTAGCGTCCGTATCCTGGCTGCGTTTTAGTGACCTCTTCGGGGAAACTGAAGGTTTCGTCTGTGCAATTATGGACGAAGTTATCTTGACGAATAACTACCGGAGACATATTATGAAGGACGGGACGGTTGACGTGTGTCGGGCATGCCACCGTCCGGGTGAGTCCATCAGACATATTATCTCTGGTTGTTCTCGTCTAGCTAATAGCGAGTACTTGCACAGGCATAACCAAGTAGCCAGGATTATTCACCAGCAACTTGCTTTGAAATATAAACTTGTCGACTCTGAGGTACCATATTACAAGTATGTGCCCGACCCAGTTCTCGAAAATGATCATGTCACGTTGTACTGGGATCGGTCTATCATCACTGACAGGACTGTTGTCGCCAACAAACGTGATATAGTGGTGATAGATCGATTAGTGCGCCGCGCAATGATTGTCGATGTCACCATTCCGCATGACGGGAACCTCGTGAAAGCTGAGAAAGATAAACAAATCAAATATCTTGACTTAGCACACGAGGTTGTTGACATGTGGAATGTGAGCTCGACTGTCATTGTGCCGATTGTCGTATCGGCCAATGGCCTGATGGCCGAAAGCCTCGATCAACATCTATCGAGGCTCTCGTTAGGCGGTTGGATCAAGGGCCTGATTCAGAAGGCAGTACTCCTCGATACGGCTCGCATTGTGAGAAGGTTTCTGTCTCTGGAGCCCTAACCACCGGTAGCTTGGACCCTGCTCCCGACACCGGTGGATCACTATTTTTTTATAGAATAGAATAGAATAGAATAGAATACTCTTTATTGTACACCATACAAATTACAGAACATAAATATATAAAATTTTATAAAGGGTGACACAATGGGCGGTCTTATCGCTAAGAGCGATCTTTTAAAGACAACCTTTGGATGGATTAAAAATTAAGGAGAGACAAATATAGTAGGTAGTCTGTGGTGTACCATTTACATTATACTATTAATATAATACATAAAGTATTTTTTTATTACTTACCTAAATAAATATATACATATAATAATAAACATGAAACAAGAGCAAAGAAAATAATAATAATAAATAATAATATAATAATGATGATGTTTAAGGAGAGAGGAAGTGCTTTTTTACCATGATTTTGAAAGCGGACAAAGATTGAGCACGCCTTACCGACACGGGCAAGTCATTCCATAACCGTACTGCTTGAACACTAAAAGATTTGTCAAAGAATCTGGTGGAATGCATCGGCATCTCTAGTCTCAGGTTTTCCGATGACCTCAGATATCTATTATGTGTGTCATGAAGGAACTTGAAACGTTCTTTAAGATAAGAGGGGGTTTTAGGATTAAACAAAATATTTTTATATTTTTTTATATTTTTAAATGTTTTTTTTTATAATAATATTTAAAAATGTAATAAAATAAGAAAATTAAATAAATAAACGACATAATAATAATAATGTTTTTTTTATACTAATATTTAAAAATGTATTAAAATAAGAAAGATAAATAAATAAACGACATAATAATAATCATTTATTTGCAATAAGTATTGGTACAGTGTTGGTCTTAAATTTAAAATAAGTTTCCTAATACATAGTCAGACATTTGACATGCAAATTTTTTAGAATAGAATATATTTACGTCCAATGGCATGCTTTAAATACAAATTTCTAACAATCATTACTTACTTTTTACAATACATTCAAAATTCATTAACTTCATATTACATGACCTTGATGATGATGACTTCGTTTCATACGTATTGATAATCCTGTCCTCGCTTTAAGCCACTATCTTTATTTACTAATCATAAAGATAGTAGCTTAAATATAAATATAACAAAACAATTCTGAGAACAGCACAACAAAAAAATTATTTAATAAAGTCTCCAAACATCAAAGCTGGAAACAAAAAAACGGGCTAAGGTTGGTTAAGACATATTCCCGAAAAGTCAGAAAGAAAGGACTTTTGACGTTATCATGTCGCCTGAACAACAATCAGGTGACTCAGCGGTCATCTTATTGTCACTTTTAGAGGCAAAAAATTACAATAGATAAAAATAACAACATATTTTTTTGTTTCGTAAAAAAAGGGAACAATACAAAAATACTGACGCGGAAATTAAAAAAGAGAAACAAAGGCAAATTACCCGTGAAAGGGAAAGAGCGGCCACAGACACCCCCGGCCTATTTCCTCTAACGACAAACACTTCCGTAACGGCGAAGCGCCAGTCTGATGCGACTCTGCACATTTTGAAATCAAACAAAAACGACATCTCAATGTGAAGACGAAATACCCAGTCCATCAATCACGGAACAGGCAAAGCTCATAAGTTAGCTAAAATGAGCAACAACAACTACGTACAGTGAGCTTTACTTTATAGTAAGCTTGTACTTATATTGTGTCCACTTGCATTGAAATAATTAAAAACGTGTCCGGTCGGGGAACCCCGGACTGGAACGAAGATCCTTACGCGATACTCGCAAGCATACACACACACTCGTATGTAATAGACAAAGACACACAGAAAGGTTTTTAATACGCGATTACAATGCAGAGTCATCTAGTATAAGTTTTTAGAACCGAAGTTTTTAGTTCATAAAGTTGTCGCCATTTTGGATTTTCATATTTTACCTCACTATCGGCTTTAGCACCCTCGAAAACTACGAAAACGACACCATAATGAAAAAAATTAAAGTTTTCGCAGCCGCCACCTTTTTTTTTTTGGGTGGGAAATCATCAAATGACCTCTCTCGCTCTGGGCTGAGCGGGAGGGGGTGTGTCAGACTTTTACTGACTAAAACCCACCCGTGTTCCTTCAGTGGCCTATGTCGCCACCTTGGTTTTTAATTTTGGCCCACAATTGACTTCAGCACCCTCGAAAACCATGAAAACTACAAATATATAATAGAAAGAGAGAGAGATAAAGATAAAGTCGCCTGGAGCCTTAGCGCCTTTTCGTTACGTGACGATTTTGACCAGGTTACTCCTACCGCAAGCCGCATTAAAGAACTTTGTTTCAATTATCTTATCTTACTATTCATTGTTAATGGGGATACATTTTTTACTCTCCAACTCATCGCGGCTCATTTCACTAAAATTTATGATTTTTAAAACTTCAATTGTTTTAAGAGTATGTGTAAGAATTTGTGTCTCTAAATGCACACGTTTGTTTCAGCGAATATACATATCTGTGTAAAAAAAACCTATTATGGCCCTCTTGTAGTGCGGTGTGTAGGTATGAAAACGCTTCCTCACTCTCCGCATAATAGGTATTTATCGAGCGTATAGACGCAGCGAGCGAGCGCGCGCCGGGCGCCGAGCGTTTGAACATGCCACAATGCAGCGTAAATGCAGTAGGTAAGATATATCGGGTTCGGGTATATTGACGGAAGAGGAAATAAAATTGCTGTTCTGCTTTATTTGTATTGTATTGTAATCAAATATCAAATAAACATACATATATGTAACCTGGACATAACCCTGCCCATTTCAAAATCCAAAAAGACACACTCTTTTCTCCTTTAGTCAACAATTTAATGTGAATTAATTATTATAGGTACTAACCAATTTTAAGATGAATGCTCAGTCTTGACAATCATGTAATTTTGTTCAAATTTAATCGTTTATTTTCTCAATGTTTATTTTTATCCTTTTTACAGTATTGTAATAATTATGAATTATGATTATTATTTTTGTTATTCTTGACATGTAAATTTTTTTATTTTTCCTATATCTGTTTTCATCATTCATAATTTATTTCTCTATTTTTATTATACGTGCATTCTGTCATCTATGGTAACATGTAATTGAAGGATCACACGTAAAATAACCTATTTTGTTATTCTGATTTAAATGTCGTTAAAATGATACCTAGAATTTACAAGATACTTTATAATACAAACAGTACGGTATGTCAAACTAATTGAGCAAACAAAATAATCGTTTGAACAAATTCAATCTTTTCTGTAAATCTTACTTTTTTGTATTGTGGCGCGTCTAAAGGTCTATGCACACAGTGGGCGGGGCGGGGCGGGACGGGACGGCGACGCGGCGCTGGCGCAGCGATAGTGTTCACACTACGGGCGCGATCACGTCCCGTCCCGCCTCGCCTTTCTTTCATCAAAAAAGATGTTGAGCGATTCAGACATGGAAACGCTATTGTTCATAGTTGCGCTAGCTAAGAAAAAACAACGTAAACGGAAATGGGTGCATGAAATAAATCAATAACGCGTTCGCGTCCCAACACGCCCCGCCCCGCCGCTTCTGACTTGTATTCCTGCTCGACGCGGCGGCGGCGGGGCGCGACGGTTACCGTCGCGTCGTGCGGAGCGGCTCTGTGTGGCGTGGTCGTCCGTAATATCTAGTACATTACAACTGCTCACCGTCGGGTCGCCGTCCCGTCCCGCCCCGCCCCGCCCGCTGTGTGCAAAGACCTTAAGCAATGATTATAGGTAAAATGTTTAGAACTTTACGTCATGAAACGAAATCATGTACTTTAAGTAAGTAGATTATGTACTTACTTATTTATTTACAGTAAACCTTATTAGAAAGCGCAAACGCGGGGGATATTTTACGGAACAAACGGCATGCCTCCAACCTCGATGACGTCTTGGCGGGCACTGGACGGCCGTTGCGAGCTCTAGAATACTAGATTTTGCGTATAATTGTTTCTTAGAAAAAAAAATATAAGGAAATTTTAAAATTTGTTCTCGCCAAGCTCTAAATAACAATAAGGCTTATCTTTTGGTATAACTATTACATGGTTTAACGATGTAATCTCTTCAAGGTACACGTTTTAAATAGCGATTTAGTGTCATCTTCTTTTTTATGCAGTGCTTCACAATATGTTCAACTTCCCTAAAATATTTTCTCTTTGCGCAAAATTAATATTTGGCTAGATTTACAGACGTTTAAAAAAGTTAAAAAGTACTACAACCTCGCCTTAAAAGTAAAACCGTACCGATGCCCGAGGCAGTAGAGCTTCCTTACAGGGTAACGAGTCTTTCAATTAAATTCCTACCTATTGTACGGTGTACACCTGTGTAGTACAAGTGTATAGCCAATATAATAATATATGTACATTTAATTATACTCTGTGATACTTGTCGGTTTCGTTACAATTTATTTTGAGAGTTATTCTCATTAACAACGATAGCCCGACCAGGACCAGGTTCTCATTCATAAGAAACTTTAAAGGATAATGCCAAGATATGGCCCACGTCAAACACATTTTGAAAGATAATCAAAAAATATAAGTATTTTAAATAGGAAATTTCCGTTTAAGTTCTATCTCTAACTATGACGCCGTGATTTTAGCAAATAAATAAGTAACTAATAGATCAATGCGAGTTTCACTGTCAAACGAAGTTTAGGGTTGCCATTAAATGGTCAATTTATTTCGATTCATAATATTTAATAAATCTATTCGATTACGTATTACTTATTAATAATATAAAATATTGGTATACAAATAAAATATAATTACTTATAAACTAAAAACCAACAGCGAAAAAGAAAAGCATGTTGTCGGCTACTATTTATTAAAACTTGAGCATTTATGCTCTTGACTCGGGAAGCGCTTTTGCTAAATACTCGTACATTAGTCGGATTTCAGTTTTTTCGATTACCATAGAAATGATTTTATGTATTTCTATTGTAAGCGAAAAGTTTTTCTGATGTCACGGTCATTTTAGTTTTTTGAACGAAATCTACTCGACCTCAAGACAAAACAAATAAGTTCATAAACACCTCAGCCCAGAGATCATAGTCCACACATACATAAACATAAAAAAGTAAAATCACTGAAATGAATTGATCAAGACCAACAATCGATGCAACTAATCGATTATATTTTAAAATATGGCAACATTATTCTTTGACAGATGATGGACTTGACAGTAAACTGTAATCTAAAACTGTACCGATTTTTATTGTATGAAATGGAACCCATAGCTGTTTAAACTTAGAAGGTGACTATTATTCATTCAAAAGGTTAAAATGAGATAAAAAGTTATGAACTTACCATTCAAAAGTTATTATAAGTGTATATAATATGTCTGTGCTTATGGAAATATAAATGCTATAAAAAAATAAAAACTGTTTGGCGACTTATTTTCTTAACTGATAAGTACTAGAAGGTGTTCATAACAACTTAAACTATAATTGCATAAAATATTTATCAGTGTTCACTGTAGGCCACGGTTGTTCTAACATGTGGGCATTATCCTTTAGTAGTTCTATTTTGCTATCTTTTATAATTTCGTACCTCGCACCTAGTACTGGTGTAAGTAAGAACGCATTCAATGTAATTTTATGTTTAATTATTAACTTAATAAATATAAAAAAAAGTATAAAAAACATTAAAAAATATAAAAAACATAGTAGTCCGCCGGTATCGGGAGCAGGGTCCAAGCTACCGGTGGTTAGGGCTCCAAAGACAGGAACCTCCTCACGATGCGAGCTGTATCGAGGAGTACTGCTCGATCATCAAGCCATTGACCGATACGATAATCAGCACAATGACAGTCGAGCTCACATTCCACATGTCAACCACCTCGCAACCACCTTAATTAATATTATTCGGTTGGATTTTTATCACCTTTTGTCAAAAAATAAAATTTTCGACGCCCGGTGGTTTGAATTCTATTATTTTTATACATTGAATTAACTGGTGATCGCTTTAGCTTTAGCAGATTATCCAACTGATTTACACGTTACATAGAGATCATAAGATATCTTGATTTCACTAAGTCTCCCGTCTGTCTGTGTATGCGTGTGATTGGTTGGCCTGGCATGAATTAAATCAAGACTCCATCATATAGCAAATTGCTTACATAAGTTATGTTGAATGCTGTTTGAATATATTAGTTTATCTATGCAAATTGTTGTCAGAGTTTTAAATAGCAACTATGCTTGATATAATCTAATAGTCATTTTGTTGTTACGGTCGATCACCCTAAGATGACTGCCCCGTTGGTCTCCTGGTTGCAAGCGCAGTACTGTGCATGGGGTCCTGGGTTTGATTCTCAGGTCGGGCAAGGTGTTATTGGGTTTTTCCAATAGGAATTTTTCAGTAGCACCCCGGAGTTTGGAAGTTGGTGGTGTGTTGCTCCCGTGCCTCGGAAAGCACGTAAGACCGTTGGTCCTACGACTGATCTCTCCCCGGTCGTGTCGGATTGTCGTTCCATCGGACTAAGATTTTTCCAACGGAATTAATCGTCGCTTAAAACTAGTGATCGTATTACCAATTACTAATTAAAACAAGCTCATTTATCTATTCATTTATTCCTCACCACGCCATTAGAGTCTCTGAAAAAGTTTAAGAGTGTGATACTCGTACAATTCTAAAATTGTATGAGATTTGTATAGTGTCAGTATTGCGCTCTACGATTCGTTGTGCGTAGCTCGATCTCTGGGTGGGCTCTGCTAGGCACCCATCCGCCACAAATTCTACCTGATGGGGAATTGTGCATGTATGTAGGTAAACACCCTTGAAATCTATTTTGCACAAATTATGGATCAATAACCACACAACTTGAGTTCTAGAGCAGCATAATAACAGTTGGTATTGGTTGAAGTACAGCGAGCTGCGTTTTCGAGTAGTTGCACCTACTACTCCTTTAACAGCCAGGATGCGGTTTGCATAGTTTCATATATTGGAGTTACAATGTCGAAAACATCAGGTGCATTATATAAATATAAAACTTACATTTACGTCAAGGTTTATCAATCTTTACGTTTATGTTTTTAAATATTATTATTTATTATCAAATTATGACACGACTTGGCGTAGTTGCATATTATTTTACAATACTAAAAAAAACCCATTATTTCCGCAAAATTCGCTAACCAAATTGTTAACATTGTAAAAATCTTGAATAAAATATAAAACCTAGCAAAGTTTTTGGAAAAATTACTTCATTCACATTCCAAATTACAAAATAATATGAGCTCTCTCAAAATATTGTTCTTATGGGGATAGGAAACGACATTTTTTCACATCATACCTTAATTCAATTAATTCTCTTAATTATTGAGAAGCGGAAAGTCATCCTTGAGAAGCCCTGAAAGTGATGTCTCAAGCAATAAGTATGTATGGCAGCTCGTCGGAGAAATAAGTAAATTGGGCTCCATATTAGTATAGTGTTTGTGGGAACTGGCGAAGCAATTTCAGTCTAGTTTGTCTGAGATACATTCTCATACACATGTCCCACAATTCAATTTATAATACCGAACAAGTGAAGCTACACATCCAGTTAGATCCAATTATTGAAGGGTTTAATTGAGTTCTCTCAGAACCAGAACAATGGCAAAACAACCGCTTCACAAAATCCTTTCACGTATCATGTCTTTTAACTTGAAATGTTAGTCGATACGTTCTAGAAATGCCGTCAATATTCAAAATCTGCTGACGTGACAAATCAATTTGTGTTAGAAAGGTGAAGGTTTCGTCCTATCTTTTTTTTAAAGATATGATTAAATTACAAACAGACTAAAATCTCGCACTGAAGACTGCGTAACTGTGTGTTTTATTTTACTTGTCAACTTACTGTGCTAAAATATAATCAAATAATTCCTAAAGGTTTTACTTGGACGTCTTTGTGGCGAAAGATATTATAAGCAATCAATGTCTTAACCTTAATGGACGATGTCGCGATAAAATTTAACTGAAAATATGAAACAACGTAGACGCGCCATGTTTTAATAAAGTTACCGGTAATAAACGGTGGGTTATAAACTTATCTTAGAAACCAGAAGTGAGGACAGTTTTTTTAAAAAATAACGACAAGTATTTCCTAAAATTATTTAATTAACAATCAAAATTTAATAACAGAAATTACAACAAATGATAATTTAAAACAATGACATCCGAAACTCTAATTACTGCCAATCATATAAATGAATTACCAAAATTACAAGTACTAGCGAGGGTAGCGATGTTCAACCGTTGCCGACCGATAACCGAATCAACCCGTTGCTAAGCGCGCGCCGTCTTTTATACCGCACCGCTTGGGCCAGGTCTTGGAGAAGGAGGTTTCGCTAAGACGGCCGTTCCTGACAGCGAGGCGTCCTCGACCGCATCTTGCCTTGCGCCATCACTAGGTCCACCATCACCAGACTGGCCGTCATCCTCAGACTGGCCATAATCATCTGCAAAGTAACACATACTGTACATTTGTTTTCTTGCGTTACTTATGTGTCTGAAGCCAAAGAATAGTAAGCAAGTGAATTAATGTTGTTAAGTACGCGATAGTGAGCGTGCACTCCCACCATCAGGCACCCAACTAAACAGGAAGGTTTCTTAGGTAATTGAAATGTAAATTTAAATGCTTCAGACTAGAAAGAAAAAAAAAACAAATGTTACAATGCAAAAACAGTGATTTTAAGCATTAAAACGTAAATGGAACTAAATAGCATTCCAAGCAATGGAATTCCGGACTTCCATTGGGTAGAATACTAGCCAAGATAAATAAACAGTAGTGAAGCTAATATACTTAACCAGAACAGAAGCCATGAACCATAGGTTCAGGTCAAACAGAAGTCATAAGCCAGGGGCTCAGACCTTACGGAAGTCATAAGCCAGGGGCTCAGACCTATCAGAAGCCATGAACCAGGGGTTCAGGCCAAACAGAAGTCACAAGCCAGAAGCTCAGACCAAACAGAAGCCATGAACCAGGGGTTTAGGCCAAGCAGAAGTCATAAGCCAGAAGCTCAGACCAAACAGAAGCCATGAGCCAGGGGTTCAGGCCAAACAGAAGTCTTCCGGTTGCTTACCAGCCTCGAAGAAAGCGGAGCATGCGTCAGGCGTCCACTCGCCGCGCCAGAGCACCATATGCTCGGCAGCTGCCTGGGTTTTTTTGCCATACGAACCAGCCAATAGTTCCAGCTCGTAGCGATGATGTGGCAGTACACGCAGGACCTTATAGGGCCCCCGCATGCCAGAGTCGAGCTTTCCTGTGCTCTGCGATGCCTTGTTGACAAAGACATAGTCCCCAACAGCGTAGGCTCGTGGTTGTCGCCGGTTCTGGTTGGTGTATTCATCTTGACGCCGCTGATTAGCTGTAAGCAAGTCCGAGACACGCTGTCTCCTGAGCGTCATAAGTGCTTCTCGATTAGGGTTACGATTCTCAAGTGCGACGTCACGCACTAGAGATCTTATTACTGGGGTAGCTGCATCAATCCCAATAAGGAGTTGTAATGGCGAGGCTTGTGTAGTAGCCTGTCTGGTGACATTTAAATTGAGCTGCACCCTCCATAAAGCGTCAGCCCACTGAGAACCTTTATGTCCCACCTCTACCCGTAACATGTTTAAGACAGTTCTGCAGTACCTCTCCGCTTGTCCGTTTTCTCGGTGCATTCCAGGTGTGATAAAATGAATGGAGCAACCCAAGCTATTAACCCAGTCTCGGAAGGCTACGCTTTCGAACATTCTCCCCCTGTCACATACTAAAGTACTTGGAGACCCGAACAAAGCTATCACATTAGTGAACACCCGTTTTAATTCGCCTGAGTCTTGACGATATATGGAGTACAGTAGACAAAATTTTGAAAAGCTGTCAACTACTATCAAAACATACTTAAACCCGTTAGATTCTGGAAGCGGGCCCAAAATGTCAGCATGAATAACACGGAATGGGTCATCAGGCTTCGACCAAGACTGAATCGGTTGTGGGGGTGCTTTAGGTATTTTCTTATGAGCTAAACATACAAGGCAATGGCTAACATATTTTCTAACAAATTGCCTAACACTCGGAAACCAAAAGTGACGTAATATGAGATCCGTCGTTCTGTCGGCTCCAACATGATCATGCTCATCATGGAAAGCTCTTAAAAGGCTAAGCCGGTAACCTTTAGGTATATAACACAACAAGCGTGGCTCTTCCCCGGTTGGTGTATATTTGTAATACAAGAGTTCATTTTTAATTAAATACCTTGAAGAATCTAATTGGCCCTCTCTTAACTTAACAATTAAATTTTGGGTTTCCTCATCCGCAGTCTGAGCGACCTTTGCCCAATTATTAGAATTGCGAATGTGTGATACGTTTACAGTTTCAGGAGGATGCCGGCTTAGAAAGTCAGCGTGCTGCATCATGGATCCTTTTCTATATTCCAAGGTAAAAGTATAGTCTTGGAGATAAACCCACCAACGCGCGACACGAGGCAACAAATCTTTTTTTGTTTCAGTTAACTTCAACGAATTACAATCCGTCACTATTTTGAAATTGATACCAATTAAATAATGACGGAAGTTCTGAAGTGCGCGTACAATGGCTAGGGTTTCCAGCTCGTAGCTGTGATAGCGACTCTCTGCGCCCTGTGTGGACCTACTATAGTAACTGACTACTCTCTTTCGTTTACCGGCATGCTCCTGCAGCAACACCGCGCCGACACCGATAGAGCTGGCATCGGTATGAAGCTCCGTAGGCAAACTTGGGTCAAAGATCGCTAAAACTGGTTCATGGGTCAAACAATGAATAATATAGTCACGAGCCACATCTTGTTCTGAACCCCATTTGAAAGGTTCTCCCTTTCTTAACAATCTGGCAATGCAGGCTGTTTTAGCAGCGTAACCCGCGACATAACGCCTAAAATACCCGGCCAGACCCAAAAATTGGCGAACCCCCTTAACATTAGTAGGTTTTGGAGAATTTACCAGCGCCTCTATTTTTCTTGGGCTCGGCCGCACCTGACCATTACCAACTACCCGTCCTAAGTATTCTATTTCGGTATCTAAGAAGGTACATTTTTTTAAATTAACCGAAAAACCGGCATTCGTGAGAGTACTCAAAACTTGACGCAGCAAGTCGAGTCCTTCAGGAATTCCGTTTGACATAAGAAGCACATCGTCGATATACGTCAACACTCGCCCACTTTCAATATAGGGTTTTAAGGTTTTCGATATGATTCTTTGATAAACTATTGGTGCGTTAGCTAACCCATAGGGCATTTTCAAATATTCAAAATGCCCTTCGGGCGTTACAAAGGCGGTTTTGGAAATCGAATCGTTATCCTTTAATGGCACCTGATGAAATCCAGTTGTCATGTCTAAACTGGTGAAGAACTTGAAACAACCAAGCCTATCGATGTGGTCATCGATCAAGGGCAAAGGAAATCGTTCTTTGACCGTTATAGCATTAAGTGCGCGATAATCGACGCACATCCTATCACTCCCGTCCTTCTTTTTGACGAGGATGATAGGACTGGCGTAGTCGGACTGTGACTCACGAATGATTCCCTTTGAGAGTAGGTCATTAATAATATCCCGAACTCTATTTTTTTCGTCACAAGAAAGCTTATAAGGCCTATGAACTACTGGGGCGCTCGATGTTAATCTTATTTCCATACTACCCGTATTCACCGTTGATGTAGCAGTCCCCGTAATGAAAGAACTCGAAAACTCGCGGATGATATCAAGCAGAAGATTCCTGTCATTGCCAACTAACGGCGTTTTAATGTTTTCATACTCAACGGTGGATACATGCAGTACGGAGGGCACACTGTCTAATCTCGTGAGCCGGTGTAAGTTATTACTACGCGTGTAGGTAATTCCCTCTCTATCTAATACATCCGTGCCAATCAAAATAGGCGCCGTAATGCACCCAACTGGGACCACATACAAATCAACTTCCAAAGACACTTCAGGAAATTCAATCATCGTCGTAACATATGATGTTGATTCAATCTCCTGGCTGCCTATACCTCTCAACAAACGATACGTTGGGATTCTATTTAAATTAAAATACTTAAGAACCGATTCTAAAATTAACGAGATATCAGACCCACTATCAATCAAAGTATCTATAGGCACCTTTTGAATAACAGCAGACATTATGTTGTCTCGTTTCGATTGACACTTGAGCAAAAATTTATCTTAGCCGATTTCTTTTGATTACGTTCAGTTTCAGACTTTTGTTTCGAAAAGCATGTATCAATCACGTGACCATTACGTTTACAATATGTGCAAAACTTGGCTGATTTATCAACCGATGATGGAGGCGTTGACGTCACGGTATCTGCTGATGATTGCGCATTCGTATCAACTTTAGGTCTTTTCCTGCAGTCATATTTCGTATGACCAGCTTTACGACAATAATGACACACTATTTTACTATTTCCCGATTTGATTGCTTCGCGTTTACGCGATGATGACGGTCCTACATTGTTTGAGTGGGAAGGATTGTTTAAACTGCGCGTCTCGGTTTTTGGTTTGATATATACCGACAAAAATTCGACTAAATCTTTTAATTTAAGTTTAGCATTCGTTGCCGCGGCCTTTATTTGGGCATCAGTAATACCTCGCACAATTATTGCCACTTTCAGCTCGTCAGACAAACCCTTTACAATATTAAGACGCAAAAGAGACTTGCGAGCATATTCGGCATATGTCGGGTATTTATTTGAATCGTTACACATAACCTCAAATAAAATTGTAGCAACATCTACATTACGTGGGCACAGTGAACGAAACTCTAACTTGAAGTTGCTCCACGAACGATCATTTGTTATCCAATCGTTAAGCCAAGACTTCGCGTCACTACGCAAACAACTTCCTATGCGCCCTAGACACTCGCGATCGTCCCATTTATTTAGATTGCGAGCGCGGTCTACTTCTGAACACCAAACGTCAAAGTCGTGGAGGTTCGGATCGAAGGGAGAAATATAAAAATTATGCGATCTCTCTTGAACTAAGCAAGACAATGCGCCAACGAGCTTATCTGTCACGTCATTATCCCGGTCGAGCGGTCGCGACTTCTGCCTAGTGAAATTTTCCTGCCCCCGTGGGTTATGCTCCTCAACAGGCGTAGACACGCGACACGTTGTCGAAGTCGGCAAACGGCTCTCAATAGAATTCAAGCGAGCTAATATTTGACCTAGGGCCTGATCACGCGGAGAATCACGGCGGCTATACGAGGTATCACGACGTCTATGACCATTACGTGGACTACGGGACACATTACGATATCTCGAAGAGGTACGCTCGCGACCACAAGAACGCTCACGGTATCTACGTGGTGAAGGAGTGTGATTGCTCCTTCCAGAACCATGGCTACGATTACGCGATCTACTTCTCAACGTTCGAGAACGATTACTATGCGGTCGACGCGAATCGTCTAGTTTTTCAACACTTGTCGAACGTCCCGGCATATCTCAGAAATTAAATGATCAGGAATAATAAAAAAAAAACTCACCGATACGCGCGAAATCACAAAACAACAACACTTGCAGTAATTAGGTCAAATTCAAACACTAACGGACATTTAGTTAGCTTAAAATAGGTGGCACAAACAGCACTAAGCACGTGGTCTATCCCACTTCTGATCTTAGAAACCAGAAGTGAGGACAGTTTTTTTAAAAAATAACGACAAGTATTTCCTAAAATTATTTAATTAACAATCAAAATTTAATAACAGAAATTACAACAAATGATAATTTAAAACAATGACATCCGAAACTCTAATTACTGCCAATCATATAAATGAATTACCAAAATTACAAGTACTAGCGAGGGTAGCGATGTTCAACCGTTGCCGACCGATAACCGAATCAACCCGTTGCTAAGCGCGCGCCGTCTTTTATACCGCACCGCTTGGGCCAGGTCTTGGAGAAGGAGGTTTCGCTAAGACTTATTAAATTTCTATGAAAAGGTGGCGGTTGTGATATCCAACAAGTGAATTGAGGCTTATGGAAAAAACTCAAATTGCTAAACCCGTTGTTGGTTCTTTGTCAAACTTACATGATTTTTAAGATTCATATTTTATAAATATTTTTAATGCCGAATTTTGACACTCATGTTGTAAATGTTTAGTTAAAGTTGCTAGTTAAATATATTCCATTTTAAAAGGCATCTTCTTTAAAAAGAGAAATTATTAAGTATTATTATTTATTTATGAATACAGTCTTAACACAGATTGTAACATAATGTACATACTCACCTCATCTTCATTCATTCCTCCAGGTCAGAACAAGCATTCTGTTACCGTTAGGCGCTGATCTAATTATTCCTCACGACACGTTTTATCCACAATCAGCACACAGACACGGCTCCAACTTAACTACGACGATTTAGTGACATCCAAGGGTTGGTAATTTCGCCCACATTGATGGATATCATTTTTCCTATAAATACTATACTTCTAATACAAAATAACTATAGATTTTATTGTATTTTATTAATAATATATTTTATCATGACAGCTTTGACAACGATGTTTAATACGTCGCCATGGCAACTATCCTTTCAAATCCTTACCGGACTGTATCTTTTTAGCTGATTTTACATTGATACATTGACAAGATTAATCATGGCCACTATCATTATCTCAAATTCATATTTTCTACATGATGTTGTTCTAGGAGTACGACTTGACTTAATAGATCCACGCAATGCAAGGATCAGTTCGGGTTTCGCTTCTAAGCAAATACAACTAAAAGCCTGATACTCCAGGGCTACCTATCCCGGGAATACCCAGCGTACCTCTCCGCTCCGGTACCTAACGGACCCTGCCTACGCCTCCGTCCTCCGTCCTCCGTGAAGGCCTCCTGTCACTATTGGGCCGCGTCTCATCCGAAGGCCACCTCACTTGGCGGGCTGACAGCGTCCTCGCCGTGCCTCTCTTTCCTGCTGCCGTGCTGCGTCCTGTCCTGCTGCGTAGGCCCTCCTACGGGTGTCCTCCGTGCCCAACACGTACCAGCACCTGCCCTCATCTGCACCTGTTGCCAGCACCTGCCTCACGTCTACCTCCTTAGCTCCAACTGGATCTCGACCTCAGCCTCTTCAACCCACCTATCACGCATCGTCATCTATACACCCCACCTCCACATACTACACACACACCTTTCTTCAGTCCATTTCTATCTTTTATTTGGTTGTAAATATATCTTTAATTGTTTTCTACCTCCCTTTCTTTAATTTAATTTTATCATTAGCTTTATAAGTTAAGCTTTTCTTGTCGCTATACGACAAGGTTTATATTTGTTTTGTACCATCAAACCAGAAATGATTTGTATTGTTACTCACATTCACTATAAGAACAGTACAGCATAACTTATATTTACTTATTATACATCATTCATCTACCTAACATCAATTTTTTTACATTACATAAGCAAATAATGTATGAATATAATTGATTAATATAACAATTCCATTTATACATTTATATTTTATTCAAGTCTTCGAAGTATGTAATGGCACCATCACCTTTATCTTTCATAATCATTGTCACTATCCGACACTGTCATGCATTTGCCATACGTCATATTATACTGTGCACAGAGCTACGAGTTCATCTAACGTAGAGAGAGGTGTTAAAAGGTAAACAGTGCAATACAATTTGTTTTTTCTTTCTCTATACGCACCATTTATTTAGAGGCCCTAAGTCATATTTTTGGAATCGCGCATCTCTTTTTTCCTACCCTACATCACCTAGGCGGTCACAATCACAGAGCTCAAAAACGCTGCGGCAGTTGCTGCTAAAAACGTACAGCCAACACTTTTCATGCAAACCATGTCAATGAACGTCACCGTTTTACTCATAGAAATTGACGTCCCGTGACAATACAAACAATGCCCTATGACAGTCAGCTTGCGATTAGTTGTACCAAATCTGGACACGAATATAGTAAGTATTCGTAAAGGTAGTCGCTGCTGGCGCGGCATTTTCATGTTCTGTAGTCACGACAAACCAAACGAAATGTCATTCATTAAAATACATCCCACCGCCTGGATGCTATACCAGGGAACAAAGTAAAGATACGAGTCAAAAACATAACCCTGCCAGGTTAACAACCGTAGACGATTTTTATTTTATTTTTACAATTATATTAACTTGCTTCGTTCGTATGTGTTTCCGGTTACGACTCGCTTTGTCATCCATTTTTCAAGCTCCTCCTGCGATCCGATTGAACTGAAACTTGGTTAACTCTGTGGTGCTGCGTGTGACAGCGTCATGAATATGTTTTATTTTGTTGTGATTTCTTGCGATTTGTTAAAAAATATTATTGGCTGTGTTCCTGGTTATCTTTATTGCATTTCTGAGTGACTTCGCCATTCTTGAACTATGGATCTTCGCATTATTAGTTTTATCTCGGCTACCATAGCTACCACTCACATCTCGGGCGACTTTTTGCCTGGTTTCCAACAAAGATCCAACGTGTTATAAACTATGGCTTAGCAAATGAATCATTTCAGGATACAGTCGATAGATTTAAGTGAAATTCAATCCGTTGGTAGACTGTAGATCCGCGATCGGCAGGTTTGCATTTATTTGTTCAAGTCATCAGATTTCGGAAGGGTCTTATGTCTCTTCACACAGTTTTTGACAACAAAAATATAAAGGCTATGAAATATTATTATTGCTTCATAATACAAATTGTTTTATGTGTCTGTTTTCTGTGCCGAGCTTGTATAGGCCGGTTATCCATTTCCTTTGGGCAAGTCTTTAGTAAATTCAAACCCGCATCTTTTGTAGCTTCGAAAAGGTCCTACTTTTTTATATTTTTCAATCGCAAGATATCTTCATTCTTTTTCAAGTTTTGGAGTACATATAATGTCATGTGAAATGTTTCGTTTATTATTTTACTCCTGTCTGTAATTTGTTTCTTGAACGTATGAAAATCAAAATTGTTACATAATGCCACTGTTGTTTGGGTAATTTGTATGGGTGGTGAATCAGGAAAGCATGTAAGAGTATATAAAGTAGTTGTATAAAGTATATAAGTCTGAAAGTGGCACCGGTGACTAAAAATTTGTGTGGAAACCGGTTGTCATAGTACGGGCATGTGTTACGGAGGAATGAGGAAAATGTCGTGAGGAAAGTTTTGAGTATGAATGTCGATGGCTATGAGAGTAGGGGAAGACCAACGAAACGATGGATGGACTGTGTAAATGATGATATGGTTAGAAAGGGGGTGACTGTCGAGATGGCGGCTAATAGAAGAGTATGGAAGAAAAAGACATGTTGCGCCGACCACAAATAAATTTGTTAAGGGCAGGAGAATGATGATGGTGAATCAGGAAAGTGATGTAACGGGAAGTAGTACGGGTACCTAGTATCTTTATGGACGTATTGTTTATAAGTTGTAACAAGAACGATTCTCCAGAATTAGTTTACTGACAGGTTATTGTTATTAGTATTAACTTATTTATTTTACTTCGATGGTCCTAGTTTATCATTTGTGTCTTCAAGTGACAGCTATGTGAACAGAACCCAGCAATGCATAAATATGTAAGCTGTCACGCCCTTTATGCCTGGAGGCTTTTATTTAGGTAGTAAGTTTTTATTTACATTTTAATTTTAATTTATTATTTTTTAGCTTGAGTACGTAGTTTTTATTATATTTGTTGGTATATTGGCGTCGCTAGCTGACATATGGCAAATAATTTAAGCTTCTTGTAATGTTCATTACTGAACATAGGTTCCTAGTATTGTATACATGCAACTATATTCTAACTAAACAGACAGCTGTGCTGCTGGGGAGTTTGTTGCGCCACTTCTTCTTCCCAGCGATAGCACTAGGAAGTGGTGAAGGGCAGGCGTTTTTGGGGGACTGTCTTTTGTAATTTTGACGTTCGAAATGTGCTGATTCTGAGCCTAATTTGAATACATGATTTCTGATTTTGATTTTTGATTGTCAATACTGAATACAAGCATTATAAAATATTATTTACGTACATATATATATTATTGGTTTTTTTTGTTATTATTTTTATCTATTACGTCTCGACCAGAGAAACACCATATAATATGACGATTGAGCGCAGCGGGGTCCCTTTTCCTTCTCCGACTGTTTCTATCTCCTGTTACGTTTTATCCTAAAGTGATTATACACACAGATGATCAATTCGCTCTTTAGCATTTATGTTGAAGACATTAGACTAGAGAAGATATTTTCCGGATATTGTATTCCACATTTAATCGGAACATGTCTACTTTACAATGAAATAAAAATATCACAACTCGCTCAAAAAATACGTGTTTTATTATTAATTGAAATATATTGAGTCCACCTTTATAATACATATTAAAGTAAAATCCGCAGCAATGTTGAGTCTCTTCATAATATTGCAATTATATTATTCTTGCTTTACGTATGCTGTTGAACGTCGAGTTAATGCGATTTTGCTGTATAATGCCCCTCCAAGCTATGTATATTGTATCATGAGTATCATAATTTTATTTGTGTTGTGATGTTCAGGCAAAAGCGACTTACCCGTAGTAAAATTTTGCTATTCGATTAGTATCACTTAAATGACGGGGTGTGCACTTGACAAAGAGAGCACGTTGAATCTGTGTTTATAATGTTCATTATTATTATAAGTAATACATACTAAAGTTATTTACGACCTGCTTTTTCATTTTCAACATACTTTTATTGAGTACTTTACTGAAACACATAGAAATTCTTTTCTATTCTTCTTTTATTGTTATTTCTAACCCCAGTAAACAAAATCTGTCAAAAGGACACAAAATAAAAACAAAATTATATAGAGTTACCAGATTATTATTATTAATAGACACTCAGCAGGCTGGCGCACCTTCTACCATTGTAATTGCACCCTAACTCAATTACTTTAAAAGCCTGTCAGAGAAGCTAAATTTAATGAACTTGAAAATAAAGTGAATTGTCTTATTTAATCCGTTTTCGCCTTCTTTAATTTTTATTCGCCCGTTGACGGCGTATTTGAACGACGGACTTTGTACTGGAATCTTTAGGGAGCTGTTTTGAAAATAAGTGTTATCGACAGAGTTGTCAAGTAAAACTTTGTATCCACACATTTTTGAATAAATAAGTAATGTACGTTTAAAGAAAGTCTACTGAGACATTACATTATAATATTCCCTAAACCTACATAGTGTAAAATGCTACATATTTTTGTTAAAACATAAAAAAATCAGCAGGGACAATAATACTAAATCAAGGCAAAACGTTTTTTTTTTGTTGGTACTAGCAATAATTAGATATACATAACAACAAGATATAAACTGCTTGGTTAATCTTTGGCTAATCAGTTCAAATGATTATAAAACAAAAATGACGCATATTTATACCTAAGCGGCATCTGCAGTCGGTAGTACATACGACAAAGATGAGACAGGAAATCGAGAGGTCGTGCTAACGCTAACCAAAACCGAAAATGGTTGTGCGAACCATCAATCCTCAAGATGTAGTCAGTGCAGCTCGCCCGTCAGCAAATTGGAAATTTCCTGGAGCGGAAGGTCTGCATAACTTTAATAGAAATCTGTGGTAAATAGAAATCTGGGACAGAACGTCTACGCCGCCGCGCGTGTGCCTCGGTGACTATCATCTTCGAAAGAAGAGATTTGCAGATGACAGTTTCTACCAAAACTCTTCCAACCTTTGGAAAGTTGCGGGCCAAACCTAATACTAATGAAGTCACGGGCGATAAAAAAGTTAAAAGAAATACGTTTTTACCGCAATCTTATATGAAAATGACTCGCAAGACAATCAGTGGACAACGTCTTTTTTTATAATGATTTATACTAGTGCTTGACTGCGATCCCGCCTGATGGAAAGCAGTGATGCAATCGTTGATGGTAAAGCGCACTAATTTATTATGTGCCTATTCACTGTAGCCTTGAAGACACTAAAATTATAATCGGACGAGAAGACCGCTACAGGTAAATTGTTCCAGTCCTTCGATGTACGCGGTATAAATGACGAGGCAAAACGCTTCGTCCGGATCGTAGCGGTGTCAACAAAGTAAGGGTGGAAACTCGCCGTACGACAGGTTGTCCGATGATGGAACGGTGATGGCAGAATTAAGTCATGTAATTCCCGCATACACTCTCCAGACTGCATCCTATAGAAAACCGAAAGGCTGGCTTTGTAGTCTTAATCAAATCTGGATCACCAATTAGCCTCTTCGCACGCCTCTCCACTGAGTCCAAAGCTGCTAGATATCATTTTGCGTGTGTGGAGTACTGCAGCCATATATGGGCTGGCCCATATGTGGTTGCAGTACTCCACACACGATCGGACCTGCGCTTTGTATAACATTAGAAGCTGTCCCGGTGTGAAGTACCGCCGGACCTTTGCAAGGACGCCAAGTTTCCTAGCAGCCATCTTGACTTTGGACTTAATGAACTGCCCAAAGTTTAGGTTTGGCGGTGAACAGACACGCTTGAGTTTTGGCGGCGTTGAATCCCACAAGGTTGGCTTTGCCCCACTTGGAGACTGCCTGAAGTGCGACATTCGTACGCTAGAGCATACTCTCTACAACTGTGCTGTCATCTGCATACCCATAGATTCCGGGCATCAGCATTCGTTGATATGCAGCAGGAAGAGAGTTGCAGAGAGAACAGACCCCTGAGGAACACCGGCATTAGTCGTCATGGGCTCCGATGAGCATCCGTTGACAATAACTCGGAGAGATCGTTCATGCAGGAAGTCTTTTACCCAGCTAGTCAGACCAAGGGAAATGCCGTACACTGGAAGCTTACTCATAAGGCTAGCGTGCCATACCCTGTCGGAGGCCTTCGAGACCTCTAAGGAGACGGCAATCGCTTCACCATTCCTCTCTAGGGTCTCGCCCCACAAGTGTCAAGCATACAATAGTAGGGCCCCAGTAGACCGATTGCGGCGAAGCCCGTTCTGTCGGTCACTGAGAAGATCGTTACCTTCCAGGTATGGCATGAAGCGCGAGTTCAACACACGCTCCATAATCTTGCAGAGTATGGAGGTTATTGAAATCGGCCGATAGTTGCTAGGATCGGCACGACTGCCTTTTTTGGGCACGGACTGCACATTGGCAAACTTCCAGGACTTGGGCACTATACCAGTCTCAAATGAGAGGCGATACAAACGTGTCAATACAGGAGACAACTCGGGCGCACAAGCCTTGAGAACAATCGCTAGTATACCATCTGGTCCACTAGCTTTATTCACGTCCAGACGACACAGTGTTCTCAGAACCTCCTTGTTCCTAATGCGAATCTCGTGCATCGACGTGTCGCAGTGAGGCAAATTCAGTGGAGTAGCACTGCCAGTATCGAGACGTGAATTGCGGACAAGGGACCAGAAATATCTGCTACCGGACGGCCGCGCAGAGAGCTTTTTGCCAATATGGGTGATGCAGTCGAAGCGAGCCTTCTTTAGCGCCTTTTTGTAGGACTTGGCAGCATGGTTGAAGGCTCTCTTTTTAGAGCTCAAATCCGGAACTTTGCGGTCACGAGCGTCAACCTAGTTGAGAAACGCCGAGTGCTTACGCTGTTCAACTTCAGCACAATCGGCGTTAAACCATGGGTAAACTGAGCCACCGACGGGTACGTCACCATAGGAGATGAAATACTCCATAGCTTGACGCACCACATCGGATATAGCATCCGCACAGTTCGACGGATTTTCAGAGGAGAAACAGACCTGCCTCGAAGGATAAGACGCAAAAAAGTGACGCATCTCATCCCAATTTATTGACTTGTATCGCCACATTCGTTGTTCACCGCGTGAGTCACAGTCAGGTGGGGAGAAGGTCGACACAGACTTCACCAGACAGTGATCTGAAGTTCCTAATGGTGAGGAAACTGTTAGAACACATCTGTCCGGATCGGTGGTCAGCAGAAGGTCCAGACAATTGGCGGTATGACCAATTACATCTGGCACCCTAGTCGCTTGCCTTACCAACTGGGAGAGGCCCATTGAAAGCGCAAGGTTTCGCGCTTCTCTCCCAGCGTGGTCGGTCCTCTGGTATGGGAAAAGCCAGTCTTGGTGGCAGGCGGTCGGTAGACACAGGTATAGACAATTTAATCCATACCAGTGTCCACCAACAGCCACCAACCATAAGGACGAGAAGTTAGGGTCTTCAAGGTGACGAAGACGCTGGCAGCAAATGTCATTGCGGACGTACACACAGACCCCGGCACGCTGCAGGAAATGGTGCTCCAATGAGTATCCCGGGTAGTCGAGGTACGCCGCATCTGACGGACATCTTATCTGGGTCTCCGTCAAAAAAAGCAAGTGTGGCTTTGTCAGCCTCAAGACGGTGGTGAACCGCATCGAGATTTGAGTGCAGACCTCGAATATTTGAAAGGTGCATTCGGAAGGAGAGGACGTGTTTCCGCTGTGGACACTTACTTTTCTTTATTAGACCTTTCATTTAAAAAACAAAAATATTGAGTGAATAGGAAGGAAGACTGCACTTGAGCGAGGTGATGCGATGTTAAACCTAACAACACGACCAGTATTTCTGCGCCAGTGGGGAGTTGATCTGGAGACTGCGGGGACGCCCGAACCCCTCCAGGGATCGCCATCTGGTCCTCTCGTCCGGTCGTCAACCGGCACGATGGGGTCACCTTGGGATTTTTCGCAGTTGGCGGGGCAGCCTTTCGTGTGTGGCTGGCATACTACTTGGCCCCCAACTTCCTGCGGTTCGCCAGCGGAGCACCGTTCTCCAGATCCCGCTACCCTCCACGCCCAAACACCCGATTCAACAGCAACTGGCGCATCATACCCGGCATACATCGCAGCACAACTGTTCAGACCCATCCTCCGTACGGCTTCACCAGACATCATGCTGGAACACGACGGATCGCTTGGCGGCATGACTTTGTTTGGTGGGTGGTAACTTTTAAGCCGGCAGCCGATGCTATGGCCTACCTCTATTATTACTGCTCATTTAGCACTACCCAGGGGACACGTGTAGGGTTGTCGTAACTCAAGTAGATCCTACGGACCCAAGTAATTCATCCCCCAAAGTGATGAAATGATTCTATGATGAAAGTATCAGTTTTGTCGCGTTAGGTTTGAATGCACCTGGAAGAATGCCAGTCTTGTGTTGCCCATATTTAGCTTAATGAAGCCTTAAGCTATATATGGGCAACACCCGGCCCGCCACCCGGTTCTTCAGTAATCTGGTAAAAATTACGTGACGCAAATTTGGCGTGCTTAATTCATAATATTAAAGCGAAGTAATTTTGGCCTGATGTGTCGTAGGTAATCTAAAAAGCTTTGCCGGCTAATCACGCCGAATATCCGCCGCATAATTTTTGGCAAATGAGTAGTCGCTTAAAATATGAAATAACTATTGTCATTTAGATATAAACCTAAGGCATAAACGACGTAACTACATAAGCATTTATCTGGCTTCTACTTTTATGTAAAACTGAAAACTTTACTCAGGTATTTAATTATTTGCCAACAGTATGCAACCAGTTCGCGCGGGGTGTGTTCGCTATGCTTGGTGCGGTGACGCCGGAATCCTTCGACACTCTACACTCGTACACCAACACGTTCCAAATGCCTTTTGTCACTCCGTGGTTCCCTGAAAAGGTATGAAATAACTTTTATTACTAGATTTTAAAATATGAATATGCTCGTGAATGTCTATTACGAGATTCATTGCTATGTATTGCAGCATAGTTTCAGTTCGTCGTTATTGAATTACGTATTGTATGATATTACGTTACTAAAAATCGGGTTTGCTGATAACAGATAATTAGGTAAGTTTTAGTTTAACTAGTAGGTATAATCAGGAATTCAAGACACCGACATTTGAAGCTGCCAGATGATTTAAAATAAACGTTGTGTGTTTCAGAGTTGTCTTAAGAAGGTAATTAGTAACAAACACTGTAAATTCTAGGTATTATTTAGAAATCTTAATTTGTGTCATGTGTTTGTCATGGCGCTGCTTTATTTGCGCTTTTAACTGAGCGTGTTTAAAATAATTACATTCATCGAATGCAGGTTTAGAAAGAGTTTCTCACAATCGATTCATTAGTCAGTAAGTGTATAAAAAGGCCGGTAAGCGGCAAGGTGGAAAAAAACCTCTATCGTTAGATAATAATGAAACATACTTGACATTATTCCCCCACATACCTATCTACTTATATTTACCGCAAAAACTTAATTTTAAGCGAGAAAAAGATAACTGCTGGCGCTTAGTGAAGCTGAGAATGTCAAACTTTTTTCTTACTTGGCCCCACTAAAACTGACTTACTCAATCCACTGCTAGCTTTGATGAATATAAATGGTCTGAGTATGGCAAACTCTGCTGTTTTCAACGAGTGCCTGAAGGATTTTGCTGACAAACCCACTCTGATTCAATTTTTATCTTTAATACTGACAGAAACCGCACGTATTCGCTTTGATATATGAGAGAATTCTAATAAATGATTCAGTTCTAGAATTGATTTATTCAACCCATAGTTTCTTATTACTGCGTAGGTATAAGAAAATATGTATGCTTCTTGTACAGTCAACAGCAAAAGTAGATGATCAAAATCAGAAGTTTAATACTAGTGAACGGAGTTCGCGTCAGAACTGTGTGGCGTCGAAGTGATTCAAAAGTATGTGCTTGTAAATTATACCAAACATTTACTACTGGTATGCCACACAGTTCTGACGCGAACTCCGTTCATTAGTATTGAATTTCTGATTTTGATCATCTACTTTTGCTGTTGACTGTACTCTGACCTAATTTTGCAAAATGGAAAGGGACTTACGAAATATAGACGTTGTATTTATCTGGATTTTATATTTAATTAGCAGATTGAGTATTTAATATAAAAGAAAACTAGAAGTAAACAATCATCATATAGAAGGACTATTTTGTACTAGGTGTCTATGGCAGCACAAAGTTTTTAGTCTGTGTTTTATGGCATGTAAACGTCAAGATATTGCCTTACATCAATATCTACTTAAGCTACTCATATTCTGTTTCACAGGTCATCCCGCCATCGTCCGGTCTAATCGACCACGCCGTGAGCATGCGACCGGATTACCATAAAGCTATCGTGGATACAATCCTGTATTATGGATGGAAGGAAATCATTTACATGTACGACTCGCATGACGGTAAGTATCTGTCACATGCATTTTGTGTTATACATGTTCTAGAATACGCTGGTATTCCAGGTACATGCTAATGTTGTCGAGAATAGCTTACATACATAATCACTGCATGTAGAAGACAACACTAGATTATAACTTGTTTATTCATAAAATATACACATTTTATTAGATTATAACTTGTTTATTCATAAAACATACACATTTTTAAACATCATAATGAGTATCAGAAATTGTCTCATCTATTGTCTTCTTACTTCGTTAAGTTGAAATTGCAAATCTTGTTTGGAACATAAAGAATATTATTATTTTAATTTTAAG
Source organism: Apamea anceps (assembly GCA_951799955.1). Classification (NCBI taxonomy): domain Eukaryota; kingdom Metazoa; phylum Arthropoda; class Insecta; order Lepidoptera; family Noctuidae; genus Apamea; species Apamea anceps. Next base: position 17,706,422 of record OX637500.1, on the reverse strand, counting down.
ACAAATACTTCAACAGTCCATTTCTCGTCTTAATCTGTAATATCTCTCGACTCGAATATCTAGAGAAAATAGAAATACTTCCACCAATGGGAGGCGATGGTATCACACGACTAACTCTGCCACTATTATCTACTCCTAGATTTCTAGTGTCAGCCGCTATATGGCTGGCTAGAGGCATAAAAAATGTCACATTAGGTGCGGTTACCAGTGTAGATAGCCGGTGCTTTTAAAACTGTATGTACTATATATATTCAAACAGGCCAGCTATCAGAGCTGGTTTTACCAAACAGGTTCTCTCTTATTCACCCAGTATAGGATCAGATTTGGCTACCATGGCTTAAAATAATTTGTGTGGGAAAATGCAAGCTTTTAGGCACTGAACTATATGGCCAAATTGATAGCCACTAGAAGCCGAGCACTAAAGGTCTAGGCTGTTTTAGATCAGACCATTCATTGACTGCAAAATTAAACTCAATCAAGCAAAGGGAAATATTTCGCCTACTCGCGGGTATAGGAGCCTAAACCATAAAGCAGCCCCTTTTCATAGCTGTATCTTACGCTAAGAAAAATAACTAATAGAAGACATTTTGAGAATACCAGCCACCATTGTAAGCTCCTATAATGCATTGATTGCCAGATATCTTAAGACATGAGTAAATCATGGCAATAGAAGAGCTTTCAGAAGCAGTAAAGGCTAGCGTAATTACAAGCCACACCGAGATGTAGATTTTGATGATGAAGAGCTTGATACCAGGAGACGCATACCTCGTCGTGTGTAACATGTACTTGTGACGACTACGGCTGTACGCGCACTTTTATATCGATATTTTTTCATTAAGATTAAAAAGAAATACTTTCTCCTTGAATTTATTTGTAAATTAAAACGCACGTTGTCTTTTATATCGATCATTTTTTATTAAGATTAAAAAAAAACTTTCTCCTTGAATTTATTTTTAAATTAAAACGCACGTGTTGCCATAGCATTACTGATATTGGCAGAAAATGACGAAATTGCACTAATTGCCATACAGAAAAATAGAATAGGCGTGAAACAGGAACACGTAGGCCCATATTAATAAACGTCACTCAGCCCAAGTGCTCGCACTTGATATCGATCTTGAGGTCTTGATCGTATTAATAGACAAAATAATTGACGTACCCAAGTTACGGTTTGGGTTTACGATATCAGCTGAGTGATGGATTGATTAATAAAAAAAACTCAAAATTTGAGTATAGGTACAATAGGTGTGTGTACTTGAGATGCTTAAACCTGAGTGTAGGGCAGTCCGTGACTTGAGGTCGTAATTAGTGGCGCGAAACATGGAGTTGGAAAATATTTTCGGTTAAATTGATTATTACGATGAAATAGAGAATTGTGTGTGTGTATTTTATGGTCTTTGCGATATCGTTTACCAAAAAACTATAATTTATATGTTGGGGTCGGCCAAACTACGTTAGTCTACGGCGAAAAATGTATAAAATACGTATTACTGCACCTATCCAAAAAGTAGACCACTTCAATTCGCTTAAAATATGTACATAAACAACCTACTCTCTTGATAAAGCTATGCAAAAAGGAAAAATAAAGATATTGTCATTCTGTCTGCATTCTTACTTTTATCATTTTTCATACATAAACTACATAAAAAACACGATCAAAATCTTAGGGGCATTTCTCGTAATTTTAAGACCGTTCACAGTCTGATCTTAGTCTCAATTTGTCAAAAAAATGCTTCTAATTTCCCTACATTTTGACAAGTTCTTCACATTTGTGATTCTGAAACATTTCTCCGACATTCGTTTCGCCGTTGAACGGTTCACCGGTAGAACGATTCACTTTTCATTATTTCACCGATAGAACGTTTCAAAGGCGAACGATTTGCCGACAGAACGATTCACTTTTCATTATTTTATCGATAGAACTTTTCACCGGCGAACGATTCGCCGACACTGTTCGTCTGCCCCTGGGGTATAAAACATAGGTATTCGACATGTAGACCTGCACCCTAATTTCGTAACACACGATCAATCGCAATCTGAATCATTTTGAAGTAAATTGCTAATGTATTGCTTCATAAGTTCGAAAAATTTGTCTGCTCAACACGTAAATAACGCAATGAATGTTGTTGAACTGTCAGAATGAAACTGATTCCGATTTATCGCGTGTTACGCAATTAGGGTGCTGTTTCCGTTTGTTGTTTAAAAAAACACACAAAATACAATCAATAATACAATATAATACTGAACACATAAAATTAAACTTTGCAACTTTGCATTTTTCGAACTTATGAAGCAATGGATTAGCAATTTGCTTCAAAATGATTCAGATTCCGATTGATCGTGTGTTACGAAATTAGAGTGCAGGTCTACATATCGAATACCTATGTGTTTTATACTCCAGGGGCAGACGAACAGTTCGACGAACAGTGTCGGCGAATCGTTCGCCGGTGAAAGGTTCTATCGATAAAATAATGAAAAGTGAATCGTTCTGTCGGCGAATCGTTCGCCGTTGAAACTTTCTATCGGTGAAATAATGAAAAGTGAATCGTGCTGTCGGCGAATCGTGCTGTCGGTGAATCGTTCGCCGTTGAAATGTTCTATCGGTGAAATAATGAAAAGTGAATCGTTCTGTCGGCGAATCGTTCGTCATTGAAACGTTCTATCGGTGAAAAAATGAAAAGTGTCGAATGTCGGAGAAATGTTTCAGAATCTCATTTGTTTGTCGCTGAAATGAGACTGCGACTAGATTTTAAACGTTTTAAATTGTGAGAATTGGCCTTAAAATTACTAAAAATTATTGTGTTGCAACGTGATACTTTTTAGTGCTGGCCGTCCACCCAACTTTCTTATTTCGATTCAAAACTTGCATACAACCTAATCGATACTCGCAATAAAAATTGTAGAAACTGAATAAAAACCCCTTTTGCAGAATACCCAATTTATAGAATTAATTTATCATCATTCTCAAACAAAATTATGCTAAGCCTACCGCGCGACAGAAAAAAAACGAACGCGATTAGAAAGTATCAAAAATAAAATCAACAATAAATAATTGTCCAATAAATTAAAATAATGTTGAACAGCGAGCGCATTCCAAATTGCGCGAAATTCAATAAAGAGGTACAGTATCGCTAAAAACTCCAGTGGCATGCTAAGGACTACATTACTATGAACTGTGCGAGCATGATACAGCCTGTGCGTGTGCGTGTGCGTGTATGGGTGATGTCTCAACATTCCACAGAACACACAACACACCAATGAACTGACGTCGCACTATGCGAAATAACATTATATTTGTTTTATTTAGATTATTCGTGTAACTGTAACATGTGCTGGTAGCTGTTTGGGCTAAGCAATGGATTCTCGATCAATGAAGTCTGAGTTTTATTTGTTCGTTTTTTGTTTCTTTCAAACCATAATAATATTTGTATTTTACGATTCCATGTATTTCTAATTAGGTATATAGCCGTATTATAATCCTGAATTTTATTTGCCCCAGCCTAGAGAAGTGATTACCAGAGTCAGATAAACGTATACGGCGACTTAAACATAGTTTTCTATATATGTATTAGAATTGAGTGCGGGTGACAGCTCATCTATTGACTGTGAGATTCACAATGGCTCCGGTATGGTACCTCCATTAGTAAGTCATTCATACAATACGAGATGATTCTGTACTCTTGTTTTAACGTGATACGTGAAGTGTATGTATGAAGTGGCATACTATTTTTTTTCGACGAGTTGAAATTAAGAAATTTCACTTTTAAATGCTGAATAAGTACTAAGACCCGTATTAATAAACGTCACTCAACGAGGTACTCAAGTGCTATATTATTTGATACGTCATTATTACGATATCAACATCTCAAGATCATTGCTAATTAATAGACACACAAATACAGTATTTCAGTTACCAAGATCAGCTCCTCAAGGTGATATACTTGAGGGCTTGATCTTGAGAACGATTACGTCACATTGACCGAAGTTTTGAACAATTATTCATAACATTCATCACATTTCAATAATGCTATGTCGTAAGATTTAATGAAATACTTGTAAATATTTATTATGCTACCCATCAAATCTTATGAATGTTTATTAATTAGGAGAGTTGGATAAAAGCTCATATGTAAACGCCATTATATCTTTCATATTTTGCGCGCAAGTTTAATAATTTACCTTGAATAAATTCAAGGTTGTAAATACGAAAATCGCCATTTTGATGACAGTGGTGGTCGAGGCTAAAATCATAAAAATTGGGGTTTTCGAACATCCTAACTCCAATACGGGGGCAGTGAATAATACATTATTTAATTATTTGACGAATTCATCCATAGCTCAAATTTTTTTTATTTTTTATTTATTTATTTCAACAAAAGAGTACACAGATGGGAATACACATATCTTCCGCCAAACTGCAGGACAGTTTGTCGGCAGTGTTCTCGTGGACTGTAAATACACACGTCATCAAAAAAGGCTAGGCATCAAGTACATTTTTAACTATAAAAATTTATCCAATTAATATTTACCAAAATCTATTCTTCCAGACTTCTTACTTTAATTCCTATGTTTAAGTTAACAACTTATCCCTATATTTTGTAAAAAAATTAAAAAATCGCAATTTTGTGGGAAATTAACCTAAGTTAATGTCGTCAATTAAATGGCAAAAAAGGCAAAAATGAGGATTTTTTAAAATTTATACTAATCTGGTATTAGAAAATATTTACATCACATCTGTTCAAAACAGCATTTCTGTGTAACGCTTATAGGGCAAATATTTTTTTTTTAAATCAGGGTCGCCACACAATTAAGGTTCCGAACCAAACAGTACTTAGCAGTTTTTGGAACGGTCGCTGGCCAGCTCCTAAACTATACATTTTAAGGTTAAAAGGCGAGGCGTTACCATAAGTAAGCAACTATTGTTGGTACTTGTTTTAAATTCAATTATAACAGTGTCACAAACCGCTATAATTTTCCTGTACAATATACATAGATCAATATCTAATAATAACTCAATCAATATTTTAGTGTATAACACTACAATATTGATTGTAGTGTATAACACTACAATATTGATTGAGTAGACCTTAGGAGATTAGTGGGGGACTATAATTTTTTGCAAATTTTGGGCTATATCTCAAGACCGCTAAACCAAATATTATAAGAAAATTTGTTTTCTTATAATATTTGGAATCCTTAAAGTGAGCTATTTAAGATACCTAACAGGACATGTTAATTAAAAACTTTTTTCCTAAGATCGCTTTTCCCCGCAAATAAATCTAAAAAAATATATATTTGGTCTTTATCTTTAAATTCCAGTTTCAAAGATCGCTACATAAACCTCGTGACATACGGACAAGAAAGTGAGATTATAAAGGTTTCGATATTTGTTCGGAACCTACATACTTAAGTATCTAAATAATTTAATTTTGCATTACCAATTTTCAGGTGTGAGTATTTTCCGCAATTTCATAATAAAGTAGGTGATAAACGTTAAGCAACAAAATAATTATGTTGTGATGAGTTAATTAAAACATCGCACATTAATTCGTGATTTCGCAAATAATGTTAACAAACAGGGGCGTAGCTACCGCTGTATCAGCCGTATCAACGATACGGGGCACCAGAAGGCCAATTCTCATAATTTAAAATGTTCAAAATCTAGTCGCAGTGTCATCTCGGCGACAAATAAATGTCAAAAACTTGTCAAAATATAGGGAAATTTGAGATATTTTTGACAGATTGAGACTGAGATCAGACTGTGAACGTTCTTAAAATTACGAGAATTGCCCCTCTAATTTTTCAAATAATATCCAGAACCTAAATTTCTTGTGATATTTATTTCTGTAAATTGGTTCAAAAATATGTTTAAAAAGGTGGTGAGTACCGAGATGACGACTAATACCTAGAGAAGTATGGAAGAAAACTGTGACTGTCTCATTGGTCTAGTGGTCGCAAGCGCGCTAAGCATGAGGTCCTAGGTTCGATTCCCGGGTTGGTCAAAGTGTTATTGGGTTTCGGCTTCCAATCTAACCGGATGCAGCTGAATGGCAGTATTTTACCTCCGGAGCGACTGGCTATCTGACCGCCACAATCCAGTTACTGGGTAATACGATGTCCCTTGGTAATACTGGGTGTCAGATTTTCGGGCTTCTGACGACCCGTAACTACTGTCAAAGATCCACGAATGACAGCCGGGACCAACGGCTTAACGTGCTTTCCGAGACACGGAGGGCTCTCGGTATGTTAAGACAGTCACCCATCCACGGACCTACCGCGGCAAGCGTAGCTTCACCTTCAATCGACTCGTGCGGCTGTTATTACTTAGCCACGAGCCCCTCACCTCCTAAGTCAGTATGCTATATTGTTTATTTTGTAAAAATAATACCCTCTGTAGCTTCACAGTTGGGTAAAAAGGGCCCCCAAAAAAATTTGATACGGGGCCCCATTAGGATGAGCTACGCCACTGTTAACAAATTAATTAATCCCTAATAACTTAAACTTTTGGCCAGCGTAAAGGATACTGACCAGTGTAAAGGTTACTGGCCTGAAGACGAATTCTCGTAATTTAAAATGTTCAAATCTAGTCACAGTATCATCTCGGTGTAAAACAAATATCAAAAATTTTGCAAAATGTAGGGAAATCAGGGGTATTTTTGACAGTATCATCTCGGTGTCAAACAAATGTCAAAAACTTTACAAAATGTAGGGAAAATAGAGGTATTTTTGACAGATTGAGACTGAGATCAGACTGTCAACGAACTTAAAATTACGACATTTGCCCCCCTGGTGAAAAACATGGTAAGTGATTTTTAGACAGGCTTCTTCCTAATTAAATAAATGGAAAATGACTACGGTCACCTTTTATTTTCGTACTTTGAACTTTGAAATAGAACACGAGACTCTGAAAACTGATTACTTCTCTGTAGGTACTTATGGATTGACCTGATTAAATTATATGAAATTCTACTTTAATAATCTTATTCATCCTGGCACAATTAAAAAATTGTCGCCGCCAGGCAGTCTTATTATTTTCTTAACTAATTGCTTTAGGTTTTTTTGTGTAAAACAAGTTCCGGGAAGCAGGTATAGCAGTTAACACTTACTAAAAGATTCCATTTCATTTATTCATTTTGTGAACATAGGGTACAATTATACAGATGCTATACATTTAAAATTTCCAAGAATTTAAAGAATTTAACATTTTCCACTATCCCGTAGGTATTTTCAACTTATCGTGTGTTCATTGATCCGGATACTTGCAAATACATCATTTTAGACAGTTTTCATCTCTGTAATTCGAATAAATCTCCCTCACATTAGTTTCATAAGACCATTAAGGGTTTACCTCGAGTTATTCATAAAAGTACCGGGAACTAATAAGGAATAGTTTCGAAATACTTATCAAACTTAGCTGTTGATATTTCCATTTGACTTTAACCTATGGATGCCGACTTATGTGGCTATAGTACTGTAGTTAACGTGCTTCACCGTATTCAATGTGATTACGAAGTTGAGAGAGAAGAGTTTGAGTTCATAATTATCTAACAGCATTTGAAAGATTTTAGGCCGATCAGCTTGTGGAGGACCGACGTTAAATAATTTTATGAAGAAGCTAAAATATGTTTGTAGGTGTAGGTTCGTTCCTATGCGCGTACGAATACCTATTCGTAAGCGACGACAGTAACTATATGTGGACTAAATTCTCATTGTATAAAAATTCCATACAATGCCAGGTAAGCTTACACTATAGCTTGGTGGATATGCTCAATTTCAGTCTATGAAATCTTCAAATGTTATCTAATGCATATTATGAAGCTGTAATTAGGTAAAAAGTTTAACACCGATGTAGTTTTCATATCATCAGACGTTAAACAGGCGTGTGTATTCATATCAGGCATTTAATAATTGATTGTTATAATTATGATAAGCGTAAAATAAAACAGTAGCTTTTCATGTTTGTTAAAAGGGGAATTGTTATGATACGAGCGAGTCTAGGGGGGCAAGGTCTTTGCCTCTCGACCACACGGCATCGAGTTAGCACTGAATAAATTTGAAGGTCAAAACGTTGTTACAGACATGTTTAAATAAATCAATTTTTATTGATAACTAGTCTTTACAACTTGTTTCAAATGTAAACGGTAAACAAAGATAGTCATCAATAAAAATAGTTATTTAAACATTTGTCTGTAACAACGTCGGTTGCTGCCACGATGCGATGTCGTAGCGTGTGTATGTGTTTTGACCCTAACAGCCTTACTAATAAAGATTTACACACAGGTGACGTAAACCGGAGTTATAACGCTTACTCTACCAGTTAAAGATATTTGACAGTTTTACTGTACACATCTGTTATAGCGGGAGTTTTTACTGTATAAGAACGTACACAACTGTTATTCAGTCCTCAACATTGTATAGTGAGCGCGTAACCGTAGTAACCGGAGATCTGGAGGGCAACTTCACAATTTTTTAGGAACGTTCGCATCCAATCTCAGTCTTCATCAGCTTATGATGGATTATTTGCATTATTTCGATGTTTTTGATGAAATGGATCGTGAAGAACCACCAAGACGAAGGAAATGTTACGAAGATCGTTTCGATCCTTTTACTTTATAAGACACAGACTTTTGAATGAAATATAGATTCAGTAAATATATGTCCGGAAAATTGTAGAAGGAGGAGGGGGAGGGGCAGGGGGTGAGGTTGGGGTTGTCCAGTGTTAATAGGCAGTCGCTCCATATAAATACTGGTATTCAGCTGCATCCGGTTAGACTGGAAGCCGACCTCAACATAGTTGGGAAAAGACTAGGCAGATGATGATGATGATGTCCGGAAAATTGTTGAGTACCTAAGCTTAGAAGTGATATCAAACGGCAAGCTCGTGGTGGCGGGCTAGCTGTAAAACTTCAAGTTTGTACTGCTCTCAGGACGTTGGCTAGGCAAGAAGTTCAAGATGACGCGGCAGACATTCATGGACTTAGCCAACAGTCCATTACAAATGTATGCTGAAGAGTGGCTCTCACTTTAGCAAATAAGGCGGCACAATTTGTACACATGCTTAGGACTCTTGAAGAGGAAGAGCAAGTAGTTTCTGGGATTAGGAACATTTATGGCTTTAGAAATGTGATTGATGTTATCGATTGCACACATGAAAATTAAAAAGTTGGTGGTGATAGTTCTCAATAGTATACTCGCATAAACAGAAAGGGATTTTCATCCTTAATTGACCAGGGGGTGTGCGTTGATAAGAGATACTGACACTGAAGGGGCAGCACACACGATGCAAGGATTTTTAGGGAAAGCCGAATATTATGTAGATTTGAAAATGGTGACTGCAGTGGCCGTTTATTAGGAGATTCAGGATAAGGACAACGAATTATTTGTGTACACTGTAGCGTCACTTGTAAATGTCCTAAAAGTAAATATGTACCTACATATAAATATATTTTAAACAAATATAAATGTAGGTATATATGTTAGTATTGTTAGTGTCCACATGGAATGACCATAATGCCTTGGAAGTTAGGTAGGCCCTTGGGAGTGAGATGCAACCTGCGTCGACACCCTCGCGCCATCCCATCTTCCTAGCACGGTGGGCTGTGCTGAGGTGGCTGCTGCAGGAGCAGAAAAGCTCAAACGCAAATATAACAACTTTATTGGGAGCTATATATTTGAGCCGTTTAGGGTTGAAACACTAGGGCCTTGGGGTCCGAGTGCTCATCGAATTTTTCGGGACATCACCAAGCGTTTGGGTGACTCTTCACGTGACCAGAGGGCTGGCCTATTTTTAACACCCGACGCAAAAACGACGGGGGTTATAAGTTTGACGTCTCTCTCTCTTTCTCTCTCTGTGTGTGTGTATGCCGTTGGTTCTGCGCCTGATCTCTCTCCAGTCGTGTCGGATTGCCGTCCCATCTGACTGTGAAAGTAAAGTAACAGAGAGTGCACCTGTGTTTACGCACACACTTGTGCACTATAATATCTCTTGCGTACCTGGCTAATCTCCATTGCGATAGGTCACCGTAACCAAAATTGGTAGGGAGGTTGTAATAATTTAACCCCTAAACTTGTAAGAAGTGCAACAGAAAAACCTGCATATGTGAATTCAATGAAAGTCCATAAACTTGATCATCAACAGAATGACAGTGTAGCAATGACCTGTTCAGTTAATTTGTTTCTTTGATGTTCACCGATTTGTTGTAGCTTGTAAAATACTGGTTACTCTTATTCTGTTAGATGCAGAGTGTTAATATTTATAAAACCGTGGTGTATTTTTTCGTCCTCACATAGGGGGGATGTGAGCTAAAGAAAATGGGTCATTTCACTCAACACATGCATGTTCGACTGGTTAATTGACCATTTACGTGTCGCCGTGTATAACTTGTAATAGTGTCCAGCCATAATGATGTCTTTTGAATTTTTATCCTACAGAGTTGTTTGCAAAGTTTCAGTAGACAAATATATAAATACTACCTATGGATATTGGCTCAAGTACCTAGCTCCTGCACAATAGCTCGCCTACATAAAACAAATATTACCTGGTAAATCTTGTTTGCAAGGCCAGTTTAACATTACTTTGATCAATCGAAAGCTAAACTGAATTTACCTGTTGCAATACGCGGTCTATCGAGGTTGCTGAACATTCGTATTTTCATTATAAAAATATACAAGCTTATTAATGTTGGTTTACCTTAAATCTGAAACGCGGTCATGGTTCTCACTATGATTATGAACAGTTGGATTAAGCCAGGAATCGTGAAAACTGAACCATACATTTACAATAGCAGTATTATTGTCTAATCATTTAGTGTAACAAATTATTAAGCAGTTATTTAACCCCCGACGCAAAAACGACGGGGTGTTATAATAAGTTTGACGTGTCTGTGCGTGTGTATGTCTGTCTGCGTGTGTGTATGTCTGTCTGTGGCATCGTAGCTCCCGAACAGATGAATCGATTTTGATTTTGCTTTTTTTGTTTGAAAGGTGAATTTGTCAGGAGTGTTCTTAGCTATGTTTGATGAAAATCGGTCCAAGATGGCCGCCGCCACAAAATGGCGGATTACATATTTTTTCACAACTCTCTCAATATGGGTATCAAATGAAAGGGCTTGACTAGTAGAATACTATACACTATGATAAATTTCAAATCCAAAATGGCCGCCACCACAAAAAGGCGAATTACATTATTTTTTTTCAATAATCCCTCAATATGGGTATCAAATGAAAGGGCTTGACTAGTAGAATACTATACACTATGATAAATTTCAAATCCAAAATGGCCGTCACCACAAAATGGCCGTCACCACAAAATGGCGAATTACATTATTTTTTTTCTAATAATCCCTCAATATGGGTATCAAATGAAAAGGCTTCACTAGTAGAATACTATACACTACTAGCTTCTGCCCGCGGCTTCGCCCGCGTGGATGTCGGAAATTATCCCACGGGAACGTGCTAACAGGATAAAATGTACCTATGTGCTTCCCCAGGATGCCATCTATCTCTATGCCAAATCAGAAGTTCAGTGGTTTAAGCGTGAAAATGTAACAAACAGTTTCAACTTCAAATCCTCCCCTTATAAATTGAATTACCCCTTTTTGTCCCGTCAGTGGTAAATTTTCGACAACTTTACATACTCCTACTTATTATTAATTATTTTCTGTCAAAAGTATCAATACTGAGTTTCGGGTTACTCGGACCGCGCATTCAATTTCTTCCACACAAACTTAACACCCCTATCTATATCCCTCTTTGAGGGGTAGTTTTGAAAAACTTATAATGATAAACTTTATTACTTACTCAGGCAAGTATTCTTGCCAAGTTTCAAGTTTATTAACTCTGTATCCCCGCTTTTCACCCCCACAGGGGTGGACTTTAAAAAAAATCGTTTGGGATGTATTCATAACTTTTTTTTTTTTTTGAGGATGGGAAATCATCAAATGACTCCTCCCGCTCTGGGTGGAGCAGGAGGGAGTGTCAGACTCTTACTGACTAAAACCCACCCGTGTTCCTTCCTTAGACCTTTATGTTCCAGGGCAGCGGTAACCCTTTCGGACAATCCCGCTACATGTATTCATAACTTGACTCAAAGATTATTTATACTAATTTTCGAGTTAATCAAGCCATGCAGTAAAATCCTCCCCTGAAAAATGGGGTACTCAATTTTTCAGCCCGTCTGGGGTAGATTTTCAAAAAACCCTGATACACATTATTCTTTACTTTCAATATTAGGTATAAATACTGAGTTTCGAGTAAATCGGACTGCGCGCTAAAATTCTTCCATACAAACTTTGAAACCCCCCAATCCCTTATTAGGGGTAGTTTAGAAGAAAAAAAACTGGCAATCTTCATAATTTATTTTGGTAAGTATTCATGCCAAGTTTCAAGTTTATTAACCCAAGGAATAAGATTTTTCATACAAACGAATTCCCCCCTTTTTACCCTCTTAGGGGTGGAATTTCGAAAAATCCTTTCTTAGTGGATGCCTTCTCTTCACGAAGAACACACCCTCCAAATTTCATGTCTCTAGGACCAGCGGTTTAGGCTGTGCGTTGATCTATCAGTTAGTCAGTCAGTCAGGACTTTGAATTTTATATATATATAGATGATAAATTTCAAATCCAAGATGGCCACCACCACAAAATGGCAAATTACAAAAAACCTGACTAAACACCAAATTACCTGAATCTTAAAACGCAAGAAAATAAAAGAAATGAAATAATAAGGAGTCCCTACAAAAAGCATGAAATAATAAATTAAATTTAAAATTTAAAAAACCCCCGTCACAAAATAATAATAAAAATAGTATGAATGTAAAAAGCCTAAAACAATTTCAAAAGAACTATTGAAAAATAGCCACAAATAGAACAAAAAAGGTATAAACGTGAAACACTATAAAAAGAAAAAAATAACCTTGAATTTATGACCCTACGTAAGTACGTATGAACTTTTTTTGATTAAATGTTGTCCCGTCCGGGGACCGCTACTATTTTAAGCTTTAACAGAACGCTAATAATTATATGCTATTTTTTCAATAGTTTTTTTAAGTTGTTTTAGGCTTTTTACATTCATACTATTTTTATTATAATTTTGTGTCGGGGGTTTTTTAAATTATAAATTTAATTTTTTAGTAGCCCAAAGAATCAGCATTGCTATTCAACGTGGTAATAGTATATAGTGTTAATTACATATAGATAATTATAACAGAGCTTGATCGACACCATGCGCAATCATTGTGGAATCTTCATGACCAGGGAACAGTATATCAAATTCGGGTATACAATTGAAAACAAGATCGTGTTCAACAACCATCCCAATAACCCCTCCCTCATTGAGAGACTATGGTTTATGTGTTTATGTGTACCAAAATTCCACGCTCATAGTTGTTGAGACACCAAAACTACCCGAGCCCGAGGCTATTACCCATCTCGTGCATGCGGGTGTGCTTTTAGATATGCGAGATCGGTCCACTGCCACTTGGCAGTCCACTAGATGCCCTCTAACTAGACGTACGCTTTCGCTAAGTATTTTATGCTCATGCAACACCAATCCAAAATCCCAGCAGTGCGAAAGAGGAATCTTTTAATAGGTTGCATAATTATAGTGACTAAAAACACAATTATAAGGTGTTTTGGAGTTTGGAAACAGAGGTTCCGATGTCTACTACATCTTTTACATTTTTCAATGACACACTACAACTATGTAGTACACGGTTGTAGTGTCTCATTGGAAAATGTAAAATTATACATAATAGTAGCACTCGCTATATTATATTGTCGACATGAATGAAGACATTGATCTGTCACTTCATCAAATCGTAGTTTCCGTTTTAATACGTATAATATGTAAACATGGTATTTTACGAACCTTTTTGCGACCGCTGTATTTTTGTTTTCTACTATGGAAACAGCTCCTTCATACAGCTTTTTAATAAAATCGGAAAAGTAAAGTGCACGAATTTGATTACAAATGATGACCGTGTGGTTATTATGTAGGTAAAATGACAAATCTTTTATCTAGTAAAATGACCATACCTTTTCTAAAGTGTCCCAATTTGCAGATTGTTTTCTTTTTGCCTTCAAGAGTTTACTATTTATGTTATTATTCGCCATTATTATAGTATTTAAGAACCAAATTATTTAAAGTGTCAAATATAGTTGGGACACTAGTTTGACATATGAAATGTGCGTTGCGTTCTTAAAAAAATCCGGTCGGCTACAAATATAGATAATAATACCTTCACATGCATTATATTGCTACAGTTTTATTCAAAGCCAAAGTCAAATCATTTATTTCAAATAGGCACATAAATAGTGCATTTTATGTGCCTATTTGAAATAGATGACATAAAATGCACTATTAGGGCATTATTTAATTTCAACATTTTAAAGTATAAGTTAGTTAAAATATTGCCTCTATTTCATCGTCTAGTATTCAACCCCGTAATAATAAATGGTAAGCAAATTCAGTGCTACCAACACAAAGATACAGCTTAAAGCGACTCTACCCATGCTGTTGTTTCGGATTAACTTTTTAATATCAGTGAATATTAAGATAAAAGGGTGACGAAGAACGAGGTGAGCATCGCCAAGTCGAGCCTTACTATTCTCTTTATCGTTTTGCTTTACAACAGAAAATGGCGGTTTTATAAATCGTAAATTGTACCGCTTGCCGGGGATTACAACAGAGCTGACTCTACCGATAATAAAATGTCGACACGAAAGAGATTGCGGGAAAACGTTGGTCGGAGCTAATAGTCACTGCAGTCTCTTTAATGGGGTGCCTATCACCAATGGAAATGCGCCAATCTTTGCTATTAATTCGTTTAGAAGAACTATTGACTAGAATGGCTTTTGAAATAACTTTTTCACTGTGAAAAAGGGAGAACTAATTTGGATGGTCATAAGTTTAATAAAAAAAATTAAGACAAACCCGACTTACTAATACAAAAAAGGAAGGAGGATAAAAAGGAATGCATTAGCTAGAAATTGCTATTATATGTTCTGAAGTAGGAATAAAAAGGAATGCATTAGCTAGAAATTGCTATTATATGTTCTGAAGTAGGAAACATGATAATAAAATCCTATTCTGTTTCTCATATCTCGTCGGTAAGCGGAGGCGGTCAAGGTTGTGTCACAAGGTGACATTCACGTCGTACAAATGGCAGATCCCAAAATGGCGCTAAACTACAGATCACATCCAAAGAGATTGGAATGGTTCCAGTTTCGGCCCCTATTATTGCAAATGTGATCTGTATTCACTGAACAAAATTGCTTTACTGGTACTCGTTAGGTGTGTGATTGGACCGAAATAAAAGAGTTAAATTGCACACCGTACAGCGTGCAGCTATTTGTAACGACTTGTTATACGAGTACTAGAAGTTTACAACGTAATTTAAAGAAGCGATAGTAAATAACTTGATCCATTTCTAAGTTGCAGTTCTGCTACTTGCAACTTTAAGCTGCTTAAGTCAACATGAATATAGACGAAATGTTATCTCTTGGAATATTTTCGTCGTATTTCGAATTCCCCAAGCTTTCGTAGAAGGTAATAAATAATATTTATAGTACAGGAGCCTAACACCTCATTCGGGGCCGCTCTACCGTCGAGTTATGAAACTTTCCCGGATTTATAAGCAAAGAGTTAGCTAACAACTAAACATGTATCACGAAACGATCAACTTTTGCGCAGGTTAACCTCGAGAAATTTTCCTCTTGAAGAATTTTCATTTTATCGACACCGAAACTGCGGTATTATAGCAGTTTTGCCGCAATACTGCACATAACGTTACAGATTACAAACCCATTATAGTATCCGGTTGACGATGGGAGTACCTACTCATATTATATGTAGGAAAGTTTGCGGCGTCATTTCAATAAGTATCATCATTAGGTATGGGAACTGTTGGGATATTCTCATAAAAACTCGTCATTAATAAACCCATGTCAAAAAATAGCGTTTTTAAGTGATTTGTAATTTCCCGAAACTATTATGGTTACTATTAAATCATGACTAACAAAAAGCTGTTACCAAAACGTTTTAAAACAGAATCCATAACCGCCATTTACGTGGGCCATTTGAAAATATTCGTCATGACATTTTATGGCGGCCGCCAGTTCGAGTACATACGGCGGAATTTCATTCGATTATCACAGCGCGTTTGTCGGGTTGACCGTAAAGTTTTACGTCCTCTCTTAGGATTGCGGAACCACTGTAGTAGAGCTGCACCTAATGATATTAGTGAGTATTTCTTTCTCATTGAACTGGTTTGCTTTGCTCGTTAACCGTTAATCGGAATCACAAAGGCAATGCTACACGTTAATCAAAATTGATAATAGTTCGCACTGGACCGTTGAAATCGTTTACCGAAACTTTAACTTGATTTATACAGTATTAAAGTTGTTTAAAACTTCAAGGTCATGATATTAGTGAGTATTTCTTTCTCATTGAACTGGTTTGCTTTGCTCGTTAACCGTTAATCGGAATCACAAAGGCAATGCTACACGTTAATCAAAATTGATAATAGTTCGCACTGGACCGTTGAAATCGTTTACCGAAACTTTAACTTGATTTATACAGTATTAAAGTTGTTTAAAACTTCAAGGTCGTTATTTGAAATTAAGTTCATAACTTCGGCTTTCACAGGGACTATCCGTGCTTGACTTTGAATTTTGGTTTACAGTGAAATAAATGTTGTAAACTTGCAGAATAGCTATAGATAAATCTCAGATATAATTATAACTCCTTGAAATATTGTAATCGGTACCTTCATAAGGGTTGATAGTCAAAGCTTAAATAAGATTTTTTTATTAATAAAACTTACTTGTTTGTAATAAACAACCAACAGCTTCATGTCCTGTGTAATATGTTTTGAAAGTGACAGGAATTAGGTTACATCAAAGTTTATGAGTGGTAATCTTTAAGCCATTCGGAGATCAGCTTGAGGCTGTTTTGAGAGACCTCTCTCTGCCAGGCATTAATATGGCCGCATCATCGGCAAAAGTGTCTGTTAGGACATTTCTATCTAATGGCAAGTCGGTAGTAAATAACAGGTACAGGGTGTGACCCAAGACAGTGCCCTAAGGTACTCCGTCGTGGATCGCACGTAGATTTTCGCTTCACTAGGAAGAATCTCTTACTAAGGTGGAAGCGCAGAAACAGATTGATTTTTTTGTCACACATTTTTTTTGTTCAGTGCACCTTGGCAGTCTTTCTGGACATTTCGCAGGCTTTGGATCGGTCTAAAGCCTGTGAAGTGTCCAGAAAGACTGCAAAGCAGTATACCTTATTTTAAATAAAATTTCTTTAACTCAATTAAAATAAAAAAAATAATCCCTACTTAGGGTATGCTACATTCATCAAATCTCATAAAAATCACCGTTTATTTAATCTGCAATACGCAAACATAACGCCACAAATTTGCTCTACGCATGCATATCGCCACTTTGCACACGGACATTACGCACGCTACAAATGCATTAATTATTATATTGAAAATGGCGAAATCTCAAAAAAAGGCTTGACATCTCAGGATATTCGAGATCGAGGTTGCATTTCCTACTATGAACTAGCCTAATTCCACTCATACCTGTCTATGTTCGTCTTTGATGGAATCTTGTTCCAGTTGTCGTGGAAATGAATTTGACGACTCTATCGACCTTTAACTCCATCATTCTAAACACATGAGACCAAATTGAATTTTGATGTATCATTCAAAATTCAATTTGAATTTTGAATTGAATTTTGATGTATCATTCAAAATTCAATTTGAATTTTGAATGATACATCAAAATTCAATTTGGTCTCATGTGTTTACAATAAATATTAGTAGGCATATAAAACAAGAAAATATCGAATACTACGACTACTAATATAATCTTAAAAATAAACAGTAGGTACTTATTTATATAGGTAGGTATTTATTTACCTCGAACAGTCTTAAAAACTAAGCGCATTTTTCTTAATTTGTACTTTTATCTGTCACGTCTACCTCAGTAGGTAAGAGCTGAATTATGAAGGCTCTGAATTTTGTATCCATTTTAATTATACTCGCCTGGAGACGCAATTTGATGATATTCATGATAAAATTATTCTCTCAAGAAAAGTGCTGAGATTTTTTACGTTGATTCTCAGAGTGTAACGTTACCATTTTACTAGGTGCAAATAATGAAAAAATGTTAACTGAATCTACATAGGTACTTATTAATTTGCATTATGTAATTATTGATGTTAGTAAAGAGTGCAGGTCCTTTCTGTTCATGCCTATTCTGGAATTATAGCTCATCGCGTTTATCATTGACCAAATACTATGGTATATCAATTTAGAATTATATATCATCTAAAGAACAACAATTTGCTCTTCACATTGTGTGAATGTGCTCTATGCAGTAAAATTGAATTTTAAAATGAAAACCATCATCTTTACAAAAATATATGTCAATAATATAAAAGTTTTTGTAAGTATTATCAGAATACCGTTGTTTTCTGAATGAATAAAATAATATGTATTATGAGTTTAATATAGGTGTACATTTTACAACAGTTTACGTAAGCACTAGTCATTAAGCGATTTTC
Organism: Apamea anceps; assembly: GCA_951799955.1. Lineage (NCBI taxonomy): Eukaryota > Metazoa > Arthropoda > Insecta > Lepidoptera > Noctuidae > Apamea > Apamea anceps. Next base: position 17,687,849 of record OX637500.1, on the reverse strand, counting down.
GTTAAACCATTTTATTTTAATAAGCCGCCGTTTCCGGGTAATAAAGTAAAGATTTGCCTTACTCTTATTGCATTTATAGTAAAGTAGTGAAGGCCAAACGGACCCTAGCTCCTTGGCCGCCTTTTTCCTGAATTGAGTTTACTTTGCGAGTGCCTAAAGATCGCGACGTGGCCGGCGAATATTGCGTAAAATCAATCACAACACTGAACCCGCCCTCCGTTCGGGGGTTTGGCGAAAAATATAAGAAATTTTCTTCGTCAACGTGTATAAGATGGGCGCTTAGATTGCCTTTTAAAGGTAAACAAAACCTTTAACTTTTGCAAGGTAAATCGCTGTTTATTTTTCGAGACATCTTTATGTATTTAGGCACGCTGCCGCTTTAAGTGAGAAAACTAAATAGGTGAGTTTGCATTCATTCTAACTATACTGAAATGTCCAAAAGCGGGTACAAAAGCTAGTAATTCCATATTTTTAACGGTAAAATAAATTTAGAAAAATGTTGATTTGGGTCTGTAAATCGCTATCATTGCAAGTCTATGCGGTATCCACATTTACTCCGCGACAAAACTGACCATAATCAGAAATTTTCCAACTGCATGTGTATAGGAGGTGAATACGAAGCGTATACGAATACGAGTGATCAAAATCGAACAACATTTAATATTCAGAATGCCAAAGATCAAAATCTACACGAATCGAATGAACCGACAGCGAGATTAAATCAGTATTCAATTTATTCAGGCAGTCCGTACAAGTCTTCCGGGCCTTGTCACCAAATTCTGAACATTCAACAACCAACTACATAACAACTGTGGCACTAGTAGACAGTGTAGTAATTTGGTTCTCAAAGTTTTTTGCCTAAAACTTCGAACAGTACGAGAATACTGATTTGTACCCTAGGTTAGTAGTGACTAGGTAACTATTACATTATATGAAAAAAAAAATATGCGTGTTCATTTGCCATATTTTACAGAATTTTCTTCTTAGGTATACAATATATCAGCTACAATCTTCCATCTCAAAAATTTATAACTAGAGAAGGCTGTTGAGAAAACAAGAAAACAAAGTGTAAAGGTAAACAAAACAAAGGCTTTGAACAATAATTTTTCATACACAATTTTACATACCTATACGTGCTCACACAGTAAGTGCCACTCTAATTTTTGCGCTCATAATCAAATTATTGTGAGATAAGGTTTAAAAATAAATATTATGTCGAGCGGCGCACTCATTCAAACCGAAGCCCACAATATCAAAATGTGAATTTATTGCAAGTAACAGGCAAATTGATATTTATGCACTGTCGTAAATTGTTCCGAGGGAAAGAAACCTTCACCTGAGTTCCCAACGTGCCCTTAAATAAATAAGAGGGCGCGGTATTAGTCTAGTTAACTGGCTTTACAGGCCACCTCCAGATTATGGCCGCCCGGTACACTTGGGAACGGACACTTGCCGTTTTACTGTGTTTTAATTAAATTTATTTTTAAACTCTCAAAATTACAGGTCGGTGGTCAAGAAGAAAGTAGAGGCTCGTAGATAAAAGTGTTAAACTTTACTAAGACTGCTTATAAAGTAGCCTTCTTTTAGGAGTTTGTTCTATTATGATTATATAATTAGAGTAAAATAATTAGAATTAAAGATTAGAGTTGGAAAAAAAATCGTTCAGTAACTCATGGTTTTATCTATATCTAGGTATACTAATATTATTATAAAGAGGTAAAATTTGTTTGTTTGTATATAGGGGGTAGTATCTGGAACTACCAATCGGATGTTTTAAATACTTCTTTGCATTTGATAGCCTAATGAATGAATTTAACATCACGCTATGACTCTTAGGAAAGAGCAAAAATAAAAAAAGTCAGAAAGAACGCTAAGCGAAAACGCGGGCAGATGATGGGATGGGTGGGTCGGGATAGCAAGAAATTTCACGCGGACGAAGTCGCGGCCAGAAGCTTGTAAGCAATAAAATTAAAAGTTCTGCCAAATTCCTCCCTTTTTTCACCTATGACGAGTGCCTGCAAGGTTTGGGAAGGAATTTAATGTAGCTGAAAACGTAAAATTTACTGGGCAGTTACTGAGATCAAATGAGAATCGTTCAATCCCCGCTGGGATATAGAACCCTAATTATATAATAGCATACTCCAATAGAGGCTATCAGTCGAATGCCATTGTTTTTATGTCGTCGGGGTTCGTAATTAATTCCACAAGTCATGGATCTGATAGAACATTATTTACTTTGAGTTATTAGGGTCTCAACTAGTACCCTCAAGGCTTTTTAAGGATTCGCCTTGGCTAAGGGCTATCGAAGAAGTTGTATTAATTTTAACTCATAAACAATAATGAATCAATGTGTAGAAAACGGGAATGATAGTTTGAAAGAAGTTAAGGAGATTTATAAAGAATGGAAGAGAAAGGCAAAAAAGGCGGTAGCATTTTCGAGGGCTAAGGCGCGGGAGAAGTTGTATGACTCACTGGACAGCCCTAGAGGCCAGAAGGAGCTCTACCGGATTACAAAAGCAAGATAAAGGAGAACGAGAGATATTCTTCATATTAAATGTATGAAAGACGACGCCGGTAAGGTTCTGTGCAAAGATGATGAATTAAAAGAACGATGGAAGGTTTATTTTGAAAAGCTAATGAACGATGAGAATAAATGGGATGGTTTGCTTAAAGAGGTACAAGTAAATATGGGTTTGGTGAGGGAAATTAGCATGGATGAAGTAAGAAAGGCAGTTCAAGGTATGAAAAATGGGAAGGCTATGGGCCCAGATGATATACCAGTAGAAGTATGGAAGTGTTTAAAAGAAGATGGATGTATGTGGCTGACTTTATTCTTCAATAAGTTGTTGCATGAAGGAGGGATCCCAAAAGAATGGTGCAATAGTTCGCTAGTGCCCAACTTCAAGAATAAAGGTGATATACAGGACTGCAACAACTATCGAGGGATAAAGCTCATGTCACATAGTATGAAGGTATGGGAGAAAGTAATAGAGAAAAGACTGCGAGAGGAGAGTGAGAGTACCCCAAACCGGTTTGGGTTTATGCCAGGTCGAGGAACAATGGACGCCACTTTTGCACTCCGCCAAGTATGCGAGAAGCACAGACGTGCACTTAAGAACTTGCAGATGGTGTTCATTGATCTGGAGAAAGCGTATGATAGGGTACTTCGGGAAGTGCTGTGGTGGGCCTTGAAAGAGAAAGGTTTGCCCGGGAAGTATATAGAGTTAATTCATGCTATGTACAGTCGATCTCGTACCTACGTCCGATCGACTGCTGGCAATACCGACGAGTTCAACGTGGCTGTAGGCTTGCACCAGGGATCGGCTTTAAGTCCTTATCTCTTTCTGTTGATTATGGACGCTCTGACGGCGGACATACAGGAGGAGGCACCCTGGTGCATGCTGTTTGCCGATGACATTGTTCTTGTCGGTGAAGATGGATCTGACATCCAGAGCAGATTGGAGAAATGGCAACAGAAGCTGGAGGATGTTGGCTTGAAAATCAGCAGAACTAAAACTGAACATATGTATGTTCTGCGATTTCGGCGGTCTCTCTCAGTTCTAGAGCCATAGCGCTTGATGGCGCGCTTCTCCCAGTCTGCTCCGACTTTCTGTATCTCGGTTCACTCGTGCAAAGCGATGGCGAAGTAGATCGGACGGTTAAGCACAGAATTAACACTGGATGGATGAAATGGCGGCAGGTCACGGGAACAATCTACGACTCTCGCATTCCCCTTAAACTTAAGGGGAAGATATACAAACCACGGTTAGACCTGCTGTCTTGTATGGATTAGAATGTTGGGCCACAAAAGGGATGAATGAAAGGCAATTGCATGCAGCTGAGATGACAAAGCTGAGAGGGATGTGTGGTGTTACACGAATCGATAGAATAAGAAATGAGTATATAAGAGGAAGTCTGAAAGTGGCACCGGTAACTGAAAACTTGTGTGGAAACCGGTTTGCATGGTATGGGCATGTCTTACGGAGGAATGAGAAAAATGTTGTGAGGAAAGTTTTGAGTATGAATGTCGACGGCTATAAGAGTAGGGGAGAACAAAGAAACGATGGATGGACTGTGTGAATGATGATAGGATTAGAAAGGGGGTGACTGTCGCGATGGCGGCTAATAGAGAAGTATGGAAGAAAAGGACATGTTGCGCCGACCACAAATAAATTGGGATAAGGGCAGGAGCATGATGAAACAATAATGAATATTAATGGCGTTTACTGTGCGCACGAAAATAAACTTGCTAATTCTTAAGATTGAACTTTTTTAAACAAGCACGAACTTTTAAACATCAAGTGATGAATGTTCGTGGCCAAGGGTCCTTTGCTAATTGATTTATATTAAACTTTACAATCGTGCCATCCCATTATGTATAAAATAAACATTTTAACATACATTTAGTACGCACATAAAATTATTCAATGGCTCAACGATTTGATGAAACAGGTACGTAACCTTCGGAATTGCTAATATTGGAAGCCCAGGTATTCATTATTATTGAAACTTTGTTATCGTAAGTAGGCTTTTACAAATATGTATCTAAAACGAAACAGTGCCTTATGTGTATGTTCATGAAATCAACTAATATTAAAGGAATTTGTTTTCTCTTTTTTCTAGATAAGAAGATACATAATTAAACAGCATGCACATAATAAGAATACTCAGTTCTCTGGATTAAACACTGGTTGGTTATTTATGGCCAACCGTTGTTCTAATCTCTGCCTCATTCAACATCAATGCCATTTTGTGTCAATAAACAATATGGAAGTGATATTATAATATATATTGTGTTTAGGCGTCAATCAAAGGGCTACTAAGCTGGAGGATAAAACACTAGTACGCAGGAAAAGGGGAATAAAATGGCCGACTGAAGCCTTTTTGTCCGCCCATCGAATCCTTTGATCCCGCAGTTAGAAAGCTTTGTTCTTGTTATTCTATCACACGATCAGGTTTCAAACAGTTCGTGTACACACGCGTTTATCACAGATTATCAACTTTCAAAGTAATACGACGGTTAAGAAGTGTCATACCTACATTAATGTGCGTATATGTTCAGGGCGGCCAATTTATGTCACAATAGCCGAAAAGGCAAAAAACAATATTCTTACTTTTTTCAAATAATAACCTAATTCAATGTTAAGCTTTAATCTTTTCGTAAAAATGGTTCATAATACCTTTTCTAAATCTTTATTCTTTTATTCGAAGTCAGATCGATCTTTAACCTCATTTCACTATACCCGCAGGCATCTTTAGTTTTTCATGTTTAATTTTATACATTACAGTTTCTAGTTAATTGTGATAAGCAATATGGTTTTAAGTAACTATTTACACTAGGTACTAAATAAAATAAAAGACTTACTAACTATATAAATAAATATAACAACAAAATGATATTTAGGCGTCGAAGTACTCGTCCGCATCGCTGTTATCCGGAAACGTGCCCAGAAGACTGGCAGCATTGCCACGTTGAATGGCAATGCTAATTCTTTGGCCAAAGAATTTCCAGCCCTCTGTTCACGTGAAGTGTCGATCAGCCAGCGAGAAAATTCTTTAAAAAGGAGACGTGCACTCGGGCCCCATTACCCGGACGTTTCGACAAGTTAATTTCGTTTTAAGTGACCAAAAATATGTATGCTTAGTCATGTTACGTACTCAATAGAAAATAATCTTAATAAAAAACCCCGGAAGCCAGGGTAAACCTAGATTTTAGCTAGCTAGAAGTACGCAAGCAAATTGTGGAGTACATAGGTCCTCATCTGCCTAGCCTTTTCCATCTATGTTAGGGTCGGTTTCCAGTCTAACCGGTTGCAGCTGAATACCAGTATTTTACATGGAGCGACTGCCTATCTGATCTCCTTAATCCAGTTACTGGGTAATACGATACTCCTTGGTAAGACTAGTTGTCAGACTTTCGGGTTTCTGAGGACCTGTTGACAGTCTTTGACAGTCGTTACGACTGTCAAAGATCGACGAATGACAGCTGGGAACAACGGCTTAGTGTTCTTTCCGAACCACGGAGTTTCCGGGTCTTGGTATGTGAATATGGTCACCCATCCACGGACCAAACACGGCAAGCGTAGCTTAACCTGATCAATCGACCCGTGCGGCTGTTATTACTTAGCTACAAGCCTCTCCCTATACGGAGTACATAGGTATAAAGTCCGAATGATCATTAAAACAAATTCGAGTGTTTGTCCGTGTTTATCTACATCTTCCAGATGTAACTGAACAGGGTGCCTTAATCTAGTTACTGCGACCAACTTGATTTTCGCTCGCTCTGCCACCCACCCATTTCACGTGCTCAAAAATGTTTTAACACTAAAAATTATCCAGCCAGCTTTAGGTAAACCTAGGTGTGTATGAATAAACGCTAAAGTAAAAGGGTTAAAGGGTTTATTCATTCTCCTAGTATTATTCGTAACATAATATACTACACAAAAAATTAAATAAATAAGGGTCGCAATATTGCATTCACGTTAAATAAATACGGTTAAAATTTTATATATTGCTTGTGCTCTAACGAAAAATGTGAAGATCCCGCAGCCGGGTTGCAATGTGCAGAAATGTAACATATTGGGTTTGCGGACCGCAACAGTGCATAGCAATGCTAAGTTATATTCAAATGCCTACGTCACTACAGCCTTCCACTAACAATTTTCAATGTTAACATAATGTTAAATGTTAAAAAACCAATTTGTTAAAAACAGTGCTTAGGCGTAATTATATTATGTACTTAAACTACGTATAGTACGATCATTAAACACAATAAGATTTTCTTTTACAAACATAAACCCATGGTTCATAATATTATGGTAAGTAGTTCTAGAGGCAAAACTGTAAATAATGTTTAATATTTATTGGCTCCCTAATATGGGTACCATGACAAAAACACCAATCTGCAAATAATAAGGCCTAGGTGCTCTGATCTTAAATCAATCAAATCAAATCAATCAAATCAAATCGTTAGCATGCATGTATATTAAAGAATTAATAAATAAATACCAAACGCCTTTAAAGAACTACCTTTGCTTATGTTTTAAAAAAAGCTGATTCAGTGGCTGAAAGAAAAATGTTTTTTCATACCACTTGCTCAAAAAAGTGACATTCTATGCCACAAAAAGCGAACATAACAATAGTCATTTTTAATCTGTTAAAAACAGGGAAAGAAAATTGTACTGAATTTCATTCATCCTCTAGGGGGAGAATGTGATTTAAATTTGGAATACTTACTGAAATTTATACTGAACTACATCTATGTTTACACCATTGAGTTTGTATATAAAGCATTATACATCTTTTTGAAAAAGGAATACGCATTTATTATGCAGTTATGATTATTAAATAAAGTTACGAAAACCGACGAGGCCGTATGAGCTTGATGCCTTTGCTTTTCCGACAAAAAAATATTAGTCTAGGAATTTACCGCGTTTTTGTTTTCATCAAATACATAAACGTTAAGTTTATTTTTTCGCAAATGGTACGAAAAGTAGAGTATTTTCCTCGGTGATAAAGCTGTCTTAGTCTTGGGTGACCTTAAATCCCTTGCTACACTCAGGACTCGTCTTAAATCCCTCGCTTCGCTCGTGATTTAAGCTTTTAACACCCTCGCTACGCTCGGGAGTAAACCTCGAGTCCTTCGTTACGCTCGCGATTTAAATCGTCACCCGCGACAGAAGACACTGCTTTATCCACTTGGTTAATAATCTACTATTACACTGTTAATAAATTTGTGTCACATGTCTAAGAAAGAAAGTAATAATGTCAATAAATTTGGTTTATATATATTTTATTTATTTTTTAATTTGACATTTACTTACTATTATTATTTTTATTTTGACATTATAACAATATTCATGGACATTGACATTTCAATTAATACATAAAATCTGACATTGCATAATATTCATATTGGTAACTGATGTAATCTTAGGACATTTTTGAATTATGTAATGTATTGTGAAATTAAATATTTGCAATTAATTTATTTAATCAGACATTTTGTAACGTTTATAGTGATAACTGAAGGAATATTATGACATTTTTAATCATTTAATGTGTTCTAGAATTAAAGATTTGCACACCACATGTAATGGTAGAATGTAAATGGGCCACATTTATATTAAGATCATACTACTTTGTACACCTACATTTTGGAAAATAAAGTATTATTATTATTTCCTTTTTTCCATTACATTTTTGCCAAGCAAATCTTTTATGTTAAGTAAAGAAGAGCCTTAAGATCCCTAAAAGAGCTGAGAATAACCTCTACAAACAAAGTTTAAAACCGCTAATTATGTCGACTTCAAAGAAGTTTTAATGTTGTAGGTACTTGGCAAGTAATTTGACATTAAACTTCTATAGAAGTATTCCCAACGAGTTTATACTATGAACCTCATTAGCAAAGCGCCGTGCACGGATGAATCAATTTTCACTTTCTACGATTAGATGAAAATTAACACTTTATTAGTTTCGTAGTTCACAAATAGGTTAAAGGAAGTAGGTCGTGGTAAGGCAACGAGCGTAAAAATAAATAATAAATAAATAATAAAAAAACGTTAACGTAGAATCAGTTTTTATAAGAGAAATTAATTACTGTAAATCAATGAAGGAAACTACGATGCAACGACAAGTGCACAATAAATACAATATTCCCTATTTATTGCAAGCGCTGCAACCAAATGTTTGTAGTAAAAATACTTGTAGTGGATGAGGGCACATAATGGAGTAAGTTAATATTTAATTGGAACTTCTCCAAGTTGCCACGATGACTTTTAAGCGGGCTCTCTGTCACAAACTGGGAAAGTGCGCCACCCCGCGAGCAATTCCCTTGCCTTTTGATGTCTTTATTAAGTGAATCATGAACTTTAGTTGATTACATTATAACAGAATTCGTACTACTCCTCGCTTCGTCATCGATCTTCACCCATCATTTTATTAATTATTATTGTTCAAAGTTTTTACTGGTCCACCCCTTATTACAATAATATTATGTTCTTCAAATTCAAGCGATATGATATCTAGTTACGACTTTTCGGTTATTCATGTTGTGTGCCCCCGATCAGGCCTGATGGCATTTACATCGGCAAAAATTACGCAGGTTTACTCAACTTCGTTCGTTCTAATGCTTATAGACCTTCTATTTTATGCTGTGAGTAGTAAGTCAATAAGTGAATTAAATTAAGTATTTTTCTAAGTGGATACCGTCGATTACGTAAACGAATGTCATTTCGCACGAGACAGTAACTATGTAATGACCAACCGACACTACTATTTTAAAAATATACCTAATATATTTAAAGCTTCAATAGGTACATGAACAAACGAACATGAAGAATAATTATTAGAATTTCAAGGTTATCGTTTCAAAATACGGTTACGTTTTATAATGTTTTTACGTAGCCGAAAACATCGACGTAAGAGTTAAGTACTTGTTACCAGTAAATAAAATTTTGTTACTAAATTCACTGGTCCATTGTGTCCATGACTAAAGCATATTTTTAACCGACTTCTAAAAAAGGAGGAGGTTCTCAATTCGGATGTTTGTATTTTTTTTTTTATGTTTGTTCGCGCATAACTCCGTCGCTTGCCAACCGATTTGAAAAATTCTTTTCTGTTGGAAAGGGTATACTTTCCAAATGGTCCCATAGAAATTTCATCAAAAACGGTTTAGTACTTTGGTTTTTAAACCAAAATTACTGGTAAAAATTACAACTAAAAAGTGAAAAATAAAAACTTTTTTTGCAAAAAAAAACAACCGACTTCCAAAAACGACACTACAAAGTGAAAAATAACTTTAATTTCAGAAGTCGGTGGCAAACAACGAAAATGCGAACCCAACGACACCGACTTCCGAAATTTAAGTTATTTTTCACTTTGTAGTGTTGGAAGTCGGTTGTTTTTTTTTGCAAAAAAGTTTTTTTGCTCTTTGTTCTTTTTAAAGGCTCGTGTTATGTTATCTTTCCACCACCCTTGTTTGAATGGTAGAGAATGCCTCGGGCATTAAGCCCAGTTGCTGCGGCTGCGGCTATTTGCGTTGCGCATGAAGTTAATATAAACTACATTAGAAAAATAAATAGTAATATTAAAAGTGTCTGGGGCTCGTATCGATTTAAAAAAGAATCAATTGATTTTCAGTCAACAAAAAGTGACAAAAATCACTCTATAACCCAATAACGTATGAAATTTTCTGCCTAACCTACATTTGTCACCAATGCAGTCAGCTTGAAATTGAATTGACATCAATCAACTCGTTATAGAACTTTCGTTCTCTTCGTTTGTGTTAGTATGTGCCTGTTGCATATCCTGATCATGACAACGGCTTCAACGAATTTCAAATTAATCTCATAGGTACTTACAACGTGTGAGTAACGCGGTTTTACTAACTAAACCGGGAAACTAATAAACTGCACGGAGTCAACTCTACTTGGGCACTTATAGTTTGAATGTCGGTTTACTCACTGAGTATGTGACACCTTCAGAACCAAAGCTTAAGCCGACGAATTGACTATTAAATTGGTCAGGTGTGGGTTATATACCTAAATATTATTTGAAGACCAGGAGAGTCACTTTCCGTTTTCTACTTAAGAAATGGGTTTTTAAATAACGAAAAAGGCTTCAATATTAAGTACTTACGTACTTTTTCCTGTATCTTGAGTTGTAGCAGCAAAAATAGAGTAAAGAATGAAATAAAAAAATGAATCGAAGAATTTGTTACGTTTGATCATTGGTACAGGTCACAGACAGAAAGTAAAGAAACTTCAGAAAAGTTACTTACAGTTTTTATTTAAATTAAATTATCTTACATTTCTGAGTACGGGGTTTTTATTAAAGAAATGTACTCGTATAGATAGGTAACATGCCTGAAATTAAATGGCCGGTTTAGAGCTGTAATACCCACCTAATTAATAAGTCTGTGACTGTACAGCCTATTATTTAATATTTCTCATGAGTAATGAGTATCGCTGTTAGAAGGCAAATCCTACCTATGTCATTGGACAAAAATGTTAGTCTCTGAATTTGTGTTTTACTAGGCATCGTTCTGCTAGCCGGCTATCTGCACGTTTCTTCGCGGCATTATTGAATAAATTGAATTCCTATGCGTCGTTGCCTTGAGAAGCTTCCATGATACCAATTTAAAAACGTATTTTATTCATAATGGTATGTTCAGTACATTTGAAATATGTATAAAAGTAAAGGAGCCGGCTAGCTTTTATACTCGTGTGTAATATGGGTACCTACGCTTGTTCAGCTATCTATTCTATTACACAAACACTACAACGTCATGTTAACTCCCTAGACTTACAATCTTAAAATATATAGTCCCAAGAAGTCCTTGGTTTCTTCTTAGAGGCCCTTTTACTAATATTGTTAACAAAAAAAATTGAATTCATCATTAGAGTGCATTATATAGTAGTATTCTGGTAGCTTTGAGGAATTAGGCCCCTATATTTCGCCTCATTTTCGTTAAACTAAATTACCGATACCTTTACTTAAAATAAAGGTAACTGGAAGTTGATACCTTATTTTGTTTCAAATAGAACTCCTGCGTTGCGAAGGGGCAATAACAAATACTACATCTAAGTTCCGTCAAAATAAAATGTTTCTCGTAAAATCAATTTCGGTGAAACACCAGACCGCGTCTTCTTAATCCAATTTGTAACCTATAAGCAAGGTTATTGGAATATAGGGTTGGAATAGAACGAAAAGAAAAAAAGATCCTATCAAATAAAATTGGTGTCGCAATAGGGGTGACGAAACAAACCGCGGATGCCAACCCGTGCTGGGCTCCGTACGAGCCATACCGACAAGGGTTTTTCCTTCACTAATATCGTCAGTATCTTTGATTATTTATTTATTATATTTCAGCGTACATATTAGGCGTAGATATAGTCAGTTTGATTGTGCTAAAACGACAAAAGCTGACACTAAGGCCCCTCGCCCACGGCGACTTTTTGTAGCGATGCTGTTGCTCGTTTGCATCGATACAGTCGCGATGCGGTCGCTAGCTGTTTGCCCTCGCCCACACCACGATTCTCAGTCACGATGCAAACACGATACTGTCGCGCTTCTGTCGCGGTGCAAACGCGATTCAGTAATGGCACAAAAATGCCACAGTTGCAAGATGGACTCCGTTGAAGCAACATTAGTCACGTTGTCTTAGGTGCTGCTTTTAAGTAAGCAGCCGAAGCGTGGACAGCCGATGCGTGGGCATTGAAAGCGGTCGCGCGTTTTCATTGATACAGTCGCGATGCTGTAGCACGTTGGCATCGCTTCTATAGTACGTTGCAAATGCGACTAATGCGCGTTAGTTTATGCGTTAGATTACGCGTTAGATGCTGTCGCGCGTTTACGAAACGCGCGACAGCATCGCTACAAAAAGTCGCCGTGGGCGAGGGGCCTAACAACCTAAGTATAAACTGTATGTACTAGAAAGTACCTACTAAGACCTAATCTCCCAAAAATCTGCACTCCCAAATTATGCCGATATTAAAACGTGCAATTTGCAGAAAGTTATCTTGTACAATACCTGAGTGGTAAAGTGGAAAGTTTCTTAGAAAGTTAAGAAGTTCAGCTAACTATTAGCATTGCTCATAATCGTCGCGTTCGAGGACTCGGAGAGTTTTGTAACAATCCTCGCAAAAGGTTAACAAAGCCACAGAACCGTTGGCAGGGTGACAATCGAGAAGTTTTAATTCTACCATTTCAAACTGCAATTATTGCCTGAACTTTGGGGGGTGAGAAAATAGCAGTTGTAATCAATCAGATACGTCAGAAGTAACTTGCGAAACGATGAATAGCGCGGAGCGAAGGTAGTCATAAATCTGTGTAGATGTTTGAGTAGTGTAATATTCTGTTTTACACCTTGGCATATATGCAAAACTGCTCGGGGCAGCGGGGCTGGCTCACATCGCACTCGATAAGTTTATAATAGATTTTGGGGCGCACACGGCAGCTCAAGCAGCTGACGTCATAAGCCATTAGTCGACCGACGACAGTGGAAAACCTCAAGGGTCACGAGTTCAGACGCGACACATGGTGAGAATAGTCCGGGTGCGGACGAAACTTTCACCGCATCTCTCCCCGCACATTTATCTCTTAACAGCGAAACTGTTTTGGATATCCTTTTGCGCGTTAGCCACCGAACGGCCTAAATAGGTCGCAATTTACTGCACATGTTTTTTTCGTCTCTTGTTTAGTCGAACAAAATATGTGCAAAGGATAATTACTTCATAGTAACCTTTTCCTAACTATATTGGGGTCGGCTTCCAGTCTACCCGGAGCCTAAACACCAGTATTTTACACCGAGCGACTGCCTACCTGACCTTTTGTAATAAGTTGTATTTTAACTTGGTAAGAGTAGTTATCAGACTTACGGGTTTCTGATTACCCGTAACAACTGTCAAAGTTCTACAGATGGCAGCCGGAACCAACGGTATAACGTGCTTTCCGAGGCACTGACAGGTCTGGATATGTCATGGGTAACAAATTCACGGAAAGTCTGAACAGGAATACCTTCTCCAGACTGCACCAGACCACCTTCTCCAGACTGCACAAGTATATTTTCAAAGAATCAAGTATCATCCATCCAATTTAGACTCCATTAAAATAATTTCAGCTCAATATCTGCTGCACTAATGCACTAAAAAGTCATTTTGTGATAGCACAGTTGTTTCTCCAGTGATACTGGAGCCCGTTTGACAGTTCTTAAAACACTATAGGGTCTTCTAATTAATAATACTCTTAGAATGTGATCGTGCAAATAAATATACATAACTTTGGAAAAACTAAATCCATGTTAGAGTAAAGTGTGTGAAGAAGAGCTCGTGTGTAAATAGTAATAAAGCTATGGTTATCATTAAATCGACACACACAGGGTTATCTTATATAATGGTGTCAGAAAACTTAATATCCTGTCAAGCCATCTGCGACTATTGATTATGCCGATTGATAATACTCTAGCCGTAACTGTGTTGTTCTTCTTACGCAACGAATATTGGTGCGGATAAACCTTCCGAAATAATTTCTCTAATGGATGGTGGACATCAATTAGAGAAATTATTTCGGAAGGTTTAATATGATACTTACTTGCAATAAAGGAATCCCTATGTTTTTTCCTAGTTCTTTAATAAGACTTATCTAAATGCGACCGTTTGCGATCGGTAATAATGTCGTGATAAACAAAGACTTATAAATAATATTATTTGCTTACCTACCTACTATACCATTTCATTGGATATGTATATTATTGTAAGTATACTTTTCTGGGCCATCCACTCACGCAGAGGAAAAGAGTTTTTATTTTTTGCCTCTTCGGAGCACGCTTTGTCCCTTTTTCGTTTCGCTTGTTTTATATGGGGCGTTTAATTCGATAAAATTCGTGTGGACTCGAATTGGTTTAGGAGAGCTGGGAAATAGACTGGGATATAAATGATTCTGCCGATGTCAAAGTGAGTATAATTATTTTTTTGCTTACTTTGTGAAGTAAGAGGAATTTTCTTTTTTGTTTGAACTCGATACTATTACGGATACAGTAAATATTGATATAAGAATCATAAGGCATGAAAACCAGCCAATAGCGTGATTGAATATTATAAAGATGCCCACTATAAAATGCAAAATAACTACTCTGCGTGTGATTGAGTCTGTCGTCAAATCATTTAAATTTAAATCAACCAATGGGAACAGCTGTTATAACTTGATGGCCGGATTCACTAATCAACCAGGCTATCAGAAATCGGGGTAGACCTTCGAAAAGAATCTAATACACAATAAATAGGTAATTCTTTCTATGCGTATATTGTTTGTCTAATCAATATTTTTTATAATGTAAAACCAACGGAATTCAGATTTATAACTAGCTTATACTCGCAGCTGCGCCCGCGTGGAGGTCGGAAAATATCCCAAGAGCACGTACTACCGGGATTAAAAGTGCCCTATGTGTAAATCCAGGTTATAAACTATTCGTGTGCCAAATTTCATACAAATCCGTTCAGCCGGTTTTGCGCGCATCCCGAACATACATCCAGACAAACAGCCGACGGCCAAACATTCTTCTTTACTATTTTATTATATGTATAGATTGACTAGCCACCAACCCCTGCCAACTCCTGCTACGCACGGGTGCAACAGTGATATGTCAATATAGCGAGATATCCGTGCTATATTTAAGTTAAATATGAATGTATTATACACATAAAACTTCCAGAATAAATACTCTCAATGATGCTGAAAACCGCATCAAAATCCATGGAATATTGAACTTGATTATGAGAGCCGGGGCTGACGCGGGAGAACTTATAAATGTCCTTTCAGCCACTACGGCCGACGGATTTAACCCAATGGCTTAAATCCGTCGGCCGGAGTTATGGGCTATTATAGGCTGCCTGATTTTCAATAAAGTAGCTATCTCAAAGAACGCCCGAGAATGCGACTTTGGTATATACTATGTACGAGTACCTGTATTGCAATTATATATCAATAAATGTATTTATTCAGCTGTTCTTGGTAGGTATCTACAGATATAGATACCTACCTAAGAATTTCTGAAAAAGTTAATTAAATTATAATGTTTCACCGTCTAAAACTGTTTTATTTATCATTATTTGAAGGTGGAGGGCGAAATGAGTAAATTAAACCATAATTTCCTTCCCGACATATCTATTCAACGACGCTTCTAAGATTCTGATAAATCATTTACCAACAGGATTACTCAGACTTCAGCAACTATACCAGACCATGCAGCCGGGCCGAACCGCGTTCCGCATCGCACTCGTGAAGAGAATTAATAACGCTTCTGACGCCATGGAATTCTTGTTGGCTTTAGAACAATATGACCGTTGGGGAAACAAGCGGATAGTACTAGATTGCAATGCGAAAAACGCCAAAAGCATATTGGTCGAACATGTTCGGAAAGTGCAATTGGGACGCAGGACCTATCACTACATGCTCAGCGGACTGGTGAGTATTGCTTGTTCTGGCATCTGGCCTAGATTACAAATCCAGTTTCAATTTTTACGTTGCTCTGAAAAGTACATTTAAGCTCCACAGTTTTTTGGTACGCCACACACTGGTACCTACACCTAACAAAAATTGGATAATTGTACTCTCTTTTTCGTCGCCTCTGTATTACAATATGATCTACAAAAATACCAGCGAGCGCAATAACACAATTCCAAATTAAATAAAAATATTATGTTTAGCAGAAAGTGAAAACAGAATGAGCTTAAAGAGAATAAATTTTATATTCCGATGGTCGAAAATACATTGTGTATAAAAGTAAAGTATTCATAAATAAAGTCGTTAACGAACGATTGCATGTTCGCAAAATGTTAACGAACTAATTGACGTGTATTGGTACAATGAAGATTGTGTCGGGTTTTATTATTCGCACCGGAACAACGCAATTACTTGAAACAAGAACTTAAATTGACCCATTAACAGGTTATGGACGATCATTGGGAGAACGAAGTAACAGAATACGGCGCAGTCAATATAACTGGGTTTCGCATCGTCGACCACTCGCGCAAGATTGTGCGCGATTTCATGGACGGTTTGCGGCGAATGGACACTCGGTTCAAGGGGACCATATCGGTAAGTGCTTTCATTACCTCACACCACTAAGTGTTCGGGTATTTGTAAGTTTTGCCATCTTCGATCAAGGAGCGTGGATGATGAGCCAGCTTGAATAGATTTTCCACCTGCCGGAAAACACCTGAAAAATACATATGAATGAAATAATCGGGTCTTAATACAGTTTACTCAGGTTGCTTGAACAACGAGCTATTGCCCGCGACTTCATTTGCGATCCAGGATGAAAAGTAGCTGATATTCTTTTCCAAGTCATAAGTAGTCGAAATTTGTGAAATGGAAATGCCCATGTGGGAAATTTCATCCAAATCCGTTCAGTCGTTTTATCGTGAAACAAACAAACTCACCTTCGCATTTATAATATTATATAGTCTGGATAATGATTTTAACCAAACAGCTTGCAAGCTAATTTAGAACAATATCCCTTTGGCGACCCCAGTGGTAATGTATAATCGTGCAATTCTGATGACAATACATGTCATTTTGTAGAGATCACAGATAATATCCGCGAGAGAACTTTTTAACTTTTACGTCTCGTTTCGTATGGTTGGTGGGTTTGAAAACAAAACGTAATTATAACGATGACCTGCAATTGAATATTTGATTTCGCTTAACGTTGACCACGTTAGGTTTATTCTAAAACTAGCTGCGCCCCGCAGTTTCACCCGCATAAGTTTCGATCCTGTGGGAATATTGGGATAAAAAGTATTCTATGTGTTAATAAGGAAGAAGTAAAATATACAAACACACACACACACACACAAACATTCGCCTTTATAATATTAGTGTGATTCATGCAACAGTCAGCGTGAAGACTCAATTTTTTTGCAATTTCCCACCAGACTGTTATAAATTCAAGATATAGACTTGTGTAGGTACCATTTAATTGCCACGCCTGACCACACGGCGGGGATATTCTTTTAGAATACGTGACATGAAAAAGGTTTCACCCAGGGTTGATACCTGCGTCGCTCACATAAAAAAAAAAAACATCAACCATAAAAAATCGTTCAAAAAAGCTATATCATACTCGTATGTTTAAAAGAACCAACCAAAAAAAGCATATTATTGAGTTATTATCGCAGTAATATTAGGCCGATCATAATTAATTGCATCGTTGAACTGTCAAATTGTTCGGAATGAACTGTCAAATGGAAACTTAAAATGCATGTTAAAAATTCAAAATCATAAAATCCATGTAACAAATGATTTGTTCTTTGGCTGAGAATTAGCACGTTTCGAACGTCAATATAACATTAGTCAGAAAATAAACCCAATCCAAAAAAATATGTAACCCAAGCCCTGTTGAGACTATTTTATCCCAAAAATGTCCCGAGCTCTCATGTAAAGCAAGCTTATTTTTCGGTCAAATGATCATCGGGCAATCGGTCTTTCGTACGAACGTTCTTTGAGCGGTCGTTCTTTCGGACGGGCGTTCTTCGGTCAAATGATTATTCAGGCAGACGTTCTTTGGACTATTGAACTTCGGGAAATCGTGACACATTATGGCATAACGCTCCTTCACCACATCCTAGTGTATTATTTAACTAGAATAAGAAGTGGCGCAAGAAACTCCTCTCCAACACATCTGTGTGCTTTTAAGCTAGAAGACCTTTATATAATAATATGCGAACTAACCAACATTACAAAGAAAAGAGAAAATATATATAAATAAAATTAAAAGCATATTTTTAATTGCTCTGTTGTAGACCGTTTGCAGGGAAAAACTATAAGAAGTATTTGCACTTTTATTGCCCTTGCTATATCTTGAGTTGTCTAACAAGAGAAATGTCTCTTATTTCATTTAACCGTAGTACTCGGTACGGGTGCTTCACAAGCAATTTAGCGATTCAATAATCACGTTAACTGTGCCTACGATGATTTGATATTTACTTACTTCACATTCATACGCCTATCATACATAAGGAATTTATTTCAATATGATGTTGTAACGGGCCAAATTTTAATAAAATCAAGATTCTATCTGATAATGTACATAGAGTTAAATTGAAAATAAACCTCACACCTGAGTGCGTATCGGATTTTTATGAACATAATTATATCCGCCAAATCCACATTTCAAATTAAGGATTAAAGGATAAATTGTCCTCGCAGTACGTCATTTTAGACATATTAAAAGTTTAATGTAAAATATGAAGGAAATTTTACGATATCCAGATGGAACATAAAGAACATGGGGTGTAACTGGCGTATCACGAAGAAAATTTTGGAGTGAAGTTATAACGCGTTTATGTAGATTTCACTAACTTACGTACACCCTAATGAAACAGTGAGTGGGGCGCGCCTGCATAAATTATTATTCCATATGATCTCCCTTTTCAGTGTAAATACACTTAGGCCTTTTTCGACTCCACATCGTATACTCAGGAGGATTCCTCTGAAGTAAAGTTAACTCATCACAGTTGTTAACACGTTTTCTACGCTGCCTGAACGTACGGAAATTATCTAGATAATTTAACGGGTATGCAAGACTTAAGTAGAAGTTGTGGACAGCACAATATTACGTGTATAGCGGTGAACTTCCTTATTTGTAATTGAAATTAAACTGGAATAGGATGCTTGGAAGGATTTGTTCGGCCTTTGCTCAGCAACAGGACAGTGTAGGCTCACATACAAAAAAATAATGAAATTCATTGTTTAGGAACTGTTAGTATTTTTATAGATCGTAGACGTAATTATGACTGATGTCATACTTTGATCGAATTTTTATTTTATTT
Source organism: Apamea anceps (assembly GCA_951799955.1). NCBI lineage: Eukaryota > Metazoa > Arthropoda > Insecta > Lepidoptera > Noctuidae > Apamea > Apamea anceps. Next base: position 17,668,518 of record OX637500.1, on the reverse strand, counting down.
TATTTACCAATAGGCGGAGACAGCCCTCATGTATGACGGTGTACAAGTGCTGATGGATGCATTAGGGAGACTATGGAGGAAGAAGCCAGACGCGTTCAGGAGTGCCCTGCGACGCGCTGCGGGACAAGCGAACTCTACTAAAGTCATTGATTGTAACCCTGGTAAAAGCTGGGTGGTACCGTTTGAACATGGCGACAAAATTTCTAGATTAATCAAGAAGGTAAATTATATTAACCGACATACCCAAATACTTGTAGCTTTCGGATGACGAGAGAGGGATCTAAGGTGTAGTACATTCAACACTTGCTTAGTAATTATCACCATTACCAACACCTACGATTATATATCATACGTATTGTACAATTCAATGCGTATCATATTTTACATTCTGTATGTTTCAGACGGATATAGAGGGTCTTACTGGAAATATTTCGTTCAATGAGGAGGGTCATCGCCACAATTTTACTCTGCATGTGGTCGAGATGACTGTACAGAGTGCAATGCTAAAGGTATGTACAATTGTAGATTCTGAAACAGAGTTTAAATAGCCTTTTTTTTTTTGAATGTGGGAAGTCATCAAACGACCCCTCCCGCTATGGGTGGAGCAGAAGGGAGTGTCAGACTCTTACTGACTAAAACTCACCCGTGTTCCTTCCTTAGCCCTTTATGTTCCAGGGCAGCGGTAACCCTTTCGGACGATCCCGCTAAAGTTTAAATAGCCTTTATAGTTGTTTGTACCTAACAATTATTAAAACTCGTATCGAATTATTCAAACAAGCAGTATGAACGTGAACAATGTAGATCCATTTTATGAGCGTTATTAAATTTACGATAAACTTTGCACATCCGTTAGCAGGTACTTTCAGCAAAGGTTAATTTTAACTTTATTTCACCCTACTTCTGTTCCACAGCTCGCTAATGATTTCTCGGCGTCCATAAATCAATGCGTACAAAGTTTTGGAGCCATTCTTTCAGTCGCCACTTGAAACTTTCAAAATTTGTTTTTGGTCGGACCCCTGTTTTTATGTGGACCACTGGTTTCTGTAGACATCTGTTTTACTCTAAACGATTGGTGCAAATCTATTTAATAATGGTTACCCTAGATTACTTACTTATTGAAAAGAGTAGTTGGTTTAAAAACCCTTGCATCAATTTCGTCGTATAATATCGGAATTATATATCTTTGTGTTAGGTTGCTACATGGAGCGATGCTCATGGGCTACAAGTGGTTTCACCAAGGTATGTTCAGCTTCGTTCTCCTGCCACTTACGATACCAACAAAACCTACTCTGTGACATCGACTATTGAAGAACCTTACCTGATGCAGAAGCCGACAGAGTTCGGCCAAAAAGAAGAGTTATTCGGATTTTGTAAAGACTTAATGGAGCTGATTGCGAAACAAATGGGAATTAAATGTATGTACTTTTTATTATTTCTTATCTCCTTTGTTATCTCTCTGCCACAGTAAAAACCCCTCAATTGTAAATCTTTACTTTCCTTATTCGTCCCACAGCATCCATTTGTTACATTGATCGATTTGCCAAGAGTACCTACCTATCTCTGGGTCGTTGATGCGTGTACATATGTTTATTTTATGATAGCATTTAAGAAAAAAGAACAATATTGTATATGTCTCTAGTTTATAACGATCATGACACGTTTTTGTGTCTTTAAATACAGTCACGATTCAGGAGAATACCCAAGAGTCAGCTTTTAGTCAAACTAGATACGGCGGAATATCAATATCTGTGGTAGATGGAGCGATTGAGCTTTGACTTCTACAACTCAATTACTGAGCAATACCGATTTCCTGAGAGCAGACCAGAGGGGTAATTCTCGTCATTTTAAGAACGTTCATAGATGCGACTGATCTCAGTCTCCATCTGTCAAAAATCCCTCTAATTTCCCTACATTTTGACAAGTTTTTGACATTTGTTTGTCGCCAAGATGAGACTGCGAGCTGCCAAAAAGCTGTTGATTTTCAGACATGTGACCCCCCCTGGAGCGAATCTCATAGATAATTAATATAAACAATAATTAATAAACAACACATAAGATGCAGAATTTATGGAAATATGAGAGTGAAGAGCTTTGTACTGTCAATAGCAAACTTCCATTGATGTCGATTCCACAATAAAAGAAACAGCATTGGAGTTGTACGTTATCAATGTATAATACTTGTTAAGCTTCTGTCATACTGCGATAAATTTTATTTGTAATCAACGCATTCATTTTAATTCTGGAAATATTAAAGTGAATTCCGATTTTACAGACGGTTTAACTTTTCAGTCTGACTACGAGTAGATTTTACGCTGGTTTAACAATGACAATTTTATAATTCAGTAGATGTAAATGCAAGCCACCCTAATGTTGAATTTTACTTACACGTCATAAAACGACGAAGTATCTATCTATGACGTCGGTCGACTATCGGTATAATTATATGACAATTGGATAGGAAGAAAGTTCGGTTTTGGGAATTATTGACAAAAATTATAAAGCAATTATGTGGCCGACCATAGCGAGTACCTCATGTATTTATACATGCAATAAACCCGGTAAAATTGCTAAAAAAGTAACGCGTTTGACTTGCAAAAATAATAGTGACCCCCCGGGTGCGTCGCTATATCGCACAGTGTTTATAAATTGACAAAACATCGGAGTTTTTTTTATTATAAAAAGAAATAATGATAACAGTGTATTTGTTACACATAAAAACCTTCCGGAATAAATTCTCTAAGTAACGGTGGAAATAACATCAAAATTTGTTGCGTAGTTTAGAAGAACAATGCGGACATACGGAACAACGACTTTCAATTGAAAATATGTATAATAAATGATAAATCTATATTAAAGATTTGCTATGAATCATCCCATTTATTTATGTAAAAGTAGAATACTAGTTGATAAATGAAATGCTTCTGATTTGAACTTTTGTTTTAGACAAAATAAAGCTATCAAAGGATGCTAAGTACGCTAATGATGCTACACCAGATATCTACACCGGCGTAGTTGGCGACATCATGAGAAAGGTACGTATTCAAACTTTTAATACGGCTACACGCCGTATTGAAAGTTTAAAAATATTTATTAATACTCGTATAGTAAAATACTCTCTGTCTCTTAGACAAATGAATTACACATTAACGGTATCATAATAGTACTAATTCTTAGAAATCGTGGTTGAGACAGATTCAAGTTCGATAGTCTTTAAAGTGAATTATTGTACACTTATTTTAAACTGGAGAGACATTTCAACGAAAACATTTAATAGACAGTCAGTCAGTAAGAGCCAAATACGAGTATAATCGTGGACAATTCAAATCAGTTTGGCAATCTTTTCTTTCTAATATTAAAAATGCGAATAAGTTAAGTCTTGGACTTAACAACAACAACAACAACTTTTTTCAGATGAAACAAAGGTGTCGTTGTAAGTTTATTAAGAAATAAACAGAGCCCTGTTTACTTTTCTATTATAAATTTTTTTAATTGGTATACCTAATAGAAGAAATATAATTGCCAAAATCTAGACTAGGTATAAAATTGTGTTATTTAATTTTTTCTCTTTTTAAACCAACATAAAAGATGCAGAAAAATTATAGAAGTTAGTTATATTTTTTAAATATCTATTCGCGATACTATGATCATAATAGGTCCTAAAGCTATTTAAAAGCCCATAAACAGGAGAAGTGGCAAGGGGGCGTGTCTGTGTCATCGCGGCATGTTCAAAATGACCATGTCTAGGCAAATGGCCGTCTCCGCAAACTAGTGCGCTTTCGACCGTGATCGTGAAAAAATATAAGAATGCCGTGTTGTTCAGTGGTTTCTTGTAAAAACCAAAGCCACAACCAAAACTTTGTAAATCATGGAATCACTTACTATATATAAATATAAGTATTTTACGATATTTGTCTTTAAATAATGAAAAACAACAAATTGTAAAATATTTCTTGCTTTTACTACGTTAATTTTGTTTTCAAATATCGCAGCGATTGTACTATTTTCGCAGTAAATACATTGCTTCTTAAGGTAGTGGACTAAGTATATCGCTAAGTGACTAGACAAGCAATCTAGACAAAACAAGTAAAAATCACAAAACGATACTTTATTTATGCGGTGCATCGCATGGTACGGCCGCTGATTCTTGTGGCTAGCTAGTGATGTGGCTGTGCAGATCCACTAACGTAGGCTATCGACAACAATGTCGATTACCCAACGAAGTTAGTAGTGGCGCGGTAGTGGGATCGTCTTAGCGACATGGAGTTCTGGTACATTTTCAACTACAGGGCATAGCTCCTTCTATCCTATATCTATTTATAGGCCAGTCATATCTAACACTAAAAATCGCAAACTAACGGCTAGTTCTGGTTTTTTAATATGTTGTTAGGACCACTACCAGTAGCGTATATCCAAGTTTGCAGCTTCGAAAGACCTGTTCTAACTTTGCAGCACTCGAAAAACCGCGAAATTTTCGCACGTTTTTTGGTATTCTCACAATAAGTCCAAAACTATGCGTTTTAAAAAAAAAACAAAATCTGTTTCTAAAGTAGACTAAAATTGCTACAATTTGAGATCAGAATAAGCTCTGTAGGTTTAATACATACCGAGATACAGCACTCCAAAAATTTACAACTATTAATATTGTACATATTTATTAAGCATATCTACAAGGCATTACAAGGACATTATTTTTGCTTAGAATTGTTTATTTTGAATGTTTCGTGGACGGTTTATAAAAATTGTCTGATTCAGTCTGAAAATTCGACACAAGATTGTCGAGGTCGTCTTCTCGTATCGTTATCCAAAAACAGACAAGAACTAAGAACAATTTATACGAGTAACTTGAGAAGTTAAACAGGTGACTAACATTGTGTACTTAGGTTGAGTCCCGACGGTTTTCATTACATAACAACTTACATAGTTCACTTGTCGCATAAGCATCATTCAGTAACTTGTATGTATCTGAAATTATTCACTATTTGACGCCAAAATGCGACTGTCTATTTTCTGTTACATAATTTAGGATGTTCGTATTTCGCTTTTTATTATTTCATAAATATATACACGGTTACGTTATGTAAACTGTTTAATGTATTGCGTCATTTATATAATATATATCATAAGTAGTTCCCACTATTGACACACAGCCCCCCCTCTCAGTACGTGTTTGTAGATGTCACATGTCTTTTGAATTTTTGGAGGCAAGCAAGACATGAGGAATAAAACTCCTACCGGGAGATCGGAGCTGTGGGGGTCGCTTTTGCCCAACAGTTCACCACATGCTGACCTGTGGGTTTATGTATCTCTCCTTGGTCTGGCTCCTCACGATTCGGAAAAATAAACTCTACCGGCACAGACCTAGAGTTCAATGTCAACGTATAGACAGATAGGTTTTATTATTTCATAGATTTGATGATTAGGTCATCTTCCTTTTGTAACTCATATAGCGCAACACTAAACTTTCTATTAACACTTATATGTAAGTAACAACTTCAAGTCAATGGTCCGTGGGAGTTGTTTTTTTTTCTCTTTCTTTAGTAATTTTTATATTTGGCTGTTTGAGTACTTTATGCGGGCCACGTCCAAATGTCCTATTTTCGGCATTGTCGTCGAGTTGTTAAGCTCCACATAGGAAACAGCGACCCCATCTAATTAGTTTTAAAACATTATTGACGTGTAAAAGTGTTTGTTTAAACCTACTTACAGAAATAAAACCATCAACGAATGTGCTAGACGTAGCTTACTAGCTTTAAAGAATACCAAAAACCTAGTACATAAGATAAATTAAACGGTTACAAAAAATACACTGAACACATCTTCTTATCGGCATTTATGCACTCGTGTGGGAGAGCTTTAAGACAAAATCATATTAACTAACACGGTAAACAAAGGAGACGGTTGATGTTTCGCTAATAGAAATATTATTACACATACACCCCGGTAATATAATAACGCGAGGAAGTCGCAAACTTTACGACTGTCGGTGGGATGTATTACATTATGACCAATGCTTCGGCTGTAAACAAAAAAACACAAACATACACACCGTCTACAACGAAAGTAATACGAGATTATTTTAAAATGGAAGCACGTACGAAAAAGGCCATCCGACTCGTAGTCACACTACATTATCACACCAGTATGACAAACAGGATTTTTTTTCTCGTTTGTCACACCACTGATTTTTTTACACCATGTATACGATAATTGCTAGTGCAGTACCTACAAATTCTACTAAAGTCGATCTGCTGATCGGCGATTGCCGACTCTCTTTCTTTGCCGACTATTTAGATTTTTCTACTTTTAGTAATATTTCTGCCGAGTTTTTCATAATAAGGTACAGTGTTAGTGTTTTCATTTCTTAGTAAAAACACGATAAAACTAATACAAATGGAATTATAATATTACTAGCTGACCCGGCAGACGTTGTTTTGCCATATAAATTATTTATAGCTGCCCTGCGCTACTTCGTTCGCGTGGTGCCCTACCCCGTACCCTACTCCTACCCTATTTCTACCCTACTCCTAACCTACTCCTACCCTACTCCTACTCTACTCCTACCCTACTCCTACCCTACTCCTACCCTACGACTGACCTACTCCTACACTACTCCTACCCTACTCCTATAAGTAAATAAAAGTATTAAATAAGATAATAAATAATTAAAAAAGTCTATAACCTATGTCCGTCTCCTGATTCTAAGCTACCTCCCCACCAATTTTCAGCCAAATCTGTTCAGCCGTTTTTGAGTTATAAATAGTATAACTAACACGACTTTCTTTTATATACAGGGTGGAAACTTTCAACGGGGCAGTAAGGGGAAGTACCTTATCCGTTTCAGCTACGCGAAAATGGTCTTAGGAAACTATCCATAATTTCAAACAAAATTGTGGTTAGTGAGTCTTTAAGTTCTTGAACACTATCGTATTGCTTTTTGTAAACCTCAGTTTTCAGGTAGCCCCACAAAAAGAAATCTAGAGGTGTCAGATCTGGACTACGCGCTGGCCAAGAAATAGGACCATGTGTTCCTATCCATTGATCACCAAACTGTCGATTCAAAGTCGAACGCGTACTGCGGCTATTGCGAGGAGCATCTTGTTGAAAAAACATTCTTTTTGATTCCGACAGTGGTAAATTATCGACGAGGTTTTCAAGATTCTCTAATATTCTCTTGTTATAAATGTTGGAATTCAAGGTGCCTCCATAAAATTCCACCATTACCACTCGGTTCCACATTATACCCCACCAACAATTAAAAGAAAACCGCACTTGATTACGTGTTTTGCAAAACCTGAGAGGATTTTCTCTACACCAATAATAGTGATTTCGCCGGTTGTACATTCCATTATTAGAAAAATTTGTTTCATCAGACCATAATATGAAATTCAAAAAATGGTAATCTCTGCTTATTTTTCCTCTTAACCACCTGCAAAAAGTAAGTTTCGAGCGGCATCCCCTGAATGTAAGGCTTGAACTAGTCGCCCCTGTCGGTAACAGTTATAACCATACTTCTTCCATATCTTTAGTACGAAACGATGTGAGACACCTACTTCTTCAGCGACTGCTCTTGATGATATTTCGGGATAAGCTTTGACAAGTGTAAGAACAGAAATGATCAAGTTTTCATCTAGTATAAATGGGTGGCGTACAGATTTTTTCTTGAAAGAGCCACCTTGTGCAAGATTTCTTAAAATATTTGTAAACCTTTCTGGTTGGCACATGACGATTTGGATATTTGATCCTATACCATTCTAACGCAGCTGATGTATTTTTATTATTTACATAATTATGCTTCTAGCAAGTCTAAAAGTTCTAAATTGGAGATAATTTTTCTCTTATCAATAGCTGTCCAATTATGCACTTAATGTAAAATTCACAACACACTCAGAGCTTTTCGGATGCAACAAACGTCAGATTGTTTTTTATTTAATAATAACGAGTTCGAAATTTCAATTGTTTTTAAACTTATCGTTTTATTCAGTCAACAAGAAGATCTCAACCGTCACTAAAAAAGCTTTTGCGTAAAATTTTCATTTAAAATGTTCGAAAAGTTTTTTGCAATTTGTGACTTTTTGAGTACTCCAACGATGGTTGGTCCTATAGAAGTTTTTGATCAGTATTAGAAATCAGTATTAGAAATCAGTATTAGAAATCAGTATTAGAGATCAAAATTCCATAAAAAAATATGGATAGTCTCCTAAGACCATTTTCGTGTAGCTGCAACGGATAAGGTACTTCCCCTTACTGCCCCGCTGAAAGTTTCCACCCTGTATATAGACTTTTATATATATAGATATTTTGTGGTAAGTAGTGCTTCATATGATAATTCAACCTTATTTAGTACTGACCAGTTGGCGGTTGGAAACGCAATGCTTGAGATAATGATAAATGCAATTGACAGACCCACGTCAATAGTTTGCACATTTAAACAACGATTTTGCAATCGTGGTTTCACATTCACTTTGTACCATGGATTTTTGTATTATTAATAGAAAACGTGGACAAGTATTGTTATTTAAGCAACACCAATACTATAAACAGAAAGTTTATAATTTTTTTTCTCAAATATGATTTTATCGTAACCGTCGTAACAGTATAAAGTGCTCAGGATCGGTCACAATAAACATAAGTACCCATATGGTACTTACGTTTATTGTGACCGATCCTGAACCACGTACATAAGTAGGTATATACCTACTTATGTACGTGGTTTTGTCAATTCGAACGGATAGCATATGTAGGTTCTTATATTTTTATCTCATTTATTTTTTGTTCTTGTTATATTAACCAACCTATTCTAAGTCGTAACCTTTCGGACTCGCATCAATATCCGTCGAGTGAAAATGTTGTAAAAACAGTCAGCAATACATGTCAACCAGATGAGAACCAAAATGAAATAGCTATTTCGATACACAAAATACATGAAGTAGCTAGTACTTCTGCGGGGCCAATGACAAAAATCTACAAGGAAAATATAAGAACTTTAAAAGAAAAAGGGTTGAAAGTACCACAATTCAGCGTAAAGTGCAGCCTTTACAATGCACGAAAATGGAAACCAAAGGTCAGCAAGATCGTTTTCAAACGTATTGAAGAAGTACAAGGACCCGCTACATTTGAGAAATTTCTCGTTGCTGACTATCAATATGAGCGTACCAGGTTATTAATATTTTGTTAAGAAGAAGCAAAGCAATTATTAAAAAGTGTGAAATAATATTTTATAGATGCGACTTTTAAGAGTTCTCCACGACCATTTCCACAATTACTTTCTATCCTCGGCGACTTCGGGAGCACGTCTCAAACAACTTCTGTGATACCGCTAATACATTTGCTTATGCGGCAAAAAAGAGTCGACATATGCTGCATTGTTTGACATCCTGATAACTAAACCCGATTGGAGTCCCACTGTACTCCACGCAGATTTCGAGATTGCCGTAGAAAATTTGCCTTAAGATGTTTTTTTCCACATATATCGGTAAAAAAGTGTTACTATCATTATTGTCAGAGCTTCTGGCGAAAAACGAAATCAATTGGTTTGAAAAGTAAACTACATAAAAGAATTGTGGGACTATGTACGGCATTCCCGCTAAGTCCATTAGAACTTGTTAAAAACGGATGGGAGTACATAAAAACAGAATCTAATGAATTTAGCGGGGAAAAGATGAAACAGTTCATAGCATACATGGCCCGATAATGGCTAAATGATGAACAATATATCGCTGACTGGAATATAGTTGGCCAAAGGCACAGAACCAATAACGTTTATGAAAATTGACACTCCCAATTAAATAAAAATATAAATAAAAGCTACGTAACCATACTAAAATTAACAGTATTATTAAATCAAAAGGAAATTAATATCGCAAAAAAAGAAAGGTCGACCAAACTGATAATAGTAGATTATACAACAAGTGGAAAAAAAGGAATTTAATTCGAGGGACTAAGTTGGATCCCGAGAGCAGCGAAGGATTCTAGAATAGAATCCCGAGCGTAGCGAGGTATTCTAGATTAGAATCCTGAGCGGAGCGAGGGATACAAGGAGCGAGATGAATTAGTCATTTGTGAATATAATATAGTTCCAATAATATTACATACATACCGTGTCGAATTGATAACCTCCTTTTTTTTGAAGTTGGTAAATATAAGCTATAAGGTTTTTAATTTAACTAAGGGTTGATTTTCCAATCGACAGATAATTTTTATTATTCATAGAATAAAATTGACGTCTGACAGATTTTGTTTGGAAGAACTGTCAAAAATTCAAAATTATTTCTCTGATAAAATTATCTGGCGTTGGAAAAATCAGCCCTAAGTAGTATAACTAGGACAGCACTAGTTAGGAATAAATAGTGGGGAAACATCAGTGGTATGACAAACTAGAAAAAAAATCCTGTTTGTCATACTGGTGTGATAATCTGGTGTGACTAAGTGCCGGCAAGGCAAACAAGTAAATCTCAGTTCCATTAACCACTGCATTACAAAAAGCCTGAAGTTTGTTTTAAGGGATATTTATACGTCCAGATAAATAAGGCAGTTTATTGAAACTTCCGTCAGCGGATGCTGTAGACTTTTTGCTCAATATCAATCTCAGTGAAGTATGAATATCCCCCGACCGAGACCCGTGGAGACGACTCTCTATATTATCCCGCAGTAGACTAGTAAAATTTTATTCGTTTCTTTTTTTCCGTCGCGGTGCGGAGAAAATGGACGTCAGCGGCGGAAAAAATGTAGCGCGCCAGTGTTGCACATTTATCCAAATCCACGATTTTGGCGCACAGGACTCGTGACTTTTTACTTTCAACAATGAATAACGGCGGGAACGCATTGGGGGACCCAATGCGTCAGTTTGGTCGCTAGCAGTAACTTAAACGCGCTTTGCGCACCATGACCACACTTTGAGATACATTTTCACTAGCAAACTATTTGTTTAACAAACAGTGTGCTAGTGTGCTATGGTTTTTTAGAATAAGTTGATAGAAATGTACCTGAGCCAAGTTTTCGTAAGAAAATATCGAATATCGTAATAAAACATTTTTGTTTTATTGAGTTCGAGACATATATAGTAGTTATGTAGATTTTCTTGTCCTTTCTCGTTTCAGTCTCCTTAAGTTGACGAAGAAATTTGACGGCAAATCTAATATCAAGTGAAGGTTCACCCTTAAAGCTCTTTGTCTCCATATGAGTCGGTCGTGTGTGCGCTTTATGTTATTTCATAGCTTGTCTCAATGTCTAATGAAATATTTGCGGGGGTTAGTTTCCCTTATCTCGGGTGTTACTTTATGTACATTGAGGGAAGCGTAATACAACTATATTTAGTAGAACAGAGTGCACAGGGCCGTGGCAAAAGACTATACACATGTGATTGTAAGTATAGCTTTATTTAACTAGAAGGCGTTAAGTAGGTAACATTTCTGATAATATAGTTCCTGTTCAGCCTTCGACAATTATCATAGGCATGGAAAATGCCTGATCAATTGTTATGCGGCCCATAAACTGTAAAATGCCAAACTGTTCTTACTTCCATTACCTACATACCTATTCATAAAAACTTGACACTAACTTTTAAACGTTTATGAATAGAGTTATCATAAACGTAAGTGTCGAAATTAACTAAAGGTGCAGTTTGACATGGAAAAGATAAAATAGATATTGCTATTTTGAATTAACAATTACCTCAGTATACATTACGGCGAAGGATCGTCTCTCTATTAAAAAATAAGTAGACTGGTTAACTTCGTGAATATTATAAAAATTAAATTAAAAATTTTAAAAACCCCCGACTACGTGAAACCCTATAAAAATAAAAAAATAACCTTGAAATTATGACCCTACGTAAGTACGTATGAAATTTTTTGATTAAATGTTGTCCCGCCGGGGGACCGCTCTAATTATTAGCCTAACGTTCTGTTAAAGTTTAAAATAGTAGCGGTCCCCCGACAAGATAATATTTAATTAAAAAAGTTCATACGTACTTACGTAGGGTCATATTTTTAAGGTTATTTATTTCTTTTTATAGGGTTTCACGTAGTCGGGGGTTTTTTAAATTTTAAATTTAATTTTTTATTTCATGCTTTTTGTAGGGACTCCTAATTATTTCTTTTCTTTTATTTACTTGCGTTTTAAGATTCAGGTAATTTGGTATTTAATCAGGTTTTTGTAATTCGCCATTTTGTGGTGGTGGCCATCTTGGATTTGAAATTTGTCATAGTGTATAGTATTCTACTAGTCAAGCCCTTTCATTTGATACGCATATTGAGAGAGTTGTGAAAAAATATATAATCCGCCATTTTGTAGCGGCGGCCATCTTGGACCGATTTTCATCAAACATAGCTAAGAACACTCCCGACAAATTCACCTTTCAAACAAAAAAAAAAACAAAATTAAAATCGGTTCATCCGTTCGGGAGCTACGATGCCACAGACAGACATACACACACACACACACACAGACACGTCAAACTTATAACACCCCGTCGTTTTTGCGTCGGGGGTTAAAAATCTATTTTCGTCCTTAGTTTGCGAGTCCTTTATCGCTCACCTACATGTCTAAAATAACTCGTCTAGGTGTATGCGGGCACCTATTAACGGTTCATTTATAAAACGCGTAGGTCAAACAAAAAGACACCACATTTTATGATATAGTCCCAGTGTAGTCGGCCGCCGACTATACGTTTGATGCGCGTGAGTGGTGTCTTTTTGCTTAAACTACGCGTTTTAAATAATAAAAACACCTGGTTATTTGTTCTGAAGAAAGAAAAATAATACTTATCTGAGACTCCTAAGACAAGCAATCCCTTGCTTAAAAGGTGATCTCCAAATATATGTATCTAAATGCCCATTGTAATTGAAATAAACATTTTTTTTTCTTGACATAAATACAGGATAGGCAAATAAGAGATAAATAATACTTTATTTTTTAAATTTCATTCTATGAAATATAAAAACTATTAACTATTTTTATTTAAATATAGTACGTATTTAGGGCCGACAATTCAGTATGGAAAATAATCTCAGACAAATGTCCACCTCTCAGCAGCATGGCAGATGTGAACCCTTTTCACTGCGCTTTTCATGACATTTCCTGTGTTATTTCAGTGACTGTGTCTCAGATATTTTGTTTTAATTCTTGAAGGTTCATTGACCTGTTAGCATAGATACATTCCTTTAGATAGCCTCACAATAAAAAGGCAGGAGCTGTTAAATCCGGGGATCTTGGGGGCCAATCAATGTCACCGTTTCTCGAAATTAATAGACCCAGAAACGTTCTATTCAATGTCTCGATTGTGGCTCGTGCCGTATGACATGTGGCCCCGTCTTGTTGGAACCACATATTTCCTAAGCCCAACTGATTGACTTGATGTAAAAAAACTGCTTTATCTGTTACAATGCCATGCTGCTCAAATTTTTTCACTAAACGAGTTAGTGTTAGCCGCGAAGGTAAGTGATTTCTACCAAAACTTCGCCGCAATTTTCTTAGAGTTTCCGCAATACATGATTGAGTTGAGTAGAATGTTTTAATAATTAAAACACTTTGTTCAATAGTAAAACGCTCCATAACCAATTTGCCGTATCTACACAAAATAATTTTCATGAAACAACTGTCATATTTGCCGCCAAAACCAAATGGCGGCAAAAAAAATGCATACCTCCAAGTTGCCCCACTCAGTATAACAAAACGCTGTAGAGTTAAAAAAATAATAAGTAAAACTAGTCTTGGCTAACACCAGGACAAATTTTACTTATTAGTTTTTTATCATTATGAATAAAATTTAAAGTAGGTAAAACGTTAACATTTTTTTAATAATCCGGCCTCTTTATCCGGCTTTTTGCCAAAACATTCAGATTCCTCCATCGCATTTTTTATAGAAATATTATTATTAAAAGCCTGTGATGTCCCTCTTCAGGGCAAAGGCCTACTCTTTTTCCACTTCTCTCTGTTTAAAGCTGTTAAGGACCAGTTCTTATGGAAGGAGTCCAGCTCATCCAAATTTTATAGAAATGGACTATAATAATTACCTTTTCTAGGAGGCTGACATAGCGGTCGCCCCTTTAGCCGTAACACCTGAACGTGAGCGATTAGTGGACTTCAGCGAGCCGTTTCTCTCAATGGACACACCGATCACTTACACAAGGACGCCGAAGCAGTTATCGGACACATTCAGTTTCCTTCGACCATTATCAAAAGAAATATGGGTGAGTCGCCAGTTTTGTGTTCGTTTTATTTGTGAATTATTTGTTGTTATTGTGAGTTCAATTTAATTCATCTAGGATTGTGTGTTGTTAGTTTTTCGATCTTCTTGAATAAAGTGAAAAACTTTTTCCAAAGAGTACCTAAATTAAAACAAGTTGAAACTATGGAACTCCTAATAGACAAATAAACCTTGTGGTTTCCTGACGTGCAAAATGACATAGAACCTTTGGTTAGTAAAGTAATTACGAGATCAAGATCAATATACCCTACCCCTACGGTATTTGAAAGCTCACATAATTTATACGCAATTTTTAAAGTAGACAACACAAAAGCATTTTATATAAAAATTAATACAGTATTATATTTCCTTTATTTCTGCAAGATTTCTTGTAGGTAACTATTTAAGTGTATTTATGGGCTGATTTGTCAATCGACAGATAATTTTTATTCGTGGAATAAAATTGACGTCTGACAGATTTTGTATCGAAGAACTGTCAAAACTTCAAAATTATTCCTCTGATATTATTAAGAGGTAAACTTTGTTTGTTTATTTGTATGTATGTAGGGGGTAATCTCCAGAACTACCCATCAGATTTAAAAAAATCTTATTGCATTTGATAGCCCAATTCTTAAGGAAGGTTAAAGGCTATATAACATCACGCCATGACTCTTAGGAGCCGAGCAAAATGAAAAAAAAGTCAGAAAGAACACTAAGCGAAAACAAAGTAGTAGGAAGGACGGGCGATGGATGAGGCGCAATAGGCTGAAAGTTCACGCGGACGAAATCGCGGGCAGAAGCTAGTCATGTTTGACAGTTATTTCCTACAAAACTATCAAACGTCAATTTTATTCCTCGAATTAAAGTTATTAGGCGATGGAAAAATCAGCCCATACATATAAATTATATTTTTAAATATTAGAATATAATAAATATAAAACATTCAAAACTTGAACCAGCCCAACCAAGTCCAAGCCGGCCGTCAGGACTCGCAGAGTGAAGAACATCCTAACAATGCGAGCCGTGTTCAGAAGTACCGCTTTCTGAATCAAACCCTTGATCCCGCTGCCCAACGAGAGCCTCCTCAGGTTTTGGTCAAGGCTCTTGGCTATTAACCCATTGGCGGTCATGACTATCGGCACAATGATCGCTGAGTCCACATCCTACACGTCGACAACCTCGCGAGCCAAGTCAACATACTCGATTTGTTTATCTTTCTCGGCTTTCACAAGGTTCTCATCATGCTAGACGGTTATGTCAACGATCATTGCACGCCACTCTGATCAACCTATCACCACTATATCAGACTTATTGGCAACAATAGTCCTGTCAGTGAAGATGGATCTAACCCAGTACAATGAGATATTTTCATTTTCGAGAACTGGGTCAGCCACATACTTGTACTACGGCACCTCCGATTCCACAAGGCTGTATTTCAGAGCAAGTTGCTGATGGATTATCCTGGCTACAAGGTTGTGTCTATGCAAGTAATCTCCGTTAGTTAGACGAGATCAACCGGAGATAATATGCCTGATTGATTCCTCCGGCCGGTGGCATGCCCGACAGACGTCAACCGTGCCGTCTTTCACATTAAATCTCCGGTAATTGTTCGTGATCATAACTTCGTCCATTATTACACAGACAAAACCATCGGTTTCTGTAAAGAGGTCACCGAAACGCAGCTAGGCTTGTAAATTTACTCCTTACTCTGCCATACCTCCTTGCGATCATTAGTGTCAAACACTACTGGCTTGCGCCAGTTCTCTTTACCCAAGGAGAGCTGGGTGAAGCCCTTGTCCACCGCGACTACATCTCGATGCATCCCCACGTCGGTTTCTACCCATAAATACCCTACAATAAATAGTAATTTAGCTGTACTCAGGAGGAAAATTTAAAATATGAACCTTGTCAGATTAAATTAAGAATACAATCCAAGTTATGCATGAAAGAACAGCATCAAATTATAAGAAAATTTGAATATAGTAAATAGCAACAGAGTAAAATAATAGCTTACACAACGGTGTTTGCAGTTCATGTTATAATACAAACAAACTAGGGAGCTTAGAATTTCGTACGTGAATTCATGAGACCCCACAAACAACCACCATTTGTAAACATTATGAGACCGACACTAAATGTGGGTGCACGTTATATCTATTATTTTCAATTCCACGCAGCGATAGTGTATATTCTAGTAATTACGTTTGTTTGCAGCTCTGTGTATTGTTCAGCTTCTTCGCCGTCAGCATTGTTCTTTTCTTAGTATCAAGATTTTCTCCTCATGAATGGAAATCTGTCTCGATATCTGATACACAATTGGACCACGCAATGAGTAGCACCAGTGAGGTAAGACTTTAATCCTTTGACTGGATAAAAACTTAATTGAAACATGACTTAACAATACATTTAATTATTTTAGATAATCTTACATAACGAGTTCAGTATTTGGAATTCGTTCTGGTTTTCGCTCGGATCTTTTATGCAACAGGGCAGCGATGTGGTGCCGAGGTATGTTATAAAGTCTCACTACACAACGATTCTGGAATATTCAACATAAAAAACTAAATGAAAAACAACAACGGCGTTTGCCAATACTAAAGCATTTTAAGTAATGCGGTCAATATAAAGAGTCGAGCAAGCTATGGAATTCTAGATTAAATTCCATGTCGTGTGTTGAATTGCGCGTACTTTGGATATAAGATAGGAGGTATGTTGTGTACAAGAATACGTTGGATAAAAGGAAGTTCAATACAATCAGCTTGGTTTTTCTGTAAATGCAATATTTAGTGTATTGCATTTACTTTTATGAGTTTTTGAATTGGATGGAACCGAAAAGGGGGGTACCCCTTTTCGGTTATCCATATTTAGATGTCTATTCCCCAGTACGTTCTATATCCCTTGTTCACGCCATAACTTGAGAAAAAGTTCCGGACATCCAACTTTTTTTTTAAATATTTCTAATACTTTGTAGAAGGTTCTTACGGAAAAAAAATAAGTTGCCTCACGCGGACGAAGTCGCAAGCAGAAGCTAGTAGGTTATAAAATACTTTAATACTGTTCTAGAATCTCCAGACGTTTACAGACCCTTTTATGTCTAAACAATTACATTCATTTCAATAAAGAGCGTTTTTAATCGGAGAGTTCGGGTTCTCATAATATTATAATTTACCGCAGTATTCTGAATTGCAACCCTATAATGTTTGAATGTATGGTAGTTCAACATGTAAACTTACTATAGCTATTACATTTTAGCTCATATTAAATGTATGTGAGATGGTGCGAGTGCAATCAAGCAAATGTAGCACATCTTAACTTCCGTACAAGATTACACCGAGCAAGATGAACCACGGAAACCAACCTTAACATTATTAAGAAGCCTCGTTACGTGATATTTCTAAAACTAACTGGAGCTGACAAAGTTTTGCACATAGGTTTTCGTAACAGATAATTAAAAATATTGTGCACAGATAGTTACATAGATGAATGGGCATATGCCGCAAAACAGACAATATTTGGTTTCAATGTTTCTTCATTCATTTAATATATTGTAATTTTGAAAAAAATGGTGTCGACTACTTACAAACTGGGTAAGTACATCTAGAAATTCTACGTACAGTATTTTATTAATCGCGGTATCCTTTATTTATCGATCTGATCTGTTTTATGTTGGTCTGTCACGGTATATTTATCCAAATATAGATAATTATTTCCTAGTAGTAAACAAACAACAAAAACCTTCCATTATTGGATAGCTGCTGCAGTTGGATCAATTGTCATTTAAGAATTTTGAGGTTTACAGTATTTAGTAACCTACTCGTAAATTCCAAATACCCCTGCGCAGCCTTGGGACTTTTATAAGATCGGTTCACTTTATTCGATTGCGTGGAATCGAGCCCTTTATAATAACTCAGGAAAATAAGATATTTTTACGAAACAAATCCTCGTGAAGAATTCTCACCGGGATTATTATTTTTATTAAAATCATTTGAAATACTGTATGAAAAGTATATTATGATAAAAAAAAAACAGTTCAGTGATAAAATCTCGTAAAGTTTAAGACGTATTCATGTTAAGTTAATACGTGCTAAGTTAATTCCTCAGTAAATTCTACTTAAAAAAGTACCTATCTACAAGCAAGTACAAGTACTCGTAGTACTCGAGATACAATGCTATGTTAGGTTAACGATGTAATTAGTTTCCGTACCACTTTTAAGGTAGGGTTAAAGACGCGTTTTTCTTTACCAGATATCTTATAGAACCCATAAATTGTGAATTATGGTAGCATTTTATTAATACCTTACACTTCACCCGCAACTTCGTTCGCAAGAATTTCGTATAATTTTCTCCTACAAATTCCACTTCTACAAAACCAAAATAAAAGGTGGTTTTCGAAAATTTAACATTAAGGTCTTAATTTATATAAGTTTTGAATCATCGTTTGGTACATTTCTATTGTTTGACTTAAAGATTATTTATATATTTATATACCAATTTTTGAGTAAATCAAGCCACACAATACCTTCAAGCGTTCTCTAAAAACTCCTTTTTGCCCTGTTAGGGGTTGGTTTTAGAAAAACCATTTGCTGCCAACCGTTTGCTGTGTTCTATTGTCTTGAAAGATTATTTATTTTTACAATTTTTTAATAAATCAAGCCATGGAGTAAAGCTCTTCCACCAAAAACTAACCTCAGGGGGCCGATTTTCAAAAACCCATAAGCTCATTTTTTTGTTTCTCAATTCGCCGGATTTGATTACAATAATTTCAAACACGCCCGCGATATAAAGCAAACAGTACGATTTTCAGAAAAAACTTTTGTCGAACTGCCGTCGAACTCTCTCGTGGCATTATTTTGAACTCAAAACTGAAGCAATTAAAAACTGTGGACATTAGGTCGGTTACAACAAAAATGAAAAAGGCATCACATCTACAGTTTTGCGTGCTTTTGCTTGAAAAATTAAAGAAACATCATTGCTTATCTAATTGCCTACTATTCATAACGGATTACCGAAACTATATGGCGCTGCTTACTTACTTGAAGGACACTCGTTTTTCTGAACTAGACTTTTAATGTAATGTGTGTCTCGGATTATCGATCATTTACTTATCTATTTGTTGTTCCCAAATATAAAGCCACAAACGTCCTTAGTACGAATGTACTAGATTAAAGTTATAGCATTAATTTTATCATAACATACATCGTAGTTTACGAGGCTCCTGAATATATGACGATTTTTAGTACAAGCTGGATCTAATTGTGATGTTGAATATTCCATTTTCTTTCGACAATATTACTTACCGTTATTCTGTACTCGATCATTTCTTAGTGGTCAGACAAAGGGCGCTTGAGCTTTCTTCATACTTATCAAATAATAGATCAGTATAAGCTTGAATTTACAAAATGCGCCATTTGTAAGACCCCTAAGAACTTAAATAATAATATATTGATATTCACACGTATTATATTATTAATACGTGCACAGTACGTGTAAATATCAATAGTGTTGAAGTTATATTATAGTTTTATTTGTTGAAAAGCTACTTATAAAGTTTATACATACAAGAAACATTCATTATTTTACTGTCGAAATATGTTTTTTTTTCTGTACAATGTTAGAAAACTTTAAAACAATTGACTTCCATCAGGTCTCTATCGGGAAGAATAGTTGGAACAGTGTGGTGGTTCTTTGCGCTCATCCTAGTTTGCTCTTACACGGCAAATCTTGCAGCATATCTCATAGTGGAGCGAATAGCAGAGCCTGCAAATTCAGCTGTCAGCTATGCACCAAACGTTGCTCATACCGAAGTAAGAACCACATGCTCTATTACAAGATACAGGTAACAAACCGAAATTGGTAAGGTGAATCATCTGCCGGAGCGAAAAGTGCGAATGCGAATTGAACATCTTCAATGGTTTTTGATTTAAGGTTTAACATTTCATAGTATAACTGATTGATAATAGAATAAACGGAAAATTGATTCAACAGAAAACTTTTTGTTACTTAAGGTTTAAGGTTAAATCGATTGAGAATTAGAGTTTTAGAAAATAATATTGCTTAAAGGGTACCTAAGGTATAGTTGAGAAAGGAAACGCAAGAAGCGTTATTTATTTAATTTCGTTCTGTCAACCATAAATTTCCGAAAAAAATTAAACTTAAATATGAAACATGGTCTGATCAAAGCAAAAGAAGCTTTAAAAGCCTAGAAAATATCACAAATGTTGATGAATAAATCTTATTATTTAGGCTCATTATTTTATGCAGAATGTTTATTCGTTTTGTTTTTTCGTTTTATTTAATATAAATGTGGATGGCTACCTAGATCAGGAGAAGACTGAAGAAACTATGGATAGACTGTGGGTATGGCTGGAAAGAGGGTAACTACCTAAATGACGACTATGAAAGAAACGACATGTTGCGCCGACCCAAAATTAATTGGGATAACGGCAAGAGGATGATGATGCTGATGTTTATTCATTTTGAATCAACTTCTAAAAGGCCGACGGTTATGATTAGATCGAATATGGGTATTTTCCTTTCTATCTACAATATAGTTAAATAAATGTTAGGGATATTCGCTCGCGGTCATTTATGGTATCTACATGATCTACCTTCTTTGGAAGTAGGTATAAGAATATTTTAATTTGAGTTTGAGGCATGTCACAATTTTTAAACCACACAGTTAAAATCAATCAATCTCAGTCTTTTGATACATACCTACTTTATTTTCGGTTTCTTTTTACACTTACATCTCTTTGATTTATGTACAGGATGGCCCGTTCAAAATATTTTTTAGAAGCCTTTCGCTAAGAGCTTGCCGACATATATTATGTACCTATGTTCAGCGATTATTTATAGTTTCAGAAGAAAACGAGTTTTTAAAACTACCGGAAAGTCTTTGCCACGATCCCATTATTTAATTTTTAGAAACTAATAATCAGAAACGAGCTTTGTCAAACAAAATGTTTATCTTAGAGCTAAGACAAATCTATAAATCAGCGCTGAGCATACATGCGGGTATTTCGGAAAGCCCTTGGCGAGATGCTTCCAAAATAACGTCCAGGACCATTGTAAACGAGCCACCCATTTACCTCGGTTTTTTTTTTTAATTTCAGAGCAATTATTTTAACTTACGGAATAATTTTGTTAAGGATCCTGTTTTAAATGAGGAAGCTGTATCAGCTTATTCTGATGATGGCGAGGCGTGTGGCCCTTCGCGTGTTTGTCGATATAAGCACGTTAACTTCGCTATTGCTACGGCGAAGGGATCACCTCTCAGGTAACGTATTATCTCAATTTTCTTTCCCTAAATTGGTTTTAATAAGTATAGATAGTAGCCAATTACGATAAGTGTCTCAAATTTGTAAAGTGTCGACTTGTTTTCAAACATCGAATAGTTACTTCAATTAATCCGATCATTAGCATCCAATTGATTAAATCTTCAATAACCGTGATTGATTTTCAGATGATATCAAAATTATAATATCGTCGGGATTCGAGATTGGCTTTGTCAGTTTTCAGTAGGCTGCATTCCCGTCAACAATATTGAAGTTGTTTCATAATAAAATGAATATTCTTTAATAATAGACCGATTTGACAGTCTAGACAGTAAATAATCTGGTACTTTAAAAATAAAATGGATACCTTGTGATTTTGTAGCTTCTTTTATACTTACTATATTTAGGATTTATCTAAAGGAGTAAGGTGTTGTTATGGCGCGCGGTGGCTTCTCCTAACTAAATAGACGCCCCCTATGTGTTTTGTGCCCAAAATACGAATTATGCAAATGCCAGTTGAGAAGTGTGTCAAAGCGGGTGCTTTGACACACTTCTCAACTCTCTTGCAAACGTGTATAGCAACTATAAGGATCAACCATGTAATTAATTTATCAAAGGAATGGGTATTTTGATTTGATAAATTAATATAACAGATATAACGACGTGTTACTCGTACACCAATATAAGGTTTTAAATTAAATAAGGTTTTTAATTAAATACATTATAATAGGTTAGTTACCTATGGTGACCTATCAAATACAAGTAGGTGACCTACCTGGGCATCTGCTTGATAATATGCATCTTCATGGTCGATGATCAATCTTTTTAATTATTATTTAATACTCGTAGGTACCTACTATAACCAAAATAATATGAATAGGTATTAGAAATTCACAAGTAATTTGAAAACTTTGTCACTGAGACACGTGCGAGTAAGTAGATATATGTGACGAGCTTTTCAGATTTATACAGTTTGTATAATCAAATATTGAACATAAAATAAGAACAAACATTTTTCATAGGCTCACTTAACAATAACGATATTGTCGATTCTACCTCAAAATATTATGAAATACTCTTCAATTGAGTATGAAGAAATAATAAACCAACTTATTTGAACAGGGACTCTTATAAGATTCCTTTATAAATGTCAATATAAATAAACGATACGTTTGCGAGCATTCACTTCGAACGTCTGGACGGCAAAATAAATATAAACGACACTATGATACGTACGCCAGGGGATGAGCACAAACTCTGTGTAAATTTCCGTACAGACAAGAGCTCCTACTATCTATCTGAAATCTCAGCTCTATACGGTAATTCCCGGCGGAATACTGAAAAGTCGTAAATTTACATGGTACCCCGTCAGTTGGGAAGGCGGTGCACTCCGCTTTCGAATTTATACTACCCATTTTTATGGTATGCGATTTGGCGGACGTGATTTTTGACAACAAGTTAAAATTTACATTTTATATGATACGCCGGGTTTATGGCGCGCCGCTATTGAGGAGATACCGGCCGAGTTTATTGAACGAAGGGAATTCGTTTCCCGAAACGGCTTTGAGCTGTTTCAACTGTTTCTCTTACTGTAGAGTACTAACTATAGAGTACTAACTGTAAAGTAACTAACTCTTAGCTATCATAAAATAATAATTTTATTATTATGATTGTTTCACCGCTCTGTAGTTTTACCACATCATGACGAGGCACAATATTATTCGCATGATTTCTATAACATTGTCAACTGCTACGATCAATTTTTAACATAGTTATTAAGATTTCAATAATCAGTTATAAGGATTCATATTTAACTTCGGTTATTACTAGCCAGTAATACAAAAATCCAAAAAGGAAAATCGTACTCATTTTATTTTATCGTTTGTTTTATTTTCTTATTTGATTGAATTGCTAGTCAATATCGTTAAGTCGGTTTAGATTTTGGGAGTGGGTAAACGTACGGTTATTCTAGCATATTTTAGACTAAAGTTTGGACTATTTTCCAGAGAAGCAATAAACTTGGCGATAGTAAATTTGAAAAAGGACGACGTAATAACTAAGCTTTGGCGCAAATGGGCTACTTATAACAAGAAGCCCGATTGTGAAGTGATCAAAGACGAGGTGAGATTTTACATTTAAAATACACGTAATTTTGTCCTTTGTTTGATAAATTGTGTATTTATTCTACGTGATAGTCAGTAGGTACCTAAAATATAAGGAATTTACTTTGACATTAAAAACAATAATTAAGATCCTAACAAAGGTAACCATTCGCACAATGGTAACCAATCAACATTAAGGATTTGGGTAGTTACAACACTTATTCCATTTCTGTTTTTAATGTTCAGTTCTCTCAATGCACTGTTTGTGATTTCTGTTTTTATTTCAAGGAGGCGACTATAACAGAGATGACGCTGAGCCAAGTGGCGGGTATATTCTACGTGTTAGTGGGAGGTCTGGCTCTGGCTCTGGGGGTCGCATTGGTCGAGTTCTGCCAGCACGGTCGCGCGGAGGCGGCGCGGGCCAATGTGCCGCTGCGGGCCGCGCTTCGGGCCAAGGCTCGCCTCGCTTCCCGCTCCGAACGCAAGACCCCGCCGCAACGCACGCAAAGTGATCACGAACGCCTCGGGTGGAATGGAGCGGCTTTTGCAGGGGTTAGTATTTGATAAATCGCTCACTGTTTACCGCAGAACACTTTGAATATAGATTACCTAGCGAACGTCGTCAGATTAACGAAGTGGTAAAAAATGATTTTAAGCGGCGTAGTTTGTGGGACCGCTGGAGTTTGAGACACTTAACTCTAAATACTTGTGTAGGTACTAAGGATAGCAATTCGTTCGTCTAATCTAGACCATATTTCAAACGATCACACAAGGTTTTCAACAGACAGATGCATTCTTTAGGTTGATAAAAAGGATGCCAAGGAGTTGAAGTTTCACTTTTGGAATTATAAAGATATCGAAAATCGAGAGATATCGAAAATCGAGAGATATCGAAAATCGAGAGATATCGATAATCTAAACAAGGCTTCAAAAGCAAGCAATCGCTTTAGCTATGTTGTCACATTTTCTGCTTAGTAATATTTACAAATAGAATGTTATGGGTATCAAATGCGATTTAAATGAAAAGGAGATTTAAACGCGGGGATAGCAATACAAAACTTCATTACGGATGCTGACTTATAATATTTACCTTGTCATTAAAATAATATGAATGAAACAAGTATTTCGCATTTGTGTTAAGGGTTTATATCCCACTTTGATCACTGTGAGAGTTTCAAGTTAAATCCGAATTAAGCTACCAATATGTCGCTAACCAAAAAGAGTAATCAATCTATAATCGCGATAAACTGGTTAAGTGAACATTTATTTAAATCTAGTGGTAACGAAACCATTATATTATTAGTTCGTTTGAATGGGAAATTAATGGCCGCGAGAATCCGCTTAATGTGAGAAGCACAGAACCGTCAGTGTGGCGAAGCTTGTGAGAGGTCTATGATGTTCAGCTGTAGACGTATATCCGTAGAAATGATGTTGATGATGATGAATTGAAATGAAAAAAAGTAACGATGTTGATGATGAAAGTTAATTGCCATAATAAAAACACAGAAATGGAAAATTAATATTTGCATCAAAGGGATAATCCAATTGACAATAATGAACCATAAATCATTGCAGCCGGGATAATTTGGTGTGCCAAATTACGTGTTAAAATTTATAAAATAATAATATTACCTACCAGATAAATTAGTATATGTTCTTGGTCTTGCTGGTAAACATAATAGGATAATGATGTTACATTAATTTGTTTTTCTTTTATGTTTAGTACAATGACTTTCTACTAGGAAGGGAAATGTTGGGAAATATACATCGCAAGATCTATTAAACAGTATATTATCTACGTAAGTTATTATTTGTAACCGCCACGTGTTTTTGCCAATTGTCCCATACCTACAAACATCAGTATCCATGATTAAAATTTTTAATTGTGTTCCTTCCTTATTCATTTTAGGGCGATTTTTCCAACGCCAGATAATTTTATCCGGGGAATGATTTTGAATTTTTAACTGTTCTTCCATGCAAAATTTGTCAGACGACCATTTTATTTCACGTCTAAAGATTATCTGTCGATTGAAAAATCAGCCCTAAAAGTAATGATTACATACCATGAAACATGCCTGTAAATATGATTAAATAATTGAACTGTGTTTGCGCTACGATTTGTTATTACTGAAAGGTTAATTATGTCAAACAAACCTGACTGATTTACATATTATTATGCATAATTTTACGATTGTAAGTTTGAAACCACTATTTTGATGTTTCATTGTCACTGTCTATTTTAAATCGAAGTGCAAACAAATCTTTTCGGTCTCCTCTTTCACTCTCAGAAAGAAAAACTAAGGAATAGACTGCTATTTTCATAAAGCCTTAATAGTAAGAGTCCAAGTTAGAAGAAATAGGTTAATGAGCAAAGAACGGTGGCTTATTATGTACACACGATTGTGATCTTTAAATAAACACATCACTGTGAGTATGTCGTCGCGCATCCAGTGCTTGTTTATATATAATACTGTAGGAGACTTGAGGAGTCTCCCGGTACCCAGGAACACAAACAACTGTATATTATCATAGGATTAGTATTATAGGATTCGGATTGCAATCTCGCGTTGAGTGCCAATGCACACGAGTATAAAACGACAACTTTCAACACACTTACGGTGAAACAAATAGTGAAAACCATTACTTCCTTTATGTCAACGCCATTTTTGGTTCTAACCATGCTTTTCAACATGGAATAGATACTTCACAGCACAATAAGCTTTGTATGTATTTGTTTGGCAGTTCATTGAAATACCGTAGCCAAAAATACCGTAGCCAAAAATACATTCTCAAAAAATGTCTGGGCATTTTTGCTGTTCTTCCACACTTCCACTTCCAGCTCAAAATATGTTTCCCTTTGATTTCGATGGCTATCGCTTGCATTTTTTGTACCTCAATGAGAAAATCAAGTGGGGTCGAATAAAAATATATAAGAATTAAATATATAATAATAGTATTTTTTTTATAATACAAGTTTTATTTTGGTATAAATAATCGTAATTAACATCCGAGGTACTTTTACAGATTTTAATGTTTCATTGAATTTGATTTCTTTATTAAAATTACCGAAGTACGTTTTTTTTAAACTGTTTTTTTTATTTCTACTAGGTATAAAAGATTTTTACCTAGCTTTAGCCTACCTACCTAACTTACCTAGTTTTTTATTTAATTTCCTATTAAAATACTGCGCATTTTGATATAAGTTTGTTATAAGATTTTCTAAGTAGTTTCTTTTCAATACATGAATAACTAAAATAACCCTAGATTGAGTAGATGTGTGTATTTTTGTGATAGAAAATAATATTAACTTGTTTACAAAAGTAAGTAATTTGATGAAATATAATTATGTATCGCAAATTGATTGTCAAATTCTCTGTTTTACAAAACCGCTAGTTTTTTTTTTTGCAAAACAGCCCCGTTATGAACCAATGAACAATGTTCAGCTGGATTGCCATTGCGTTACGTTTAAGAAAACTACTGCCGACGTTTAAACGTTATGCAGAATGGTTTATCTGGAGTCACAATAAGCGTTTGGTATGGCTTTTAATGCTAAATAGGACGTTGTAACTAATCTATACTCCATTTATAATAGCATTAGAAAAAAGAGGCTCGTAGAAGCAGGAATGCAAAACATTTTATTTCAAAGTTATGATAAAACAATTTTAAGGGAAATGCTTAAATTCTAATTTTCTTGCGTTTTTTGCAATTTGCAGGTCAGTGTAAGGTTGTATCTTAATAAAAATAATATGATGCGCAACAATAAGAAATATGTAGGCAATAATACAATTTTAACCTTAAAAATTATCAATACATCCCTTTAAATTAGAATTGCTCCGAATTAGTCTGATTTCGCGGGCTACTGCAGCGCATCCACCTTAATTAAAATAAAATTCGGTAGAATTATAGTGAAACGAATAACGTTCCAAGTATTGTTCATCCCTGCTTCTTTTAGGTTTTTAGCATTGACACTGTAATTTTAAATTGGAGTTATATAATATAAATAAATTAAAGCCACATAATTTCATAACATAAATAGTTAAAATGGTTACAATTAAGTGTGACAGCTGCTGTAAAAATAGATCATAATAAATTCGGCGTCTATCATAATGTAACAATGTTTATTGTATTTTGTTACAAAGTGTGCATTAAAAATAACCTTTTTTGACTTCTTTCTAATGCTATTGTAAATGGACTATAGGACATCCTGACCAATTGGTTTAGGTTAGGTTAGAACTGTCACCAAACTCACGCGAGCCGAACGACCGAAGCGAGTGGTGCCACAGTGGTGTGGATGACGCTATTTATTTCTGTATTGGACGCCATTATTGTTGTTATAACACACAAAGTCTCAAGCGGCAAAGTTTAGAAAAAAATTCTACAATCTGACGATTCATTTCACGCTGTTTTACAAAACCTTTAGTCCTTGACCCGCTGCAAAACATTCATGCAATTCTGCTTGTCAAAGTTCAGTAATTATGGAAAATCGCTAAACGTCATTCTGCTATTTCTGCTGTTTTACACACCTGACGGAGCTGTTTTGCCAAATGGCTAGCGGTTATGTAAAACAGCGGGTTCGACCATCCATCTGCAACATAATTATGCATCTTTTTCATATTTTGTTTATTGGAACAGTTTGTACAGGCTGACAGGGAAACTCGACGTATTTCTTGAAAAGCGTTATACTAGAGGTCTTTAGCAACAAATTTAGTCGAGTTAACTAAGCTAGGGTTCAAAAATGGATGGTTACCGAGCTGTGTCGGTTCTTCGATGTTTTTGAACTTTTCTGACTTGTTGACCTAAATCAAATAATTATGAGTATAAACTACTCCACCTCCAAACATGTAACTGATACTTTTCTGAAAATTGAAAAAAGTGTGATCATTAAAAAAAAATGTTTGCAACACTTACATAATCTCAGAAATAAAAGGTATTTAATAGCAACATTTTTATTTTTTAACCATCCAGTTTTGACTCCTAGTTGACTGGACTAAATTGGTTGCTAATGACCTCTAGTATGAATACGTCGAGTTTCCCTGTCACCCTGTATACTCACTTGCAATTTTTTTTTTGGTTTCACAAAGCTTGGCTATTTGCTGAGATTTTTCCTTTAAATCGCACGTTTTGACTAGATGTGACTAGTATATAGTTATCTGTTACTTTCCAGCTCTAGAGCGGGGATGCAAAGTAAAAGGCACGCGTATTTAATACACTGCACTGTGAACCTAAAAACAGTACAATAACAGCCTGTTTTCGAGCAAGTGTGTTGAAATAGTTATTTGTTATACAAGAGTGCAAAGTTGCTTTTTAACCGCGTGTTCAATTTTGATGACCGAGCAAGCGAAGGATTCTAAAATTGAATCACGAGCGCAGCGAGTGATTCAAAATTAGAATCCTGAGCTTTAGCGAGGGAATCAAAAGAGCACGAGGTGAACAATCTTTGCACTCGAGTGCAACACGTAACTTTTCATTCCACCTCAGCGAGGAAATGACTAAATGTAAAAATGCCACTAATTTAGGATAGGTATCGATATGTTTGTCTTTTTTCATCTTTATTGTTGCTTTTAGCATCGAATACGTACTCCATAGAGTGCTTGCTTTCTTGTTCTCGGATAATTCTATAAAATATGCCAGCAAAACGTTTTCTGAGAAAGTTTTGGCTCCTTTTGCTAGTCGCCACGTGTTGAACATATCGTACTGTTTTAAATACTTCTCGCGTGATTGTTGAGGGAGAAAGCTCATTTGCGCATTATTAACAGTTTCAGTCAATTCTGTTGGCGTCAAGCAAACTTCCTCGTCGCTAGAATCACTCATTTTAGTTTTTTCACTTGTTTTCAAGTTTCTTGTTTTTAATATAAGGTTTAACAATGACGTGAAAAAATGCCGCGTAAAGAACCGCGTACAAAGCAAATTGAAAAAAGAACACCAAGAAGGTTCCGAGTCTGAGTTTTTAACAAATTAAAAAAAAGTTGTATGATATATTCGGCACCATAGAGGTAGCAGTAAATAGGTTTAATGTTTTTTTTAATTCACAAACTTAGTGCACACGATGTTCTAAATTCATTTACTTTATCCTCTAGAGAATAAAAACGGCTTTTCCACTCAGATATTGAAGATTAAAAATACTCTTTCCGAGATGGTGGGATGAAAAATTAATTATAAGAATAAATTCACTTTTTACAAGAAAACCCGCCAGCCAGCCATCGGTGATCTTCTCTATTCAAAATATGAAATAATAATTGTCTTCTCATAATACTTTTAAAATATTCATTGAGGTTGGTTGGCATAGCCAACCCAGCAAAACATGTACAATAGGAAAAGTGATAGTGACTATCGACAGACAGCCAATTAAAGTATTCTATTATTTTAATTATTGTGAATGTGAAGACTATGTGGGTCATTTTATTTTTTATTTTTCTCTCTGTTCTGTTAGTTTTTGTCATGGTCTGGCAGTTTGAGTAATTAATGTCGCCTACCCAAATGTCCTTTCTTTGGTATTGTTCGTCGAATCGTTGAGCTCCTTAAGTTTTGAGTTGAGCTGCACGATTTCTGACATATGCGTGCACTGACTGGACTCCTCAAAAGACCATCTCAGACATCGACCTACTTGGTCTTCATATGATCTGACCAAGATTATGTCTGGACTTAACTTGTCTGGAGACTGTGACGTCTGAGTTTGTTTCGGCCTTTCTTCTCAGACTAGTCAGATAGGAAACGCCGACCTCATCTAGTTTTAAAATATGATTGATGTGTAAAAGTGTTTGTACAAGCCTACTTACAAAATAAAATCATTTATCATTTAACAATAAGTTAGGTAGTGATTTTAAAATGAATAAATCATAATAATATTCACATGTCGAGAACTACTGCCTGCTGGAGTACCCCGGTCTGAAGATGCATAGTACAACAAATGCGTTCTTCAAGTGACTCGTAGATTAAGTATTACCCTAATAAAATATTGCGAGGTTTAGTTGGGTGTAGAGGCTGCGCGTTGTATTGTAAATTAAACAACGATAGGCAGCAAACGCAGCAAATGCTTGAAACTTTTACCAACTACTACTCACTGAACATTACCCAAAAGTTACATGTTCCAACCAATTATTCCACTTTTTTACTTCACTGTGTGCGTTAACCTTAACCCAATAATGTTTTTGTGTCACATGGCTTACGACCCAATGCTTAAGAATGTTTCTCCCTTTTATGGAATATCCACTACCCACGTGGTTGTTATAGTGCATTAGTGTCCATTGAAAAAGAAAACTATTTATTTGATAAGTAATTCTTTCAATGGCGCCGATTCCCTTGTTCACAAACTAAACTAAATTTAAGTTCAATGCATCTTATTCTTTCTATTTCATTAAGAAAAGGACAGAAGATAAAATATTAGTTTAGTCCTGTCAAATTAAGATACTCCATAGACAAATTAGACGCGATTAAAAACATGGCTACTAAAAATACGTCAATTTACGTCAGGCGCTGACTAATTTGACAGGACTAAACTAATATTTATTTTCTGTCCTTTTTTAAATTAAATAGAAAGAAAAAGATGCATTGAACTTAAATTTAGTTTAGTTTGTGAACAAGGGAATCAGCGCCATTAACTGTTTTTGCCGCCTACCTCGATTGTTTACTAAGGGCCGCAAACGTGACCGCTAAGCCGTGTCGTGGGTTCGATCCCTAGATCGGGCAAAGTTTCATTGAGTTAAAAAAACAATTATCCTCGTTTTGTTTTTCTAGTAATGCCCACCTGTATTTTCTATGTTTCAGTACTTCACCTCCGGCACCCAGATCTCCCAAGAAGATGCTGTCCACGCCAGTTTCACGCACGTGTGATCCGCGGAGAAGACCGGCGCCAACGTGCGTCAGTCTTCAACAACTACAAAAATACCTAACAACGGCGTCGACCTTTATCAACTTTAAAACATATTTATGTTTATTGACCCTACTGTATAATCTGATAATCTGATAAAGTCTAAATACCCGCTACTTCGATATCGCTAGAACATTTTGCTCATCAAGCATATACGTATGCCATTGTGCAAACTAAAGGTGCGTGTTTCGCGGCTGAAATAGCTCCTATTCACGAAAACCGGTATTCATTAAAAGTGCGCAATGTTTTGGTCGTAAATTGGCCAACGATTTTTTTCATCACAATGTCAAAATGTGCCAAAAAGAGATCTAAGAAGAGATGGTTCATAAGACAGTTTTATGGAATTTTCCACGCAAAATGTGCCAAAAGCAAGGCATTTCATTCACATGATTGATTGTTACATTTTGCTTTCGTACTGGTCTGTAGGGTTAATATCTGATTATAATGTAATTGTTTGGTTATATGGGGTTTGCGGAAAGATCGCCAGTTCTTTTTCAAAGTCCTTTAGGCATAATTTAGGATCTGTCGATTAAGAGCGCCAACAAATTAGTCGCAACAAATCGCGTGATTTTAATTTGTATGAAATTGTAAGAGTATAGTTGTTGTCGCGCAGAAGTTTCCGGCTAATTTGAAAATATCTTAAGGCGCGCTTATAGCATAAGGCTGTCTAATAGGGGTCATTGGAAATTATTTGTGAAAATAATCTTGAAATTGCTATTTCAGCGTTCCATCATACTTTTGAATTTGTAATATTTAGCCTATATTGTTCGCACTGTTGGGACACAGGCGTCCTCTCTTCGAGAGGGAGTGGGCTATTATCTATCACTCGGGCCCATTGCGGATTGGTAGATGTCACATGTCTTCGAATTTTTGTTTCTAAGACATGCCGGTTTCCTCACGATGTTTTCCTCCACCGTTTTGAGAGCAATGGTTATGAAATTTACAAAAAGTAAAGCGCCTGTCTGGTTTCGAACCTACGACCTACAACTCGTAAGTCGCGGCCGTTACCACTGGGCCACCACTAGGACATGGAAAATATTAAAGAATAATAACTTTTAGGACTTGACATGAGTTGAAATATTAAATTCTAGATAAATGATTTTATTATGTAGAGCTTGTTTTTGAGATAGAAAGTTATTTTATTAGCAAACACACTAGTTAATTAACAAAAGTTTTGAACCCAATTAAATTGGGAAAAAGAATGAACATTGCTCAAAAAAAAATGGCGCTAGGCTTATTCATTGACCTAAAAAGGCTTTTGATACAGTTAGCCACCCTATACTACTACAAAAGCTAAAAGACAGGCGTATCAGGTGTAGCGTATAAAATCTTCGACTCATATTTGAATAACAGGCTTCAGGTGGTTAAAGTTGGTGAATACCAAAGTAAACGTCATAATATCACGTTTGGTGTTCCCAGGGATCACTGTTAGGTCCACTATTCTTCTTAATATACATAAACTCCATCCATAAGGTTCCAATACACGGACATATCTCGCAATATGCGGACGATACCTGCCTTTTTTATTTTGGTGGTTCTACTAACATGATAAATCAAGCCCAAGAAGACCTAAACTTATTGTTCATCTGGTTTCAACAAAATCTTCTAAAAATCAATGCATCCAAGACTAGTTACGTCATATTTAAAGCCAAAAATAAGAAAATACCACGTCATCCATCTCTTACAATTGAAAACCAAATACTCGAACTCAAACAACACGAGAAATAGGTACCTTGGGTTAAGACTAGACTGCCATCTAAATTGGAAGGTTCAAATTGACTACATCAGATCCAAAATGACATCTTTATTGTGCTCTCTACGAAACATCGTACATTGTCTGGCATATAGTGTACTGCAGACAATATACAACTCTTTGTTAAAACCACACATACCTAATCGAAGCGGGACCGCACTCCTTATCTCAAGGCAGGGTACATAGTTACGCATAGTGTGGCACAGTGTTGGATTTTCGAGAGTACCCACGAACCTATGTAAGTAATTTGTAATACTAATATTACTATAATTTTGTTTTGTTGTTAATATTATAGTCAAATACGTCAGGTCAGGTTAATTGTGGGTCCGAGTGTCGAGTTTTTATATTTTATGTTTAAATTTGTTCTCATGTAAGTGAAATGTAAATTTCTTTATGAGAATTAAATGTCTTTAATTAGAAAGAATGATTAAGGGTGATGATGATTTGCGGGTCAAATATAATGTCCATAAATCTTTTCTTGTACTTAGTTGATCAATCTTTCCGAAACAGGACAATGAAACAAAATACCGATATGGTTTGATATGGATAGCATTAAAAATATTATTATATACTTAGTTAATTAGCAAAAAGCGCTAGAATAGTAAAATATTATTAGATGTTTTGACACGAGAAATGTATCGTTTATAAATAATAATTAAGTAATAGTTCAATGCACTTTCAGATGTGTTTGATCAAAGTGAACCGGTACCACTCGATACTGCATTACGTCAGCGCCCTTATTCTTAATATGACCACTTAATGATTTCTTACTTCGAAACCACGTCAATTCCTTAGTTAATCACGACATCTGCTCTTAACGTATTCTCTATGACACAATGAACGAAACCGCGTGAAATGAACGCGAGGTTGACGTGGTTTTAACTGTCAAAATACATGTTGTACAAGACACAATATTGACGTGGTTAACACATGGTAAGATTTCTCGGGGAATAATAATATTACCATAAAGAATTGGGGCCCAGTTACATGATTCCACGACGTCCGTCAAGGAGAGGTGAAATGTGAAGTAAAAGAAGTGTAATTACTACATTTTGTGTCACCACACTAGCAAACTGACTATAGTCACAGGTAGTTGGCGACTAGTGACCACCAAATGCTAGTCATTAATTACATGTGTCTAAGTAATAACAGCCGCACGGGTCGATCGATCAGGTTAAGCTACGCTTGCCGCGGTTGGTCTGTGGATGGGTGACCATCTTTACATACCAAGACCCCTCCGTGCCTCGGAAACCACGTTAAGCCGGTGGTCTTGGCTGTCATTCGTGGATCTTTGACAGTCGTTACGGGTCGTCAGAAGCCCGAAAGTCTGAGAACCAGTCTTACCAAGGGGTTTCGTATTACCCAGTAACTGGGTTATGGAGGTCAGTTAGGCAGTCGTTCCATGTAAATACTGAGTAATATGATGGGATCGGCTTCCGGTCTAACCAGACCGGAAGCCGATCCCATCATATTTGGGAAAAGGCTAGGCAGATGATGAATCATTACCCATTGCCCAGTTATTACAGACAGTAGACCAAATTATCTTTTAAGTTCGCCTCACGTGATACATCAGTAATAAAATATACAATAAGTTTGTAGGTATATTACATAGCATACTCGCACGCACGTAGAAACCATAAATGCAGCTGTGGAATTAAATAAATATAAAAAAAAAACATAGGTATTACGGATACGTAGATATGTTACATGATTAAAAAGCAGTTTACTGCGTAAAAAGTATAGTAGCCCAGTCAAATAAGTATTCAACCACGTCAAGAGTGAAACTAGCTTTGGAAGCTTTTGTTAAGACTTTTGATATAACAGTACCTACCTATCGGTTCAATTGTTAAAATATGATGCATTTCACAAGATTTCGTGTACGAAGATACCATACACCGCATAATTTAAATCAATACTTGACGAGAAAATAAAATCATTATTGAAAGTCAGTACGCTTTTAATGAATAATTTACGTAGTAAATTAAGTAGTATTAGGGCATGTAACTGCGACACAAATGGGAGCATTGCGTTCATCTCTGGATAGACAAAAACGCAAACTCTGCGACATGTCATGTCAGATGACATGTCTGAGATTGTTTGATAATATGACAGAAATTGTATAATTATATGTGAAAACGATTTACCTGGAATAAAATAACTATACCGTAATAGGTAAAAATAATTAAAATGAAGTAATGGCAGAAAATTAATTATGTGATATACATGGTGCTCACATATTTACACACATTGTAAAAGTAGACAATTTTCCTAAAATAGTAACAAGTAAAATGTCAGTGCGTGAGTTTAAGTAATCATAAAAATAATAAATTATGCAATTAAACTAGTAACCAGATTGATTTTATCTATACAACATGTCCTGGTATTAACGCACACCACCGAACACCCCAAGTAGAATGTAAATCCTATGATCATAATACATACACAAAATTTTACTATTATGTATAATGTTTATTTAGTATATTAATTACACTGACTGTCGGAGAAAATCGAGGTTACATTATAAATCTACGCACGCACACAGTCGCACACGTGTAAGAGTCTAGCGTAGTAGATTTTTGTCCATTTTGATTTGTTTAGACTGTACAGCGGAAGTGTGACAATTTAAGTAGTTTTAATTATATTTGCGATAAAAGATTACACAAACTAATTCAGTAAACGATTCTGAACAACCTACTTTCATAATGTGCATCAATTCACTATTCAGTTACACGTTGTATATAAACTATGAAAAAAATCAGTTATCTTACATTCCGAGTTTCCACTAAATCGTTCTGCTTATTTGACTGGACTATAGGCGACCAAACTTATCGTAAAATACATGATATGGATAAATAAAGAAAACGTTTAATTCCTCAGCTGGTCATAGTTTTAGATTCGTAATTTACACTTAGAATATAGCTTTAGATAGAGATACTATTTATACGAAGGTTTTGATGTTATATAATTACTGCAATATGCGATACGCTTAATTAGAATATTATGTAAGAAGTAAGCAGGCAAGTACACCATAGAATATTTTTTTCAAGAAATACAGAGAACCAAAAATAGAACAGAGACACCAAAGCTAATACATACATTTAATTATGAATACCAAGAATAATTATTTAGATACAGTAAGAGAATAACACAAAAATAAATTGCACTGATTATTAAATAATAAAAAAATAAATAAAAAAATCGCAGCCAAATGTACTTATAAGCAATAATAATGTACCTACTAAATTATTATGAAATAATAAAAACTTGTAACCTCATCAAAGAGTATTTTGCACAGTTCCTTTATATTTAGTTCCTTTATTATTAGAAGTAACTTGTAAGTGAGTGTAAGTGTAAAAGTAAATATTATTTTAATTAATAAATGTGCCATAAAGCTCTAAGCGGAAGGCGGAGGACAGGGTGTTGTGGCGCAGCCTGAGAGAGGCCTATGTCCAGCAGTGGACTGCGATAGGCTGAGTTGAAAGCTCTGGCCAAACTAAAGCGAGCGCCAATTGTGTCAACTAACATGAATGGAGATGTTCAAACTGGCGCGAATAGAGTTGTCTTGTGACTTCCTAATCATTAAGATTCTTTTTATTTTCTCTTAAAATTTCTTGCGTTTTTTGCAATTTGCAGGTCAGTAACAGGTGGTTTGTTGAACAAAATATTATTCGCGAACGTAACATGTATTATTTTTTTAAGTCTATACTATCTGGGAAAGGCCTCCCCCAAATCTTCTCTCTTTCAAGGAACTCTTTTCCCGCGGGAAAGGTTGTATTGATGATTTTAATGGTTATAATTCTGTAAAGCTATATTTGTTACGCTCGCAAATTATATTTTATTCAACATTCAACATGACATCGACCTGCAAATTGCAGAAAAACCTTTAAAAACAATCATTTCGCGGGCTACCCTGGCGCTACCCCTTAAATGAATCGAGCCACGCAGTGACGTTCCGCATCCCGCTCGCTCGCTCGTTTCAGTTTGTTCAGAGCTTTATGCATTTCAATTTCTAGTCTAGTATTACATTCAGTAGAATTTTACTATCTCATTGAGTTGAGTAGCAAACATATCTGTGTACTAAATGTTATGTAAGTAGTTTTGAACATCTGTCAAATCATTGTCACCTTGAGATAGATTAAAATTTCAAAGGGATATTTATTTTAAGTGTCCGCTAGTTATATTTGTATTAGGGCTGTTTTTTCAATCATCTGATAACTTTATTCGAGGAATAATTTTGTAATTTTGACAGTTTTTTCATACAAAAACTGTGAAACGTCTAATTTATTCCTCGAATAAAAGTTATCTGGCGATGGAAAAATCAGCCCTTAATTAAGTACCTTTTATTATTTTAACATAATCATCAATTGTTAATTTAGACAAAATATTTGGTATAAATTTTATCTCGAGTTTGTGCCGACTATGTTGTGCGTTGTGACATTAGTGCATAGTAAAAGCTTTTTAATCACCAAAATTTAGCAAGTGCAGAGTTACGCAGTTATAAAGCACTTGATCATTTCAACATTTCTAGCTTAATCAATCAAATGTATTAGTGTAATAATCATTAAGTAATTTATTAAAAAATGTTGTGCGTTTACATCGTAGTTTTATTTGAAAGTTTGTGAGCCTTTGTGTTTTTTTTAGCATATCGATGGCAAAAAGTACTCCAACATGTTTTGCTCGAAATTCAGCAGCGAATTCCGCTCATTGACGCAGTCATAAGATCACCAAGTGCACATGACAGGTGACAAGGCATCCAGAGCAAGATGGACGGGGTGGGCCATTGTCTGTCGGGAGATGTCGCATACGCACTTGAGAACCATTTATGAACCCCTATCTCTTTGCTCCGGCCGACTTGGGTTCGAAATTATTTTTTAGAGATTTCAAGTGGAAGGCTTGTCGTCTAGCGACAAGAACATCCTAACTTTAACTATAAATTAAACTAAGGAATTAAAAGAAAGGGAAGTTGAAATCAATTAAAGTTATATTTAAGATAAAAAGATGGAGATGAAATGGCAGTGGTGTGTAGAATGTGTAAGTGAATGTGAATGTGTGTGGAGTCAAGATAACTGAAGGTGGAGTGGAAGGTGACGGCCGACGAGAGGCAGGTAGATTCGACGGCTGCGCGCGGAGCTGAGTACGTGTGCGGCATGGAGGGTACCCGTGGAGGGGCCCACACAGCAGGACCAGGACAACGGCTGCAGTCAGACTACGGTAGCCGGTCGACAGGAACGTCGGGGCTCCTGCAGAGATGCTGTTAGCCCAACAGGTGTGGCGGCCTTCGGATGAGGCGCGCTGATGGCCCGACAGGTACAGGAGGCCTTAAGATGAGGCGCGCTGGTGGCCCGACGGGTACCAGGAGGCCTTAGATGAGGCGCGGTGATGGTCCGTCAGGTACACGAAGCCTTTAAATGAGGCGGTGTGATGGTCCGTCAGGTACAGGGAGCCTTTAGAGGCGCGCTGATGGGTGTTCCCAAATTAGGTGGCCCTGGAGAATCAGGCCTATTTTTAACCGACTTCTAGCTTCTAGCATTGCGTGAATTTATAATGTGAACTCGTAGAATAATATCATGTCGAAAATATGAATTTGAGACATGTTAGTGGCCATGTTTAGTTTTGAAGAAGTGCGAGTATGAACGTATAATCAGCTAAAAAATAACCGACTATCAATAATTTGAAAGAAAAGTTGTCATAGCAACTTAGTAAACCGCGTTGTCAAAACTGTCATAATATTATTATAATATATGCTAATAAAATACAATAAAACCGAACTTATATTGTGTTTACCTAATGGTGTGGTGATTATACGAAAAAGTGATATCAACCAATATAGGCGAAGTGCCCAGCCCTTTGATGTCACTAAGTCGTCGTAAATTTATGTTAAAGTTGAGGGCTGTGTCCGTGTACTGATTGTGAATAAATAACGTGACCTGGCGTCGTGAAAGACAATCAAAACAGCACCTAACAGTAACGCAATGCTTGTTCTGACCTGGAAGAATTAATGAAAATAAATTTGAGTATGTACATTATGTGACAGACTCTCAGATGATCTGTTACAATTATCAGGGGGTTTACACAGCTTCCGAATATAAAAATCATTAACATTTAAAATTTCTGAAAAAAATTCTTGCTTCTTTTCAGCTTCAACTTTATGACTAAGTGAACTCCAACCTTCATTATTAAAAAGATATAAATATTTACTTAAGCAAAAAAGTACCTACTGCATTATTTAGAAAATATACTAATTATGAATGAAACAAAATGATTGAACTTGTTTAGTTTCTTTATAATAACGCCATCTATGGGTGAACGCAGGCACTTTAAAGCCTGGTTGGGGTTGGTGGTGATGCAGCTCCATCATACCTAGTAAAAAGCAGTGAATTATTGAGACCATAGACTAAACAACATAATGTTTGGCACTAAATACAAACTA
Source organism: Apamea anceps (assembly GCA_951799955.1). Taxonomy (NCBI): domain Eukaryota; kingdom Metazoa; phylum Arthropoda; class Insecta; order Lepidoptera; family Noctuidae; genus Apamea; species Apamea anceps. The sequence continues at coordinate 17,628,907 of OX637500.1, read as the reverse complement.
TTGACGTTTTCATTGTATTTTTTATTGAAACAGCTATAAGTTTACTTTTCTTTTACTGTCTTTTTATAGGTATTACTGTGTAGCCTATTCCATTTTACTATGCATCCTGCGATCTGGAACCCTTCAAGGTGTTGCGAATATCATTCGTGTCGATATCATAAATAAGAATTGGTGTAAGTAAGTATAAAAGTAAGCTGTTAAAAAATATGATTTTTGAACTGATTATTTTTAATCCGACAATATACCTTGAAAAGTATGCGTGTTCTGTGCATTTTTTTTTTTTATGATAAAAATTGTGCTTGACTGCGATCCCGCCTGATGGAAAGTAATGATGCAATCGTTGATGGTAAAGCGCACTAATTTATTATGAGCCTATTCACTCTAGACTTGAAAACACTTAAATTATAATAGGACGGGAAGACCACTGTAGGCAAATTGTTCCAGTCCTTCGATGTACGCGGTATAAACGACGAGGCAAAACGCTCGGTGGATTAACACTGCCAGTATCAAGACGTGAATTGTGGGCAACGAGAGATGCAAAGAGACTTGCTTTCTCTCCCGCCGTATGAGCCAGTATTCCATTTAACTAGCGGAGGCAGTGTGGGCCAACAGAAATTCGTTTCGACCGATTTGGCAAGGGACCAGAAAGATCTGCTACCGGACGGCTGCGCAGAGAGCTTTTTGCCAATATGGGTAATGCGGTCGAAGCGAGCCTTCTTTAGCGCCTTTTTGTAGGACTTGGCAGCATGGTTGAAGGCTCTCTTCTTTGAGCTCAGATCCAGAGCTTTGTGGTCACAAGCGTCAACCCAGTTGAGAAACGCCGAGTGCTTACGCTGTTCAGCTTGAGCACAATCGGCGTTAAACCATGGGTGAGCTGAGTCACCGATGGGTACGTCACCATTGGGAATGGGTACGTCCCCATAGGGGATGAAATACTCCATATACCTTGACGCACCACATCCGATATAGCATCCGCAAAGTTCGAAAGATTTTCAGAAGAGAAGCGGACCTGCTTCCAAGGATAAGACGCAAAAAAGTGACGCATCTCATCCCAATCTGCCGACTTGTATCGCCACATTCGTCGTTCACCGCGTGAGTCGCAGTCAGGTGGGGAGAAGAACGACACAGACTTCACCAGACAGTGCTCTGAAGTTCCTAATGGTGAGGAAACTGTTACAACACATCTGTCTGGATCGGTGGTCAGCAGAAGGTCCAGACAATTGGCGGTATGACCAATTACATCTGGCACCCTAGTCGCTTGCCTTACCAACTGGGAGAGGCCCATTGAAAGCGCAAAGTTTCGCGCTTCTCTCCCAGCGTGGTCGGTCCTCTGATATGGGAAAAGCCAGTCTTGGTGGCAGGCGTTAAAGTCCCCCAGAGCGACGACGAGCTGCGCATCAGGGTGCCGATGCAGAGCATTATCAGCGGCCTCACTCAGGTGGTCAAACAGTCGAGTCGTCTCCTGGTCACCGCTGTGCGATCGGTAGACACAGGTATAGAAAATTTTGTCCATACCAGTGTCCACCAACAGCCATAAGGACGAGAAGTTAGGGTCTTCAAGGTGACGAAGACGCCGGCAGCAGATGTCATTGCGGACGTACACACAGACCCCGGCACGCTACAGGAAATGGTGCTCCAATGAGTATCCCGGGTAGTTGAGGTACGCCGCATCTGATGGACCTCGAATCTGGTTCTCCGTCAAGAAAAGCAAGTGTGGCTTCTCAGCCTCAAGATGGTGGTGGACCGCATCGAGATTTGAGTGCAGACCTCGAATATTAGAGAGGTGCACTCGGAAGGAGAGGACGTGTTTCCGTGTTTCAGTGGACACTTATTTTTCTTTATTGGACCTTTCAATTGAAAATTAATGGAGTTTTTTCACAGAAATAATTATTCATTTGCAGTAGCAGATATACCGTTTATTGTAGCCGATTTCAAACGCAATATCGGAACAAATTAATTTTAACAATAGAGGCACAATAACGCCAGATCACTAATTGGGCGTTTCTATAATTTCTAGCTTACCAAATATTATCGTGGACGTCCACGGCATCGTGATGCCAATGATAACAAGAAGTCGTTTTTAAATTTCCGTCTACGATAACGTGATATCTTGCACGTCCACGTTATAATGTGACGGTATAGTGGCACACCAAATTTCCCTGTAAACCCGTCGCGATATATCCACGTGCTCGCACACCGCTTGGCTCCACGCATTCTTACCACAATTTGCAACGTTTACCTATCGTTCGCCGTCGTGCTAATTGTTCATTTATTTGATAAAATATGACCTGTACATATGGCAGAGTGACATTAATATAATTAAAATAAAACGTTCCAATCAAATATTTCATATTTAGTAGCGGAAACTGCACAAATCCTGTGCCTTTTTTGCGTCTTAAATACAATAAAATATAGGACGTATAGTCAAAAGTTATAGGGCAAGAAGTCCGCACTCTTCCGAAATCCTGCGCATGTGGCTCCAAACGTCCAACACGTGACATGTAGAATTATACAGGGTGGAAAAAATCAATGGGCCCTAATGGGAAACCACTTTAAATCCATAAGATAGATTATTTTACTTAAAATAAATATTTCTTTATTTTTTAAAAGAAATATGTATTCACAGATTTCTCGACAAGCTTACGTAAGCCGGGAATCGAACTAGCAAAAAATAAAAAAATAAACACTCGCTATTTTATTCTACTAACTACTAACTAAGGTTCTGGTTGACAACTACATATGTACAAACTGTGAATGTTTTATAAAACGTGGCAGGTCTCATGTTCTGCATGCAAATACTGAAACAAAGCACATATAAAAATCTACGAAAGCATAATGACGCACTGCACTACATACAAGGTCTGCAAAATACCTTAGTCAGTTACGGTTAGTAACAGCGACATCTACGGAAATATGTGAAAACAATTTAAAAAGAACTTCTTAGTTGCTGACTTCGAAGTATAACTGGACGGTTTAGTGATTTAAAAATAGCATTTGTTTGAAGGCCTTTGTACACACGGCTACACATCAAGCTGTGCAAAACCAGTATTGGCTGACCGTTCATTGTGAGAAAATGTCATACAAAGTGAGGCCAAGACAAACTGGTTTTGTATAGCTTGACGTGTAGCCGTGTGTACACATTGCTCTCTATTGCTAGGAACGGAAAATACTTAAGACCCCGTTACACCCTGTTAAACTTTATACCGTAACACTACTCTCAACTCAGACTACTTAATTGTAGGCAGATGGAGCGCGCGCACAATTGTAGCGTGTGCGAGAGTAGCTAATGATAAAAAATTAAATAAAGATGTTAGTGTTAAACCAAACGTTGCTTTGACACTACTCACTACTACATATTTTCTATCGTATTTTTTTTAAAAACATGGCGTTGAAAGTGGCTTGAAAAACAGGCAGTTATTAAACGTAAAAATGACAGGAAAACTTTTCCTTTAAGGGCTGATTTTTCAATCGACCGATAATTTTTATTCGTGGAATAAAATTGACGTCTGATAGTTTTTGTATGGAAGAACTGTCAAAAATTCAAAATTATTCAGTCCTCCGATAAAGCCCAAGCAGCACACAAGCGTTTTCAACATCAATATACCAACCTATTTAGAACTTAGAGTTCTTTTAGAGACGTACAAGAGTGTCATAAAATTCTTTTGTCTTTATAAGAGTGATTTATGAGTTATTATACAGCTCAAACTGTATACAATCTTTATTGAGGGATCTGCGTAAGCTTGGGGTGCTTAAACAGAATATTAAAATTCTACTATACAGCTTTAAGTATTTTGTGACACTTCAATCTGGTTTCATCGTTAAAGCTGTATACAGGCTGTATTTTACATGTGATCACTTACTTATTACAACTCTAAGTGTTATTACAGTATCACTTGATACTTGTTTCTGTACAATGGTGTATGCAAACTCCGTTCTCAAACTTATTTTTATGGCATAATTGTACACTGTTGTAAATACAGTGGTTTTATGACTTCTGTCTATGAGGGTGTTTTAAAACTAAAAAAATAAATGACAGCTATAGTACAGCTTTAGTCTGTATTACTGACACAGTCACTTGATTGCATGACGAATAAAATTAATGTTTTCACTGTGAAGAAATGCAACATGTGGAAAAAAAGAAAAAGATCTGGTGCAGTCAAGAGGAGGATTGAAAGGGAATATTTGAATATTACAAATTATCAACCAAGTAACAGTTATGATAGTGAACCATCATTTATTGAGGAAGCAAGAGAATCATTAATAAATCGGACAACCTACAGTCAAGCGTCAATTCCATCGACGTCCAACGAAGAAGGTTCCGTAGCAAAAACATTAAACAGTGATAATAATGATCATAACAGTTATACCAAATGTGTAGATTTAGTACAACCTTCGGAACCTGATAATGAAGTTTTTTCATTATGTGCGAAAATTAGTGTGATTTAAATAAAAAGGCAACAGGCACATGTAACGTGTATGAGTTTTTAATAACAAGTAAAAGTGACACATGAATGATGTGCGTACGAGCACATAACAAAAACATAATACATAGTTTAGGTAGGACGGAACACTTAGAGCTATGATCAATGTCGTAGGCGCTCCAACATTCCCCCGAGCGTTGAAAGTCGAGCTTTCAACCAGACTTCGATTCTAGTAATGGGCATATCTTGTTGAAGGCCCTCCGGATGACTCCAGTAGAGGTCTTTATATCTGCTACCTGGACAATTCCATCAGTACCTGGATGTATGGCGATGACTCTTCCTAGTCTCCACTTCAGAGGTGGAAGATTCTCCTCTTTCATGACTAGGAAGGCTACAAAAACAACAATAGAATTTTTTGTCTCCGGGACAACCACAGCCACGAGATTACGTGTTTCTCTTAAATACTAACAAGCTCGTATAAACAAAATTTAATAACAAATAACATTTACATAAACGTTGTGACTTAAGGACAATGGACAATCAAATTAACATGATTATTAAGTGTTTCTCTATGAAAGGTTTAAAAAGTAAATTAACCACTTGAAAAGATCACCCTATAAAAGTTCATTATTGTAAAACTAACAAAGAGATTCCTCCTCCTCTTCTTCAATAATTTCTTTTTCGCCTGTAGCGTTTTTGTCGATTTTACCTTTTTCATCTGTATCCATTTTATTTTGATTCCTCTCGATTTCCCTGATCTGATTCATTTTCAGCTATATTTTTTTTTAAGCGCATCTTTTTTGGTTCTCATCCTTTTAGTTGCTCTTTCATTCTTACTGAGTTTCCTCTTCACAGAATTTTTCAAGACGTTTCTATGATTTTAAACGGCATATTTTCCTGAAAATAAAGTAAAACAGATATAATATACACAACACACTAATAATACTTTGCAATAAGTTTACTTAGGTATAATAATGTTCATACAAAACAATGTATTTTATATGAACGAGTTATAAACTCTACTTTTCACTTCGATTGCGAGTAAATCAAACAGTGATATAGCAAGTTAACATATATTTTAGTTTAAATTAACAATTTTTGGAACAATTTTTCAACTTTTTTACCTGAGTAAATAAACATTAGGCTTGTGTGTAGGAGAACTATACTGCCAAATCACAAGTGCATTTTAATAAAATATTATTGATAAAGTGAGGAACGGATCAAAGTCATTTTGAGCTCAGGGTTTTTCATTTCTTTAAGTAACTCTAAAGAGCATTATAAGTTATGCATAGAGAACTAATATACAGCCTAAGTAATAAACATATTCTATTATAAAGCTGATTAAAAGCCAATAGCTGTACAATGTAATCCATAACTTACTTAGTACAGCTATTCAGACTATAATACTCTCCAAATATCGTGTAGGCTGCTTAGCTAATTGTCGCCATTTTCGAATGTTTAATAACAAAATTTAAAGTATAATTAAAGGATTTTTTTACAAAACCTTAAGCCGCATCATGATAATCAGCTTGAATAATGATCACTGTGCCCTTATATCTATTACTTTAAAATAATTTTTTTATTCTAACCTTAAAAACAAACATTTACTTACCGTATTTAGTATTTTTCTTTATGTCAGCTCGATTATTTTGCTGGCGCGTGAATATTTTGCTGGCGCGTGAATATTTTGAAGGAAAACATACACAGGTTCACAATAAATTTAATTTGCACTTTCAATTCACCAAATAACAACATCAGATATACAAGTCTACGGTTATCTTTTACTTCTAGTAATAAATATTAAATAATAGTGTCGCCATTTCTACTACACGCATAATGTCATCGAAAATAGTTTTGTTTCAAAAACCTATTTAGAACACTTTTCGTTACAAAAGAATTATAAGATAATATCTGTAGTATAATGGTTTCTTTGTACACCGAATAACAGCTTTAATACAGCTATTGTACAGCTTCTCTTCTGCTTGTACAGCTACTATACAGCTCTACTAACGACAAAAGCTGTATAATATGGGCCCTTTTTTTACTTACAGGGGCTGTTTAAGCGCTTAAACAGCCTATATACAGCCTGAATATGCAGCTTCTAGTATAAAAACCAACTTAAATACAGCTTGTATACAGCTTGCAATGCTACTTGGGAGTTATCTGGCGTTGGAAAAATCAGCCCTAAATCACCTATCTAATAAAGTATTAAATATTGTAAAATATTTAGCAGCCCTAAATCACCTATCTAATAAAGTATTAAAGATTGTAAAATATTTTTTTATTCGTGGAATAAAATTGACGTCTGACAGTTTTTGTATGGAAGAACTGTCAAAAGTTCAAAATTATTCAGTCGTCCGATAAAGTTATCTGGCGTTGGCAAAATCAGCCCTAAATCACCTATCTAATAAAATATTAAATATTGTAAAATATTTAGCAGCCCTAAATCACCTATCTAATAAAGTATTAAAGATTGTAAAATATTTTTTTATTCGTGGAATAAAATTGACGTCTGACAGTTTTTGTATGGAAGAACTGTCAAAAGTTCAAAATTATTCAGTCGTCCGATAAAGTTATCTGGCGTTGGCAAAATCAGCCCTAAATCACCTATCTAATAAAGTATTAAAGATTGTAAAATATTTAGAGGTAGCACTAGGAAGTGGTGAAGGGCGGGCGTTTTTGGGGGACTGTCTTTTGTAATTTTGACGTTCGAAAAGTGCTGATTCTCAGCCTAATTTGAAAAATGACTTTTGATTTTGATTTAATTTAATACCTAGGTGTAAACAGTTATTTGTGTTATATATTGTGTAAAAAAGTAAACTTTATACTTTATAATTAATAGTTATTTCCAGTGAATTCGCGCCACAGCACAATTAAAAGAAAACCTTGAAGAAAAATCTAATATTAGGGGTTAAAGTATGAAATTGCCGATTTGTATTGAAAAATTGAAATTAGTTTTTTTTTAATTTAACAAATTTATTTAATCAAAATAATTACAATTATTATCTATACATTGCTGCCATCTAATAAGAAGGTCATTTATGCCTTTGCGATAGAACTCTCGTGATCTAGATTCGACAAACTGTGTGAAAGCATTTTGTACTGCCTCCTGAGAAGAAAACTTTTTATCACGTAGAAAATTGTCCAAATCACGAAAAAGTGATCAAGGTCTGGCGAATATAGAGGGTGACGAATGGTTTCTAATTGCAGTTCCTGTAGAGTTAAAACGGTTTCTCGTGCTGTATGCGGTCTCGCGTTATCATGGAGCAATAATGGTGAAGATCGATTCATGAGTCGGGGCTGTTTCACTGCTAGTTTTACTAGTTCGGAGTTCGGCACAGTAGACATCTGCCGTTATTGCTTGACGAGATCGGAGAAAGCTGTAGTGAATAACACCATGCTGAGACCACCAAACAGTTACCATTACCTATTTATTGGTAAGCTTTGCTTTCGGAAATTGTTGTTATCGATTCAACAAGACAACACAAGTTTCAACACGCTTTCTTTCTGCAGATCAGTCAAATCATGAGGCACCTATTTCTCATATTTTTTATTTTATTGATTTGACGCAAATGAGTCAATATTGTTGGTAAAGTAACGTTAAACCATGCCGCTAATTCCTAGGTAGTTTGGCTCGGATCGGCTTTCACCATCTCTTTAATTCATTGTTATTCACCTGTGTGAGCGGTTTTCCGCATGGCTCGTTCTTCAAATCAAAGTCGCCATCACGAAAGCGTTTAAACTAAAATCGCACGGTGCGTTATTAGCAGTCCCCTCTCCAAACGCAACATTGATATTGCGAGCTGTTTCTGCCGCGTTAGTTCTGTATCGGAACATGCAGCTTCTCTGCAACGATGTTGAATTGACTGGCGCTACATCGAAGTGTTATTTGTCGATGATATCGTCATAATGGCAAAGACACTGGAACAGCTAGACCAAATGCTGCATAGCCTAAATGGAGCTTTTCGGTGCGTTGGCCTCTGCATGAATTTGGACAAGACAAAAGTCATGTACAATTCGCACGTCTTGCTGAGTCCAATCCATGGAGGGTGGCTTCTCGAAGTTGTGGAGGATTATGTCTACCTAGGGCAAGTCATCCAGATCGGTTGATCGGTATCTTTCGAGAAAGAAGCCGAAATAAGGATCCAGTTGGGTTAGGCAGCATTTGGACCCCCCCGGTGGTTTCCCGCATTGTCGAGGCGGGGGGGCTCAGTAGCCGTGGCTTGGACAACCACGGTGAAGCCAAGAGGAACCCGAGAAAGGGCCGCTCATCAGGGCTTTGCCAGTAAGCCGACAACGTAGCGGCCAACAAGTAGGTTGCGGTGCTGCTTGGGCGACATCGCAACTGAGGCGGGCCGCGATGTCGTATGGGAGGCATCGCGGCTGAGGGTTGGAGGCCGCGGCTGAGGGTTGGAGGCCGCGGCTGGAGAGGAGTACCGGTATTGCGGTGCGCTGCTCTCACTACCTTCCGAGGCCTTGACAGGGTCACCGCCGCCACCGGAGGAGTGTTGGCATGACGTTGGCCGCTCTCCCTATCCTCTGCGGCCGTAAATTGGCAGGCGGCGGGGCCAATGACCTGACCCGTCGCAGGGGGACCAAGGGTGCCCAGACACGGGGTCGTCTGGCGGCCATGTGCTGGTTTGGTCCCTGAGGTGATCACAGCGTGCTATGTGTACTGGTGCGCCGGTGATGGGGAGTACTGCCCAGAGGAGGGAGGTCCGGTGACGGACAGCCGCGGCGGGTTCACGGATGACTTCTAACGCGTGCCCGTGTTCCCGTCGTAAGCGGCAGAGCACACCGTGGAGTTTTAGTGGGTTAGAGTACCACATAACTGCATGCATCTCCCCGTGCTATCTCCCCGTGGTAGTGCAGGATGCATGGGCATTTCGCCACGTTAAAAAAAAGGCAGCTTTTAGAAAACTTAAAATATAATTATTTAATTAAAAACTTAAAACGTCTTCTCGTCACCTATCCTGCTGCATTTGAAAACCAGTGCGTCCTGCCCGTCATGACATACGGTGCCGAAACGTGGACACTGACGGCCAGCCTGGTCCACAAATTCAAGGTCGCTCAGCGCGCTATCGAGCGAGCTATGCTCGGAGTTTCTTGAAATTAGGAATGAAATTATCCGGAAAAGAACCGGAGTTACCGACATAGCTTGTAGTCTGCAAACTGAACTGGCAGTGGGCTGGCCATGTTTGACGAAGGACCGATGGCCGGTGGAGCAGACGAGTCCCGGAGTGGAGACCGCGTATCGGCAAGCGTAGCGTGGGATGCCCGTCTGGGTGCCTGGGACAGACGATGCGGAAGGCGGAGGTCAGGGTCTTGAGGCGCAGCCTGGGAAAGTCCTAATTCCAGCAGTGGACTGCGATAGGCTGAATTGATTGATTGACTCAGTAAATTAAATATTTTATAGTTATTTAACAATATGTGAATGTTGTAGTCGGAATGAAAAAATAGTAACCTAAAATATATCTGAGGCTGATGGAAGAATAACCTATCGCCATGTCATGTAAATTTAACTCGCTTAGTAGACATAATCAATGTTCCTGTTACACAACCTTTGCAACAACCTAAACTAGCTGAAGTGGAAAATAATATGCACAACATATGTAGTTCAAGCAACGACAACCACTGACTAAAGACTATGGCAGAATCAATAATAAATCATTTCATTTGAAGTTCCATATTTGAATGTCTGAATTCGTATTTATACAGTAGATTAATTAATACAGGTGTTATACAAACTCGTTTAATATATTAGTCCATTTACCGATGGGTACTCAAAACTACAAGACGGAATAGCGTGCTGTGTGATAATCTTAACTAAGGATATGTTCTTTTACATAACTAGAAGATAAAAAGCAGAGAGGCCTGGTTACCCCCGACTCCTATACGGCAAAGCCAAAAGGAAGATTTAAGTAAATAAAACTTGCTACGCGATATCATGTAAGGCGCGGCAAAAATGCAATTGTACAGAGATTTGCGCCAAGCAGCGCCGCATTCTCTGTGGCTGAGACCCATCCAATAAGAATAGATAAAGGAAAAGGTGAAATTGAATTCCGTTGACTTAACTTTGTGAGTATTGCTTGAAATTTCAATTAGAAAAACATACTTTTTTGTTTTTAAGGTTAACTTGAATACAACTTTTTAAATTATTTGTCCGTCTGTCCCAGAGGTTTTTCTCGAAATCCGTGCAAAGTAAGAAATTGAATGCTGGCAAATGCCGTATTTTTTGTAGATTTTCTTGGACGTTTAGTGCAATCTTAGAAAAGAAAAGTTTTGATTATTTATAACTATATCTAATTGAAAAATATTATGGTGAATTTATCGTATCAGTTTCTATTTTTGAGCTCGGCCAGCTACGTCTAATTTCTCACCAGAGTATGGTTTACATACTCATTCAACGCTTGTAGGCAATTAACTTGTCCACATTTTTTGTTGCACATTTTTTTTAAATCACCTTTTACATCAAATTTTTTACTCTTATATGTATGTAGCAAACCGACACTTGTCCGCTGTATGATTCTTAAAGTACAAAATGTACAACAAATATAATATTCTATTACCTTTTGTTAATAATAATTACAAGTATACGTGTACCCAGGACGATAGAGTGATATACTCTGCTAGATTTGCCATATGTGAATGTGGAACATTGTCCAGAGCCTATTACAGTTATAAATTGTAAAACAACAATAACTATATTTGTGGATGGTATTAGGACAGCAGACAACCTCTATAGTTATACTGATAGTGGAGGAGACCAACATTTACTAACATTAGCAGATAATATAGCAGCAACACACTACACTTTGCCGATGATTTTGCCGGTCTTATCTTGAACACGCCCGTGCTGGTCGCTATCGATGCTGCTGCCGTAGCTGACTGTCGCGCTGCCCGTTTTGCGCTATTTACAACCACTGAAAATTCCCACGCCTTGGAATTGTCCAAGGCGTTGAAAATTGCAGTTGCTGTAAATAGTGCCATGCCATGACAGGACAAATTGTTCATGTACCAATTGCAGCATTGGCAAATGCTACATTACTCGTATAATTTTATGACGAACGAACTGCTTTTATAACAAATCCAACCTTTTTTTTTGTTCATATTCGTTTTGAATTTTGAATCTAAAAGTGTCATGTCTTTTCTCTTACCGAGATTTTTTGGACACAGGACGGAAGTCTAATATATTATTTTTTTCTGTTTTTACAATGAAATTATTTCGCACAATATTAACGGTAAACTATAACGGTTTGAACGACCGAGTTCTGTGCGGTCATCCACTAGATCCAAGGGTATGTTTGCTTTCCTATTGATTATTCAAAAGTTCTTATCGTTTCCTAAATTTTATTCTATTCTTTTCTTTGTAATAGGCAGTGTTCCGAAAATAAACGAATTGTACATCACTAAGAAGTGGTCTCGAGGCGAGTCACATTCCATGAAGACTCAGTATGTAATTGAACTTTTCTTCAGCTCTTTTGTTATAAAAGATTCTGCCTGCATCTCGGATTATCATTTTTCGTTATTTTCTGTAGATTTTTCCAAAGACTCTAGGGCGACCTAGAATTCGCCCAACCCGCCAACGTAGTACCAGACGTCTACAAGCTTCCTGTTGGGAATCGAACCCAACATAACACCTTGCGCGCGACCTGCACGTTTAAGAGGATTCTGATTCCGGCCAGCTAGGTGCCTTCCGATTGTCAGCGTGGAGCCTAGGACCGGATTTTCATATATTTTGTAGTTTAGTTTTCAGTAGAGCTATTAGTTTTCAGTCGCTTAGTTATCAGTAGAGCTATTACTTGATATACTACCAATTAGCCGTATATTATCATCGTTACAATTTTCATCAAGCGGTAATTTCAATTATTATCTTGCTTCCTAATAACGAATTGACTTGGTTCCAGTTACCCATTTAGAACGTTTTTGTATTTACTTAGTTACGAAAGTTTAGGAACGCTTGCAAACGTATCTTAATCGACGCGTAATAAAAATACACAAAATTTATTATAGGGCTCGAACACTAAAGTCGTCACGTCGGCGTCACGACATAATCCTTTTTTAATTTTTGTAAGTAAAATAAGATAAAGTATGGCCATTTTAATAGGTAACATTTGACAATTCAAAATTGAATTGATTCAATTCAATTCAATCAAAATTCAACAACGTAACCTTGTAACGGCGGGCATAAAATAATATTTTTTTTCGTTTTGTTAGTAAAACTGCACAATTGCTTAACTTTTTTCAATTACGATTGCATATTTACTGTAATAATGACCAATACGAGTAATTTTACGATTTGATTTCACTAATAAACCATTCTAAACATAATAAAAAAATTCTGATCTAAAGAACTGAACGCCGTTACAATGTTGCGTCAGTTAACCCTTTTTCTTTTTAAACACTAAGGATGTTACTCTAAAAATCGAAAGCTGATAAGTTGAATCGAATGCAATGATTACTTGTGAAGAAATATCACCATAAATTAATAACTTGTGATTATAATAAAACATAATTATATTTATTATTCTTTTAACTAACTATAAAAATAACTAAATAGAAAAATCATTGATGTTAGGTATATACAATTTAGGTGGGATGTTGCTGGCAACACCAGTGCCTGTCGATGACGTCATGTCATGTCGCCATTACTCGTACGTGACGCAGTCTTTTGTCGTTGTGCGAAGTGACTGTGCAGTTTTGGTGTGCTCTCTGTTATATTCTTCTGACCCGGCTTTTTTATTGGACTGATCTTACTGACTACGTTTACCTGGCTCCGATTGTTTAACGATTAGTAAATAAGAACAACATTACAGTCTTACCATGTCGAAACGGGGGAAAACGCTAAACAGTCAATCTCGCGAACTAGTGGTGAAATTGTACAATTATTTTGAACGTGAATCAGATAACGATGGGCCTCTTTTACCATTGACACAACCGAGAGAACGCGTTGCCGATTCTGAAAGAGAAATACGGGCCATCAGGCTCGGAAGATAATACTTTACGTACACCGAAAAAAAGAAAGAGGGACAAGAAAATTGTTGGCGTTGATAATTTTGATGCTGCTGCAATTCGCAACCACATTTATGAATATTACTCAAGAAAAGAATATCCTACACGGGAAAAGCTAATGAGTTCATTAAAAGCGCAGGCTTATTCTTTGGCGGTAAATCGTCTCTATCAAAGGTTTTGAAATCGATTGGCTTTAGATTTAAAAAATCTGACAAGCGGAAAATCCTGCTAGAACGCTACGATATTTGAAGAGAGTAACATTTTTACGTCAAGTAAATAAAATTACAGATTGGTATAATGTCGTGTTTATTGACGAAATATGGTTGGATGCGAACCATAAGGTTTCGCGGACATGGACCGATGATACAGCGGCCTCCAGCTTAAAAGTTCCATCGGGAAAAGGAGCCCGACTTATTATATGTCACACGGGATCAGCTTCTCAAGGTTTTATTCCAGACTGCCTCCTCGCATTCGCCTCTAAAATTACAAGTGATTACCATGAGGAAATGAACTTTGAGGTTTTTAAAGAGTGGTTTAAGAAGCTGCTAGTCAGCTTAGAAATCCCATGGAAAATTATAATGTACAATGCACTGTATCATTCTGTACAAGTTGATAAACCACCAACTCAAGCAAATAAAAAGCAAGAAATTGTCTCGTGGCTGGTAAGAAATGGTGTGGATATAACTTCAACTTTATTAAAAGTTGAGTTGTTAAATCTGGTAAAGGCAACTAAGCCGTCCAAGCTCCGCTATGTAATCGATGAACTAGCCCTAGAGCATGGACACGAAGTTATTCGATTGCCTCCCTACCATTGCCAGTATAACGTGATCGAGCTTATTTGGGCACAAATAAAGGGTCATGCAGCGCGGAAGAATACTTAACCACCCTTCAATACTACTAAAATGATGACTCTGCTATAAACTGCGTGTGCAGAAGTCACTACAGAAGACTGGAGAAAAGTCGTAGAGAAAACAAAGAAAATAATTTTACAAGATTTTGAACGAGATGTGAGAATCGACCATATTATTGAAAATGAATTAATTATATCTCAGTGCTAACAGCAGTGACAAGATGACAATACTAATATCAGTTCTGATAGTTCAATTGAATAAATGCATTTTATTTGTTAAATTATGTACTTGTCTTATTTTGCTCCTTAAATTTACGAAAGAAAAAATAATAATGGGACAGGGATTCGCCTGATGATTTTTAAAATTCGCATATGTTTCAAGTCCGTATCGATTCATTCACTTTAATCGATGTTTTTAAGCAGGTCACCTCACTATGAAGATAAAACTGACAGACGTCAAATGTTACCTATTAAAATGGCCATACTTTAGTAATAAAAACTTAGCAAAAGACACAGAACGAATATTATTATAAGTTTTTAATACTAGGCATCTTATTTTACTTACAAAAATTAAAACGTGTTCAAAGCAAAGAATTCCCCTCTTTTATTTTGTTACACAATGTAATAGAAGCTTTTTTGACCATGAACAATTTGTCACGTTCCGGCCCCGGCAGCAACCCAATGATGAACCGATCCCGCAAAATTTAGTCCATGGCTGTTTCAAACTTGCAGTCTACTGCCAGGCGCCCCACCCGGGCCACCCACTGCGTCAAATCTTCGCCTGAGTCTTGCGCCGCCGTATGAAATATATATCTTTTAGCTAACACTGACTTCTTTGGCAGGAAGTGCTTAACCTAACTCTTTATAAGATATCTCCTTAACTGTCTTTGGCGCAATTACCTCCCTTACCAACTTATACTCAGCATTGTTGAGTGCGCTTAGAATACCGCGTTTCGCTGATCATCTTACTTTGCTTCTGCTTTTATTTATTAATAACGTATTCGCTGTTAACCATTGAGAAAGCCTTTCTTCAAAAATGTTCCAGTCCCTTTAGTGGTCAATTGATGTGCTCTTTTTTTAACTTGTCTGTCACCGTCGTTGAAAACCCAATGTATTATATTATTTCTGCTATTTTTGTTATAAATGTGTATTTATTCGTTTCCGTCATTTTCTTTCACTTCGAGCCTATTAAGACCATTACACAGGTTATGTACGAGATCATTTGAATCGTTTTTCGATTCTGTTGATAAACTAGCAGATAGGAGTATACATACTCGTATCAACGATGATTTGCTTTCTAGTTTACCAGAAAAAGGACATCATCCACGCTTCATACATTTTTGGTCCAAATATGGAAGTGCCAGCCAAAAGAAAAAAGTGGATTATTCTGATAGAACTGGTCCGCCTTAACATTTCTTATTAGGGCACCAAAGCTGTAGAACCACTGTGCTTGGTATTATTTGAGTTCCAAAGGTCTGTCTTTTCATATATTTTCGATCTAATGAATTAGCTAAAACAAATGAAATATCTTGCCAGAACATGACGTTTGGAATATTTTTTGTAAAACACAATATAATTAGTGTTGTACATTATATAACCTGCATACCCAAAAAAAAAAAAAAAACATGGGTACGAACAATAAAAAATCATTTTACAATTTTTTGAAATTACAACAATGGCCACCTAAGCAGGTAGGTGTAAGTCCTCTCATGTATTCCCCCTGGTTTTATAGGAGTGGAGATGTATTTAGTTTGGACCGTGGATTTCGCGATTCAGTGCGAAATCTCGAGTCTACCGGTTACATAACACACATGCCAGAAACAAAGTATCCAAATGAGACTCAATTAACCACGAATCAGGCAAACAAATCAAGACTGATTGTGGTCAACGGCAGTGTGGTCAACGGAAGTGGTCAACGGCAGATTTAAGAGAGATTTTCAGCTGCTGTGAAACGTACATATACAATAATAGAGCCCTAAGAAGCATGTTCGATTATTTTAGGATCGCAGCAGCCATATGAAATCACTTTCATATTTTAATTGAAGACAATCCACATGCTACAAACATTTTAGAGATTATCCATGAAAGAATAAATATGCCAAACAGATCGGCAGAACTCATACAACGGCGTAATAATAACCAAGAAAGAAAACTTCCATATCCGCTGTCATCACCCTGAATTGAGCATCAGGGTGATGACAGCGGATATGGAAGTTTTCAGAATACCCAAGGATAAACGAGCACGAGTTGTTTTAATTCGCTCTTGGTGTATATCAAATAAAACAAGCAAAAAGCTACTATGGCGAACACATCCTCGACAACGGCTCCTTCACCATTGAGCTCAGCAATGATTTGCCAGATGAACATCTGACTGAGTTGCAGGAACAGGGAAATGATTTATGGGTGATTTGTGGGCGACTGCAATCCCAAAACTGCAATCCAAATGTTAGAGCTAGACAATATTACACGTATATCGTGGTGGATAAATTATTGTCGGGAAGAATATCAATCGCTCACTACTATAAATTGTACGTGCGTTATTGGAAAAAGGACTATTGGGTGCTGTTCTAATTTCTAATGTGCATAATATGGTTTATGAGTTATGCTCGGCATTAACAAGGTTTTCCCCCCCAGCTTTGGGATTAGAGCATATTATTGTTATGCCAGATGAAGATGATATGATGTTTTAAAACCATACATTAAATATAAAAAAAAATTAAAGTATTTTTATATTATTAGAACCCCCCCCCCCCCTTCCAAACAAACTACAGATGATGAGATGAGATCCATAGCAGAACATTTTTTTTTTTTTTAATAATTCATTTAATAGAAAATATAACGATGTGGAAAGATAATTCATTTGTTTTAGTTAGTGAAAAGGCAGATTTTTTTAACTCAATTAAAATCAAGTACAGTGGTGCTACAGCTTTGGTGCCCTAATAAGAAATGCTTAGATGGACAAGTTCTAACAGACTGATGCAGTTTTTTTTGTTGGCTGGCGGCACTTTCACATTTGGACCAAAATGGATGATGTCTTTTGAAAGCCTTTGAATCAAAAGACAAGTTGCCGAAGCCAAAGGCATTAAAGATTGAGGCATTGCATACCTCTGAGCATGGTAATCGGTAATATAGGCAAGTTAGCAGACCAACTTGCCTATATTACCGATCACCTCATGGATCCGGAGAATTTTCAATACCATGATTAGTGGTGGTTAATATATCATAAAGCAAAATAAAGCACCGTGCTTAATACACATAGCATAAAGCAAATGCTATCGTGGCTTTCACAAGTTGCTATTTGCTTAATGCTTTTACATCGCACTGCCCGTCGCGCGAAACGCAATAAGCAGATTAAGCAGAATAAGCATTAAGCAGGGGGCGGGGCGGACAGTCGTCGCATGCTAGCGATTCCGGTCGGTTGCGTGCTTAATCGTATTACGCTCCGCGTGCGAATTTGCGATCTCGGGCGGCTCACGTAAATACGATACTTAGATGCTTAAATGCTACTTTGCTTCGTGCTTTTTTAGTGTAAATAAATTCAGTGATAGGACACGCAATATTGATTAATTATAAACCTATAATTGTGTAAGTAAGGACGATTGATTGAGTGAGATATTGTGTTGTTGTTTTGTGATTTTGTGTTTTGTGATTTTTTGACGAAAATGTCTAGAAGGAACAGTGATTTGCCAATATGGAACTTTTTCGAAAAGCCTATTGATGGCAGTAAAACTGCTATATGTAATTACTGTCGTCGAGAGTTATCTTTTAAAACGAGTGTTACAAATTTAAAACAACATTTAAAACAAAAACATATTACGGTGTACAACAATTTGATGAATTTTGGCAAAACTCTCGAGTCAACAGCAACTGAAACAGTGAGTAATATTCCCTTGTCGTCTGAAAACGAAGGTTTGCATGTGGAGAATGTTGGTGATGGGAATAGGAACGCTGCATGCAGTGGTGGTGGAGAGACGAGGAAGCGTGCTAACAATAACGGCGACGGTAATGATTATGTACCTCCTAAAAAAATTCAGCGAGTTATGCAAGCGTATATACCAAAAAGGCTTAAATCAGAGGAAAAAAACAAAATTGATCTATGCCTTTTGAAAATGATTGTATACGATTTTCAACCATTTTCAATTGTAAATGACGTAGGTTTTCGTGAGTACACGCATTCACTGAATCCTAGTTATGAAATACCGGACCGAAAAACTTTGTCAGTAAATCTTCTGCCAAAAGTTTACGAGAAGAGGCTAGAAGAAGTCAAATTATTCGTCCAGATGAATGCAAAATCAGTGTGCATCACCATTGATTATTGGACTTCCCGTACTATGGACAGTTATATGGGTATAACGGCGCACTTTATGACGGAAGACCCTATAGAATTAAAATCTGTACTTATTCAATGTGGTGAATCAGAAGGGCACCATACGGGCATAAAAGTATATAGGGAACTGAAAAGGTTATTAGAAAACTGGGGCATTTACGACAAAGTTAACTTTTTTGTCACTGACAATGCCTCCAACATGGAGAGTGCCGCAAAATATTTTGAGTTAGATGGCTGGGATCATTTTGGATGTTTTGCGCATAAACTAAACCTCGTTGTTCAAGATGCACTTGCCGAAATCAAAGAAACTGTAGAGAAAGTGCAAAGAGTCGTAAACCACTTCAGAAAAAGCACTATATCAAAAGAAAAATTATTAAAATACCAAACAAACCAACAGAACGTAAATCAACCCAAAACTGTGATAAAATCAGTTCCAACACGATGGAACTCGGTATACCTAATGCTAGAAAGGTTCGTTGAAATAGGAGAATCGTTGAGGGCCACCATTCCTAATTTAGGAACCGATCTTCCAATAATCCCTATGGAAGAGTGGAAGTGTATTGAACAAATTTGTGTTATACTCAAACCATTTTATGAAGCCACTGTAGAAATGAGTGCCGAAAATTATTTAGTCGCGAGCAAGGCGATTGTTTTAACTTCCAGCCTCATAAAAATATGCGACAATTACACCAGGCTGCAAGAATTATACTCCCCAGTAAAAAAACTTGCCATAAAGTTAAAAGAGGGTATGATAAAACGACTGGGAGATTTAGAAAAAAATGACACTGTAGGTTTGAGCACAGTTTTGGACCCTCGATTCAAAATAAAAGCCATAAAAGACACAGAACGCATTGAAGACCTTAAAAAAATATTAAAAACAAAAATTACATACGAAATAAACAACAAAATTCAAAACTCAACCAATTCAGAACAAGTTCAACCTGTACCATCAACATCAGCTGCAACTTCTGTTACATCTCAAATTTTCGGATGCGACATGCCGACATACAGTTTGTGGTGTGAATTCGACAGTGAAGCCAACCAAGAGTTTGAACCTAAACCCTCAGATGTTCAGGCTTCCGAAGAGTTAGAAAAATATTTAACTGACAACATAATTAAAAGAACGGAATGTCCCTTTAAATATTGGCGAGAACACAAATACATTTACCCCAATTTGTATACATTATTTATCAAACATTGCAACATCATGGTAACTTCGGTTCCTTGCGAACGAATATTTTCCAAGTCGGGGTATCTAATTAATGATCGAAGAACACGGCTGTCTACTACAAGAGTAGCACAGATAA
Source organism: Apamea anceps (assembly GCA_951799955.1). Lineage (NCBI taxonomy): Eukaryota > Metazoa > Arthropoda > Insecta > Lepidoptera > Noctuidae > Apamea > Apamea anceps. The sequence continues at coordinate 17,608,990 of OX637500.1, read as the reverse complement.
TGTTTCTACATGTAAATAAAATGTAAATAAAAATTGAAAGTATAGTGTATAAAAAAAGTGTATAAAATAGTGTAAAAAAGTAAAAAATTACAATATGTACATAGCTAATTTTTGTACATACAATCAATGAACTTCTAAATACGCCTATAATTGCTTTAAAACTAACTTATTTTATTTCATAATAACATTTATTCAATTATAGACAGTCCTAAGCCTGGCAAGTATGAAGGAAAGTTCATTGTATTTTTAACGGTTCTGTTTTATCGTAATTCATAAACGCGATGTAATATTCTTATAAAGCATGCTGTTAGTCACCGCGCTTGCTTTAAGTCAAGTACCTACGCGTATAAAAAAGCATGCTTTAATAAAGCATATAAAAAAGCATGCTTAAAATATAAAGCATTAAGCATTAAGCAAGTGATTGCCATAAAGCAACTTTGAACACCACTAACCATGATAAAGACAACATGATGGAACAGTTACCATGCTCAGAGGTATGCAATGCCCCAAGTCAAGATCTTAAGAAAATTTTTCGGGGAGTTGAAGAGCTTTTGGATTCAGTTAAAGGACCCCCTAGATTGTCAACAAAATTAGAGAAATAAGCAATTTAGGCCAAGATACCAGGGGCGAGTTACTTGACAAATATGAAGGCCTCATGCGGAGAGTAGGAGATGACGCAAGTCAGAGTATAGATATCCTAACAGATGGTTTTACACCTTTATTGTGGGCAATAAAAGCAAATCTAGGAGCGTACCAAATAGCAATTTCTAAAAATGCCATGACCGCTATCACTGATATTTCCTATGTGGCAACGGATTTATGTCTTGCTGATAGGAAAAAAAAGCAAGAAAACATGGATTTGGAAGCTCTTGAACACATAACCCACACATGGAACACTTTCTCCAGTGACGTCACAGCAATGATGGAAAAAGTAAACAACTTGACACTAGGATTTGGAAGCTCTTGAACACATAACCCACACATGGAACACTTTCTCCAATGACCTCACAGCAATGATGGAAAAAGTAAACAACTTGACACTAGGATTATCTGTACCATCTACTAGAGGGCGAGAGTCAAGGCCAGAGTGTCACTATCAGTTGGTTCTGAAACCCAAAGTGGGGGTTATGTGGCGGGAAATTTCACCCTATTCCCAGACACGGTATACAAGAGTAATAATTTGACAGTATTCATCGATGTCCACGGCAATATTTCACTGAAATCACTCAGCTATAGGTGCAGCTCTCACCGGTCTAACAGCTTTAGCTGACAAGAAAAAACTTGTTGAGTCCCTTCTGAATAGAGACCTGAATGAATTAACAACATATATTAAAGAGAAGAACATAGATTTTACGAAATATAATAATCTGCCAGTCCCTCAGAAGAAGGATCTAGTTAATCAATTACGGGCAGAGGTTGCACAGGGGTACCGGCCAGTGGACCGTTGTGTAAATTCACTACTATCTTTCTACTCTCCTCATTATACCTATAGGTAATAATAATAATAATAATAAGTATTTATTAGCACAATACAAGTTTGACACAATAAAAAACACATAATAGTCACTAGTGTACATACATAGAAATTAAGAAATAGCAATAGTGTACAAGAGATGGGAAAAGTACAGTCAATACAAAATTTGAGCCCTGACTCCTAAACTAGGAAGATCCTGTATCTTAGGAGGCAGTGTCTTCGCATAAATATAGGACGAGTAAATTATGAGCGTACTAGCAGACTCGGCTTGTCACAAGCAAGTTATAGACTATAAGGTAGGAAATTTATCTATTTACTATATAAATCTTTAATTAAATTGGTATTAATATTATATTAATAGTATTAATAGGTAGTTATGTTTGTATTAAGTGTGTGTGAAGTGCATTTGTGTCGTGTCGTGTCATATGCAGGTGTTGTGTGTGTATGTGTAAGGGAGAAGGGTGTGTGGAGTGATGCAATGTAGTGAGGTGTGGTGTGATGTGATGTAATGTGGTGATGTGTGGTGCAATGTGAGAGTGTGTGGGGTGTGTGGTGCATTGTGAAAGGTTTGTGGGGTGTGTTGAGTGAGTGTGCATTTATGTAATGTGGAAGGGGCACCTCCCCTCGTTGTGATAGGTTAAGACATAATGTATATTTAATCATCTTAATTTATAAATTTAGAAGAGTGCTTTAATCAACTAACATTTATTACTATTATTTGACATTTTATAATACTTATATTAGAAGAGCACAATCCAAAGAAATTAATAAATCTCAGAATGAAGGCGTAATGTATACATATTATTATATGAAAATAGGTTTAAATAAAAATGGAACAGAAGCGGAAGAGTTGGAAACAACAAGCGGAGAAGGATTTAAATACACTAGCCCTTGTTAGTGACATTTAAAGCATGTTTACATATGGTATTAGAAACTATTGCGTGGCATTACAAGAAATGAAGAAAAAATTATTCTAAAATTGTTAAAACAATTTAACATAGATCGTTGTTATAAATGTGCAAAAAGATTATACCAGAACATGCAACTGGAAATGAGCTAAAAGTTATCATAAAGGTACAATACGACAAAGCATCGTATACTAGAGAACTGATGATTGTGTTCAAGGTTTTTCGGATGCTGATTAGGCTCATTGTTTGCTATATAGGCGATCATGTTCTAGATATACTTTCATTTTAGGTTATGTGTGCGTATCTTGGCAGTCAAGAAAACAACGCAGCATGGCTACAAGTCTTATAAGGGAGTTAGGAATTGTAGGTACATTCGAGTGGTAGTTCATGCCAATAGCCAAGGAGCCATATGTTTTGCTCAAGACCCAATGTTCCACGCAAGCAGTAAACACTTTGAAATAAGGCATCATATTATTAGGAAAGTGTTAAGGGACAACAGAAACATTGAGCTGAGACAATTATGTTCCCACTGAATCCATGTTGGTTTACGTGTACTCATTTAACCATTTACGAGTGCGTAACTGCTTTTGGTGTTAATGATTATTGATTTTAAGACGTATTTTCTAGTTTTAGATATACCAACTGTATGTGTAAATTAAATTTTGTATTTAAAATAAATACGTTCTGATGTAAATCTGTCAAGTGTGATTGTGTGTCACTCTCTAAATTTTCTCCGAATATAGTTTTCTACGATCTATTTCTCCCAGTCGTTTCTTTTATCTTACAAGTTTGACTATATTATAAGCCGCGTGTGAACCTTGTTGACTCTCCCAAGTTAATATTACATTCTGTAATATGCGTGAGATATGTTACTCGTGTGGCAATAAACTTCGGCCTTACATAATCCATGTGCACTATTATGTATATGTGTTGGCTGTTATACCGTTTATTTTAGGGAATTGTACGAGTATATGACTTCATTATGTCTTCTCTTTTACTAAAACTTTAAGGACTACTTGACATATAAAAATATTGCGATACATCCCTTTGTTAATAAACATAATATCTGGGGATCTAAATAGGCTACGTTAGTATAACTTTATTAAGATAATAACATTATGAAAATCGCAAAATGGTTACCAATTGACAATTCATAATTATTAGTAGGTACCTGCATTCAATTCATATCAAATAATTCATCTATTTCACAGTTTGTATGCAGGTTCGCTAAATACATAGCTAATGGTTCACAAATTATGAATGGCTTTAGTGTCAATTAGTAGAAACAGAAGAAGTTAGTCAAGAGCAACATTTTGTTACAATTGATCATTGGGTACCATTGTATGGAAACTATACCCACGCTGTACAGAAATAAAATAGGGTGAAATAGACAAATTAATGTCTCTAGTTTACGATAGTATGGGCTGCATTAGTGTGGTCTGTTAGGCCAAAAAAAATTAGTGTATTTTTCCAAGTGTCTACATATATTTTTGTAACAGCAATTAACTTCTTAATCACGCATTATTATCAACTTTTAAGTATTTTGCGCCATTCATTATTACTGTTAACTAAATATTTTTGTATAGGGAAAAATAAAAAATATTTGTAATTTCTCTTTGATACGTGAAAAACTTAAGTGTCATTTAAACGGATATTACCTGTAATCCCTTAAAGTCATGATTTTTATGTTTGTCACTTAAAACGACATCACTCGAATTCGCTTAAAAGTAGTGTATTATTTCCAACAGAGAATGCCTCATATTCAAATGCAATTTTCATTGCTTCTATAAACAATATTATTTAAACTGTTCTTTATTCAGAAGTATGTCGGGCAAAGGGTGGGGCTAAGAAAATTCTGACACTTGTACCTCCTGTAGACTCAGAAGATTCAGATCTCGAATCGGATGATGATGAAGAAAGAAGAATACAACAGAATTGTCGGGAGAAATCCCAATTTTCTGCTATTAGCAAACAATCAAAAATGATATAAGATGCGATATTGCGTATGATAGAAATTACCTACTACATATTTTTTTAAATGTCGATTGTTATAATGAATAGAGGGTTCTTTAAAATCAATGTCGGATATTTGAAAGTGCATTTGAAAACTTTTCCCAATGAACAAGACGTGTCGAAAAATCATGGCACATTCCAATCTTTTACTTGACATTGATTTTTGAATGACCCTATAACGTAAGATTTAAATTATTTATTTTAAGGGAAAAGCCTGTGATTGTTGTTTCAAAAGTTTAAAAAAAATGTTATATTCATTATCATAATCATAGTTATGAGCTATTGTCCGGCCCATGTTCCACAAATATTACAGACGGCGCTGTCCCTCGTCTTTAAACAAAAGTTATAGTATTTGTTCAATTCACCACTGAACCAAAGTTGTATTTATTCAATTCACTATTGAACAAAAGTTGCATTTGTTCAATTCACTATTGAACAAAAATTGTATTTGTTCAATTCACTATTGAACAAAAGTTGTATTTGTTCAATTCACCATTGAACAAAAGTTGTATTTGTTCAATTCACCATTGAACAAAAGTTGTATTTGTTCGATTCACCATTGATCAAAAGTTGTATTTGTTCAATTCACCATTGAACAAAAGTTGTATTTGTTCAATTCACGTGGCACATGGCTTGGAAAATAGCCACTTGTCGTATATGCATAGTGATTAAAGTATTTTTAATTCGTCTTAAATTTTTTCATTCTGACTGTACGTTCTTATCGTTTCGTGTAGAGTTGGGACTTTTTAAATCGTGTAGAGCCGGGATCAGTGAGCGCAGGGACGAAGCCGTATTAAGGCCGATATTAAGGCCGTATTAAGGTTTTTAAAAAAATTCAATAATCTAAGAATGTTTTTAATTATTTGTTGGTCCGCAGAGATCAGCCACTCTATTCCTGGAAATAGGTTTTCAATTACAACAAATTATGTAAAATATTCAACATAACAGAACATTCAGGAAATGATTCGCTTTCAGATGAATGTCTCAATGTGGCATTTCTAGACAGGTGTTCTTTACGAAATAATCCGGTGCGTAGGACCGGCGTCGTTAAAGATGTTAGTCAAATTCACGTCATCTGTGGTGGGTTAAGTAATGCTGATAACCATATTGCATATGTGTTTATCGAAACATGTTGGATAATTAAAACTCATATTCCGTTTCTTTCCAATGATAAGTTGCTTTAACTTTGTCGTGTAGCGACAAGTATAGCTTAACTTATAAAGACAAAGGCAAAATTAAATTAAAGAAAGGGAGGTAGACAACAATTAAAGTTATATTTACAAGAAATTCAAAAGATGGAGATTGGACTGAAGAGTGTTGTGTAGTACGTGGAGGTGGTGTGTAGTGTGTGGAGGTGGGGTGTATGGGTGACGATGCACAAGGGGCGGGTTGAGGAGGCTGAGGTGGAGATGCACAAGGGGTGGGTTGAGGAAGCTGAGGTGGAGATGCAGATGGAGGTGAGGAGGTAGACCGACGCAAGGCAGGTACTGACAACAGGTGCAGGTACAGGTACAGGTGCAGGTACAGGTGCAGGTGCAGGTGCAGGTGCAGGTGCAGGTGCAGGTGCAGGTGCAGGTGCAGGTACAGGTGCAGGTGCAGGTACAGGTGAGGGCAGGAGCTGGTGCGTGTGCGGCACAGAGGACACCAGTAGGAGGGCCCACGCAGCAGAGCAGGACACAGCACGGCAGCTGCAGGAGAGAGCAGGCACGGCGGGGACACTGTCAGTCCACCAGCTGAGGCGGCCCTCGGATGAGGCGTGGCCCAATAGATACAGGAGGATCTTCGGAGTGCTCCAGCAAGGCACGCCGGTGGTCCGACTGGTAGTTGAGGCCTTCACGGAGGACGGAGGACGAAGGACGGAGGACGAAGGACGGAGGACGAAGGACGGAGGACGAAGGACGGAGGACAGAGGCGTAGGGAGGCTCCGTCAGGTACCGGAGCAGAGAGGTACGCTGGGTGTTCCCGGAATAGGTGGCCCTGGAGTATCAGGCTTGAATGCGTTCGCTTTAGAGGCGAGCCCGGAACTGATCCTTGCATTGCGTGGATGTATTATGTCAACTCGTAGAATAACATCATGTAAAAAATATGAATTTGAGATATGATAGTGGCCATGATTAATTTTGGACAAGTATGCATGTATAATCAGCTAAAAAGATACAGGCCGGTAAGGATTTGAATGAAAAGTTGCCATGGCGACGTATTAAACGTCGTTGTCAACGCTGTCATAATAAAATATATTATTAACAAAATACAATAAATTCTATAGTTAAACTGTGTTATAAGTATATTGTTTATAGGAAAAGATGATATCAATCAATGTGGGCGAAATTCCCAACCCTTGGATGTCACTAAATCGTCGTAGTCTTATGTTAAAGTTGGAGCTGTGTCTGTGTACTAATTGTGGATAAAACGTGTCGTGAGGAATAATCAGATCAGCGTTTAACGGAAACAGAATGCTTGTTCTGACCTGGAGGAATCAATGAAGATAACTGTGAGTATGTACATTATGTTACAACTTTGAGAAATAATCCAAGAGATTAAAGTGAAAACGATAATTTATGGTAATGTATAACGTTATACTAATAATGAAGCTGTTTGAAGAGTTTATTTTTTGTTTGAACGCGTTTACCTCTGGAACTTCAAGTCAGATTAAAAAAATAGTTTTGCACATGATAGGTAGCTCAATTCTTGAGAAGAAAGATATCATATAGAACGTTAACCGGCAACGAAGCAATAGCGCGGGTGGGCAATGCCCCTGTCAATAATTATAATATGCTATTGATGTGTTTATATTATATGCCAAGCAGATAATTGATGACAAGTGGCAAAGCGTCTTTATAATATATTATTAGCCTCAGTTTATAATTTGGGAATATTCATAAAAAAATATAATGGTAGTGATGGAACTGTTATTGATAGATTAGCATTAGCTTAGCCATGTATCAGCGATCAAATAATTACAGTTTACCACAACTGAATAATAAGGATAGAATCAGGCTTTTGCAAAACTTATAGTTACCGTCTCTGGCTGACAGTGAAACGCTATATTCTTGGCTATGGTTTTCATATGATTAAAGAACAATGCAAGCGAGTAAAGACTAAATTAGTCAAAACTGTACCACAAGCAGAATCCCAATCGGCCTTGAGAATGAAGAGGAAGGCCAGTAAAAGGAAAGGAATAAGATTAATGTTATGGTAATAGGAACTCAGCATAAATCGCTTGGCGTAATACATGCCTATCGAATACGAAACGTGGAGATACGCAAATTGGTTGGTGTGAATGAAATTGCCATCCTGAATAGCAGGCTTGCTCTATTGTTATAATTCAGACATTGTAAATAAACTGTTTTACTATTCTTTGTTCTATGTATTTCAAGGAACAAGATATAGCAGAAGTGTAAAGGAGACCGGGCAAAATTGGTCTATAAACCAATAGAGAGGTGGCTACTTAATATAGTTTTAAGATAATCAAGTACATTTTAGATCTAAGTATTAATTTAGATCTAAAATGTACTTGATTATGTTAAAAGTACTCGTAGGGGGCTACGATGTCTATTATATTACTTAAAAGTTTAATGGAGATGCCCCAATAATCACCGGTGTTTTTAGACTTAAGTGTATTAAAAATGTTAACTACATCACGCGGGGTTACATGTTCGAAACTAAATAAAGGACTACATTTAGGTACACTACTATGCAAAAGGTTTTCAGCTTTAGACGGGGACGAATTTAAGGAGCGAGTCGTAGTTATCGGTATGTTGGCAAAAAACTCATTAAATGCCTCAGCTACGTCAGCTGCATTATTAACTAATTTGCTGTCGACCATAATCTCAAGTTGTTTTTCTTGTTTAACAGATTTACCCGTTTCATTGTTAATAATTTTCGAAGTGGCTTTTACTTTATTATTAGAATTTTTAATTGTATCGCCCAAAAATTTTGAATTAGCAAAAGCACTAATCTTTTTAAATAATTTTGAATAATTGAATAATCTCCAGAAGCCTATTAAGTCTCCTGGTCTGTTGAGAACATCTGTGTAAGATCTCGGGTGTCCCGAGGGTTTCTGACCTAATCTGGGTGACGCCTGTGCAGTCAAAGAGTACATGCGCGACGGTCTCATCAGTCTCCATACAAGCCCTGCACAGGGGGCTGTCCGTTATGCTTATCGTGTGGAAGTGTTTGTTTAGTGAGCAGTGTCCCGTGATGGTCCCCGTCATCAGGCGCAGGCCTTTCCTGTCCAGGCGTAGTAATCTTTTGGTTAGCTTGCCATCTAGTGATGGCATGGCTTCCTTGGACTGCCTGCAGCCCGGTGACTCGGTCCATAGACTGACGTGCTGGATGCCCTTCTGGCCAGCTCGTCAGCCGCGTCGTTACCTAGTGATCTACTGTGTCCTTTTATCCATACTTTGGACGCTTTTAACGTGCATGTCTTTCTACATCATTATGACACGTATAATGCAGATTTCGCGGTAAACTTTGCTTGCATGGTGAAGTAATATATTTAATTTGATCGTTGTTGTTATGCAAAAGATGAAAGCCTCCCTTTTTTTTTTTGTTACACTTATTATTTACCTACCCATTTAAAAGGCTATACTTTTATATACATTGTCTTCACATTGTGTGTACAATGTGAAATTTATTATTTTATTTTAATGAATCATTGTATTTTTGGCATCCTTCCAACAATAGTTTAGTTCACCCTAACCAAATCAGTTTGACAGTGCGAGCGAGATAGAAAGATACAAGACGCGCAGAAGTGAAATTAGGATAGCTTAGCTGAGCTGCGTTACTAACGTTCTACGACTGTTCAACTTAAGCATGCAATATTGTCTTCCGTTCTACACAACAGGACTTCAGGTAATAACATAAGTAGGCCACTTCCCTACTTTTGTTAGTAAACACGTCGAAGGCTTATTATAGGCCTAGGAGTATGCAGATTCTTGGGAGAGATTATTTATCTGAAGGACAGGTATCATCTATCAGCCACTTCTTGCTTCAGCTGCGATATGGGAAGCCGTAAGTTGTACTTGACAGGTGATGCAAATAGTCAAGTACGACTTATGTCGCTATCTGACTAGACGACTCAGGAATTTTATAAATAAACACACATCCGACATTGGATTTGTAGTGTAGCGACGGAACTTTTTTCCAATGCTGCTGGCACAATAGTTTATTATTTTTTACGCTTTGGTACACTTGACTTTCCTTATATTATTAATAATATTTTCTTAGATTATATTCAAATACCTCGGACACTACGTTACTGAGGGCCTTGATGACCAAGCTGATATAGAAAGGGAACGTAGGGCATTGGCGGTCAGGAGCAATATGCTGGCCCGCAGGTTTGCGCGTTGTAGTGAACAAGTTAAGGTGACACCATTTAGAGCCTACTGTCAGACCTTCTACTCGTGCAGCCTGTGGTTCAGGTATACGCAGAGGACGATCAATGCCCCACGTGCCCAATACAATAATGGATTTAGGATATTGTTAGGGTTGCCCCGCTTTTGTAGTGCCTCTGGTATGATTGCGGAGGCTAGGGTAGATGGTTTCCATGCCATTGTGCGCAAGCGGCTCGCGTCGTTACTGAACAGAGTCCAGAGTAGCACTAACAGCATCCTACAGGTCATTGCTCATAAACAGGACTCAAATATCCTGAAAGAATTTATTCTTGTGTAAATTTTATAACTCTCGCTTGTATTATAATATCTATGGACTTAGTCTGAAATAAAGATTTTATTATTATTATTATTAAAAAAATATTGTCATTTCATGCAAAATTAAAATTGCTACTTGGTTTTTTAAGGGGTTATTCCATTAATCCCCATTGGCAATCCCAATTAATGGTTATTTGTGAACTTATCTACCACAAATCCCCATTGAAGTCTTATACAGCTCATAATGGGGATTTGTGTAAAAAGTTCACATTTCCCTATCAGTTTAAAAATAAAATACAACTTAAGTATTATTTATGAATCACGGAGTCTTTATTTCTAATGGAGGTAAGAATTCATTGATACGGGCAACTCCGCCTACGGGCACAAGATTGCGTGTCCAGCATATACAATAAACTGGATAACCAATACACAACTTGGAACACTAACACACACGGATATTTGATATCATTTGCAGAGGAAACCATCACTACAGACAACCAACAACCATCCACGTCTTCAACGAGCTCTGGAAACGTTTACATACATATTTATTGACTGGAGCTGCCCTCAAGACTACAATTGAGAAAAGATGTGTATTCAACGAAGTACTGGTTAGGAAATTCTTTAACGGACAGAAATGGTTGACTTCTGATGGTAAAGTACATATTAAAAAACCAAAATCATCTAGATATGCTACATCATTGCACGTTGGCAATTCAAGCGCTCAAGGGCACTGCGCTGAGGCAGATACGCAAACACCCACTTCATTACAAACTGCAGTTGCGGCAGGTTTCGAGGTGCTGGGCACTGTGAGAGGGGACGAACCGTTATTGGCTGGTAGGATTCCATATATGTAGAATACTATATATTTAGGATACCATATATGTAGGATACGATACCATAATATACCAGCAACAAACACTAACTTTACCTAGCTAAGCGTAATTAACGTTGGTACGTTAATTACGCTTAGCTAGGTAAAGTTAGTGTTTGTTTATTATAACACAAACTGTGGTCAGTTTGTGTTATAATTTGTATGCTCGAGTAAGTAATTATTGATATATTTTTACTTCCACGAGGCAGACAAATCACAAAGAAAATAAAGTGTGTATTGGCATGACGTGCCGTCACACGAGGCTATCGTATCAGGAAAACGTGCCCTAGCAAGAAACCCTTACTCTATTATTAACTAGGTACTTCATGTATTAGAATGTTATTTACTTTAATCGCTTAGGTTTATCTCACTGGTTATAAGTAAAACATACGTTCGTTAAACACAAGTAAATCAAAGCTAAACAAATAAAAAGCGAAAGGTGCTCGTACACTGTTAGAATTAATATCCAAATAATATATTTGTAACTGCTACTATCTCATTTCTTTGTTTACTAACTGGCAGTTATGATTGATACCACTTATCTATGAATGTATGACAATAAAAAGTTTAATTGTTTGTTTAAGTATTATCAATTGTAACAAAATTTTCCTTACATATGTTTTCATGGAAGTGGGACTGCGCCGGACACGTCGTGCGAATGCACCCGGAGAGATTGGCAAAGATCGTCACTCACTGAACGCCTGAAGGAGGACATCGCCGTCGAGGTTGACCACGGCGAAGGTGGTGTGACGATCTAGCGAGGTTTGCAGATCCAACATGGCCAGAGATCGCCCTAGACAGGGAGGTGCTAGAGGAGAAAAAAAAATTATGCGCTTTAGTCGCCGGCTTCTCGATCGTCAGTTTTTCAACTTATTAACATTGTAAAATACCAGTACCATTATTGTTATTGCCACCCGCTCACGTTCATGTTCATGCCTCACCTAAATAAACTTTGCCTTGAATATGGCTGTGGTGTCGCTGATATAAGTAGTTTATTACTTTCGGCGACTTTCATCTTCCTATTCTATTCAATCTTCCATTTTCAGCAGCGCATGCTTTGGACGTTACTTAGTATTTATCCTTCATCGTAAGTTCGTCAAATACCCGACGTTTTATATAAGTTCACAATAATCTCAAAGGCCAGGCCCATAGTAGGTTACAATAATTGCAACGTAATCATATTAAAGTCATGAAAAGGTACACAGCAATATATTATATTGAAATATACCGTGTAGAAAACCTATAACATGTCCCATAGCGTGATAGGTTGCTTACTGTGTTAGTATGATGAAATAGCTCCTTATTGGTTTAGTGGACGTAAACATAACATACCCATCGGTGATCTGTGTTTTCAAACATAACTCAAACTGAAAGCATTTCTTTCAATTACACCATTCACAGAGACTTTTGAATTGCCAAGGATTCTGTCAAATAGTTTATTTCCATATTGCCCGTTGAAAAGAATGGGCAAAGAAATCAAGACTACTATAAAAAAATATACATAACAAATCATCATAACAACCGTGCACAATTCATCTAAGTAACAAATAAGCAGTAAAGGTAGGTAACATATTCGTTTGGTATGTATCGGTAGATAGGTACTTATTTACAATATCGTGGCTTCATAACTCTTGTTGCATGTGAGAATAATGTAAAAGGAAAATAAATTAAAATATAAGATTAAAGATAAGTCCTGGCAGTTAAGAGATGACAGTCTTAACAGACGGCGCCCGTTCACGAACTTGACTGACACATGGATCAGCAACATTTAGCTCAACCATTTTGCATGAAACTGAATGATGTTACCCACGCGCCATCATCAGCGAGACATTTGAATGCGCATAACATACTGCATATTGCAGCATTGGCAAATGCTACATTATGATTTTATCACGAACAACCTTCTTTTATAACAAATCCAACCTTATTTGTAACCAGAAAGGTTTTTTCTTCATTCTGGTTTTTAATTTTGAATCTAAAAGTGTCATGCCTTTTCTCCTACCGATATTTTTCATTTTGAAGGATTTTTTTGACACGACATTTTTTGAAAAATATATTTTTTCTTGGACTTACCTACAACCAAATTATGAGTGAATATAATTATAATGGATTGAACGACCGAGTTCTGTACGGTCATTCAATTTAACCAAGGGTATGTTTGCGTTCCTATTGATTATTCAAAAGTTCTGATCGTTTCCTAAATTTTATTCCAATCTTTTCTTTGTAATAGGCAGTGTTCCCAAAATTAAACGAACTAAACAGCATTTAAAACTTGTCTCGAGGCGTGTTAGTTCTTCACTCAGACTTGGTATGTAATTTAATTTTTCTTCATCTCTTATGCTATAAAAGATTTTTGCCTGTGTCTCGGATTAATATTTTTCGTTATTTTCTGTAGATTTGTCCGATGACTGTAGGCGGATCTTGAATTCACCCCACCGCTAGCCTGGGACCAGACGACTGCAAGCTTCCTGTTGAGAATCGAACCCAGCGCAGGTGGATTCTGTTACCAGCCAGCGAGATGCCTTCCGACTGCCAGCGTGGAGTCTAGGACCGGATTTGCGTATAATTTTTTATTTTTAGTAGTTACTATTGTCTCGATTTAGTTAAAACAGTCACAAATTATTACCTCGCTGCCTGATAACCGATTGACTTGGTGCAATGTTAACCATTTAGGATTACCAGATATTTATTTATTGCGGGAGTTATAGGAACGTTTGCAAACGTATCGTGACCGACGCGTAATAGTGAAATTCATTATAGGGCTCTAACACCAAGAACGTCGCGTCAGCGTTACGATTTTATTCTTTAATGTATTAAGAATCGTGCTATGTCCTTCATTAAGTTTTGTTTACAATATTTTTTTTATGGAACGAAGTTCCTTATCGCGCGTTGCGAAAGGAGGCTAGACGGAAAAAATTAAGACCAAAAAGTTGTAACGACACTTTTTGCTATAGCTGCAAGCCGTGCGGCGCGGCGTGCGCGTGTTTCTCTCTCTCTCTCTCTCTCTCTCTCTCACTCTCTCTCTCTCTCATAGAAAGCAAGCCAGTTATTTTCGTTTCGTCTTTCTATTTCGCATTGAACAGTATGGTGTCGAGACGATTATTATAACTTAAAAAAAAAAATTACAATTCCTTCACTAGTTAATCGAAAGGAACTTCGTTCCATCCGGGTGTCCGGGTCCTTGACACCTCTCAAGTTTTTATTTTACTAAATTAAACGTGTACAAGTGAAAAACTGTTTTTATTTTGCTACAATATTCAGCAACTGCAAACCCATACTTCTTTGAATGGGTACACTTCACAGGGACTATATTGAGGTCACCGAGGTCCATGAATGCCCGTCACATATCAGACGGGCAAGCCATGAACATTCTCCTCAATGCAGGGTGTCTGGCGTATGCCTTTAGCCACTCTTTCCGAGTTAATAAAGTTTACACTAAGGATGGAGCCGCCCTGGCAGCAAATGGCTCTGACGATGACTCTGATGATGACGACAACGAGTCAGAAAACAAGGGTGAGCAGATCGATGTAATTGAAACAACATTGAAATAACAAGACGCGGAATCATGGGTAGTAATGCTTCGTTCAACCGAGAGTCAAATGCCTGACAAGGTCAAGAAGTATTTCATAACTGTGGCAAATTCAGGAAAGGATCCATGGACCAATATAACTTATAACCAAGTCAAAGGGCTAACCTACACCTATTATAAAGTTACGCATATCTCCTTTATCAGTATTAATACTCTTAACTGCCATTCGCTTTCAAGTCAAACATCTTATTAACATAATAAGTTTGGTGCTATGTTTAGTACAAACTACAAGAACATTCATAAACTACAGGCCGAAGGTGATGGAAATGGTCGGGAGGATAATCAAACTCAGACAAGAGCACTACAAAGAATAGAAAACTTGGTACAGAAGCTAGAAGAGGCTGTCCGGGTTTTGAACTCAGAAGCAGTCAAGTTAAATAGATCCGATATCCAACCCCGGCCACAAGCATTATTTCCCGAACCATCAATCTCAATTGTCTCATATAACCCATCAATAATCCCAAATCCTATTTGTTATAACCCAGACGAAGAAGAAGAAGTTTATGGGTAAATTTATTGCTGAGTATTTCCCTGTAAGCAATGAATGAATGCATCTACACTGTCTGCCAAAGATCAATCCTCATCTATTTCTAGTTCTTCTTACATCTCTGACTAAGCGGAAATGTAGCACTATGTATGTTTAGACAAAAAAAAAAACCAAAGGTGAAACTGACTGACATATCAATCAACGCACAGCCGAAACTACTGGAACTAGGAATGTGAAATTTGGAATACGAATACCTTTTATAATGTAGGAGAGCACTAAGAAGGGATTTTCGGAAATTCAATCAGGGAGATCTCGGGAAGTCTAAGGCTCAGTGGGCTGAGATTGAGGAAGATGAATATGCTGCCGGTTACGATCCTAATGAGCACCTCCAACAGACCACATGCCATCCTCTGAATTGTCATCCTATGGATCTATTTTTCAATTTAGCTAGTTTATTAGAGAATACATACGACCCATCCACAGATGACATAATTCAACAGGTAACCCGGGTAAGTGAGGAGAACATATCACACAAACATGCTTTGCAGGAGCAATATCAGATATTTGTAAGGGTTGCGGTCTCAGATTGGCCGGTGCTGAAAAATACGATAATCTCTGCCTGTAGAGCTAACTATCAGGCACTGTTCATGAGTTTAGTCTCCATGAACAAAGTGTTCCAGATTCAGCATGCCCGAGCCTTCAATAATAATACCAGCTGTTGCTTTGAGAGAGCCTTAAGAAGAACTGTCAAAGTAGTTTTACTACTCCAAGACCGGGAAATTGACACTCACAAACGTCATAGACTTGACCGCTACGCTACTACAGCTATTCGCTGCTAAGAGAATATCAAACTGTTATTTTGCCACAGCGGCAGTGCTGTACCCAAGGTTCCATACTTATAGAAAAGCATTACTTTACGCGGCTGCCACTACAGAACCCTTCTGCCCCAGCCATCCGTTCTGCAGGCAATGTGCTCCCAGCCATCAGTTCTGCAGGCAATGTGCCCCCAGCCATCCGTTCTGCAGGCAATGTGCCCCCTGCCAAGTGTTATTTAAATTTAGCAATTCTCCGGGCTATGGTCATCAGAAAACATCCAGGTACGATCACATAAATTGTAAACGTTCACATAAGTGCAAAGCTTTATTAACCCGATAGGTGTCGTATGAACTAGCGATTGTACATGAGAAAAATACATTCGAAAAGACAATAAATACATTGAGCGCTAACATGCAAATAACTAATATGGGCGATCGTTTGACTTGTTAATTCAAGAGCCCACTTTGGCGTAGTCCCCAAATATGTTTTCACCACAATATAATATGGACAGCATGTTTTGCAGGTAACTTGCTCCACGTACAAAGATACTTAAAATATATTTGTTTCCTTACATCTGTATCATTTACCTTCCGTTGAGTTGTGCCAAATATTCAACCCGGAGGGTGAATTTAGTTGGCACAGTCCCCACTCTCCTACACAAGAAGCGACTATCGGATAGTTGGCAATAGGCCCACAGAACTCTCTCATATACAAAAGCCATACACAAAAAGGCTCATTTGTTAAAGTTTCGTAACGTAATGTAATATTTAATAACATCATAACTCTTGGTCAACAGACCAATTATCAAGCTGTGCGGATGTGTCTAAAAGGAATGAATCAGGTATTCCAACTTCAGCATTCAAGAGCTATCAATAACAACAATATCGATAAGCATAAACACTCTTTTTATGTTCACGATGTGATTGCCGATTGTTTAGTAATAATAACCATGTATGGAAATAAAAGTTTGTAACATACATGTCGGATTATATTTTATTTCCCTATTCAATGAAGAACAACGAATTAAAGGGAAGTTTGTTCAAATAGATAATTAAAGATTCCCTAGTTATTGTCAAAAATTACCTACTTTACTTGCGACTTGCATTTTCGAAGGGGTAAAAAGTAAAACAAATTAGTCTATTCAGCTGACTACAGAAAGTAGATGCGGACGCTGCACAGAATAGAAGACTGGGATTAAATTGCTTTTGAGCGTACCGGGAATTGTACTCGTATGAACAGTCACCACAATTGCTTGCAGCGAAAGGCAGAAAATAGTCATAAGCTTGTGTACTACAACTTGTTATAAATAACAGCTTGGAGTATTTGTGTCTTTTTTCACAGTACTGTGAGGGAAACATAAAGGAATACTGTGATTGTTACGCCCCTTCAAGAAGTTTTGAGCAAACAACTTTATTCACTCTGCAAAACTACTTCCACATTTTTAACGCAAAGGAGCACTGGGCCCTTCAAACTAGTTTTACTTCCAATCTAAAGCCAATACGATTCCAATGTTTATTTTGTTCCGCGTGAAGTTATCTATGTTCACGAACTGAAATAGTGTGGTTTCGACTCATTACAATAAACCGCTTATGGGGCTTTAAAATGCTTTATCCTTTAATAACAAGGCTTGTGTGTCTTAATAGGCTCAAAGTTTATGAAAATGACGAATTTATAGCGAAAATGAGTAAACAAACTTCAATAACAAAAATAATAGAAAAATATAATACATTGGGTTTAGGCCAGTTAGGTATATATCTAACAAAAAAAATCCCTAAAATCCCAAACTAACGGCTAGTTTTGATTTTTTAAAGCTGTATCTCGGCAAGTATTGAATCTACAGAGCTGGTTCTGATCTCAAATTGTAGCAATATTAGTCTACTTTAAAAACGTATAGGTTTTCTATTGAGAATACCAAAAAACGTACGAAAATTTCGCGGCTTTTCCAGTGCTGCAAAGTTAGCACAGGTCTTTCGAGTGCTGCAAAGTTAGCACAGGTCTTTCGAGTGCTGCAAAGTTAGCACAGGTCTTTCGAGTGCTGCAAAGTTAGCACAGGTCTTTCGAGTGCTGCAAAGTTAGCACAGGTCTTTCGAGTGCTGCAAAGTTAGCACAGGTCTTTCGAGTGCTGCAAAGTTAGCACAGGTCTTTCGAGTGCTGCAAAGTTAGCACAGGTCTTTCGAGTGCTGCAAAGTTAGCACAGGTCTTTCGAGTGCTGCAAAGTTAGCACAGGTCTTTCGAGTGCTGCAAAGTTAGCACAGGTCTTTCGAGTGCTGCAAAGTTAGCACAGGTCTTTCAAAGCTGCAAACTTGGATATAGGTACGAGTACGCTACTGGTAGTGGTCCTAACAACATATTATAAAATCAGAACTAGCCGTTAGTTTGCGATTTTAATGTTCGATATGACTGGCCTAGTTCTCAACGACGATGACAGAAGACACAGACTTGATTAAAATTAACATATTACTATAATATCAAACTGCCCTGGAGCGTGTGACCTGGCTAGAGATGTGAACAACCTGTTCAAGATCCTAAAAACAGTAAGTAAGGATGCAAAGACAGCGATTTGCCACAAGATCAGTGCATTATTACTCTATTAAGAGTGATGACCATGCCGAAGCAGCGGCCCGGAACAGAAAAGAGTGAGCCATCCTCTCATCTAAAGACATCACTGTGAGCAGAATAGCTGCCAGCTTTCTTCAAATAACCTTTGCTGTACCAAAGAAGGTGGGTATGCCTGGAAAGGTTAATTTCCATGTCATCAAGCAACAGGCTGCCATTACCAACGGTGGAAGAGTAGTGGAAGCTATGCCATTTGTTCTCAAACATGGTCTAATATAAGCTCTACTGTGTGAGAGCCAACCTGCTGAGGAACAGACTTTTAGGCAAATCTGTTGTTATTTCTTCAATTTAGAACAAACCATCACTCTACAGCAACCGAATGTAAAGAAGCAAATGTTGAGTGAGCCCATAGCAACCCAATTGGAGAACAGCATGAAGTTTGTAGAAGCTGCTATAAATGGACCAATGACGGCTGATTCTGAGAGGGTGGCTTTGAGGAAGGGATTATTTTCCGTAGAAGAAGCACTCTTTAAAAAGTGCACATATACAGCGTGGCGCTTTAATGGCGACATTAATTTAACACACGTATACGGTATTGCGTTGTAGTTTTATGAATATATTTTAATTTAATTAAACATTAATATTTATTTATTTATTAATTTTTTTATAAAATAGCATCTTAGAGAAACCTAACTTAAAGAACTGTAGCGCAGGGGTCATTTGCCCGGGTCACGGATCATAACATCGCATTAATGTAATTAAAACTATTAACGAGTAAAGAGGCGAATTGAAGGAAAGAAAGAGAGCCCTATGTCGGCGCGCGGCGCAGGTGGAAGTTTTCAAGTTACGATTTTTTTATGTTGT
This sequence comes from Apamea anceps, assembly GCA_951799955.1. Taxonomy (NCBI): domain Eukaryota; kingdom Metazoa; phylum Arthropoda; class Insecta; order Lepidoptera; family Noctuidae; genus Apamea; species Apamea anceps. Next base: position 17,589,758 of record OX637500.1, on the reverse strand, counting down.
TATAATTTTTATGATTACTAGCCACTAGCCCTACCCGTGTGTTAAATAATGTCGCCATTGTAGCGCCACGTTGTATTTGACGGCTAAACGAACAAATGTAATAGACATTCTATAAAAAATCCTATATATAGAAAAAAATGACCTTGAAATGATGACCCTACGTAAGTACGTATGAAATTTTTTGATTAAATGCTGTCCCGTCGGGGGACCGCTCTAATTATAAGCCTAACATTCTGTTAAAGTTTAAAATAGTAGCGGTCCCCCGACAGGACAATATTTAATCAAAAAATTTCATACGTACTTACGTAGGGTCATAATTTCAAGGTTATTTTTTTTTCTTTTATAGGGTTTCACGTAGTTTGGAATTTAATCAGGTTTTTTGTAATTCGCCATTTTGTGGTGGTGGCCATCTTGGATTTGAAATTTGTCATAGTGTATAGTATTATACTAGTCAAGCCCTTTCATTTGATACCCATATTGAGGGAGTTGTGAAAAAATATGTAATCCGCCATTTTGTAGCGGCGGCCATCTTGGACCGATATTCATCAAACATAGCTAAGAACACTCCCGATAAATTCACCTTTAAAACAAAAAAAAACAAAATTAAAATCGGTTCATCCGTTCGGGAGCTACGATGCCACAGACAGACATACACATACACACACACCCCCACACACACACTCACACAGACACGTCAAACTTATAACACCCCGTCGTTTTTGCGTCGGGGGTTAAAAAGTCTATAGCAAAAAGTTCTTACGCTAGTTGCGTCGCTTACAAGGCTAATAATTATACAAAATATGATATATTAAGTAGTTGATTACTTGCAAAGTTATAATTCATTTGGGCGTAAGAGAATGATTAAAACCATAAAATTAAACATGTCTTTGGCGTCAAAAAAAAAGACTAAATGTAAGTTCTCCAATTTTATTTCAAAGATAAAGTCAAGTGGTTTTAGAAGTGAATTCGAAATGCAAGTTTGTTTATAGCAATATAACGTTTGGTTCTTTTTTAGTAAGAAATAATATTGTCCGTTAAGTTCCTTAAAATATTACAGTTTTATACAAGTGGAAAGTAAATAGACATACAACTATATTATTTAAAGTAATGTTTTATATATTACAGTTTTATTTAGTGAAATATTGTTCTTTTGTCAATGTTGTTATTTTCTTGGTAATTATATTATTTTGTTGTTGTTTTGTGGTCAGATAGGCAGTCGCTCCATGTAAAATACTGGTATTCAGCTAAATCCGGTTAGACTGGAAGCCAACATAGTTGGGAAAAGGCTAGGCAAGTGATTATATTAAGTTTTCCGATTTTAGTTACAATGATAAAAATTTCCTCAAACAAATCCTTGTTCACTCTATAATTTGCTTTAAGATAATATATTATTTTTTTGCTAAACATGACTACTAGTACTAGTACTTCCTAGCTACAATTAAGAACTGAGCCGCAATAAATTCAAATCTTTTATAAAGCGAAAACTACACTCGAGAGAAATGAATCCGGGTCACTTGAAGAATCCTAAAAATCTCGGAAACTAAAAATGTTAGGTTAATGCAATAAATTGTATTTAATAGACAATGTAATACTCCTTAAATGAAGGTATTAAAACTTCTTAGTTATTGTAAAGTTATATCAGAAAAAAATCAAATTTGAAAAAGGGCCACTTTCGAAGATGGAACTACGAAATTACAGCATTTGGTTTTGCGTTTGTTTGTAATCTGTCATTTATGTGGGTACATAAACCATGTTGATAGTGCTCTATATTCATTATTCAAGCTGAAATTATGTCGCTTACGCCTGAAGAATGCACCAGAATACTTACAATGCTGGAAACCGGCCGGAGTCAGCGCGATACAGCCAGGACTGTCAGTGTGTCGCTGTCAACAGTACAAAGAGTTTTCCGACGTTACGAAGAAACTGGTTCTAACCTACGCAGACCAGGAATAGGCAGAACCAGGTGTACCACAGCACGAGAAGACCGATACTTGGTGAACACCATGCTTCGAAATCGCTTTCTCACAGGAACTGAACTCACAAATCAGTTTCGACGCCTCGGAGGAAGTAACCCAAGTGCATGGACAGTAAGACGTCGGCTTGCTGAATCTAACTTAAAACCCCTTAGACCCGCAAACGGCCCTAAACTGGAGCGTGGGCATCGTATTTCAAGACTAAGATATGCCCAGAGCCACGTAAATTGGAGTATTGAAGATTGGTCAAAAGTTATGTTCTCCGACGAATCAAAATTTATGCTCTACAAGCACGATGGAAGACACAGAGTGTATCGAAGACCAGGGGAAAGATTCAAGCAAGCATGCATCGAAGAAAAAGTAGCCTACGGTGGTGGGTCTGTACTTGTGTGGGCCGGAATTTCTTCTGAAAGTCGCACAGAGCTGGTGATCATAGAAAACGGCTCTTTAACTAGCGTAAGATATGTGGAAGAAATCCTCAATGATCACGTTGGTCCATTTTATGGTCAATTTAGGTGAGGATGCTATATTTATGCATGACAATGCCCGACCTCATACAGGTAGGATTGTGAATGACTACCTTCAAGAGATGAACATTACTCGTATGGAGTAGCCAGCGCGCAGCCCGGATATCAACCCGATCGAGCATGCTTGGGACGAGCTAGGCAGATGCGTAATACAACGAAACCCTCCCCAATCACGCTTCGTGAGCTCAAAATTGCTCTCACAGAGGAATGGGAGAATATTCCCCAAAATCGTATAAGGAACTTGGTGTACAGCATGCCAAACCGCGTAAACGCAGTAATGGAAGCACGAGGAGGCAATACGAAGTATTAAAATTCAAGAAAATCGTAATAAAGTTCAAAAATGTCATGTTTCCTATTTTTGTTTTAAGGAGAGATCAGCAGTTTTTTTCTTTATGTAATTTTGTGTTAATAAAATGTATGGTGACTCATATTTTTTTTACTTTCATTTAAGGAGTATTACATTGTCTATTAAATACAATTTATTGCATTAACCTATCATTTTTAGTTTCCGAGATTTTTAACATTCTTTAAGTGACCCGGATTCATTGCTCTCGAGTGTATGCCGGAAATCCTAATATACTGTTTTGCTAACATGCTGATTTTTGTGAAACCTCACCTATTAATTAGGAATTTCCTTCAAAATCCTTCGGACTGAGATTGAAAGTAACGTGCGTTACTCTGGGCGGTCACCACAATCCTAACGTTATGTAAATCATTATAATACATCCAGACCGACATCTGGAAGCTATAAAAGAATAAAGAATCCCACATACATAGAGCATACTATTTACCATACAAAGACATGCGCTAAAAACATAACCCTTCTTGTCAGTGTGACAGCATCATGAATGTTTGGATGTGATTTTTTGTGTTCTAAAATATAATTGGCTGTGTTTTTGGTTATTTTTTTTTGCATTACTGGGTGACTTCGCCTTTCTTGTACCTACCATCATTTATCATCATCATCTGCCTAGCCTTTTCCCAACTATGTGAGGGTCGACCTCCAGTCTAACCGTATGCAGCTGAATACCAGGATTTTACATGGAGCGACTGCCTATCTGACCTCCACAACCCAGTTACTGGGTAATACGGATACCCCTTGGTAAGACTGGTTGTCAGACTTTCGGGCTTCTGACGACCCGTAACGACTGTCAAAGATTCACGAATGACAGCCGGGACCAACGGCTTAGCGTGCTTTTCGAGGCATGGAAGGGTACGTGAAGATCGTCACACATCCACGGTCCAACCGCGGCAAGCGTAGCTTAACCTGATCGGTCGACCCGTGCGGCTGTTATTACTTAGCCACAAGCACGTTTATACGAGTAGTATATACCTAGTACTATTCATTATATAAGTTTTACGTAATAAAAACGTGGTTAAATAAAATTTTCAGTAGACTGCATACGGAATGCAAAGGGAGCAGAGCTTCCTAAAATGCAACTAGATGGTGTTGGGATCGAATTGAATCTCGCTATGGTTACGTTACACAGTCTGAGTTACCTGGGACGCTGATACGTTCAGTTTTCAGAGATATATATTTGTACTTTTATACCTAGATATAAGTTAGGCTAGTCTAGTTTTGTTTGGTACCGATCATTATGTCCTAATTATTATTTTTTTTGAGTTGACCGTTCATTGTGAACGCTCAACTGACCGTTCACTTTGAACGGTCCCAAAAACTTGTATAAATAGTCATTAATATGACATACGTTTTATTTTTTTAATTTATTTATTTACTGATATTTTAATACAGTGGTGGTTACATAATTCTAAATTTGCCAAATTTTTACGTTTGATGGCGAGAAGCGCTCTTATACATAAAATACCTACTACTTATATATTATAAAAGAAAATACAACAAGGAAATATAAATAAAGGTACGTCTCATTATATATAACTCTCTAGTGTACAATGTGTTTAGTTCGGTTTGCTATTCTGTATAATGTTTTTTTAATTTTGTCTTGAGTGATCCTTTACTAATTTTGACATTTTCTCTTAATAAATCTATTTTGTTAAACACTTTAGGTACCAAATACTTAGATGTTCTCTTACCATAATAATTCGTTATCTGTGCTAGAACCAGTTTGTTCTCTCTAAACCTACGTGTGTTGTACTTGTTTATAACATTAACTTTATATTCATGGTCATAATAATATTCCAGACCTACCAAATAATCTATTTTTATATCTATGGGTATAATTTTACAAAGGGGAAATAACTGATCATACTCTTTGCTGCACTTATCTTTAACATTTTTATAAACCAGAAATGTGTTTGCTGTTAAAAAAGGAGGAAGTTCTCAATTCGGATGTTTTTATTTCTTTTTTATGTTTGTTCGCGCATAACTCCATCGCTTGCCAACCGATTTGAAAAATTCTTTTTTTGTTGGAAAGGGTATACTTCCCAAATGGTCCCATTGAAATTTCGACACGATCTGATGATGAGTTTCGGAGACAGACAACAGAACTCGTTCAATAAATGCCAGCAAATCAACGGCTATTGCTGCTATCGCTTATGTATGTATTGTTTACGCAATCACACAACATAACGTCACGCCTGTACCCTCTAAAGGGGTACGCAGATGTGTTTAGTATACCACGGTACACCCTCTTTCTGTCAAAGTTGTTATTGGGCTACCTCTCATCTTGTAAGTATACACGAATTTGTGTGGGGTAGGTACAACTAAAAAGTGAAAAATAAAAATTTTTTACAAAAAAAAAACAACCGACTTCAAAAAAAAAAAAACTACGAAGAGAAAAATAACTAATTGCGGAACCAGCAACACCGACTTCCGAAAGTTATTTTTCTCTTTGTAGTGTTTTTTTTGGAAGTCGGTTGTTTAGTTTTAAAATCTAAAGAGAAAACCCGATAGTAAAACTGATCACTAAGCTATCCTGTCCAACTAGCATAAATCGAAGTTTTGCGTAATCTCTACATTCATTACAAAAGGTTAATTTATTCCTGTTCAGAAGCGGGTGATACATGTCGGAGCCTTGTCAATAAAGAAACAGAGTAATGATATTAATTAATTATTTACATGTACTCGTACATATGTATGCTTACGAAGTTCCGAGTGTGTCCGCACTGTAAGAATTACTTTAAAATCGTATTAGGTACACGTAGGTACCAACATCAATTTCATATTTGGCACCTCGTTTATTAAAAAGATTTTTTGACGGACGCACTGACGTTAGAGATGAGTAATCCTTTTTTCAAAAAGAGCACTCAAAAAATAGCTCAAAACTTAAAGCATTTATTGCAACCTGTGCCCGCGATTTCACCCGCGCAAGTTTCGATCCCGTGGAAATATCGGGATAAAAAGTATCCTATATGTTAATCCTGGTTATAAAAGATCTGTGTGCCAAATTTCATCCAAATCCGGTCAGTAATTTTTGCGTGAAGAAGTAACAAACATACTCACAAACTTTCGCCTTTATAATATTAGTGTGATAAACCAATTACAGGCACGTTTGAATTGTCAAGTCATAAAGATGGAGCTACTTGCCCATTCCAAAAAGTTGAAAAAAAAATAAGCCAGCGCTTCTTAAAGTAAAGCTCAAAAGACCCTAGAGAAGATTCTGCTGCTACATTTACCACGGTGAAAGGACGCTCATCATTTTGAGAAGTAGTTTAAAAATATTTTAGATAAGCTGCAACCACCCGGGTTTGTTATTTGTTATCTTACCATTTCGACTTATATGCCTATCGAATTGATATGGACACAAATGAAGGGCAGTTTTGGGAGGTATAATCTATATACGAGTATATAAAAGAAAGTCGTGTTAGTTACACTATTTATAACTCAAGAACGGCTGAACCGATTTGGCTGAAAATTGGTGGGGAGGTAGCTTAGAACCAGGAGACGGACATAGGATACTTTTATTTTTTATTTAATACTTTTATTTACTTATTATAGGCGTAGGGTAGGAGTAGTGTAGGAGTAGGTTAGGAGTAGGGTGGGAGTAGGGTAGGAGTAGGATAGGAGTAGGGTAGGAGTAGGGTAGAAGTAGGGTTGGAGTAGGGTAGTAGTGTAGGCGGCTAGAAATAATTTACATGGCAAAACAACGTTTGCCGGGTCAGCTAGTAAACCATAAAAATAAGGTAAAAAAATACTACTAGAAAGTATGGCGCGAACTGGAGCCGAACATGAAGTCGAAATGAAGAATATTGATTGAATAAACATCGGTAACTGCAAAACTACCGCATCACTAAACCATAGACAATTTCGAACGCCCATTGTTGTTTACATTTTTGTAAAATTTTGACACGCCGAGCTTTAGACAACTTGTGTAGTAGTAGAAGAGATAAACATACAATCAAAAAACAATTCTCTAATTTTTAATATAAACATAATTAGAGAATATATTTACATGTTGTAGTAATAGAAGAGATAAACATACAATCAAAACACAATTCTCTAATTTAAATATAAACATATAATTAGAGAATATATTTACATGTATCCCATGACCTATACAGGGGTGACTAGTAATTCGACGTATTCCTTCCAGGACGTGACCAATGGGTCCCCCATTTGCAAAAATTAAGCAACCCATGAACCCTAGGCGAAAATTCATGAGATTCGTGAAAACCCAATTTTTATGTGTTTTTGAAAATTCCCCAGAATTCGTGATGTCATGTAGCCAGGTCGCAAGTTAAGACACCGCTTTCGAGTGGTTAGTATTACTAGCAGTCATGAGCTAATCACTGATCACTTCTTGTCGTTCAGTTTGCGATTATTTAAACTACTGCACACGTACAAACTCTTAAATATTGAGCATACTTCGGTTTTTTAGGCTTTTGCCAAATAATCTTTTATTTATCATGCCATTAGCCTGCAAAGCTCTTCACATCATATTTTTGCGATTATTACCACTGTCCAACCCCTGCTTGTCCACCCGGGGGGGGGGGGGGGGGGGTTGGCCAGTAAGAATCATTATTGATTACCTGGCTGTTAGTAAAAAAAAACCAAACGCATTTTTTTTCGTTGTGCGAAAAATTCAGCTAAGCCAAAATATAGTGAATACTAACAAACGAAAAAAGAAATATATTTTCAGTGATCAGTATATTCAAGAAACGCAACTGGAATTTGTAAATGGCCAAATAACCGTAGGACAATTTCTGGAAATGATGAGAAATTAATATTGCAAGTATTTACTTTTGTTTTTATAAAAAAAGGAAAAAGAATTCAAACGTAGATTTTTATTACGATTTTAAGATATAAGTTATTATTAAAGTTGAATAAAGTTAAGTTCAATAAGTTCATTACAGTTCAATAAATGTCTGTCAGCCAGGGTTGGACAAAGATAATGTTGGTTTTAATAGTGGCGCTGTCCACCAGCCATTGGCCATTGTAAATGTTTGAAAAAGTTATAGCCGTATCCACCACCACCAGTACTGTGTACCAGTGGCTACAGTGAATTATCTTAATAATGATTCTCACTGGCCACCCCTCGGTACCAGTGGGAATTATTTTTAAAAGTTGTGACATTGTCCACCCGGGGTGGACAAGCAGGGGGTGGAGTGGTAATATCGGAATTATCTTAATAATGATTGTCACTGGCCATCCCCCCGGGGACAGTGGGAATTATTTTTAAAAGTTGTGACACTGTCCACCCGGGTGGACAAGCAGGGGATGGACAGTGGTAATAATCGTATTTTTGTCGTTTAGGGAATAATCAAGAAAAAACATTGCCTTAATCTTTGACGACAGATTGGTGATTGTTGTCAATAGTAGAAACGAGTTCGCTGCTGTCAACTTTATGCCTATGACCAGTTTTACAAAGTAATGGTGCAACCCTCCAATCAATTAACTTAATGTATCGCAATTCAAAGCTGGACCTGACCTTGACCTCTCCCAAGCTACTTGCATGACATAAAATGAAGTGCCCGGTGCCCTTTAAGAAATCATGAATGTGGTTGCTGTTGATAACTTAGAGCATCTTAATTTGTCTGGTGCACGTTTTAGTAGACAGTTATTTCTTTTACAAAATTCTTTAAAATATGTTTAGTAAAGAGTTAAGAGTTTATACGTGCACAGCAGCTTAATGACACGCGAACCAAACGACAAGTGATCAGTGATTAGCTCATTGACTACAAGTAATACTAACCACTCGAAAGTGGCATTTCAACTTTCAACCTGGTCGCGACGATCTGTCTACCTGACGTAGTAATGATTGCTGTGTGGCAAGGAGGTAAAGGGATGCCATAAACCAGTTAATTCATTCAGTTATCACATGTATTTTTAAATATTTCAACAATTTGCAAGTTCGACCTTTGCCAGCATTATTGACTGTTTCATCAGCACCTCTAAATATTTATTAAACTTTTGTGCCTCGTTACATAGCTGATTAAATGAAGATGTCTGCCCCGTAATTTTTATGCTTAATGTCATAGTAACATTTTGAGATAACTTGCGTCAAAGTTCATGTATGTAGATGATTTATGAAAATGGTTAATAAACGTCTTCTTGGACTGTTTGATGTTTTAGAGAATTTGGTTACATCGAATGGTTTGTTAAAGTATTAGGTACCCAATTGAATAGCAATGAAGGCCGTTAAATTTGAGAGTTTAGGGTAAAGTGATATTTAGTCACGAATTCTGGGGAATTTTCAAAAATACATAAAAATGGGTTTTCTTGTTTCCCATGAATTTTTGCATAGGCATTATTGCATAGGCTTAATTGTTGCAAATGGGTCCACTGGCACGTCCTGTCACCCTGAATATCCTATAAACGCGAAACAACATGAAGCTTCCAACGGTACCTGGTCTGTCAAAATACGATGAGAAGTTTAGGATTTATGAGGGAACAGATGAACATCCATACATAGCCTGTTAAAAACATAACCCTCCTTTGGCTTTGCCGTACTCAGGTAAAAACAGACCAGATACGTTGGTACTAGTTGGGTAATTTTGAGCTTCAGTACACATCAAGTACCTATGCCTAAGTACCTACGCGTGTCTGTGAAACGAAACTATAATGCTGATACGAGTACTTAAAGTGTGGGCAATGTAGGCAATGTTGCCACTAATTACTCTGTGCCGGCTAATTAAGAGTGACAATGGCTGCACTATGCTGCCCGTAAAAGTAAGAAACCAATTGTGGAGTAATTTTGTTTAACTTAATGACCAAGAATTGGTTTTTGTAGAGGTTCTGCTTGGATGGCCTTGTTAATCAACCTCCACGAGTATTTTATAAGTATCTATATAATAAAAAAAATAGCATAAAACGAGATAAACACTATTTTATATTTAGAATAAGAAGAGATTTGACAGTCGGCCCCTTTGGCTGATAGGCGGTTTTGGCATGTAAAAAAGTAGTTGATTATTGTAATAGAATTAATAGGTCTTACATTTTATAAACCTATAAGCCTTGTATCCCGCCCGTTGAGATTGCCTATCGGCAAAAGTTACGAACATCCATTCAAACTGCAAAAATACATCTCATTTCGTACCCAAAAATTAAAGTGAAGACCAGAAAAAAAAATGTTTTTTTCTGGGAAATAACATTTTGAGTATTTAACAAGCTTTTATTTAACTTGCAATGTATGTCTGTTCGAGTGGAATCTTGCAACTCAATTTTGAGCTGAAATTTTGTATACACGTTCAGTTTGGATGACAATGCATGGTTAACTGAGTGACGTCATTCTAAATCCAACATGGCGGCACACCTAAGATAGTGGACTAATAATTTTTAATGCACTCCTACAATACAGGTATCAAATGCAAGGGATTGCTAAGAATAACTCGAAGAATAAAGTGACGTCACAAAATCCAATATGGCGGACTTCTAAAGCTTGAAACTCAATTTTGAAGCAGATATCTTCAACCAATTGGGCTGAAATTTTGTATACACAATCGGTTTAGATGACAATACATGGTTAGCTGTGTGACGTTATTCTAAATCCAACATGGTGGAACACCCAAGATGGCGAACTAATTATTTTTAATGCATTCCTATAATATGGGTATCAAATGAAAGGGCTTGCTGAGAATAAACTTAAGTAATAATTAATTTATTAAGTACTAACTAAGTAGTATTAAGTAGATTTACTTGTGTAGATAAACAAGTATATTAAGTAACTTGATGTGATCGATTTTAACTATTAAAATTTTCAAACTTAGTAAATACGAGTACTTAAATCTTGCGACAAGCTTTTATATCATATAAATTGTGTAATGACGTTGTAAGTTGAAAGTAAAAGTTAATTTTTTTCTTCTTAGCGCATTTAAATAAAATCTTGTTGTTTAAAAAGGTTTATTACTTTTAATTTATTTTACTATTACTACGAAAGTCTACAATTAACCTGAAAATGCTACAAATTATATTTTTATTTCAAAATAGCCGTGCATCTTCGTTCACGTGCATGTCATGTGCATGCATTTATTAAAAGCAACTTAAAAACAATAAGATATTAACTGTCGTTATTAACGTATATGATCAGCAACAATTAATTTCGGAAATTTTGAACGACTTTACCATGATAGACCAGTTTCGAACCCACTGGATGTCGGTTTGAAATTAGAAATTAATATCTACAAATTCCCATTCTGCCATATCAGGACTTCAGGAGGCTAATTCTCGTAATTGAAAACGTTCAAAGTCTAGTCGCAGTCTCATCTCGGCGACAAACAAATGTCAAAATGTAGGGAAATTAGACGTATTTTTGACAGATTAAGACTGAGATCAGACTGTGAACGTTCTTAAAATTACGAGAATTACCCCTCAGAGCTTGATAGGGTGTCTAAACTATAATAGTAATAACTATGGCATTGGCAAATGCTGCATCAAAATTGTGATTCTAAAACATTTACGTTACACGACGGGTAATATTTTTCTTTTTTTGAACGTACAACCATATTAAAGAGTACTAAACGTTAACGAATTGTTAAAACGTCCAGTATATGTGAATATGTGGTGAATCGCAGGATTTGAGGGCAGTGTTCTACAAAACCACAGCCACCACAGTATCCAATAACTCCTTCAAACATGCTATGCAGCGCGAACATTTATCACGCGGTGAGTCAGTTTTTGAACTAACCTGATTTCGTCCGAGGATTACAGCCGATCGATTCTGTAAAATCTCACCGTGAAAAGTTAGGTGAAGTGAGCTTAGAGTGAGCTGTCAATCTCTAGCATTAGTTGGAATGACAGCTCACTCCACACTCACTTCACCCAAGTTTTGCACGCAGGTCCAGTTTTTGGTCCATCGTACCGGCTGCGATCGTAGTCAGCGAGCCGCTAAAATCTTCCAATCTAACACGTCTCAGTTAACGACTTAGAAGATCCTGACTCCTGATAGCGGGACGTAGAAGATCCTGACTCCTGATAGCAGGACGTAGAAGATCCTGACTCCTGATAGCGGGACGTAGAAGATCCTGACTCCTGATAGCGGGACGTAGAAGATCCTGACTCCTGATAGCGGGACGTAGAAGATCCTGACTCCTGATAGCGGGACGTCTACAGAGTTTCATCGTTATTATTGAGCTTTTAGACAGGATGTTGTACTGATAGTTAGTAGTAGTCTTTTAAAAAAAAACATTCCTATACTTCTTTCTGAACGTTAACTCTAAATCTGTTGATCATTTAAATATCGTGGTTTTTAACAATGAATTGACTTGGTGCCGTTATTACCAATAGAAACGGACTTTTATTTAGGCTATGCGTTGGCAAGGATTCGTTTGATCGTATTTCAACGCGTAACTATATCACACTTAAAATATTTAATATAAGGTACATACATCAAAGTTATTTCTGTTTCCTTTTTATGATCTAATATAACCCGACGTGTTGCTTTTTTTGACCTAGTTTTTTTTATAAGTATCAAACGGATTCGTGGCGAAGAAGTTGTTTCCTTTTTATTTCGCTATAAAATGGCGCCCGAACAGGGAAACAGCACAGTAGGTACGTACAGTACGTTCGCTACAGTACAGATTAAGTCAAGCTTCGAAGGAAGCTCTTAATTTACGTAGTTTACTGAACAGTTTGACAGCTGTAGATAGTAAAGCGGTAGTAATTTGACAATCATTCGGCGCAAAAAATTGCAGGTAACAAAATGATGCATAATAGAATAAAACACATAGATATTAAGTATCATTTCATTCATGTGTGTGTACTGGCTAACAAAGTTGAAATAAGGTGCATGTCAACAGATAAGATGATAGCGGACCTCTTTACTAAAAGTGTTCACAGCCCGAGGCTTAGATAATTTTTAAAGGATTTATCCCTGTCAAATTATTCTATTAAGGGGCCGGATAAGTGTTTTGTGTAATAGAAAATTTTCTCATTGTGCATGGTTTATTTTGTTAGACTTCTTCTGTTTTGTACTCAGAGGCACAGAAGTGTTAGTGATTTATTTAGTTTTATATACCGAGTACTGACAAATGCAGAAGTGATCATATGCATGTGTAATAGATTAAGGGGGCGTGTTAGAGGTCGCATATATGCATGCACTGGCCTGTGTGAATAATCTTATTTACACATGTCTGTCACCTATTTAAAATAAGCATAGTTACGGTTTGTTTATGTTCTGTACATTGTCACTTGTGTGTAAAATGTTGACCACGATTGAATATAGTAACTAACACACCAATGCTGCTCTTATTATTGCTACTGTTTTCCAATAGAAGGAGTGGAATTCAAAGTTCTGAAAATGAAGGATTTAATCATAATTTTCTCTTTGATGATTTCCTGACGAATCAGCAGGATGAGTATTAGGTGTAGAACAGTACTCCTCTATTCAATAATCTATTTGTGTATCTCTTTTGGGAGATGAGGGATGATGAGGAAAAGGATGACTTGTTCAAACAAAGTATCATTCCTGCTAGGTTCAAGTCTTTAATACATAATGAAAATTAAACTGTCAGTTGCATTCAGTCTCCTTCCTCAACGTCATTTGCGAAACACTTTCCCATGATATCTTAACAAGAGGGGCCAACACCTTGTATAGTGCTAAATTCTTCCAGAATTCCTTACAATAAAAATAAAAATAGAATCATGATGAAAATAAAATGAAGTTCAGATCTAAAAATGAAACAAAACAAAATAAAATAAAAATAATTGAATAAAGCAGATTTGGAATTAAAAATAAAGAAATGTATAAATTCAATAGACCAGTAAAAAGTAAGAAACAATAATATATATTTAAATGTATGACCACAAGCAAATAACACAGAGAATTAAAGAATTTTAGAAAACTTATCATACGCAACACAATAAAGTTTTAATTTCTACTAAACCAGAGCAAATAATATGTAGCACGGATTAAGTTTCTCCAAGCCCAGACACACTTTTGACCACTTTGCTCCTACGAGTATACTTTATCTATGTACGACGAACATTAACATGTGGGTATACAAACCCTGTACCGTTTGAATGAACTGATTTGAAATAGTATTCTGTAGTCGAAGGCTTTTATTACTCGTACAACATTAGGATTCCAAGATTTATTAACTGCGCCCACCATTCCGTTCACGTAGAAGTAGGACATTATTATCGAATGGCAAAATGCAAGGAATGATATGTTTAAGAGTCGACGAATGGAACCAAATTATATAGGGTCTTTCAGTAAGCGCTTCATACTTTTAAATTTAAATACAATAAAGTGTGAGTGTGAGATCTCATCGAAAATTTTTATTGGTTTGAAAGGCCTATCGATGCCATTATGTAGGTATATGACATCGTTCAAATGTCCACCGTGGCATCGGTGAGTGGCGCGCATCCAAAATGTCCAATTTTCAATGACTAAAATAACACACAATAAATAATAAAATTTAAAATCAGGCTGAATTTGACCGATGGCACGGGTTATGTTGGCTTTGAGGGCCACTGTGGTTTGTGCTTATTCGCATAGACCTGCGACTTAAGAAAACCCCACAAGAAAAGCCTAACGGGGTCAAATTGCTCGATCTCGGTAGCCCGTTCACATCACCTGTACGTGAGACGACCATGCTCTGTGCGCGTCACATGTCGTTAATGTCCAATCATCCAATTCAAGCCAAAAAGTTGGTAATCATCGACCTATAGCGCTCGCCGTTGACGGTGATGGCCTGGCCAACATCGTTCTCAAAAAAATATGGACCGATGACGCCGCCAGCCCAAAATCTAACAAAATAAACCATGCACAACGAGAAAATTGTCTATTACACAAAACACTTATCCGGCCCCTTAATAGATTAATTTGACAGGGATAAATCCTTTAAAAATTATCTGAGCCTCGGGCTGTGAACACTTTTAGTAAAGATGTCCGCTATCATCTTATCAGTTGACATGTACCTTATTTCAACTTTGTTAGCCAGTACACACACATGAATGAAATGATACTTAATATCTATGTGTTTTGTTCTATTATGCATCATTTTGTTAGCTGCAATTTTTTGCGCCGACTGATTGTCATTATAATTACTACCGCTTGACTGTCTACAGCTGTCAACTACGTAAATTAAGAGCTTCCTTCGAAGCTTGACTTAATCTGTACTGTAGCGAACGTACTGTACGTACCTACTGTGCTGTTTCCCTGTTCGGGCGTCATTTTGTAGCGAAATAAAAAGGAAACAACTTCTTCGCCATGAATCCGTATGATTTTGATACTTATAAAAAAAAACTAGGTAAAAAACTTTTTTGCAAAAAAAAAACAACCGACTTCCAAAAACGACACTACAAAATGAAAAATATCTTTAATTTCGGAAGTCGGTGTCGTTGGGTTCGCATTTTCGTTGTTTGCCACCGACTTCCGAAATTAAAGTTATTTTTCATTTTGTAGTGTCGTTTTTGGAAGTCGGTTGTTTTTTTTTTTTGCAAAAAAGTTTTAATTTTTCACTTTTAAGTTGTAATTTTTACCAGTACTTTTGGTTTAAAAACCAAACTACTGAACCGTTTTTGATGAAATTTCTATGGGACCATTTGGGAAGTATACCCTTTCCAACAAAAAAAGAATTTTTCAAATCGGTTGGCAAGCGACGGAGTTATGCGCGAACAAACATAAAAAAAAAAAAAATACAAACATCCGAATTGACAACCTCCTCCTTTTTTAGAAGTCGGTTAAAAAAAGCAACACGACGGGTTATATTAGATCATAAAAAGGAAACAGAAATAACTTTGATGTATTCAAAATACGATACGTTTGCAAACGAATCCTTGCCAACGCATAGCCTAAATAAAAGTCCGTTTCTATTGGTAATAACGGCACCAAGTCAATTCATTGTTAAAAACCACGATATTTAAATGATCAACAGATTTAGAGTTAACGTTCAGAAGTATAGGAATGTTTTAAAAAAAAAACTACTATTTAAGAAAAACTACTACTAACTATCAGTACAACATCCTGCCTAAAAGCTCAATAATAACGAAGAAACTCTGTCGAAGTCCCGCTATCAGGAGTCAGGATCTTCTACGTCCCGCTATCAGGAGTCAGGATCTTCTACGTCGTTAACTGAGACGTGTTAGATTGGAAGATTTTAGCGGCTTGCTGACTACGATCGCAGCCGGTACGATGGACCAAAAACTGGACCTGCGTGCAAAACTTGGGTGAAGTGAGTATGGAGTGAGCTGTCATTCCAACTAATGCTAGAGATTGACAGCTCACTCTAAGCTCACTTCACCTAACTTTTCACGGTGAGATTTTACAGAATCGATCGGCTATAATCCTCGGACGAAATCAGTTTAGTTCAAAAACTGACTCGCCGCGTATTGGATACTGTGGTGGCTGTGGTTTTGTAGAACACTGCCCTCAAATCCTGCGATTCACCACATATTCACATATACTGGACGTTTTAACAATTCGTTAACGTTTAGTACTCCTTAATATGGTTGTACGTTCAAAAAAAGAAAAATATTACCCGTCGTGCAACGTAAATGTTTTAGAATCACAATTTTGATGCAGCATTTGCCAATGCCATAGTTATTACTATTATAGTGTAGACACCCTATCAAGCTCTGAGGGGTAATTCTCGTAATTTTAAGAACGTTCAGTCTGATCTCAGTCTTAATCTGTCAAAAATACCTCTAATTTCCCTACATTTTGACATTTGTTTGTCGCCGAGATGAGACTGCGACTAGACTTTGAACGTTTTCAATTACGAGAATTAGCCTCCTGAAGTCCTGATATGGCAGATCGCTATGGGAATTTGTAGATATTTCTAATTTCAAACCGACTTCCAGTGGGTTCGAAACTGGTCTTTCATGTTAAAGTCGTTCAAAATTTCCGAAATTAATTGTTGCTGATCTAGGCGAACAATACCTTTACCTCTCCTCAGGCTCATGCCTAGCCGCGCCTAAATCTTTCACTTTAAACATTTCAAGCAGACTTGTTTTTAATTTTTGATTTTCTTGTTCACAATTTCCAAAAATGAAAAGGTCATATACGTTAATAACGACAGTTAACATCTTATTGTTTTTAAGTAGCTTTTAATAAATGGACAAGGCTCAGTGACTTGAGGATGTTGTTATGATGTACGAGTAGCTGACCTCTCTTTCCTGCTTGCATAGATTCCTCGCATCTGATTAGTGCACGGTAGCATTCTAACATCCAGAGCTCAAAAATCCTGCTTGCATAGATTCCTCGCATCTGATTAGTGCACGGTAGCATTCTAACATCCAGAGCTCAAAAATATCTAACTAGAGGCTGGCTGTGACGCGGATGCACCAACAAAACCTAACCTTTTTGTCCAATTCCTTGAACCAAGCATTCGAAGCTTGTTTCAATACATACAAAGAACGCTGCAGCTTACATACCTTGGTCTCTTGTACTTTGACTACTCTTTTCTCTTCAGTAAAGAAATAATTATTATTTACATGATTTTATTTACACCATTGCCTTAGAAATTCAGTGAATACATTAATTTCCATCGGTATGCTAACGACCACTTTCATCAGAGAAGATGCTCCTTCTTTGTCTCTGATTATGATCTTTGGGGACGGGAGTGGGAAGTCCCTCAAGAACACCTTCCGATGCCCTGGTATGCTTTCTTTTCTTTGTTATAGTGTTGCCTTCTAGTGTAGGACTTGAGTACTCCAAAGGATCCACTGGATATATCTTCAAAAATGTTTAATTAATCATGGGCCTTGCATGAAATTTATGATAGTTCTTAGCTTTACTCGTCTTTTTGACTTACAATCTTTCAACATTCTCTTTAAGAGGGAAACAGCCTGGGCTATATTTCTCATTGATAAAGAGTCATTTTAAATTATATTTAAATACTCGTAGTTATTCTCCTGTGTTTAAATTATGCTATGTCCGCCCCATACATTATGATTTATGAGAACGGATAAGTCTGACTGATTGAGGTTTGATGTAATAGGAGGCTGATGGATCGGGCGGGCGACGACAGCCCACAGTAGGCCTCTTCAGATGCGAAGGTTCTCACGGCCTGTCGGCTTGGCCTGACGCGGTATGGCCTGCAAGAAAGCGGGCCATAGGAACGCGGCATAACGCTTCAGCACACTCCGCCAGACGGGCAGTCGATTTAATGACTACAGCAGGTGCACAGATAATAAGGCTCGACCAGGCAGGTACACTGATAATAAGCCTCGACCAGGCAGGCGCCTAGATTTTTATTTATTATGCGAATTTATATTCCAGGGGAACAAATGATACGTAAAAGTAACGTTCCGAATATAGAAAGATTAAATGGATTACTTGTTTAGAAATCATAAGGGAATTATTTAGGAATATCTTTAATGTGATATTGGCGCCGATTCCCTTGTTCACAAACTAAACTAAATTTAAGTTCAATGCATCTTTTTCTTTCTATTTAATTTAGAAAAGGACAGAAGATAAATATTAGTTTAGTCCTGTCAAACTAGTCAGCGCCTGACGTAAATTGACGTATTTTTAGCAGCCATGTTTTTAATCACGTCTAATCTGTCTATGGAGTATCTTAATTTGACAGGAGTAAACTAATATTTTATCTTCTGTCCTTTTCTTAATGAAATAGAAAGAAAAACATGCACAGAAATTAAATTTAGTTTAGTTTGTGAACAAGGGAATCAGGGCCATTGTCCAGAATGGACAGATTCACAGTCTTGAAGAACATACACATGTATAATTTAGAAGCATTTTTTTAAATTTTGTAAATGTAAGAACCATGGATTCGTTTCTTTTTTTTTACGATATTTTGATGTTGACTTACAGAGCATGGCAGTTAAGAATATGTCATGCTCACTTAAATGTCTCACTGGTGGTGGCGCGTGTGTTGGATCATTCGGTTCCCTACGAAATGGTTGAGCTGGATGGTGCTGATCCACGCGTCATGTTCGTGAACGGGCGCCGTCGGTTGACACTAGTCATCTCTTAACTGCCAGGGCTTATTTTGAATTTTATATTTTAAATTGTTTAGTTTTTTTTACATTGTTCTCACATATAGAAGCAATAAAAATAATGTACCCAGGATTTTGTAATAATATCTTGATTTAAAAGAGTGTCCGTGGAGTTTCTTGCCCGTTCTTCTCCACAGAGATCTACGTTTTGGAATGGGCATCTAGCTTCAACTTTATGACTAACTGACCGACAATTTAATTTTGACAATTCAAAAGTGCCTGAAAGGGTTTAATTGAAATAAATGATTTGAGTTTGAGTTTGAGATTTGAGCATATTTGGTCCTAGAGATAACCCTAGTTACACGATATAAAATAAAGCGTGGCGCAAGCTTTCCTGAAAAATAAATCTGCCCCAGAGGATCTAGAAAGGTTTCGTCTTCATACAGTATCACCGACGTTGAGAGTGACAGGCGAACGATTCATATTGTACGCTCGAGAATTACGGAGGAAAGCCATAGAAAGATTATCAGCGACTTTTGCGTAAACCTCGACAAGGCAAGAAAGATTCGAGGCGTGTTGAACCCGACTTTCAGCTAAATTTACGCTTTGAGTCTGATTACTGGCACGACTATAAGTAACAACTTCCCTACCAAACAGTAGGAAGTTTGGTGTGAAACCTGTGGCTAAATTAATGCGTTTAAGAGAATAAGAGTTTAGATATAGTTTGATTTTGGGTAAAAGTTTTGCCCAATTTCTTTGGTTTTCTCAAAGAAAAACTAACAACTGACTTTCTTCATATTAATATCATTATACGAATATCATCATCTTTCGATTCTACCCGGGTTTTGATTGACTAATATGCTCAAATACCTAACAACACCTTTGGGTCAACGTACACCCGTGATGGCTTCAGGACTGTAATAAGAAGTTTATGTTGGAAAATCGATATGAAAGAATCTAGAAAATTTGAAAACTGATTACAAGGAAAAACGGTAATTAAATACCTATTGATAAAACAACTTTTCGCTCGTAGGTAGTTGTAATAGTTACACAAAAAAAAATTGCTCTTATTTGTAATTCAATATAATTTAATAGAATCAGTATTTATAATTATTTATGCTATATTTTAAAAGTACATAGTTGGTACCTGCTGGTGTAGCGTTATCTCTTCACAACTTTTTCACTATCTACTATCACTAGACTTCATCGCAATGGATTCATTGGCAAGCACTCTAGTGAATTAAGGTAGTTGTTTTACATAAAGATGTCGGCCTTTGAAGATGAACTGCAGAAGGCCCCTCCATCACCTGTCACAACTTCTAGCCTGGCTGCGGAATTTATAATGTTCCGGTCATTCATCACGCAGGCTCTCAACAGCGTTCAGCAACAGGTGGAGCTACTAGCTCGTAGTGTTGACCAGATAGAGATGCGGGGACGGAGGAAGATCTTGCTGTTGCATGGGGTTAATGAGGAGCAGAAGGAGGACACTTCCAAGGTGATCACTGAGGTAATTTGTCACAAATTACAGCCGAGTGACTTCACTGTTGCGGACATCAGCTGATGTCACAGGATGGGACGAGCCGTAGGTAGCTAATAAAACCAGGCCTATCCTGTTCAAGCTTGGCAGTCTTGCGGTTCGGGATCGGATTTGGTTTTCTAAAGCCAAATTAAAGGCTATGGGCGTCACCATGTCCAAGTTCCTAACCAAGGGGCGGCATGATGTGTTCTTGGCTGCGAGGGAAAGATGCGGTGTCACCAAGAGCTGGACTAAGGCAGGCTGCGTGTATGTCCTTGGTTCTTGTTTAGTAGGAAGCTACAGAGGTGTGAATAGATAGACGGAATGATTCGCACTGCTGTATTTACGCGTTGTTCTTACTATGCGGCGCAGCCACAACTATAACTATAGCTACATACATAACACTTTTCCCCCTTGCGAAAGAAGGAAAACAAAAACTAAAATTAAACAAATATGAGGAAACATACAATAACTAAAAATATTTTTTATAATCTACTATCGGCCTATTCCTTCGAATGCGAACTGCCACGGGCGTGTGGGAGATATCATCATCGGCTGGTGCCGGCTGTGGGGTGCTGAATTCTGGACTACCTTCCACTGCCGGGTTGCTTGGCGGCGTGAGCGTACAAGGCGTCCTTGGCATCGTAGGCGTTCCTGGCGATGTTGATGTCTCCATTGCGTTGTCAGTACTCGCAACGTCATGGTTAACGGTATCCATGCCTGGAGTGTCTGTGGACACAGTTCGTGAATTTTCCGATGGTGTTGACACGTTGCTTGTTACATTTTCATTGTTTCCCAACTTTTCCTCTTCTTGTGATAAAGCAACATCCCACAAGTCTGTTGTGCCGTCGCTGATTACAGTTTGTTTACCGTTGTACGATCGAAGCTGGTTTTTATGTCGCAAAATGTTTTTTTTTATTCCTGGTATTTCTATTTTGTACATTACTTTACCCATTTTTTGTATAATGGTTCCTTTTGCCCAACTGTATTTTTTTTTATTTATATATTGTTTGAACCACACTGTGTCACCATTCGAGTAACTTTTTTGTGGTTTACCACCATAATTTTTAACCTGTGAGCACTGTTTTTTTTCAATTAACGCGGGTAGCGCCGATGACGAGGGAGAATCAATAACCGTTTTAGAGATAAGATCCAGACGTGAGCGTAGCTTACGTCCAAAAACTAACTGAGCTGGAGTAGTCTCGGTTGTGCTGTTTACTGAATTACGGTAATCAAAAAGATATTTAGATAGCTGATTTTGTAAGTCATTCATTTGACTTGATGCTGCAATGGAGTTTAACCCCTTTTTTATAATTTTTACAAATGACTCCGCTTGACCGTTACTCATTGCATGATAAACAGGCGAGAATAAATGTGTTATGCCATTTAACATACAAAAATTTGTGAAGTCGTGTGAAGTAAATGAAGTTCCGTTATCAGTTACAATTGTATCAGGTACGCCAAACCTTGACATAAAATCGGTCAGTTTCGTTAAAACTGCTTGTGTTGTAATATTATTATTCATTATGTAACACTCAACCCACTTTGAATATGCATCCACAATTACCAAAAACATTTTATTGGACATGGGGCCTAAGAAATCCATGTGAATTCTGTGGAAAGCGTGCGGCGGTTGAGGCCATGGCGCGAGCGGTACGCGTGGCGGAGAAGGCCGCAGCTGTGCGCAAATTCCACATGCACTTGCTAACCTTTCCAGAGCTCCATCGATGCCCGGAAACCAAAATCGAGCCCTGGCTTCTGCTTTCATTTTGACTACCCCAAAATGTGAGCTGTGGAGTTCGTTCAAAATGTTACTTTGCAGATTTTTGGGTATAATTACTTTATGTCCTCGCAATAGAATTCCATTTTCTAATGATATTTGCATACGACAAAAAAAATATGGCTTTAATAAATCATCCCTTACTTTGCGTGGCCAACCATTTTGGACAAAGCTGCATACCTTTTTTAAAACCGGATCCTTATCAGTTTCTTTTTCTAATTGACGCGCGGTCACAGGTAAACTGCCATCAATAACAAAATTCACATATGCAGCTTTCTCCTTCGCACCTAACGCATAAACTTGTTGTTGTTCTTGCTCACTGTTTCTCGGAATCGCACGTGATAAGAAGTCAGCTGTGTTTTGTTCGCTGCTAATGAACTCGATTTCATAATTATATGCGCTTAAAAATATTGCGTAACGTTGTAGACGGTTTGCCGATATTTCGGGAATGCCACGGCTTGGCTTAAATATAATAGTCAGTGGCTTATGATCTGTACGTAAGATGAAGGGTATTGGTCTGCCATAAAGATACTGATGATATTTTTTTACGCCGAAGATAATTGCCGTGGCCTCCTTTTGTATTTGTGAATATTTTTTTTCTGCTATTGTTAATGAGCGCGACGCGTATGAAACCGGTTGTTCCATGCCGTTGCTACCTATTTGCGATAATATTGCACCTAATCCGACTGGGGACGCATCTACTGTTAGTATAATTTTTGCATTGTTATCAAAGTGTGCTAGTATCTTGTCTGAGGACATTAGTTTTTTGATGGTGTTAAAGGCGGTACTCTGCTCCGATCCCCAGTGCCATTTGATACCTTTTTTTAATAACTCATGTAATGGATTTAGTATTGTAGACGCACTCGGAGTAAAATTCCTGTAATAATTGATCAAGCCTAAAAACGATTGTAATTCGCTTACATTTTTAGGCACTGCCGCTTGTAAAATGGCTTTAACTTTGAGTGGATTCTTTCTTATACCGTTCTTATCAATAATGTATCCTAAATAGGATATTTCTTTTTGAAAGAATACGCATTTGTCTTTCCTTAAGGTAAATCCGGCGTCTTGCAAACGGTCTAACACTACTTTTAGACGGTTATAGTGCTCTTGTCTGTTGGCACCAGTTATGCAAATGTCATCTTGAAACACTAAAACCCCTTCCAGGTTACCCATAATGTTTTCAATAGTCCTTTGAAAAATTGATGGGGCGCTTGCTAATCCAAAGATAAGTCGAGTGTAATTAAATAATCCTCGAGAAGTATTAATGCAAGTTATACTTTGTGACTCATTGTGTATTTTCAGTTGGTTGTAGGCCATTGATAAATCTAATTTACTAAATTCCTCTCCACCATGCAGCTTGGTGAAAAGCTCTTGTGCAGTGGGAAATGGATACTTATCTACTAAGAGTCGCTTGTTTATCGTTACCGAGTAGTCGGCGCAAATGCGAACATTACCATCACGTTTGAGTACGGGCACGATCGGCGATGCATATTCTGAATGAGAAACCGGTTTAAGAATACCTAGTGCGACCAATCTGTCCAATTCTATGTTTACCTTATCTCTTAATGCGAAAGGCACTGGACGCGACTTAAAAAACACAGGTTTTGCATCTGCTTTAAGGGGTAACTTAATTTCGAATTTTGTAAAACAACCTAATTCATCAGAAAACACATTCGGATAAGCCTGAACTAGATCTTGCAATAAAGATATATTATTACAGGTGCCAAGTGTGGATACAATGCGTAATTCAAAAGCGCGCATAAAATCACGCCCGAGAAGGGGAGGACCACCATTTCGTATGACGTAGACTGGTAATCTAACTGTACGACCTTTATACGAAATGTTCATAAACATGCACCCCGTTACTATCATTTTAGTACTTGTATAGGTCATCAAGTTTTTTGTTGGTGCTGATAACGGAATTTTTTGGAAAGTACTTTTATATAAGGTTTCAGAAATAACTGAAACAGGCGAACCGCTGTCGATTTCACATTTGATACTATGACCCTCCAGACTCACAGTTTCTGTCGTCGGCACTTCATTGAGGCAATTAATATTCAAAAGTAACTCACCGTCATCTCCCTCGTTATCACTACTACCTTGTTCAATGTGATGCACTTTATTTTTCGAACACATTTTACGCAGATGACCTTTACGATTACACAATTTACACGTATAATTAGAAAAACGACAGTCCGACGTTTTGTGATTCTTATAACCACACACCAAACACTTTTCACGCTGATCCTTTGATGACGTGGCCGAAGTCTTGCTGTTACCGCTTTGACCTATTTTGTAGACCGATTCCTGGTTTCCATCGGTTTGTCCTGCTGGTCCCAATGCGGCGCCTGCGCGCGCACAGCGTGCAGCTTCTGCTAGATCCACAGCTTTACTCAGCGTCAAGTCGCTGATATCTTTGGCAAACAGTTGGTCTCGTTCGCGACCTGGTAACATGCCCATGACAAACTTGTCTAGAAGATAATCCTCTAAATTCTTGAACGCGCAGTAAGTAGCAAGGCCTCGTAACCTAGCGGCCCACTGCGAGTGCGTCTCACCGGGTTGCTGCACAGCCGTATAAAACTTATGCCTTTCCGCGAACCCGCAGCGCTTCGGCACGAAATGGTCATCCAAGATTTTCAGAATATCGCTATAATTCTTTGTATCTAAGTCGTCAGGCAAGGCGAGATTACACGCGAGTTGAAACGTGTTCTCCGTGAGTGCACTCAACAATATCGCCTTCCTCTTTACTCCAGCTTTGTCATTATCCTCGCCGATGCTGTTGGCGATGAACCATTGCTGAAGTCGCCCTTTGTAAAGCTTCCAGTCTTGGGTAAGATGATCGAAATTGGATATAGATCCCAAAATTGAATTAACACCAAACATATTTCACTAATGTGGGTACTCGTCGCCAATGTTTAGTAGGAAGCTACAGAGGTGTGAATAGATAGACGGAATGATTCGCACTGCTGTATTTACGCGTTGTTCTTACTATGCGGCGCAGCCACAACTATAACTATAGCTACATACATAACAGTTCTAATGATTCGCGACATCGGATTGAGTTCCTCGCTAAATTGGACAAGATTGCGCCGAATCCCAGTGAGTCCGAGCAGGGTGATCCACATCTAATATCGGCTGTGCCACCCTCAGTCCCAGTTATTGCTGCTGCGAAGACCGCTAGGTTGAAGCGTGCTGCAGCTTTAAGGAAGTGATTTTGTTGTTTTGCTTGGTATTCTTTGTTCTCTTAACATATCTCCATCGGTATTTGACTGGTTTCGTAGTTTCCTGTTCGGTCGCCGGCAACGTATTTGCATCGGAGAGACCTTGTCTTCCTGGAGTAATACGTCTGCCGGTGTACCTCAGGGTGACGTTCTACCCCTTTTACTTTTCGCAGTTTTTAATAACTCAATCTCCGACGATCTAATTTCTTCTTACCATCTTTACGCAGATGATTTACAAATTTACTCGCGGGTGCCGCTTGGAAATCTGTCCGAGGCTATTTTAACGGTTAATCGTGATCTGGCCCGTATATGCAACTGGAGCAAAAGATATGGACTTATAGTCAACCCTATAAAGACGCAGGTTGTAGCAGTGGGCAGTTTCAGGATGGTCTCTAGAATCGACTGGACGACCCTTCCCCAAGTTTCTTTTGACAAGTCAGTGGTTCCCTTTAGTGATAAAGTTAAAAACTAAGGGATATTTATTGATAAGACCTTCTCTTGGACCGCCCAGCTACAGGAAGTTAGCCGTAAGCTATTTGCATCCGCCGCGTCTTTGAAGAGATTGCGTAATTTCCTACCGACTGCCACCAAGATTGCGCTTGCACAATCGCTTCTTTTACCCATCCTTGACTATGCCGATGCCAGCTATCTTGATCTTACCCAGGACCAACTAGATAAACTTGAGCGGCTTCAAAATGTTTGTTTAAGGTTCATATTCGGTTTGCGTGTGCATATTTTGTGTGAAGCTCAAGTGGTTACCAATTCGCCTTCGCCGGAATGCTCATATTCTTTCCCTTCTGTTTAATGTGCTCTTTTCCCGTTACACCCTTCTCTATCTCAAGAAAAGTTTTCAGTTTCTTTGCGACTCCCACACGAAATTGTTAAGGTCATCAGATAACTTGAAGCTCAAAATGCCTATGCATTCCACAACTTTCCTTGATAAATCCTTTACTGTCCAGGCCGCTCGTTTGTGGAATGCATTGCCAATTGAAATAAAACACACGCAGTCGTTACAGGTGTTCAAAAGACTTGTAAACGAGCACTACTTGTTGTTGTGATCTTGTTGTCCTAACTGCAATCATGTACAGTCTTCTTTTATTTTTCGTTACTTGTATATATAGTATGTATGTATTTATGTATCTATAATTTTGGATATGTATATATTTGTGTATCTATTGGCCCTGGCGTAGCAAAACGAAATCGTAATTTAAAAAATTAGAACCTCTTTTTTTCGAAACTATAAAAAAAAACAATTGGCAATCGTCGATAGAAATAACCCTTCATCTGCTATGTGAGAATACAACAAAGATAAAACTAAAGTAAATATCAAATCTGCTACTATGTATGAAGTTGGAATGAGTTAGGTATTTAGTGATAAATATAACGGAGAATTGTACGGCAACATAACAGCAAGGAAAAGATAGTTAGTCGAGAATCGAAAGGCAAACAACCCTAAAATGAACTGCAAGGCTGGAGAACAAAAGTAAACCTAGACAGTCACGAAACCGACCAAATAATCTTACATTCAACTGTCATAATAAAGACAAATACAAAAAATGTACGGGTCAGATTCCGCATAGTAGAAAAGTGTTAGATACGAAGTAATATGGCTGGTAGAGGAATAGTACGGCGACGCGACATCACAGGAACGGGTGGGCTAAGAATCAAAAAAGAGACTAATAGACACTAGCAAACATCTGCGCAAAAAAACGAACAGCTGGGCTAAGAATCAAAAACAAAGAACAAATAGATACTTAGCCAACAACTGCGCAAAAAAAAACGAACAGATGGGCTAGAAATAAAAAATATGTCAAATAGAAGCTTGCAAACAACCGTGCAAAGAACGCTTACCTTAGTCACGACGCCTAAATACATTTACACACCAAGCACACCTTACAGGCTACTAACTATAGGAGTAAAATAAAACTCGGGATAAAGATTATATTTTTGTGGAGGGAAATAAGAGAGTAAATTACGATTGCGTTCGGGTCCCGTCCACGCTCGTCGGCTCTACTGAAAACTAAGGTGCAAAATATATGAAAATCCGGTCCTAGGCTCCACGCTGACAATCGGAAGGCTCCACGCTGACAATCGGAAGGCTCCACGCTGACAATCGAAAGGCTCCACGCTGACAATCGAAAGGCTCCACGCTGACAATCGGAAGGCTCCGCGCTGACAATCGGAAGGCTCCGCGCTGACAATCGGAAGGCTCCACGCTGACAATCGGAAGGCTCCACGCTGACAATCGGAAGGCTCCACGCTGACAATCGGAAGGCTCCACGCTGACAATCGGAAAGCTCAACGCAGACAATCGGAAAGCTCAACGCAGACAATCGGAAAGCTCAACGCAGACAATCGGAAAGCTCAACGCAGACAATCGGAAGGCTCCTCGCTGGCCGGAATCAGAATCCTCTTAAACGTGCAGGTTGCGCGCAAGGTGTTATGTTGGGTTCGATTCCCAACAGGAAGCTTGTAGACGTTTGGTACTAGGGTGGCGGGTTGGGCAACGGACAAATCTACAGAAAATAACGAAAAATAAAAATGATAATTCGAGACGCAGGCAGAATCTTTTATAACAAAAGAGCTGAAGAAAAGTTCAATTACATACCGAGTCTTCATGGAATGTGACACGCCTCGAGACCACTTTTTAGTGATGTACGATTAATTTATTTTCGGGAACTACAAAGAAAAGAATGGAATAAAATTTAAGGAACGGTAAGAACTTCTTAATAATCAATAGGAAACATACCCTTGGAACCAGTGGATGATGAACTCGGTCGTTCAAACCTAGTATAGTTTACCGTTAATATTGTAGCGAAATAATTTCATTGTGAAAGCAGAAAAAAATAATATATTAGACTTCCGTCCTGTGTCCAAAAAATCCATCCAATCAAAAATCTCGGTAGGTAAGAGAAAAGACATGACCCTTTTAGATTCAAAATTCAAATCCAATATGAAGAAAAAAACCTTTCTCGTTAAAAATAAGGTTGGATTTGTGTTATAAAAGAAGGTCGTTGGTAATAAAATTATAATGTAGCATTTGCCAGTGCTGTAATATGTACTTTTATTAGCTTGAAGAAACTTTTGAAAGAAGGAAACAACTAGCACAATTGTCCAAATGGACCTTGACTAAGTTGTTCACACACCACATTTGCATTGCACAACACAAACAAATAGAAAGGAAGAGAATGCTCTCACCTTCGAAATCGAAATCTTCGTTTTTTGACTATGTGTCTTGAGAATTTCTCAAGGCCCATGGACTAAAACAAGAAGATTTCCATCTATCTAGTAAGAATAATTAGTACGGTACCATGGGCTTCCTGCCTGGCTACAATCTTGACATGTTAGCAGCGTACGCTCTCCGGCATAACAAAGCCCAATTCGGCCATAACAATAGGACAATCATTATAACCATTAGTTTGAAAATTATGAATAAGCTTAACTTGTAAATTGACGTATTCTTTCCAGAATCTGAAAGTCTGACCTATTTGCGACAATTAAGCATCACAATGCCTAGGTGAAAATTCATGGGATTGCCCGGAATTCGTCACTAAATATCACTTTTCTCTAAACTCTAATTTAATTACCATCATTGCTACTCCATTGTGTACCTAATACTTTCTTACAATCGTTTTGATGTAACCATATGTTGCAAATGGGTCACACTATCATGAGCTGAAAGGAATACGTCATCGTCATACGTATACGTATCATACGCCATCGTGTATATCACTGTAAATAAATAAGTGCAAAATTAAGTAAGGAAGAAACTTAGACTAACATAAATTGTAGAAAAGTAATATTTTTCGAAATATTTGCAAAATACTCACTTTTCCTGACCAGTCGTTTTTTGTTTTTCACACAAGGTAATATCATAATATTTCACACAATATTTCATATGCATAACAGATAATCATCAGATCGCACATTTGCCTTTAATTTAACTTATTTTTCTGTCAATTAAGAATATTTTATTCAAGTCAATGTTTGAATAGATTCTAACACAAATAGATAGATCAAGTGCGAGCGATCATCGATAGTTGTTCTTTAGAAGGAAATTTGTGGAACAAATGCAGAGCGCGAAAACTTGGTGATATCATGCATTTATCGCCTCACTGAGACTGTTTTTGTTTTGACATTTCTTCGATCTTGCATATTTTTAACTTAATACATTTTTGTTTTTCCACGTAGATATTCGCAACAGCTATATTAAAGGTACCTATTATGTATTTGTTCTATTTTCCAACTTCGAAGCGGACGCGAATATAAAAGTCGTGAGTAAAAGCCAGTACTGTATGTATATCTTGATAAAAAAACTTTCAAAATGTGTTGTTCAGTGCCATTTATATCACTTTGCGCAAATGCAGATCTAGAGATACAACCACGTTATATTCTCTGAAAAGCGTTATATGGCATTAAACTTTCAAAATGTGTTGTTCAGTGCCATTTATATCACTTTGCGCAAATGCAGATCTAGAGATACAACCACGTTATATTCTCTGAAAAGCGTTATATGGCATTCAGTTCTAATGTAGGGAAACCTTTGGACAAAACATGAAGTATTAACAGCAATGGAGCATAAATAGCCCGATTTATTTCTAGGTCGCGATTGCATGAGCCCGCTTCAATCTATGTTTGTTAGTATGCCAGGGTTTAAACACGCTATTTTGTTCCGGTGCCCTACATTTATCATGTTTTTTTGTCCTTTGTTCAGGTAAGCGGAAAAACGTACCGTACGGCAAAAAGTTTGTTAGAATTCCTTGCAAAACTGGAGTCCCGTAGTCCAGACAAGTTGCTTATGTGTGCAGTATAATAATTCTCTTTCGATATTCGATATTACGATTTTTTAAAAGAGAACTTTTATATTATATTTTTCTTTCAACATCAAAAGTGCAATAATGTTCGCGTGGTCAACGCAATCTTAATATTTTATTGATTCAACACAAACTTTAGGCTTTGTTAAAGATAAAGCTAAAGACATTTATTTATTCGTCAGATATGGTAGGTACAAAATGGATAAGTTCGACACATCCGCCGCTACTAATGTACACGTGGGTATAAAACCTAACTTATATACTACTTATACTCTAATAAACAATACAAAGCAGTTATACTATGGACTTTTGTACTCTACTATACAATATTAAATAAAATAAAACAAAACAATAACAACATTTCTATTATACAACTAAATAAATCAGCCTTATTATTAAACAAAAGATTTTTTACTTATTTAAAAAATTGATTGAGATTATAACGGTAATAATAATCAAAAAATTCTTTTAATATGTAACAATTATTTTGGAGAAGCCAATTTTTTAGCCTTTTTTGTAAAAATTAAATGGTAGCTAGCTCTCTTAATAGTTTTGGAATATGGTTATATATTTTAATGGACATAAGGTAGCCGTTTCTGCAGTGGAGAGTACTATTACAAAATTGGTTTTTTAACTTGGTGGGGTCCCTTTTTAAAAGCTAAATCTATTGTTTTCGGCTACTGTGGAGAAGAAGTGAGTTTTTCCTACCGAATATGGCTATTTCTAAGATGTAAGTAGAAGATAGTGAGAATCTCTAACTTTTAAAAAATTGGTCTGCAGCAGCTCTCGTATGGAGGCAGGCGCCCCAGTTACTGCTCGCAAGCATTTTCTTTTGGGCTATGAAAGCTCTTTGTATGTGTAATGAGTTACCCCAAAGGAGTAATCCGTACGTCAACACAAACGCTACGTAGCCGTGATAGGCGTTTAGTGCAGCGTCTTCATTCGCTGTTTTGCGTAGTTCTCATAATGCGTTTACAAATAGTTTATTTTTACATAGATTTTCAATGTGTATTCCCCAATTACAATTTTCATCTAGTATTAGACCTAAAAATTTTATAGTATTTTCTTTATTAATTATTTGGTTATTATGATTTAAAATAATT
Source organism: Apamea anceps (assembly GCA_951799955.1). Classification (NCBI taxonomy): domain Eukaryota; kingdom Metazoa; phylum Arthropoda; class Insecta; order Lepidoptera; family Noctuidae; genus Apamea; species Apamea anceps. The sequence continues at coordinate 17,558,569 of OX637500.1, read as the reverse complement.
TTTGCGGGGTTTTGTTTGTAGTTCGCAAATTGAATAAATTTTGTTTTAGTTATATTTATTTTTAAGTTGTTTTCGTCTAGCCAATTAATTATATCGTTGATAGTTTGACTTACTTCTTGTTCATGTAATGTTTTATTATTTTCCTGTATTATTACTGACACGTCATCTGCAAATAGGCACTTATGATTTGTTATATTTGGTGAGTCATTAATATATAAATGGAGGAGAAGAGGTGAGCCTCTTCTCCTCCTTTGATCCCCAAGGATGCTTCCTTGGGGATCTCCGGACCCAGTAAAGATTTATATACCTTTGCAACAAGTTTATCATCAATACGGGATACTTCCACACACTGTTGTCTATTGCTGAGATAACTTTTTAGCCATTCTAACGCTGGACCTCTGATGCCGTAGCGCTCGCATTTATCTAGGAGTGTATTGTGGTTAACGAGATCAAAAGCCTTGCTCATTTCTAGAAAGATTACTGAAACAGAGCGTTTTTTATCTATGTTATCAGTTATGGACCTTAATAACGAGAATGCTGCCAGAGTAGTTGACTTATCTTTTTGAACCCGTTTTGTTCTATGTTTACGTTTGTTTATATATTAAACTAGATGATTATGCATTATTTTCTCATACATTTTTGAGAATATTGAAATGAGAACGATAGGCTTATAATTATTTTTATCTAGTGTACTCTTGCTTTTATGAAGGGGCTTAACCATTGTCAATTTTAATCTATCAGGGAAGGTTCGGTCAGATAGATTAATAAAAGAGATAAATTAATTGTATGGCACAGTATTGGTAATAGGATTTCAGCACATAATTTGCGTATGTGCGCAGAGATCACATCGTACCATACCGACTTTTTATTGTTTAGAAGTATTTTTACACGAAACACTTTGGTGTCAGAACATGGGTTCAAAAATATGCTGGAACTGTTTCTCTTGGGTTGAGATGAATAGGTATTTCTTGCAGGTTGAGGTTTTATATAAGCAAAATCAATAAAAAAAATATATTAAAAGAGTTAGCTATTTAGAGTTAGCTTATTTTGAGTTTAGATCATAAATGTGAAATTTATGTGCAACATCGCAAATAACTACCAAATATTTCACTGTTTTCATCCATTTCAATTTATTTAAATGGAATGGTGAAATAATTATTAATATTGTAACACTGAATATTTAGTTTTGGGTGTGCTTTCGCATGAATGTTTTGAATCGACGTTGTCAAACTCCCAAGATTGAGCGAAGTCGGCACATAATGATGGCAAAATGGATTTTTAGCGAAAACACATGATTGGTGCAAAATACTACCTAAACCTAACCATCCTAAGAGTCTATCGTTTTGCTACCTTAGGCATTCCAGAAAACTTAAGCCCTACCAAGATATCTACGACCGACGGTACGTTAAAGTTTGGGTCTGCTAACTACGACAGACGTTACGTTCGGGTCTGCTAGCTTAAGACCTCAAAGAATAGGGACGTGATTGATATACACGAATGAAGACGGTAGAAGTTTTGTGACATCAGGAAAAATGTGACACTCGATATTTGCAGTAAAGGCACAGCATAGAGACTACTGTGCGGTGACAAGATTGAGTACTGGTGGAAATGTAATTATTAATATGTATGCCTGGAGGCTCTTTTATTTAGGTAGTAAGTTTTTGTTTACATTTTTAATTTTTATTTTTTACTAGCTGCTGCCCGCGACGTCGTCTGCGTGAAAGCTCTACAGCACCAAAAATACCTAAGATGCCAGTGTCGCTATAGCATTTTATGTAAACAACTTTTAAAATAGCATTAAAATATAAGTTTTTTTTTGCAAGCAAAGCAAGTGAAGAGAACTCTCTTCACTTGCTTTGCTTGCAAAAAAAAACTCTTTTTTTGCAAGCAAAGCAAGTGAAGAGAACTCTCTTCACTTGCTTTGCTTGCAAAAAAAAACTTATATTTTAATGCTATTTTAAAAGTTGTTTACATAAAATGCTATAGCGACACTGGCATCATAGGTATTTATGGGAATATGGTATATATGGGAATCCTGCTGCGTTCAGTCATAAGATGTGACTGAAGGAAATAGAGAAAATAATGCAGGAATACATTCCAGGGCACAAAAGAGTACAAATACGTACAAAGGTACCATACCTTTTTTTTTTTTTTTTGTTTTGGCAGGAGTGGGAAATCCTCATGGACGCCCAGACTGCCTCACTTATGAGCCAGTCTGGGCAGTGCCGGACTCTTACCGGCTAAAACCCACTCCTGCCCTTGCTCAGTGTCCCTCTGACGTGATCAGAGCCCTTGTTATTCCGATGGGTTCTTGTCTGTCTTCTTATAACTATATTTGGCCAGTCTCGTAGTACAAAGTATGGGTTTCCTGGAATCAGTCTTCGCCTCACTTTATCTGCTTTTCCTAGTTTTACTTGAGTAAAAGTGGTTTTAGCATCTAACATTTTGTATATCCTATATCGAATTGTCTTATTTTCTATATATCTTAACTATTTTTTGTTTCATTTTTTTGACTAGATTAATAATTAAAACAATTATAATAAATAATAATAATATTTGTATAATTAAATTATATTTCAATTTAAAAACTTATCTATTACATACTTATGCTATTAAATATATACGCAATATATTATATACACATAATATCTCTTATACTAAAACTTATTTTTATTTCCCATTGATATTTCTTTACAATTTATTTTATTTAAAATCCTAATCTTATTATTTTTATTTTCAGACAATTCTGGTGAATTTGCAGCTGCTACTCGAACCTCAGTTTCAACCTCAGCGAGCTCGTCGGACCGCAGCGGTAAGGTAGGTTTATCTTTAAGACCAGCTTTCAATTGGGCCAGTTTCCTGGGCCGACAGGCGCGCCAGTGCGTCCCACTTGCTGCGCACCGGGCACTCTCCGTCGAAGGCGTTGTGGTCGGCCTTTTCCAGTTTGGCCGACAGGCAGTTGCGGCAACGCGGCGCCTCCGCTGCCATGCGTGACGGACAGTCAGCCCGCAGATGGGGGTCGCCGCAGTGGATGCAGAGGTCGGCGGGCTGCGTGCACAATTTTCGGCTGTGGCCGAAACACAGACAGCGAGTGCACTGCATCAGTGGCGACTGATCCAGCACTCGCACTCGCTGCAGGTCGATGTGCACACGACCCGCCGTCGTCAGCCTCTGCCACACAGTGGGGGACACCTGCAGGACGACGTGGCACATGTGGGGGTTCCTCGTCCTTCTACGGTACTTCACCCCCTACCTCACATCATCCGCAGGAATGTCCCCGACCAGGTGGGTGTTCTGCCGCTGCAAGGACTGGAGGATCTCGGCATCCGTGTGGCAGGAGAGGACGTCCCTGATGATGACAAGAGGGTCCTTGTTCTTGACCTCTTCTACCACAAGATTGCCTGTCCTCCGAATCCTCTCAGCGACCCTCGCCATCTCCTCCTTGGTCTTAAACCCGACAACTACCTTCTGGTCCCTCGCTTTGCGCAGCCGCTCTACCCTTGTGCCCTCATTTCTGGCATCGACCGCCGTCCTGAGCTTCTCAAGAACCTCTTCACCGGTGTCCTGATCATTCACAGATGATACAATAACCGAGTGTTATTGTATCATCTGTGAATGATCAGGATATATGTTAACAATTTGCTTGTTGAGCTTAGCAGCACTCATGTCGGTTGCCATATAGACGGAGTTAGTTTAAATAACTTAAGCTACGCAGACGATATGGTGCTGCTGAGCCCCACAATCGGTGGAATTAGGAAACTACTGACCATTTGTGAGAGATACGCCGAGCAGCATGACCTAAAGTGTAATCCGACAAAGACTGAGCTGTTGGTGTTTAGAGGAAGAAATAAAAGTCCCTCAAATGTCCCTCCCGTAGAACTAAACGGTTCACCCTTGCAGAGGGTATCACAATTTAAATATTTGGGCCATATTGCTACGGAGGATCTTAAAGATGACTTAGATATGGAGAGAGAGTGCAGGGCGTTGGCTGTGAGGGGAAACATGTTGGCACGCAGGTTTGCTGGTTGCTCAGCACCAGTTAAAATAACACTTTTTAAGGCGTTTTATCAATTATTTTACACCAGCAGTCTGTGGGCTAGTCATACTCAAAAAGCAGACAGCGCACTGCGCATCCAATACAACAATGACTTCAGGGCGCTGCTAAGGCTTCCAACTTACTGTAATGCGTTAGGGATGTTCGCTGTTGCGCACACGGACGATTATTTCGCGATCATGCGCAAAAAGGTGGCATCAGTGATGCGCAGGGTGACGGGAGGCAGCATCAGTGATGCGCAGGGTGACGGGAGGCAGCATCAGTGATGCGCAGGGTTAGGGGAGGCAGCATCAGTGATGCGCAGGGTTAGGAGAGGCAGCAACAGCATTCTGAAGGTTTTTTCAGAAAGGTTGGAAGGGCCAACAATGGATAGGTTTATCAAGCTACATATAAGACATGGGACGTGATAAATCATCCTCTCAATGGTGGCTGTGCTTTTCTTTTTCTTTTTGTTGTTGTACTCATTTGTGCGTAAGTAGTCTACTAACATAGTTTTTAAGTTTTGGTAAAACTAACACGCTATGGGCCGATGACGCCTGATAATAAACGATTTTTATTTTATATTATTATTGCAAACAAGTTTGGGCTCGTTACTTTCCAAATGCAAGCGTATTGCGCTTTGTGTTGCAATATTTGTAATGTGAAAATCTTCATTTCTTATAATGATGTCCAAAGAATAAGCAATTAAGTAATGTATACATTGGGAATGACTTTGTTCTTATCACCGCGTGGTGCTCACGAGCGGTCAAAGTCCGCATAGGTAAACACGACAACAGACGACGATGACGGCGTAAATTACGGTAAAAATGGTAATTAATTTTGCGCAATTGAAGGACCAATAAATGGGCTCAATTAGGACTTTATAATAAAAGATGTACTGGGCAGTAATAAATTCGTGTAATGCCATAAATTCCAATACCAACGTTTATAGAAAACAATACACGAAACGCCCGTAGTGGAGTGTGTCTTTAAGCCGAGTGGAGTGATCGACGCGCAATGGCAGTCGAGAACTTGAGCATTATTTTAGTGTGCCACCGTTCTCGGTTTCGGTCAAGCTCCTGCCACCGATCAACGAGTATACCACAAGTCTAAAGGTGACGTTTGGTGACGTTTGAGGACGTCTTCGTACTGCAGGTATTACCCGCTCTGTGCATAATCTATGAAAGAGAGGGTGGACCACGCGGGCCCAGTACGGGTTGGCGAATATCACATGTCCTCAATTTTTTTATTCTGGGAAGGCGGCTTTCCTCCGCCTTTGAGGATAAATGCACTGCATGTGCGATAAATTGCACAAGGAAAGTGAATGCCTGGCTGGATACCAAGCTACGACCTTTAATGTATGTTGGGCCCGTTATTACTGGGCCACCACTGCAATAGAGGGTAATAATGATGTGTGATAATGTGTGGCAGTTACATTATAAAAAATCCAGCATAATATCGACCAATGAAATTAATGTTCGCAACGGACTGTCAAACGACTGCAAAATCAAATCACGTTTTTCGTTTTTGATAAGGATATTTAAGATAGCATTGAGCCTGATAAATAAAAGATGATACTCCGTGTCGTATTAAAGTCACGGTGCGGTGCATATTATTGTCGGTACTGTAGTGAGGCCAAAACCCCTCTCGAAACGTTTTTGAAGTAGGTATACCGAGAACTGAATTTTTTTTCATCCGGTAAAATTATTACTGTTTAGACTACCTTGGTTTCGTAAATTAAGTTTTGATTAAAACGTATTTATGAAAAAAAATCCCAATGCTTCTAAGGCGCCGCACGCTAAGATGATTTAGTTACGTACCATGAGAGCTGGTTCTAGACGGCACGGGAAAGAGTACCTGGTAGGCGAAGTTCCCATTACATTAAAAAAACTGTTTTTATTTTCGCCATAATACACTCATTTGCAAAAAAAAAAAACGGTTGAAGTTTTGTCCTGTCTGTAAAAATAACAATACGAAAAAGGTTTATTCCATTTGAATATGGCATGTGAATGTAGATCATGCTGTTGTTTGTGTTAATGTAATGTTAATTTGGACGTAGATTATAAAAAGTTAGTTCCAAATTCAAAGGACAATGGGTATCTTGTATGCCGCACACCCAAAAAAATATTTGACTATCATTCTGAACTATATCTCTCTCTTGTATTCACAGTACGTTGCCTAGAACCAGCTTGTAATATTCCGACGGCTCTCATCATCTCTTCTCGTGTCAATATTTATGTCGTCGCTCCATATCAATGCAATTTTTTTTCAGTTCCGATGCAGAAGTTGTAAGAGTTTTGTAAAAACACTATTATACACTTTTATGGGAATCCTGATTGACAGTTGATTTTGAATCAAAATTTACTAAAAAAGAGTCAATAACGAACCAAAAAAGTTAAAATAATAGTCCTCATTTGCAGTGATACTCTAAAACGTACTTGATCCCTAGACACCTTTGATGTATGTATTTTAATTTTCGAGTAATTGGTGAACAACTTTGTTTCGGATATTATCAACTAAGAATATGACAAAAGCTGATTTGCGGTGATACTCTAAAACGTACTTGATCCCTAGACACCTTTGATGTATGTATTTTAATTTTCGAGTAATTGGTGAACAACTTTGTTTCGGATATTATCAACTAAGAATATGACAAGAGCTGTGACACAAGCCAAACATTCCCTTATACAGATTGTCTGATTTATAACGGCCCCATTTTCATATCCATCCATTTTAATATCTAAAATCAGACTGGTTCTGCTCAGTCTGGTAATTCAAACTTGGAAACTCCTGGCATAGAAAGTTGAATAAAAATATCTGAACGTATAACACTTTCTTTACATTCACATGACAGTAGATAAGTGAAACCCATGAATGTACTTAAGACCTTACTGTCTGCTATTTTTCACTACAGCACAAAAATGAAATACTAGTCAAAACACGCCGTGAGCGAGCTTACGCGTAAACCTGTCGGTTGCTTTTATTTTCAAGCAGTGTATTATTAGAATACCTACTGCTTTTTTCACTATAGCACATGAATGAAATACTAATAAAACACGCCGTGAGCGAGCTTACGCGTAAACCTGTCGGTTGCTTTTATTTACAAGCAATGTATTATTGAATACTGCTATTTTTCACTACAGCACATGAATGAAATACTAATAAAACACGCCGTGAGCGAGCTTATGCGTAAACCTGTCGGTTGCTTTTATTTTCAAGCAGTGTATTATTAGAATACTCTACACACTACCTATGTTACCTGCCTAATTTTTTAAGTTAATATTTAATGTAACATAGCTTTAATTTGATTGCAAATCACGTAGGACGCGCTAGGGAGAGATAACGTGCACGATTGGACTACAACTGCAACTGGCAGGCGTAGATTGCGTCTGGAATCTTTATGCATTCACAGGCATCTTCGTGAGTGCATTCTTTTTGGATACCGTTATGGCCTTCACTCCTCTTTTAAACTTTTAGCCAAAAATCATAAAAACTTTTGTGTAAATATCTCGCGCATCTCCGCCTGAAGGTACGTCGTACTGCTAGCTTGTGTAGGAGTCAGTATAATAATATAATAAGTATAACCCTCCCATGGCCTGTGAAATGCTACCCGTATTATTACTAACAAAGAAAGCAAACTCGTCCATAAATAAAAGAGGCTAATCAGAAGTTAGGGTTTTGCCAGGCTTCCTCACCTCGTGACAAGTCACGTTAATGACAAGTCACGTTAAATGCCAACTACCAAGTTTCAGTGCCACGTGGAAGCCCTCGTAGGCTTCCACCTGGCACTCAAACTTGGCAGTTATTGTAAAAAGATTTGTTTTTGTTTGTAAGTTGTATTGTTATTATAAAAAGATTTTCCCCAGGAAAATAAAATTTTGCGCCGTTCGGATATGAAACGACGGCATTGGAAATGCGACGGTATGAGAAGTCCATTGCAAAAACACGTGCAAAAAAAAAACTAGCTGTCGATAGGTCTCAAAAATCAGTTTATTGCAAAAATCTCCAAATTAAATGTTAAGACACTTTAGACCCATGCTACATGGCCATAGAATCAGCGTTGTCATACAGCGTGGTAATGCTGTCTCCTTTTGGCCACGTGTCCTATTGACAATTTAACAGCGATGCGGACAAAGTTTTTGATGCCCTTTGATTATTTCCCCTCCTTTTTATACACTTGTATCTACATTTTTTTCTATACATAGTTTCCCTTCTTAAATTTGCAAAAAAAAAAAAATCCTACACAAGATTCACCTAGGACCAATTTCGAAATGTTTTGGCTAATGACGATGCATTTAAAATATTATTTCAAAAGATTTAGTTCGTTTCTTTTTTTGACGTTCTGAAGAGACTTATGGCCTACAAATAAATGATTTGACTGACTGTCACGTAGAGTAAAATGCGTATTTTTCTTCACTTGATATCTGTTAAATAAGACACGGCCTTCGGTAACAAGCGGTTTTATCGTACTGAGCTTAGAAGCGTACGCGCATGACACGCAGGTCACACATCTATAATTATAGCTATCTACTAACTAACCTAACATCCCTCCACCATATATTTTAACTAGAAGAATTTCCGATAGTTTGTTCTAGCAATATTCCCTAATTTTGGACGAACTTCCGTATCCGCTTGGAGAGCAGGCTTAGGATCAGCTGCCTCAGATCCTAGCTCAGCTATTGGCTCAGCTGTTGGCTCAGCTTCTGTTTCGGCTGCTGGCTCTTTGATTAGTTCTATAAGATCTGAGCTTGCCTCGCTCCTCTCTACCTCTTCCCCGGGTGAGTCGCGGCGTCGCTAATCTGATGAATGAGCACTTTGTAGCGAAAATTATTCTCGCGTCTGTCTTGGAGTCCGTGAGAGCCCAGTCCATGTCATTGTTCTGCTGTGGCTCGTGTGGTTTTAATGTATATATCGTATATGTTTTTATAGTGTGGTTTTTATGCTTTTTGATTGTAATAATAATAATAGACGGTGTGATATAGTGGCCCCTACATACTCAGCACGTTCAATTTTTGCTAGTCGCCAAAATGTAGGTCAAGCCCCACGCGCTTATAATAAAGTAAATCGCATACTTAACATTTACCCTATGCAGCTGTACGAGTGAATGGCTCTTCACACTTAATTATGATGTTGTGGAGGACATTTTGGCTACACAGGGTTGAGCGTCATGTATACGCACACACACACACACATACACACACGTATAAACACACATTTACACCATTCTGCCCCAAACACGATTTTAATTTTTTCTTCTTATTGGTTTTGTTTTGATTTGTTTTTATTTTTATTGATTTTATGAAAAAAAAAATGTGTAGCTTATACCTAATTAGCGCAACGAAACAATTGTTAATTAATCGAGGAAGAACGAGGTTTATCCCATCACAAGTATCTTCAGATTACTTTCTGGGAAGCCCCGGCAACATAATTGTATAGATTTAAGATAATAAACACGTTTTTTTTTTATAATAATATAAGCTAGCAACACCAAAGTCATCGTCATCTATTTTGTCATCTCTTCAATTTTAATTTATGTATAATTTTTTAGAAGCAGTTTTTATATTTATATATACGTGAAAGTATACCATAACCATACCATACCACATAAAATATGTATAATTTCAAATCAATACAATGAACAATAGTACCATAAAATTGCATCAAAAACTACCGAACCGGAGGTGATATCTGTCATGTCACCTCCGATGAAAAAGTGAAATTACGACAAAAAATATGAGAAAATGTTGACAAGAGTAGCAGCTCGCCGTGCACGCCCACCTCGAATACTACGGGCCAAATAGGCGTGATGTTGTTTAACGGTGAAGAAAAGGTATACAATTTTTTCCAAGAAGGCAAACAAAGTATAAAAGCATCTTACGTCACAGTGTCCGTGGAACGGACTCTTCGCTCAGCTCCACCTCGCCGCCGCCGGTAACCAGCCCCACTGTGAGTGCTGTGACGACACCGGCCGCGGCAGTTGCTTCGAGTTCGAGCGACGAGTATTTCTCTCCACCCACGACGCCACCACCTGCTCGTCGACGGGGAGGACACCGGCCGGCGGACGGCTTAGGACCTCGAGGCCTACCGGCCTCTGATAGGGTCCCAGCTCCTGGCGGAAGTGTGCAGCGCATGAGATGGACACGATCCATCAATGAAAATGACATGCGCTCATACTATGGGACTACAGAGGGGGGAAACAATCTGACCGCGTACCGTGTTCGAATACTCTCTCTTTTTCAGGTACTTGAGCCAGCTGTCAACGTTACGGCACAACGACTGTCGGATTGGCAGTACGATTCTGTATCCATCTCAACGTGAAAACTTGGTGAAGTGAGCGTAGACTGAGCTGTCATTCCAAATAATGCTAGGGATTGACACTAGTGACAACTCACATCAAGCTCACTTCACTTGAATTTTCACGGTGAGATTTTTACAGAATCGACCGGCAGGTGCGGGTTATCCAGCGTAATCACATGCTAGATGACACTGTACTTGACCGCCTACGAAATGAAATGCGAGTAGCCATGTCATCGCCCCCCAGTCGCAGACTGCTGTAGTACTACCGCAGTCCAACACAAGTCATGCTGACGAGGGAAGTAATGACAGGGCTACAAATGCAAGTACCCAGTGCAATGAGGAATTGAGGAGTGCTTTGGAAGGTGTGATTCAGGAATATCGGTTAATGTCGCCTGAACTTAGACCACGCTTACCTCGTTTGACTATGCATAACAAAAATAGGGCGCTAGGTGGCGCTCGCTCGCTCATTTTCGCGAGCTACCTTGGAGCATCTACCTTAAATGAACTAATGCTGTATTTAAATTAAGGCGCTGTTAATTTAATTTATGTTGTGAAGTTCTTACATCAATTTTAAGAGCTAAAATTATCAAACATGTAGACACCAACTCCATTATGGCTGCCTCTCAAAACGGCACCCTAATTGCGTAACACACAATTAATCGGAATCGGTTTCATTTTGACAGTTCAACAACATTCATTGTGTTATTTACGTGTTGAGCAGACAAATTTTTCGAACTTATGAAGCAATGGATTAGCAATTTGCTTCAAAATGATTCAGATTACTATTGATTGTGTGTTACGCAATTAGGGTGCTGATGTAAGAATGGGTCCCGCGGTACTAAGGAGCTACTCCTCATTGATATAGCCAACAGATTCGTCGTTCCCGAAAGGATCTGTCGACATGTTGGATAGATTATAAGAAGGCCTATGACTCGGTGCCACATACATGACTCATGAGGGTGCTGGATTTGTATAAAGTAGATGCAACTCTGCGTACCTTCCTGGTGTCGTGTATGGGGCAATGGAGGACGGTTCTTCGCTATCCAGGATGTCGAAATATTCAGAGGAATAGCGAACCGATAAGAATCGAGCGATATTTCAGGGCGATCGTTTCGTAAATCTAACTGCGAGAATTGTATGGACCCCATGTAATTTTAAAAATAGTTCTTCTGTTCTTCTGTTCCTTACAGGTCAACGAAATGTGAAATTATTACGGAGATCAAAATTCTTGTCAAATCCTGCAGACACTACAGCAACTCCGCGGAGGTGGACCCAAAGTTTTAGATGGCAGGGCAATTCTCAAGATGACTATGCTAAGGGGATACGATCCCTCTGAACATCTTCCTCAATCTTCATGTGCTCCTTTAAACTGCCACCCAATGGGAGTTTTTTAAGCTGGCAGAGATGTTAGAGGGGACCTCTGGTCCATCATCCGATGATATATTAACCCAGGTAAATGTACTCAGTGCTGAGAACTTAACAGAGAAAGGCATCCTACTGGTGTAATATCAAGTTTTTATTAGGGTTGTATTACCTGACTGGCCGGTGTTGAAAGAAGTTTTGATAGAGGCTTGAAAGACTAATTATCCAGCTGTGCTGTTGTGTCTAAAAGGAATGAATCAGGTATTCCAACTTCAGCATTCAAGAGCTTTCAATAACAAGATACGAGATCAATTTAAAGTCCAGTACAATCAGGCCAAGTACCAACTCGAAATGGACCGGGAGTTGCAAGAGGGACTTACCAGACAATTTAATTCTTTTACAAGAAGTGTGGCAGATCTCTCTGAGAAGTTGGATTACAAGACTTTGGAATTAGCCCGGCCCCACACCATACAAGAATCAAGACACCCGCAACCCCTCCCACTGTAGATTCTGTTAGTTCACCTCAAATGGATTTTCCAGGTAAAATAGAATTGATGCCCTCAACAGTTTTTACTATCAATGCTCATGGGGACATATCACTTCGTCCGACGTCCGCTAAAGCAAACCCGTTAGCAGAGATCGAGACCTTGAATGTATCCCCTAAGGCTATTATCAACATTCTTTATCAAGACTTAACACTGTTATTAGGAAGGCTTACCACACATTCTTCCTTTATCAAAGAGTTCAACCGTACTTCAGAGCCTTACAAGAAAATCAAGGCATGACTTTAGGGAACATTCCTGACCGAGAGGGCCAATGGGTCAAAAATTCCTTACAATTCACATGAAAACATATCAGACTAATTAACCCTAGACTTAATTTCTTACAATATCCATTCCCTTTATATCTTTGACTTATTAATTATAAAAAAAAATCGTAGTTGTAACCCGATCTTGGAAATCGGATTGTGAATTATATCAGCATTTTATTATTAATAAGTTGTAGTCTACTTCCTTAAACTCGTCCCACTCTTCTGTTCTCTGTTTCTCTCATTACTTATTCTTTTTTATTAGTTTCAAAACGATGTCATCTCTATTATAGATCAGTCGAAAACGATGTTCGAAGAAACATTTATTATCGTTATTATTTATCGTTTTTTCTCATTTATTATTTATTTAAAATAAGTCTAAGTTGACACAACATATAGTAGTATATATTAAACGGCTTTTATGAACAACATTTAATTGGCATAACACAAGATGCAGATTAGTAGTTTGTGGTTTACTTGACGTTTTCTGGGCATTCTATTTCGAGAACCGATAATCTTTTGAGAATCTTGTTTATTACTTTTGCATCAGAATTCAGAAAGGAAGACATTTTTAACAAAAAAAAATGTATGTAAAACCAATATTTTTAGAAATAATCTTAATAAAAAAACTTTTTTGCAAAAAAAAACAACCGACTTCTAAAAACGACACTACAAAGTGAAAAAGAACTTTAATTTTCAGTAATTTAGGTTTAAAAACCAAACTACTAAACCGTTTTTGATGAAATTTCTATGGAATCACTTCAGAAGTATCTCCTTTCCAACAAAAAAAGAATTTTGAAAATCGGTCCACAATTAGCGGAGAAATCGCGTAACAAACACAGAAAAAAAAAACATACCGTCGAATTGAGAACCTCCTCCTTTTTTAGAAGTCGGTTAAAAAGACTTTCGGGACCTTTGGTAGACGATTTTTTTCGCACCAGTTGTTCTAATGGACACATTATTACTAATCCCTGAATAAAGATAATCCAGCTAATAAATCTTCGCTAAGATTTATGTCGCCTTTCATATCTTTACTTAACTCTTATTTTCTTTAACTTATGGGTGTACACAACCTCTACCTAACCCTTTGGGGAATACTGGCGCAAACTTTTCTAATACATGTCTAAACCTTTTTAATTATTTATCATTCTTATGGTTCTGTATGCCCGAATAAAAACGGGACACTTAGGATCACTCGTGTGTTTAGGTTTGTCTATCCACAGTCAATTCGCGCAATGCTGCCAGCCTTTTAGGCACATTTCCCGTTGACAGCGATGCAGACGAATTTGGTGATGGCCTATGATTATTTATCCTTGTTTTGTTTTATATACCTACATGTACATCTTAATATTAGGTATATATAATTCTTCTGTACGTGTGTTTGTCACCCAACTCCTCCTAAACGACTAGACCGATTTGGATGAAATTTTGTTTATATTTCCATGGGTTCCTGGATGGTTTGAAAACACAATTGGACCCGCTAAGTGGTGCTGCTGTCCGTATATAATGATTCAACCGGGCAAGACGCTGCCGGGTCCGCTAGTATAAATTCTTTCCGGTAACGTACTCCACGTTTATTTTCGTTTTCTAAGTTGTTTTTCCTCCCTCCAAATTCAATAATAAATAAAGAGAGTGAAGACGATAGATAAGAAGATCTCCATTCTCTTCCACAACATTTTTGTTAAGCCCTAGGCATTATTGACGACACGGTTGGCGCAGTGGCTGAGCGATCGACTGCTGCGCTGCGTGTCGCGGGTTCGATATTTGTATTGCCTACAGGTAGTTGTTCCGGATCTGGCTGTTTGTGTATATGAGTTTAAATGTTTGTAAACGCACCCACGATACAGGAGTAATTCCTAGTGGGGACACTTTTTTTTTTTTTAATTATAATTTTTAATGAGATTGGTTAGAATGATTTTAATTAAGTTTCATTAATTTTTTAGATAATTCAATCTATATCTGGTTTTAAATAAATAAAGAATTTGAAAAACAAATATGGTTCACATGCGAAAATCGCGTTTACAGGGCGGTGGAAACTATCGGCATTCACATGAAAGTACCTTATGGGAATAGTACCAGGAGAATAGTACCTTATTTTCCTAGCCAGGCAATAAACCATGCGTCTAAGAAAGAGTAATTTCCTCCAATAATGCTGACCAGAGCAAAAATATAGTTTTAAATGTAGAGATGGTCCTGCCGGGCGTTGTTGGGAGAACATCCCCTTATCTCCACCACAGCAGGAGGATATGGTTTACGATGGCTACTGTAGGATGTATTGACATCTTCACGGGCATCTGGACCATTGAACAATAACTGCTTTCTGGTTTCTACTTCGTTCAAGCGTCTGAATGAACTGAAATGAAAATTAACTTTCTAATTATAAAGGATAAAGTAAAATAAAGGACTAATAACAATTTAATACCGGTTTAAAAACTAAGTAGCTTTGGTTTGATATACAACATACTGCATCAGGTATGAAACTAAAAATATGGAACTACGAAATCATATCTTGTAAGATGAAAATGCTGTCGCTTACACATTTTAAAACAACTCAGTAGGTAGGTATACAATAAAATCTTTGAATTGCTATTTAGAGCATATTGTTTTGCACTTAATATACTCTATATTAGGCCAGTCAATTAATCCGTGTCATCCACCAAAGTAGCAATGGTGTGCCAGGCATCGCTGTTGTTCGGCTGAGGCAGCAGGAGAGGAGACACGCGCTCGAGCGGTGGCGTGAGCGGCTGCAACAGCCGCAATATTCGCATAAGCACGTTGTCCATACATTATGTCGGGTTATGCGAACATAAATCTATGGATCAACTGATTTTTTTTTTTCACGATTTCAGAGTTGGTCCCGTAGAAAAAGTTGTTCATAATGACCCCTTTTAAGGAATAAAACGATAAAAATTTAACGGTGTATACATTGGCCATTTTTCCAAAGGTCTTCGTTTTAGTTGTCTTCCGAGCAGGATATGCATTCAACGAAGAAAGTTATAACAGATGAAGTTGAAATAGTTAGCTGTATGTCGGACTTACAGAGCTACTGTACGGGCTGCGCTAAAATTATAGCAAATTTTAGCTTTTTCCGTAGGAGGCACGCACCTTTTAGAAGTTATAAGTTAAAAACTGAAACAAGTTCGAAAAGGAGAATACCCAAAACTCCCAGCGTCGATTAAAAAAACTTGTGTAAGGTAGTAGACATAAGAGACATAATACATGGTAGATATCAAATGCGAAATTAGTTTCTCAAAATAATCACCATAAGCATCACAGTATGCACAAACCTGCGACATTAGAAGCATCGAATAAAGAGTTTCCTGTAGTAAAAGATATAAAAATAGGTACAGCACCATGTGGTTATGTTGCACATACTCCACCATCCGAATATAGTAACGCAAGTCAGTTAAGCACTAAGAGTGGTAATGATACTCATTTCAACAAAACTGCGACGAATTCAAAAAGGCTTTAAAATCGCAGCAGCCTTCCGCTTAATGCTTATCGAGAACCCAGACAAGATACCACATGCATTATAAACCAAAATAGACGATTGTTGCATGTTGGGAAATCAGCGTCAGCAGATGTTGTATTTTCTCGCCTATGCTAGGCACGAAGACACATCTAGCTTCTTTTCCACATTATTTTTTAGTTGATCACGATAATAAATGTAGCAGCGATGTATTTTTTGTAATAACTAAAACTTTATTTACATGCAGAAAGCAAGAAAATCATTACCTTTTGTTAAAAATATGAAACTACAGAGCGAATCATGGGGATAAATTTTCAAGAAAGTAATTTCATTTTTGTTACCTACATTTAATGCCCTTTTACCTTTCTATGTGATAGTGCCCCGAGCAATGGTGCGATTACTTAGAGAAGATAATCCCCTTATTCGGGAAATGGCGATAGAAAAGCGTGAAGAAGCTGGTAGATTGCCAGCTGATATTAATCCTGAAACAAGAATATGTTTTAACTGCAATATTACCATTCATCGAGATATTGAAATACTGGATACTGATCACCAGTGTTTGCGGCTAAATATTTTGTGTCAAAAACGTCGTCTAGATCTTGTTTTATATACGATTTGATGGAATTCTCGGGAGTACGAATTGGCCCCATTTCCCTTGGCACTGTTTTAATGAAAGTGGGATGAGAGTGGAACTTGCTGTCCTTTTGATAGCTTCCACTCCTCTCACCCCCAAGATATCCTGCTGCTGAAACCCGACCGGGGGAAAACCAAAACTATCACACTGTCCACCTAAGAGATGCAGCAACATGGATTTTAACACATCTTGTTCTTACATTCATTTACTGGGTGCGACACAAGAACGATCTTTTGTGCTTTCTGTGCAAGCTGTGACAAGGCCTTAGTGACAAATTGTTATGGGTTATGTTTAATTATAAATCAAGACAAGCTGCGGGGCTTGCAGATATTGCGGGGTGTGCAGTAACGACAATCTTTGATAGTACGTTTTGTTCGCGAAAATATAGGCTTTGAAGCAATTGCGAGACAGGATTATATAGACATACATGTAACCGATTTTGCAAAACATTTATATATTCTCACTCTCCTCAGAAATTAAAAGTTATAGTGTAAAAGGACTGCACCTATTTAGATATCGAAAAGAGTAGTTGGCCAAGGCCTTACGACAGTCATATTGCATTCATAAAAAAACACTTGTTGAAACCTTATTTGTTAGTTGCCCCCGATCGCTATATGTTCGATATTCAGGAACCATACCAATCAGCATGTCACAGGCCAATTGTACCAAAATATCAGCCAAATTCACCGAACGGCTTTTTCCTTACATTTTCTGCGGGGTCCTTTGCATTTGGAATAAATTTATCCTAACTAAAGAACCCTTCATTATGCGTGGTTGATCCTACACGCATTTGGCGATTTGGGCATTCTCCTTTCGAGGTTTTTCGTGCAGCACGAGGTTAGCACAGGTCTCTCGAAGTTACTAACTTGGTTTTACACTTATCTATCCTAACAACATCCCAAAAATCAGTAAAAAAAAATTGCGACCTAACGCAATTTATGTCTCTATGGGGATTGGTGCCTTATGTTATGGCAGCTCGAAAGGACGAAAACGCTTATTAAGCGAAAAAACCGGCCGGAACGAGTTCTGGCATTTTCATCAAAACAGTCACGACGCGTTCCTCCCATACCTATTAACACTGTAATTTAGAAATATTATAAAGGCCTATTATTTGTGGAAGAGTAATCATGGAGTTTGCCGACTCTTCTCCATAGGAAACTACCAATTGGAACCGTGCACCTAGCTTCTGACGTTTCATAAGTGCCCATGTGATGTAGTTTTAATGGTAATAAAATATTTTGATTTTGTTCTGGCAATGTAGAAAAGCCACAACGCAAGCTGAACTTTTTCGATTCAAATTCATTTATTGTTTGTCACAAATGGAAAGCCAGTTCTTATAATTATTACATAGAGGATTGTTGTAACAAAATATGTGCCTTATATAGTAAACTATATTTTAGCATTGAATTATGCTATAATTTATTTAAACATTGACATTTACTTAATTATTCATAGTATGTGGTCATTGTCCATTATCATGCATTAATATAATTGAATACACAACCACAACGCGTTGGACAGGGTTGTATACTTGTCGACGCTCATACTGCATGACGGCGGCTATGAACATTTTCACATTTTCCCCATGGATATGATTTCTTGGTTTTGACGACGGTGCTGGCGCCGATAATGAGGTCAAAATGGAAATTGAAAATGGCGGCGGCCAAAAAAAATATAATTTTTCGTCATGGTTGTCGTTTTCATGGTTTTCGTGGGCACTAAGATGAAAATCCAAAATGAAAAATAGAAATCCTTCCAGATTTAAAAATATTCGCTTTTAGAAATTTTGCCAGAGCTTCATCTAGTCGAAACTTAAGTAATTATTAGAGGTAAAAAAAAAACTATATTCAGTTATTAGATTTTCATTTCAAGACTTCCTTAGATTTAATTAGATTCATATTTATCTGTAAAATTTAATATAAAAGACCTTTTTTGAAAAAAAATCATACCTATTTGAAATTATTTGTAAAGTAATTTTCTTTAGTGGTTTAATATGTCGACATTTTATTGCCACTGAAAAAAGAGAATTCCGATGAAATCGTACCTTGTACTTGTGTATAGAAGCCGTAATCTAATTCATATTTTTCAGACCAAACCTAGAGTTAATCATAGTTTACGTTTTATTTATGAAATAATTTTTCTGTTCTCTTTCCTTTTAGGTTGGAGCAATTTCATTCCTGGTTTAATCCTGCGCTTAATTTATAAATTACTAGCTGACCTGACAGACGTCGTCCTGTCCAAAATCGTGAACACACGACCCCATCCATGGGTCTTGAGTTCACACAAATAAAAAAAAAATATATTTATAATTTAATTTGGGGTTGAAACCCTCGGGCCGTGGGGTCCGAGTGCTCATTGTATTTTTAAGGAAATTTCGAAACGACTGGTTGACACTTCCCATGACCCAAGGGCTGGCTTTTACCTTACAACGTGGCAATGCCGCCAGTGTCTTGGGTACATTACCAGTCGACAGCGATGCGGATGAATTTTTCGACGCCATATTTTAGTTTGTAAATAGTTTTAGTTAATTAATAATCTTAGGTAAAATTTCAAATAAAGTTTATTTAATTTATAAATACTATTTATTTTTTTATTTTTTTACTAGTAAACCTAATTCGGGCTATTACGCACATTTTAAATAATAAAATAGACAAATCAGTCCAGCCGTTCTAAGTGCGCTTGGCAAAGAACAGCGTTTCATTTTTATTTATATATCTACATAGAAAAAAGGTCCGTCTTAGTACCTTTAATAGTGCTGATTTAATCATTCATGCACTATATAAAACTGCTCGCTTTATCAACTCACAATATTCTAACCGATCTATTTATTTCCGTTGAAATAAATTCAGTTTAGTAGCAGAAAATTAAGTGTTTTTATTAAAAAAACGATCCAGCGACACCTTAATAGCACCCTATAAATGCCTAGCCATACGGTGTTTTGTTTTCTTTCTGCTTCCCATTTGACTTCGTGGGAACTGTATTTAAACTCTGATTGCGTGTGGAAAATCTTTAGCAACTGAAACATACCTATACTATACGGAACTATATTCAAAGTAATTAAGTAAGTAGGTACATTATTCAACATTTAATAATGTACCGATTCTGATCTAGATTATTACAGTGTTCCTCCAAATTCCAAAAAAGGGTTTAGAGTCATACGGGTAAAACAAAACAATCGACAATAAATGTTAGTAAAATTTTCAGATACTTCGAAATTTCCAAAAAATTTTGAAGAAAGATTTACAAAGATAATAAACATTACTGTACGGAGTGCACGTATTTTAAATCCACAAACAAATTCTTTTGATGCATTTGAATTATTGTGGCTGTAAGGAGAGGAGGAGGGATGAGTTTTCCAACTAATATCTATTGTCTAAGGTAGAGATGTACTGTTATACAAAAGCGGGGCCATTTTGTAAGGAA
Source organism: Apamea anceps (assembly GCA_951799955.1). NCBI lineage: Eukaryota > Metazoa > Arthropoda > Insecta > Lepidoptera > Noctuidae > Apamea > Apamea anceps. The sequence continues at coordinate 17,538,543 of OX637500.1, read as the reverse complement.
GAATTTTGCTACTTTAAACCATCTGAAAAGGCAGCTATCCTAACTATCTTCATACTTGGTTGTAACTTTAGTACTAAGAGTAAATTAATTAGGTACATTTTTCTTTATTAAATTACTCAAACAGCATACTTATGCATATAAGCCCCAATAATAAGGTACTTATAATAAAATGCCTGTGTAAAAATCTACTTAAGTTAGCTTCGATAACTCATGGATCAGAGTAGTAAAACTTATTAACTCGGGAGCCTATTTCAAGATTCGGGCACATGAGCCATGAGCATGAGCATGATGGGGATTACATGGCAAAGCATTTTTTTAATCCGAATAGGCAAATAGGTTGTGACAAAGGCGTTATACCGATCTGTATTGAAACTGAATCCAGTGTTTACTTTTAACACAACTCGTAAATTACGGAATCAAAGTTTTAAAATTTTATAAGTCTGTAAAATCAAGTGAGATTTATTTTCCGTGGTGTCGCGCGCAGGTTTGAAGTTTTAATGCGAAGGAGTCCGGTTGTGTAGTAATTAGGAGGTGAGTACGCGTCGCATCGGCTGCGGCGGCGCGACGGTCGATAGCTGGAACGACAGGCGGTGCCGGCCCGGGTCACGCCTGCCGCGATCGATACCGGCGCGGCGGCGGGAGCAGTCGAGCGCCACCGGACACGGAGCAGCAGTCCGCCTCGCGACACGGCGACGAGCGGCGAGCGAGCGAGCGCGGCCACGCGGACACACGCGCCAGCTCCCATGCGACTTACGGCCGCGTCATGAGCGGCGCCCGCCCCCGCTCTGCGCCGCTCCTGCTGGCGCTCGCGGCCGCCTTCCTACCGCAAGCCAACCATGTCGCGTGAGTACCACCAGCATCCGCTGCTCACAGCTTCACTTTTTATGTACTAACTTTTTCCAACTCAATGTGTCCCCGTTGATATAAGAGTTTAGTACTATTCCGTGAAAGCTTAGACGATCGTAAATTGCGGCGGGCAATAAACTCGAATGCATAAAATTTAGGATGTATGACTACATTTATCCATAATTCTTTATAATTAATCACAACTTCTCTTTCTATATGTGAAAGTAATGCATTTGCAAGTTATTTCATTGAAAGATATTTTACAACGAAAATTTTAGTAAAAAATTATATCTTCAGTTTAATTGGATAGCATTTTGTAAACTTAACACTACTTCAATATTAGGTGTGTTTGAAATTTTGGATTCTGAAGAAGTTTTTGGTGCCTTTGATAGGTTTCATATAGACTGGTAACAATGTGTGAAAATAACAGCTTTAGACCTTTTCTACGTATAAAAAAGAAGAAAATACCTTCGTAATCTTCGTTTGAATAACAAAAGGTATCATACATACATTCAACGACATAAACCAAAGCGAAAAATTGTTAAATTCATTCACACAATATTTGTACTAGACGTGTGTGTGCACCCCACTATTTTCCTTCATTACGTCGGCATAATATGTAAATGTGGCGAAAACCTCCGCACATCATGCGCCAAATCTTCATTGGACGTGTTCACATGTAACACAAACTATGTGAGGCGCAATTCGTGGACTTGCTATTATAATAATTAGTTCCACAACAGTATGTCGAGACCGGATGACGTCACGGGCGACTCGTTCTTTGTAATTCGCCTTTATATTTGACTACAAAGCTTTTTGACACAAGGACGAATCTACGAAAAAAACTAAGGCGAAAAGGAGCATTTCTAATTGTTATAGAATTTCCTTATTTCCTAACTAAAAAATACGTAAATTGAAGATTAGCAGCTATTTTCGAAAATGCGGGAATATCCTACCTACTAATTCTAAAGGAAGGGATCGCAGGGATCTGTCAATAATAATTTTTATTCGTCATTTAACTGCTTAAAGACCGGGCGTTGCGCTTAAGAGTAATAAATTCATATCCTCGTAAATAGTTCGCGGTAGCTACAGAAAATAACATTACTTTATCATGCATAATATAATATAATGCATTTATTGTTTTCTAACATTGAATTGTAGAAACATTTTTAAGTCGCACAAATCACCTACCTAATTTGGGCTTTGAACTAACTACTACTCTTACTGTGGCCGACTTAACTTAAAAGTGTAAAATTCCATGAAAAAAAAAAAGAACTGGTCATTAGGTGAACCACAAATAAAATCTTATGAAACATTTCACCGCAGCGCCTTTTTCCTGTTAATTAATAATCTGCTCCTATTATTCACTTAACTTTCCTCGTTCCAGCTATTTGATAACAATAGAAATTTAATCACGGTGAACATAACTTTAACCCATTAGTGGTATCTAATTGCATAACTACGTGCCAATTCTTGTTGCAGTCAATATTGGCACTAAGCTACCACCATTAAGTATTTACATAGGAAAATACCACTGCCACAAAACGTAATAAGTAAAATTAAAATACATAATTTATGGATTTGATTAGAATCCTGTAAAACTTTTGATTTGAAACCATCATGAAGGTCAAACTATATACACACAGATATCCCATACTCACACAAAGCAGATTTTAAAATAATATAAGTAGTTTACGATATTACTTTTTGTTGTATCTCAAAATAAACACTTAATTAATTAATATGTATTTATTTAATACAGAGCAATAATACCTGACAAGGTGATGTTAAGAAAGAGAGAGAGCAAGTGAGTAAGATGATCTTATGGATGCGTTCCAGATCTCACACTCTCCCGCACTTATTTTTAACAACATCTGTTAGAAAATAACATAAGTTTTACTTTTTGTACAACTAAATTAACTTAACAAGTCTCTACAGATTCAGAGCATGTTACAATTTGGTTAACATGACGTTTCCATCTTGTACCTTCTACATCCAGTATATAAGTAACTCCTGGTATAGACTCTTCAAGAATGATTCCTAAAACCCATGGCCTTCTGCCTTTTCTGTAGTCTCTAACCATAACCATTTTAAATTATAAAAGTAAAATTTTCCTTAACATTATAAAATATGTCGGGCCCTAGTACATCACAAATGGACGTTGAAGAAAATGCTATGAAAGAGAGGGATGTAGAAATTGAGAAGTTAATTCAAATTATAAACATAATTGTTGCTGAGTTGGGTGATGGGAAAGTAAAAACTATTGATGCTGATCTTAAAGCAAACATAATAGATATAGATCTGTCAGATGAGATTTCAGGATTCCTTATGACTGTTTATACCTGCTTACGCAAAGAGGAAAATGACAAACCTGGTCACTTGCGTTTCCTTGACTACACTGCAAAGATAGTTGGAATCGACGTTTCTGTTAGGTCAGTCGTAGAGAAAATAAAGGCAGTAAAAATTGAAATTAATTTCCTGATTTGCACACCCATAGTAGAGCTCATAACACTTTTTAGGTCCTTCTATGACGAAGTTAGGACAGGGGTAACAAGATTCAAAGTTAGGGAGTCAGTGGCCAAACGAGGTGTCAAAAGAGCAAGCGTGGGTGAGTGAGTAAGATGATCTTATGGATGCGTTCCAGATCTCACACTTTTTTTTATGCGGTAGGCACTTATATTTTAAAATTAGCATTACAGATAGGAAGACTTGAGCGTTTTATTTATGGATGAATTCAACCAAGTTTATCCTAAACAAATACTAGCAAGAATTGTACTCACTGAATGCAGCTGTTTTGTATAATTAGCTTACTTCAAGTTAAGTTCTTATCGTAACAAAAAAAAAACATCGGTTTACTGTTCATAATTATAATAGCTTAAAAAGCCATAGCAAGTTTTTGCCCATATCGTAGGTACCTATTGCCTAGGGCGTCCCCGCATCCTAACGGTTCTCGTCAGTGCGCAGTATGCGAACGCGGTCAGTGCATTACTAATAGAAAATTTATAATGAATTAATCTTTTACAAATTGTAATTTTAAAATTCTATACTATTGTGTAGTGAAAGCTAGGACCGTGATGAGGTAAGGCACTAAATACGGCTTTACGAAAAATGTATTAGCTCTTCTACTTTTAAAACGACTGAAGCCTAAATAACTTTGTAAAATGTTATCATTCTGGGTCTAGGCAACCATACTAAATACAAAACGCACTTGGCTGATTTGAATATAATATTTTATTTTAAAAAAATTGGTGTGAATGCGATGGAACAAAGCCATATTATAGCTTCATACTTTTATTAAAGTTTCCCAGAATTGAAGTAATGCATTCAACTAACAGGTAATTCAACTAAAAGTTTATACTTTATGAAAGCAATTTTGCTGAAAGCTACAGTAAACATATTTCATTAAAAAAAAAATGCTATTAACGATAGTCTATTTATAATTATAACATTTCTTTTCAGCCATAAAGTGGGTTATCGTGCTATATCGCTTATAAAAAATATAACGTGCAATGTTTACGTAATTAAACTTTAATACTGGAAAAGTATTCAAATCCGATTTTTTTTTTGCCTCCGCGAGTTGCTTTAACGCGCAGAACTTGTATTTGCATACACGATCGAGTGCTCACGCGACGGCTTACACGCGAATACGTATTTAACTGTCAGCCTTAACTAACCTTAGGTATTAAACCAATTTTTAAGTAACTCACATGATACGGTGTATTACAGTCAAGCTATGCTTTATCACGCGCCTTCGTGATAAATCGAAAGTGGTAACCAGTAAGAACCCCACTAAAGAAATAAAAGGACATTTGTGGTCCTTGACCTAATAGGATAGTCATCCAGTGGTTTTAGTTAATAGATTTCTGCTTATGAATAAGTTGTAATACTCCTATGCAGACGGGATATTCGGGAGTATCGGGCGGTCCACGATCGTTATAGCTTTCTCCACCCCTTTGTGTACGACACACAACATTATCGCGGACAACAAATGCTTCATAATTTTAGCAACCGAATTATTATTCCTTTAATTCTTCATAGTTTGCTATGTTACACGATTAATAATTCTTGTAATCTTCATGTAAATCATCAAAAGTGGTTGTTTAAGCTATATAGCCAGCTAATAACAGATATGATACTTAAAGTACGCACGGGATTGTACAAAAGTACGATATTGCAGATCAGTGACTGTGTGGAACGTCTTTTAAAAGACAGGGATCCAGTACCCTATTATTAACCAGCTAACTATATACTACGTTAAACTTGTCAAAAAATGTTTCCACGACTTTTCAAGTTACTGGCGGTGGCACTCCCTCTACGCGCCGTAGCGCCGTAGCACATTGCTACGCCGCGCATGCTCATTAAATTGGCTTGCATGTGATAGGAGAAATACGTTGAATTCATAGCCACGTTATATTCTTTACTAGCTATCCGCTCCTGATTCGCACGGTTTTTAGAGATTATTTCTTTAATATTGTGTAAATTTTGTGAATTATAAACCACACGGGATCAATTTTTTAAATTATGTCGAAAACTGCCTTCAAATCCGTTGCAAGTCCTTCTAAACTACGCAACGGATTTGAAGGCGGTTTTCGACATAATTTCATCAAGATGTAAATATAAATCTCTACCTATCTAAGCGAAATGAATACAATCTATATAAAAATGAATCCCTATTTCCCTTGGTCACGTCATAACTTGAGAACGACTTCACCGATTTCATTCATCTTTTTTTTTAAAAGTATTCTAATACTTAGTAGTAGGTTCTTACGGAAAAAAAAATTAAGAAAGTTGCGCAGAAAATTAGAAAATTTAAGAATTACGCTTTTACGCTAAAACTGCTGAACGGATTTAGATAAAATTTGACACATAGGTAGACCATGATTTGGAAAAGGACATAGGCTACTGTTCATCCTGGATCGCAAACGAATTCGCGGGCAACAGCTAATCCTCTATAAATTCTACTCGTCTCGTAGTTTTGAAAGTCTTTCTCGCGTACGTAATTCGTATCGGATGTCGTTAAAACGAGTTTACAAGAAAAGATTACTATAAAAAAGTACTTGTTACTTTGTTTAAAACACTTCTACAACACGATTCTCATAATCGGCACGCTTAGTATGTGAACGTAGAGTACCCCTACTTCAATATCGTAGTTATTCAGATAAATGAGCGCACGGTAAATTCCTTCACTCACGGAATGGCGCGTTTTCACTATCCATTAGCGATGGCTTATTGGTTTTAAAGATTGCAATGGAAATATGATTTATCGTGATACTCTGACTAATTTAAATACTTACTAATATAAATGCTATTCTACGGTATTTATTAGGTAGTCATGACAAACTGCTACTACTACTACTTCAAACCGAAAATCATATAAATGCCTTAAACTGTAGTTTTCTTTTGTTTAACCAAATAGTTTACGAAAAAACACGGCCAATTGCGAGTCGGACTCGCACACGAAGGTTTCCGTACCACTGTACAATTATTTTATTTTCATTATTTGTTGTGGCAATAGAAATACATACTCTGTGAAAATTTTAACTATCTGTGTTTTGTCTGTCTGTGTGTTACATGAGATACAGACGGATGGGTAGACGGACGGGTAGACGGACGGGTAGACGGACGGGTAGACGGACGGGTAGACGGACGGGTAGACGGACGGGTAGACGGACGGGTAGACGGACGGGTAGACGGACGGGTAGACGGACGGGTAGACGGACGGGTAGACGGACGGGTAGACGGACGGGTAGACGGACGGGTAGACGGACGGGTAGACGGACGGGTAGACGGACGGGTAGACGGACGGGTAGACGGACGGGTAGACGGACGGGTAGACGGACGGGTAGACGGACGGGTAGACGGACGGGTAGACGGACGGGTAGACGGACGGGTAGACGGACGGGTAGACGGACGGGTAGACGGACGGGTAGACGGACGGGTAGACGGACGGGTAGACGGACGGGTAGACGGACGGGTAGACGGACGGGTAGACGGACGGGTAGACGGTCGGGTACGGACGGGAAGACGGACGGGTAGACGGACGGGTAGACGGACGGGTAGACGGACGGGTAGACGGCCGGGTAGACGGCCGGGTAGACGGACGGGTAGACGGACGGGTAGACGGACGGGTAGACGGACGGGTAGACGGACGGGTAGACGGACGGGTAGACGGACGGGTAGACGGACGGGTAGACGGACGGGTAGACGGACGGGTAGACGGACGGGTAGACGGACGGATTTATTGAATGCTTACGAACGCGACTTTTGTTAAAATCATATAATATATTTATTGCTTGATAAAATATCAATAATATGAATGATAGTCGAAATTGCTATCGGTGATTTTTTTCTTTTGCTAATATTTACTCAGGGTGATATTTGGCAAAGAGGCACGTGGTTGTGGGTTCGAAATCTTAAAGTATTTCTTTAGTTTATTTTGACCATCTCTGACTTCCGTGAAGTCAAACATCGCTATATAGTTAAATATGAAACTTGGTTCTCAATATTTTCTTATAAATAATCGTCTGATGTAAATAAATATTGTATAGTATTTCCTGGTCTTAGCCGATATAAAAGCTACATTATTATTTAACCTTATTTTGCGGCCTAGCTTTTCGTAGCAGAGTAAAAAGGTCACGAGTAATTATTGGCATTAGTTGGTATAAAGGTCTAAACATATTGCAGTGAGCGGTAAACCAAGGCGGCGAGGGGGCGGGACTCGTGTTCTTGTAAATGTCAATATTCTATCAAAAGTAGGTACTTACACCAGTCTACATGAATGCTATATTAAGGTCCGTTTCAAAGTCTACGCTTTGCTCTAATAATGCTAATTATGCTAAACAAGGCGTAAATAAGGTTTCACATTATACTTTCGTGAGACACACTCATATTTACAAGATATTGTTTATTAAACTCAGTTATTACTCCATTATTTAAAATAGCTCACATAATCGAATAACAAATGAAATAATGCATACATTAAAACTTGTTTTTAACACCAAGAATGTTAAAGCAAAATCTCTATAATTTAAATAAATATGCGAAACTACTGTTTTAACACAACTATAACTAGTTCACAAATAACAGTATCAATTCAAACCCAAACCCATTTTTTCAAGGCTCCCAAACGCATTTCTTTCAGTTACGTTACAGGCACTTTAGAATTGTCAAGGAACCGGTCGGTCACAAAGAGGAAGGTTGCTTAGTAGGTTCCTATGGAGAAGAACGAAAAACGAACGAAAAAAAAAATTACTGGTAAAAATGACAACTTAAAAGTGAAACAAAAACTTTTTTGAAAAAAAAAACAACCGACTTCCCAAAAGGACACTACAAACTGAAAAATAACTTTAATTTCGTGTCGTTGGGTTCGCATTTTCGTTGTTTGCCACCGACTTCAAAGTTATTTTTCACTTTGTAGTGTCGGTTTTGGAAGTGTATTTTTTTTTTTTTCAAAAAAGTTTTTATTTTTAACTTTTAAGGTGTAATTTTTACCAGTAATTTTGGTTTAAAAACCAAACTACTGAACCGTTTTTGATGAAATTTCTATGGGAATAGAAAGTATACCCTTTCCATCAAAAAAAATAACTTTTCAAATCGGTTGGCAAGCGACGGACTTATGCGCGAACAAACATTAAAAAAAAATGCTAACATCCGAATTGAGAACCTCCTCCTTTTTAGAAGTCGGTTAAAAAGAAATGAGAGGTGTGGTGTGCAAATATTTAGGATATGGAAAGAAAACTGGAAAACATTCAACGTAATTCACCGTTACGTTTTCCATTATGTTCAGTGGTCCTTCGAATAAAGTGTTGTACAATATTACTCTTAAGAGCTTCCAATTTACCTGGTTTCAAAATTGCACTTATTTGAAAAGGTTTTTCCGCTAATATAATTTTTTTGGGGTGCCATTACTATCAACTTTATTCTAATGCTTTCAAGTTATGCTAAGGATATTAGCTTGCAATTAAAGAACTAAGATAGCTACGGAAACAAGCGTTTACAGCTCATCTTGATGTTTTTATAACACCGACTTTTTTTGCTACGCTCCTTCTTACATCATAATGTTGCCCTCGGGACGCTTCAACATCGATCAATACAAAGGTACAATTACAAAGCTATGAACCATTGAAACTGCGTAATTATTTTACCAGAAAATAGTGTCCACAGACGTTCAATGTATATAAACCAACAACCAATTCTAAATAAAAAAATTTAATATATGCATTGACTGCCGGATAGTAGATACAGGGGCACGCTGAACTGAATGTTAAAAAAGCGCGGGAAATCGACGGTGGGGTGAACAAAATGAAACCCTGTTCCCGAAAATACAAGAGCAAAGATGTCCCGTTTAACGGCGTCCCGCGTCCCGCGTCCCGCGCACCGCGCAGGGCAGGTTAGCCTCGCCCTCACTCCAAGATACGGCAGCGTCTATTTTTAGACAGCTGGAAAATGGCGTCAAATCCCTTAAAAATTTAAGTTCAGTGCGTATGTTGGAGACTCGTGAACGTTCTTTATTTATAGCGTCAGTAACAGTAAAAGAGAATTTTAGATACAAAGAGACTATTTGAAAGCTTGAGTTTGTCCTGTAAAATCAATTAAGTCTGGCTGAAGCTTAATAATATCACTACACCTTAGATGATGTACGATTATAATAATATTATCTACGATCTTCCATAATCTTTATCTGAAGCTGGTATTTTGTATTTGGGATCACAAACTATATCCTGCCTATCTATCCATACAAGGCCGTGTATATAGTGGCATCGGTAATCACCAAATTTATAAAATAATCATGAATTTAACATTACAGATAACATTGTTTTGCTTTTATAATAAACTAATTATTCCATTACAATTACTGGTCCATTGCCGTTATAGTCTTGAGAACCACTTAGGTAACTAAACAAAGAAAAACCGACAAGTTAATTTAGAAACAGCAGAGTACACTTGTGGTCGAGGGCTTTATCGAAAACAGCTCAAGCATCATCATAACGTCGTCGTTAAATATAAGCCGCTGCTATTAATGCGTTTATTATACTTGTAATTTACAACATTATAATTATTATTATTATTTATAATTAAAAAACTTAAAATAAAATAACAAATATTACTGAATTAAGTGGCTCTATTGGAGCGTTTTTAGGTTCAGTGTTTATGCAGTAACTTTAACACGCGTACTTTTTACTTTGTTTAAAAACTCAAAGCATTTATTTCAATTAAACCTACAAGCACTTTTGAATTGTCAAGAAGTCGATCAGTCAGAACGATGAAGCTAGTTGCCCATTCTAAAGAGTAGTAAGTTCCTATGGAGAAGAATGGGCAAGGGACTCTATGGACACAGTTTTAAATAATAAAATGTACCTGTATTAAAGTGCGCCAACAGATATTTTTTTATAATTACAGATGTGCGCTTTTTTTTGTCTTAGCGAAAAGCCTTTTTGCCTTTTTATGCCTATATATTTTGTGTTACCAAATTGTGTAAATAAATAAAGGGGACGATTTAGATTGCATAGACAATAAATCCAAGCCCGGCGCAAACGTTTTGTATCTCAGAGCAGTAGTCCAAATATATCTCCATCGGGTGGCTAAAATGTTCCGAGGCGTGTAACCATATTTTTTGAGTTGTCTTTTTGAGTTATCACTATTTATAATACGTATATGGCCCGCCCCCCGGCGTAAAGCCACCATTCTAAACTTATTACTTTCAGAACCGATTGTTTTCAAAGTCGAGTCAATTGAATCCTTATTTCTCTGAATTGATAAAAGTGGCCGTGATTTTGTATTTTAGATTAGTTACGATAATTGCGTAATGATATATGTATAATACAAGGTGCAACAGAATAAACGGAAGACCAGAAGGCCAATTACCGTAATCAAAAACGTTCAAAATCTAGTCGCAATGTCATCTCAGCTAAAATCAATGTCAACTTATCAGAAATGTAGGGAAATTAGAGGTATTTTTGACAGATCTAAGACAGATCAGACTGTGAAAGTTCTTAAAATTATGAGAATTGTCCCTCAGAAAGTAGTACCAGTAGTAGTTTGTTCAGAACCAGGTTCTGAATCGATTTCCGTCATTATTTATATACGAGTATGTCAATTTTGCCTTAAATTAGGAACCACTGAGCTTAAATCATAACAAGATAATAAAAACTTTAATTTATATTACATATATTTCATAATGTTTGGTGTATACGAATAAATCATGTTCAGCAGTAGCGCTTACGACCACTAAACCAACGACGCCGTTATTTTGACATCGAAACACTACAATTTAAGTTAACCATTAAGCATTTTTTTATAACAAAAGCTAAACATTCTCAAACTAAATCCCCCTTATTAAATTACCGCCCGCACAAATAACAACATTTTCCACTGGCGGCATTCCTGTAGAACATTTTATGCGATAAACGCCCGTACTTCCGCCGACAAAGTAAAAGTTGGCCGGTAACCTCCACGTATCGGTCTCCTTGCAACATCAAACTTTCACACATAGCAGGTATAAAAATACCTCAGAGATATGGTACATTGACAAGTTTTGGTTACTTGTTCGAACCACCGTTAGTGTCGGAAAGTATCTACAAATCATTTTAAAGTTTGTATGGATGAAATTTTTAACACCCGAACCGTGTAATATTTTCTATGTACTTACAGCCACGAGCATAAATATATCACTATGGACAGCCCGGCCGGTATTAATGGATGAACCATGAAGTGAGATATTATTGCCGCACTGTCAGTGTTTTTTCAATATCTGTTCCTATAATGTAAAAGTGCCAGTATGTCAGGTTCGATATTTCTGCTAAAGGGCAAAGTTTTATCAGGAACACTAACTCGTTGAAAACGTGACCCTTATATAGTTTTCTTGACCCGCATCTGGGTCACATAATTGAATAGGCCTTAATCTTTTCACAGTTGAAATACCCAACGTCTACGTTTATTTAAAACGTAAAGATTATTTTCAATGGCATATCATAATGGTAATTCGTTATGCAAAAGATAGGGATCCAGTATCTTGCACATAAGTACGTTTTCAAGTAGCTTGCATGCCTTTGCGCATACATCTGTTATCAGCGATCAGTAGCGGACTTGCATACAGTTACTGGCATGTGTAGATATATTCTATTGCTCCTTGCATTCTAGAAAATATGAGAGCGGTTGCGGCATTTTCTTAAAGAAAACAGCAAGTCGCAAAAACTACTATTTTTGCATGAAAAAATTAAATTGCCAGTCGACAATCAATTTTGAAAAATACTATTCGAAGTCTTATAAAAAAAAATAAAGCATTTCCACAAAAATACAGATAAGTATACTAGCGCTTCGTTAGAATACGATTTTTCTTAAATCCAAATGAACATTGAGGCCTGATTTCTTTTTTTTTTTTTGGGAAAAAAAAAGAGGCCTGATTTCTCGATACTCAGATAACTATTTGAGGAATAAATATTGCGATTTGACAGTTTGGAGGATCGAAGATATCAGAAGGTTGAAGAAAATACTCGTTGATGTATGAAGATATATTTTGGAAAAATAACGCGACTTATATACTATTTACAATATATGGCCTAACCAATAAAAACGTGTACCTACATTAAATTAGTCCAGAATTTACAGAATTAACCAATCACACGACAGCGGACTGTTGTCCGATGGTTTCCGCACGGTGTCGCCTGTGTGTTCGTGAGCGCGGCGTGGCGCGTGCGCGCCGAAGGCATAAATATAGGTGCCTAGTAATTCGCGCTTCCTTTCCGAGGCGGCCACGGTCGTGTGAAGATCTGTGCTAGCGAACTTATCGGGCGCGGCGATAGAAGACAGGAAGGCGCGGCGATAGAAGACAGGAAGACGCCGCGAACCGAAGTTGGACAACCCTGGTGTTCCTGGAGATCACGATTTCGGCGTGTGGCATCTGCAGTTCTGATACTCCTGTTTCTTTAACGGATTGTCAAAGCGTGGTGTTAGCTCTTCTCAGGGCTGTTTGCTTCCGTGTTTCTTTATCAGATGTCTAAAACGTGGTAGTGCGCAATGGTGAATCATGGCTACTCCTGTTTCTTTAACGACTTGTCAAAACGTGGTGTCAGTTCTTCTCGGGGCTGTTTGCTTCAGTGTTTCTTTAAGAGATGTCTAAAACGTGGTAATGTGCTATGATGATTGTTGTGGCTACAACAGCTTTTGTATGAGAGATGAGAATGTGTCAAACTGTCAGATTTATTCTTTAGATAAGTTATCTGACTATTGAAAAATCAGCCGTAAGTGGAAAACATAACCATCAGATAATAATAATAATAATATCCCTGGACATTTCACACAACGCCATCTAGTCCCAAGCTAAGCAACCTAATGCTTGTGTTATGGTAACAAGATGGCTGATAAACTACTTATATACATTTTTTTTTTTTTGTAAATACATACATATTATAGATAGAAAAACACCAAGACTCGGAACAAATACATGTAGGTCATACAAATATTTGTTCCGTGTGGGAATCGAACCCGCGACACGCAGCGCAGCAGTCAATCGCTTAACCACTGCGCCAACCGTGCCGTCCGATGAGATAGTGGTCAAGCACGAACCTATGAATTATTAAAAATAACCTCTTAAAACATATTGGAATTTCCAGAATGATAATACTTCAGCACGTCTGGTGTAGCCTGCACCTCGCTAGCAAGCTAATCTCTATAATATAGCATGGGCCTTTGTCGAGTTGCTCGAGCCGACACGGCAGTTAGCTGGCTAGAAGTTTTTAGAGATTTTCCTAAGAGATTGCAGAAGGTGATAACAATGTGTCCAACATTGTTATAAAAGTTGCAGCGTCACATGTCGGCTGATGTTTGGCACGAAACCATTAAATGTTCTTTAAATAATTAGTGCCAAGTCACTATGATTAAATTTTTTACATAAAGCCAGCACCGTTAACCAAATTAGCTTATCACTTAAAATTATTCTGAATCTGCATTAAACTACATAATATTTAACCATTGTAGTGCAGCGTTAAATAGAATGGCTCCGAGGAATTTGGAAATAGGTCACTTGAATAAATATTTGAGCGGATAGTTGTCTACGTACAGCTATGCGGAATTGCTGACCCATTGGCATCTAAAATATTAGAATATTACTGTATATAAATCAGTCAATTAGTCGTGATGCAAAACTGTAAAGACGTTTTTTTTTTTAAACTGAATATCATACTATATTTCGGTTATATTTGGATGGTTAATTGGTTAGTTTAGTTTTACTATTATTGTAAAGTCTTACTAAAATTATCATCTACGTACCGTCTACAATCAGGGTAACTGACTTATTTATTGATATGTTTACGTCCAAATGCACTTGCATATAAAAAAAATAATAAAGGAAAATTGCCTCGCTCTGCCGTACAAAAACGAAGAGATTATAAAAAAAACTCACGCGAGCTCATTGTGGTAAAAATACGGTGTAATCACATTTTTTATTTACACCGGAAGCCGAATCATGGAATCAAATCCAATTTGCATTCTTAACCGAATTAAATTACCTGTGAAAGTGTTACGAGAGTATCTGAATGAAAATAGCTTTAAAATTTAAATTAAATTACCAGTTAGTAATAATTTATTGATAGAAAGGAAGAAATTAGGTTTATTTTTCACAGAAACCGACTAGCTAGAATGGAATGGATTTATAGTGCATACAAGTTGTAATCAACGGGTTCTGTTACAGATATGTAGGTACTAAATGCGGTAGATAGGGGTTTATTGATCTGCTCAATAGAGAACCTATAAGCAGTTCGCGGTTGAATTGAGCCTTTGAGCTAATGCATACGAGACAGGTCTGCCTAACAGCAGCTGGTAGACCAAATAAGATTACGTTGGACAAATATTGTGACAAAAGGGACAATAGCACTTCTGAACAAGGTATTATTTATTCTTAAAACTATCTTAAGGCCGCGTTAGGCCTTCTCTTTTGTGTTAAAAAATAACGCAGATATTCTTCAAAGGCAGAGATTCTAATGGGATTTATAAAGAATGGCGGCAGCTTCTTGTTCATGTAATACTCGTACTATAGTTATTTCGTGAAAACTGAGGGGCAATTCTCGTAATTTTAAGACCGTTCACAGTCTGATCTCAGTCTCAATCTGTCAAAAAATACTTCTAATTTCCCTACGTTTTGACAAGTTTTTGACATTTGTTTGTCGCTGAGATGAGACTGCGACTGGATTTTGAACGTTTTAAATTACGAGAATTGGCCTTCAGATCGTAGGGGGACCGTCGGCTGCGCTCGGCTGCAACGCTTTATCAAAAGTCGTGCCAAAATTGGCTTATTCTGCGAAATACATCTGCCACCGTCGAAAATGTCATTCTAGTATTAGGGGTTAAAGTATGGAATTGCCGATTTGTACTGAAAAATTTTAATTCGCTTTTTTTTTAATTTAACATATTTATTTAATCAAAATAATTACCATTATTATCTATACATTGCTGCCATCTAATAGGAAGGTCATTTATGCCTTTGCGATAGAACTCTCGTGATCTAGATTCGACAAACTGTGTGAAAGCATTTTCTACTGCCTCCTTCTTTTTTTGTGTGGGGTAATCATCAAATGACCGGTCCCGCTCCGCTGGGCTGAGCGGAAGGGCGTGTCAGACTTTTACTGACTAAAACCCACCCGTGTTCCTTCAGTTGCCTATGCCAGGAGCCACGTTATCTCTTTCGAACAACCCGCGGCCCTGGCGGCATCGGCCCTAGCGGACCCCGTCACTTCGTGCTGACATCTCTTTGAGGCGCGCGTGGAACACAACCCGCCGTCGACCCGGGCCTGGTCCTTACCGGGCGGCGAGCTGCCCATTGCTCGCCGCCCGCAAGCCCGTGCCTACGGTGGCCGGAATTCGGCTGTTAACTCCCGTCCAGGGCGTCTCCTGCGGCGACTAGGGGCGTGAAGGCGCAGAGATTGCCTCTCCCTCACGCGCTCCGCCTCCTCCTTTGCGAGCATTGCTGCTTCCTCATTTATGCCTTTGCGATAGAACTCTTGTGATCTAGATTCGACAAACTGTGTGAAAGCATTTTGTACTGTCTCCTGAGAAGAAAACTTTTTATCACGTAGAAAATTGTCCAAATCACCAAAAAAATGGTAGTCCGTTGGAGCAAGGTCTGGCGAATACGGAGGGTGACGAATGGTTTCTCATTGCAGTTCCTGTAGAGTTAAAACGGTTTCTCGTGCTGTATGAGGTCTCGCGTTATCATGGAGCAATGATGAAAATCATTAAAACGGCAATTTCATACTTATAACCCATATTATAATCCTTACCATCATTTTGATAATGATGAATAAAAAAAACTGGCAGTGTAGCTGTATACTGTATACTAGCAAAACATAAATTTAAGGCAACTTGTGTTATACCACGAATCATGTTTTCAAGTATGTAGGTATCTAATAACTAACCTGGTTGTCGGTTAAGACATAATAATCATCATCAAATCATAATCACAAATGTGCCTCTAAGACAGGTCTAAATGCATATAGAACGAGCAATTGAGTTGCCACTGTGCCTTCTCTGAAATGTTGTAATGTGCCCTTTATGTTCACCTTTAGCGTAACTAACACATGTAAGGTTCGCGTGACCTGCATAACACATTAGGAGAAATTCACTCAGTTAAATCCGAATGAATAATCAAAATGGAGTTACTTTTGCATCAATTATATTTCTGTAACTTATTTCAGATTCTACACGTATCAATTTATATACTTTATTTGCGTTTAAGTTTCTTTACTTTATTTGCAAAACAAATATGTTGAAATGACCGCGATAATAGAAAAAATTAAAAGCAATCTTCAAAATCCGTTACAATTATTAATCAATATATTTATTGTATTGTTTCTAAAATATGAACGTAAGTGTTTGTTTCGTAACATTGTGGACCCTGTCGGGAACAGCATGAGAAAGGAAGAGGGCTAAGTTCCTTCATAGTACAATCATCAACTGAAACTTATTGCATGAATGTATTAAAATATTCAGAGATTGTCTAGATATGGTTACTGGCAAAGCTCGTACATGCACTTAATATGTTAGTGCGGTCGTTTTCACTCACAGATGTTGTGTCTATGTCTGTATCACCGGACCCGCACCGCACCACTTACATATATGCACTGGGCTATAAAATTTCACGACACTATGATATTGTACAGTAGTCGGCTGCGTTCAACCCGACCACACGTATGATACCAAAACTGTGTGCTTATAGGTTGTACTGTTTTACTGAATTATAACTACGTCCTACAATGTTACCAATGATGAGTTTATAGGTAGGCTGAAAGTATCGGAAAAAGTATTTTTAGTACAAAGAAGCCCATGTACCGAATCCTATCAACGTTACGAGGGCTGCTATTTATGTATCCGGAACTGGCCAGTTACAGAACAATATTAAAAAAGTAATTATATTAATTGTTTCATTTAGCTGTCAATTGTTTTTCCTTTGTAGCGTCATTTTGAAAATCGATCAACTCTCTGACTTTTGGGGACAAAGCACCATCGAAAACTACTGTGTTTCACTGGTTTAGTAAGTTTAATCGTAGGCGGTCTGTGCTCACGGACGAATTTAAAGAATGTTGCCCTAAATCGGTTGTTGTACCTCAAAATATTGATGCAATGCGGGAACTAATAATGCAAGATCGTCATGTAACATATCGCGAGATAGAAGCGTCTCTAGACATTAGTACGACGAGTATACAATATAAAATATTACACGAACATTTAGGTGTAAAAAAAAAAATATGTTCGCGTTGGATTCCGCACAACTTAAGAATTAACCAAAAACGGACTGTGTCGTGATTGGTGTAAAAAAATGTTACAAAAGTACAATCAGGGTGCGCCAAAAGCTGTCTATAATATCTATACAGGTGATGAATCTTGGATATATGCGTATGATCCTGAAACTAAACATCAACGGTTTGGGTGTTCCAAGGTGAGCCGAACCCAACACAAAAGTCATTCGTTCAAGAAGTACTTTGAAGCAAATTGTCGCTTGTTTTTTTTTTTGTTATAAATGGACATGTGGCTGCAGTACCACAAGAGGATCGTGAAGCGGTTATTTCTGAATGGTACACGAGCATTTATTTACCAGAAATCTTTGAAAAAATAAGAAAGAACAACCGACAACGCAGAATACTTCTTCATCATGACAATGCTAGCAGCAGCTGCCACACATATCGGCCGAAACAACTTGGTATTTGGAAGATCAAAAGATCGAATTTATGGGTCATCCGCCGTACAGCCCCGACTTGGCCCCCAACGATTTCTATTTATTCCAACCGTCAATAATAAATTGCACGAGGCCGTT
Source organism: Apamea anceps (assembly GCA_951799955.1). NCBI lineage: Eukaryota > Metazoa > Arthropoda > Insecta > Lepidoptera > Noctuidae > Apamea > Apamea anceps. The sequence continues at coordinate 17,520,395 of OX637500.1, read as the reverse complement.
AATATGTTAAAAATGCACGTTTTGGAGATACCTCAATCCGAATGGAAAAAGTGCTACGAAAATTGGTTCCAAAGTATGCAAAAGTGCATTGATCATCATAGCGAATATTTTGAAAAGCAATAAAATCATAAGTAATGCTACCTATATCTTTGTTTCACTTTGTTATTCCGGATACATAAACAGCAGCCCTCGTGTATTCATACCAAACCGTTTTCCACTGCTATAATTTATACAGTGAAAGCCCTAAATTGTATCTTTAATGACATGTTTTTATTTCAGGGGTGCCGGTGGGGGAGGGATGTTCGGCGATGTCAATATTTCAGCCATTTTGGATTCATTTAGTATAAGTTACGACAAAAGAGTAAGACCAAACTATGGAGGTTAGTATACACGATAATTTGAAATCCTTGCAAAAAAACTTGCGTAAAATAGGAAAATGGAATAGAAGCGCTACTTTTCCTTTGAAAAGGTAGCATTTTATTTCACAAGAACTATAAAAAATCTAGTATGAGTTTTAAACCAGTTATTAGTAGTTTTTAAAAAACACCGTTGAAATTTCAAAATCAAAGTTATGATGACAGAAAACCCAGAATCCAAATACACTCAAATTCCTAAAAGTAAACGCTCCCGTAGATAGCGACATTACCGCCGGAGCTGTTTTCATAGAGTTATATAGAAACCATTTGTGTCCCTGGGGGTCTCACGTTGTGATTGGGTGGCGTTGCCGCTGCGATATGCAGAGACAGTCGCTTTCAAAAGAGCACTTATCTAAATAATTAGGATTAATTTGTTCGTATCGCGGTATGCAGATAATCGGTACTTGAGGATAGGGCTGTTCCATCCCGCAAGTTCAGTGGGCATGTAGCCAAGGAAAAGTACAGACGCCAGCACATCAAGCTACTACAATCTGTCAAATTCCTTTAATAGATTTTCAACATTATCGCTATAGCGTTAAGGTTCAAAGTTGATTGGGAAAATTTGACAGTTTCGGATAGCTTGACCTGCTGGCCGTCTGTACAAAGCAAAAGCAAAGCATTAGTTTCCGGTAGTGTTATTGTTATCGCTAAGGGCCCGAGCATTATCCTACCTAAAACAAAGACCAAAACCGATAGTCTCGATGGAACAATAACTTCTCATATTATACAGTTAGAACAAAAAGCAGCTTAGGGCTAGCGTGCACACACACAGCGGTTAGGTAGTATGTGGTGTATAAAATCTAAGAGAAAAAAATATAGAGAATAAAATAAGTTTTTAGGAAAGTGGATCCAACAATTTATAGATGAAGTTGGAAAGAGAAATTTAGGTGTGTATATAGATCAGATAACGAATTTCTACAGTAGAATATCAGGATCATACAACACCACAGTAGGGAACAAAACAACACAACAACATTGCAGCCGTACCCATTAAAATGGTTACTACAGTGGAAGGAAAAACAAAAAGATGGATCACCGGTGTACCATTTAGAGGCTCTCATCATATGAGATCAGCAACAGATAAATCAAACTTGTTGATATTAGAAAGAATAAAGAATATAAAATGATATTCCTCAAGATTTTTACAAGAAATTGACCACAATTAAAACAGAAAACACGTCTTATATAGTTAGGAAAACTGCCGTAAAGAAAATAGATGGTACACATTTAACTTTTATAAAAAAATATATCTTCATTGCTTGCAATATGATTGGTGTTTCTGAGGATTCCTTTAAATCAATTTGTGCTTCCCATTTAACAAATGTGCAATCTCTCCATTTTTTTATTAATAATGTTATAGATGCCACATTGATGGCAGTAATAGGTAACAGTAGAGATGAGGGTTACTTTTCTATGTTTCGAAAATTTCTAATGATACTAATAAATAGAAAAAGACAAAACTCATTCACTTTTGATGTAAAAGGGACGTGTGACAAGCTTAATGAGTGTTTGATCGATAATCTATCTATGTTCTTCCAAAACTCTTTAATGTATATGATAGCAAATTATTAGGTGTATTAAATAAACATTTCCTTTGTTGTTGTAAAGTAATGTGAAATAATAAAAGGGAATAACATCGTGATTGTTCAGTAGAAATATCTGCACGTTTTGCCATTCGAATTCCAACCCCCGTCAATAATAGACATAAAAATCTGCATCTGCGTGTACTTACCGTTACGCAGGAAAAAAGTACCTAAATATTATTGAGTACATCCCGCCCTCAGCATTGCTGGCAATAGGGATTTTTCCGATTATATCCAATAAAAAAATAGGGCTATTACTTAATGAACATTGAAACATCTGACAATTTAGTAAAAGGTGCTATGAATTTTAAACAATCTAGGCAACGACGACATGACCGCACAGCACCATGTCACGAGAACAACTGCGTGGTCGCCGACCGCGTACGCGCGAATTTTTTTCCGCAATGCGCAGAGAATCTTCCAAATCTATATGACAAAAAATCCGTGCGGCGACACACCGCAACAAATCTGCAGTAAACCGCAGAATTTAAATCCGCATACGATTTTTTCCCGCAGTGCGCGCGCTTGCGGTGCTATTTTTTACGCAAAATCTGTAATCCTATAGTTTTAGATTTTGCGGGAAAAAACATACGGATATTTTTCGCTGTGCGCGCTAGCCCTTATTTATAACATCACATTAAACACTGCCTAGCCATTGCATTTATTATGCCTTTGTAAATAAATATCAACGTGTTTGAACAAATTCTACGTAAACGTTGTCTACCCATCACTACACCCTCTGACATTTTCAACATTGGGCATTCAGCTTTAATAAAAATCGATTTATTCCTTATTGTAATCTCACCCTCTCTTTTCACGACCTTGAGAATAAGGACAAGCTTTACAATCAGTTTTTTGGATGTAGTTGCTAGGTAGTAGGTATTTGGTGTGGCATGGCGTGCTTTTTCTTTTTATTTGATGTTACGCCATAGTTGTATGATGAGTATGATGATGACTTACGTAGATTATAATGCGATAATGATGGTGCAAATATTATTTAGTAGATACCTATACCTATCATGGAATTCTCTGTGACGGATGATAAATGTTCAGTGTCAATCTAGATCCATAGGTATTGCAACAAGGTATTGCACTGACGATGACGTCGCGAATTATTCATCTTTAAATATTTGAAAAAGTTACTCAAACATCAGTCGGACTTTTATTGGATATAATAGAATCTTCCAAACATTGTAGAAACAATAAGTCTAAACCACCGCATATCATTTTTTTATTTTGTAGCGGTATCTACAAACACTACATGCGAACTACGCGTCATACTGACTTCACACAAAAACCTGCATCTCGGAAGCAGAGTTTACCGTGCAACTAGCATATACAACGGCCCGACATGAATTTTCGGGCAGTTGCCTGCCAGACACGACACCCGTCTGACCGGAGGATCCTCCCTTTTGTATAGAGTATAAATGAACTTTACACCCTGTTTCTCATACCTCTATACTGGTGACCCTGAACATGACCGTCAGCGCAGCCTTCGTGCACCTACTCCAGCGTGACGTCATCATCACTTCCGCAAGCTTTAGAGTGGCGAGTCACCCAGCCAGCCAGCATCCACGGCTCCAACGGGTATCCTGACCACAAGCATGCAGTGATTGCGTATACCTGGTCATCAACCTCAGCCTCATCAGCAACCTCGGCACACTAGACATAAAAAGCCAAGGCATTAAAACCCACATCAAGATGCTTACAGCACTGTCAGAGATGACCACTTATTCCTTTGTAAATGAAGTCATACTTCAAGGCCATGAGATTGTTACTCTAGCCCCCCCTACCTCATCTATTACTTAAAATATTCTAAGGAAAGGAAAGATGTTGTTGAAAATTACTTCATTCGTAATGGGTAAAATTAGAGTGACATAATAAACATCTACTTGATCATGCCAAATCTTCAATGCTTCGTTGCTTCAGATTTTCTAGATATGACAGTAATTCCTAAAATCATTGAAAAGTTCCTCAAACTAAGACCATTGATACACTGCCGAGCAATGAAAAAGTTCCACCCACAAAATGCCGACAAACACCTTAATATCTCCTAAGACATAGAACCTAGCTTCATAAGTTAAAAAGTATAATGAAATCTATTATACTATGCAAACTAAAACTCTTTTAAATATTGGTCTTTTTGAAGCCATGGATAAAAAAGTAGAAAAACAAAATATTGGGGTTTGAAAATTTCGGAATACATTTGTTTCGTTTTTGTTTTGCTTTTGATTTCATCCTTGGTTTCGCCGTTATGAAAGAATTCCTAAATTGTAAAGTCTTACGGCTCTCGTACCCATACATCATGCCTCTATCACCCGAGGATTGTACGAGAATCATCACTATGGTGGAATTGGGGACCGGCCAAAGAAATACGGCCAGAATAATGGGCGTGACACATACTACTGTCCGACGAGTGATCCAAAGGTTTAGGGAGACTGGATTAAACCTGAGAAGACCAGGTACTGGCAAGCCAAGGTGCACAACAGTCCGAGAAGACCGTTTCATTGCGGCAGCCATGTTAAGAAATTGACATCAGACGGGAGTTGCGGTTTAACAACAACTTCTGCAAGTTCGAAGGGAGCCAATAAGCGAGTGGACAGTCAGGAAGACGTCTTGCCGAAAGGACCTCCGTTAACTTCAATAACTTTGAAAGTCTCTGTGATCATAATATTCCTTATCCTCACATTAGTTAAGAAACAAAAAAGTATAGAGGAATGAGGAACGGGGTGTAAAGTTCATTCATCCCCCATAGAAAAGGTCCTCCGACCAGGCGGGTGTTGTGTCTGGCGGGCAACTGCCTGATGATTCAATTCAGGCCGTTGTATATAAATGCTAGTTGCGCTGAAAGCTCTGCTTGCGAGGTGCAGGACGCAGGGCGATTCGCGTGATGTCAGTATGACGCGTTGTTCGCATGTGGCGTTGTAGATACCGCTACAATTTCATATTTAGGTATTTGTTGAACAAGTACACACCACATGTATCTACGTGTACAAAAGAGTTTAGCAACCAAAAAGGCATTAACTGTGCAAATCAAAGAAAATCGTCATATTTCGGCTCATAATTTGGATTAAAAATTACCCACACAGAGATACCGATATCGATCTTATCTGGTGGAATCTAAGTTATGGGGACATGGGTTGGCTTGTGCCTTAGTCAGAAGCTAAGCATTGCCATATAACGTCGCAACGTCGCAATGCCGCCCGTCTTTTCGGTACATTACCAGTCAGCAGCGATGCGGACACTTTTTGGACGCTATTAATTACTTTGGTAATAATAAACATAATATATATCCTATGTTATAACGTTTTGTCATCAAAACAATTATAACAAGAAATAAATAAATAACTTTGATTTCGAGTTCAACTGGTAGATATAAAATAATAGGCAAAAATAATTTTATAATTGCATAAAACATTAAAAATATACTAATGAATACCTAGGTATGTATGTCATTTTTATTTGAGGAACAAATTCTTTTTAAGACACGGATATTCGGTTAAGGGCTGATTTTTCCAACACCAGACAATTTTATCCGAGGAATAATTTAAAATTTTTGACAGTTCTTCGATACAAAATCTGTCAGACGTCAATTTTATTATACGAATAAAAATTATTTGTCGATTGAAAAATCAGCCCTAAAACGATATACTCGTACCTAAAACGATATACTCGTATTATATTTTTATCTTTTCGCAAATAAATAAATATCTATTACGCTATACACTTTAACAGGGTCAAATTAAATAAGCTAGCGAAATTCCGCAGACAAGTGGGGTACAACTGTTCACCACACAGGGGCAATAACCCAAAAAGAACATCAAATAATTTTGTTTTATCATGTTTAGATATCGATGCCCATCATGTCTGCGGAGTTTCGCTAGCTAATTTAATTTGACCTTGTATAATAATAATAATGCCTAATAGTCGATGATTTTAGAGAAAAGGCAATATATATAAACTTAGTACTTTGTACAAACACCAACAGAAACTTTCATAACATCAACAGTCATCATAACTAGCAACTAGGAGCTTCATAATGTCGTCGCCGTCGCCAAGCTATTAGGTTCGCCAAAGTTTTAAGCGCGTTCCTCTTCTTCGTTCTGTGTGGCTTGATACAATGCTTATGAAATATTCTAACTAACTGGAGAGCTCATTGAGGTAACTCAGAAACACAGCTATTACTACGGATAACTAACACTTGTTATGTGTTGTGTATTGTGTCGTTTTCAGGACCACCCGTGGAAGTAGGGGTTACCATGTACGTGCTCTCCATCAGCTCTCTATCTGAAGTGAAAATGGTATCTTATTTTCAAAGCAATTTTAAAGACACAACGCATACATTGCAAGATTTTATCCCTTAGCATTATCACCAGCATTAACCGTTCATCGTAGCACCCGTGTCCACGGTTCGATTGCATTTGTGATCGGTGTAGGCGCGACACACGGCCACGCGGTTGACGTATGTCGCGTAACGCGTGCAGATAACAGGGCGGGGTGCGCCGCGCCCGCACTCCACGTGCACCAGCAGCGTTCACTTGACACCCGCAGGCACCCCGCGCCTCTCGCGTCCCTTATGCTCCGCTCGCCCGGCGATGGGGCACGTCACCGACCTCTGGTTTGGTTTTCACGGCGCGAGGCGCGCGCGCGACTCACGATTGGGCTTGATTGCAGGTCCGCCAGTGGAGGTGGGCGTCACCATGTATGTGCTCTCTATCAGCTCCGTCTCCGAAGTGCTCATGGTACTTGCCACTGTCAGCTCACGCTTGTCTCGGTCGCTCCGGCCGCGCGCTGCGCCGCTGCGACCGAGCAGCCCCAGACACGAGGCTGCGAGCATGTCCGCGTTTGGTGGAGCAGATCGCCCTTTGTCCGCCCACTTGCTTTCTTATTATGTTTCCTGGTAAAATCGTTGATATTGGAAAAATCAAAGGACCATGCCCATTCCTGCCCACCCCTGTTTTGCACCATAACCAACAAAAAATCGCAATATTTTTCGATACTTAACCAATAAAAAATTATTAGATACAGAAAAAATCGAATAATGGGGATGGTGATTGAAAAGTATTTACTCAATGATTACCTACGTGTAATTTTTTAGTGGACAAGTTTTTTATTTGTCTTTTTTTTGGCACAACCATAAATAAATATATATATTCCAGAAATACTAAAGTTCAATTATCTTGTACACGTCACTGCCATGTCGGTCGCACGTCAGTGCTACCCAGTATAAGCTGGCCTCTTTGGTCCTTACACATGGAACGGTTTTTTACAGTACGGCGTATAAACCACGGCGTATAAACCGCGCCGTAGAAAAAACGTGTCTACTATAAGCTTCCATAGTAATGCATACAACATTGGCAACCGTGCCTACACATGGCGAAAAAACCGCGCCGTAGAAAAAGCATGCCCATCAACAAGCTTATATAGTGATCCGTACAACACTGACGAATACACACGGTGAATAATCCGTAGTTTTTCACGGCACAAAAAAAACGATGTGTATAAAGGGCCTTATTCTATTATATTGAAATTCCGTATACGCTAGGCCAGTGTTGCCATCGACGTGCGGTCGACTGTACCTACCAGACTTTTAGCCTATCAATGGCAATCCTAAATGAATTAGCTACTAACCGCATACCACATTCAATAATTACTAAGTTAATAAACAGTGATGAGCAGTGATGTATTTTTTTTTTTAGTTTTATCCCATCTGATTTAATTGTGTTGTGTTAAACAGTATGTTTCAATGATTAATATTCGGCGTCCATAAGACACTTACATAGTTATTTAGCAAAAAAATGCAACTTCTGACATTGGCAGATAAATTGCCATTAGCATAGTTGGACGATTAAAATATGGCTTAGATGGTTGAGATCAACTTAGACTTAAACTTCGCACTTTGCAGTGTCAAATCATTCGTTTTTATAATGAATAATATATATCGATTTAAAGCCATTTTAGCGTTCGAATCATTTAAAATGCACTATGTTACCTCTAGTCATAGTAGTTTTTACTTCGAATAAGCTCTCTTGGCCAGGTGGGCATTGTCCTTTAATAATGAGATCATAATAAGAAAAGCAACCCGTTCAACCTTAAAATACCCAGTTGTGTGTTCTGCAGTACTCGTAACTCCAAAGTTGCTGCCATATCAAGTGATGACGTCTGTTCTCTGATTTCTTATTCATTTGTGCAGATTATTAATTTTTTTTGTTTTATTTATGTTCACTAAGGGCTGATTTTTCCATCGCTGGATAACTTTCATTCAAGGAATAAAATTGACGTTTGACAGATTTTGAATGAAATAACTGTCGACATTTAAAAATTATTCCTCGAATAAAGTTATGAGATGATTGAAAAATCAGCCCTAAATAAACTACATTTTAATATTGTATCTAAATCGTGTTACTAATAAAATAAAGAAGGATAAAACGATAACTGAAATCGAGTAATACCTCATCATCATCATCATCTGCCTAGCCTTTTCCCAACTATGTTGGGGTCGGCTTCCTGTCTAAGCGGATGCAGCTGAATACCAGTATTAATTTAATTTATTAATCGAGTAATACCTATTTACCTAAATTAAAGAGATGGAACTCGACGAACAAGGGCGATGCCATAATGCATTGGAAGAACGTTAAAATGTACTTGTATTCATACTATCTATTGGCAAAAATAATCATGCCGGTCTTTTATTTAATCAATTTAAAGAGATGGGGCACTGGCATACATTATTGACAACATACATAACAATCATCTTTTTTTATTATTTTTTTATTGGCAAAAATCAATACACATAATATTGTGTAGATATTCATTTTTAAGTTGTAATTATATATATATCGATACAGCCAACAGATTATCATCACTTTCCAGTGAGGTTTGACGTGGAAACAAAATTTAAGTAACCATACACGAATTAAAAAACAGCATTACTTTTTCGTTTTAAATGGCAATGAAGGTGACCTTTTTAATAAAGGCATGATCTTAAAATACATCTAATTATAACGTACATGAAATGTGTTCAGGCTCTATGGACTTGCGACGACTGTATCTCTTATCGTGACTCATTTTGTAGTTTGTTGTGAATGTACGTATTATGTGTATTTAATGAAATATTGCCAATTAATTGTAACTTTCTAATCTCTCCAGTGACTTGGAACATCGATACTATCTGACCTTATTTAGTTAATATTATGCTTTCGTGAGTTTGCTATTTTTGATACCGATATCTCCTAAATATTAGCGCAGTTAGTTGGTCAGAATACAAAACCGACTTCGGTTTTCCAATATGTCAAACTGTGTAAGCTTGCTAGGCGTATGTTTGGGTGAAGGACCCTGAAGTGGAAACCAAATCAAGGTTGGGAAGGTCACAATGAGACGTGACCCATGGCCCAGGGTGGGGAGGTTGCCTAATTCACAATCCGCAAACTCTCGAATCGACCTCATTAATGAACGTTAATTTGTTCCACATACCAGAGGGGCAATTCTCGTAATTTTAAGAACGTTCACAGTCTGATCTCAGTCTCAATCTGTCAAAAAATAATTTAATTTCCCTACATTTTGACAAGTTTTTGACATTTGTTTGTCGCCGAGATGAGACTGCGACTAGATTTTGAACGTTTTAAATTACGAGAATTGGCACTCTGGTCCAAACTTTATTGGTGGCAACTTGTATACGTGCCGGCTTGTTAGCTTGAGTCAATAGAGGATTGCCTCTATCGAGCCGTGGGTGTCCGCCTTCGCCGCCACCCACACACCTCGCCCTCTCCTATCACTTAGAGCACCCATATCCCTGTTCATTCTTAGACCTCACCAATGTTCTATAGGCTTCATGTCACAATCACGCTCTCTGCACACTTTGTTTCTTTTCATACTGTTTTAAGCTTATTGCTCAATTTGACTATTCAATGTAGTGCTGTGTCTATATATTTTCAAGTGCTATGTCCGAAGTCACGAGAACCAAGCTTCGACTTAATTTATTGTTTTCATTTTTTATAAATATATTTAATTAGCCTCTTGTGTACATCTATCGCAGTGTATCTATACTAAGACATTGTGTGTGATGAAATATTTATGGAACAACGCATGCAGATGTTAGATGTTAATTTATAGTAACCCAATTATGTACTGTTTATCTTCAACGTATTGTAGCACAGTAAAACACTGATACGTACGGAAACATACGAAAGTTTTTACGTTCCTACTTCACATTTAATAATACGGAGCCGTGCCGCACTTTCATAGTATGGCTAAAATTAATTGAAAAATGATTAGTAGGAACGGATTATATCATGAAGTGACATCCCATAAAGGACAATGTCCAAATTGGCCCTGTGCAATAAAGAGTATCAGATTAAACGATAATTAATCGCTTATTTTATTATTTAAGTTGCAAATACTTCTGTATCACGGACTAGCTGTATTCCAAAATGTACTTTTAATAGAATTTAACGCGACTAATAACATTAGATCGCCATCTTCGCCTAATGTCATGTCGTGTCAGAAGTGAAATAGGGATGTCCAATCAATTATAATCGAATGATTGATTGAATTATTATTCGATCGATTGTGTTTTCTTTTCTAAAGTGTATTTTTAAAAACCTAATAAGAATACTTTATGTATGCAGTCATACTCCAATTTAAATAGGTAGTAAGAATAATATTATACAGTAATCAAAACTTTTTATTTTGATTATCTAATTCATTTTTTACGACAACTAATACAAAAATAACATTTCTCTTTCGGCGTAAAATAAACCATTGTCATACATACTTGTAATGTTTATATGACAAAGGTGATGTAACAGACAGTTTGAAATAATTTAAGAACACAGTAAATCTTAATCGAAAAAATCGATTATTGGTGTGGTGTCGTACTACATCCCTAGTTTTGCTGTGAACGTCACGTCGCGTCGTTAGTTTAAATGCATTTTAATTTTGCACTTGCATCCATTTTTTAGAAAAACAACTGCATAGGTACCTAATTATCTAGGTAGGTATTACGATATTACCTACTTTTCAGTTTCTTAAAAATCACTCAGAGCTATGAAAAATCGTAGTTACCTACATTTAATATTCGTTGTTATGGTTAGATTATAACCTCAAAATCTGATACTTTTTTTGAAATATACCTTTTTTGCAGCTAGTCCGCTACAAATACAAGATCTTTTAAGAATCTACTAATGATAGAGAATACAATACATAATTATCCGATGCTCTTGGCTCCAGGGCCAACAATGTATGGACGCAGAGCAATGTCCTTTACATTCAAGCTGATCATTATTACTTCACTTAAAAATCCGTCATCAATCCGATTCAATAGATATTCAAAAAAATATCAACATGTGTTTAAGATTAATAGTAATGATTTCCTTTCTCAGGATTTCACATTGGACTTTTACTTCAGACAATTTTGGACCGATCCCCGATTAGCATACAAAAAAAGAACAGGAGTTGAGACGTTATCTGTGGGTTCAGAATTCATAAAGAACATATGGGTGCCTGACACGTTCTTTGTAAACGAAAAGCAATCTTATTTCCATATAGCAACAACCAGCAACGAATTCATACGTATACATTATTCTGGCTCTATCACTAGAAGTATCAGGTAATACCAAATACATACTACATATTTGATTGATGTAGGTGTTGAAGTTACATTACAGGAGAAAGTATAATTATTTTAAGTTCTTAAGAACGTTGTATATATTTCAGATTGACAATCACAGCTTCGTGCCCCATGAACCTGCAATACTTTCCAATGGATCGACAGCTGTGCCACATAGAGATAGAAAGTTGTAAGTATCTGAACTATTTCAAATAAGTTTGTACGCCAATGTGTGTGTTGTTAATAATCTTGTACATTAATCACAAATTGCTACCTTTGATAATACAATATTGATAATGTTTTAGCTAATATGAGAGTGTTGCTGGACAACCCCGCACGCTTTGTGTGTCAGTTGCAACAAACGTAATTTTGTTTTTAAGAATCGCAAATGTCGACGGGGTCTATTAACTTATACTTGACTTTTTCAATGGACATAGTAAATGCAGTTAAACGCACTTTTAGTTACAGATGATCAAAATATCTAATAACCGAAAACAATATTACTTATACGTGTGTGTATTGTTCTCACCAAAGCAATCAATAATTTGATTCTTTACCACGATGCAAATCTATCACGAGGCTTACAGATATTGTGTTGTGATCACTTTCTTGTATCACAGATGCTACTCAGGGGTACCCTGTGAGCACAAGCGTACTACATAATCGTCGACACGTGCTGTGATTTACCTCGTGTTTTCATAAGTTGGAACGTCTCCTTCTCGCATACAGCACCCGCAGAAGGCAGACTCGTAAATAGTAAGCCTTTGTTCTCACGAGCATTTAGCGAATGAAATGATACTGAGACATCGACGCTGCGATATGCTGAGCGGGTCGAAGGAGGCGGGGGACGGTGGCGCCCGCGGGGTCTGCACAACCACCGAGGGCCGTGCCGCAGACGAGGCACCGCACAACCTACACACCCTCGCACCACCGCCGCTTACGCTCATCAAACGTACACTAACTGACTGCACTCGCATGATCTTACATTTAACGCTTGCCTGACTTATCACTACGCGTTCTTGTTATATAATGCCATCTATTTATATATTGCATAATCAGCCTATAATGTTCCCAATGCTGGGACACAGGCCTCCTCTATCTATAAGAGGGAATGGGAATTAATCTACCACGCGGGCCCAGTGCGGGTTGGTAGATGGGTTGGTAGATTTATATATTAGCAAACATTATATACCTAGTAAGAGTATAGTGATCACATTATAATTTTTTGTGGTCCTTTATCATCCTTGTACGTAGTGTTATATCTTACTATCATTCATATTAAGCCGAACCGAGTATAAATATCGCACCTGCATTCAGCAAATCCCTGGGTTCGGCTTAGTAATTTCTCGCCGCGAGTCCCATCCTCAAGACAGGCGCGGCCGCGTGAGGGAAACGCGATCCTTCGCAGCGTAAGTGATAGCGTTTTGTGTGTTTGGCATGTCTCCGGAGTCGGGTACACAATGAGAGACATTCGGTACCATTGGAAAGATGGGGTGACCAGCGTTGGTATGAGCAACGAGGTGCAGCTGCCACAGTTCCGGGTGCTCGGCCACCGGCAGCGCACCACTGTTGTTACACTGACGACAGGTAACCGATCGCAATAGCCGCTCTCCTACCATAGCACATCCATACCTCCGCCACCGACCCCGTCTCCCTCAGCCCGTGTGCAGAAGATCGCAATCGCGACACAAGCACACACGCTAACTACATGACACGACAACCGCACGACGAGACGCGCGAAACCGAACTCGCGACTCCCCCGCTCTTACCCCAACCGAAAGACAATTCGAGTTGTAAAACCCACTGCGATGGGCCTGGGGTTGTTTCATTTATAATGTCCGCTGCGCACAGTCGGCTACACCATGCGGGACATCAGATACAAATGGAACGAGGGGCCCAACTCTGTGGGTGTTTCCAGCGAGGTGTCGCTGCCGCAGTTCAAGGTGCTGGGCCATCGTCAACGAGCTATGGAGATCTCCCTTACCACAGGTACTTGGGTTCGCGGGGGAATCTGAGTAGGGATCAAACAAAAGATATGAGACACCACAACGTGGAACACTGGACAGAAACAGCCACGATTCTTATCACGTCCTGCTTTTGTATTATTGCACAAAACACTATGAGTGGTGTGAAATAGTTTTTTTTTATGTCATGTCGTATAATTTGTGTTAAAAAGATACAACATCATAAGTAAATTATTATATTTATGACGAATCCTCTAATGTGTCTTTTGTCCTAACAAAATTCTTTAATAGAATTACATAGATTGAAGTTCTTTAAAGTTATATCAAATAAATCTCCTAATATTCATATATTCAAATAAAATTCACTTACTTTAATGGTGTTAACTATTACATCTAGAGTTAATGAATTTTTGAAATTCAAACAAAGAACCCTTCTAATATTATTTTTAAACCTTTTGCAGGAAATTATTCAAGATTGGCATGTGAAATACAATTTGTTCGATCTATGGGATATTACCTTATTCAAATATACATTCCGTCTGGTTTGATTGTCATCATATCATGGGTATCATTTTGGTTGAACCGAAATGCTACACCGGCCCGAGTGGCTCTAGGTGTCACCACTGTATTGACGATGACGACGCTCATGTCATCTACTAATGCTGCTCTGCCCAAGATATCGTACGTCAAGTCCATCGACGTTTATTTGGGAACGTGCTTCGTCATGGTCTTCGCTAGTCTACTAGGTAATATTTTATTATGTTTACCTACTTAGCACTGCACGGCAATTTACTAAAACTACGTCGAATGTAAATGTTTTATCCTATGCGAATGTAAATGCAGAGCGATGGTTTCGTAAATAAATAAAAAAGCCGTAGTTATAGACGCAATTCTCTTATCTTTGCAGAATACGCCACCGTGGGTTATATGGCAAAGAGAATACAGATGAGAAAACAGAGATTTGTTGCTATTCAGAAAATAGCGTCCGAGAAGAAAATCCCCGTTGATTGTCCTCCAGTGGGTGACCCACACACGCTATCTAAAATGGGCACGCTTAGCAGATGCCCACCTGGACGACCATCGGTAAGATATTTATATTGTAATTTCAAGAAGTCTTCTTTGACATGTATGTGTTTCCAACATTTCAAATATTATTTTCAGGAGGTCCGGTTCAAAGTGCACGATCCAAAAGCTCATTCCAAAGGCGGAACCCTAGAGAATACTATTAACGGAGGTCGCAGTGGAGCAGAAGAAGAGAACCCAGGCCCGCCTCCGCACATTTTGCATCCTGGCAAGGTGAATATTAAAATAATTACCTAATTATTTGTTGTATTGTTTTTATTAAGCGATTCAAACTTTCAACTTCAACTGCGATTTTTATTGCTTTGCGATTATAATGTTTTCAAAGTTTTCCTAGGTGTGCTCAGCGGGTGTTTAATATTTTATCGATAAGTAGGTACTTCAAATATCAATTTTATAACGCCGAAAATAATTCTTTTTTGTTTCATTTTTTTTTCATAGAACAACTTTCTTTGTAAGATCGATTCTATTTTGTCTGAGTATGCTGAATAATGTTTCATTCAATTTTGTACTTCATAAAAGTCAGAATGATTAAAATATCAATATTTTAAACATTTTAAGAACTGTTGGTCTAGTGACGTAGACTACTGAGCGTGAGGTTCGAAGCCCAGGTCGGGCAGTGTTTCCATTAGAATTTTTCCTAGGAGCAGAGCCCGGTATCCGGATTTGCACCCAGATACCGGGGCTCCTATTACATGGTAGTTAAACATAACCGACGAAATGTGAATATTACTGCTCCGCCCTTTGGGGAATATAGACGTAATATTGTTATGATTTCAAATATACACCTATACATTAAATTGCTCCATCTGAAAATTACACGAAACCAAAATTAATGAAAAAAATTAGAAAGAGATAGAGAAAGTAGCATAGTAGAAGATATATATATACATACATAGGAGAAGCATGTAGAGAGAAGTCTCTTTCTTTCTCTTTCCGTTCCTTTAATCAAGCACGACAAGAAGCTTGTCAGGGCCAGTTTTAAAGATAAACAGAATTTCATGTAGATTTCCTAAAATATGTTGAAGACGCTCTCAAAACTCAAACTCACATTTAAAAAAAAAAACAATTGCCAAACTATATTATTCATAATAAAATTAGCCTCTATATTGTTCCCACTGCTGGGACACAGGCCTCCTCTCTTCGAAAGGGAGTACGCTATAACCTACAACGCGGACCCAATACGCGTTGGTAGATGTCACATGTCTTCGAATTACTGGTTCAAGGACATACAATGGAAGTAGAGCAGGTAGACAAGTTAGCTGAGAGAAATTAATAAGTTAATGAAGATAATAGATATTATTTTGGCCTTATCTGGGGCTGTAAATCAAAATAAATTTCAAGTAGATATTCGCGCAGGAGTGATTGATATTGATATGTCAAACGAAATAGCTGGACTGCTCATGACTGTTTTCACTTGTTTGCGAAAAGAGGTTTTCCTTCACCGTTTTGAGAGCAGTAGTGATGAAATAAGTCACACAAAGTAAAGCGCCTTTCTTGGTTTCTAACCTACGACCAACAACTCTCGTAAGTCGCGGCCATTACCACTGGGGCACCACTGACTGCTCATACTCGTAACTATTTAATCATTATCAGTTAATCTTTATAACTTAGACACTGACTATCTTTGAAGAACCCAATTAATATAAAGTTGATTTTGCATAATGACAGCTATCGGCGCATCAGTTCAAAACTAACCCTTTCTTGCCCCGTTATTTTATCTTTTTCGTCAAAAGTATACCGAGTTCCAAATTAAAAATTAATCGATCGGCGAGTTAAGACTTTTCCATACAAACTTTAACACCATTTAAACTTTGAAGGTAGTATTAAATAATAAAAAAATATATATTTACATAGGCGTATCGTGTTAAGTCTCAAGTTTTTATTAACACAATGAATAAGAAGATTTTTCATACAATTTCCAAAACCTTTTTAGTGCTTGCTTACAATATAAAAGGAAGCTTTGTGCAAAACTCGGTCCTGGTCTCAGTAGTTTCGGCTGTGCGCTGACAAGTCAGCCCATCAGTCAATTTCTCCTTTTATATATTTATTTAGAAATAATTATAGATAGATAAAACTGCTTGCTGCGATTCTTGTCCAAGGAATGAAAAATCGTTGTTCATTCGAAAGTTAAATAATCGGTTTACGACATACGATGGCGGAGTGATAAGTCTGGTAAAAACCTATTTTGGAATAAAATGATCGCAAATTGCAAGTAACCTCCTTGTTCACAACTCTTTTAAAGGACTAAATTAAAATTTTCAGCCAGTACCTACTGCCAGTTTTTATGACAGCTACAGACACACAGCCACAGACCCACAGACACACAGACACAAGAAGAAAATGGAACAAAACAACGCACGAGTGCACACCTGCGCGATTAGCATGGCCAAACTTTATGACTTGCGCTATGAATTGCTTTCTCACCCACCGTATTCGCCAGATTTAGCCCCTTGGGACTATTTTCTGTTTCCGAATTATAAAAAATGGCTTGGTAGGAAAAGATTTGGCTCCAACGAAGAGATCATGCACGAAACCAATGCCTATTTCGAAGGATTACCTAAGTCGTACTTTATGGAAGGGATCGAAAAGCTAGAGTAACGCTGGATGAAGTGTATTGAGTTACAAGGAAACTACGTTGAAAAATAAATAATAATAATTAAATAAAAT
This sequence comes from Apamea anceps, assembly GCA_951799955.1. Taxonomy (NCBI): domain Eukaryota; kingdom Metazoa; phylum Arthropoda; class Insecta; order Lepidoptera; family Noctuidae; genus Apamea; species Apamea anceps. The sequence goes on along the minus strand of OX637500.1, from coordinate 17,503,075 downwards.
TGACTACTTGTTTAATTTTTACCAGACTTATCACTCCGCTCTCGTATATACCCATATCGCTGATTTGTTTTTGGCCACGTTTTACCGTGCTGAGCGTTTGCAAGGTTATATTGTATATCGTAGACCCGACACACGGCTCAGCTTCAAACTTGTGTACTAGATTTGCTTAAATAATAACGCTTGCAAAAATTTGTATACTTAGAAAAGTGTTTTAATTTCCAGGACATAAGCAAACTGCTCGGAATGACTCCTTCGGACATCGACAAATACTCCCGCATAGTGTTTCCAGTCTGCTTCGTATGTTTTAACTTAATGTACTGGATCATTTATCTTCACGTTTCTGACGTCGTGGCTGACGATCTGGTTCTACTGGAAGAGGATAAATAGAGGGCGCTGTACATAATCCACTTATTTTCCCACAAATGCAAGTTAAATAATAATTTGAAACAAGTAATTAACTAAATTGTTCCCCTCGTTAGTAAAGATATTTATAGAAAACATCTTGATAGATTTTCTTTACAATAGGGATATAACTGATCTCAAAATTAATTTAGTAGATATTAACTAGATATACATTAAAAAAAAATTACGTAAAAAAATTGTAAATACATAAAAGACTCGAAAAATACGAATAATTACGGTCGATTTAGCTTAAGATCTACACTTTTTCTAAGAGTCTGAAGTAGAATCCAAACGACTGAAGTTTTGTGTCATTTAGATTTCACGTGAAACGACGTGTTCTTGCTATTGCGTTGGATACCAGGTTTAGAAATAAATTTTATATTTACCTATTTTATTTCTGGCAGTTGAACGCGAAGTATAATTATTTCATGTGTAAATATTATGCACACTTTAATGCAATGTAGTTAATTACAAAATATCTGTAGGTATTGATATTGGAAATTAAAGGTCTGTTCTTGTCGTTGATGAGAATCAGTAAATCGAGTGTGTCAATATACTCACCTACCTATGATATAAAAGCATTTACATTTAAAAGTTCCTAACGAAATGTGAGGAATAGTACGTAACGACCTTCGCCTGTATACATTGTAGGTACCTACAACTAGTAAAGTTTCAAATTATTATTATTTAAGAGTGGAAAATGAGTGGAATAATGAAATATCCATAGTAATACGAATCTGATGCTCAAATTTCTCAGCTTGAATTATTTAATTAGTTTTAGTAAAATTTTGTAATTATGTCATAAAATTAGTAATTCGTTTATTCTTTGCTAATATCGTTGTGACAATATCATTAGGAATTTTGTTTTTAACTGTAGTTGCAGACCATTCCAATGTCCTAAACAAACTATTTTTATTTAATAACGTAGTTATATTTTCTAACTTGTAAATGATTAATGAATGTTTTGAGCAATTGATTTTGCTTTACATCATCGAATGCGTGTTGAGTTTTGATATTAATATTCTTTAAGTTATTTGTTTAATATTAGTCATTATAAATCAATTAATTATTTTAACTTACTTATAAATAATTTACGTCAGAAATCAGCAGCATTCAATTATTCTTAGAACATATCCCTACGCTAATTGGAGCAGGTAAATATTCACCAATTACCATAAATTTATTCTTATTTCCATCATCATGTCGGAGCAAATCAGTTCCATTAGAGGCATGCTATCGCCAAATATTAACAATTCTAAAACCCAGCATGTAATACTCCCACTTTCGTCATAATATTGTACTTTTTCAAAACATCGACTATAATTGTCAATTAAAGCTTCATGTTTATTCTCTTCACCTCGTATTTGGAGCTCAGCAAAATAATTTTTCAATTAAATGGAATAATTCTGATTCACTATTGTTAATCGATTATTTTCGGTGCACCATCACGAATTTGTTTTTATATCTCCTTAATTCTAATAAAACAGTTAAAACACGCTTATTTTCTATTAAATCGACAATACTGTCTAAAAGCATTTGAAAGACTACAATATTACTTACTTTAATGTTATAGCAATCAATATAACGTAGGTCTCATTATTAAATCATTTTGATTTCATCTAACTTTAAATATTTTAATACATTTCATAAACTTTGAGTAGGTACCATAGATGCAACTTCATGGTTCGACAAGAACTCTAGTTGGCAAAATTATTTAAATGACTATTTTTGTTTAGTGTCAGCGGTCGTTCTAAATTTCCCCAATGGTGGATGTGAATAACTGTCTCGTCTATGATTCCGCAAATTCCTGATACTTGTTATGTGTAAGGCGGTATGCCAACTATAAGAGGGTAACCTTAATATATATATATAACTTCTAGTAGCTACTTATTTGTGAAATACCTCATTCCTTTAAAAAAAACGTACATATGCTAGCCCACCTGTTGACGCCGATTTACTGTCACTCGTAACAATTATTTGGTTTTCATCGTAAACCGTATTTACTATATAAGTAAAGACATAGTTTAGTCCTCGTATTTAAATAGTTTTACCTCTGAAAATATTTGCTATTTCTTTACTAGCCGCACAATAGTCCATGCAATGCTTTCCTAAATTAGTACAATTTAGATGAATTAGCTTTTTTTGCTCGCTAGTACTCTACTAAGCAGTAGTTGAAGCATAATTGAGCATTAGAAATGCGTTGTTAATGTGGGAATATTATTCGTGAGCGAGTCACTAGTAAAGTGATGGGTGCCGAATAAATGTTCCTATATTCACAACGTTAAATATTTTTTCCACCCTCGAATATCTGACAAGCAGGGCTCCTGTCTTCAGCTACGACTCACAATGGTTATGTTGTGCGTCATGGGTTCCTTAAGGTTTGAAATTATGGTACTTAGATAAAAAATATATCTATATATTTATTTTAAATGTTGGAAATAGATCAAAGTCAACACAGTAGGTACAGAACACCTAAAACGGTAATCAATTTATAAATGAATGAATAGCAATTGTACAATTTAATTTTAAACGAGAGTTATATGTATAATTAGAGAATATTGCTTAAGACTAACGCCGGTTTCTGAATTGAAAATTTGAAGTTGAGAAGTTGTCAAACTCTATTTTAGCATTTAAGGTGAGTTCTTCAATGTACCCCGAAAACTTTAAAATATCTTAGGTATGTTGCAAAGAATTTTAAAATTCGCGGGCTAAATTGAAGGAATAACTTTAAATAATTCGAATAAAGAATTTAACAAGTTCTTTACATCAAATTCTCAATTCAGGAAGCGTGTGTAGGAGATGCCAGTTACTCTGGTACATACAAGGCGTACTGCTGGTTTCTGTTGTTTTTAAGACAATTTTATACCGTCCCAGGTTACATCATACACATGCAAACACACCTACTTATTCAGCAGTCCTCCTTAAAAATCTTATGGAACCCTTACGTGGAGAATGAAGTTTACTTGTCTGATTTGCGTGGTATATATAGTTTGCTTACAACCGAAAAAGCAAGAAACCTTCAAGCTAGATTTATTTATCTTATGTTTTAAAATATCGAATGAGTGTGATGAATAAATAATAAACCAATTCTATTAGCATTTTAGGCATAATTTATGACGTGAACTCACTTTGATGTATCGAAATGTATTCTAATCAAAGCTTCATTGATTATTATAATTATTTAATTCCTTACATTGTGGTAGATAAATAAAAGTAGACTCTGTGCATTTGGATGACTCATTTTAGGCATAATATTGTACTGTATAGGTACATTTTTAGGTCGTAATGTACATAACATTATTTATGAATAAATTTATATAAACAGCACTCAAAATATAAGGCACCGTGTAATCTGTGTATTCACTTTTTTATTTCATTGCAATTTATTACGACTATGAAAGTCTGTTGTATTACTTAATAAAAGTTTTAGATTAAGTTAGGCTGCTGGAATAAAAAAATAATTAAGAGTAGGTTCTAAGACGCGACATCAGCCACGTCTCTCCGTAACGAAATTCTAAAATATTTGTCTAGTGACTAGCAACTAAGTTCAAGACAGATAGGTCGGTCTAAGGAAATGCATCTTAGATATATTGTCTTAAATTAATATAAATGTGTAGCTATGCACTTTCAAAAATAAATCACTTATACTACGGGATCCATTCAAGATGTCAGTGAAACCACATTTTAATTCAAGTTGAAATCAATATTAAAAAAATATTGAGTTGCATGTGTACACTAGTTCTTGTTGGTTTAAAGATAAATCGTTGGATACGAATGATTTACTGATGTATTAAATCGTTAGATAATACGTAAGAGTTGTATGTACTTAATGTAGTAAAACTATTCTGAATGTTAGAATCAGTAGGATTGTAAGTTAAATAAATCCCAGCTGTATTTATATATATACAACAAAACCATTTTTTAAATTGGAATTTGCTATTTTGTCGTATCAAGATACATAATATAATTGACTAGTATAAATTGGTTCAGCTCCAAAAACAAAATGAAATCGAGTACCTGATGAACAAAAATAATTATAACTAATGAAGTAAATAAATAACCGTCACACACGTGTCTCTATTAAGTCAAATAAATGCATAAGATATTAAAATAATCTTCCATAAAGAGTTTTCACCTCCAATCAAATAACTACTTACTAATAAATATTTTCTATTATGTCAACATTGTTAAAACATTAGTTTCGAACCTAAAAATATATCAAGATGGCGCACGTTTTGTTACGAGTGGGGTTCAACCTATTTTCGACACACGAGTGCAGAAAACATTGTTATCAGTGACAATTTATACTAGTCTGAAACTTTTCTTTTCAACTAACTAAAAAAAATTCTGTGCTTTTCTTGTTTACTTCAATGATTATCAATTTCCTTTTCTTCCTACATTCAAACTAAAGATGAAAAGACTTTACACTCTGTACCTACATTTTAACCACTAAACCTTCTTGTGCACTCTCTTTTCTCTCTTCGTCTATATTTTGCGGATTCATAAACAAAATAATCGGTTATTCAGATTTTTATACGTGCTAATCAAAATCTATTTTGTATCTTGATCCATTCACGTTTAATAGAATCTATCAAACGTGAATGGATCAAATAACTTGGTAAAAGTAAAGTAAAAGTAAATTATTTGAATACTCTGGGTATTTTTTGAGAAAATCAGTTTTTTGCGTCTCCTGTAAAGTGTGTAAAAAACACTGATTATGGAAAGGGCAGCGACGAGATGCATTGTAGTAATGTTACGAGTACCATGTCTCAGAAAGGTAAACATTAATTTATTTTAAATTCTAGCATAGACCGAAAATACTATTAAAGGGTCCTTGAATGGTTACGAGACCCTATGTATTTATGTAGTATTGAGGTAGGACACAAGGTTTTCCTTGCGAGGAAATTAGCATAATAATGATGTACCTCATTGCAGCAGTGAAAGTCTTTTTATCTATAGACATTATTTTGAGAGTATTTACGATTGTAATAGTTTTATAATAATATTGCAAATATATAAAATACGACACCAAGAATGCCTACCAAGCTGTCAATCACAATATATTTATATTTATTATATTAAAATAGCATGAGCCTAGTTATTTATTAGGTAGGTACATAAACTAGCAGCAGCAGCTAGCTAGCAGTTTACACAGATCAAAATTAATAAGATGCTTTATCCACTATAACGAATTGACATACAGGATGAGTTTTTAAACTTACCTACTGGATGGCTATGATAAAATAATAAAAGAGATTCACAAGTAGGATTATTTAAGATCTAAGAAATTACACCAGCGTTTTTATTATCTTTCACGAAGTTCTATTTAAGAACTAAAACATTGTTTCAAACAATGCTTTGTTTGTCAAAAACTCACCCTGTATCATAAAAAATAAGGGAAATACGCATCAACTATATAACAACAATGCCGGTTATAGAGGTCATGAAATATTTTTATCCAAAAAACAAAACAGGACGTTTTAATATTAATTACCCAGTAAACGATTAAATGGACTCCGATGACTTACTGGGCTGAGAAAAAAACTAAACAGTGGCATTTAATACATTACTGCCTCTATCTTTGTTATAAAATATTTTTTGTAACCAACGTTTGCAGTATTTTTGACAATTGCCAGCAACTGGTAAACTAATTTTACAAACAGAATATAATTATATCTTTTGAAACAATTTTGTTTACCTTACAGTTTTTACAAAGATGTGCTTTAATGATACAATTTTGTTTTGAAACAAAAAAACAACATCAATTTCCGTTAGAACATAATTTAAGTATAATATAAATTTTGTAATAAAGTTGTATTACGTAATGTAAATTATAAACAATAATATAATAATAATATAACGCATTGCAATAATTATGCCCCTTTATTAATAGAATGCATTAAAAGATGCACCCTAACCATTTACATTAAATAGATTTTCTGAAGAGACGCTAGATAACCTTTGAAAGTTGTTACAGAATTGAATGATAAAATCGAACGCACGTGTCTTAGATATTATAGAGTTTTTTAAATAGATTTACAATAGTTATAAATACCTATAAATAACCACAAGTTCAAGAATGGAGGAAATAGACGAAATTTGTATATAAAATGTATTATTTTAAAATTGTTTTTCGTGTGAGTGCTATACTTCAAACAATACGTATTTTTAGATAGACTTAACATCTCCATGCTATTCTCATAAAACGGCAAAACATCTGCCTTCATAGACGAGTTAAGTCGCCATTGCCACTGATTAAAAACATAATATTATTCACAAATTCCGTGAAAACACTTTTAATTACAAAAAATATATTGTTAACTATTGTCTAATTTATTCATATTTATTTTTCATAGCAGTGGAAATTGTCTTAATTTAGGAGCTAAATTAATTTCTTCGTGTACCTACATTATACATTTTAAGTTAACTTCCAAATCTAGTTATTTTTAAAAGTAAAATGATAAGTACAACGCTTTTGGCATATTTCCTAGCATATTCCAAGATTCATAGTGAATTTTTGGCTGTGCACTGCAGATGTAGAAGTTAAGTAAGTAGGGTTCGTTTAGTTGATATTATTCACATAGGTACCAATGCCAGTTCTCAATAAGCTAGAGTATAATTATATAACCCGTAATATTGACAGTATTTACAAAGAAAGAAAAGAATAAAATAGAGTAGTTGGTATTTATATGTATTACCTATTTTATATGTATTACACATGAAAAAGTATATTTTATCACTATTTAATAACACAGTATATCCTTATATTTATCCACAAACCAAATGGCTCTTAGAAAATTACCAACAAAGAAATCAGACACAAATGATAATGTAAACGGTAGCCCAGGCCCATAAAGCTAAAAAAAGCCCATAATTCTCATTAACTAACACAGGCTTTATTTTATGTGGTTCAATTTTTTTGATAGGTGCTTTTGCCTACCAAATATGTTTATGTAGGTATAAAATAATGAATACGGACGTTTATATAAACGTTAATAATTGACTATGTTGATTTTACTCAAAATCATTGTCATTCCTTCCTACCATGTCTGAGATTACCTTCCTACCATTTTAAATTAGCTATCAGATATTTAAAAAAATAGGATTAAACGATAAATATTTAAGTTAATGTAACTCATAACTTTCTCCGATTTCTTCCATTTTTACTGAAAGTTCTTCCCAAAACTTAATCGCCTTCAATAAAATACTTCCGCACATTTTAACAACTTCATTAATTTAATATAATAACAAATAATTATAATAAACTAGTATCTAGTAATGTTAACTGTATTGCTCACACCTAACCTAAGGATATTATATTGGAGAAATCATCTAGTCTCGGACTTATTGCACATTACCAACACTACTTACCTACTTCCAGATTAATTAATATGTAATGAGTAAGGCTGCACTTTTGCTTTGAAAGAAAAAACTGAATATAAATTAAAATTAACAATCGCATCACGGAAACAATTTATATCCATGAATCGTTTTTTTTACTTAACATTTTGGCAAGTTTCTAGAAATACTACCCATATAGGAAAAAGGAAATATAGGTAGAACAAATAGATGATTTTACAGAAATAGAGTGTGATCATTATGTAATCGTAGAATAAATAAAATAGAAAAAAAATAAGAATTACAAAAATGAGAATGCTGTTAAAATGACAGATTTGATAAGTGTTAATCAAGTAACATTAATGTGAACGATTAAAGTAAATGGTTGTTTGTTTTGGATTGGAAGCTTGAATTATGACCGAACTACGTTTCTGTTGGTAGGAAATGAACATTATGATATTTCTGCTGTTTCGACTTACTATTGACTGTCACACATATGTATTATGTTTGTTAATAAATAACTAGTATTCCTTTGACACTCTTTATGAGCGCATAGAGACATACTCGTATTAGTAATTATTTACGTTTTCTTATTGTCCTGTAGACTATTTAATTTTAAGTGGCTAATCAGGTTTCATTATAATTTGCAAAACTATTGTTATTTGTGTACTTATGAACGATTATTAATATGTAAAATGATAATGAAAAATAAAAACCATTTTTTAAATAACTGGACTCTTTTTTTTCTCTGTAATCCTTTGGTCAAATCAAAGGATCGTCAACAAGAGTGGAGCTCTAGTACAGACACGTTATGTAAGACAAAAAAATATGGAGTGAAATCCCAAACAAAAAACTTAAAATTAAAAGTAAAGTAAATAATTTGACCATCTTCGGGGTACCTACACCATAAACAGGGTAAGTTATTTCCAAATAATAATAATAAGCAAGCAACACCAACGACAACGTCAACGTCTCTTTTGTCGTCTCTTCATAATTTTCTAATAGATAATTTTTAGAAGCAGTTTTTATATTCATATATATAAAAAAACAAAATTATTAAAATATACCTAATTTTAAATACAATGAACAACATAGACTTGAATCAGAAACTGCCGATTCAGAGGTGACATCTGTCATGTCACCTCCGATGAAAACGTGAAAAATGACGACAAAAATATATTGAAGAAGATGTTAACGAGATCAGCAACTCGCCGTGCACGCCTACCACCTCTGGAGTCGTCGCTCAGCCCTGCCCCGCCGCCGCCGGAATCCAACCGCTGCTGTGACACCGGCCGTAGCAGTTGCGTCGAGCTCGAGCGACCAATATTTTTCCCCGCCGATGTCGCCAACACCTGTACGTCGGCAGGGGAGAGGCCGGCCACCGAGGAGCTTGGGATTTAGGGGCCATCCGGCCCCGAGCCGGGTCCCCGCTGCAGGTGGTTGTGTGCAGCGCATGAGATAGACTCAGTCTATGAACGAGAACGTCATGCGCGCATACTACGGGTCTACAGAGGGGGGAGAACTAACCTCACTGCGTACCGTGATAGGTTGCTGTCTCTGTTCCAGGAACTGGAACCAACCGTCAACGTCTCGGCCCAACGACTGTCGGATCAGGTGCGGGTCATTCAACGCAATCACAGGTTGAACGACATCGCACTTGAAAGGCTGCGCTCAAAGGCACTGAACAACCAAATCGTCTCGACTCAGGCACAAACCGCGGCACAAGCGTCAACTATTGATGCCATCCCGCCGCGGTCCAATCATGTTGAAGAAGATGATGATGATGATAGGATTGACACAGTAAGTAGCCAGTGCAACGTCCGACTGAGGAGCGCACTGGAGGATGCGTTTCGCGAGTATAGATCCACTCCAACCGAACTTAAACCCTGAATACCACGGCTACCTATGAACAAACAAAATAGGGCGCTGATGTATGCCTTGGACTCGCAGCTTAAGAATTTCTTCGAGAGCAGCGAGGATCTCGTTGATACACACACACTCGATGTTGTATTGCGCGGCTGTGGCAGCATGTCGTTTAGCTAACGTCAAGTTTCCAAATTGTGACGCAGCTACTCGACCAAAACCAGCCGTACCAGCCTGGCGATACAGGATCGAGCGTCGTATCGATGGGGCCAGGGTACTTATCGGTAAACTATACTGCTTCAGGGAGGGCAATACACGACCACGAGTGATGCGCTTTGTAAGACAGGCATTTTTCGGGGACTGGAATCAGCCCTCGGGAATATATGTCCAATGTCACAGAGCGCATCGACTTCCTGAAGCAGAAAGTTTGTGCATGGGCGAGTCGTATTCGGCGGTATAAGCGGCGGGTTGATATCGGTACACGCAGAATCGCATGTTCCAGAGCGATGAGAGGTGGGTTTGGGAGTGACCTAACCAAAACGTGACGGACGTATGCCGCCCGGATGATGCCACCACGACTGCATTCTGGCGCAGCATCTGGTCGGTGCCCGTCTGTCACGCTGAGGGTGGCTGGATGCGCGATATCGAGCGAGTGTCTGGAAGTATACCAGTCATAATTACGTCATTAGACATAGCCAGAGCAGTCCGTCCGTTACCGAATTGGAAATCACCGGGACCAGACGGACTAACTTTTGGTTAAAATGGCTAATTAGTTTACACACTTGCCTGGCATCTCAGTTCCAGTCATCAGAGTTTAGGTCGCTACCACAGTTTCTGACAACAGGCGTTACCCACCTACTCCATAAGTCAGGTAGTCCCGCGGAACCCAAGAATTATTAGACAATAACGAACATTCATAAAAATAAAGGAGGTAGACGCAGAAACTTCCGACCGCGGTATTCAGTCAGCTGTCTTGCCGCAGCGAGTGGCCGAGTGCGGCCCCTCGCCTCGCGTCGTAACCGCCACCGCAGGCGTCCGCGCCGAAGCCGCGAGCCCACCGTGCGCCGCTAGCTCAACTACTTCGAGGAAGAAGGCTGTGACGTCACCGCACCGACGAACACACACACCACAGTGGCACCGACCGAGCCTATTGTACATCAGCCGGTGCAAAACAATAATAATGATGACAGATGGGAAAAAGTTTCATACCGCAAAAAGCGAAATCTAAGCTACCGATACCTGGGCACCGCTGGTACCGCCAGGGAAAATGAAGGGAATTTCAAAGCTGCAATAAAAACGGTGCCAATCTTCATTACTAAAGTGCATAAAGACACGACGGAGAATGATATTGCTGATTATGTGTATGATAAAACGGGCGAGGTGATCACGCTTGAAAGGATATCGTTTAAATATCCTAAAGAACATACCGCATACAAATTCTTTGTTTCTGAAACTAAAATGGAGAAGTTTCTTGACAGCAAACTATGGCCCAAGGGAATTATTTTTAGGATTCGTTAATTTTAAAGTGAGAAATTACACGAACGTTGCAAACAGCGGTACTCTGAACGTTAGAATTTTATTGGTCAAGTCGAGAAGATTATATCGGCCAAATGGGCGCCGTCACAATTGATTGTGCATTGCATTGTTTTATGGCATTTTTCATCACTTCGGCGAGAACTTCGGGCGACAGATTCTCGCACTCGTGTCGAATGTGGTCCTTGAGGGCTTCCAGAGCCTCGGGCTTGTTCACGTGAGCCTCGGGCTTGTTCACGTGAGCCTCGGGCTTGTTCACGTGAGCCTCGGGCTTGTTCACGTGAGTCTCGGGCTTGTTCACGTGAGTCTCGGGCTTGTTCACGTGAGTCTCGGGCTTGTTCACGTAAACACGGGACTAAAAAAGACGGGACTAAAAAAGACCCCACAAAAAAAGTCTGGAACGCTTAAATCGGGCGATCTTGCGGGCCAGTGCAAATCGCCAAAACGAGAGATGAGGCGACCCGGGAACGCTGCCTTCAGAATATCAGTTGTGGCTCGCGCAGTGCGTGCCGTTGCTCCGTCCTGTTGGAACCACATGTCCCTCAGTCCTAATTCGTCTAATTGCAGCAGAAAAAACTCTGTCAACATGGCCCTATAGCGCGCACCGTCTAACAGCAACAGCGGCGATATTCTCGGCAGAACGGGCGTTCCGAGGCCGGCCACTCTTGGCAACGTCTCGTGTGGTCCCATACTCTTCAAGGTTGGTGGCCAAACGGCGCAGTGTTTGCGCAGTCGGTGTCGGACGGCCGGGGAATCGGCGACGGAATTCGCGCTGCGCCAACACCACAGACGAATTGTTACGCAAAAAAATAGACACGATTATTCCGCGTTCTTGGGGAGTGTATCGCTCCATGGCTTGTTCACTTGTATTTTGCATCTCTCTAGTTCACAAATGTCAAAACAGATTTGACATTGGCGGCCATTTGCAAAAATGAGAGCATCTTCCAATAGGGTGATTTCTTTTGGCCCACCTTGTATAACCTATTAAGCTACAATTGTAAGAGTGTAAAACGCTCGATGGAGAGTGTCAGGCAACTATGTAGCACGTTAGACATAGTGATCCAGCCAACGTCTCGAGCCATTCGCATCGCTTTCAACATCAGCACATAATAACTCAGATTCCCTACAAAAAGAAACCAATTCAATATAAAATTGTTCATTGGGATTCGAATTAAAGTCTCCGAGTAGAAAAGCAGTTTCGATATCGTTATCATTAATTATAGCATTCACCAGGCTGAGGCAGTCCGTAAAATCCGTTAAGTTCGCACTATTATCCGTCGGCATGTATACACTGAATACTAGAAATGACTTTGATTACATGCATACTTTAATTGCACACACTCGTGGGTTATCGCACTGCACTACCAAATTATTAGAAATTGAAATATGGGATTTTCAGGTGTCATGGCATTTTTTTCTATGAAGCTTTCATGTCATTCTAAAAAAATTAGGTTACACTAAATTAAAAAGTAATTTGTTAATAAATTGTTAAAACGTCCATTATATGTGAATGTGAGGTGAATCGCAGGATTCGAGGGAAGCGTTCTACAAAACCCATATAATCACACTGATTTTACCCGCAAAATTACACCGTGTTTTCGGTCCACCGTACCGTGACTACAACAATGACGACGACGAACCTCTGTCAGACGTCCCGATATCAGGAGTCAGGATCTTCTACGTCGTTAACGGAGACGTGTTAGATTGGAAGATTGTAGCAGCTTTGCTGACTGCGTTCGTAGTCGGTACGGTACCCAAACATTTTATTAGGTTTATTTAGTCGGCAATGTGTTAAGACGTTCAGTCTAATATTAGAACAGCTCATCATGCCTTCATATTTGGTGGAGGCGCCTAAGATTTATTTAAGGAATTAGGGCGTATGTGTAGAGCCAATACTACACAAGTTTAAAGTCGAAGTCGTTTGTACGAAAAAGCGATACCCCATACGATTATACGAGTACATATAATATAAGAAACGAGACCGCTCACATATCAAGCAGCGTGAAATCAACGAAGCTAAGTGGTGCTGAGCAAAGATTGCACAATGTCTAACGCCGTACACTTTTCAGGCACTGGTGCAAATTGCTTCGACGAATTTCTCGTCCAATTTAGACTCGTTGCAGTCATACATCAATGGCTTGAAAGCAATCAAGCACTCAAATTAGGAGCATACTCGCAAGGTCCCGCACTTGCATATTTTAAGCTCATACGAGTATATAAAGAAAACCGATTTTAAATCGAGTTGTGACCTTGTGAGAGCGGAATTTCCAAAGTCTTATGTTGAAAAATTTTATAGTACGCAACATGGAATCAATGAAGACGTAATGGCATTCTTTTATACATTGTCAGACCTTGCTTTAAAAGTAAATATTACGGACGAGACATTTTTTTTTTTTTAAAGAGGGTTATCTTATCAGATTATAAATTAAAATTGGACAAAATTGTATATGTCTAAAGCGGAGCTACGAGCTACCCTGGACCAAATTAAGGTAATTTTCGGAAAAAATCGACTTGAAGGGTAATCTACCAGTAATACCTCCCGAAAGGTATTTTAAACAAAGTAAGGATGGAGCATTCTCTATCTATAGAAAACCAAAGGTCCCCAAGGGCTTCAACCCCTCCACGTTCATCCGGGGAGCATAGGGTTGAAGAATCCTTAGATACCCCCCTAGGTATAATTTGCGACTAAGGTACCCCTTTACAAATAGAAATTTTCGTTCACCCATTGTCATTGTTCATGAATGATGACTGGGAGTTGCAGGCTGTGTTCGGAGATGAACAACTCTAACCAAAGAGAACAAAACGAGTATATTCGATCCTTTTATTAACATAGAGCCAACCAGGCCTACACCGCGCTGATAGACACCGAGGCATCAATTTCGTGTACATCAGAGCAGCTGATGTTGGAGCTGTAGCTTGAGCATACCAACGACAAGGTAAATTTTAAAGTTCATTTTCCGGTTCGTGTTTAAAAAAAGTCGTGGGAGAAACAAAGATTAGCCAGCCTCATTATGGACTCATGCGTATTTGTAATAACAGTTTCGTGGTCATTAAAGACATTAACCAGAAACTGAGTCCTCAGTCAGGATTTATTCTACGAGTATAAATGCGATGCAGTCATTTTTACTCAATTCTGAAACAACACTTCATCTAGTGTCACTTAAACTCTTTGGCTAAATTTTTAACATCCAAACACTCTCACACTTCAGTAATTTGAATATTACTTAATTTGAATATTACTAAACACATCTATACTCTTTACACCTAACTTTTCTATTCAACAGGAAAACTAAAGGAATACTTTTACGTAACTTTACTAACTTTTCAGCTTATAAATATGTCTCGTCGTATTAAGTTTGAATTTTTAAACAAAACTGAACTTGAATATGAAGTCAAAATTAGACTTGAGGAACCAGCAAATACAGTTTTATTGTTGAAAAAACAAATACATCGTTTAGCTTCAGCTATACCATCGAAAGAAATTTTAATTTCTCCAATACCTATTGATGACGACTTATCTCAAATAGATTATACTCTGAATTACTTATATAGTAAAATAGAGAAACTCTCACAGGGTGATTTGAAATACTCTCGCTTAAACGAATCATATCTTATTTCACAGGTTGGAACGCATACACATAGACTTGAACCCTGACTATAAACCTACAACCGACTCTTTAAAAACAAAAGAGACGCTTGACAAAAGTTTTAAAACTTTTTTTTCTGATACGACTTCAAAGAATCCTCTTCAACTAACTCCTCCTCCTCCTCTCGCTGCTCTTTCCCCTCCTCTTCCTATTCCAACTGCTCCAAATCTTAATTTATTCAAGGATCTGAAACGATATACCTTTAATGGAAAATCTTACCCTAGATCTTTTCTACAAACTTGACAAATACGGCCTAGCTCGGAGTATACACCTAAAATTTATTAATCACTCAAGCTTACGAAATTTTTACCGAGAATGTTTGTTTAGATTCAAACCAAACTTAACATGGGAAGAGATTTCGTTATTACTAATTTAAGACTTTGGTGGTTTTGACTATGATTATAAACTATTAGAAGCCATAAAAGTCGTACCCAAGGTCGTGACGAATCAATTATTATTTATATTTTAATTATCTCGGGAACGTTCTCTCGCCTTTCCAAAAAACTTTCTGAAACAGAACAGTTGGAAAATTATTTTGAGAAATATAAGGCCATGCTATTCAGTATTCGTTGCATTAAAGGATACCGACTCTCATCGATTCACTTTTGGCTACTAGCCAAAATTATGAAAGATTCTTGGACCGAGACCGACCAATGTGAAAGCCCTTGGTTATCTCCAGTATTTATTGCTCCAAAGGAGGTGAATGGCGTTTTTGCGTAGATAGCAGGAAGCTAAACGCAGTTACGAAACGAGTCTACCACTTATAACGAAATTTTAGACAACCTCGGTAATGCTAAATACCTATCAAGTACTCGTATTGACATTACGAAAGCATTCTGGGAAATTCCTCTAAATCCTTCTGATAAGGACTGCCTTATATGTACCTTGAAGAGGTATATTCAGATTCAAAGTAATGTCCTTTGGACTTACCAATTCACCTGCTACTCAACAAAGACTAATGGACATTCTGTTTACTCCAGAATTCGAAAACAAGGTGTTCTGCTACTTAGACGATATTGTCATTATTAGCGAAACTTTTGATGAACATATATCGCTTCCCACGAAGGAAAGTTCATGAAATACTTTATTTCGCTAATTTAACCATTAACTTTGAAAAAAGTCATTTTTTCAGGAAGGAATTGAAATACCTTCGTTGTGGACGAACATGGCTTACAAGGCCATTCTTAACTACCCAATACCTACCTGCAGAAAAGAAGTACGAAGATTCATCGGCATCTGCAGCTGGTTTCGAAGATATATTCCAAACTTCAGTACTATGGCTACTCCACTCAACAAACTAACCTGCTCTTGAAAGAATGTTCCGAATTTCGTACGGAACACAGAAGCGGTCGCAGCCTGTCAAAAGCTTAAGGAATCCCAGCCCCATGATGTCACTAAGTCGTCATAACCTTGCGTTAAGTTGAGAGCTGTGTCTGTGTACTGATTGTGGATAAATAACGTAGCCGTTGTCGTGAAAGACAGTCAAAACAGCACCTAACAGTAACGGAATGCTTGTTCTGACCTGCAGGAATGAATGAAAATAAATGTGAGTATGTACATTACGTTACAAATATCAAATACCCTCGTATGTTAAGATCACGATGACAAAACAATCAAAAATAATATTGTCATAAGTGAACGTGTATCTATGAAAAGAGAAAGACAGGAAGAAAGAATTTCAAGTCAATTTCAAAAATTGCTTTTCGTTATTTTTCAAACTAATGCAAGAAAATGATGAAGCGAGGTCGTTTCATTACTATAAAAAACCAATGGACGAAATTAATATCAATCCAGGATTATAAGTTGTTGAGATAACGACACTAAGAGAACTTCTTAATACTAACAAAAAAAAAAAAAAATTGCATTTACGGCCTCAGATTTTTCATTACGATAATTTCATCGAAAAGTTTATTGCAAATGACAAGTGTAGTTTATTGAAATAATTGCACTTACAAGGGAGTTGATATGTCCCTAGGCATTAGGGTTACATCACATAAGAATCCCGAGCAAGTAGCTCAAGTCAAATAAATCTATTAATACCTAATGGACTATTTAGAAACCACGGAAATGCCATCGCCTTTATTGATGGAACATAGTCGTCAACTACGCATTCTGTACATTAAGTTACATTGAACAAAAATAATTGCTGGGAAACAACTTTTATTGTTGATGTGAAAAGCTGTTTGCGATAGTGCGCAATATAACGCACGCAGATTTTCTTGCACCATTTTAAAGAAAATCTATTCCATCTTCGGTGCTTGGGAGCCAAAAAAAATGTCGATTTAGCTAATCTCGGTAATGGGCTTAGAGATCAAAAATGTAAAAGAATTGTCATTGCCAAAGTGACATTTCAGGGGTAATCGAGAAGCTTTTGAAATCACGCTTAGAATTAAATATATTATAGCCTAAGGTTTCGTCGGTAAAGTAATGAAAATAAATGATTCTTATGAACAACTTACTCATGTTTATTTATCTTAATCTATATACATAAAAATGAATCCCTATTTCCCTTGGTCACGTCATAACTTGAGGACAACTTATAATTTACTGTCCACTGCAGAAATGCCCAAAATCTATAGACATAGCAGTGCGTTGTGTCTTTAAGTGTTGATAAAATATCCTTTTTGGTTGACGGTCAATTTTATTATGCGTAAACATGATTTTACGCGACAATAAAATAAACAAAAACTTAAAATACAACAAAGAAAAACTTAACAAAAAATAAAAACTCACGAAGGTCACACAAAATCACGAAGGTCACACAAAATCACGAAGGTCACACAAAATCACGAAGGTCACACAAAATCACGAAGGTCACACAAAATCACGAAGGTCACACAAAATCACGAAGGTCACACAAAATCACGAAATCTTCAGAAACCGAGACTCCGAATTACCAAAACAAACTGGCGCCCAGTAGGTACTATAGAGGCTTGTCTGCCGAAGACGACCTCATATGATGTATGATGATGTATGGTGATATTTTAGCGCGGGTTACATTCGAACGTTCAAGCTAGGTGTCAACTATTTAATATTAGGATTTTTGTTTAGAACAATCAGTGGTAATTTAGACAGAAACATGTAAAGACGTGCTTACAATATAATCTTAAGGAGTCGTACCGTCGTTTGATTCCTCTCGTTACCTCAAAGGGCTCTTCTAGCCTTCTATAAGTGGTGGAGGCGTCCAAGATCATATTTCGGAATTTGTATACAAGTTTAAAGTCACAAAATTATATAGGTTTTGTTTCAGCACACGGTGAACCAAAAAGCGTTACCCGGTACTAGTATACGGGCATATTATAAGAAGCGAGACCAATCACATATCAAGCTGCGTGTAATCGACGCCGAAGTTAGTAGTGCTAAGCAAAATTGCACCATGTCTAAACGCCGTACATTTTTCAGGCGCTGGTGCAAATTGCTTCGACGAATTTCTCGTCCAATAGACAAGTTGCAGCCATAAATCAATGGCCCGAAAGTAGCCTAGCGCTTATATTAGGAGCATACTTACAACGTCCCGCACTTGCGTACTTTAAACTAATATATAAAGAAAACCTAGATTTTAAATCCATTTGCCGAATTTCCGACCAGTGTCGATTATGTAGAAAAATTCGAGTCAATGAAGACGAGTCAATGAAGATGTATTGGCATACTTTTATACGTTGGCAGACCTGGCTTTAAAAGCTAATATTAGAGACGAGAAAATTTTCATTAAAATTTTTTTAAAGGGGGTGTAATCAGATTATAAATTAAAATTAGGGACAAAATTATATACCTCGAAAGCGGAACCCAGACACTCGACCTGAAGGGATTAATCTACCAATAACAACCCCGAAAGGAATTTTATCAAAGTGAGGATTGAACATCCTCTATCAATTAAAAACCAAAGGTCCCAAGGGTTTCAAGACCCTCAAGCCCCGTGCCGTCACCTTCTTCGACAACCCCTCCACGCTCAGCTGGGGGGAACGTAGGGATGAACGTAGGGATGAAGAGTCCTACCATACCCCGAGATACAATTTGCGTCCAAGGTATCCTTTTACAAACAGATATATGTAATCGTTCACCCACACAATTTGCGTCCAAGGTATCCTTTTACAAACAGATATAATCGTTCACCCATTGCCCCTAGGCTCAAGTAACCCACAGCCGCCCAGACGCCCAAACGACCAAGGACACAAACAATGAATGATGACCGGGAGTTACAGGCTGTGTCTGGAGAGGAAAAACTCCCACCTAAGAGTAACGTAACGGCTGTATTCGGTCCTTTATTAGTATGAGTATTGCCAATCAGGCATACACCGCGTTGATAGACACAAGGGCATCAATTTCATGTATATCAGAACAGCTGTTGCTAGAACTAAAGCTCGAGCTTACTTCTGATAAGACAAAACATTTTGTAAGATCTTAGCGCCTTCCGAGAGGAACTTCTTTGTCTGACACGTGGGCAGCCCATTCCCAAGAAAAGTCGTTTAGCCATTTTGTCGCCAGAACTCAGAAACGGAGTTTTACATGTCGCAGGGAGAACTTCTGCTGTTTCCGATACGCAGCCCATTATTATAGATGGCAAGGAGCCAGCAGTACGTCTTCTGATCAGCCATTATCACGTCAAGTTTGCCCACGTCAATACAGAAACTGTAATTAATGAACTGCGGCAGTTGTACTGGATTCACGGTTTGAGGAACGCCGTGTGGTCAGTGGTCCATTGATGTCAGTTGTGCAAGCTGCTGAAAAGCACAACCTTGCAACCACCCATGGGAGATCTACCAGAGGCGAGACTCGCCCATCATCGACGTGCCTTCACCTATACAGGTGTGGATTATTTCGGCCCCGTATTAATTTCTATTGGACGCAGGCGGGAGAAGCGATGGGTCGCCGTATTTACGTGCATGGTGACCAGAGCTATCCACCTCGAGATTGATTGTAGCCAGCTTATCCGCAGAATCTGCCATTATGTGCTTGCGACGTTTCATCGCTCGACGTGGTACGCCCAGCGAAATATTCTCCGACAACGGGACGTCGTTTGTGGGAGCAAACCGACAGCTAAAAGCTCTTTATGAGGCCGCGCTGAAGGTAACACTGAGAGAGCAGGCTCCAAGAGAAGAGGTTCTGGCAACTTTGCTGGTAAGCCGAGGCAGTGGTAAACTCACGCCCACTGACGCACATCTCCCCCGAAAGCAAGTACCCGGAGGCGCTTACCCCCAACCATTTTTTGCTGGGATACTCATCGGGCCGTCCATTCCCAACTACAGACCTGACGGATGCCGCACTGATTGGCCGGAGCAGCTGGAGAAGGGCACTCAGGCTGTGTGATCACTTTTGGCGTCGTTGGGTCACCGAATATCTACCCGCTTTGGCGCCCCGTCGCGTGCCGGGAGTAGATGTCGCCGTCAAGGTCGGGAACCCGGTTCTCATCGGTGACGGGAACTTGCCGAGGGGAACCTGGCCACGAGGCGTGATCGCTGCTCTGCACCCGGGCCGTGATGGTGTGGTACGGATGGTGGATGTTCGGACCTAAGCGGGCATTTTGAGGCGACCATTAAGGAAAGTCGTTCTTCTTTAAAAAAGGGGAGCATGTGGTCGATTGAAGCCTTTTTTAAATTGTTTATGTTTTTGTTTATTTTATCTATTTTTGATATTCTTTTGGTTGGTGACTGGTCAATTAAATGGCTTGGCGGAACAATGGAAATTTTCTTTATAAAACTAGAAAAGTTATTATTACCCATTCAGTAATAACATTATTTAAAATTGGCAATACCTTTTGTTTGCATTTTTGATCTCGAATTCCATTTCGCGGTTTACAAAATTACAAGTACTTCACCAAAGATATAATTCAGGAGCCTTAAAGTTCAAGTAACAATATTTGGAAGCGCACTAAATGTACATCAGCCCCATAAAACCTTTTTAAATTTTTAGAGAATCGGTTAGAAAGAGAGCACGTCTTTAAAATCCGGGTTGTTAATATCATATTTGCTCGAACAAAATCGAATATTAACAGCAATGGCAACTGCTCAAGTTTAATGATAAAATAAAAACGAATTAAAGTTTTATTTAAAAAAGCCAAAGTTTTATTTAAAAAAGCCAAAGTTTTATTTAAAAAAGCCAATAAACATCACTCAATATATCTGGAAAGTACGAATGATACTTGGAATGAGGAGCTCAACCAAGACGTCAAAATATTTCGAAATCTCTATTAAACCTCCCATATACCAACCACCCTTCCCTTACCACCCTACGACATGTTGTTACCGCCCTCAATTGATTAGCCTTTAGCTTAGTTGCGTTTCACCCTTCTACTCGTATACAAAAAACTGGCATATTCGCTATTCCTTCAATTAATCTAAGTAAGACAACATCATATAAAAAAGAGGATAGCATAATCAGCCTATATTTTTTCCACTACCGGGACACATGGAACATTTCCTTCACCGTTTTGAGAGCAGTAGTGGTGATGAAATTATTTACAAAAAGTTTGAAAAAACTTTACAAAAAGTTTGGAAAATTTTACAAAAAGTAAAGTGCCTGCTTGAGTTCGAACCCACGACCTAAAACTTTTAAGTCGGAGGCCGTTACCATCGGGCCAGCAATACTCCAAAAGCAGAATGCATACGCTAAATTCGACTTGATATATTGGAGCCCCTGTGGCCTAATGGATAAGGCATCGGCCTCCTAAGCCGAGGATTGTGGGTTCGAATCCCGCCAGGGGTGAGTCGTATTACTAAATACGAATTTTCGCTTTTTTGTTTATCTTGTCAATATTTCAGCATAAGAATTTATAAAACAAAAGTGAAATGATGATGTCCAAGTGATTTTAGTTTATAAGGACATCCACAAACTACGTGATCTATATATATAAAAATGAATCCCTAGAACAACTTTATCGATTAAATCCATCTTTTTTTTTTAAAGTTTCCTAATACTTTGTAGAAGGTTCTTATGGAAAAAAAATTAAGAAAGTTGCTTCACGCGGACGAAGTCGCGGGCAAAAGCTAGTTTTAGATAATAATGATTTGGTTTTCTTTTTCCCCCAACTTCTTAATGAAGCCATTAAAAATTCCAAGGATATCTACAGCTTGGCCTGTGAAATGAGGTGCAAAGCAAAATGTTGCTAATTGTCAAAATGGTCAACAATATGCATGAATTCCGTGAGTTTTTGTGGTCATTCGAAATTGGTCGGATAACCAGAAATCTAGCTATTGTTTTGATTTTTTATTTATACCTACTTAAAATACGCAAGACATTTGAAGCTGAAAGGAGATTTTTGGTGTCCCCTATAGAGTAACGTTTATTAATAGAAGGTACTTTTAAAAATCAACCAATTTATCAGTTAAAATGGTTTATTTTTTTTATAATGTCTAACCGGAATCACGAAATCGTAATAAAATGAATATATTTTGTTTGATAATGCACTCATTGATTCAATTCCGGATATGGCCGTCAATGGGTCAATGGTTGCTTAGCTTGGGACTAGATGGCGCTGTGTGAAATGTCCAAGGATATTATTATTATTATTATTATTATTATTATTAATGTTATGAATGCATGTACTGAAGCGTTTTTAAAGATTTATGAAAAGAAATTATATATCTAATTACAGTTCGAAGTGGTTACCGAATGGGCCGCTGGTACTGCAGCAGGTCCTCCCTTGTTTAACCCTATTTTGCTTACTCTCACGTAGTGGTTTAAAAATCAATATGAAACGGATTGTAGTTTTTGGTTGCTTGGCAATATGAATGTAGTGGTGTTACTGAGTCATTAACGATCAGGCACTCGATCCTTATTATTGTTGTAATATTAGCTTAATAGAATTTTATGTCATTGAATTACTGGCAGGTTTTATGTACATGGTTTTTAAAAAAGATTATGTTGCAGATTAAGAAAGAAAGAAAGAAAAAAAAGAAAGAAAGAAAAAAAAGAAAGAAAGAAGAAAGAAAGATTATGAAGCATTTTGAATAGATTTGATAAGTAGTATCCGAGAGTCGAATGGAGATATTTGGATAGATTACAATGTTTAATTTTGTGTGACTTTATTTTTGATAAAGAAGTTAATATTGTTTGATATGGGATAAGAAATTAAATGT
The DNA here is from genome assembly GCA_951799955.1 of Apamea anceps. Taxonomy (NCBI): domain Eukaryota; kingdom Metazoa; phylum Arthropoda; class Insecta; order Lepidoptera; family Noctuidae; genus Apamea; species Apamea anceps. Next base: position 17,480,217 of record OX637500.1, on the reverse strand, counting down.
TATAATATCTTCGAGCCGTTTGGGGTTGAAACACTAGGGCCATGGGATCCGAGTGCCCACTTGGTGTTTCGAGATATCGCCAAGCGGTTAGTCGACTCTTCACGTGACCAGAAGGCTGGCCTGTTTCTTGGCCAAAGAATTAGCATCGCCATACAACGTGGCAATGCTGCCAGCCTTTTGGGCACTGTTCCTGTTGACAGCGATGCGGACGAATTTTTTGATGCCCTAAGATATTTTTTTTTTCACTTGTACATATGTATTATTATTTTAGACTTAATTTGAATCAAAATGTATTAATTGATTGTGTTACTAATAAATAGTTCTCAACAGGTTATGGGCCCAGGGGCAAATTGAACTCATGTTGTGAGAAAGAAGAAAAGAGCCTGGAAAATGTCTTGGAGTAAAAGCTAAAATTATTCAAAAAGAAATTATTTTAAAAATTCGCTGAAAATGACTGACGATCTGAAATTGTCAAAACTGACAAACGAGTCAGAATACATTTTATGAAAACAAAAGTTAATGCTATTTTTGACAGTTAAGGAGCTGGATTTTGTTTTAGATGACGACGCAAAATCAAAGAAAGATTTTACTAAAAAGGATGCGAAAGCGAAATTACTGATTATATGCGCTATTAGCGAAAAATATATGGTCTATGCAATTAATTGCAAAACAACTAAGGACATTTTGGACAAATTTGATTTATTATTTCTGGGACATGAAGATACTGAAATTTCACGATTATTAGAGGAATATTTTAAAGGACTTCAACCAAAATGGGCTAACCGTGAACAACCGTGAACAACCGTATTGGGAAAAAAGGAATTCATAAATAATTGAGTAGTAATATTTACTGAACATTGGTCCCTATTCGGGAGTGTCAAAATAAATAATATTAAAAACGAATAAAAAAGATTTTAAATTGTTTTGTATTTGTATGGTGACAGTTGCGGGGCGCGTTGATTTAGGGTTGCCTAAAGGATAAAATCACAGAAAAAATAATATCGATATTTTTGATATTTCGATTCGATAGCTTCGAAACTTTAAAATGTTTTCCTGGAAGACCGAGCTTTGCTCTGACCGTGGAGGGTTCATCATCAGCATCACTATCATCATCTTAACCTTACATAAATAAAAAGATATAGTTTATGTTGAACATTTTTTTTTTGAGTTGGTAAAATCATGCATTTATTTCTCTCGCTCTAGGATGGAGCGGGAGGGCGTGTCAGACTTTTACTGACTAAAACCACACATGTGTCATTCTTTATTCAGTTGCCCTTTCCGTTCTAGAGCCACGGGTTTCCTTTTCAGAAATACCCCGCGGCCCTAGCAAACATCGGCCCTGCTGGGCTCCTACGGTTTTGCTGACATCTCTTTGAGGCGCGCGTGGTACACTACGCGCCGTCGACGACTTGGGCTCGGTCCGGACAGTTACTGGTCAGCCAGGCGGCGAGCTACCCATTGCTCGTTGTCCACAAGCTCACGCTGAGAAACAAAACAGCACAGCACGATGGAATCGATTTCAAATCGAGTGTTCGACTGACAGTGCAGAGAACTGACAACACTGACCCAGACCCGATTGGCGCTCGATTTTCAAATTGTCAATGTCATTCGCTTTGCGTTTGCCGCTCTTTTTCGTAGCGTATTATGAATATTATTTCGACTTTTTGACGACTTGTGCTGTTCAAAATGGATTCTGATGATTTTCTATCCGACGACCCCGGCTCACTCTCGGACTCAGTACCCGCTTCAAACGTTAACCCTGACATTTCTCCGTATTGATTTTGATTTTTTTGATTTTGAATCTATACATTGTATAAATTGTGGTACTGTAATCACTCACAGGAAGGAGAAGACACATTGTTGATCTTGTGAAAATGCAGCGAGTTATACTTTAATGGATCGCACCGAAAGTGGCAAGTTCCAACTTCTGAGATGATTATGTACATAATTGAATATTTGAGTTTGCTAAAAATCCATCATTAGTTAAAGGTTCTGGACGATCATTGTTTAAAACTCTTTATTGCACATAAATAAAAAATACATTTTTACAAGGACGATACTCCAATACTCGATTATTATTGTCTCTCTCAACCAAAGCACCTGCCATCTAATCTCTTCACCACCCTTGGTTGACTGGTAGAGAATGCCTAAGGCATTAAGTCCGCCTTTGTACCTTTTTGTGCGAAAAGTTTAAATAAATAAATAAATAATACTCAGTGGGTATCTTAGGGGCGGAGTTTACGAAGTTAAGCTTATCTCTAGCAGAGATCTCTCGCAGTCAACCTGTGGGTGTAAGATAGCGTACAAGCCCATTGTGGAATATAAAAAAAAATGTATGTAGGTATATGTCTGTTTATTTATTTTTTTAGACATTGCCCCACACTAGGAATTTCTCCTGTAATGTGGGTGCGTTTAGAAACATTTAAACTCACATACACAAACCGCCAGACCCGGAACAACTACTTGTAGGTCATACAAATATTTGTTCCGTGCGGGAATCAAACCCGCGACACGCAGCGCAGCAGTCAATCGCTTAACCACTGCGCCAACCGTGCCGACTTTTTTTTTCGATCTTTGGCACACTCTTTAGCTGAACTGGCCTTGCTTAATTAGAACATAAATGAGGTGTAGTATTGAAGTTTTTTTTTTTGCATTATTTAACCAACTTCATACAAAACTTCTTATCTATATGTTTTCTTTGTACTGTAAACCACTCAATAAAATTAATAATAGTGCAATATTTTTATGTTCATGTTCAAGCCCAAAAACGCCATATAATGTGGTTGATGTCCTTGAAATTCGAAAACAAACATTTAATGACGGACATAGCAGAAATTGAAAATAAAGCGATGAGGCTAAGAAATTTGGGATACAAATTTGATGATAAACAAATCATAACAAAAATTCTTTCAAATTTACCGGAGAAATTAAACCAGTTTAGAACAGCATGGGAATCTACATCATCAGCAGATAAAAATTTAATTAATTTGATATCAAGGCTAAATCTGGAAATAAGGATGAGACAAGAATATACAGATAGCTTTGAAGAACAAAAACCTACAACATCTGCTAAGTATGACAATGTAGAACATACAGAAAATAGTTTTCATGTAAGGAGTTGCTTTAAATGCGGGAAGAAGGGACATATTGCAAGATTCTGCAAAACAATGAAGGTAGCAGAAATTGAAAATAAAGCGATGAGGCTAAGAAATTTAGGATACAAATTTGATGATAAACAAATCATAACAAAAATTCTTTCAAATTTACCGGATAAATTAAACCAGTTTAGAACAGCATGGGAATCTACATCATCAGCAGATAAAAATTTAATTAATTTGATATCAAGGCTCAATCTGGAAATAAGGATGAGACAAGAATATACAGATAGTTTTGAAGAACAAAACCCTATAACATCTGCTAAGTATGACAATGTAGAACATACAGAAAATAGTTTTCATGTAAGGAGTTGCTTTAAATACGGGAAGGAGGGACATATTGCAAGATTCTGCAGAACAATGAATGGTGACGGTAAAGCTAATAACAACATAGCTCAATGTTATAAATGCATGAAGAGTGGACACAGACATGCAGATTGCAATATAAAGTTTAACTGTGTGAACTGTAAGAATGACTCACATTTTACAAAGTTCTGCCTAAAGCAAAATGTAAGTAAGCTCTATGCAAATAATAGTGCTGAAGCAGAGGTTGAATTTATAATTGATTCAGGTACCAGCAGTCATATTGTGACATCCGATAGTTATCTTAAAGATACGAAGAAGATAAATTATAAAATTATGACTGCAGATGGTAATATTCATCATGTCAACACTATGGGCAACATTTATACTAAAAATATTACTTTCAAAGATGTTTTATGTGTTCCCCAACTCAAGAAAAACTTAATATCTGTATCTAGCTTAGCTGATGATAATTATTTATTAAAAATTTTCAGAACGAGTTGTCATATCGAAAGTGAGGGCTCTGAATGCATAGAAGTTGGTGAACTGAAGCAAGACGGTCTGTATTATTTGAATGTTAAAACAAAGCCAGTCAGTCGTATGTTCAAAGTTAGTAAACATTTTTCAAAAAAATGCTTTTTTCTGGCATCGTGCATTAGGTCATGTACCTATTAACAGGACAAAGGATCTTGTCCGTGGTATAGATAGATAGCCTGGTAAAGGAGATTGACATCTGTGAAGTCTGCACACAATCAAAATTGTAGAAAATCTTTTAAAACTGATCTTTTAAAACTGTCATATGTATAAATTGTTGCCTCGCTACCTGATAACAGATTGACTTGGTGCGTTGTTACCCATTTAGGATTACCAAATATTTATTTATTGCGGAAGTTATAGGAACGTTTGCAAATGTATCGTGACCGACGCGTAATAGTGAAATTTATAGGGCTCTAACATCAGGGACGTCGCCTCAGAGTAATTACTTAATCTTTTGAATCGTGCTGTGTCCTACATTAAGTTTTTGTTTTACTAAATTAAACGTGTACAAGTGAAGGCCTGGATTTTATTTCGCTACAGTAGCATGTAGGGTATTATATAGTTAAGTATATTTTCAGTTACTTTGTCGCATTCGATTAAATATCTGTAATATCAAAGGAAACATGTGATAAATAAATAAATAAATGATTTAATTGCAATATTATTAGCATTAATCGAGATATTAAAATACTGAATTAAGGATTCGAAGGAAGGTTGGCGGTTAAATATGTTGTGTCAAACATCTTCTCGACCATTGCATATAAGTCAATGGAGGTAACGACGACGTTCACAGATTACAAATATATATGTTCCGGTCAGATACGAGTACATATGTTGCAGGTAGCAGCCACATTTAAATGAAAAAGTTGTTTTGTTCGAAAATCGTTAGGGGGTCAGAGTGTGACTGTCTATCACGTACTCCAATTTAATAACAAAATATACGAGTACTAAACATGTATGGTTTCGGCCCATTTAGAAACACGTAAATTCTCTAAACTAGGAAAAAGTAACGGCAGACAGGTCGTATGCTAATTCAACAAATTCTAAGGAATATAAATATAATAATGTAAAATACCCGATTTTTTATCTTGAACAAACAATACTAGTCTCTCATCTGGCCACTATAAGATGAGAATACGGAATATCCAAAGGGATAAAACAATTGAGAAAAAACGGCCATAACCTGAAAGTGTGAGAAGATGGGCTAAGCGTGGTATTTTTTAGGAATTTAGGAGACAGTCATGGCAGTCGATTTTACCCCGCTTTAGGGTGCATGTGCAAGAGGCCATGTCCAAGTGGGCTGTCGTAGGAGAGCGATTAATATTAAATAAATTAAAATTTAGTTGGATTGAAGCCAAGAATAGATTAATCTAGTATATTAATCGTAGTATGTGTGTTGTTGTGACTGGGTGTCTTTCATTATAATATTTATCCTAGTCTGATAGAGTAATTAAAGTTCTTTTAACTAAGCAGATAGAGGAGTGTTGCTGAGGAGTTTGTTACACCACTTCTTCTCCCCAGCCAGTCAAACCAGAAGGAAGTGGTGAAGGGTGGGCGCTTTGAGGCTGTCTATAGACCCAAAAGAGTTGATCCATGACTCTTTTAATTAATAATTCTCATTTTTTGATTCTCTACTAAATTCTAGTACTCATCTGCCTAGCCTTTTCCCAACTATGTTGGGGTCGGCTTCCAGTCTAACCGGATGCAGCTGAATACCAGTATTTTACATGGAGCGACTGCCTCCACAACCCAGTTACTGGGTAATATGATACCCCTTGGTAAGACTGGTTGTCAGACTTTCTGGCTTCTGACTACCCGTAACGACTGTCAAAGATCCACGAATGACAGCCGGGACCACCGGCTTAACGTGCTTTCCGAGGCACGGAGGGGTCTCGGTATGTAAAGATGGTCACCCATCCACAGACCAACCGCGGCAAGCGTAGCTTAACCTAACCGATGGACCTGTGCGGCTGTTATTATTTAGCCACGGGCCCCTCTACTAAATTGTAGTACTAATTCTTGAAATTTGTATTCTTTGCCTCCGGCCAATAATAGGGCTATTCTTTGCCTCCGGCCAATAATAGGGCTATTCTTTGCCTCCGGCCAATAATAGGGCTATTCTTTGCCTCCGGCCAATAATAGGGCTATTCTTTGCCTCCGGCCAATAATAGGGCTATTCTTTGCCTCCGGCCAATAATAGGGCTATTCTTTGCCTCCGGCCAATAATAGGGCTATTCTTTGCCTCCGGCCAATAATAGGGCTATTCTTTGCCTCCGGCCAATAATAGGGCTATTCTTTGCCTCCGGCCAATAATAGGGCTATTCTTTGCCTCCGGCCAATAATAGGGCTATTCTTTGCCTCCGGCCAATAATAGGGCTATTCTTTGCCTCCGGCCAATAATAGGGCTATTCTTTGCCTCCGGCCAATAATAGGGCTATTCTTTGCCTCCGGCCAATAATAGGGCTATTCTTTGCCTCCGGCCAATAATAGGGCTATTCTTTGCCTCCGGCCAATAATAGGGCTATTCTTTGCCTCCGGCCAATAATAGGGCTATTCTTTGCCTCCGGCCAATAATAGGGCTATTCTTTGCCTCCGGCCAATAATAGGGCTATTCTTTGCCTCCGGCCAATAATAGGGCTATTCTTTGCCTCCGGCCAATAATAGGGCTATTCTTTGCCTCCGGCCAATAATAGGGCTATTCTTTGCCTCCGGCCAATAATAGGGCTATTCTTTGCCTCCGGCCAATAATAGGGCTATTCTTTGCCTCCGGCCAATAATAGGGCTATTCTTTACCTCCGGCCAATAAGGGCTATTCTTTACCTCCGGCCAATAATAGGGCTATTCTTTGCCTCCGGCCAATAATAGGGCTATTCTTTGCCTCCGGCCAATAATTAGGGCTTTAAGAGAGATTATCCAAAACTCTATTAAATGGAGTTTTACGGTCATTGCTGTTCATCAATGTCTCGAACGGTCAAGTTGAGCGCATAATGCGCACTCTAAAATGCCTGCTCACAATACTAGAGAACGACCCATACAAAACGTGGCGCGACGAACTTCCCGAACTTTAGCTTGCCTTGAATAGCACCAGATCCAGAGTAACAGGCTACTCCCCTACGGACTTGATGTTTGGCATACGAGCAAAGTCATTGGGAAAGTCACCTTTTCCTTGCATGCTGAACCTAAACCCCGTCTAGACTAAGACACCATTAGGCATAATGCTTCCGAGCTGCTTCATCAGAAGTAGAACGCTTTAACCGGGGTAGAGCAATAGTGAGACCATTCAGTGTGGGCGACTTTATCTTTATCAAGGGTAGTGAGCGTAACCAAACCAAACTACAGCAAAAGTTCAAATGTCCTTTTGCGATCGTCAAGGTCACGATAGATACGAGCTGAGAGACATTGATGGATCTAACCGAACCTATAAATAAGTGCGCGCGGTACCCAGGGGCCACGGTGGATTGATAGAAGTAGCTACTTCGTTAGTCAACGAGGCAGAGACGGGGGAGGTCCATAGTCATGAGAAGGGAATGCAACAATGCAACAATGCAACATCTGATAATGATAGTGACACAGTATCGGTATCTAGTTCACACACTTTGACCGCAAACTCCGACACCCTCTCTGCCTCCGAACATGATGAGCAAATAAATGGTGAGCTTATAGCAATTACATAAATCCTGTTCTTTTGTCGAGAATCGATCTATAGCGTAGGGCAATGGATAGGCAGTTGGGAGCGGCGTGGTTGATCAATGGGGCTGGCCTAAACCGGGTCGATGCCTCTGATCAGACTACGTCTTTATATGTGGTATGTAGTGTAGTTGATCGACTGGGCTGGCCTAAACCGGGTCGACGCCCACGATCAGACTACGACTTCTCTGGTGTGAGCTGGCTGGCAGGAGATTGAGCCGGGACTGGCGTATGTGGATCGACGTTCCAGACCAGTTTACTGCAGCAGCTGCGTGTAGCTTTCGTCACTGGTGGAAGGGGCGCTGACGGGTTGTCCGGTCCACCGCACCATGCGAGTTGGTGGGTCGAAGGGGCGCCTGAGGTCAGTTGTCCGCCCAGTGTGTTTAATTCAGATGTGAGGGGTGAAGATTGAGATCTTTTCAAAATGGGTAGCTACTCAGGGGTGGGCAAGCGTGCCCAAACGTGGACTACAGATTTGTATTTGGTCTTTGCAGATAACTCGAGGCGTGAGCAGTCGCACGAGGACGTGCGAATGTCAGTCCGGAGGTGACGGCGCTTCGACGTTTTGAGAGTGTTAAGAAACGTGAAGAATGACAGCGGACATTTTGACAAGCGCAGGTTGACGTTTCTTCACTCTGACGCAACTCCAGGCTTTTTTGCACATGGCAGTCGGATGGATCAGGGATCCATTTGCATCGCGCCCAAGCAAAAGCAAAATGTGTTCGGTGGAGCGTCGTTGTACATGTTCCAATTGATAAAGTGTTGATTGTAATTCTGTTTGTTAAAATACTAATCGTGCATCGTTATCGTGCATCGTTGCATTGCACCTGCACACCAACTACCAACATTTTCCTCGGTGAAAACTTCTCTATATAGGGCATGGAAAAGATTTTTGGGATCTGATAAACTGATTATTAAAAAAAAATTGAAGATGTCAAAATGAAGATGGAGACAAGGAAAAAATTATTTTATTATGTTCTAGGAAGATGCTAAAATTTGCGAACAGAAATTTGCGAAAAGTATTTCTTATTATGGGGATGGTACTTTTAGATCGTGTCCCCCCCCGCCCGTTCTATCAGTTGTACATAATACACCTTGATGTTTATTCTGATGACAAAAGCATACATATTTATACAAGCTTGGAGTAATTCATATTGCTAAATTCAAATACGATTACGAAACAGCTCAAATAAATGCAATGAGAATGAATGGTTTATACAGAAGCTAAAGTGACAGGATGCTTTCAGCATTTTAATAAGGCAGTTTGGAAAAGAGCAAAGCAATGTAATTTGGTCAAAAATAAATACAACAACAGTCTTGCTTACAAATGTGATAGAAATGTAGTACCTACGATTGTGCTCTTATTTTATTTTACTTCCACCGTCGCATATTACAGAAGCCTGGCGGGATATTGCGGATGCTGCCCCTAGTGATTCAAAAAATTTGCACAGTTTTCTTCAGTATTACTTATTTATTTTGGACAGATTATTATAACGTTATTAAAAGAAGCTACTTATTATGATCGTCATGTTGCAAGATCTTTCTTTTTTCCCTTTAATTAAAACAACAAAAACTTCTTTATTTGTAAAAAAGCCTTCTCTTGTGATCATTAACTAAAACAACAAAACTCTTTATTTGTAATCCTTAATTTTAACGCTTTTATTTTTTCAATCCACCTTTTTCTAGGGCGCCCTCTGCTTTTTCCTCTTGGTCCTTTCCATATAGTTGTCTGTAATGTCCATCTTTTGTCAGTGCGTCTTGTTATATGTCCTGCCCACTGCCACTTCTGTTTTAGGGCGTATTGTAGGGCATCTATAACTTTAGTTTTTTGTCTAATTATTTTGCTTTTTATTTTTTGTATTTTCCTTATTTTTACGTGGACATACAACACAAAAATAAAAACTAAACTAGTAACATGTCAAAGATCAATGGAAAGAACCGTACTAAAGAAACAAAGAATTGTAAAAATAAAAATTTCATTGATTTGAATTATTGTGGAAAAACCTATTAATGAGCGATACTGAAATAAATTTCATCCAAATAAATGGCGGAACCCCGCTCTTCTTTGTGGCAAAAACCGCTATTATCGCCACAAAACCTATACAAACGGCTCCATGTTATGGCGGTGTTCATCTTACAGTAAGAGTAAAGGTTGTGGCACTGTAACGATTGGAAACGTCGTAGTTTTTGATTCATTTTTTTCTTTTGTTTCTGTCATTTTGTTACAATAATATTACCTGAAAAAAATACTGATATATATTTTTTTAGGATAATAAATTAATTAAAAATATAGATCATAGCTGTGTAGTAGATCCATCTGCTATTGTTAAAGGAAAAGTGCAAATTGCGAGAAAATGTGGTTTCATCTGATGCACCAATCGAACAATTATATGACAGGAAAAAGAGCGATTTCAAACACATGGGCATGAATTTTGCTAGAGGGAAAAAATATCCAAAATATCCTCGGTATGAAAGCGTGAAGCACTTTCTTCAGAATGCTAGAAACAAATCTGCACAAGTGTGTAAAAGTGTATACCACGATTTAAGAGAAATTGAAGTTGCAGTTCAATATCATAATTTCGTTTTGGCAGATTATTACTGTGACGAGTCAGACAAGCAAAACCGTATCATAGTTTTTTGCTGTAAGGAATCGCGTCAGGTAATTCCAAATATTGTGAAATATTTTGTTGACGGTACTTTTTATAGTTGCCCAAAACCATTTTCACAATTATATAATATTCATGGTGACACGGAAAGTAGTGTTGAAACTACTAAAGCGAAGCCCTTAATATTCGCACTTATGTCGGACAGAAAAGACAAAAGTTATATTATTTTGTTTAACATGATAAAGTCTTAAATACCCGAGTGGAACCCACGTAAAGTTCACACAGACTACGAAAGAGCAGCGATGAACGCCATTTTGGAAGTATTACCAAATATCACATTGCGAGGGTACTATTACCATTGGACTCGTAACATGTGGAAGAAAGGGAAGTCTTTTGGATGTCCGAAAAATAAACCAGGACGAAGAATAGTTGTCCTGGCAAGTGCCTTGCCACTTCTTCCTGACTGCGAGATTCAACATGGCTTTGATTATGTGAAATCTGAGTCTTCTGGGATAGTACAAATGGAAAGATTTATACAGTACTTAGAAAAATATTGGTTTAAGACGCATTCATTTAATGTAATAAGCGTATTTGGTGAACGCCATAGAACGACCAACATTTTAGAAACGTTTCACTCCAAAATTAATAAACGTGTCAACAAGAATACTGTTACATTGATGCGATTACTTAAAGTATTGGAGCATATCCATACATTGGGAGATGATTCCAAAAAAATGAAGAAAGGATCAAATCATCAATGATGACTTCATCAGAGACGTACAATTAAAAATCATAAATAAAGTTTCAATTGGTCACGCATTAGAAAAATTACGTACATAGAGATACAGTATCTGTGATCACATACCTGCAAAACACCATAATTAAAAGGTTAGGTGACATTTGGTGTTAGTACCTAGTTCTAACGTATTCTTCTTGGGTTTTTTAATGTATATACCATATGTTACTGTTTAACACATCATCAGAGATTTTACTATAGTTTGACCAATACCGCTATACCACGCCTTAGGTATGCGCGCGGCGAGACGGGGGGAGAAGCATCGGCTGTTGCGCTCTGGTCAGTCCGCCGTCAACGCTCATGGCGGTCGCTTGTGTAATTTGTACCGGACTATCTATGTCAGAAGCACATGAGATAAATATTCAAAGATGGGTCGTGCGTTATTTCGTGATGTTAAGACCGTCATTTTTAAGGTGACCGAATATTTTAAGAAAAGAAAAGCAGACAAAGAAAGCTTTGAATTTAAAAGTGATGCAAATATTGCCAAAATCGTTGCGGAGGCTACGCTACGGGGTACTGCGAAAAATCCGTGAGAAATGTGATCAAAGCGGGTAATTCATCAATTGAAAATTCAAGCCGATTAATATTTCAATAGCCAAAGAAAACCCAAAGTTATAAATAAAAAACATGTTGTGGATGATTTTGACCTAGGAGTTATCAGAAGAAAAATTCATCAGTTTTACGAATTCGAAAAAAAAAATACCAAGTGTCCGTAAGTTACTATCAAGTTCGAGACAAGATGGCATATTGAATTGTGGACGAGAATTTCTAAGAAAACTTTTACACAAAATGGGCTACCGTTTCCGAAAATGCAAATCGAAGAGATCTCCTTATAGAGCAGCCTAATATTACAGTGTGGCGGAAAAAATACCTTACACAAATCAGAAAATACAGAACGCAAAACCGTAACATATATTTCCTTGATGAAACATACATAAACGCCAGTCACCATGTCAGCAAATGTTGGCAATCATCGTCAGAACCCGGAATTCATGCTGATATTGGGAAAGGACGGCGTTTGGTAATTCTTCACGCTGGGTGTCGAAATGGCTTGGTTGATGGTGTATTAACTATACTCAAATCAGATGCTAAAACCGGCGACTATCATGGTGATATGAACGGGCCTACTTTTTATAAGTGGGTGGATGAAAAGTTAAAAGATAAGTTGTTGCCGAATTCTGTAATTGTAATGGACAACGCGTCTTACCACAGCGTTCAGGTTGAGAAGAAGCCAACTATAGCAAGCCTCAAAAGTGAAATGCGGATCTGGTTGCTGCGCCACAATGTAGAATTTTCAGAAACCATGACAAAGGCTCAACTGCAACTTCTTATCAACACAAAAACAACCCGTGTACAGAATTGACGAACTCCTGAAAGCCCATAGTCACACTGTTCTGCGTTTACCCCCGTACCATCCAGATTTGAATCCAATAGAGTTGGTCTTGGCTGATATTAAAAACAACATAGCCCAAAACCATAATAATTCTTCTCTAGACGAAAAGAAAAACTTATTAAATGAATTGTTTTTGGAATTCACTGCGGAAAAATGGCAGAGATGTGATGATCACGCCCAGAAAAATGAAAATAATTACCTACTGGGATTGCGATAGGAGGTTCGATAATATTATCGATCCATTTATAATAAATTTGCAAGACTCTAATTCAAGTTCCGATGGCGAAATGGAGGATGATGTTGATGGCGAAATGGAAGATGAAGTTGAAGCAGAATCTATGTCAGAATAACTTATTATTATTTATTTTTAATAAAATATGACTATATTTCGGTTATATTTAAACTAAGTATAATATATGATATATAGTTAAATGAAATGAAATATTTAGGTATTCTTATTTAATTCATTTCCTATTCAATTTAATAATTTAATTGTTCGAAATTGAGTAAACAGCAGGTTTCTACACTGGAGAACTTATTTATTCATATTTTAGCACAGTACAAATTGACCTCCATATAAGTAACACAGGCAGCGACAAGTAGATTTTTTTTTAATGTCCACAGACTATAAAATTCTATTGCATGCAGCCTATGCACAACATTAATACGTACGACTGGCGTGTAAAAAACTGCCGTGCCTTAGAACTGTAAACTGATATCGTAAGATCTATCCGACAATATCGATCTCATGTGAACTCATGCTCTTTCCTTCCCGGCCCCCACCTCGCCGCGCTTTCCTAAGGTGCGGTACAGCGGTATTGGTCAAGCTATAGGTATAAAGGTTTGCACCCTCATAACGTAGGTATATTTTTCCTGCCATAGTTAGTTCTAGGTTTTCTTAATTCAATTTTGTCTCGTCTTGCGTTATATGTGTAAGTTTTCTTTTTAAAATTGCGATGTGTGTCTCGCGTTATTATTTTATGTATTTGAATGCATGTTTTAAGTTTATAGAGTTGGTTAATTTTAAGTATTTAGATTAAAGGTATATTGTATGTTCTGTAAAAAATTATGGATAAAATTGTTGGGGGTACGGCCAAGGGTACGGGGCCCGGTGCAGTGTTACAGATCGCGTCATGTAAAAAGAACGCTGGCGGTCAAGCTGCGCTTAGGCGATATATCGATCTATTTGGTGGTATGAGGTGCGGCGCGGGGCGGGCGAGTGACGCGCCGCATGCTTGTCGGTGCCCTATTGGTTCGTCAGTCGACCTTTGCTTTCCGCTCTGTGTTCACGTTAAGTTCGTTCTCAAAATACCATCGCGCACAGAAGTTTTTAATTACGAAATGGTTTTATATAGAAAAGTGAGAAAAATGATTTATGACGTATATTGTTTTATGTAGAGAGAGGCTGATAAGAATGCAGTTGATAATTTAAAACAGTGTATGAAACGGACCGCAGATGCAACAAAATGTTCCGAGTCCACAGTGAGCCGAATTGTAAAAGGTTCAAAAGATTCAGAATTTCTTACTGTCTTCCGAAGTCCCGGCAAAAATAAAAGAATAAAAGAAAAACCAATAACGGAAATTGACAACTTTGACCAGGGTGTTATAAAAAGAATCATCCACAATTTCCACGTCACGGAAAAAGAATTGCCTACCATACCATAGGCAAGTTGCAAAATAATTTACAGGATGACCTACATTTCCAAGGATCTGCAGCAAGTCTCAGGCGAATATTAAAAAAAATCGGTTTTAAGTAGAAAAAAACAGAAACAAACAGAAAAATTTTAATTGAGCAGTCACAAATTCGATTTCAAAGAATTGAATATCTGAGAAAGATAAAAAATATAGAGAGGAAGCAAGACCTATCATTTACACTGATGAATCATACGTCGATAGTTCCCATGCGTCTCACCATTCATGGACAGACGGTCCCATGAAAGGAATTAAAAAACCTCTATCTAAAGGTAGCCGCTTGGTCATAGTACACGCGGGTAGTGAAGCAGGTTTTGTGCCGAATGCTCTTCTGACGTTCAAAGCAGGTACAAAAAGCGGCGACTACCACGACAACATGAATTCGGAGAATGACGAGCGGTGGCTCCGAACTAAACTGATGCCGAATTTACCGCCTAATTCAGTCGTGGTAGTCGACAACGCATCGTACCACAACAAACGAGTCGAGTTGATGCTGCACCAACGTCCAATATAAAGAAAGCAGACATGCAAACCTGGCTCCGTCAAAAAGGAATTGAATTTGAAGAATCCATGCTAAAGCCGGAGTTGTACAACTTAATAAAAAAAATCAAATAACATTTTAAGAAATTTAATATCGACGCCATATTAAACGAAGCGGGTCACTCTGTACTTCGTTTGCCCCCTTATCACCCGGACCTAAATCCAATAGAAATGGCCTGGTCCCAAATAAAGGGATAGGTCGCCAGCAAAAATGTAAGTTGGAACCTTACACGGATAACTGACCTGCCGATCGATTCTGTAAAAATCTTACCGTGAAAAGTTAGGTGAAGTGAGCTTACAGTGAGCTGTCAATAGTGTCAGCATTAGTTGGAATGACAGCTCACTCCACGCTCACTTCACCTAAGTTTTCAAGGTGAGATGGTTACAGAATCGCACTGCTGGTTAATGAAAAAATAAAATTTAATGGGAGCAACAGAATGGGAGAAATTATGCACCAAGGTAAAGGAAATAGAAGCCGATTATTGTAAAAGCGATCATGTGGTCGACATTATGACAGAAACGTTTATTATTCGCGTAGGGGATGACGATTCAGACTCAAATGATGATGAAAGCTCAAGAGACGACAGCGACGACGATGAAATGGCCACGTCTAGCAACAACACCGCGTCTTCATCTGGTTTTCACGTCACCCACGACGACTTAATGGAAGGAGTTTCAACATTACTTTAATTTTTTGTTTGTACTTAATTAGGTTAAATATTCTACACTGAATCAAACGTGTTTTTAATTCTATTTAATATCTAATATATTTTTCAATGTTGTACCTACCAATAACCAATATACGAAGCCGCGAGCGAAAGGCTAGTTCAAAAATAAAACAATATGCCTAGTACTTTCGTGTGCGAGTGTACCCATGCGCAAACATACCCCCCCACTTTCTTCCAGCGTTCTATTTACATGACGCGACCTGTACTAAACCTCAGGAAGTATTTATCTAAAATTGTAGATGTAATCTTAACATACAATAAATGTACAGTCGTTTATATTATGACCTGTGCATAATCCCCGTGAAATAACCGTTATTTTAAAAGTGGTTCTGCTGGAGAGTGGAGAGTATGCTCTGTAGTATGACCACTTTGAATTGATATTTTCCAAGAAACTAACAATATACAATTTTTGATATTAAGCTACAAAAATATATCTACATTTTATCCTGTAATTTTTACATAATATAGTGAAAGTGGTTCTACTGCGGAGCGTGACATCCGAAATGAACCTATAGCTTGTCACACGTTGTTAGGCTGGACATTGTATGGAGTTGCTTCTAGTAAAACTAAACCAGTCGAATTTATTAACCATTGTCAGTTACACCAAGATGACCTTTCTGAAGATGAACGTTTGGTTTGGTTTAGCAACTCATAAAAGAACAGTACAAACTTGATTCACTAGGTATATCTAAGCGTGTGACTCATCATAGTTAACAGGATTTGCGTGCTATTGACATTTTAGACTCTACTACTACGTTTTACCAACTGGTAGGTACCAAGTAGGTCTGTCGTGGCGTGACAACATTCCATGTGTTCCCTAACCGCAAGCTCTGTCACGTTTCTTGAGTCTGGAGACGCGCATGCTACTAGAGCCTGAATTTGCAGATGCATACGAAAGGGGTTTGAGTAAAGTTGGCGTCGTTTTGAAGTTGAGCGGCCAGTAATGAAACTATGATATTATGAAAGAACAGAATAAAGCGATCAAAAGTTATTATGGAGACATTTCTCTAAACCATATCGGAACTGAGATATTTGGTTTTGTGCTGCTCGTTAAAATCGAAGAAGTTATTATATTCTACTGCACTCTTTTAGGTTTCTGCCGTATTTTTTTAAGAATTCCAAATAATTTAAACCAAATACAATGACGTAGATGAATGGACACGAAAAATAAAATAAATAAATAAATCGAATACCTCACCATAGTCTTCGGAATCAACTAGGCGAGTATGTCATTGTGAATAATCTGAATAGAAGAAGGGTTGATTTTGAATATATGAATGCTGAAGTTCCTGGGCTGGATGACTTGCCTATTTTAAGTGCCGATGATTATTTTAATTCTCTAGGCACTTGGAACGTATCAAGTACAACAAGCTCGTAGCTACTACGGAGAACATGTAAAAAGTGACGGTTCGTATGTGATTGATGTATGCTGAGAACCCAATATTAGTGATTTTTCGGCGAAAACCTTAAACTGGAATGATACGTGGCTTCTTAGAGGCAGGATCCAATCCAAACATTCATCTAGCTAGACGGATATATTACGTGTATATTCTCGTAGAAAGGCTGGATACAAGCGTAAAATGCTGCATGCAATATTGGGCCACTATCGCTCATATATTATTGGGACCTTAGGCTGCTGTTCGCATGTAATGTCCATTATATGGTACATGAAGATATCAAAATAATCTGATTCCGCTGGCACAGTTTTTAGATACGATTATTCGACATGACATTGTGAACGAAATGGTTTTTACTTATTATCATGTAATAAAATGCAGTAAACTATAATAATGTATTTTTATTATTCCCCCAAGACCGAAGACTAACGTCACATTGACAGACGGTCGTAAAACAGTAAAGCCAATCTCTATTAACAACCTTTTAAAAACATAACTAAGATTTCTTTTCACTGGACAGTAATAGAAGTATTTATATTGAAGACATTTTAAAAATCTTCAAATGCAAATATCTCAGGTTCGATATCACTTAGGACAAAAATAATTGAACATATATGTGTGCTTAACACAGCACAACAAAGTTACATTGAAATCATAGGTGGCCGCTGAAAAAAAAAATGACGCCACTCGTCCATACAAAGTTGCTCAAACCCCTTTGTTAAAATCAAGCTTGTTATGTATGGGATATGCAGAGGAGTGTATCCTGACACTTATTATAGTAATTCCACTTATACAGGCAACCTCACTAATCTTATTATCCCCAATAAAGACAGCACGATGCCTAAAATAAGGTAGTATTTACCACATTTTGCGGTGTATCACCCACAAAAGCGTAAGCTTCGTGTCATACATGACGCGGCCGCTACGAATCAAGGAGTGTCTTTGAACGCCTTGCTACTCACAGGGCCTGATCTTTTAGAGAACGTGTTAGGAATTCTTTTTCATTTTAGAGAGGGTAGTATCGCCATTTTAGCTGACATCAAGGAAATGTTTCCTCAAATACGAATCCGAGAGCAGGGTTTAAAGAGCTTTCTGAAATATCAACTCTTAGAATTCCACGTTGATACGGCCACGTAAATGGCGAACCTTTACACAGGGAACTTCATGTTTTTGCCGATGCGAGCGAGCTTGCCTATGCCTGCGTTGCTTTTTGGCGTTTCGTTTATTCCAACAGTACCATCAAGCTCGCCCGATTCTGAAACATTTCTCCGACATTCGTTTCGCCGTTGAACGGTTCACCGACAGAACGATTCGACGAACGATTCGCCGACAAAACGATTCACTTTTCATTATTTTACCGATAAAACGTTTCAACGGCGAACCATTCGCCGATAGAACGATTCACTTTTGAAAATTTCATCGATAGAACCTTTCACCGGCGAACTATTCACCGACATAACTGTTCGTCTGCCCCTGGGATATAAAACATAGGTAATCGACATATAGTCCTAGTAAAAAGAGAGTAGCACCACTGAAACCGACATCAATTCCGCGTCTAGAATTACAAGCTGCTTTAATTGCCTCTCGCCTTGCTGTCACTATCAAAGAATTTGAGAAAAAAAAGCCAACCTAACGGTTCGATCTGATGACTTCGGTGAATTAGCCCTCAGGCATATGACATTTGTAATCAAGCAGTAAACCCAATCCACGCGGGGCCATGCAGGTGGTGAATTAAATTTTAACATTTAAAAAACGGTATTCGATATAGCGATTTTCGATTCAATGCATTTTCGAACTGGCGTACCACTCGCAAAGTTTTTCGCTACAACATGTGCCGCAACAACGGCATTCGAATCTTCATATCACTCCCTGAACCAATACAACCAATCACCAATAAAGACAAGCAAGACAAATTACATATATTAACAGGACGACACAACAGATAAACAAACAAAACAACACACTGAAACAACCTGTACCTATTACGAATATTGTGCAAAATTAAGAGACACAACAAAATAGAACTCCGCCCCTAAGATGACCCACTGACCGAATATTTTCAGATTAATTGCAATTGTTTTATTCAGACTGACAGCACACGACGTTGTCATTCAATCCATATATAAAAAGTACTCTTTGATTCAATCGAACCATAGAGTGCGTTTGCGGCCAGCTCCAAATATAAGAAAAGAGTTCCTAGTCGCCGCACTTTGTGTGTGTAAATAATTGAGAGATTGTTAATCTGTCAATTATTTAATTTAAAATGTAGGTACATACAATACAGTGCAGGTTTTTTCACCGTAAGCTATTTCTCACGCTATAAGAGAATTAAAAGTTATAGATTTTTCTGTGTAGCACATTAGTTAGGACTATTGAGTTCATTGAAATAATAGCACATTTAAAAGTTACGTCAAACTGATATTTCCAACTATTTTTTTTACAATATAGAAGTCGAAGGTTATAAATGTGCAATAAGAAAGATTCCTTCTCTTTGATCTTAGGTTTTGTTTAGATGCAAAGGCACCTGCTTGGCCGCTATATTTATATGTAAAGTACATTGGCCATTTTAATTAAAATTCGTCATATTTTGCAAAATAATATCCCTTATCTATGTTATTGCTTATCCATGTTGGTTTATTTCAATATTTCTTTAATTTAATTTCTAGGAATTTGTTTGGCTGGCTGACGCACTGACAAGTAGGCATGACATCGTAACACGCGGTACAAGGATATTTTGGAGGGTGGTCAAAATCGGAACTAATTCCGCCATCTTGTTTTGTCAATACGATTTCCATGGAATTAGTATGTACTATATATTACAGTTTTCTGTAAATATTTCACAAATATTTAGCAAGTGCTCAATGTGCTGGCCAATCATTTAGGGCCCTAATTCTGTATTGTTCCCTGCGAAATCTTACCACATGCAAACTACGTCAATATCGTGTCTTGTTAACGGCAAGGAATCGAAATGTCAACCGTACGGACAACATGTATTTTGACTGTTTAATTATCTAAGGAATTAACGTGGTTTTGAAGTAAGGAATCGCTTTCGGTCCCCTTAGGGAATATAATTGTAAAATCTTAATCTATTCGGCAGAATTTTCGTTCATCTTGCACAGACATTTTTTTTTTTGTTATTTTATGTTAGCCTACTTTTTTCCTCTGCATGTGAATAAGGTCTCCCTCAAATTCTTTCAGGCATCTTTTTCTGAAGCCACCTCGATCACTTGCGGTACGCGTTTATGTCGCTTCGCCACCTCTTCCTGAGCCGGCTCCGGCGGCGCCGTTCATCCTCAGGCACCCACCGTGTGAAGACTATTGCCCAGCGGTCGCTGTGCATGCGGCTGTCGTGACCTGCCCAATCCCATTTTAGCTTAGCAGCCTTTTTGCTTACCTCTATGATCCCCGTTTTGGAGCCTAGTGGTAGTACTGGTGTTTCGTATTCTATCAGTAAGAATGCTGCGCTCCAATGCACTTTGGCAATCCCCAAAGCAGAACTTTTACGACACGGTGTGTGACCAGCCGATCTATTCTCTAAAATCTCACCGTTAAAATATAGGTGGAGTGAGCTGTCAAATCTCTAGCATCAGCCGATCGATTCTGTGAAAAGTTAGGTGAAATGAGCTTAGAGTGAGCTGTTAATAATGTCAATCCCTAGCATTAGTTGGAATGACAGCTCACTCCACGCTCACTTCACCTCGGTTTTCACGGTGAGATGGTTACATAATCGCAGTGCTGGTCGCCGAGTCGCAATGTATTTATTTATTTATACTTTAATGTACACCAGAAAACACATAACCAAAAATACAATAGGCGGCCTTATCACTTTCTGAGATCTCTGCAAGTTGTTTATATAATTTATCAGAAGAACTTAGAAAGAAATATCCAAAACGAAAACAGTTATTGATTTTTTTGTTTAGGTTAAGAAATACAAAAATAAATAAATAAAGCAGTCACTAATAATAACGGTAATTGGGTATGGAACTCATCAAAACCAAGTGTTTGCAAGGCGATCGTGGCACCGGACTACGAACCCTGTTGACCAATGTCTAAAATAGTAGCTCCTATACTTACATTTCGAGATTAACTGCTTAGGTCCTTATAGATATTCGTGATGGTTTTCAAGTCCGAAGTTTAATTGCGTCACTAAGCTTCAGTATTGTAACATTTTACTCGCTTTTTACTAAAACGGCATATGCGTCGACACGCGATATGCGTTACAACTTACATAATTATTCTGCAATGGTTCAGAAAAATTATGCAAATTTTCAACGGAATCTATTAAGTAATTTGCGTGTATCTTGAAAATACATACAGACAAACGGACACAAATTTTAAGAACTATATTTTTTGTAGCAATTAGTTTTTTTAAATATTCACAGTTTTGACTTCGTAACGATGTTATGAAGTGTATGGTTAGTTAATGGAATAAATACAAATTAAATTGCGCGTGTAAATTACTGTGATTGGTTGAATGATTTATCAACAGCCAATCGCAGCAGTTTACGCACGCTTGACAATTTTGCACAATAATTTTGCGTTAATTTTCGTTCGAGAAACTGCACCCTAATTGCGTAACACACAATCAATCGTAATCTGAATCATTTTGAAGCAAATTGCTAATCCATTGCTTCATAGGTTCGAAAACTTTGTCTGCTCAACACGTAAATAACTTAATGTATGTTGTTGAACTGTCAAAATGAAACCGATTCCGATTGACTATGTGTTACGCAATTAGGGTGCTGGCCCTTAGTCATTTATTAATCATTTAGATGTATAGGTTATGAGCTGGCGCAAGTTTACTTAACTTTATTTATTACTTGCAATATAGTAATTACAGCAAGCCAGCGACCGTTCCACAGACCTGCTGAGTGTAGTTTGGTTCGAAACCTTATTTGTGTGTGCCCCTGTAAAGACATAAAGCCTTCTTACCAATATATCATCTATGCCTATCATAGAGAGCGGTTACCGAATGGCGCAAATAAAACTTCTTTAGCTGATAATAAGATTCCATATTCATACTAAACTATTCACAACTTTAATATTGTAGCAGAGCGTGGTTTTATTGAATAAGGATTTAATGGAGCGTGTATTGGGTATCGACGTTTTAATAAAACTTCCTTTCTGATAAGTGAACCGAACTTGGAACTTTTTATTTTATAGAGGGAAAAACTGATATACTTCATGATTTTTGAACAATGGCAAACTCTACATTTTTTCCATCGACAACCTGCACAGAGTTGCCATCTAACATTTTTGGTACTAGCCACTACAAGGACATAAGTTTTAATTCTGGGAATGAACTTTTTTATTCTATTGTTCCAAAAAAAAATCCCTCAGTTAAATCTCTGATACCAGCTATCAACGCTATGGATAGGGCGTTTTTTGATGCAACAAGGGTGCAGATAAGACACCTAGATTCAAAGAACTTCAAGGCAAGGAGGTATAGAATAATGGTTGTAATTAAAGCCATCTCTGGAGCCTTCGACATTATCGAAGCGATGTACGAGAGGATCCGGCAATTGGGACTCGAGGTGGTCCTGCACAAGTCCGAGGCCATGTGTTTTCATGGTCCTCGGGACGCGCCACCGTCGGGTTCCCAAATCACATCGGCGTCGAGTCGACAATGAAGTACCTGGGACACGTCCTCGACAGCCGGTGGAACTTCGTGGAGCATTTCCGACGTGTATCTCCCAGACTGGAGCGGGCCGGGGCTGCCTTGAGGCGGAAACATGAATATTGACAGCGCAGCCTTAGTTCTAATTGCGACAAATATGACAGATGAAATGCTGAAACACGTTATGCGTCATACAAGTTCAGAAGAGGTATGGGAAGAACTTCTTCATCGTGTCGCTGTGGCACGACTGAATTTCAAATGTTATTTTCCCAATGGGAAAAACTAAATAAATTATATGGAAAAAGTAGTGAAGATAAAAGCTATCTATCTATAAAAGATAATAAATAGATCATGTCTTCGATTTTTCAGTTACAAGAAAGAACCAGAACATGGTATGGCGAATCATATTTGTTTATGGAAGAATATCTGGCATATGAATTAAATGGTCAGTTTCAAAATTATCAGTCATACTACTGATCTGCAAAATTTTGGACACTATCATCAGAATTCTGCGCCTTTAAATCAAGTTGGCTACTTATGACTAAGAGTGACAGAACTGTAGAAAATCTAAATAGGTACCCAAATCTGTGCCCATGATAAACCTTACTGAAGAAAACCGTAAATGACAGCACTATTCGTGAAAACTGCAAAAGGCAGAAAGAAAGAGATATAAATGTAACTGTTGCGGACAAAGGACATCGAGTAAGACAATGTAGGAAACGAATTGCTGACAAAAGGCCACTCAAAGAGGCGACCACAGTCATCATCACCCTACAGCACCCTAATTGCGTAACACACGATCAATCGGAATCGGTTTCATTTTGACAGTTCAACAACATTCATTGCGTTATTTACGTGTTGAGGAGACAAATTTTTCGAACTTGTAAAGCAATGGATTAGCAATTTGCTTCAAAATGATTCAGATTCCGATTGATCGTGTGTTACGCAATTAGGGTGCAGGTCCTGGCCATAGGAAGCACTCATGTGACAGATATAGAGAATTGCTTCGTAGATAATGCATTGTCTACGAAGCAATTGAAGAACATGGTGTGACATGCCATGTTACGAATAGAGGTGATTTTTTGAGACAATTTAAATACTTCTTACTACACAGTTACTGCAGCCAATGTTCAAACCATACAAGCATTAGGAAAGGGAAACGTCCATGCTGAGGCTGATATCTATGGAAGATGACAGAAAATTCTACTCAAAGATGTATGGTACGCCCCAAATATAAAAATGAATCTTTTTTTTTTTTCTTGCTGCACACGACCACGCATACAACACGATCTTTGAGTTGACGTCAGACAAATGTGACAAAACAACTGTCATTGTAACCAAAAGTAAAAATACATGCTGATTGTAAATATTCTGTTTATAAAAAATTCCTTGTTCAGACTAAGCGGCTAAGATCAATTGCAACATCGTTATGCTCTCTTTTTAATTTTTATATGAAGGCGAAATAAAAGACCATTAAAAATACAATAATTTAATTCGTAGCACAAATTGTACACTTTAAGTAAGTACTTACGTTTATAATTGGGCAATTATGAAGAAACAATTACACTAAAACCTGTGAATTCCGTATGGACAGCATCTGGACGGACCGCTAGTTTATGTTTCCATTTATATTCAATTGTAAAATTGTTCAAATCTGAAAAAGAACAGTTTCGTATGTTTATAATTTATTGTGCAAATTTCATTTAAAAGGGAACTTGGCACTTGGTGTCTTGTGTGAAAAAATACGAGTTTATAAATAATGAAAGTAAATCAATGTTAGCAGGACAGGACATGAACGTGAACATCGAGTAGTACGAGTACATCTCACACCTTCGCTTTGCGAATAAGATACCATCATGACGATGTCGTTACAATGGCAAAGTTGCTGGAAGAGTTAGATCAGATGCTGCATAGATGCCTAAATGGGGCCTTTCTGCGGATAGGCCTCAGCATGAATTTTGACTAGACTTAAGTCATGTACAAGTACAATTCGCACGTCTTGCCGAGTTCAATTCACATCGAAGGAACCAATTGGGTTGCTCTTCTCGTCGCCTAGAGCGCAATTTTTTTTTTTTTTTTATTGACAATGTGCTCACTCTTGACCTCAATCCAGCCCAGAGGCAGGAATGAGATCTACGGGGGAACGAGTTTGCCCAGAAGAAGCCTATTCACTCTCGCCTTGAAGAGATTCGGGTTGTATGAACTCGGGAATGCCGACGCAGGCAGACGATTCCACTCCTTAGCTGTGCGCATCAGAAAAGATGACGAGAAGCACTTAGTGCGTATATAAGGTATATTAACCAAATAGGGGTGGTATCCCGCAGTGCGTCTGGACTCCCGATAGTAAAAAGGTGAAGGCGGGATGAGCTCATGTAGCTCTTGAGCACACAATGCACAAGCAATGTTTGGCAAACACAGGTATTAAAAGGAAAAGAACATTCGCATTTACCACTACTAATACATTTCAAGTAAACCGCACAAACTAATAAAAGTAACAAGCATTTATACATAGAAACTAAATCTCCATTCAAGGATTAAGAAAATAAGTACTATGAAACCACTAGAAGACCTTTATCATTGATGAAAATACGCATTGCATTTCTAAATTGAAATGGCGATCAATCGAAGAAGCTTTTAAATTACGAACCACTTCATCGCCACATGCCGTGTTCAAATTGCAATAAACTACTACGTCAATCAAAATCAACCGGACTGAGCCAATATAATTGCACTCGAGCGGTTGTGCCGTAAACTTATCGTATTAAGTTGTCAATAACATTGATTGAATGTTTGATTTTCGTATGTAAATCAAATGTAAAGTCCATTTTAAAGCCAGAACGTTGAAAGTCAGCTAACGCACTACTATCTTAATAATGAAAGCATTATGTCTCAGTTTTTTTTATTTCTATACGAATTATAAAACATACTTATTCGCGCAGTTTTAAGCCGAAAATATTTTATCACTAACAACTTAATATTTTGAGTTAATTACCTTTTCTCTCGTTAAAATCTAACTTCATCCAACAGCGTACATATGGTCCGGCTTTTCTCCATTCCCGTATCGTCTCCACATTTTCTCATAGATCGCTTCAAGTCCACGAACATAGTGTTCGCAGTCGAATAAGGTGCTATCTAAACGTGCTTTAGAAACCTTAGCCCGAATATATCTTCGACTATAAAAAAAACAAGTTAAATAAAAGCTTGTAATTAGTTTAAAGTATGATTCATAAAGGAGACTAGTCACGTTTCATACAAAGTTGAGCCCAAAACCCAAAATCAAAATCTAGTTTTATACATTTTAACAAAATATAGAACTACCGATTGGCGAAAATAAATGATAAGTGACCTTAAACAAGTTTTAGCTCCTATGACAACAGACTTCTGTGAGTTTTCCTATAACTATATTGTTACATATTTATTTCTAAAATTAGGTTTTTTTTAATGTATAAAACTACATTTTTTACTTTAAAAAACAGCTGAAAGGATGGTCGTAGGGATTCGGCGCAATAGTAAAAAAATATAAGGAGGACTTCCTCGACCAGGGTTACATTTTTTTGTTTGTTTTGGCCCAATATGGCTGATAATATTTTATAAAAAAAGAAAGGATAAGATTTATTTGGCAACAGTTCGTAAAACACTAAATACAAGTTAAATGTTTTAACAACAACAGTCTGTGCCGAGTGTGTGTTTAGCGTTTGATCAGGTAAACACTCAATACTCTTCTTCCACATTCGTAATGCGATTTGAGGCATATCTTAGTTCATATTAAAAATTAAACATTGAAGCGGTATTTCGATACAATTACCAAACGTAATTTACTGGACTTAAACTGGCAAGCAGATTATTATTGTTGTCCAATTTATGTATTAATTTCCTTCATTAACCAAGTTGCATAACGTAACAAAGATTGCTATATAATTTATAATAGGGGCTCAAAAAATATTGTCCGGCCCATCGTCCACGACGATACTCAAACGTAAAGTTACAAACTCAAATCTCCAAGTCAGAAAGTCACACTACTATTTCAATAGCGGTCCGAATATGACACAAGCAATTACAAACTAGTCCATAACGCGTTAGTAACTAGTCACTGGCCTCGGCGTGGTCTAATGCTATTGGTTTCGTTTCGATTCTGGAAACTGTAAAAGATGATAGACAGATGACTCTACAGCTACATACAGTAAAATACTTACTAATTCCTATTTGTTCCCAATTTAACAGCGATGTCTTCGTATTGTCTTTTACTTATGGCTATCAGTTCCGGACAACCCAGAGCGTTTAGCTGTGACGCGGCAACGCTGTAAATTAAAAAAATTAAAATTCAGTGAATGGTAAGATCCTAATTTCGTTTTCTCTGGTGCAAACTAATAATACGGTATAAACATACCGAGAAGCTAAAGTTTCTCCTGGGAGTGTTACGACCGGCGTTCCTGTCCATAAAACGTCCATAGTAGTCGTGTGCCCGTTGCACAAAGGAGTATCTAAACAAATATCTGCTAACTGTCCACGCCTCACGTGTTCCTCCTTGCAAGCGATGCTAGAGAATATGATGCGGCCAGGTGGTAACTCTGCAAAACATTATAATAGTTACACCCAATCATCAATCATGTCTACAGTAAGTAAACAAAGAAAGTCAGTACCTAAACTCTGGGCATATTTATGTACATTCGGTTCGCCAGCAGCGGGGAAACTTAACAGCCAGAGAACGCTATTCGGTACCTTTTTCAGTATGTTCACCCACATTTCCAAGACTCTGGGGTCCATTTTGTACAACTGATTGAAATTACAGAAAACAATTGCTTCATCTGGCAAACCGTATTGTTTTCTTGTTGTGAGTATTATATTTTCGAATATTTCCTCGGCGGCTGCTACTTTTTTATTGCAAATGTTTACCGATAAACCGTTCTGTATAGTTATACCGTCGACCAATACCTTAAACAATAATAAAAGCTTGTAAAAATAAGAAATTTATTTATGCAGCTGTTGATTTATGTTAAAACGATTAATGATAAAGTAAAAAGTAATACCTGCGTAATATTAGGATCTACGGTGGTCTCAATTACAGAGTCTGGAATGTTTATTTCCTTTACGCATATTTCAATCGGTACTAAATCTTCGTACTCAATTATTTCAACTTTTTCAGTCGTATTTAATATTTTATTGATATTTATACTATCAGCACAATTGATTAGAGCCATATTTTGATCAGAGCCATTTTCATTACCTGTTATGGCTTTATAGTGTGATTTTAAATGTGGAAACATTTGTTTGTGATCGCCAACAAAATATGTGTATGGCATAAACGCAAACTTTTCACTAAAATCTAATGCAGTAGACATAGGCGAGCATATTTCGTCGGTTATTAGGTAGTCCATGTATTGTGCACCGCTCGTTCCCGGATATCCTAGCCACATTATTTGAATGGGAGCTGGTTTCAAAGCAAAGATCTCGTTTCGTGCGCCTTTAGTATAGCCATTCATATTCACTAGAATATGTATACCATCTCGATTTATTTTGTTTGCTGCTTCAAAATAACAGGATACTGAAGATAAATCGACAAAATGTTCAGAGTCCTTAACTATTCTACTACGGAATGTGGTGCCATCATCAAAATTCAAAGCATAGCAAAAGATTTCCACTTTTGAGCTATCGTGTAGACCTGGTATGGACTGCATTAGGTGGGAAGTTGGATGATTACCAAAATCACTGCTAACATATCCGATACGTAACCGTCCTTTCCGTTCTTTGTTATGTAAAAATATAACTTTACCCAACATGTTCACCTTCTCTGTGTACAAGTTGGCAAGTCGTGTGGCAATGTCTTTTCTTGCTTCATTTTTCAATGGATATAAAATGGAATGGTGTGGATGTACGGAAGTAAATTTTTCCATATTTAATTGATCTTCTACGATTGATACTATGTTATGCATTCGCTCCTCGTAACCATCCCAGTTGCAAATTATTTGTAAACAGTGTGTTAAATTGCAATAAGCATCTGGAAAATCAGGTTTGAATTTTAACGCGTTTTTATAAGATTCAATAGCTTCATGAATTTTTCCCATATCTTTGTAAATACTTGCTAAATTACAATGTGCATCGGCGAATGTCGGGTTTATCTCTATTGCTTTCTTGAAGCAAACAAGAGCACCTGTTATATCCTGCAACTCTCTGAGAGTATTTCCCATATTGCTATAAGCGTCAGCAAAGTTTGGCTGAATATTTATAGCTTGTCTGTAATGCATCAACGCTTTATGAAGTTTGCCTGTAATTACAATATTAAAACAACATTAATTTTTATAACTGAAATTGCTCATTAATACTCATTATACCCCTTCGTGGAATGTCTATTCACATTTATAATTAGGAACATTATTAATAATGTGTTTTTTTACTAACTTTCCATGACCATATAAGTGCAAATTAATTTTAGTTAGACTGTTAGCACTATTTATTACGTTCTGTATTAAATCCTAATGTAACCAAGGTAGAACTAATTACCGTATGTTATTATATACACACTAATTATGTGTTGTATTATTGTTTTCCACGTAAGTGTGTATGTATATATTATTATGTTCTGATTGGCTCAAAAAGCATTTCCTGTCCAATGACATGCGATATATTTTTCAATAAATTTAGTCAAAAAGTTGCTCATAATGCACCGATTTTGCATAGTGCGGGAATGCAAAGTAACATGCATGCTTGTTACTTTGCATTCCTGCACTAGTGCGGGAGAGTAAACCACATTTAGTTGTAAACTACATACATTTAGTTTGTATTAAGTAACCATTATCGAATTCGTCATGTTTAGATAATACGTCCTATACTTTGTATATCTATATCTATACAGTACATACCTTTTTTTGGTGGGTTTTTACATACCTTGATGTTGTAAAAGCGAACCCAAGTTACTGTGAGTGGCTGCGAATTTGGGGAACACTTCTAAAGCTTTCATGTACAGTTTGGTAGCTTCATCAATTTTTCCTTGTTCTCTTTTGACATTTCCGAGATTGTTAAGAGTATCAACGTGTGACGGGCATAATCGTAAGGCATTGTTGTAACATTCTTCCGCCTCGCAGGCGAGGCCCTTTTCTTTGAGTGCATTAGCGAGATTGCAATAGGCGTCTGGAAAATTGGGCTGAACTTCTATGGCTCGCCTGTACGTGTCTATAGCGAGATCTATAAAGCCCTGTTTATAATATAAACATGCCAAATTTCCATGTATGACTCCACTGTTTGGAGTCAACTTCAATGAATGAAGATACACTGCTACCGCTCTGAAATAAACAGATGACGTTGTAGTTTTATTACAGTTTGAATATTTCGAAATATTCCAACTCAATTTAGTGGAACGCTATAGAATTAAAAGTATTTTAGAACAACGACCACCGACGCTCTGCTTCATCGTCTTAAAGATAGGTTAAGGCCATTAACAGGTGCTTTTAAATGATGAAACAGTTTGACTTTATTTATTTTTTGACCGATTCCTGGGTATAGAGTAGGCGTGTACAATCAAGTAATAATAAAGGACTCTAGGGCATAACAATGACCCAGTTTAATCAACTTCGGTTACCTTTTGAAGTACTTTTAAATATATAGATCCATTTTTCTGCTGCCGTTACTGGTTACGTAATTATTTTATGACTAACCCAGAATAAATTACATTTAAATAACTTTTTCCTAACCGTGAACAACAAGTTCTGTTTCGTTCCGCTGGTTGGGGTTTATGAAAGATACTTACACCGTATTATGTGTCGATATTTTTTTTGTTTGCAATTAATAATGATACTTACACCGTATTATGTGTCTATATTTTTTTTGTTTGCAATTAATAAAAGCTGCTAAGGGGGTTTTTCTATTCCATTTGGTGCCTATATTTATAAAATATATACCTAGCAATTCTAATTGGTAGGCAGCTAAATCTAGGCATCAGCAAAATCCTTAATTATTAATTAAGCTTTAAATAATAAAGCGTTTTATGCTGTAGTTTTACCTTGTTAGTTTCCAATTATGACATCATATATTTTAATTATTTCACCTTTTAAATACAAAATAATCATGTCAAATTCAGTTAATGGTATTTCCTACTAACCTTTTGATCTTATTTTTGAACCAGGTGACACAACCGTCTGAGAGTTCCGTCGCCTGCGCGGTAAGCCGCGGGGGCGCGATGTTGATGACGGTGTACACGACGATGCATTGGTAATCCATAACACGGACATGTCCTCAGCGCGAGCAAGGTTGTACTGACAGGGGCAGACCGGAGACACGGCCGAGTCAGGGCCCACGCGCCACGTCACGCCGCACGACGCGCAGCGCGCGCGCACCGTGCCAACTTCCCCGGAGCGACGCTTCGTCGACGTAAGTCGCGGCCTTCGTTTATCCGCTCGTTTATACACTCAAATCGGGAGCATATATCACAAGATCTATTAACGACACGAAGACTATGCGCACACGCCATTTAGTCGCCTTCGCGTTATATTTACAACATCATTCGTCTCACCATAAAACATTCCCGCCGGCGCTCTGGAAGACTTCATCGAATCAGTGGCGGTTTCAAAAACGCTATATTTACCTATTTACTAATCGAGATTTTTAAATAGCTCTGAAGTTTAATACATAGTTTATCTAAAATATGTGAGATTCGTAACTCCGCGCGTTATTCACAAGAACGGTCAATTGTTTGCACAAAAATCAGCTGATACATGGTCTCGTATGTTTCAGTTTCTATTGTTTACATTACGTCGAAAAGCTGTCACAGCGGCATAAACTGGATACCAAAAGAGATTACAACGGTGTGCCTATTAAAAAGCGCGCGATAAAACTTTTTAACGTCCTTATTAAGTAATGTAAAAAAGTGCGACGGTACAGTAAATACGGTAATATCGATCAGGCAAACGGCGGCGGCGGGTTACGTGGCGACGCGACGGAATCTCAACGCGACTGCGGCCGTGGGCCTACTTGCTGGAAGCTGGCACCCTACTCCTCCACACTACTACTAACGGCTGCTTAATTTGTTGACAACAACTTTTACGCTCGTTCAAAAAACTTAACATATTCTCAAAATATGGTATATTGATTTCGAAGCTAGCTACAGCGTCAGTCAAGTGACCAAGATCCCGGCCGCCCGTGCGGTATTGCTGTGTTCTACTGACCTATTTTCAGTTATCATATTTATAAAATAAAAACGAATTTGTCTAACCTTACTTTATAAAAAGTGTCTTTTCTAGTAAATAGGTAGGACCTACTTTCCCCTCACATTGAAAAATCAGTCATGAATATAATTTTTATTCCAAATTCATACAGTTTTACGTATTACTATTTATTACTAATAACATTGAGCGAGTCTTTTAAGCAAGACTAGGTTTAGGTAACCTATTCTGGCTACGTAGACATGACATTGGCTTTGACTCTACATTCCTTTTCCCACCTTGGATAAAATGTCTAGACTCGAATGAGATTAATTGGTTTCATACTTCCCACACACTGCGTAAACATGCCAGTGACCGGGCAGATGTCATGAAAAAAAGAAGTTCTTTTGTCACATGAATAAGAAAACATCCTACAACCTCTATTTTTGACGTCTGGAAGTTTAAGTATCTTATCAGCATTCCATTTCATCAAAATTATAAATATAAAAAAGTGCTGATGATGTGAAAATGACGAAAGTTTTCCTTAGCTAACTCTTGCCAGAGGGCCTAGAGAGGTGGAAATCGTTTTCAAAGCGTTTCATAATTCTACAACGACTTTCAACAGGATCGACATGTAAAGCTTTTCAGTAGGTTATGTCAATCCAATCCATTTTTTATTTTTTCATTATAGTTATCACTGGTTGAATGTCACTTTATCTATATAGACTCTCTGCTCTATTTATTACAAGGTACGACTCCGAAAATAATGAAATACCTACAAAATGAGGAAGAAAAAAGATTTTCCTGAAAGCCGATAATCTTAATACGAGTATTATGATTAGCTTGTAAACAATGGCAAAAATGGTTCTTATTTCCGGAATGCCTTTCAACAACACAGTGATTTTTTTTTTAAACATGGACTTAACCGGATGAGAGCAGAAATTCCTAAACATGTGACATCCAAAAATTCAATGTTAAAATCTAATTTTAACACTAGTCTTGTCGCTCACTTGCCAACTTTCATATGATTTTGACAGATACGTAAGTAGCTATAATTAAATTCAAGAAGCATTGCCAAGGACTCCGTATGTAGTGTAAGATAGAAGATACAACACTCCGCATTTTGATATGAACATAATAATGGCGATAAATTATTAATTTATTATAAACGCAATCAAGCTAAAGAGATTTGCCATTTCCGTATGTTTTGAGCACTTTGATAGGCAACATAAATTATTTGTAGTGCAATAACTTGAATGTTTATCTTGATTTTTTTAGTTCAGTACACGACCTCATTTCTAAACAGTTACATCACTTGCTTAAAAAAATTAATGGATTTATATTCTGGCTTCGTGCCAAACTGATGCCAGTTCCAACCTCTCATTTATGTGAAAGTGTCGACTGATAGTATCTGATCGTTTGATCCGAATAGCAATGATACAATGTTGATACTGCATTATCGGTGATTTTTATTTTTTGTTTGTACGAGCAGCATATAGATTTTCATATTTCTGAATGATGAAATCGATTGATCTTAATATAACAACAACGATTGAGAAAATTCCAATACAGCGTGGGGAAACCAAAAATTTCCTTTCATTATAATATTAATTGTGTATTCATTGGCTAAAATCAATGTGGTTCTTGATTCTATCTACGTTCTGGAAAACACGGACACGAAGGCAAAGCAATAGAAAAAGTCAATTACTTTCAAAGTAAACAAATAACTCCCTGTGGTTTTATCCATTCACTCGTATTATATGTATGGGCGAGCGTACATTATCTGTAATGAAATGATCGATGTTTTTTTATAAGTAACTTGGTTTAATATTCGCCTTCAAAAGTATCGGTCTCAATGGTAAAAATAAACTTTCGTGTCATATACATCTCAGAACAGAATTATATTATATTAATATTAAATCAATTTAAAGAAAAGACATCAAAATAAATTATTTATAAAATGTTATATGTTGAACTGTATTAAAATACAGTTTATTTCAGTAGTGTATCCTATAGGGTTTTTGATATTCCTAAAGAAAAAAGGTTTGTAGAAAGAAAACAATGTTTAATTTTGCTACCACTATTATATTCTCGATACATTTACGAAGCAAACAATAACTCATTCGTTGATGTTAATATACTTTGATAAATATTAATACAGACAACTCCGACATAAACTATGAATGTTAGTAACAGTAAACGATGAAATACCTTTAGGTACATAAAGCTAAATTTAGATACGTCCGCCTACGTGTTAATTATGCGATACAAGATATACGGTGATAAATACTGGCAGAAGATAACATTATAATATTATGAAGAAAGCTGGTCGTAGTGACCTGATTTAGAAGCGTGAACTAGCATTAGCGATCGAAGATATGGAAAAGGATGTGTCATGTCTTCAGACGTCAGGTTATTCTGGCTTCTTTGTCTCAGGTCGTGGCGAAGCACCACGTTCAGAGTTAGGCGTGCTTCCTCCAGAAGTGCTCTGTGGACTCCTCTCTTGCACCTGAACAAATAATGAATAAGTTAGTCATAACAAAAAATTACGCCTAGACTAAGTACATATCACATCCTTCGACGTGGTTCATATTTTATAGCATGAATATTTTTTTATTTTATTAAATGGACAAACTTCTAATAATAAATTAACAAACTATTAAAATAAAAATATTATATCCTAATGGAACTAAAACTACGTGTTAACAAACTAAAATATGGCGTCGAAATATTCCTCTGCATCGCAGTCGAGGTTATGTACCCAAGAGACTGGCGGCATTGCTACGTTGTATGGCAATACTTATCCTCTGGCCAAGGTAAAAGCTATTCATTCATGTACGTATAATTACTCTGGTTTCAGGTTATTTATTAACAAAATGAAAATATACTGAAGTAAAGAAAATGTATGTACATACGCCAGCAGGTCAACCTACCCGAAACTGTCAAATTTTCCCAATCAACCTTGAAACTTAATGCTTTAGCGATAAAGTTGAAAATCTATTAAAGAAAATTGACAGATTGTAGTAGCTTGATGTGCTGGCGTCTGTAGTAGTCTGTACCTACAATTTATTATAATTAACATTTTATGTCAAACATTTAGAAGGCTTTGGAAGTGAATAAAAAAGATATTACACAAATCCAAAATGAGTAGGTAGGCAGGGTACACACTAGACTTGTGTAGACCATTATAAGAACTCCCAATGGTATATGTACACATTATTCTCTGTAGATCTAACAAATGTATTGACTGTTTTATTGCTATTAAATCTGAGCCGCATATTAATGTCTGAAAATAAACCTTACTTCAAACTCTGACTCACTTTTAGTTCTACAATTTATAGTAAGTACCCAAATGCCTGTACAAACGTCAATAGTTAGACATTATTTTTCTGATAGTCTTGTGAACGATTTCAATAGCTGTGACCGTCGAGCTGATAGCATACATATTTATAATTCAAAATTACCTGCAAAACGTAACCCATTTCTCATCCTAATGATTACTAAGATATCGTACAGTCACGAGCAAAAGTATGTATACACTCGGCTTTATTCAAAAGCAATTTACTCCTTTATTTTTGAATGAAGTTTTATGATGTTACGAACATAGCATTTTTGGACCCATAGGTTTATGTAATGTATCATATTTCAACGTTGCATTCGTTATTTTACGAAAAAATCGCATTTGAAAGTTGCCAATTAGTGTTGACATATTGGTGCTCGTGACTGTTCGTATTTATGCCACCCACCACACTAATATCGTTTTCAAGGAATTCGTGCGAGTAAATCTATACTAATATAATATTATGAAGAGGTAAAATTTGTTTGTTTGTATGTATGTAGGGGGTAATCTCCGGAGGTAATGATCCAATTCTAAAAATGTTTTCACTGGTAGAAAGCTACATTATTTGTGAGTGCTATAGGTTATAAATTATGTTTACATCATGCTATTACAACTTTTGTCTAGCAAGTCGGAAAGAAATAATAGGGGTTAAAGTATGAAATTGCCGTTTTATTGTAATAGGTACTTCGAATTGACATAGAACCTTCATGGTTTGAGATTTTTGATTGAAACCTTTTTCACATGGTAACTATAGAATAGATAGAATAATTTATTTCATAACGTTACCTTACCAACAATATTGACTCATTTACGTCAAATCAACAAAATAAAAAAAATGAGAAATGGGTACCTCATGATTTGACTGATCTGCAGAAAGAAACGCGTGTTGAAACTTGTGTTGCCTTGTTGAATCGTTACAGAAATGAAGGAATATTGGATCGAATTGTGACATGTGATGAAAAGTGGATTCGTTACGATAACCGTAAACGAAAAATGCAATGGGTGACCCCAGGTCAAACGCCGCAACAGTGGACACTGTTGCGGCGTTTGACCTGCCAAAGCAAAACTTACCAATAAAAAGGTAATGGTAACTGTTTGGTGGATCTCAGCATGGTGTTATTCACTATAGCTTTCTCCGATCTGGTCTAGCAATAACGGCAGATGTCTACTGTGCCGAACTCCGAACAATGATAGCTAAACTAGCAGTGAAACTGCCCCGACTCATGAATCGATCTTCACCATTATTGCTCCATGATAACGTGAGACCACATACAGCACGAGAAACCGTTTTAACTCTACAGGAACTGCAATTAGAAACCATTCGTCACCCTTCGTATTCGCCAGACCTTGCTCCAACGGACTACCATCTTTTTCGTGATTTGGACAATTTTCTACGTGATAAAAAGTTTTCTCCTTTCTTTGCAGTACAAAATGCTTTCACACAGTTTGTCGAATCCTGATCACGAGAGTTCTATCGCAAAGGCATAAGTTACCTTCCTATTAGATGGCAGCAATGTATAGATAATAATGGTAATTATTTTGATAAAATAAATATGTTAAATTTAAAAAAAAAAACAATTTCAATTTTTCAGTACAAATTGGCAATTTCATACTTTAACCCCTAATACCTCTTAAAACAGAATTATTGGCTTGCGCTGCCTAATCACTTGTATATAACTAAAGACAATGTATGGCGCTCTGTTCCGCCTTAAATAGTTCCACAAAAAAGTCCACGACACCATATTTTTATCTTTTATATTTTAATATCACTTTCATGTTTTAAAAAAGTATTTTTTTCACATGCTTACGTTTGGATGAAAATATCATTTTTAAATATGAATCCTTATCAAAATAAATTATTTTATGACCACAAGGACATCATAGAGATAAGTTTTCCCCTTTACAGTATGTCAATTGGTCATATAGTTTCGGAGATATTATAAAATTACTAAAAACGCATAATGCCGTCAAATCATTCACGCTAAAACAAACATGCTACAAAATACAGAGAAGTACCTAAACTAAGATTTAACAAACACGTAATCCACACCATTGTCTACGTTTTAACTAAAGGTTAAAAGAAATGCTAAAGGCAAGTGATAAAAAAGAAAAAGAAATATAAAACACTAGTCGCTGCGACAATTATGCTGTGTTACTTAGCTTAGCTGAATTTAACTTAAAATACTCGCTAAACAAAATTCTCTTAAAAGGCACTATTGAACGTCAAAATTTACAGTAAAATGGAACTGATTTTAGTCACCCTTTACAATAAGTAGTTTCGTATGGAAAATAATGGGCAAGAAACTCCACCGTAACTCTTTTAAAATGTTTTACAATATTTTATATACATTAATTATAAAACATATATAATTGTTATTTATGTTTTTATTATCAAAGTGAAGTTTGACTTAACTCTTTTGGAGAGTTAATATTTTCTAACCTTAGCAGGGCGGAAACCATAAACAATGGCAGTGAATTTACAGTAGCTAGAAAATGGGTTGCATTACAGAATCCTTATAAAGATTATGAAAGCTCAACGCCGCCAAATTTTGCCTGATTGCGTCAATCACAATCTGAATCATTTTGAAGGATATTGCTAATCCATTGCTTCATATGTTCGAAAAATTTGTCTGATCAACAATGTAAATAATACTATGAATGTTATTGAACTATCTATCATCATCTGCCTAGCCTTTTCCAACTATGTTGGGGTCGGCTTCCAGTCTAACTGGATGCAGCTGAATACCAGTATTTTGCATGGAGCGACTGCCTATCTGACCTCCACAACCCAATTACTGGGTAATATGATACCCCTTGGTAAGACTGGTTGTCAGATTTTCGGGCTCCTGACGACCCGTAACGACTGTCAAAGACCCACGAATGACAGCCGGGACCAACGGCTTAACGTGCTTTCCGAGGCACGGAGGGGTCTTGGTAAATAAAGATGGTCACCCATCCACGAACCAACCGCGGCAAGCATAGCTTAACCTGATCAATCGACCCCTTGCGGCTGTTATTACTTAGCCACAAGCCCCTTGTTATTGAACTATCTAAATGAAGCCATTTCTACTGTTAGTGTGTGACGCAATTACCCCGCTGCTGAATTAGTGTCCGTAGGTTGGTGATTCATTCGGATTCTTGCGACCTGCTGCAACCTGGCGCCATATAATGTAAAATTCCTTTACGGCTGCATAGAAAATACCACTTAAATCGCCATTACGGTTTATGAGCGCGAGATGGATACATCGAGTGCCAACTATTCATCGCTGACTGATTGAGTTATGCTCGATTAAATGTTTGAGTTATATTTTATTTACTGTCCATTCTTCTGATAAGTTGTATGATACGCTACAGCATAAATCATAAACCCTTTCGGTCTTAAAAATAAATATTATCAGTAGCAACTTCTGACTGTGATCGTGCGGAAGTTACATTATGAAGAAATCGTTAAATCTGCATTTAACGATTTCTTTATAATGCTATGGCATTTCATGAAAAATCGGAAAATATTAGACTTAGAATGAATCCAACTGTAGGGAGAGTCAAAGTATTTCGGATTGAAACTTGTTAAATTCCTGGCCTTTAAGGTCTCTGCACACAACGGGCGGGGCGGGGCGGGACGGGACGGTGACGCGGCGCTGGCGCGGCGGGCAGTGTTCGCACTGCGGGCGCGATCACATTCCATCCCGCCGCGCCTTTCTTTCATCAAAAAAGATATATTGTTTAGCTAATAAAAAACAACGTAAACGGAAATGGGTGCATGAAATAAATCAAAAACGCGCTCGCGTCCCGTCACGCCCCGCCCCGCCGCTTCTGACTTGTATTTCCGCTCAACGTGGCGGCGGCGAGGCGCGACGGTTACCGTCGCGTCGAGCGGGGCGGCTCTGTGTGGCGTCGTCCGTAATATCTAGTACATTACAACTGCTCAGCGTCGCGTCGCCGTACCGTCCCGCCGCGCCCCGCCCGCTGTGTGCAGAGACCTTTAAATGCTCATTACTTGAAACCGATACCGTTAGTTTTGGTATTGCCTTTAAGACGTAACAGTTGTCCATAAACGATCAATAGAGTGTTACGTGGAAGCCTTCATACTATATTTACCATTAGTGATTCACTTTTATTTTTAGAAGGTTAATTCTTTCACCAAGCAAGCTGGTTGGGGCCGATATTCT
Source organism: Apamea anceps (assembly GCA_951799955.1). Lineage (NCBI taxonomy): Eukaryota > Metazoa > Arthropoda > Insecta > Lepidoptera > Noctuidae > Apamea > Apamea anceps. The sequence goes on along the minus strand of OX637500.1, from coordinate 17,441,126 downwards.
GAATATGACTGAAGTGATTTATGACCAATGTTAAACCAGGATGAACCTGGAGCGTGGGAATTTGTACAAGCAAAGAGAAGTCTATGCCGAGCTGTGGGTGAAGTCAGGCTGTACTTCATGATTATGACTTTTTTATGTAAAGTAGAGTACACGGAGTGGTGTAATTTTATTTTTTTATTTGATTGTTTTTCCAAATCTAGCAGGTGATACAGCGTTTCAGAGTTACGTAACTCAAAAGAAAACAACGGAATCCTTATAGGTACGATCACTTCGTTGTTCGTCTGTCTCTCAAGATCCTTTTTTTACTGGAGCAGTATGGGCAAATCTAAATCACTTAGACAGACAGGGAAACTGTCTCAGGAACTAGTAGCTCCTTTTTCATGAAAACAATTTATTATAATTCGTTTTGTGTTCAAGTGCGAGTCCATAAAAATATGTTTTTTTGTTTTTGTTAATGCAGCTTTTCTCTGTTTCGTGTAGGAATCATTTTATTTTCTCGGATGAAAAAAATCGTGACGGCAGAAGTGGATCAAATTCAATTAAATATACAATTTGTAAAAAATGTGATAGGAGCCTACTACTACCTTAATAAAAAAAATGCTTTAATAAATGTTCAATATGCGCTCTAGCCTGCTGTATGCAGATACGGAGAACACCTCGGGTATCTTCAGACAAAGACGAGTGGTTTTTTTTATAATAATTGAATCCTGTCCTATACTTTTGTGCAACGGGATACACAAAATCCCTGTCCTATACGTTTGTGCAGCGGGATACACAAACTTGATCCTTCAAGTGACCCATATGACACACTAGCTTCTGCCCACGACTTCGTCCGCGTGGAATGTTTGTTTCCTCCGCCCCGACCCGTCGCAACGCGTCGCCTGCCCGCGCTATTACTTTGTTTTCGCTTAGCGTTCTTTCTTCTTTTGGACTTTTTTTCTTTCTGTTCGGCTCCGGAGAGTCGTAGCGTGATGTTAAAATAGTCTTTCTCAAGAATTGGGCTATCAATCAAATGCAATAATATTTTTTCATATTAGACTACTAGTAGTTCCAGATATTAGCGCGTTCAAAGAAACAAACTCTTCAGCTTTATTATTACTTATTATTATATTATTATTACCTCAACTTGAGATAGAAACAATCGTAAACCAAAATTACGAAGAGGAGAAGGAACGAAGTATTTAAAACAACCAAATAATCAATAGAACGACATCCCACCAATTCACATCACCCAATGGCAATTCCGACAATGTCATTAATCCGCGTAAAGTATGAACACCGCGAGTCAGAAAAATGACGTATTTGTACAACGCCATCTATGGGTAAATAGATAAAACGTCTGCACAAAGCATGTGTAGTTGTATTCGTGAATTTTTAGCGGCATTTTGATTTTTTTGTAATTTTCTATAATCTGCTTTAGTCCTTGTGATCATAAAATAATTTATTTTGATAAGGATTTATAATTAAAAATTATATTTTCATCCAAACGTAAGCATGTGAAAACATTACTTTTTTAAAACATAAAAGTGATATTAAAATATAAAAGATAGAAATATGGTGTCGCGGACTTTTTTGTAGAACTACTTAAGGCGGACTAGATTGCCATACATTGTTTTTAGTTATATAAGTACAACAGCGCATGCAAATAATTCTGTTTTAAGAGGGATTTCTTTCCGACTTGCTAAACAAAAGTTGTGATAGCTCAGCTAAAATGCATGATGTAAACATAATTTATAGCCTATAGCACTTACACATAATGTAGCTTTCTAGCAGTGAAAACCTTTTTTAGAATTGGATCATTAACTCCGAAGATTACCCCCTACATACATACAAACAAACAAACAAATTTTACCTCTTTATAATATTAGTACTCGTATAGATGACAAAATCCATCGGCGTCATTCCTGCATACAACAGCATATGTTTTACCATTTTGCTTACTAAGATACATTCGCTGCATAAAACAAAATGTTTTAATGACGTGTTTACATTACGCAACATGTGTTCATTTGTAACGAATGAGCGGTAACTAAAAATGCTTTGTTTAATATCTAAAAAATACATCATTACGGCACCTTTGATCCTATGATCAAAGGTGACTTGCAAAATGTTAGACAAACACCCACTGTGCGCTTACTACTACTGAACGTTACGTACATTTACGATTTTAAATAGACTGACATTTATTCTTTTATTTTTTTTTAATATTATTTATTTGTCTCCTAAAAATCAAAAGCGGTTTTACCTCACATCTGTCTGTAGCCGTATTTCGTATTTTAACCTAAAATATTTTGTGCACAAAGATGCTTATCAGACAAGGGAATAAAAACGTATTACCAAGTTAAATGTTTCCTCAAGAAACGATCTGCACCTGACCGAGACGTTGATAACCTATTTATAATTGATGTTATTAACGTAGCAGGCGTCTTTATCCCTCGTAGCGTGAGTAATTAAACCTTGATTACGCACGATAGGAATATTCTAGTTCTAAATATCCAGTTGCAAGTTTTCAGCAAGATGTGAAAGTTGCAACACGATTTTATTGCATTTATTTTCTGAAACGAAATATACTTAATTGATAAATATCAGCAAACACAGTTTCAGTATTCTATTGCGTTCTCTCCAGAAAATGTTCAATTTCGCAGACATTATGAACATTATCTTAGAGCACTTATCCATAAAAATAGCAGTCGATATAATTATGTTTGCTGTCTATTCACGTTAAGTGGTTTCATCTTTGATTAGAAACATAAAATCCTTCGATTATATTGCAGTATTTGAAGTGTCTACCTACTAGGAATTTATTTATTGTCTAATCGTTCCTTCAATCCTTATTGGGTTTATTAGAAAATTCTTCCATTACGTATGTTCTGTAAAGGTCTACTGTACGGGTTTACGAGTAACAATCGTACATTCTTACACAGGGGTTTTCCAACTATCAAATTAACAAGGTGCAACCTGTTTGAGTAAATCTAGCATAGATAATTAATGATTTTATTATTATTTTGGTTGATGATCAATTGTTACGTTAGTATTTACAAAATAAAAAGGGTCGCCGAAGTAACTAATCCGGAAATATATATTTTCTTCACTGACGCGCTCAATATTTTATATTTAATTTTTTACGTTTATTCTACTTACCTGCAGTCCTGTATGGAGCATGTTTGCGATAGACTCAACGTCCAAAGTTGAGTCTTTAGCAGAAATCTTCTTAATGGCAGAAGACACAATGCAGATGTCACCTCGCAGCTCTCTTACTAAAGCAGTTATCTTCTGAGCATTGCTGAGAACCTCAACACTTTGAGTATACGGGTTGTACCGCACACCGAAGGGCCGTTGTATGCCGTCCGCGAAAGCCCTGCGTGATGAAAACTAAGTTTTAATACAATTAACATAAAGATCTTACGAAGAGAGTAGTTAAGTATAATTACTCGTACAAGAAAATTAGTGTTTTAAGTAGGTAGATTACAAAATCATACTGGCAGCAAGAACTTAGTCGTTACATACGCTTCAGCCTTTTTGGCAAACAACATTATTTTCCAATTTACAATGTTGGTTTCAGTTTAGCTACGTGTTGAACGCTTTTAGTTACAACATTATAAATCTTGAAAGGTAATTTGTTCATTTGTTACAATATTTCCAAAACATAGTTTACCGTTCTAAAGTGGCGAATGTATGTAATTTAAAAGCCGATTCTTGTATATTATTGTATCAACATTGTGTTTCCCAGTGGCTTGCTTATCCTAATACCTACTTCCACCGGTTAGTAAAATGTGTTTTAGCAGTCTAGGCACTCCAATTCTACCAAATATTAATAATAATAGCCTCCCGACCGATTTCGGTCACGGTGGCCAATCTCAACGGAGATTAGCCAGAGTCGCAGGAGATATTATAGTGCACAAGTGTGTGCGTAAACACAGGTGCACTCTCTGTTCCTTTACTCTCATAGTCCGATGGGACGGCAATCCGACACGACCGGGGAGAGATCAAGCGCAAGACCAACGGCTCTACGTGCTTTCCGAAGAAGGGGGTATTAAACCGCCAACTTCCAAACTCCGGACTGTTACTAAGAAATGTCTAATGAAAAACCCAATAATACTTTGTCCGACCCGGGAATCGAACCCAGGCGAAAGTGCGACTACCGAACGTGGGGTTCGGCAGTCGCACTTTCAACCACGAAACCATCGGGGCAATATTAATAATCAACTAATAAAAATTAGGCAAACTTGTTAGTGTAACATCGTTTGTAGGATTTAATATGTATTAGTTCGGTATGATTTGAATACCTACCTACTCCACTAGATTTTGGCCTTAAAAGGAGAAACGAGTAAGTGTTTCTATATTTACAGCTTAGATAAGCATAATTTATTTGGTGCATAATTGGTTTGGTGCGTATTGGTTTGGTTGGTGTTGGTATTGGTTTGGTTGGTTTGGTTTGGTTTGGTTGCATAATTTGTATGGTGTACAATAAAGAGTATTCTATTCTATTCCTATTTTATTTGATCTGGTATTTTTATTATCATAACAATTACCTCATTTTCTCCTTCGCCTCTTCAAAGGAGTCAGTGTAGTAGTAAGCATTTTGGTAAGCCGTTATAATGCATTCTTCATTGATTGTAACTTCAGGATCGAAGCGTTTGATCTTTTCGGGCGTCACGAGGGCGTGTTGTAACTCAGCAACAGAAGACAGCAAACCGGCCCCATACACGCGGAAAGTTCCATCAGTTTGCCGACACAAACCAAACTCAACGGTGAAGAAGTAAAGCTGAAATATAATATTACAATATAGTCCCGATGTCTTCACATTATGGAATCAATCCAAACATTTATACTTCCTGATTTCGAGCTACGCAATCATTCAACGCACATTTAAATTTGTTTAGCTTTGCTACTATGAAAATAGTCGTCGAGCGTGATCTTCAATCAATTACTTGAATTCGCTTTATTTTAATCTTCATATCGTTCAGCCCGAAAGTCTGACAACCAGTCTTACCAACGGGTATCGTATTACCCAGTAACTCGGTGGTGGAGGTCAGATAGGCAGTCGCTCCATGTAAAATACTGGTATTCAGCTGCATCCGGTTAGACTGGAAGCCGACCCCAACATAGTTGGGAAAAGGCTGGGCAGATCATGATGTTGATGATCGTTCAAACATTTCTTCTGTAAGGATTAAACATAACACATAGTTACTTACCGTTGCCAGTTTGTCAATGTCTTCGTCGGAAGCGCCAAGGGATGCGAGCCCCAGTTCTTGTGAAAATTGTGCAAAGCTAGGGTTGGCAAGCAACGGCATATGTCCCAGCAGTTCATGGCAGCAGTCACTGCAACAGGAAAACAGAACATTTTACCAGTTGAATATTGCTACTCGGCGAAATGGATTAAGTGAGATAAATTGACCCATAGTGGTATACGAGTACTGATAGGTAGTTTAATATTTCATTATTGGTTTTTTATCAGGTGAGCTCGTAATGTACGTACGGTTCAGGAGTATAAAAAGGATCCGAGGAGTGACGAATGTATTGAGTGCAATGAAACACTCTAAAAGCAAGTCCTGACAGAAAGTCTCTTGGCGAAAGGTATCCCGCGACGGGGCGCAGTTGAAATCCAGTTTTACGCCTGAGAAAAGCGCTCACATCCTCCAACTGAAAATAAGTCACGTATTTAGTACAAAAGCCTTCATCTTATTTTGACGTTTGGCCGTACGCCAAAAGGTTCAAGATTACTAAACAATACGGTATTAATAATTGTAATTTATGATTTGTGGCAATAAGGAAAAATAATTTGAGATTGTTTCTCTACTGTGATTAACAAAATCAATAAAGCTGGACCTAGTTCTACGTTTTTTTGTATTAAATTTTATTTTTTTTGTAATCAGATATTTTACCGGCTAGGCGCTTATCTGCATGATGATACCAACATAATATTCTATGTAATCTAAACAAGGCAAAGTTCATAACCTGTGGCAAATTGTCCGCCCGATAGCCGCAGTATTTGACGAGTTCGGGCCAGTTCTCTAGGTACTCCTCGCAAGCGTGTTTCTGGTAAAGTTTGTGGAGTTCAACGAACACGACGCCCCTGTAACAAAGACACAACTCCTACAACTACATATGAAGTAATAATGGACGCACTAACTACATACATAGGATGCGCTCCCAAAACTTGGAAGACGACGGCACACGTTATTAACTTTGATAGATGAATTTCCTAAGCACATACAAGCAACAAGTGGGGACACTAAACAAAGAACGTCGAGAAACATGCTATACAAATTAATGATACAGAATTAACGGAATACTTGGATTGGCAATTTATTTCGTTAATTTCACTGTATAGCAATATAAAAAATAGTAGCCCATCGGCCCCAAGCTGCCTGCGTTATTATTATAATATTTATTACTTTGGTAAATCCAGTCAATATTAACGTGAAACATATTTACTTGACGAACTAGTAGTAGTTTCAACCACCTACTTAATTAATACCGACGTTTACTTCAGCGTATAAAATCACAATAAATTAAATCCTCCTACGCAAAGCCCAAGATTGAATATAGTTCGCAAGCAGATTATTTTGTCTTCTATATTCTGAAATAAAAACAAACTACAAAAAACCACTGCAGAAGGCTTTTAAAATAAACAATGTTATAATCCGCAGGAGCAATATGGGATTATTATCGCAGCTTTGCAACACAATATATCGACCTAGTCAGAATAATTTAAGTAAGTACATAGAAACCAAAACAGAACGAGATTTCAAACACAGCGGTGAACTAATTTATAATTATGTTAGTAAACACTTACCACGTCTTAATTTCCACATCAGTGTATTGTACTTTGGGAATCGGATGGCCACTGTAATGCGAAAGGAATAATTTTACGAGTTACGGTTACTGAATTGACTGCGAGACGGCGATCTGTTTCTAGGAAGTTTTGCTTCCAATAAATTAGTACTAGTTTTAGTTAGTTAGTTATTAGTATTAGTTTGTAGTCCTGTGTCGGTAGTCATATAACAAAACACAAAATTTTCGTCGTAGACCCATAATAATAAACAAACAATCAACGATGATTAATCAAGATGATGACCCATTATATAACGAAACGACGTTAACGTAACGTTATGACGACGAAGAAAAGTGGGTACTACATTTTTATTATTCTTAAAACCCTGTTAAAATAGAAATTACTGTTTTTGCCATAGTTAAAGTTCTATGAGCACATTTTACTTGAATGAACACTTAAAATGCGCAAAATATTGCAAATATAAATTAGAATAGAATAGAATAGAAAAAAAAAAATGAATGAAATGATGACGATGATGATGAATTGTAATGTTATTCATATTAATTTCACTGCAATTATGCTTATTCTTGGTTTTACTGTTTAAACCAGACTGGCGGTTTTGTTACTTTGCCCTCCTTTTGCAGTCTTCATATGAGATATACTCCTGTCAACGTTATAAGGGCCAATTAGGTTCAACCTGTGGTTATACGGAGACGAAACAGCGAAACTGCGACTTTGTGTTAAGATTTCTGTTTGGTTAAGATTTCTTTGGCGGAAAATGTTGTGTCAAAATAAATTGAGCATACACATTTACCGTAAAACGTATAAAGTGTGCTTTAAAACTAGTTGCTGCACAATAGAAATCTATAACCGTGCGCGTCAAGACCCTATCCAATATTAAAGCTTGCTCTAAATGGCGCCTGCATCAGTCGTGTTGCGCTGCCGTGATATCATTTTAATTATTAATCAATTGCAAACCCTACTATCGTTTGTGTCAACAGCAACACAACACATACAAATCTTTTAATTTTAAAAGATTTGTTTCCTTACATTACTTTCATAAAAATAAAATAAGAAAATAAAATGATTATGGAATCATTTTATCTTAATGTCAGGGTAAAGACAATCTAAACTGGCTGACTGCCCTTAGAAAATCTCTGCGAAGCTTGTAAACGTTTGTGCAGGTAGGGAAATCGAACCTGCGAGCCATGTAGGTTAGGGAGGCAGTATCGACGCAAGGACAGTTGGGTCACCCAATCACTTAAGGCGCTTGAATTCATGAATTTATTTTATTGTAGGTAGGTAAGTCAAGTTCGTTAACGTCGCACGCTATAGTTGAGGACTCAAGGTATTTTTTTTATCATTGTTTAATAATTCTGATACAAATAACGTTTACCACAACTACTCAAACATATCAACTTTAAAGGTAATAAAAATAAATGTGAAAATTCACTTGGTTATAGCGGAATAATTAGGTGTATACCAAGCATTACATTATTCGTTTTAGTTTAGGGAAATCGTTTAATAAAGAAGGTATATACTAGGTAGCTACTATCGTCTGTTTAAGATACAAATCCTCTTTTATTTTACAATAGAAAGCTCATTGAAACATTATCGAGCGAAAAACCCTACAACAATATCTTCCCGAACGAGAGGACGGAAACTGCTGAAAAATTTTAGGTGAGTACTTACTATTTGTAATTGTTGGCAATGGCTGCGAAATGTTCCCTTCGTTTGCGGTAAACAGGGTCCTTGAAGCCAGGGTGATCGGCGTCCAGCTTTGACCCATACATCAGGACGTTTTGAGCTCGATCCAGGTCGGATATTTTACGGGGGAACCAATGCATCTCCCCAAAATCTGTGAAATCACTTTTGTTGTTAAAACTTTTTTGTATTCGATAAAGGTCCAGAGTAAATTATTCAATCAACGAGTTATTCTTCCTTTCATTTGAAATTGAAATAGAGATCCATTATTCAAGCTGAGTATGATGAAACTTTATGCAAGAATCGAAAGATAATAAAATGACGCTAGTTCTAAGGTTTCCGTAAATTATTCTACTAATATTATAAACGCGAAAGGTTGTATGGATGGATGGATGTTTGTTACTCTTTCATGCAACGGATTTGGATGTAATTTGGCACACAGATAGAGTTTATAACCAGGATTAACACATAGGAAATCTTTTTATCTCGATATTCCCACGGGATCGAAACCTAAAAATTTTTATAAAGAAGAAACACACTCTTACCGCATAAGTCACAAATACTACAGCTGATTCAAACATTATTTTATAAAGTAAATTCGGCATTAAAAAATCTCATTTAGTACTCTAATTACAAAAACATCTAATGACTTTTGTCAGTAAATATGTTTGTTAAGACGCATAAAAATGTATGAAGTCCACATAGCGTTGTGTGTTATATTTTATAAAACTTAATGGTAGGTACTAGATAACATTAACCCTAGTAAATTATTTAAACAGAAATGGGAAAGTTTTAATAAAATAAAAACTCTGTTGGAAATATTTCTTCGCTAGAAATATTAAGAATTCTCATTTCTGTTTAAATAGTTTTCTAGTTTCTCTGCTAAATATATATTTACCGAAACTAGCTGCAGCAGAGAGCGGCGTCGGGGGTGGAAACTCCTCGCCAGTTTGAGATGCCACAAACTCAAAGTCTTGAACTTCTCTCTTTAACATCCTCTTCAATTGTTCCATGCGATGAGGATCGCACTCCACATCCACCAAAATGTCGGACTTAACAACAAAATATTGAAACTTGAATTAAACTTCGAAAATACCTAGTCATTATTCTTGCACTCGATAGATTTTAAATCGAAATAATAGAAAAGGAAATTTTAGAATACAATTAACCATCTGAGCCTAGGGAGATATTTTATCATATACAGTCTACTACATTACAACGCACTGGTCGATTATATAATTATCGAATTTGATGATAATTATCAATATAAATGAAAGACATCAGCAAACATCGAAAAATTATGTTCGCGCGAAAAACTAGAAAGCCAGCAAAATACCAATCCACGAACCCAACTTACTGAGGAAACTTCACTGACTGATTTTCGGGATTCAATATGGAGGACATTTATACCGAGATCTTGAAATACGGTTAGAGCTTTAACCAGTCCCCCAACTTGGTTCCTCAAAGTAAATATCACTGAAATCCTCTCGCTCTCTAAAGTTTGAGCCTGTTGTCTGGCTGCCATGTTAAGTTCACCAAGTTTCGGGTGATGATGAGCCTCATTTTTGACTTCCCATTCCGATCCATTTCTATAGAGCCAAAGTCCTAAAAGGCCTTTGCCGGAACCACTCATTTTTTCCTCTGAAACTTAAACTTATTACGGTTAAAACAAATAAAAGGTGATGAAAAAGAAATCACTGATATGATTAATGAAAATGATTTACAGTTTGGCGAGAATGACACAAGAATCTTTGAATGTAGATATACGAATTGAACGTGAACTGGTGTGAAAGTTAAATGTATCTGAGATACATCAATTTTAGACTAATTGGGGGATGTATCGCTGCAACGCCTGGGACATACTGCGCCCTTCCTCGGGATCTGGTCGCTTATAAAGAGAAGAGGCGCGGGAGACTCGACGGAGGGTGGGTATATTTGATTGGCTGAATCAAGTGTTCGGAGTAACTTGGAAAACGTTCTCTTTTCATACCGTAAAGTCACGGACACACTTTGGCGTTTTATTTGTTTTTAATCTTTTACAAATCTTAGACTGAGGAGGGAAGTTTATCCGCATCGTTCGGGAAAATGAGGCGAAATATTAAAAAAAGCAAACTTAAGAGCTAAAATAACGTTTGTATAAATGAATTTTCTTTGAGTTCAGTGTTGTTATTACTGATTGGAATGTTGCTGAGATGAATTAGCTGCAATTTACACGTTTTGAATCGCCGCTCATGACTATTCTATCATGATGATAGTGCATGACTCATTTGCCTTTAACATTTTTATTATGACTGCATGCCACTCTATTTAGTTTGTATCTCTTATGAAACTACCATTTCAAAATTTAGCAACATTAATTTAACTTTTCATAAAACCCTGAAAGGTCTTTGATTCACCAGGCAGATTAATCTCATTTATATTTATGAAGTAGTTCCGTGACTGAATGACATACCTACAAAGTACAGCATAAATTAAAATTTAAAGTCTAAATCTAACTTTTTGAAGATATATCTTTGACCAGGGTTGTTTGAGGGGTAACGTTTGTATGCCAACAGTCGCAATCAACACCTCCTTCAATAAGGTAATTATTCATAAGGTAGGTACCTATTTACGTTATGAGAATTTATTTACAAAGTGATGTTATAGGACTTTGTTTAGATTGCTACGTACACCACAGCAGATCAAAGGCGCGTTTACCTTTTTTTGGTCTTAGTTACTTCCAAAACTTCTAAAATATTTTAGAGTTTGTGCGACGAGTGTTGTAAATTGCATTATCGATCTCACATTTTTTCTGAGGCTAAACCAAACTGTATAAAACCGTTATGGTATCACCGCTAACGTGTACGTGAGTTTATATTGTCGCTACTCACACTGTGATAGTTTCGTTTGTAAGTGTGGATCTGAACACAAGTCTGCTACCTCGTAGCCGTTGGCTGACGGGCGCTAAGCGATCCAGTCACTGTATTTATTACCATTGTTTAGCGAAAAGAGCATCCCCTATCATTCATTATGAAGAAGCGACCCCACCATTTATTCACCCTATTTCCTTAGTGTGAGAATTATAAAAATAGGTTAGTACTTGAAATACACGCATTGGTAGAATATTCTCATCTGAGAATTTTACTCTTATTCGTTGAACAATTTCAGGAATGATAATTTAAACGCTTTTAATTGGTTCCCTTTGTGAACTGTAGGTTCGAAATAGTGTCGTTAAGTCAAATCCAAATCTTACTTAGTAATATGTTTTATGCCAATAGAAAACAAATGAGACTTGAAAAAATCGCCTTGAAAGTTAGTTATTTTTTTTAATGAGAAAAACTGGTGCTTGACTGCGATCCCGCCTGATGGAAATCAGTTTTAAATTTCCGTACTTGACCCAATCTGTTCCACAATGAATTTCAAAAACGTTAGGTTTGTAATAATACGGAATAAATTCTGAATAAGAGTATTGATCAACAATCGACTTTTCTAGAACTGACGCGTGCAGACATTGTACCGAAATAAAACTGCAAAACTGAATATTATTTAATAGAGAAGATGTCTGATTGACTGAAAATTCGTTGTTACTTTTTTGCTTAATTTTCGTACTGCAGCATGACCTCATTATATCTAATTTAGACATCACTAACATCGTTGGACACAGGGAAATTAGATACGACCCTCATGTCGACTTTGCATGACTATAACAAAAGCTCATTCTGGGGATGACGTTCCTTATTATCTTGACTTATTCATGCCTCGTTACACAGTAAAATTAACGTAACGTTGTTAATCACTTACTATTCTTGGTTATGTGGATATACACTTCCGGACTCCTAAATCGAGTCATCGTGCATTAAAAGAGGAAAGGTTTTTATGTAGTTTTGAAGCTGAAATATTGATCATCATTTCAGTATCACTGGATTGTTTCAAAGGAGATGGCCCAAATCCCATACAAAAAAAAAACCCAGGCCCGGCGCAAAAGTTTTTATCTCAGAGTTTAGATACATACATCTATTTAAAAATTATATTCTATACTATCACTATTTCTGTATCAGCTGGCTAACACTTGTTTTTTTGCTCAAAAGGTAGGTAAAGGCAAAGGTAAGGCGTTCCTATTAAAATCTCATTTATCGACTAAAATATTTCTTATTATTTGCAATTATTGTGTATTCGCTTTCAAGATTAGTTCAAATCCATAGGACTAGGCTAACATAGCTGGCTGATATTTTCTCACATTGTCACAATAATAAAAATTTAAATGGAATTTAGGTCTGCTGTAAGATATTTCTTTTAGAAATAAAAATTATATATGCTCCCTCTTACTAATGTTATGAATAATAATACAGAATGCACCAAATAATACTTTACGTTAAGTACTATGTTATGACTAAAGAATCAGATTATTATTTTAATCTAATTCTTCTTGTGTTATTTATTTTTAATAACCTGCAGGTATGTTTATCGTGTGCTATTATAGGTTTTGTATCAGCATGCTTGTTTGTCAACAATTAACGAATTAAATAATAATAAATATGTTGGTCGATAAATGTGTTTTTAATAAGAATGCCTATAAATCTTTTGAGCAAAAAAACAAATGTTAGCCAGCCGATACAGAAATAGTCTTCAGCGGAAAAAAGCCATGCGACAGAGAGATAGTTTTAAATATGCTCTAAAATCTGAGACACAATTTTTTTTGCGGCTTTGAATTCACTAATTTGAAAAAGAGATGAAAATCAGAGTTTGGTCGCTCTTAAAGAAGCCTTGAATTAGCCTCGTGGTATTAAAATATGAGGTCAAATCTAAATCTTACATATTATGTTTTAAACCACAAAAAACAAAGGAGACTTAAAAAAATCGTATTGAATGTTAGTTTCCGTACTTGAGCCAACCTAATATCTAATGTGAATTTCAAAAACGCTGGGTTTGTAATAATCCGGAAAAAAATCTGAATAAGAGTATTGATCAACAATTGACTTTTATAGAAATGTAGCGTGCAAACATTATGCCGAACTAAAACTGCAAAAGTCTATGAAGATGATTTAATAGTGGAGATGTTTGATTGATTGAAAATTTGTTGTTATTTTTAAATAAAGAAACTAAGAAAACTGCCATCTTGGAAGCATGAGAGAACATTTCACAGCACGTGATAGTTCATTCATTAATTCCATGCCGAACCACGCGACTGTCGTCGTAAATGCTTTTGGAGGTAACACAAGTTACTAAATAAACGTTTTCTGTATGTAACCCATTGTTTCCTGAAATAAAATGATAGTATCTTGAAGTTACTATCATTAACCGACTTCTAAAAAAGGAGGAGGTTCTCAATTCGGATGTATGTATTTTTTTTTTTTTATATGTTTGTTCGCGCATAACTCCGCCGCTTGCCAACCGATTTGAAAAATTCTTTTTTGTTGGAAAGGTTATACTTCCCAAATGGTCCCATAGAAATTTCATCAAAAACGGTTTAGTAGTTTGGTTTTTAAACCAAAATTACTGGTAAAAATTACAACTAAAAAGTGAAAAATAAAAACTTTTTTGCAAAAAAAAAACAACCGACTTCCAAAAACGACACTACAAAGTGAAAAATAACTTTAATTTCGGAAGTCGGTAGCAAACAACGAAAATGCGAACCCAAAGATACCGACTTCCGAAATTAAAGTTATTTTTCACTTTGTAGTGTCGTTTTTGGAAGTCGGTTGTTTTTTTTTGCAAAAAAGTTTTTTTTTACTTCATAACCGCACTTTTTTCTTCTTTGTACTACCTTTTTTTTTAAAGACACCTTTAAACAAAAATATGCAGGGTGGCTTCAGGTGTCCGGGAGTGTATGTATGTTTCAATTATTATAGTCGTATGCACATAGTCCGAAAGTAAAGCATAGTTTGTCCTACGACAACTTAGTTGTGTGGGGAGAAAAAAGCTCTGATGTAATATGTATAATACAGGCAAGAATGTCATCGGCAATTGCGAAATATTGACTTCCCTCGCGTATCGTCCAATTTTTGTGATCGCATGTGTAGTGATTCGGACCACAATCTAATAATTGTTTACCTGTATCGGGATGTGGTATCCGCTCTAAGGGAGGCCGACATTGTTAGCAGGAAGACACGAGCCATTGGTAGGAATGGTACGAGGCCGAAGCGCGTGGTGGGTTGGATTAAACACGTCAGCGAGGCTCACTCGTACGCTAGGCTTAGGTTTAATGGCTGGCTTAATTGTGGCAAACCTACGTCTGGCTTGATTTATGAAGAAATGTGTCACACTCGTAAGATCTTTAAATCCAGATGGACATCCTAGCCGAGGTGTACACTAAAAATACACAACCTTAGGCCTGATTTGCCGGCGATCGTCGATGGCGTGTCTGCGAAAAGGGATATTGCCAATGTTTTTAAAACCGTTTTGTGTCGAGCCAAGCAGTATTCCACCCTCTGAGGTGGTCGATGCTGAGTCACAGTGTCCTGGAACCAAGAGTTAAATTCTCAGCTGCGGACATACCTAAGACCATAGGGTGTATGACATGACGGACTCAGCATCGACTACATGCTGTTCACGTCCTGCCTTCGCCATTCGTACTTGTCGAACGAGCTGATGAGAACGGTCGTAGTACCAATTATTGTAAAAAATAAAACTGGTGATATTTCAGATAAAAACAATTACAAACCGATCTCATTAGCGAGAGTTATCGCGAAGGTATTTGACGGCATGCTTAATGCTCAGTTAAACACTATAATAACATTGCACGATAACCAGTTCGGGTTCAGGCTCAAACTGTCCACAGATAGTGCTATACTGAGTTTAAAGTATGCTGTCAGATATTACACGGATCGGAGCACGCCTGTTTACGCCTGCTTCCTCGATCTGTCTAGAGCGTTTGACCTGGTTTCGTACAAAGTGCTGTGGAGGAAGTTGCTCAATAGGCAAGTTGCGCCTGAAGTTATTAAAATTTTCCGGCACTGGTACGGGAACCAGGTCAATAATGTTAAATGGTCGGGAGCTCTGTCGTACTCGTACAGGTTCGAGTGCGGGGTGAGGCAGGGAGGATTGAGCTCACCAACGCTCTTCAATCTGTATATCGATGAACTTGTTGCCGAGCTCAGCAGCCGCCATGTGGGATGCTATGTTGATGATGTTTGCTTTAACAACATCAGCTACACTGATGATAGGTGCTACTGAGCGCGTCAATAAGGTGGGGGGGGGGGGGCTCAGAAAGCTAATAAGCATTTGCGAAACGTACGCTCATACACATGGCCTAAAATATAACGTCAAGAAGAGCGAGCTTATGGTCTTCAACGCGGGTTCTAAGTGTCCAGCGAAGGTTCCACCAGTAAGGCTATGTCGGGTGCCCTTGGAGAGGGTACATACTTTTAAGTATCTGGGCCATATTGTGACGTCCGACCTGAAGGACGACGCTGATATTGAGCGAGAAAGGAGGGCGCTGTCGGTGAGCGCGAATATGATTGCCCGCAGGTTTGCTCGCAGCTCCAAAGATGTGAAGATCGCCTTGTTTCGAGCCTACTGCACATCTTTTTATACGAGTAGTCTGTGGTTGTCATATTTGCAGAAATCCTACAGCGCTCTCCGCGTTCAATATAATAACGCGCTGGGAGCGCTGCTGCGACTGCCTCGCTTCTGCAGCGCATCGGGAATGTTCGCGAGCGTCCGCATTGACTGTTTTTATGCCAGCATGCGCAAGAGGGCGACCTCGATAGCGATAGCGTCTTCTCGCCGTTGTTGCCAACAGGTTGGACGGGCCTTTCGTGCAGCACTGGCAGGCCTTACATGCACCGCTATATCAGGCTTGGGCCGGTAAAAATTTTAAAATTATATCCCATAAAATCATTTCCCATAGATTTGTCTTTGCAATTTATATAATTTTTAGTTTTTAATATTTTGACATTTTTATAACGTTTTACGATTTGACAATTTAGTAAGTATTTGACGTTTCATTTTTAAATTATTCTGACATTTTTATAAATTTTTGACAATTTTAATTATTATTATTTATGAATATTTTCATAAGAATCAAATTAAGTCTAAAATAATAATACATATGTACAAGTGAAAAAAAAAAAAAAAGAATCATAGGGCATCAAAAAATTCGTCCGCATCGCCGTCAACAGGAACAGTGCCCAAAAGGCTGGCAGCATTGCCACGTTGTATGGCGATGCTAATTCTTTGGCCAAGAAACAGGCCAGCCCTCTGGTCACGTGAAGAGTCGACTAATCGCTTGGCGATATCTCGAAACACCAAGTGGGCACTCGGACCCCATGGCCCTAGTGTTTCAACCCCAAACGGCTCGAAGATATAACTCCCAATCAGGCTGGAATATTTTCGCCGTTTGAGGTTTTCTGCACCAGCAGCAGCCGCTCCAGCACAGCCCACCGTGCTAGGAAGATGGGATGGCGCAAGGGTGTCGACACATGTTGCATCCCACACCAAAGGTATGCCTAACTTCCAGGGCATTATGGTCATTCCATCTGGTCTCTTCCCATCGTCGCGTGCCAGGCCGTTGGGTTCTAAAACAGCTGGCACCCCGGCGGTGACAAGAGCACGACGGATGATGTCGTTAATGCTGGCGTGCCGTGCTATCCGACCTGCGCTCCTACTGCAGGCTAGGCCATGGTGTCCGAGGCAGTCGACAGCTTCACCGCACTGACAGCGATGCGGAGCCCCGCAAGGAGCACCCAAACGCAGACAGGTAGCGAGCCGGAAGGTGGTGTCACCCAGCATAGTGCCTATGTTGGGTGAAGGGAGAGCTTGGAGCCACAGCCCCGACTCCCACTCACCCACAGCCAGCAGGCGGGCACGCTCAGCAGTATTGGTGGACGTATTGATAAGTTTATTCCGTACCAACCTGCAGAGCGGCTCATCCCACTGTCTCTGGGAAGATGGGTTTACGGGCCGATCTGTATCCGGACAAGCCGCTTTCCAGGCGTTCACCGCGTCGGTCAAGCAAGGCACTTCAGAGTCGACCAGGCAGGGGGCTAAAATTTTCCCGGTCAACTTTTCGGTGCTGTGGACAGAGGACAGGAACGCCGGTAAGCTAATACTGGTAATTTTGCGGACGCCGAGGCCACCAAAACGGATGGGTAGTGTGGCTTGAAGCCACGCTCGGTCGTCCAAGGCCACATTTAAAATGGTTGTTAATGTGCTGCGGATAATTTGGTCAATTTTGTCCAACAGATGTGGTTGCTTCCATAAAGGGGAAGAACGTAGAAAATATATAAAATTTGGACCAAAACAACAGTATCTAATTAGGGTGAATGCCGAATGTAAATTAATTTTGGACAGTCTGTCCGAAATGTCGTTGAAATTTTTGATTTTTTCATCGATGAAAGGTGAAAAACTGTCTTCTAAAATTGGGGAACCTAGGAGGTGTAGTGAACTTTTGTCTAAAATTTTGATTTGTGGGGCTATTGCATTAAATTTATCTAGAGTCAATTGTCTGTCGGTAATGTCAGAAAGGTAAAGTTCACATTTTGAGGGGTTAAGGTCCAAACCAATACATTGAAATTCCTGTTTGAGGAGTTGTAAATCTTCCAAAACAGTGTCTACATCAATTTAATATATTAATTTAATTTAATTAATATTAAAAAATAAATATATATATTTAATATAAATGAATATTTTAATTTAATTAGTCACAATTTTATTTTGGGTTTTTATCTGTTTATAGTTTATAATTATTTTAAATGTATGAGTTTAAAATACGGACTAAATATGTCTGAGATAAATAAATTATTATTATTATAGTATTCTCTAAGTGACTTCTCGTATTATTACCTGTTTAGTAAATTAATTCGGCTGTAGTTTTCCGATATTCAGGAGTCTTTCTTTCTCGTGTTTTTTGCAAAAAGAACGAATTCTTCTAAGGAAATAGATTTCCACTCGTCTAGTTTTGTATGCATTTCAGCCCGAACATTTTTTAAAGTAAAACGTGGCTAAGCTAGGTAATCTATAATCCACATAATATAATATTATAATAGGATTATAGATAACCTACCTTAGCCACGTTTTACTTTATAATTATGCCTACTTAATAATTACTAAACTGATTCATAGAATATTATTATTCTATGAATTAGTTTAATAATTATTAAGTAGGCATAATTGCTAAAGCTGTAATTTTTTCACATATCTACAAACAATACATAATATTAAACACACCTGCTTCAAAAGTGGCTCTTATTGCACCGCTTTTAGAGTGCAGTGTAATTTAACACGCGAGTTTTTTACTTCTCATGTACTACGCAGGTTACTTTAAAACCTACAAGTCAAAGATGTGCGCTTAAATCTCAGCGTTTCTCAAACTGTAAATAAATAAAATATGATAAATTAACATTGTCGAAGTATTTATTTTTGTCAACAAATTAACATTGTTAGTGTACAAAAGAAAAGTATTTAGTTTCATTTCATTTTTAATATTAGGATGTTTGGTCGAAAACGATACTCATCACAAAAAAAAAACACAGCCCACCATTTTGAATTTTCATTTTGACTGTACTCCTACCGCAAGGCACTATAAACTACTTCGTTCCACAAATGTTAATTAAACACCCGCTGCTTTCTAGAATGTAGTCCAAGTCGAGTAACATTTTCAAATCTTTGGAAATTCTGAAACTATATTCCTTGAAACTCATTTTATTTTTTTAATATTTTCTGTGATGAATAAATCAAAGGACCAAAACTGTTTCTACAGTTAATACCAAACAAATATAGGTATATCTTTCAAAGCAAATAAATAAATATTTAACTCGAGTCGCAGACGAAGGCGCTTTTAATTCAATTTCCTTAGAGACGCCCCTCAAGCGCCTCTCTGATTTGCAACGATTTGTCGCTTGTTATTATTACAAAGCGTCCTTATTCAGCTTGTATCATGCTATACACAATGGTGTATAGTCGTATACAAATAAACATTTGAAAACGTCAATGGTTATTAAATTTTTACCTATCTAAAGGAAAGTATTTGTCCCAATTCTAGGCAAGGATAATTTCTGTTGATTGTCGTTATTTATAAGACAAGATTGAATTATTGCTTTATAAAGTTATTTTAACGCATTCCTTTTTCATTTCTTTATAAAATATGTCGTAATCACTTCTTGAAAGAACGGGGATTAATTGAGAAGAACGTTACGTAAATCACAACAAATAGAAAATAGAAGTTGAATACCTAAAATGTTATTGAGAGTAAAAATAAACTATTCTGGTAGCTACATACTAGTCGGACAAAGTACTAGTCAATCGACACCATGAGAGTAAGAAGTAAAAAGAGAGTACCTATTTACCTGTGTGAATATACAGCATTATTTATAAAAGAAAACCACTACTCATTGACTAGCCTGATTCCCTCTCGAAGAGAGGAGGCCCGTGAAAATATTATACGCTGATTATCCTCTGTAAGGCTTACTAATTAGTTATCTCCTGATCAGTGATTTACTTTTCTTTATTTATAAACGTTAGTTAACAGGTTATTAGTTCAAACACAAATAGAGGTGAAATTATGCCTTCAGCACAGATTATAATCAAAATATTCGACTACAAAACAAAATTTTAAGAATAAAGTTGTCAAAACCACGATTTTTATACAGTCGTGATTTTGACTGACAAAAGTAAAAAAAATAATTGGAAAATTTTAATTTGAATAAAATAATTTATTGTGTTTATTTAATTGTGTTTGCAATGCAATGAAAATAATAAGTTCCAGGTATGGTATTATTGTAGTATACAGAAAAAGGGAAATCTCTGAATCTATATCGACTTACTAATGTAAACTGACCAAATAGATGTTCAGTAGCCGATAAAAGCTATATATTTTCATGACCTTATGAGGTTGTTAACAACATGAACTCTTTTAGAAATGTATGTAGGTAAAGCTTTATCACGCCCAATGGTTCTATTGAGTCGATCAGCTGATTCAAACAAAGCCCGCCATCTTGCCTCTTAGCATCCCTTATTGAACGGTCACACTATAACGGCTGTCCAAATTTAGAGCGTTTTTTGACACCCTAATGTCAAACACTGGTGAAAATGAGAGATTTTACATGACGGCTTTTTATTATGACGGAGCCGCTCTTCTAGGAAACCGTAACATCATCAAGCTTCAAATTTAATTATATATTCATTTTTTTCAAGAATTTTCTGATAAATAAGACTAAGCGAGAGAAGAAACTAAGTAACTAAGTTACTCGTAGCCTGTTAGTTACCACAAATTAATTGTTTCATCGTGCCATAATTCATTTATAAACTGCTCTACTTGACAGCACATAGTGGGTTTTCAAGATTTAGAAATCGTACTGCTCAGAGTGATCTGTAAGTGGGACCTCTAAATGAGATTCAGATATAGTATAGAAATAACAAGGAGTTTTGTAAAATTAGTGTGAAACGGAGAAAACAAAGGAATAATAGAAAATATGTATATTGATAGCTACATTAAGTACTCGGTTCTGGGTCTCGGATGATATTTTACCAATTTTTATTTTTGAACAAATATTCATATTCGTACTTATACATACTCATAATAGACGGTCGCTGTGATCCCACTTGTGGACGTAATAAGTCGGGATATCCTCAAGCCGTTTGTGAGTAATTTGGATCGATGCCAAGCTAGTTTTACATATAAGCAGAGGTGTTACATCGCAAATTTTAGTCTGGAATTTTCATTTATATTATTGCTGATATTAATGTTATGCGAAAAGCCAAGTCAATAACGTGTTACTATATTCTAAGTACATAGTTAATAATATACTTCCGTAGAAATACGTAGTAGGGCTAAGTGAAACGCCCACTTATGTCTACCTATATTTTATGAAATACTGATACAAACATGCTCCCATGAAAGCCATAGCCCGCCGTGCCGCCTAACCGTGTCTTACGGTCACTTCTTACCCAAACATTACATTACTACACTACGTCTCACATAAGTACGTATTTATTCCTTAACTATATTCAGATTGAACAGTATGCATATACTCGTCATTGTAGCTTTTTTGTTTGCCTTTTTTTATTCGTAGAATCGAAAAAACTTAAAGAAATTGAGTTCTTTCGAGAGTCAATCAGACACGCATAGTAAAAGTGTATTTCTGACTTCCGTTTTGAGAGGTTCAGAGTAGAGTTTATACCCATATCGTAATAAACGCATGCGCTAACTTAACATGCTATAATATACTAGTTTCTGCCCGCGACTTAGCCCGCGTGGAATGTTTGTTTCCTCCGCCCCAACCCGTCGCAACGCATCGCCTGCCCGCGCTATTACTTCGTTTTCGCTTAGCGTTCTTTCTTCTTTCGGACTTTTTTTTCTATCTGCTCGGCTCCGAAGAGTCGTAGCGTGATGTTAAATAGCCTTTCTCAAGAATTGGATCGCGTTCAAACAAACAAACTCTTCAGCTTTATTATTATTATTACCTCAACTTGAGATAGAAACAATCGTAAACCAGAATTACGAAGAGGAGAAGGAACGAAGTATTTAAAACAACCAAAATCAATAGAACGACATCCAACCAATTCACATCACCCAATGGCAATACCGACTATGTCATCAATCCGCGTAAAGTATGAACACCGCGAGTCAGAAAAATGACGTATTTGTACAACGCCATCTATGGGTAAATGGATAAAACGTCTGCTCAAAGCATTTGTAGTTGTATTTGTGAATGTTTTAGTAATCTTCTATTATCTCCTTTAGTCCTTGTGATCATAAAATAATTTATTTTGATAAGGATTCATATTTAAAAATTATATTTTCGTCCATACGTAACCATGGCAAAAAAAAAACTTTTTTAAAGCATAAAAGCGATATTAACAGATAAAATATAAAAGATAGAAATATGGTGTCGCGGACTTTTTTGTAGAACTTTTTAAGGCAGACCAGATTGCTATACATTGTTTTTAGTTATATACAACTGTGGAGGCAGCGCATGCAAATAATGCTGTTTTAAGAGGTATTTCTTTCCGACTTGCTAGACAAAAGTTGTGATAGCTCAGCTAAAATGCATGATGTAAACATAATTTATAGTACTCACACATAATGTAGCTTTCTAACAGTGAAAACCTTTTTAGAATTGGATCATTAACTCTGGAGATTACCCCCAACATACATACTAACAAACAAACAAATTTTACCTCTTTATAATATTAGTATAGATAAAGTAGCTTATTAAACTGGCGTAGTCTTAATCTAGGTGGCTTCCTGCGTATGTTTTTCGATCTGACCTCAATTCTAATTAAATTAAATCTCAGAAAGCATATAAATACATACATTGCATGTATGTATAAAATATGCATCAAATACATACGTTGCATGTACGTATTTTATGCAATGACACGGTTATATTAATAGAAATTACAAACCTTGACAAACATCATTTGCATAATTATTTAAGGTAAAAATATGCAACAAGCTTTATCAAATTATGCTGCAAGGAATTCATCGCAATATAATTTTACACGAAGACAAGGTCGTAGTAGATAAAATAACTGAAAAGCTGGTGAATATAGTATTTGCGTTGGTTCGTAATCGCTCATCCTAGCAGTCGGGAAGAGGGCACGTCCCAAGAGTTTTGTCAACACGCTAAGCCTCTCCGCAAGTCGTCACAATAGTCACTACCAACCTCAAACCCTCGAGACCCTCTCAAACTAAATGTTTTTTATACTTAGGTACTACTGGGTGGGTAGGTACTAAAATAGGCTAATACATAAATCGTATCGCATTTTCTTATCAATTTTAGAGTGAAGAGTTTCGGTACGTACCACAGTGCCGAAAAAGGGAAAATTGAATAGTAAAGTGATATTGTTGCGCGAGAGTATGAAATCATTTCCCTGCAATTATTATTATGGAAATATTGTGCGATGTATATCCAACTTTTGAATATCGATGTCCATAGAGAGCGACGTATACGTACTTATCTGATACTACTAAAGTATAAAAAAGCTCCGTGTTGAATGCGGATTGCGGAAGTAAGCACGTCTCGAAAATTGTTTCCAAAGTCTTAGTACTTACTACGAAGACGGCAACTTCTGCTAAGAACAACTATAAAAGCTTTTGAGCAAACTCGTCTAGCGGAACCCTTGACCAAAACTTATTTAGTGCGTTCTAAATAAGTTTACTTTTGATAATGTGCTACAAAGATGTAGGACTTAAACTAAATCTAAGCAGCAGCCTATATGGCACTTCTTTTTTACCGAATGTTGAAAATTATGTCATTATTTAGTGCTCTGGACTCCTGTCACATATGTCTGAAAAGATTATTTCTGCCTAACGCGAATGTGTTCATAAGTTAGAACGCGTAAGCTTCTGGGTGCTTCGTAGCTTACATGCCATGCTCGGACCACGAGCGTGTGTATGTCAGAATGGTGGCAACCTTTGGTTTGATCATTACAATATGTTATTTACGTGTAAAACCGAAAAAAATTGTGTGTGCAGGTATATTATTCAGTGTAGATTGAAAATATCTTGTTAAACTATTGCCCAACCTGGGGCCACGCAACACCAACGCAACAGTTGTTAAATGATAAATGATTTTATTTCTGTAAGTAGGTTTGTACAAACAGTTTTACGCGTCAATCATATTTTTAAAAACTAGATGACGTCGGCGTTTCCTATCTGATTAGTCTGAGAAGAAAGGCCGAAACAAACACAGAGGTCACAGTCTCTTTTAAAATCCAGACATAAGCTTGGTCAGATCATGTGAAGACCATGTAGATTTGATGTCTGAAATGGTCTTTTGAGGAAAGTATGGTCTTCTGAGGAAGTAACTAAGTTCCTCAGAAGCCTACCCAAACAAACCGGTTAGTAAATTAAAACAACTAGATAAATATCCCTTGGGGCCTAAAAAGGCCAGTTTAAGTAATACCTCTAAAAGCTATTCATTTCCTGAATTCCCAGCAGATCATTAGCAATTCCTCTAATTTTCGTAAAATTTCATTACATATTTGATGTAAACATTGCCGCATGAAAAAAATAAAAACCGTAATTTTATCGGTAAATTTTTCATTACAGTTTTTATGAAACTCAAACTCAAATCATTTATTTCAATTAAACCATTTACAGGCACTTTTGAATTGTCAAAATTAAATAGTCGGTCGATTAGTCAGAAAGCTGAAGCTGAAGTTGCCCATTCCAAAACGTCTATGGAGAAGAACGGGCAAGAAACTCCACGGACACTCTTTTAAATCAAGATATTATTACAAAATCCTGGGTACATTATCCTTATTACTTCTATATGTGAGAACAATGTAAAAAGGATACAATATAAAATTAAAAATAAGCACTGGCAGTTAAGAGATGACCAATCTCAACCGACGGCGCCCGTTTACGAACATGACGCGTGGATCAGCACCACCCAGCTCAACCATTTCGTAGGGAACCGGATGATCCAACACACGCGCCACCACCAGTGAGACATTTAAGTAAGTATGACATATTCTCACCTGCCATGCTCTTTCAAGTCAACATCTAAATATCATAAAGTATATATTATAGTAATAATATGTATGTGTATGTAACCTATTTATGTATTTGTGTACCTAGTTTTAAGAGTTTTTTTTTTTTAATTATTATTGTCTCTCTCAACCAAAGCACCTGCCATCTAATCTCTTCACCACCCTTGGTTGACTGGTAGAGAATGCCTAAGGCATTAAGTCCGCCTTTGTACCTTTTTGTGCGAAAAGTTTAAATAAATAAATAAAAAACGGATCCATGGTTTTAACATTTACAAAATTAAGAAAATGCTTCTAAATTATACAAAACTATAGTTTGCAATTTATTTAAGAGATGAAAAAAAAAATTACTACCAATCAGGAAGAGGTATTTAATATTGAAGTATTAAGAATTAAATCTTTATTGAATAAAATAAACATTAAGTTCGTAATGTCAGAAACACTAAAAAAACAAAAACGGGGAAGCATCTCTTCCAAATATTGAAATTGTGATCAACTAGTGAGCCCAAGTGCCTGTGGAGCAGGACCAGCATTAAGCCAAGCATTTTTATCTACGATATATTCGTCCAACTTATAATATGCTTGTCTACATAGTGTGCGTTTAATGCATGTTTTAAATTTCTTCTCATTTAGTTGAAGAATATCGAGTGGTATTTTATTATAACATTTTACACAGTACCCCATAAAAGAAGTTTTCACTTTAGACAATCTGAAGCGCGGCTGATCTAGCTTGTTCCTATTCCTAGTATTAAAATTATGCCTGTCACTTATCTTACTAAAGATGTAGATTTTTTCGAACGGACATAATACGAGTATTTTTGTATATATATAGACAAGGGACCGTCATGATGTTAATTTTTTTAAACAGTTCCCTTAGAGATTCGCGTCTGCTGAAATTGTAGATGGCTCTGACAGCCCTCTTTTGCAGAATGAAAATAGAATCAATATCTGCAGCCCGTCCCTACAGCAAAATACCGTAAGACATGATACTGGGTATGGAAGTAACTAAAATAGACCAGTCTCGCGGTATCCACGTCTGTTAATTGACGGATTTTCCAAACAGCGTAAGCGGCTGAACTTAGCCGCCCTGCAAGTGATGTTAGGTGAGGACCCCACTGCCACTTTGAGTCAAGCGTGATCCCCAAGAAAACCGTATTTTCGACGAATTCAAGTATCTCCCTATTCAATACAACATTCACTACTTCTAACATTCGGTAAAGCGAATCTAATGCATTTAGTTTTTTTTTCACATTTAATACTAAATTATTTAATAATTTTTTATTTTTTATTTCTACAGTTTAAATGTTATTTCATTGTGATATGAATTGCACACAGATCATGTTATGAATTGACGATTGATGATTGTTTGTGACTATTTTACGATTTTTAATATGATTTATGTTAAAAAGTTGCTATCCTATTATGATTCTGCCAAAGTGGCCTTTTTAAGCCCCCTTGTCTCCCGCTTAGTTCATCTGTCGCATTTCATGTGCCGCTTTCGAATATCCGCCATCTAAACTTTGTTTTTGTAAACATCACTTGACCTGACGCTCGTGATAAAAAGTGTGTTTTGAATATCTCTCTATACTAGAATAATGAAAAAATATGGTAATAACGTTTTCGATCTCAAAAATTAAAATGTTCAATTTTCCAAGTTCATTCTAAAACTTTACTGGCTTTGAAATTCTAACTAAAATCCATTAAATGCTGCATCAAAATAATGATTTTGGTTATAGATTTGTATCTATAACCAAAATCACTATTATATTCTATTTATTCGATAGGTTATTGCCTGTGGGTTGTTCAAGTGGTATTTGTAACCAATATAAGCTCTTTGGTCGTCTATGTACCAATACTGACCAATTTAGTTTTACTATATTGATGATTACCCAATTTATTTTATATTTATTTTTATTTTAGCAATTAAGAATTGCTAAAACAATATCGAGACGTAGTACTTACGAGTTGTTGGTCGTAGGTTCGAACCCAGACAGGCGCTTTACTTTGTGTATATTATTCCATCACCACTGCTCTCAACGGTGAAGGAAAACATCATGTGGAAACCGGGATGTCCTAGAACCAAAACTTCGATGACATGTGACATCTACCAACCCGCACTGGGCTTGCGTGGTCGATTATAGCCCACTCCCTGTCACTGGGAGGAGGCCTGTGTCCCAGCAGTGGGAAAGTTATAGGCTGATTATGTAAAATAATATAATTGTAAATGCAATTAAGTTAATTATCTTGTCTGCAAATGTGTAATATTATTTTGATTCAATATATCAATAATAAATAAAAAGATGTAACTAAACACTATAAGTAGTTTCAAAATATCTTTCTTATTTTTTTATGGAACAGTAACATAAGTCATCAATAAGTATAATTTTCGGTCAACACCAGTGTAGCCTATCTATACAGTTGTAGAAGGAATTGCACGTTTATTATTGTATATGTATAATACCTATCATTTATATTTCAGGCATCCAGACGCTCTGAGTCTGATATACCATTGCACAACTATTGCGAAGATTTGTTTGGGGACATTGACATTTTTGACTCGGACGGGGAAAAGTGTGATGTCAAGGACCCTGGCTTCTCTCCAGACGACTACGAAGAGTCTGACGACGACTGGGGACGTCCGACCCTCTACACATACATAGAGAATGTAGAAAGACAAAAACAGCGTTCATCATCATTGTTAGCACTGATGTCGAAGAACACTCGGACCCCAAAAATGCAACGGTCAGTATCTATTATGTCATAAATATTATTTGTTTTCATTATTACCATTCTAGGCCCGAGGAATCTCTGGAACTGCCAGTTGAATCTGACAAAATCTTTTTGCCATTGATAATCCAATTGCTTAACATAAGTGCCTACTTAACCAGTAAACAGAGATGGATGGCATGTTCTGTCTGGGCTACTCCTCGGTCAGCGACGAGCACGCGCTACATGAGCTACCCATAGTCATGCCAGTCGCCGGCGAGCGCACGGGACTGGGACATCACCATCGGGCATCTAAGTGTGATATACGGCACTGTTAAACCCGGGTCAAGCAATTCATGTCGTGACAAGCAGGCATGTCAAGCATACGTTTTCTCAGCGTAGTGACGTGTTGGAGTTTGAAATAAGGTCTCTCATAAGTACCTTACTGTATGCGCTATGTGAGCAAGCATAAGTAGACATAGTAGACTTTTAGATCGTAAGATACGCAAACGTTTACCACGGGAGTCGGCAAATACTCCCGACGATATGATATTCCAGCTGCGACACACGTCGAGGACTCCATGGCGGAAGTACTACAACCTACTAAAAAAAAAAACATTCATAAATCATTTATTTCAAATAGGCATATAAAAGGTAATTTTGAACGTCAAAATAAAACCGTGAGTAAGCTTACTGAAACTAGTAACAACCCAATATATGATGCTCGCTCTAGCTCAAATTCTGCTACCGCTACACATTCTGAGACGAAAAACCCTAAAAACAATAACAATTATTTCATTTGTTTTGGTTGCGGCCAAAAAATCTGTGATGTGTTCTATCCCCACCTACTCTACTAAAGCCTTTTTATCTGAACAAGCATAAAATATTCTTTAGTTATTCATTCATACTAAAATATCAAGAGTATAAAGAAAATAATGCTCTTGGTGGGGTAGGGTATATTTATTTGTGTACGAGTATACTCATCTGTTTCCTCATAACTCGTAAAATACACGTCGTATTTTGACAAACGAGGTATCGTTAGAAGCGCGTCATGTTGTTTCACGGGTTTAAATATAAAAATAAATAAAATCCAACATGGTGGCTAATAGCTATGAAAAAGGAACGTGTTTGTTATTTAATGAAAGGTCTTAAGAAGTATTTTCTGAAACTGTTTTCAATAACACTAAAACCCCTTCTAAGATGTTATGTAAATTGATGTTATTTCAATTTTTAATTTGAAGCTGCGATTTTTTTATTGATGTGTAGGATATTCCGATCTAAGAAAAAATAAAACATGCCACTTAGCGGTTCCTAGGCCGTTCGGACCTGGTAAACTGTAAAAAGAAATCACGAGAATATTTTGAATACCTTACGACCAGAAACTACCGCATCATAATGGTTGCACTAAAAATACAATTTCAGTTTTTTGTCTAGGGTTCAAAATGTAATCAGGTGGAAATTTTTGCAAGCATCAGCCAGATAAACTATGGAGGGACAAATTGAAGGACCCAGACACGTATGTATAAAACTCAAAATGAGTGTAGATAATTTTAACTTACTAATTACGCTTACATACAGTTCAGTCGGGCCATTAGATGTTCAGCCCTAAGTGTTGAATGGATTTCCCGCCGATGCATCATCAGTTGTGTGACACACGCACACAATTGAATATGTTTATGTAAGGGTGATAAATGCACGCGTGCGCCCTGCGGGGGTGAGAGCGGTGCGCGCACTAGGGTTAGACATGCGCACAGCTAGCCTCGTCCCTCGTACTCGGTCGATACAATTGCGGGGGGCTGGTCGCGCATGCGGTACTCTCTCGACCTAACAATCAGGTGTAAAGCGACATGGCTGATAGCGAATTTGAAGAATTTCGCCGTGTTTTCGATAGATTACCACAACACATAAAGGCTCCAACGCCGTTTTATTCGTAAGTACACCTTTTCATATACTTTACACAACAGTACATAACCACCCTCTTAAGAAATCGTGTTCCATTCCAACTAATTTGTCACGTGAGTTCGGAATAAAGACTTTGGAGACGCATTTTCTTTTAAACGATCATACTTAAACAAAATCAAGCGAAATGTGCAGCTTTAACTTTATATTATAATTTATTTATTTACTATTTCAGATTAGTGCCAAATGTGGGATTGGATGATGACTCCCCATCGTCCAAGAGTGAGTGTTCGCCGGAGGAGGACACCAAAGAAGACATGCATCCATGTATGGTGGATGGGACTGCAACCACAACAGTAAAAGATGACGTCGTATCACCACCACCCCAGCCAGACATAACTGAAACGCAGCGGAGCCCACAGCATTACTCATTCACGAACGGCGAACGCAAAAGGAGAAAGCTGCCAGAGATTCCAAAGAACAGGAAATGTGAGTAAATTTTGTAATTTATTTAAAGAGTTTCCTTTTATCACCGTAACACTGATTCTCATTTTCTCATTGTTTTTTTGTTAGGGAAAGGTCATCTGTTCATTTTTATAGGCTCGCGTGATACTCGTATGCGTATAGCATCAACTGCAACAGCGCCTTTGCAATTGTTTTTAATATTTAAGATTTATTTACTATAATTACTGCTGGCGTAATGATTTGTCTTTGTAAAAATCCAAATTAGGTAATAATATCGTCAATTTATTATAATGATCGTTGTTAATACAAAGGAAACATGTGTTTTAAGAATAACGTTTAAAATCAGAATGAAAAGGACGAAAAATAACAAAAAATAATAATAAAAAGATTCCAGCTCTTCACTCAACATTTTATTTTTTTATAATTAATATAATTCGTTATCTATAATGAGCAATGACAGCTGTTGTACAAAACTACATGTGTATATTTACGGGAATAAGTGATGCTTACCTATGCCTCTTAGTACAAAGTTCTCAATTCGCAGAACAATCTTCATGATTTATCTATCTTAGGTAAATGGTTTGCTGATTTTCATTGTTATCAGTTATTTGAAAAGATCTTGTAAAATCATTTATCATTTATCGTGAGCATAACTCACTAACTAACCTCATAGTCATTCATGCCATTGCATTGAGACCAAATTAATTCTCCATTGTGAGGAATTGATTTGACTAGTTTGCTTTTAATTGATCGAACTTTTTTAGGTTTTTACTGAGCTATCCTATACTTCGATACCAAAATTTAAATTAAAATGGTTATCAAGAATAATAACAATAAATAATAACACTAAAATTCTTAGTAGGTATTTTGATCGATTTCTGACTAACTTTCTTTTAGTCTAGCCGCATTTTGTGGACGATATATTCAAAATGATATATAAATATAATCGAAACCTTATAACTGAGCAATAGCCAGCATATCATTACAAATTATTAAGAGCAGCGCACAGCGCAAATTAAAAGTCCCAAAACTTTGAGGTATCATTATATTCTAATCTAATACAATTTTATATTTCGAATACACTAGACTTTATGTTGGTGTTCGTTTAGCGTTAAGTAAACGCTAATGACTGTTGTTGAGATATTATCGACAGTGTTACTATTAGATATGAATCGCGATTGCACATAGACACCATTGCAATAATATCATCCCAAGTTATATTTTCTACAGAATCATGTACAACTTATAATGACATACTCACTCATTCCACCAGCGAATCCCTATCTAATATAATCAGTACATAATTAAAAATAATATAGGTGTATTTCAAAATTATATAAAATGCAAAACTTTTAGTACATTTAAAAAATAATATAGGCGCGTATTTCAAAATTATATAAAATGCAAAACTTTTATTTACAACAAACATTCAACAAAACCACAACCGGCTAGAATAAAATATAATATGCCACCTTTTCGGTCGAAATTATCAAGCCTGCCTTTAAAGTACACATGCTTGCGATTATGTACTTTTAAAATGAAACGTACCTACTGTGATCTTTGCTTTCTGAAGTGGCTCAACAAGCCTGATCTTAAATCACATGCTTTCCATTTTAAGGATAGCGATAATCGTTACCTTCATTATTATCATAATATTCGTTATTAAAATCATTATAAAAAACAAATTATGCAGTCCTTAATAAAATAAATAAAAGTACTTGCTTTGAAATGCTCAAATTGTGATGGAATAATGTGAGATAAGTTCATTTAAAACAATTGAAATATCATTTTCAATTTAATTTTTAATCAACATTTTGAATTTAAGACCAATCGATCGTTTTCCATCTCTTTGGTATCATTACAGCGCAGCGCTGGGTGATTATGGTCCAAATATTTTATTTTCATCGTGTTTTTGTTGCGGTTTATTATTTCATAATTTCTCTTTTATCATACCTACCTTTTTTCTAAATAACTACATACACCATGATAAAAGTTGTGTCCTGAAATAATCGACAGGATGAGTTCTGTTTATGACTGTACTCACCCAGTATTGACATCATCATCAGTGATTTTTAAATCAAAAGCCACTGATGACGTTTTCAATATTTCCAGCAAAAATACTAGCATGCAGTCAGCCAGCGTCCCTAGCAGACGAACTCGGGGCTCTCACTGGTCTCCTGCTCAGGCCGGGATGTCATACGAAACCACTCCTTGTGCTCAAATGCGGGTACCTTCTAGACGAGGACTCTAGCCCAGACTCTGAGAGACTGCAAAGCCTAGGTGATGTAGACAGCGGACACAGCACTGCTCATTCACCGATCGACACAGGGCCGAAGAGTATATCACCAACGCCGCTACAGCAGAATGGTTAGTGCATTCAGTTGATGTTTATCTCAATGACTGCTGAGAGCCGTCGGACGGGGGTGTCGTGATGCCGTTTATTACCTCCTTGTTTAAGAATAACCTATTTCAAGCAGTAGACTGTAATAAGGTAAACGAAAGTTAACGGAATTTTTTTGTCGAAATTAAATTTAACGATGACGTAAAAATATATATTTTTACTTTATTAACTAGAGCTTT
Source organism: Apamea anceps (assembly GCA_951799955.1). NCBI lineage: Eukaryota > Metazoa > Arthropoda > Insecta > Lepidoptera > Noctuidae > Apamea > Apamea anceps. The sequence continues at coordinate 17,408,581 of OX637500.1, read as the reverse complement.
CGGAATCCACTGCCAAAAATAAGTTTTTCTAAGACACACCACAACTCCGGTTTCTTCACCATCCGCATTTTACCAACACCAGCAAGCAGATAAAGCAAGGTTCTTCAGGTACTGTACCTACCTGAGTGAGATTTTTCTATTAATATTTAGCAACCGACTGGAAACCTAACTGAACTTCACTTAACTGCAGAAACGGTAAGTAAGTAAGTAATCAATACCAAAAAAATCGTATAAAATGTTCAAGTGGGTGACATATTTTTTTAATATAAAAGTTAATTGAAACATCATCCGAATTTTCAAAAACTCTTATGTAAATCATCAAAAAGTTACTATGATCTAGGTACTGGAATTAATATTAACTCGCATATTTTGACAAAAATAAATTTTTAGATACCCCTTAGAATATTTTACACAATTTTTGTTAGACCTTAGATAACCTATATCAATGCTAATTGTAGATAATGTTAAGAGGTCAGAAGAGGGTGTCCTTACTTTAATTTATCTTGTACTTAAAGCTTCACCAACCATGTTTTGACCTCTCTGACCCATAACATCTGACATTAGCTGCTACACTGCTGTCGTTTTTATTTTGTGTAGGTCTATTGACTGATATACGTAATACTCGTATAAGACTTTCTAGATTTCATCAGTATGACGCGTGGGTGGCGAATTGTCACTTTTAAATAATATAATTTTTTCGGTAGGCGACTCGCACGAATTTGCACATTTTGAATTTTGTGCAATGAAGTCACGTGTACTTCTTAAGTCCACGTTTTATAATATTTAGCTCATATCACTTCTGTGCGCTAGTGTTCTTTTTTCTATACTTTATACGAGTCGTCTATAGAAACAATAATATTATTTAAAAGTGCCCATTCGCCCGTTGCGGGCGAGTAAATTCGTGCGAATCAAGTAGGCCTTCCAAAGGTCCGGGACTCCAGGGTCCCAAGTTATGTCAATTCACAATATTATAGACGAGCTCTGTCAAGCTATATATATCGGATTCCTTTAGCCTTCTGTAAACGTACCTACCTACTGGGTTCCCAGCATACTACTCCCTACCTCATCAGCAGAAATGAAAAGTTACAGCTAGTATTTACCTAAGCATTTGTGACATGTCTGAAGTGTAGCTTCTCCTTGTCACTCCACATGCTAATAAGCCGACACGTGTGGACGAATTACGAAGCTTCAGGCACGCTGATGAGTAGACATTTGAATGAGTAAGCTAACAATTTTGACTGTAACAAGTCAATCTGCACATGAGATAATACACCAAGAGAAGAAATATGTTATTAAAATCTGAGCATGTGTATCGGTTCGTTCTACCTTATTGAATGTTATTGGAATTATTCAAAGACCATAAACTATTTATAAAATTCAACAGGTAAAACGACAAGAACTAAGCCTGCAGTGCGATTCTGTAACCATCTCACCGTGAAAACTTAGGTGAAGTGAGCGTGGAGTGAGCTCTCATTCCAAATAATGCTAGGGATTGACACTAGTGACAACTCACATCAAGCTCACTTCACTTGAGTTTTCACGGTGAGATTTTTACAGAATCGACCGGCTGTTCTAATTGCACGGTTGTTTTATGATAAGTTTTAAATATTTCGTATCTCAGGTATGCTGGAAGAGATTTCTTAAGAAATAAGCATCACCTCTGTACCTATTTTTTCTGTTTCTGTTTTTCAATGTCTGTTTATATATGTGTGTACATAAATGGTTAAATAAATAAATAAATAAGCAGGCATTTACCAGAATTTACTTATCTACAAACTTAATATGAACAAAACATGACAAAGTAATACTTAAACGGGTTTACTTAGCTAATATGCATGTTCGCCCAGTAATAATCTTTTATGCACATTAACGGTAACATTGTAGGTCTAATAAATACTAATGGTTTGATGCGCCTATTGCTCTCGCAGTCCATTCACAGTAATTTTACCTCTAATGTTGCATCATTGCCAAAATCACAATGACTTTACCCTCGTTATAATAAGGTTGTTGTTGGGTTGCTGCTGTCAGAGGTAAAATAACTGTACAATGTTTTCATGTGTTTGCAACAACGCAAAATGTCAACTTAGTTGACAGAACCCTAACAATTGTTTTAATGTTCCAACCATTATAACTGGCACTCTTAACTTCCAGTATCTCCAGCTTCAAGTTGCAGCATCACCGGGCTTAACTTTGCCGGGAATATGACAAATATTCCCCACAGTCAGCTTGAAATGCTTGAAGCTACGCACAGAGGCCTACATAAGTTTAACCCTAGACATCACGACGAAATCGAAGTGGAGATCGGCGACCCTATTTATGTCCAGAAGGAAGCTGAAGATTTGTGGTGTGAAGGTAATGTTGATGAATGAAGCAAAATATGAGCATATCACTTTAAAACATTTTCCGCCATCTTTATGAGAGCGAAACCCGTAACATAAAAATTCTGAACCAAACAGTTACAAAAATAAACATATTTTTCGAGGTATTGTTGAGTTGCAGTACTCACGAATACATATATTATCAATTTTTCAGGAGTCAATCTTAGAACTGGCCAACAAGGAATCTTCCCGTCAGCCTATGCGGTAGACATGGATTACAACGACTTTGATCCGGCAAATGCTAAAGACAAAAAAGAACGATATCTATTAGCGTAAGTTATTTTATTTTTGTGAATATTTTTCCTAGACTTTTTTCTGCAGTTGTATTGTACTTTAAGAGGGGCTCCAGGCTCAATAATAACAGCCATAGTGCAAGCGTTGCCACACCGTTAAGCGTATGATTGTACAGTTACGAGCATAAGTATAGTACTTGGCTTTATTCAAAAGTGATTTACTCCTTTATTTTTTAATGAAATTTTATGTTGCTACGAACATAGTATTTTTGAACCCATAAATTTTTGTAATGTGTCGTATGTCATAGTAGTTTTCGTTATTTCACGCAAAACCGCTATTGAAAGTTTCCAATGTGTTGACATATTAGTGCTCGTGACTGTACATGTCGTATTTCATATATTATGATTCAGTTTCATTTACATACAATATGAACAGACTGGGTTAAAAAAAAAATAATTTTACTACGGAATAACCATTATGTTTACAGGTACATGGGCTCAGTAGAAACCTCAGCTCACAAAGGCACGGGAGTTGTATGTCAAGCAGTGAGGAAGATTGTCTCCGAATGTAATGGAGAACCTACAATGCAGCCATGCATACTAGAAGTATCAGACCACGGACTTCGTATGGTTGATCGATCAAAACCCGCAGTAAGTGCTTCAGAATTACTAACGTATTTTAAACCGAAGCTTAGGTGTCTAATTGATAGGACAATTTTCTCGATATCTCGACACTTTATACAATTAATCACACGGTAATTAATTGTATACTTCATCACATAATACTAATATTGTCTCTACAGCAATGATTAAATCATAATAAGTTGTGATTAGGTAAATTTGTTTAAGAAGTTAGGTTAACTACCTTACTATGTAAAAAAACAAAAATGTGTTACCTACTCTGGACATCGAAAAGAACTGGAATAAATCCATCAAAATCTTCAACTACAATTTGCACTGAAACAATCGCCTGAAATAAACCAGTCTAACCAGTTTTAGTACCTAAAGAATCTTTTAGTTTATCTAACAGTCAAACAATCAACCAGCCAGAATTATAAATTTACATCATAAAATAAAGTTAATAGGTTTGTTTTGAGCGCAAAATAATATGGCTAAAAACTTTTGAAAACATTCAAATTATAACTCATATTTCTGTAAACAAAGCTGCAGTTAACCCAAACAAACTGAATTATTTTTACATGAGATAACCAGAAGGATAATACGTTGAAGAGAGTAACATGATCCGCTCCAAAAGATAATTTCACCGTTATAAAGGATTTACCTACATCACTTAAAATCTAAATCCACATAGAGCTTTCTTCATATACATATTATGTAAAGATCTTGACGATTGGTCTCGAACGGAGATAGTCTGTAGGGTTTTAACTCAAACAATCAAAACTATTTAAGAAGTTAGGTATATTATTTGTGCCAGGTTTCAAGTTTCTAAATCAAAAGAATGTGATTTTTTATACAAATTGTGTTCCCAATTTTCACTCCGACAGGGGTTGATTGTTGAAAAACCTCTCAATTTATTTCCAGTATGTATTTGGTGTTTTGATTATTTATATAAATTTTCGAGTTAACTTCGAGCAACCAGTAAAATCGTCCCCCAAAAACTTGATAACACTTTTTCACCCAGTCAAGGGTTGAATTTAAAAAAATCCAAAACACGTGCTTCTTGTTTGCTTATAAATATTTATAATACTGAGTTTAAAATTCCAATTTATCTCTTCCCCACAATTCAGGTGAAATTTTGAAAAAACTATGTCAATTTTTTTTTATTTACTGTACGTATTCTTCTATATTTTTTATTTACAAGGCAAATCCCATTATTTAATTTATATAGAACATAGAAATCTGCACAATCGACCCGTGTGAATTAGGGGCGGATCATACTATTCTTTTCTGTTGTTTAATAATGTTATATAAGTGCAGTATCGTGCTCTCAGTCATTTATATTTGCTACGAGTGCTTCAGGCGCCTATCTACTAACAGCAGTTCATAAATTGGTGAGCGGTGTATGTCAGCCTAATAAATCGTAGGCGCTCACACAAGCATGACAAGCAACTTGACCCGCTAGAATACAACTTATTACATTGGCTGAGCTGTTAGCAAGTTGTAGTTTTATCTTTGTTCATGTACCTACCTAAAATAGTTATCCACCTACTTAATTGAAAGCCTTGTATATGATTGTAATAAAAATAATTGATGATGTGATACCTACCACATTACTTATAATGCTTTTGTGTAGCTTTCTACTACTGTAGACAACTTTAGGTAGGTACTTACTTATCCTACACCGAGTTAAAAAAATGAAAATTGCAAAATAACAGATATCGTAGCTGAAAGGTAAGTAAGCAATGGGTATTACAGTGATGTGATGGTTTATTTTTCAGAGAAATCGAAATGGGCCATGCATCGACTATTTCTACTCATTAAAGAACGTTTCATTCTGTGCGTTCCACCCGCGTGACCACAGATACTTGGGCTTCATAACCAAGCACCCGACTCTCCAGCGATTTGCATGCCACGTCTTCAGGGGGCAGGAGTCCACGAGGCCCGTAGCTGAGGCCGTGGGGTGGGTGTTTTTTTTTTTCAATCATAATTTTTATTAACACTTCAACTCATTAATTCACTTCTTTTTAATACCACTAGACCAAAAATTGTAAAACTCCTTACAGAAAACTTTTTCAAATGACACCTAACCTACGACACATTTTTGAGAACTTTTTTTTTTTGAGGATTGAATTGAACCCCGCATAAATCGAAAATAAATCATTTTGGAGCTTTGACCGGTGATCTGTATTCGCGTCATGGATACCTATCATTATGCCAAAATTCAAATTCGTACATTACATAGATCTCGAAAAAACCCTGTGACAGACGAGACAGGAAAGTAAAGTTATAAAGTTTCCTTTTTCTTTAAGTGCAGAATCATTAAAACTACCTCCATGTCGACGAAAGCATAACTCTATTAACATAGCAATCATATTAACGTAGCTTCATTGGATTGTGGTTGGTAATTATTTTTGCTTCAAAGTTAATAATACTCATCCTTTTCTATTTCAGGAGAGCATTCCACAGGTTCTACCAAACATTCATAGAAACGGCATACCCGATCGAAGACATCTACATAGAGTAGATACTTAAACACAAGGAAAATAAAACCACTAACGTATTACACTAACATTAGCTTACTTCTGCCACAAGTATTGAAGGAAATGTCTAGGATTGGAAGGATGTTAAATACCTAATGAAAATCCGATTTAAACGTGCATCTAGTTTCTAGCATTCTACATATTTTCATGTTGCGCTGAAGAAATAAATTTAGGCCATCTATTTACATACTCTGTAATGTTGATGATATAGGCTATTTATGTTCTGTATTAAATTCATTTATAATATTCGAACTCATTGTAAATCGCTGTTTGCATTTCGCCTTTCTGATAGATTGAGAGCTACCAACTAAAGAGTATATTCTCATTTTATAAATTAAATTTAAATTGAATGATTATAAATAAAATTATGAAAAAAATTGTTTCGTTATGTGTCTCTCTAAAAGACATAAACTTATCAAATACCTTCAAGTTAATCAATCAATCTGTGGCTCTCAATCAATATACATAATGTACTAATATTTTAATGTAACATATTATCGTGTATTTAATGTCATCACAGCGCGAGTATATACCAAAAACATTGTTGGCTTTGTAAGCCTATATGTTAAGTATTTCGAATCGTATGAAAGAGTCAGTTTATTCTTGAACCTGATTACTACTGATAATAAACTAAAATTCTTTAGTTAATGTAATATTTTAGTACTTATACTATTAAATAAGGTAGGCAGTAGAAATGGTTTAAAGTCCGATACACTTGACGACAAGTGTGTGGACTTCTGCACATGAACTGTGGTATGCGTTTAAAAGTTCTTTAATTTCGTTGTGAAAATTAAAAAAGTATGTTCACCGCTTTATACACAGAAAATGTAGGTCCGATAACAGTCGTAAAAAAAAATTTGCAAATTATACTTAAAAGTAAAGTAAACTGAATAGGAATGCATGATGACACATGTGTCATGAAAAAGAGGTAACATTTCTGTCACTTACAACATAGATCATAATGTTACTTCATCAATAAAGCATTTTACAAACTATGCTCAGTAAAACTGAAAATGATAATACGCAGTTATGGTTAAATTAAATACTCACTTTAATGGATAAGGAAGTGGTGGTGTGACTGCTCATAAGCAAACGTGAGCTACATGACGTATTAAGCTATTAAGTTTACGGTCATATGCACCATGTGTAGAATAATAAATAACTTGAAGAAAAATAGGATCATAACTATACCAACGCACTTGAATTAATAGTGATAAAAGTACCCAAAACCCTGTCTTTAATTACTCATTTTAATCCGTGTAATAAGTATTACGTCCGCCAATAAACAAAACGGAATATTAGACCGAAATGTTTTATGTATAAAGCGATGTAAACTACTATTACCTACTTATTGCATTGTGACTGATAACTATTAACAAATATACACGTGCGTAGATAGATATTTTACAAACAACAAAAGTAATTATAATATTTCAACTCGTCATAAGCGACGACACAATAAATACCTATATCAACCATAATAAAAAGTTTAGATGCATGCAAGTCGATTTGCTCGATTTGGCACTGAAAAACGACGTTCCCAGAGTGTTTATTTTGCTAACAAACGAAAAACGCATATATACATAAATTCATATCAATAAAAATCTAAAATATGAAGTATAAATCATTAATTATAATTGATTCTCAACCACTGTGATATAAACAGTTGATTTTTTTATGTATGTAGGTATAAAAATATCTAAAATCAGCCCCTTCGGTAAAGGTAGAATTATTGAATGCTAATTTGTATACTTACCAGTTAAGTATTACTATCAATATGCTTAATCGATTGTAACTATAATGTTTGTAGCTATTTATATTGGTTAGGATATCGGAAGCACTTGAGCAAGATTTACTTCATTTATGGTATGTAGATACCTACTGACAGTAGCCATTGCTTAGCAATGTTATCTAATTAATTCGCTATGGCCACGTACACATTATTATAGCTCTATACTTTGAATTGTAAATATTTCTAACGAGGATGCGTTCACATTGCAGTATGTCACGATTGCCCGAATGATCGTTTGACCGATGAACACGAACTGGTCGAACGAACGAATAACGTTATACCGAAAAATCGATGGTGCTGTGAATTTTTGACCGAAATAAAATAGTTACGAGCCTTGGCATGCTTTTTGGATTGGATTTTAGCTATTTTCTTGTGATTTCCTTTATTTAAAAAATTACGTACTTGTGTCGTGAGATTATATTAAAAAAGGTACTTCAGAAAATAAACGTATCTAATCCAAAAAAAAACATGTCAAGTCATGTGACTATTTCTTCCAATGAGTTCCAAGCACTCGTGCAGAGGAAGCCTATTTTTTGGTCAAACGTTCTTCGGGAAATCGTTCTTTCGATCAACAGTTGATTGATTGAGTTGGTTGTTGGTTGGTCATTCGGCCAAGTGAATTTCGAGCAATCGTGGCCCACTACACATTGCGCTGAGATGATTTTGTTTTACGATTAATCATAATTATTAATCTGCAATCTCATATAAGCCTACTAAACGACTGTTGCATTAAATAAATTAGAATAAATTGTTAGTAAATCACGCAGCCACTCAGCAGCGTTAATGCTATTCTGCTTTTATGTTAACTGGTAAATTCGGCTGCCTGGATTTTCTAGTTGTTCACTATAGCGCTATCGTTCTATGTTGTCGATTTCATAAAAATATAATTTAAACAGCTTAAAAGTCCTGAAATATTTTATCAGATACTTGAACACGAACATGCATATCAACTCATGCATGCAACTCTGTATGCATAACATACAGAGTGAATTTTGTAGCCGTTTTGGGGACGGTATAAGTTACAGGTATTAGATAAAAACTCTGAAAAGAAACCTTGAGCTCGAATTTAAAGAAAATGAAAGTGACATTAAAATTTACTTTAAAAGTTCTCATTTTATTCTTCATATTTAACCAAAAACACTATTTTACTGTCATACAATTTAAAAATTCAATAAATATGTCGTATAAGGTAATTTATTTTATTTTAATGTTATTTTTTCTACTGCGGTGTGTGTCGCTACAATTATTTCATAATTTTTTAAACTTGATTGTATAATATGCAGTAATTAAAATACACGAAATTCTCCATTGTAATGTGAACGTAGTCCCGGACTTGTAAATACAGTATAATCAGCAAAAAGCAAATGTATTCAACAAAGCTGAACAAAGCTGTGACCCAAACAAAAACAAAAAATATATATTTATTTTTCCAATAAATGTCATAGCGTATTCGATACAATGTGTAAGGCATGAAATAATAATAATAAATATTATTTGGGACTGACTTTGAGGTGTTTCATTTTGTTATGAAAATAAACTACGTTTTTCCATGTTTTATACACTTGACGTTGACGTTGTTATAGGTCGGGGTAACTTTGTCCTAAACATCTTTTTTTTTTTAATCCTGTTGGATAAGCGAAAACGCATTTCCGATAATCCACCTTAGTTGGTATACGGAATTGCTAAGAGCTTGGGGTGGATTTTTTGGATTGGATACATTGAATAATCAAGATTCGAATCATCCTAAACAGATTGTTTTCTTTTTGTATAATAACGCTTTTCCAACCATCCTACGACTTGTATAAAATATATAGCTCTGTCTAACTACTACCTATACTTATTATTTGATAATGTCGTTGACTAGAAAGTTTCGGTGGGCCATTCCTCATCCCGCCAGGGTGGCGTCGATCATATAATAATAATAATAATTTTATTTCAAGTAACAAGACTCATAGTGTTAGTAACAATATACTTACAACCTATGTTAGTAATACACTTACAAAACAAAACCAAAAACAGAAAAACAGATTGTGACATCACTGCTGCACAGTGACAGGCCCAGCCAAAACCCTGCAGCAGTGGTTCACAAACGCACAATCAAGCCTGCTCGCTATCATAGACAGGATGCTGTTGGCGCTGCCCCGCACCCTACGGACCAAGGATGCGCACCGCTTCCGCATCACGGTGTAAAAACACTCCACGTGAGCTTCACCGAACATCCCTGATGCGCTGCAGTACCGGGGCAACCCCATCAACACCCTGAATGCATTATTATATTGGATGCGAAGGGCGCCGTATGATTTTTGAGTATAGTGAACCCACAGACTGCAAGTATAAAAAGACGTACAGTAAGCACTAAATATAGTGCGCTTGACCTCTTTAGAGGCACGCCTGAATCTGCGGGCAATCATGTTAGCTCTCACACACAGCGCCCTCCGCTCCCTGTCAATATCCTCATCGTCTTTGAGGCCAGTGGTCAATAAGTGACCCAGATATTTAAACCGGTCTACCCTCACAAGAGGTATCCCGTTCAGCTTAACAACTACTACATAAATTATTAAGGCGCATCGACTTTTGAAGAAACAGCCACACAGGAAATAGGTATTTGACCAATACGATGCTCTACAAAGCTAACCTTTTTCTAAAACTCTACGTGATATATTAACGGTTGCGTTATGCACTTCTTTGACTGTATTAAAGGCCCTACCGACATCATGACAACTCATTGACCTTGATGTATCAATCAATCAATCAGTTTTACAAACCACGTAACATCGCACTACAAAAAACGATCATGTTCAGTCCGCATTGCCATAAACGGCACCCGCTATAAATGTATTCTCCGTGTGCTTGCTTGTACGCTGATTTACGCGAGCGTTTATTGTGGCACCTTTAATGGTGGTGCCACAATTGGAGTAAGCGAGGCCGCATACCAGCGCCACACCCATTTTTTAATGTGAACAAAACTAAATGTCTTAAGCTCTCATTACCAAATGTATCTCAAGTGGGTCTAAATTTTAAACTTGATGGCAAGAAACTAGATGCTATTATGGAAACTGTATTTCTTGGAATTACTTTAGATTCAAAATTATACTGGTTCGCACACATTAGAGCTCTTTCAGGTAGATTAAGTTCACCTGAATATGCAGTAAGAAAAATAAAACAGTTGGCAGTTATAGCCACAGCTAGGTTAGTATACTTTGCTTATTTCCACAGTATTATGTCTTATGGTGTTCTGCTGTGGGGATCAGCCGCTGGCGTAGATTCAATTTTCCTTTTTACATAGAGGGCAATCCGCGTAATCTATAAAATGGGTCCTCGCGAGTCTCTTAGAAACAAATTTAATGAAATTGATACATGCCAAAAGGCATGGCATTACATGCCAAAAGGCCAGACGATTACTGGACCCTATTATGCAAATTTAATCCCGAAAGTGCGTGAAGCGATTAAAGAAAAACGTCGTGGAAAACTATCGTTGGGCGTGTTGTTTCATCAAGATAACGCTCCTGCCCATCGATTGGAAGTTGCGCTCAACGCAATCCGCTGTGCTGGCTTCAATCTCCTTGACCACCCACCATATTCTCCAGACTTAGCATCGAGTCATTTTCACTTATTCCCAAAATTAAAAGAGGACATTCGTGGAACAAAATTTTACGATAATGACGCGGTTATGGCTGCCGTTTTTCGAGAGTCAAGAAACGACAAGAACGAAAGAGTCAACTATTTTTTTCACAAGGAATAAGGAAGTTAGAAACGCGTTATTCTAAATGCATTGCATTGGAGGGAGATTATGTAGAAAAATAAAATATTTTTGTTTAAATCTTTGCATTTTTTAATATTGATTCCAAGAATGTTTTGATTCACCCTCGTAAGAAGCGATTTCCATAAATAAATACACGTAGTAAAAATGAAATTAGGTGAACTAAAACTAGCAAGTCATTTCTTATAAACAGCATCCGCTTTTATAACAAGTTGCCAAAGCTGGTTACAGAACTTAGCGATGAAAAGTTCAAAACTCTCATCAAACGTGTCCTTATCAAAAAAGCATATTAGAAGATTAAAGACTGCGTTAAACACAAAGTAGTTTGGCAATAATTCCTTCTGCACATGTAGCTTCCCTGACACCTCATTAACGGCATAACTACGTAAATGTCTATTAACTGCTCTCAAATAACGATGTATATTTTTTATGAATTTTTTACATACTTCTTTGACACAATATTTTTATTATTTTTATATACAGACAATTCTAATTTCAACTCTTTATTAGTAGTTGTAATAGCAATCATATCACTTGGTTTTTTTCCATTAGCCTATATTGTCCCACTGCTGGGCAACGGCCTCCCCCATATTCTTCCACCTTTCCTTGTGCTGTGCCTTCTCCGTCCTGTCGGTCAGGAACAAGTTCAAATCGTTACACTAGCGTTGCTTAGGTCTGCCTCGGTATCGACGTCCGTCTTCAAGCACCCACAGTGCGACGACTTTGACCCATTTGCCTGGATGCATCCTACAAGTGTGACCCGCCCAGTCCCAACTTCAGCCCCGCAGACTTGGCGCCGACGGCGATACCTGTCTTGGAGCGTATTGTGGTGTTGCGAAATCGGTTGGTGAGTTTTATTTTTAACCCCCGACGCAAAAACGACGGGGTGTTATAAGTTTTACGTGTCTGTGTGTGTGTGTGTATGTCTGTGGCATCGTAGCTCCCGAACGTATGAACCGATTTTGATTTTGTTTATTTTTGTTTGAAAGGTGAATTTGTCAGAAGTTTTCTTAGCTATTATGTTTGATGAAAATCGGTCCAAGATGGCCGCCGCCACAAAATGGCGGATTACATATTTTTTCACAACTCCCTCAATATGGGTATCAAATGAAAGGGCTTGACTAGTAGAATATTATACACTATGATAAATTTCAAATCCAAGATGGCCGCCACCACAAAATGGCGAATTACATTTTTTTTTTCACAACTCCCTCAATATGGGTATCAAATGAAAAGGCTTGACTAGTAGAATACTATAATGGCGAATTACAAAAAACCTGACTAAACACTAAATTACCTGAATCTTAAAACGCAAGAAAATAAAAGAAATTAAATAATAAGGAGTTCCTACAAAAAACATGAAATAAAAAATTTCAAAACCTCCGACAGAAAATAATAATAAAAATAGTAAGTATGAATGTAAAAAGCCTAAAACAATATTTAAAAAACTACCTATTGAATAAAAATAGCCACAAATAGAACAATAAAAGATATAAACGTGAAACCCTATAAAAGAAAAAAATAACCTTGAAATTATTATTATTATTGTAAGTACGTATGAATTTTTTTGATTAATTGTTTTCCCGTCGGGGGACCGCTACCATTTTAAACTTTAACAGAATGTTAGGCTAATAATTAGATACTATACTATAATAATTGTATAGGTACTATTTTTATTATTATTTTGTATCGGGAGTTTTTTAAATTTTTAATTAATTTTTTTATTAAAATGCTACGTTCCATTAACCAACCTATACCAGACTTGGTCTTTCCAAGTCTGGGCGTCATAGGCAGGATACACATGTCAACGAACTTGCGCTTTAGTGAAATAGGAAGGTTGACCTTCATAAGCGCCTTCATGGTCAGTAGCTTCTCCAGGCATTTTCGACTCGAAGGTCGATCTCTTTGTCCTGTCTGTTGTGGAAGGAAATTAGCTGGCCCAGGTAAATATATTCGTCGACATATTGTATTTCCTGCCCATCGACCTCGACCTTATATTTGGCGGCATTGGTCATAACTTTAGTCTTTGACTGATTCATCGTCAGTCCAACCTCAAGACTTGCAGTGCTCATCTCTGGAGCATTTGTTGCAGTCGATCTGCTATAGATGCAAAAAGAATGATATCGTCTGCAAAACGAATGTTTGACAACATTTTATCGCCGATTGGAATACCCATGGTTGCCCATTGTCTACGAATTTTTTTTTAATATCTCCTCAAGGGTGCTGTTACATAATAGTTTAGGAGAAAGCGGATCAGCCTGTTTTACCCCTTTGTCGATTTTGAATGTTGTGTCAGTTTAACGTTGGCAGTGCTATTATTATAAATAATTTTCAGAAGATCTATGTAGGTTTCCTCTATATCTTGATTTCGTAAGGCTGAAAATATTGCGCTGTGTTTAAGGCTGTCAAACGCCTTTGTCTTTGTCCACGAAAGCCAGATATTGAGGTTTTCGAAATTCTGTTTTTCTAATAACTGATTTAGAGTTTGAAGATGGTCCGTGGTAGAAAAACTTGAGTGAAATCCTGCTTGTTCCGGTGGCTGATGAGTCTAATATTGCAAAAATAAAATACAAAAATATGAAAAATAAATAAAAGTTAACAATGAACACACGCGATCTAGTTAGAAATAGTTCGAGAATCTGCAGCGGTTAGTAAACAAATGCGCAAGTTCAAGTTCAAGCTATCGTTGGAATTGTATTACACCTGTAATATTGCCGCAGCGCACAGAAAAAAGTTCAATCTGTTATAATATATTTCCCAGTGAGTGAGCGAGTCAGAGAGCGATTGGACCGATAAGAATAAAGGTTTACGAGACGATTGCTTCTATCTCAACCTTGTAACAACATAACTTTACATCCTGAACCATGTTAAAAATGTCTGACAAATGTTAAAAACTCAGTGCCTGTCAGTCTAGTTGTTACATTTCGTAACAAGGCACTTCAACCGATTCGACTGAAATTCGACAAAAAATATCCTTTACTTCTATATGTAGATGTTACTGGATCTGATAGTTGAGGAACATAGGGTATTTTTAATCTTCTGCATGCATTTTATCATCGCGTCAGGTTGCGCCGGCAGTATGTTCCAACGTTTAATATTACATACATTCAACAGTATTCGGATTTAAATATTTGAGACGGAATTTTTGTTATGAAATAACGGTGTCCTTTGCTACTGTTTCATATGTATCGTGGGTTTACAAACACAAATCGCACATTTAAACAAGTGATCTTCTTTCGGCTATGATGATGGGAATGTCACAAATGTATTGGAATAAAATAAGCTACCGAAAAGCCTGACAATCCGGTTGAAGGTCGTCGTAAAAATGCAAAACGCTTTGAAAGTAATTTCCACTTTTTTTTTCTTGTGGGAAATTATCAAATCACCCAGTCGCCCAGGGTGCACCGTCCCGGAGACTGGCCTTCCCCCCGACGTATCCATAAGGGAATTCCAGTCCACGGGAACATGGGGAGGTTTCCTGTCCAAGCACCCGTACCACATGCCTGCCTTGATGAGTTATTCTGTTTGCTAAAGGAGGAGGTTTTATGATCTTCCTGTGCGAGTCGCAATAAATACCTTTTCTTTCTTTATATTAGTCAGCAAGAGTCTGACAGACCCCGCCGCCCGCCCCAGGGCGGCGGACATCCATGAGAATTTTCCACCTCGGAAAAAAAAGGTCTGCATGGATCAGGAATACGCAGCGTACGTGGTGCTCGGCTATTACAATTCGCCTTTGGACAGAGTATTTTCGTTGCCAATTGTCTATTCAATAAAAAACCCAGCGCCGATGGACATGGATATCACCCCATAATTTGGTTAAGAACGAAATAGACTATTTATTTATTTGTTTATTTATTTATTCTCACACTGGAACGCCATACGGCAATTACACCAATGGACTGGTTGTCAGACTTTCGGGCTTCTGACTACCCGTAACGACTATGTTTTAACTTCCGACAAACAGATTATAAAAGACGTAGGTGTCATAGACGGAGGGTCGCACTCTCCCCGGGTCACCTGGAGGTGTGCGAGGTCCTACCAGAAAGCAGAGCGTTGTTTGATAAGATCAAATATTACTCTGACTACAGGCCGTTGAGCGCAAATATCTATTTTAATTTTAAAATCTACCGCGCAAAATTCTGTAGGATACCTACCAAAAAACTAAATAAAGATACCCTTAAACTCAAACTGAAATCATTTATTTCAAGAGTCATAGGTGCTGTAGACTGCACACATGTAAAAATAAATTCACCAGGAGGGAGCAGAGCTGAGCTCTATAGGAACAGAAAAGGTTTTTTTTCTATAAATGTCCAAGCCATCTGTGATGTCAATTTACAAATAACTAGTGTCATTGGCACGTTGGCCAGGCTCCGTACACGACACTACTATTTGGAATGACTCACCACTTGCAGCTCAATTTAAAGTTGGCAGATTTGGGTCATACCTTATTCTCGGAGATAGTGGTTACCCATGCCTTAGGTTTCTCATTACACCCTTTTTGAACCCTGCCTCTCCATCCCAAGAAGCCTATAACAAAGCCCAGATAGTATCACGAAACACAATTGAAAGGTGTTATGGAGTTCTTAAAAGAAGATTTCCATGCCTACATTCAGGAATGCAACTAAAACTTCCAAAAATATTGAAGGTGATTACGGCGTGTGTTGTACAGTACAAGAAGAAAGTGATGAACCATTACCTCAAGTGTCAAATACCCAAAACTTTGCGGTTAGAACATCCATAGTACAAAATTATTTTACTCAATAAAAGTGTAAATATGTAATAAGAACAATAAAAAAAAATATATATTGTAATGTTTTTAATTACTCCTAGTTTTATCAGTTACAAAGAAAATTACAGATAGGTAGGTATTTATAATCTATACATATAATAAAACAGTAACGAAAGAAAAACTGTACATTGAGAATTTTCGAGAAAAAATAAGTGGCTTTTGTTAGACAAACGTACCTAACTGATGACAAAAAGTGACTTTTTAGAATTTTTGTCTGTTTGTCTGTGTGTATGGTACGGCTTCACGCCAAAACTACTGGATAGATTGAATTGAAATTCAGCAAAAATGTTCTTTGTAAACCAAGGAAGGCTTTAGGCTACATACTATCACGCCGTATGTTACGGGAGGTAAGCAATATTGATTTTAAAAGGTTTTTGTTCGTATCTGAATGCACAAAATAATTGAAAGCACAAAATGACATGTTATTTATTTAGTTAATAATAATTTAACTCTGGGAACATAATAATCACGCTAATTTTATAAAGGAGCGGGGCAGTAATATTTTAAATTGCAAGGGTACTGCTTCTCGATCTCAGGAAAGTGTGGAACAACGAGAAATGCGTTTAGCTATCGACCGGGATCGTCATTCTTTCTTTCTCACGCATCCGAAACGGTTACACAGAGGGATCAGAGGTTGAGTCTTCAGAATATCCGCTCTGAGACTGCTCGATCACTTGAGAGCAGTCAGGAGCGTGACATACGACTTGCGCGTGACCGAGAGCGTCATTCTTTATCTCGCGCTTCCGAAACGGATACAGAGAGAGAGCAGAGATTAAGTCTACAGCTTTTCCGCACTGAGACCGCTCGGTCGCTTGAGAACAGTCAGGAGCGCGATACACGCCAAGCAAGCGATCGCGAACGCCACGCAGTATCTTGCGCTTCGAAGACTTACACGCAGAGAGACTCGCGTTTAAGCTCCCAGCGTATTCGCACTTCCACATCTCGATCACTTGAGAATCCTGAAGAGCATGAGACGCGCCTTAGTGCAGACCGCTCACAGCATGCTCTAGGTCGGTCTTTGGAGACAGACGAGCAGCGCGAGCAACGCAACGCACTTGCTCAGCAAAGAAATCACGACATGCGTGTTGAGGAAATTCGGGCAAGTCAGTCAGTCGAACAGCGTGTGGCCCAAATTGATCTAGACCGTATACGTCGCAATCTTCGCAATTCATCCTCATGTGATACTGAGTCTATGGTTTATGATCCTGAAGAGCAACCGTGGAACAATAAAGAAAGGAGCGCGTTTTCCTATAAGCCATTTATTAATTACATCGAACACGGAGACATTGGCACCATGTCTGAGGTGTGTGCACACTGTCACGCGCGTAAGTGGAAGGGAGAGACCAAGTGTTGTGTGTCTAGAAAGTTACGACTAAACTCTATGCACGAGCTACCGGAGATCTTACGAGTTCTTTTGAATGGCGAGCATCCCAAGTCCAGCCATTTCTTAAGCAATATTCGAGCCTACAACAGTGCTTTTCAGATGACTTCATTTGGAGCTCATCAAGTCACTGAATCTGGATTCATGCCGACTTTTTACAAAAATGAAAGATTTGGAACGTCTCGAATCATCTCGCGCATGACGCTGTTTTCCCGTCCCCTGGCTCTTAGAATTCGACATCAGACGTTTCAGATCTTCGATTTTGACGACCCCGTTGTCGCTGGCATAAGCAACAGGATCCGCGAACGAAGTGATAGACTTCCAGGCTTCCTGTTTCTTCTGCATATAGTAAGCCCCTGTCCTTTTACACTCTATTACACTTTGGTATCTGAAGCAATAATAATCACAAACATCTAAATAACTAATTTAGTGAAACGTAAAATTATATTATGGTAAACATTATAGGTTATTATGTACGTACTTTGTTATTATTGAAAGAAGATGTTCTTTATCCTCTAGAATATAGTTAGGTGATCTCTTTTTCTTATCTTTATCCATTTTAATTGATACAATGGGTAGTTTTAGTAAAAATACTAACAGAACAGAATTCCAATAAAACTTGTGTTTATTTACTTGCTTGCAGTTTGACATTCACGATTCGTTCATACAAACACGTCAAATATTAAATTGCTAAAATATGCATTAGCAACTCTAGTAACATGAATTTGTTGAAATTAATGCCGTTATTTAAAATTAACTTACTTTTTAGATCTGTTTTAAATTTATAAGAATAAAATGATTTAATATTATGAGCTTTTGAAAAGTACCGGTTTTTGAATGTAAATTGGAACGTGTTAGCTTTGATCAGGAATACTTAGGTAAATGATCAGTTGATTAAGGTTTGACAAAACTCGATTTCAACTTGTGAAACGCAAAAAACTTAAGCACATACTTATGTATTTGAGAATAATCAGTTGAGATTTGCTACTTTTCTCAAATCAGAAACCGGGTGTTAGTCGAGAAAGTTGAAGCTAGTTACCCATTCCAAAACGATCTCTTTGGAGAAGTATGAGCAAGAAACTCCAAGGACACTCTTTTAAATCAAGATATTATTACAAAATCCTGGGTACATTATTCTTATTGCTTCCATATGTGAGAACAATGAAAAAAAAAGAAACAATATAAAATATATACTTAAAAATAAGCCCTGGCTTATTAACAATTACAAATCCTTCAATTTAGGACTATCGAACCACTTTGAAAGCCTAGACATAAACGTCCCAGATGTGGACGAGAAATATGATGGGGTAGTTACTGGAATAAGAAAAAGCAGCAATAGCATAAAAACTAAGGGGAAGAAGAATACAAAGCTTACAATAAGTACACGTTACTTGCTAGAACAGAGAAGTGGGCCGTAATGTACCACGCGGGGCCAGTGTGGGTTGGTAGATATATAGAGGTCAAATGACTTCGAATTGCAAAGGCACGGAATTGCAAGGCAAAGGTGGCGGGGTGGGCGAGGGAACGCACCTCACGCCTCAGCCGCCGCGGGAGACGCTCCGGGCGTCGGGAGCCGCGTGACGACTCCCGGCCACCATAGGCGCGGGCCTGCGGGCGGTGAGTAATGGGTAACTCACCGTCCGATCAGGACCAAGCCCGTACCGGACGGCGTGTTTGTGTTCCACGCGCGCCTCAAAGAGACGTCAGCATGAGTGACGGGGCCCGATAGGGCCGAAGCCTGCCAGGGTAGCGGGATTGTCCGAAAGGGTTACCGCTGCCCTGGAACATAAAGGGCTAAGGAAGGAACACGGGTGGGTTTTAGTCAGTAAGTCTGACACTCCCTTCTGCTCCACCCAGAGCGGGAGGGGTCATTTGATGATTTCCCATCCTCAAAAAAAAAAGGTCGAACCTACGACCTACAACTCGTAAGTCACGGCCGTTACCACTGGGCCACCACTGCTCCGTGTGACCGCTTAGTTCTATTAAACTACGCAATGGATTTTGATGAGCTGTTCTCCGTGATTGAGAAGTTTTATTCCGGACGGCATATGCGTAATTATACGTAATTTAGAAATAGCATAGAAATCTCTATGTTCTGACATGTCATCACATCAGTAAATTATAACCGTGAGAAGCAAGGGCGAGTCGCTAGTTTATTATAATACTAGCTGTTCCCCGCCACTTCTTCTACGTGTATATTATTAATATCCATGACCAAAACTAGCCTATATCTTCTCTAGGCCCCAGGCTACCTATCTGTCAAATTTAATATCGATCAATTCAGTGCTCTATGAGTGAAAAGGTTACAGGCATAGACGACAGAATAACTTGCGCATTTATAATATTAGTATGGGTATATTATTTGCATAGATATGCAATTTGTCTGCAATCTCGGACTCTGCCGGCTACCGCGGATATTATGGCCTTTCCGTTTCCGATCTAATCAGGCGCACCGCGGGAATTTCCGGAACAGTTTGCTATCACTGTAGCGTGCGACATATCTTAGGCGCTTATACTTGACTTTCAGTAAAAAAAAAAAATCTGTTGGGGCGTCCCAAGATACTACTATCACACATGATTTTGGATTTTGAAAAATACGTGCCAATCAGACCAACTAGAAACGGAAAAATTGTTAAATTTACAATGAAGTACGTGGGTTGATCAATAACCCGTTTTAGTAATGAAAGCGGAAGTTTTTCTCAGTTGTTTTATTTTATTTGTCTACGTAATCTCTTTTATATTATATATACTTTTCCCAACGTTTCTGCCACTTCTGTAACCCATCTAAAAATACGATTTGCCAAAGTCCTCAAAATATACTTCTGTCTCGGCAATAACTTCTTCATTTGAGCTGATTTTTTTCCCCCAAACCATATTTTCATGTTGGGAAAGAGAAAGAAGTTACAGGGAGCTAGGTCCGACGAGTACGGAGGATACGGCAACAATTCGTAGTGCAGATTATGCATTTAGTCATGAGAATTCTGGATGAATGTGCTGCTGCGATAACGGGGTGAAAATGCACTTTTTAACCGACGAAAAAAAAAACAGAGTAGTCCGATTTTAATAATTCTTTTTTTATTGGAAAGGGTATACCCCAAAGTTGGCTATCGCCAACGCGTTTAACACCCTGCCCTGGAGCTGCATTGGGGAGGCACTCCGGTATCACCGGGTGCCGACTTACCTCCGTCGAGTAGTCGGGGCGTATTTGACGGACAGAGCCGTCATCTACCCCGGTCGCGACGGGAACTGGAACCGGCGAGAGATGTTGTGCGGTGTCCCACAGGGATCGGTTCTGGGGCCGCTCCTGTGGGACATCGGTTACGACTGGGTGCTGCGGGCCGACCTCCCTGAAGGCGTCAGCGTAGTTTGCTACGCTGACGACACGCTGGTCCTGGCGCAGGGGAGGTCGCATCAGGCGGCGGCCGACTCGATGACACGCGGGGTTGCGATAGTTGTGGAAAGGATCCGGCGGTTGGGTCTCGAGGTGGCATTGCACAAGTCCGAGGCCATGTCCTTTCATGGGCCCCGGTACGGGCCACCTTCGGGATCCCAACTAGTGGTAGGAGGGGTTCACATCGGCGTCGAGACAACGATGAGGTACCTGGGTCTCGTCCTCGACAGCCGGTGGAACTTCGTCGAGCATTTCCGACGTTTGGCCCCCAAACTGGAACGGTCCAGGGCCGCCCTAAAGCGGCTCTTGCCCAACCTGAGGGGGCCAAACGCCTCCTACCGGAGGCTTTACGCGGGAGTCGTGCGGTCCATGGCCCTATACGAGGCCCCGGTGTGGGCGCGTTCACTGCGGCTGCGAGCCGCCCACTATCTGAACGCGCCCCAAAAGGTGGTAAGCCGTAAGGCTTATCCGGAGGCTATACGAATTCCGACCCTGCCTACCCTGTACGACCCTTGCTTTCACACTGGACACCAAAGATCGCTCATACGTATGACTTGGAATTGTTATATTAAACTTTACTGCCGGCTCGTGGATTGGATAATGTTCAAACTATGGATCACTGTGTGAATTGTGGAAAAACAACTGGTCACTGCAATACACTGGGCCGACGACCCTTACACGATGATCCAATACCTCCTGGTTACTTAGAGGTCGCATACAATCCCGAAATATAAGTCTAAAAACTTATTTTATTTATATTTGTGTCGACGGCTCGCGTGGAGGAAAGGCTATATAGTAATGCATTACTGTAATAAAATTGTATTGTAGGGTGACGAACTGTAGGCTGCTGTACTCATTATATGGTACCTCAGCTGGGCTAGGTACCAAAATCATATAATACCACCTGCACAATTCCTAGGCGACATTTTAATTATGATAGAAGACTAATAAAATAGTATATAAAATAATGATTTTTTTATTTTATTTTAGACACCCTTTCCATAACTCCATACCTGTCGATCGATTCTGTAAAAATCTCACCGTGAAAAGTTAAGTGAAGTGAGCTTAGAGTGAGCTATCAATCCCTATCATTAGTTGGACTCCACCAAGCTCACTTCACCTAAGTTTTCACGGTGAGATGGTTACAGAATCGCACTGCTATACTGCTTGAGGTCATTAACATTCATTCATATGATTTTTCAAACATTTTCTACTAAATACAGGGTTACAGGTTAAGTCGATCTTTTAAGAGGTTTTAGTTTTCATCATTCCTAGCTGATTTGACTATGAAACACCCCACCCTAAACTTAACCCATATTGAGATATTAGATTTTGATTATTTTTTTTTTAAATGAAGGGTTTTTGTATACTGGTCCTTTTTTCGGATTTTGTGCCTCTAATTTAAGTATAATGTTTTTGCTATTTGTGTGTAAAGATGAGTTTGTTTATTACTCTCAATAAGAAAAAAAACAGGTAACTGAACCAACTAGGTAGTAGTCGATGATTGAAAGTTTAAAAAATAAACAAATTTGTATAAACATTTTTTTTCTTTTAAGAATATTTCAAACAAAGTTTATGTCAGTTATGCTGCAGATGTACTAAATAAAATCTACGTTTCTTTAGCTATCCAACAAGGTATAACAAGCTAGGGTATTTTAACAATTCTTAGAAAAAACTTTCATAAAAGGGTCCCAGGTAGTAGCAAAAATTACGGTACTATTGTCCTTCGATGGAGCTGTGGTGCGTGCAAGCGGGACGATTTATGTAGGTGTGAGCGAAATAGATTATTTTCGGCCATTTTGTTGTTATTCTGTTTGGTTTTAGTCTGCTTACGCGATTCGTCCGTAGTAGATGTGATACTTAGTGCTCTTGGATTCTTACTCGATTTGGCTTGTTTCTGGACTGTTTTCCCTTCGATTTGTGACTGTGCTTATTAACTGGACTTTGATACGTGCTTCTGATTTAGAACTGTTGACGATGACGACCTTCACGAACGAGGAATATGCGGATATTTTAATTTAACTGTGTATCCGCGCGAGCTCGGGATGAATACATTGCACGTTATCCCGAGCGCCGAGTACCGGATGTTAGTGTCTTTGACGGAGTTTACCGGCGACTAAGAGAGACTGGCTCTATTTCGAAGCGACAATCAGACTTAGGCAGACCACGTGTCAATGACGACGATGAAAAGCAAGACAATGCAACGCAACGGGTGCAACGGTTTAGATCGGATCCAACTACTTCCACTAATATTGTTATTTTCTCCTTTGTTTGAATGTAAACATATAAATTATATTTTTAAATATTAGAATATAAAAAGTATAAAAACATTTAAAAATATATAAAATAGTAGCTCACCCGTATCGGGAACAGAGTCCAAGCTACCGGTGGTCAGGGCTCCAGAGAGAGGAACCTCCTCACGATGCGAGCCGTGTCCTTTCTGAATCAAGCCCTTGATCCAGCTGCCCAACGAGAGCCTCCTCAGGTGTTGGTCGAGGCTCTTGGCTATTAAACCATTGGCTGTCACGACTATCAGCACAATGATCGCTGAGTCCACATCCCACATGTCGACAACGTCGCAAGCCAAGTCAAGATAGTTGATTTGTTTATCTTTCTCGACTTTCACGAGGTTGTCATCATGCGGGACGGTTATGTCAACAATCATTGCGCGCCGCTCTGATCGATCCACCACCACTATATCAGGCTTATTGGCAAAAATAGTCCTGTCAGTGATGATGGATCGATCCCAGTACAATGTGATATTTCCATTTTCGAGAACTGGGTCGGGCACATACCTGTAGTAAGACACCTCCAATTCCACAAGGTTGTACTTCAGAGCAAGTTGCTGATGGATTATCCTAGCTACAAGGTTGTGTCTATGCAAGTATTCTCCGTTAGTTAGACGAGAACACGCTGAGATAATATGCCTGATTGATTCCCCTGGCCGGTGACACGTCTGACAGATGTCAACCGTGCCGTCTTTCACAATAAATCTCCGATAATTGTTCGTCATGATAACTTCGTCCATAATTGCACAGACAAAACCTTCGGTTTCTTCAAAGAGGTCACCGAAACGCAGCCAGGCTACGGACGCTAGTAGATCTACATCGGGCCCATGTAGCGCCCGGAAGAAGATTCCGTGAAGCTCCTTACTCTGCCATACCTCCATGCGTTCATTAGTGTCAAGCACTTCTGGTTTGCACCAGTTCTCTTTACCCAAGGAAAGCGGGATGAGGCCCTTGTCCACCGCGACTACATCTCGATGCATCCCCATGTCGGTTTCTAGGAAATATTTCCTGAGACTGCATATCTCGCAATTGTGGAGGTTCTTAGCGTTTATATTTTTTATTAAAAAAACAAAACCAGCATTTGTTGCCCGAGAACTTGGACTATCGCACAAGTTCTCGGGCAACAATTGCTGGGTTTTTTCTTTTATATAAAGATTTTATTATAACCTTTTTGAGATTATTTGGAAATATGCCATCAGCATTACACAAGTTAATTATATGAGCTAATGATGGTGCTATTACTTCTTTGGCAAATTTTATTACTTTCGTAGACACGCCATCATATCCAACAGTACTTGTATTTTTTAAGCTGCTAATTATTTTTATTATGTCGTCAATGGTTACGGGTTGCATGAATAGAGAATTTAATGTCTGATTATTTAAATTAATATTATTCGTCGTGATGTCAGTTTTTACGTTATTTACAATTGAATCAATAAAAAAATTGTTAGATTCGTTTGCAATGTCAATTGGGTGTGTAAACGACCCATCATCTCTTTTTACGCACATAACAGACTCCTGTGGTAAACACATCTTAGATGTATTTATTATTTGCCACGTAGCTTTTGATTTATTTTGGGCGGTATTTATTAAGTGATTATTTTGAGCTTCTTGTGTTAGTTTTATAATTTTCCTATAAAGTTTGGTGTAGTTTTTATCATAATCCACATAAAAGGGAAAAATCTTCCATAAGATTGTCAAAAGCTTCGTTTGCGTCTGTGGCATCATGTACTTCCATAAAAAATAAACAGCTTAGGTGCGTTTTAAAAGTTGCAAAACTTTAGTTTGCTAGGCACTTTAAGTATCTGAGATGTATGATTAGAAAGGGCCAGATCTACAACTTCAGCTTTGCAATCTTTCCGGTAGTTGTGCGCAAATAACATCTATAATAGTTTCTTTTTCGAATAATTCTTCTAGTTTTATAGTCAGTGAATCAGATTTATTCATTAGTCCTGCTATATTCTGATGTAGAATGTTAAGGTAGTTAAAGAAAAAACTGAGAATCTATCTGTTGCGAAACGGTAGACAGGTCATAAATCATAAAGTTTATAAGTTAAGTTTTTATAGTTTTTTTTGGTTTTTTTTTGTCGTTTTGCCTTTGATTTTGAGGGTGGTAGTCAACTTCCGAGTGCGCAGCATTCAGGTTGCTTAGACTAAAAATTATTTCCTGCAAATCTGACACAACGATCTCCAAACCATAACTATTTAAATTTTCATGCAGTTTACTATATGTATCATAGTCATAGGGTAGATTAAGATTTGAATCTAGCAAATACGCATAATTACATGTATTTATATCTAACCAAAGAGGTTATTAAAGTTTTCTATGCGGCTATTAAACAATATATTAGCATTTGACATGTATTTATAAGTTGGTAGACAGATACTAAAGTTTTTGTGATTCAATCTTTGCAATTTTTCTCTAATAAACATAAGGAGGAGGAGGAGGTCAGATAGGCAGTCGCTCCATGTAAAATACTGGTATTCAGCTGCATCCGGTTAGACTGGAAGCCGACCCCAACATAGTTGGGAAAAGGCTAGGCAGATGATGATGAAACATAACAAGTTCGGTATAATTATGTGTTGTCCGAAAATCTTCCTCGCCAATATAAACAACACAATAATCTAAGTGCGTAAAGTTTAGCACTTTCGTTTCAATTTTGTCAAGAGTTTGCCGCAATCCACATGTTGGTTTACGATAATGACAGATTTCAGAATTATGTTTTAATTTTAGCTGGACTGTTTACATTTTTTTTGTAGATATCATTTTTCTTATTAAATTCTTCATTTCTTGTCTTTAAGGTATGGATAATATCTCAATTTCTTTATGTGCGCTGTTTAATTGAGATGTTAGTTTAGCGATCTCATCTTTTAATATTTTTATTTGAGGGACGTCTTCGTCTTCAGATATATCGGGTAAACTACTCGTCTTACCGTTCAAATTTTGTGAAATAATGTCGCTTTCATCATCATTTGGCTCCGATCGTGTGCGCGTTCGCCGGAATGTTATATTCTCCAAGAAATTATAATAAATAATAAAATAATATCCCTGGACATTTCACACAGCGCCATCTAGTCCCAAGCTAAGCAACCTAATGCTTGTGTTATGGTAACAAGATGGCTGATAAACTACTTATATACGTTTTTATGTTTAATACTAAACTCAAAAAGAATTCGACCCGGTAAGATTTGAACTCGAGTCACGGCGTTTCATAGTCGGCGTTCTTGAGTCTAACTTAAGATGGCGTTGTCGTCATACAGTTTCAAATAAAAAACGAAACTTTTCTGGTGAAATTCAGTTATTCACTAAGTCCGTGTATATGTCTAAAGTTATTGAAGTCTATGTCTGTTCTATTGAGTCAGAATGTCATGTTATGGTATAGTACGTACAGAGGCCAGCAGGTCAAGCTACCCGAAACTGTCAAATTTTTCCCAATCAACCTTGAACCTTAATATTTTAGCGATAAAGTTGAAAATCAATTAAAGAAATTTGACAGATTTTAGTAGCTTGATGTGTTGGCGTCTGTACAAAAATAACTTACGAACATCCAATTCCATAAATATGCAAGTCACTGTTTGGGTAAACTAATATCACGATTATTTTAGTTATTAGTGCACTATAACCGTAGAGAACATTGTCACAGTTAGTTTATGTGTTCAGTTTCACTCTAATGTGTATTACACAGTCCGTTAGTTAACTTAATTATTTATTTTAGTAGGAGCACAACTCAAAGAAATGTTTACATGTCAGCGCCGTCTACCCTCGTTTAAAGTAAAACTCGATTTTAGGTAAACGCTTTCATTTTCAACTTTTAAAAGTTAATAAACTCATGCACTTGGCCTGGGCCTGTTGCATGATATTTGTTTATAAACAAGCTAAGCTAGCGGTCACGAGTACTACGTTCAGTTTAACTTTTACTTTTGAATTTGAGTGCAACTTACATATTCATTCAAGGACACCAGCGTTTATTTTTTAATCGTTGTTTATATTGCCATATTTAGTTTTCGAGAAAACTTACCAATGGGTATGGTGTTACTCAGTCACTGGGCTGTCGAGGTCAGACAGGCAGTTCGCGCAGCTGAACGTTGAACTAAACCTATTTGAACTTTGGCCATCGATACGTTATGAAGAAGAATTAATTTTAGGTTTGAATCAAATAGGATGACAAGCGTAAGAAATAATAAAGAGTTAATAGTAACAAGTTGAGATGAACAACAAAGTGACCGCACGCACTGGGCGACCACGACTGTGGCTATGGTCACTGCGATCACTATACCCATTCATCTGAGAAGAGCGCTGAGGGCTTTGACTAACCTGTTATCTCTTCTTAACAAATCCACTTCTTTTCATCAGACTTTTCATACTTACTTAATTTTTATGCTCTGCCTGCTGTAAAAATATCATCTTTTTCGATGTCACATTGCTCTTAGTTGTCTGACCTCGACAGCCCAGTGACTGAGTAACATCATACCTCTTTCTTTGTCCAGGCAGTCTCCGTCTGAACGTCAGGACGGCAACTAGTTGGTTCTCGTTTGAAGTAAAGGCACCTGAACACATTACACTATTCATCACCTTAGAAGACCAGATAATCAAAATTGTTTAAAGAAAACTACAAATTTATCACGCACTAAAATCTATCATCATTTCATCAACCACGTATTGTATAAACCCTTGCCGAATAGTTATATTGTAACTACTACAAGTCAATTTAATTATTTTATTAAAAATACGTGATAAACCGTAATTTTTAGGTTTTTTTTTACTATATATTTTATTTTTCACTTTTTATTTTTGTTTATCTTTATGTTGTTCCCACGAGTATCGGACAATTCAACTGGCCACCTCTCTAGTAGTCCATTAGGAAGGGAAGGCCAACTTAAACAGGGTTTCGCCTGGTGCCCTGAGGTGTGCATTGTTACTGTGGACCGAGGAGAGGAAGGCCGGTAAACTTATACTTGAAGTTTTGCGGACGCCGAGACCGCCTAGGCGAAAAGGCGGCAGTGTGGCTTGCTGCCACGCTCGATCGTTCAGGGCCACATTTAGGATGGAATTTAGTGTGTTTCTAATAATTTGATCTACTTTTTCTAAAAGTTATGTGCGTCCATAAAAATTCGATGCTTCCATAGTTGAGAGGAGCGAAAGCTATAAGTAAATTTTGGTTCAAAGCAACAGTACCGAATGAGTGCGAAGGCCGAATGAATATTAATTTTGAATTCTTTCCTAAACATCATTAAAAAAATATCTATTAACAATGGAAAGGATTTGTCACCCCGGGGACGCAAGGGGGTGAACTGTTTATTTCCGTAATTTTGATATTTGGAGCTTTTTAATAAATTTTGCTATGTTAGTCTGTCTGTGAGTCTCGCAATAAATTACGCATTTTGAAAGATTAAGGTTAACTAAACCAATGGAACAGAATTTTTCTTCTAAAAACGTTAAATCTTTTGAGACTGTCTACATAACCTCTTATGGTTCCGTCATCCAAATAACATACGTTGAATTTAGTTGTCGAATAATTGGATTTATTGCCAAACTGACAAAAATTACTGGCGCAAGAGGTTTTTTACAAACATTTAAACTCACATACACAAACAGCCAGACCCGGAACAACTACCTGTATGCAATACAAATATTTGTTCCGTGCGGGAATCGAACCCACGACACGCAGCGCAGCAAACGAACAACAATTCATCATCATCATTCATATATATATATATAGATCATCATATTTATTATATAGATATATAATAAATATGATATGATATAGGTTTATTTTTTTTTTATATAGATTATCATATTTGATCATTTATATATATATATATAGATATTGATATATAGATAGATTTAGAGGGGTGCCTGTAACATTGATATAGAAAACTGTAAATTTTGGGTATTTCTTTTTGAACTTCTGTAAACAAGGTGTCCCTGTTGACGGAATTGAAAGAATTCTTAATATCAACCTTAAGGATGACCTCACTTTTATCGCTATTGAGGTAAGTGGATAATGCATGTGCCGCAGCCTCACAGCCTGTTTGGGACCTAACTAAGGACTTGAAGTGAAATGCAATGAACTGTAATTAAGAGAAATACAATGTGATAGGGGTGGGACTTCTAACCCGTTAAGGCTGAGTACTACATCTAATTTTATCGACAAAAAAAATAATATGGGGGGTTGAACCCCCTCCCCCTAAAAATTATGGCTATTTTTATTTTTTTTAATGTACTACGGCGCACTTGATACTTTATGTGATATCAAAGGTTGTATGCGTCGTAGAAACAAAAAAAAAACGACAAACGGTAGCTAATAACCTTGGCTAACTAATTCATTACTTTTTTCATATGTTTGATAATAGTTGGTGAGAAAAAAAAATTTTAGGGGCAGGGGGTTCAACCCCCCATATTATTTTTTTTGTCGATAAAATTAGATGTAGTACTCAGCCTTAACGGGTTAGAAGTCCCACCCCTATCACATCACATTGTATAATCCAAATAAGGTATAATATTGGTGTTGGTAAACGTATAAATTCCCGCGCGTGCTGTCGTCCGAAATCGGATGCGAAGTGGTCCCACCGCCCGCGTCCCGCACGCCGCGCTTGTCGCCGCCGCCCGCCGCCTTCCGCTGTCTCACGACAGCAGTCGGAGATTGCCGGAGGCGCCCGAACATCCTCCCCGGGTTGAAGAATTCAAGTGAGAAGAAGTGGGCAGACGTTGTTGTAAGCCCGCACCACCGTTTCTCTCTTCGTCTTCAGCTCCACAACCCGTGTGGTCCCGTCGCAGCCAGGAAAGACCTTGATGACGCGCCCCAGTGGCCACACCAAGGGCGGTTGGCCTTTCTCTTTGATGAGAACCAATGCTGGGAGCATTGGTTCTCATCAAAGAAAGTTGGCCTGTTGACACTGTTCATTTGGTTTTTTGCTGGAGCAGAGAAACATATTGTAATTTAAAGCGGTTCCAAAAATGTTGCTTGATGTGCTCCAATCTTTGGTAGCGCTCCAGTCGCCCAATATTGACATCAGTAACCCGTGGATGCGGAACAGATTTTAGTGGTCGCCCCACTTTCATCTTTTTACACCCAGGCCCAAGATTGTATGTAATCGTTTCAGTCTTCTTTATTGTGGTGCCGTTTGACAGATACAGTACATGGCGGGAAAGTCAACTGCTCTTAACAATGCCACCGGTCGTCAAACATGGGAACTTATTGATCGACCCAGGTATAAGGAAAAAGTGTACAATCGTCTCTGGTCATCTGTTCTAGTACACCACCGTCAAACATTAACAAAACACAATTTAGTTCCATGAATACAATGGTCTCTTTACGTAATATACTATATGACGGATCATCAGGATGGTTCTAGTTACGATCGGCTGATCGTAGCTCGAGACTGAGATCAGAGGGGTAATTCTCGTAACTTTAAGAACGTTCACAGTCTGATCTCAGTCTCAATCTGTCAAAAATACCTCTAATTTTCCTTCATTTTGACAAGTTTTTGATATTTGTTTGTCGCCGAGATGAGACTGCGACTAGATTTTGAACGTTTTAAATTACGAGAATTGCCCCTCAGATTAAACAAGCCCGCTCTTATTACGGTTAGCATGTCAGGACCAACGCACAGTATAAAATCGAGGTATTTCGACAGGGTTTGATACTTAAGATCAACAGCCATAATATCAGCAGTTAAAACATCAACACCGTAAGACCAACGATTCAAAATCTCCTGTTCATCAGTTTAGCCTAAACAATTATCTACCGAGAGGTACGATACTTACACCATTTAACCTATGTACTTGTAATGCGCTTAGTTCTTTCTACGAACAAAAAAGGTCTATTACTTTTTGTGGGGGATAAGGTAGACAATGCTGCCAACCACACTGCCGACAGTGCTGCCAACTTCCTCAACAAGAAGTATCGATAATAGATATTCCTTCGTTCATCGATCCTTTCCTTAAGGAAAGACGAGAGGATTCATAAACGTAACAAAATGCACACGAATAAGATTCTTCATTCGCCAGACGTTTTTCCAACTATGTAAATTCTAAATCAATTTTGCAGCGATACATTCTCAAAGTCAAACACAATTTATTTGCGTCAAATAGTAAAAAACTCAAACTAGATTAACTTACCTACTAGATTAATTTACTTGCTATAAAAGCTTTGCCTCTTAGTTTTAAATACCTAGAAAGTACAATGAAATATTCTTTATGCATATCGTTTTGTAATTTCTAGCCTCTCGTCGTACAAAATAAACAAAGTAAAACTCGAGCTAGCATTGTAGGTAAACGCTTTCATTTTCAACTTTTAAAAGTTAATAAACTCATGCACTTGGCCTGGGCCATTTGCATGATATTTGTTTATAAACAAGCTAAGCTAGCGGTCACGAGTACTACGTTCAGTTTAACTTTTACTTTTGAATTTGTGTGCAACTTACATATTCATTCAAGGACACCAGCGTTTCTTTTTTAATCGTCGTTTATATTGCCATATTTAGTTTTCGAGAAAACTTACTACAATGGTTATGATGTTACTCAGTCACTGTCGAGGTCAGACAGGCAGTTCGCGCAGCTGAACGTTGAACTAAACCTATTTAAACTTTGGCCATCGATACGTTATGAAGAAGAATTAATTTTAGGTTTGAATCAATTAGGATGACAAGCGTAAGAAATAATAAAGAGTCAATAGTAACAAGTTGAGATGAACAACAAAGTGACCGCACGCACTGGGCGACCACGACTGTGGCTATGGTCACTGCGACCACTATACCCATTCATCTGAGAAGAGCGCTGAGGGCTTTGACTAACCTGTTATCTCTTCTTAACAAATCCACTTCTTGTCATCAGACTTTTCATACTTAATTTGTATGCTCTGTGTTGGCGACTGGCTGTGCCTTTTTTGTACTATAAATGTCATGTTTTAGAAATATATATTTTTTTGTTCATTGTTTCGTTGATTGCTGTTGTTACGTCTGAGCGGTTGTCAGGTCATTGTCTTAATATTCTAACATAAATTTATAATATTGCTATACCTACGTGTTTCTATCGTTTCATTTCTACAGTCCACTATTAAATACAAGCCGCTAACTATCATTTTGGTCCATTCTCGCGCCGCCGCCGTAAGTAATTGGGGTTAAAGTATAAAGTTGCCGTTTTTTTTGTAATAGGTATGTCGAATTGACATAGAACCTTCATGGTTTGAGATTTTTGAGTGAAACTTGTTCACATGGTACCTATGAAGTCCTTCTTTTAAAAAATGTGCAATATTCGATTATCGACTTTCAGTTGTTTTTTTTATTCAGCTTAGACAAGAAAGATGGATACTTCGAAAATTCGACTTATTTTTGAATACGAGTTCCAACGCGGAACTAACGCGGCAGAAACGGCTCGCAATATCAATGTTGCGTTTGGAGAGGGACTGCTAATCAACGCACCGTGCGATTTTGGTTTAAACGCTTTCGTGATGGAAACTTTGATTTGAAGAACGAATCACGTGGAAGACCGCCCACACAGGTGAATATCAATGAATTGAAAGAGATGGTGGAAGCCGATCCGAGTCAAACTACCCAGGAATTAGCGGCACGGTTTAACGTTACCTTACCAACAATATTGACTCATTTGAGTCAAATCAAAAAAATAAAAAATATGAGAAATGGGTGCCTCATGATTTGACTGATCTGCAGAAAGAAACGCGTGTTGAAACTTGTGTTGCCTTGTTGAATCGATACAGAAATGAAGGAATATTGGATCGAATTGTGAAATGTGATGAAAAATGGATTCTTTGCGATAACCGTAAGCGAAAAATGCAATG
Organism: Apamea anceps; assembly: GCA_951799955.1. Classification (NCBI taxonomy): domain Eukaryota; kingdom Metazoa; phylum Arthropoda; class Insecta; order Lepidoptera; family Noctuidae; genus Apamea; species Apamea anceps. The sequence goes on along the minus strand of OX637500.1, from coordinate 17,375,608 downwards.
GCTGACCCCAGGTCAAACGCCGCAACAGTGTCCTAAAGGAAAGCTTACCAATAAAAAGGTAATGGTAACTGTTTGGTGGTCTCAGCATGGTGTTATTCACTATAGCTTTCTCCGATCTGGTCAAGCAATAACGGTAGATGTCTACTGTACCGAATTCCGAACAATGATAGCAAAACTAGCAGTGAAACAGCCGCGACTCATGAATCGATCTTCACCATTATTGCTCCATGATAACGCGAGGCCACATACAGCACGAGAAACCGTTTTAACTCTACAGGAACTGCAATTAGAAACCATTCGTCACCCTCCGTATTCGCCAGATCTTGCTCCAACGGATTACCATTTTTTTTCGTGTTTTTGACAATTTTCTACGTGATAAAAAGTTTTCTTCTCAGGTAGGAGACAGGTACAAAATGCTTTCACACAGTTTGTCGAATCTAGATCACGAGAGTTCTATCGCAAAGGCATAAATGACCTTCCTATTAGATGGCAGCAATGTATATGTAGATAATAATGGTAATTATTTTGATTAAATAAATATATTAAATAAAAAAAAAACGAATTTCAATTTTTCAGTACAAATTGGCAATTTCATACTTTAAACCCCTAATATTAATAACAATTAATATTAATAATAATATTACAATAATAATACCTAATATTATTACAATTATTATTAATTGTAATTACAACATCCGTAATTTTTTTTTTTCAGGTACTGATTCATAGTTTTCGCTTTCATTTCGTGAACATTTCAAGCATTGTAAACGTAAATTTTACACCGTGGTAGAAACATGTAGCAAGACAAAGCCAGACCTGACGGCTACGGGATTCGGACGGGTGCAACATTCACCGCGTGGCACCCGGCCGGTTTCAATCACAACAACCGAAGGCGCTTCCGCATTGCCTGATAGTGCGGGTATACAAGAGGCGGGCACCGTTCCCCTAACGAGGCACAACCTGGTCCCGCTTCGGAACGCCCAGATGCTCACGCTAGCACACATAACAAGGCGAATGTCAATGCGCCAACTAAAAGCACTTCTAGTGTCCACAGCGGAATGTTCCGCAGTGAGGCCACTCGCCACTCGTGTTCTTCGGCGACCGTCCGCGCACAGAAGTTGTCTCTTGAAGCAGTCGCGAAGTGGCGCCAAGTGGAGAACTGGCGAAAGTCAACAGGCTGAACACGAGCGCAAGCGCGAGCTCGAGCTCGCTCGCCTCGAGGCTGAGGCAGCGCAGGCCGAACTACAAGCGAACATCGCCTCCCTGGAAGCTTCAGATAAGTTAGCCACATCTCGTAGTTCGTGTTTTTCTAGTCGTGCCTCTGAAAAGCGCACTGAAAGTTGGGTTTTAGAACAAAACGTAAACATGACCACGGCAACTCATAAAAGCGTGCCTGGTGAGGCTCCGACTGTTACCCTGGGTAACCCACAAGGACATCAGTCACAGCCGGCCGCCCTCACCAACACGGCACCGTTTTTCGTGCTCGACGTCAACCATAGAACCCTTTCTAAGCCCACATACGAGTAAGCACCTTACGAAAATAAATACAACAACATGGCACATCAATCGCTACAATCTGAACGCTCCTCAGACCCTATAACCAAACTCGCACAAGCGATTAACTCTCTTTCGAACAGACTAAAGAAACCCGAACTTGTCACATTCTCGGGTGATGTCGGTCAATGGATGGCTTTCAAGAGTAGTTACGAAAGAACTAAGTCAAATTTTTCACCTTCAGAGAACTTAAAACGTCTGAACAACGCCGTACGCGGTCCGGCGTACCAGTCCGTTGCGTCACTCCTGTGGATCTCCGGCGACCCCGGCAACATCATGAAGGCCCTGAAGCAGACATACACACGACCGGAATTGCTGGTAGCCCGCGAGGTCACCGAGCTGCGTAACAGTCCTAAGCTAAGTTCCCCCAAAGATTTAAATTATTTAGCGAACAAACTACGTAATTTTGTTACCACTCTTAAGCTACTGAAACAAAAAGAATATCTGTGTTCACCGGAGCTTTTTCAGTGCATTTTGATACAACTGAGCGAACACACCAGAGCTCGCTTTACAAATTTTGCCTCTGCTTACGCACCCGAAGGAAAATCAATCGCAAAATTTGAATTATTGTCACACTTTCTTCTGACCGAAGCTGACAAACAATTAAAGTACAATTTTGTTCCTGACAGTACTGTTAAGGCAACGACTCTAAATTTCAACCGCGAAAGGAAACTATACACGCGACGCTGTCAAGCGATAAAACTCCCGAGTATTGCATATATTGCAAACAAGGACCACACAAAATTAAAACTTGTAAGAGTTTTTTAGTTTTGAAACTCGACGACAGGTGGCGATGGGTACGTGAAAACAAAGTGTGCTATCGCTGCCTTAAGTCGAATCCGCACACGTGGAACAACTGCCGCGCAAAATGCCGTGGAGTTGACGCATGTTCGAGACGTCATAACGCACTATTTCACGGCCCGGGAACCTCCTGTGCTAAGATTACGTGGCACCCTGCGGATAGTGCAATAATACACATGTATCTTCAGCTAAAACTACCGACCCTACCCACACGGACGGTACCGACAGCAAAACCGAGTCTGCTGTTAAGATCACGAACACGTCTGATTTTCTTGTTAGTGCAAGGTCTCTCGTCGACGTCACGTCCCCGCGGTCTGCTGAAAGTGGTGCCGATTGTACTCGAGGGTCCCGACAGCGAGTTCGAGACGACAGCACTACTTGACGAGGGCAGTACGGCAACGTTGATTGACGGAGAGGTAATAGCACGCATCGGTGCGAATTCCACGTCTCAAGAGCATCTTCAAATTGAAGGTGTCAGTGGTAACCAAGGAAGTCGAAGTAAGCTACGTAGACTTTCATATTCGTGGACGTAACCGAACCGATCGTTTCCTAGTGAAGCATGCGCGGGCCATTAAACCATTAGGGCTTCGCGTACAAAAACATAACTTGATAAACTTCTCAGATTATAGTTATCTGGCAGACTTATCTAACGAACTTTCGTGCGCCGATACTCCCCCAACTGTCCTCATCGGCGCGCCAGATTGGCACCTTTCCTTGAGTCGCGAAGTACGTTGCGGAAAGAAGAACGAGCTCGTTGCCTCTAAAACTTTATTAGGTTGGGTACTTCATGGCGCACTTCCCGTTTCGTCCAAGCCACTTGATTTCGTAAATCATGTTTCGGACGATTTGGGCGCCCTCATTAAAAGACAATACGTCATTGACGCTTTGGGTATTGCAAAAAGTGCTCCTCGCCTAAACGACGACGATAAACGAGCCATAGATATAATAGAATCTTCGGCTCGTCAACTCGACAATAGCCATTTTGAGGTAGGTCTACCCTGGAAACAAGATTTACCGGAAGTCATACCTGCTAGTTATACGCAGGCACTGTCCCGCTTCAAGGCCCTCGAACGTCAAATGGCAAAGGACCCAACGTTTGCCGCCGCTTTTCAACAATTTATAGACGAAGTTATCAGCAAGGGATATGCCGAAGAGTGCGATCCACAGACGTATCATCAGCGGATTACACCAAATACATCGTGCATCAACCCAGATGGATCCATCCGCTGTTACCTACCTATCTTCGGCGTCCTTCACCCACCAAAATTAAGCTGAGAGCCGTCCATGACGCTGCTGCGGTCACGAATGGTATAAGCTTCAACAGTCTAATACTACAAGGCCCCGATTTATTGTCACCCCTTCTCGACATTTTGTTCCGTTTTAGGGAAGGCAAAGTCGCCTTAAACGGGGACATCAAGGAAATGTTCCCACATGTTAAAATCACTTCACGAGATAGAGATGCCCAACGCTTTCTCTGGTGCGGGAAGGATGGCAACCTCAAAGAGTACAGAGTATCCTCTATGATATTTGGCGCAGTCTCATCCCCATTTGTCGCGCTCTATATATGATAGTTAGCGGATTGTATTTGATAGTGGACTGTAGAAATGAAACGATAGAAACACGTATAGCAATATTATAAATTTAAATTAGAATATTATGACAATGACCTGACAACCGCTCAGACGTAACAACAGCAACCAATGAAACAAAGAACAAAAAAAAACTATATTTTTAAAACATGACATTTATAGTACAAAAAAGGCCACACCACAGCCAGACGCCAACATACCGGAGCCCCAGTGGAACACTAACAACCGGTGGAGACTGACTAGGGTGCGGCTTCTATTAAAACAAGTTTTAGGGCCGGCCGGCGCAGGAGGCCGCCCCTGGTACGGACGTCTGCTACGCGGACCGCTCCGTCGGATCCTATGTACACCTTCTCTATCCTTCCTAGGGACCATAAACCACGAGGCAGGTTAGGATCGGCGATCAGCACCACATCCCCCTCACTCAGATTTGTTGTGTTGCTGGTGGAGAGACCTCTCGGTCGGAGCGTCGCCAGATACTCACGCACCCAGTACCCAGAATTTATCAGCGAGTCGCAAGGTTCTACGCCAGTCTCACCTTCTCAGCAAGTCTGCGTCCGTGAGTGTTGAAGTCCATGGCGCGACAGAAGATGTAACAAGAATGAAATGATGATGAATGGCGTTATTACCTCTGGTGAGTCGGAAGATGTAGGAACATACGTCAACGGCCGCGAATTTACAATGGCTTATGCCTCCATCAACAGCGTGGCCGGCACGTCTTCCTTGAGCGGTTGGTTGGTGAGGCAGGTTTGCTGCCGCTGCACGATTCAATGGTTAGTTTGCAAGACTGTGTGCTTAATGTAGTATGACTGTTTATACCTGTCACCGTGGAACTCGTGCTACGTCGAGGAAGTCCTAGCTGATCACAAAGTTTCTGCGTAATAAAATTAGCTGTGCTACCGTTATCGAGCAGGATTCTGGCGTCGCCCTTGATGCCTCGGTGGTTCACCACTCTCACCAACGCTGTGGACAGTAAAATATGAGAGGTAGTATGTTGCGGCCGAGCGTCACTCGACAAGGAGATATTTTCTGAGGTGCCATTGCGTGGACCGACCTCCAGAAACATCAGTGGGCAATGCTTACACTATTGGGCATAGGATCTTGGAAATTAGTAGACTGTTCTACATGTAAAAGGGTATTATAGTGAAACACACTATGGATGGCAAACAACTGACACTTTATTTAAATTCAAAGATACATTAAAGAGATCATAGATGTCGCTACTACTCACATTTTGTTACTCACTCTAACACCCCCACTTAACAAAATAATAGGTGCATACATTAATTTAGTTTTTAACCCCCGACGCAAAAACGACGGGGTGTTATAAGTTTGACGTGTCTGTGTGTGTGTGTGTGTGTGTGTGTATGTCTGTCTGTGGCATCGTAGCTCCCGAACGGATGAACCGATTTTAATTTTGTTTTTTTTGTTTGAAAGGTGCTTGTCGGGAGTGTTCTTAGCTATGTTTGATGAAAATTTGTCCAAGATGGCCGCCGCTACAAAATGGCGGATTACATATTTTTTCACAACTCCCTCAATATGGGTATCAAATGAAAGGGCTTGACTAGTAGAATACTATACACTATGACAAATTTCAAATCCAAGATGGCCACTACAAAATGGCAAATTACAAATAACCTGATTAAATACCAAATTATCTGAATCTTAAAACGCAAGACAATAAAAGAAAAGAAATAATAAGGAGTCCCTACAAAAAGCATGAAATAAAAAATTAAATTAAAAATTTTAAAAAACCCCGACTACGTGAAACCCTATAAAAAGAAAAAAATAACCTTGAAATTATGACCCTACGTAAGTACGTATGAAATTTTTTGATTAAATATTGTCCTGTCGGGGGACCGCTACTATTTTAAACTTTAACAGAACGTTAGGCTAATAATTAGAGCGGTCCCCCGACGGGACAACATTTAATCAAAAAAATTTATACGTACTTACGTAGGGTCATAATTTCAAGGTTATTTTTTTCTCTTTATAGGGTTTCACGTAGTCGGGGGTTTTTTTTATCAAATAAACCAATCATTCCTAAAAAATTATAAAGTTTCATTTTACATAAACCCTTAGTGAGTAGATCTGCAGGCATCTCTGAAGTGGACAAGTATTTTATCTTAACAATTTCACTAGCCACTTTTTCCCTACAAAAATGATACCTCACATCTATATGTTTGGATCTTTTATGGTGAATAGAATTGGCCGACAACTTATGGGCTGACTGATTGTCATTAAATATTGTTATAGGATAAGTTTCATTAGTTAATTCAAATAACAAATTTCGCAAGTACACAGCTTCTTTGCAACTTTCCGAAATGCCCATATATTCGGCCTCCATACTGGACAATGCTACAGTAATCTGCTTCTTGGTTTCCCAAGAGATTGCACAATTTGACAGCCTGAAAAAATATCCAGTATAGGATCTCCGATCAATGACATTACTGGCCCAGTCTGCATCTACATAAGCTTCTAACTGACTATTACCACTAGCTAAAAACTTTAAACAGAAAGTTTTAGTTTTCTTTAAGTACTTTAAAACTCTCTTCGCATAGGCCCAATGTTCCTCATTGTAACAGTTATTAAACTGGCTCAAGAAATTTACAGAAAATACAATATCAGGACGCGTGAGCACAGCTACATACATAAGCGAAACAATCAGTTTCTGATAAGGTAAATTTATGTCACATTTCTCACTTTTAGTTAAATTCAGTCTAGGTTCAATTGGTGTCTCTGCAGACTTACAATCAGAAATATTGAATTTTAACAACAATTCATCAATATAGCTTTCTTGGTCTAAACTTATAGTACCATTCTCTTTATCTACAACCACTCTCATGCCTAAACAATTTTTAATAGATCCCAGATCTTTGATTTTAAAGTTTGATGAAAGACTTTCCTTTAACAAATTAGTTTCTTTTTCATTATTTGAAAATACAAACAAGTCATCAACATACAACGCAATAATGATCTTTACATCTTTATCAGTTTTTGTAAACAGACATGGTTCTAGTTTAGATTTTTTATAACCCGACGATTGCAACACTTCTTCAACTCGTTCATACCAAGCCCTCGAAGACTGTTTTAAGCCATAAATAGCACGTTTCAATCGCAAAACCTTCGGTCCATCATCATTACTACACTGAAAACCTGGCGGTTTCATCATGTACACATTTTCTTTTAAGAAACCGTTCAAAAATGCTGTGGTAACATCTAAGTGACAAATATCCAAATGACGCTGAACTGCTAAAGCGAATAACAATCTTAAAGTGGAGTGCCTGACAACAGGCGAAAAACAATCAATGCCCGGCCTTTGGGTGAAGCCCTTAGCAATTAACCTGGCTCTATACCTGACTTTATCATCATTATCAAGTTTCCGCTTAAAACCCATTTACATTGTACAATTGTGCCACTGGGCGGAACATCCACTAATTCCCAAGCGTGATTATCTTCAAATGCTGTAAATTCACTTTGCATGGCTAATTTCCACTGTTCACTTTCAGATCCATTCAACACTTCATCTAGCGATATTTCACTTGCACTTTCATTGGTTTGACCTACACACACATTACTAACACCGTACCAATCAGGCTTCCTGCGGTTACGTTTAGCAGGCTTTTCCACTGGAAATTCGGCTGGAAGCCCTGACTGAGACACGTGATCTCGCACAGGCTCCGCAGATTCAGCCCCCAGCATATCTGTTGAGTCCTCAAAGTCCTCTTCGTCAGTACCAGGACTTTCTCCTTTGGGGCTCAGTACTTCTTTCTGCTCCTGATCTTCCAATGTTCTTATGTGCCTAGTGTCCCCCACTTCTTGGGTACATTCTACTCTTTCTTTCTTTATTGGAAAGATGTCATCAGTGTCCTCACTAATGTCAAGGTGTATCACATCTTGCTTCTGATCAATCCCCTCCTCAATCACAACAATATCTCTTGCTATAGTTATACTGTTATTGTTGGGATTGTAAACTCGGTAACCCTTTACATTGTTTGAGTACCCAACAAGAATACACTGAGTTGCCCTTACTTCCGAAGATACGTAGATTACTGACATCTGGTTTAGCTCCGGTCCAGATCTCCATTGGCGTTTTGTTATTTAATCCTGATGCGATTGACCTGTTTCGCAAATAAACAGCAGTGTTCACTGCTTCTGCCCAAAAACGCTTAGGCAATCCTGCATCAAATAACAAACATCTCGCTTTCTCTATCACTGTACGATTAAACCGCTCGCAGAGACCGTTCTGTTCCGGTGTGTATGGACAAGTTTTTTGATGGACAATTCCTGCAAATTGCAAGAATTTTTCAAATTCCTTGCTGCAGAATTCCATACCATTGTCTGTCCTGAACACTTTCAGCTTCCTACCTGTCTGATTTTCCACCAACGCCTTGAATGCTCAAGGCATTCAAGGCGTTGGTGTGTGATGTGAGAATACTTCATCTTTTGTTTTCAAGAAATATATAAATGCCATCCGACTGTAATCATCAACGAATAACAAGAAGTATTTCTTTCCTCCGATAGATCTGGCTTCCATAGGCCCACAAACATCTGCGTGTACAACCTCGAAAAGTTCCTTGCCTCTGTTGCCAACATGACTGAACGGCAACCTGGACTGCTTTCCCTCGCAGCACACAATGCAGTTTGTTTTATTGACTTGAACCTAGTTTGTTTTATTGACTTGAACCTTGTCCGAGTATGACATTCCTTTTACAGCACTATCTCTCATCACATTAAGATCTTTGCTGTTCAGATGACCAAATCTTCTATGCCACACACTTCCGGACACTGAAGTCAACAAACAATCTAATTGCTTGATTCTCAACTTATAAACACCTCCAACCAAATCTGCAGTTGCTACAAGTTCACTCTTTTGGTTATAAATATAAAAGTGCTTCACATCAAATGTCACTGTGTTTCCTTTGCTAATTAACTGGCTGACAGATAACAAGTTCGTAGCCAAGTTTGGCACACATAACACTCCCATCACTGTGTTCTCGTGCTCGGTATCTCCAACTACTGTAGTTATTTGTACATCTCCACAGCCTTCAACAGGAATTTTTGTCTTATCAGCAATGATAATCTCTTGCACTTGGTGTTGATTTGTTGTGTTCAACAACCAGCCTTTTTTTGGACGGTAAATGACAGCTAGCACCGCTATCGACGTACCAATCCATTTGTTTGTAGTTACCGCTGAGAAACACTGCACTGAATGCATATAGATTCCTTGCTTTTTGGAGTATTTGTACATTTATTCATGAAATGCCCAAGTTGTTTACATTTGAAACATCTGACATTTGTTTTGTCGACTTGCGATGACTTTTTTCTATGCACGTGCGATTGGTTTTTGTTTTTGTGCTGCCAACCTTTCGTCGCAAATGCATTCTGTGTAGAACTCGTACCAACATCACTTCCGTCCTCCATATCCAGTAACTTCGATTTAATGGCGTCAGCTGTCAACTCAATACCTGAATGTTCCACCGCCATTATCATTGGCTCAAATTTCACAAGCAATCCTGCTAACAATAAGGATCAGTGACGAATGGGTCGGCTCCTTATTGTTAGCAGGATTGCTTGTGAAATTTGAGCCAATGATAATGGCGGTGGAACATTCAGGTATTGAGCTGACTTGTTTCTAACAGTGAAGTCACGTATTAAGACATTGATTCACAATTTTCTCGACGGATAGATATGAGGTTCCGAAGCAATCCGATGCGCCGCGTATCGGATTGCTTCGGAACCTCATATTCCCGTCATTATCATCAAATAGTTTTTTCAGTTTCTGCCACAGTCCCATTGCAGTTGATTCGCTCTTGATATGCACAAATAAACTGGGATCTATAGTTAAAACTATTTTGGCTTTTGCTTTTGCGTCATTTGGATCGCCGCCGGCCATGATGCACTGTTGCATGCTTTCTAATACTAGGTAGTTCTCCACGGCAAACGCCCATTCTTCATAATTTTCTCTGCCTCTTAGTTTTGCAATACTTGCAATAAGATTCGTCGACATTTTTGCACTATATTTCCACCAAAAAAATTATTACTTGCGTGAGCGGCCCATAACCTATAGTGAAACACACTATGGATGGCAAACAACTGACACTTTATTTAAATTCAAAGATACATTAAAGAGATCATAGATGTCGCTACTACTCACATTTTGTTACTCACCTTTACAATATTTACAATAAGCTAATAATCTACATCGTTTTGTTACATGGCCACTACGGAAACAGAAAAAACAAACTTTAAATTCTTTAACCTTTAATATACGTTGTTCTACGTTTAATTTTCGGAACCCTTCACAAGTGTATAATGGGTGATTTTGTTTACATAACGTACATTTTGTTTTATATTTTTGATTGGAATTTTCGGTTTCATTAGTTGCTATTATTAATGATTTATGGTTGTTTTCTACTTGATTGTTATGAGTGTTAGTATCACTTTCTATATTTAGTGTGATTTTATTGTGTTCTAATGTCTCCGACAAATCAGCTTTTTTACTAATAAAATAACAAAATTGTGAAACTGTTGGTTTTGTTGGTATGTTATTACGATGAGCTTCCCATTCCCTGCTGGTAATTGGATCTACTTTAATTACCATCATATAAATAATCAACGTATCCCAACTGTCCGTTGGCTCGTTCATTGTATTAAGAGCTCTGATATTTTTATTAATCAGATCAATTAAACGACACAAAGACCCAAAGCCCAGCTGTAGGGGCTGGAATTTGCTGGCTACTGTTTAGCTGTAAAAAAACAGCAAATTTTGGCTATGCTACGACGGTAAGTGGAACCTACGGCAATACGAATGCCGCCATCCTTCTTGCGCAGGGCACATAGATTTGCCCCATACGAAATATCAATGACGGCTTCGTTCACATTGCCGAAGAGCATGAGATTGATGAGAGACATCAGCTCCTTCAAAGGGACTCACCAAATTCGAACTTAATGTGTTCACATTAAGTTCTTCAGGTGTTAATTTTAGAAAACATTTCTTTGGTGGTTTGAATCCTTATCAAAAGTATACAATGCTCGATTGGTACGAATGTACACAAAAATACTTGAATAGAGTTCGACTTCCGCGAATTTTAATTACTATAGGAACCTTTACTGTTCCGGAAATCACTAAAATGGGAGAAAAACAGAAAACCCCTTTTCATACGGATATAAAACTTTTTCTTCATCTAAAAACTAGCAATAACTACTGTACACTGAAACTTTTTCATTTTTCATGGTTCCAGTTTTAGTTCGTATCTGACGTCACGGCATTTTGTGTTGCTTTCTGGTAGAATTTTAAAACCAATGCAACCTTTAAAACTACAATATTTTATCGAACTAAAACTTGCTACTAAATCACTAAGAACGTTGCACAGTATTTTTGATATTATTATTCCGTGTGAACTCAAAATTTTGAATATTTTTACCGTATCAAATCATTTAAATTTCTACGAAGTTTATGAACTTATCTTATCAGTGAGAATAAAAAAGTATGACGAGTTTTTCTCCGTGTGTCTAGATGTAATAATCCAATAGTATTTGGACAGAATTAGGGACAGCAGTTATCGAAATTTGGGATGTGCATTTGACAATCATGATCATGTCAGGCCAATGGTTTTATGTTTCCACCAAAGCCTTGACCAACATGCTAAGCGGCCCTCGTGGTTTTGGTGCCTAGATCAGGGGTCTAGAATATAATGAAACAACAAAACAGATAATATATTATAATTTATTGGATCACAGAACTAAATTTCGTACAATGTAACTACTTGTTTTAAAGTTATTCAGTTTGAGCAACATTATTAACCACACCAATACCATAAAATTTAGTTTTGCATCGAGGAAGATTCTTTAGTTACAAATTCAACTTAGATATTAGACATTTCAATAAATTATACGAACATTATACAACTTGCTTTCCCATTGACACCACACTTTTTTAGACTATCGACATGTTCGAGTGTTTCATAACTTTCAGCCTCAAACCATAATAAACTTTATTATTATATTTAGAATTTGTTACAACGTCAGTTTCATTAAATAGGTTTTATTTTGTGGAAGCAAAGCATCACAAACAGCACATTTGGAAATCAAGGTATTCACTAAAAGGAATACTCTAAATTATGCTTATTCAAATGTGTCATATATTGTTAAATAAGTACCTATCAGTAGAAGTGCGTGTATGGTTAGCTACATAAATTCTCAGAAATGTAACGTCATAGTCGTTAAAGTACTCGCTTTATGAGCATTTAGTTGCATCTTCTAAACCTGTAAATTCCCAAAATGGCTTTTATTTCATGATTCTGATAACGTTATTCCATCGGTAGTCAACTAAGTGCTTGTCCCGTTGAAAAAGCTCGATAAAACACATATCTTAAACTATCTGTATTCACAACTTCTACTGATAAACATGTTTAAATGATTAGTAGGTATGTTTAAAATCTAAGAACTTTGGTAGTTTCATTAACGAGCAAAAAGATACATCTATTAGGTATTAACTAGTTAAAGCTGTAAGGTACATAATAATATTCCACTGAAATTCGAATAGTTTGATATTTCAAGAAACGGACGGTGTAATGTAAAGCTGCACAGTCGTTTACAGGTGTTCAAGAAACGTATAATTTCGTTCGTTTAGTCGATAAGTAGTTTGATAAGTATTTGCGGGTGCTTTTACAGTTAAAACTGTAAATTATAAGAAAATCGAATTATTGTGGTACCTAACCAAATTATAATGATAATCAAAAGTGCTATTCAGACCAATAAAAAAGCCAATGACCAAAATATATGGAGCAGTAGTGCTTTTTTTCTTGACGGCCATTAACGGAACTTTAAAAATTAAATACAACATAACATTACTAACGAAATATTGTACAACGTTAAATCATAAAAAAATCCAAACTCGAATTATATTAGTTTTTCACGTGATTTGATTTCATTTTACACATAATATTACTCTGCAGTGTGATCGTTGTCAGCAACTAAGTTCACTATAAAAATAAAAACGTGTTATATTATATATACATATACAGGTTGCTTTTTTTTTCAAAAGAGTTCTGTTTGGATTCCTGTCTCAGACTGAAACTTTTTCAAAAAATGTAGAATTTAGTTTTAGTTTCCTGCAAAAAAGAGGCGATGGTTCCTTTGACCACTTCGCTCAACTACTTATACATTCTAATTTCGCCGTGAAGTTCCATCCCAAAAATTACCCTTTACAAACTGATTCAACCTGCGCCTCTGACGTTTAATTCTGTCAGACACCGCGAAATCAACTTTTAATTGCTACACCACCATTTTTCCGAAAAACGCTCTACGGCGCTCGGTAGCTTCTAAGGGCGAAATCACATAACCACGATACGACGTCGCATAAAAAATAGTTATATAAACATATCGGTAATATCGTCGGTCGCAACATGTCACGATGCGACGTCGTATCGTGGTTATGTGTTTTGGCCCAGAAGCTACCGAGCGCCGTAGAGCGTTTTTTACTACCGACAGCGCTGCGACGGCAACGGTGGCGTACATACCGAGTAACATCTTAGGTTAGGTTAGGGTTACCGCGATATGAAAGGTCACTAATCGTGGTCAGTGGTCGTGCATTGTCAGTAAAATAATTATATTCCCATACTTATAATTGTATACTCAAGTTATTTAAACATTTTTCAAAAAAAAAAATGCTTGGTTGTTACAAAACTGTATCAAATACGTAGAGGTCCTATATGTGCTCAATATAAAAACAAGTTACGTGCCAGGAAATGTAAGACAGCTCTAATGAGCAAAAGCTTGCTGGGACTAGCATCCAAAATATAATAAGTTACCTAACATCTTGAAGCTACTAAAGATTACGAGCTTTAAGAAGAAATAATATAATTATTTCTAATGCATAAATGCATTTTTACCTTTTAGATAATTTCCTAATGTCAATAATATTACATAGGTAATATAAATTGACTAAGTAATCAATGTGTGTGTTTTTATCGTATATTGTGTAATTTATTTATTGAATTTAATATTAAGTTATCTAAACTACCTTACTGAATTTGTAAATAAGTACTTAATTTAATAATTTATAATGTTTCTGAATTTAATTTTAAAATATACCTACTGAAACTATGTATAACGCTGCAGACAAAACGGGGAGTCAATTGAATTGTTACTGAAGACCTAATGTATACCTGTGTTTAACAAATAAATATTCATTTATTCATACAAAAAAAAACCTATTTTACTATTTTACTTTCATAGATTCCTTTTAACTACACGTCAGCAAAATAGTTAATATGTAGGGAAGAAATTGATTATTTTTGATAATGTATTTGAATCATTGCTTTTAGATGACACACAACAATAACATGTATAAGGCAACAACCAACCGACCTACGAGCACTATCCAGTAAGAGAAAGATCACTGATGAGTGATGACCATGACTCTTCGGCATATTTTGGTATATGATTTTGAGACTTTATTTTAACAAAACTATTCTAAGGATTCTATATTTTTTTTTCATTATTTAAAGCTTTTAGGAAGCATTAACAGTTGTTTTCGCTATTTTTTTTTATATCATTGATGTTAAATTACGGTTGTGCCAAAAGTTCCTTGATTTCATAAGCAATACAAATTTACTTAGGTACTCAAATTCTTACATTTCTTCTTAATTATGAGTCGCATTCAATTCAAGTTTTACTATAAAAATATATAATAAACTACAAGTCTTTCATTTTACTCCCCAGCAATAATAATAATATAATATTAACGAAAATGGCTCCTCAGCGACAGAGAGCTAACTCAGCTCAGATTTTTGAACTTTACCGCCATAAAAATCTCGTTTTGTATATTTTTTCTATTAAATATATAAAGCTTAATTAATGGCCGCCAAAAAATAAAAAGTCACCAATTTTGGTCATTGTCTGGCGTATCTATGTTGACTTGACCAGCTTGATGTCATACATTTTTATTTTGTTTTTCATGCAGATATTTAAAACAAACGAATGACGTGGCCTATGGTTTGCAGTCGTAGGTAGTATAAAGAACTCTCATAGTGTTGACTTATTTGTTTTACTAAAAGAAATGCAAAATACAGCTTCCTACTTTTTATTACAGGTAATAATTTATTTAACGTCATTTATGGCAACTGGAACCTATTTCGACTATTTAGCAATAAATTTAATTCGATGTTAATATTTAGGCTTTGCTATAAGTAAGGTATTTGGTTTAATAATTATTGTCATAAATATTTGGTCGCTTTTTTTTGAACCTTCAAGGTAAAAGTTTATTTTTAGTGCTTACCTTATGAGCAAGCTGGAACAGAAAACTTGATGTCCGTTTTTGAAAATGTGCTATAGGTTCGAACATTTTAATAAACATTAATCACCTAGAGAATAGGTCACAATATTTTAATGGCCAAAAACAAATGACTGAAACAAAGATCGATAAAATTATGTAAGTAGGTATAGTACTTATAGAAACAAAATTAATGAATTGTATGTTATGAATTTCTAAAATACGATATGCCTCAAAAATATCAGATCCTATTAAGAAACACTCTAATAATACGTATAAAAAATAAGCATCATGATAATATTATTTGTAATATTTGCATTACATTACACTGTCTGTAAATGAAGTTCTATTCCATGCAATGTTGCAGGATAGATCCGCTTGAGTTTTATTTACAATAGTGGTATACATGACATACCTACTCGTGCACAACAACAAACCATTGCTCCAAGTTTTAGGGGTTTATAATTCTGTATATTTTATAATTATATACATCACATTAATGGTATCTATTATCTAGCTTTATTTGAATTTAAACATTGGTATGAAATATCTAATGAGACTGACAGTTATTTATATTTAATTTAACAGATATGGTAGAAATACATTTCATAATAAAAGCGAATAAAAATTTAAAGCCTCGCATTTGGCACTATTCAAGTCCGTATTTCCTATTCTTTATTTATTCAACCTCTTATAATGTATATTATACGAGTACTTCTCTGATGCAGTAAAAACTTCGGGACGACTTTCTAGTCAAATAAAAATAGCAACGGGTGTTACATAGAACAATTTCTATATAATTCAATTAATATTTTAAAAGTGTGCTTTCTGCAGGCCCAAAACCTATCATGCAGTAAAATAACAACAATATTAGAAAGTGAGTACTTAAAGTACGACCTAAAGCCGAATGCACAAGTGACGGTATGTGATGGTTGTTGCTTACAATAATTTAAAAATCTGTATTAGTTTAGAATATTTACTTCCGACAGCCTTTATTGTTTATGGATGATTTAAATACTTCATTCACTACAACTACTTTTAATTCGTCTGAACATGAACAGTCACTTGCCAAATCTAATATTTCGACAAAGAAGTCTTCGACAATATTAATAGTAGGTAATTAGTTTTTGCTAGTGCAACGAAAATATTTTATCGTGGTTCAGTTATACGAGAGTGGGTGGATACTAATCTGGGGAACGTGATAATATATATTAATGTTATTAAATATTTTATTTGATACCTATATCATAATAAATTATCATCATCATCTTATTTCTCTAAATTGATTTTACTCACACAGTATAATTTCTTTAATTATGCTAGATTTTATTTAAATGTGATTTAGAATTTGGTTTCGCGAAAGAGGTTTACGGGCAATGCGCGCTAGCACATATTTCTTACTTTACGCACTTGTCATATCAAAGCCAGAAACGACTTAGAATCGTGTACGGTGAGCCGCGGGGCTTCGGAATTGTCGCTTAGCAAGTTTCCACCAAAAAGGTTCCCCGCCTCACACCGCCGACCTGCGAAGTTCCAACAAGTAACTAGTGACTCTCCCTATGGCTCGCCTCGCCCGCTCCCCCGTACGCTAAGCTACGCTACTTACTTACTAACTAGGTGCAATATAATGCGAATTTCACATCTTACATTTTTTTTTCATAATCATGTACATTTAATCCATAGTTCAGTTTGAAGGTCGACTAATAGTTAATCATTAAAGATACATTTTATAATTTTTGGCATTTTATCTATTAATTATAAACGTAACATTCTTATTTATAAATATATTTTTAGACCTGAATCTTTTTGTCACCATCGTGATGATAATACTGTTTGTTTTTAATTATTTTTTGGTTATGCAGTATCTACAAACAGAACAACACAGATACTTAACCAAGGGAACTTGATGGCTGTCATGTTTAATATAGCTGTACCTACCTAAATATGAGGAACAAAATGAATATTGACTCAGTCTTTATACAATTGTTAGGATTAATTGTATTACTAAAATTTTTTTAATATCTTTACAACACAAGTAGACCTTCTAAATGATACAATTTATAATAATTTATAAACGCTAGTCTTAATGCACAGTCTGAGTATGCGGGTATAAAATAGGAGGCAAATTATAATTACTTTAAATATTACTACCTAACCAGCCTATCCTATTTAATACAATTCCTAGTCAAATCAACTATTTGCACTCCTTATATATATATTTATAAATAGTGTCTTTGAAAAACGTTGAGCAAATTCAGAAATGAATAATTAGGGATCATTCTAACAAGAAATGGCTTGTAGCTCAAATCTTAAAATACTCCAAAACGATATTGTAAACATCTAAAAAATTGGAGTCACAACAAGGAAGTATCGTATAGGTAATGAAACGTTAGAAAATGTTTCCTCAATTAAATTTGAACACGTGAGTATAAACAATTTGAATCAAATATCTACAAGCCTTTATGGGTACAAACACAACGAAGAATTGTTTCCCTTTAAGATTATTAAATACGTTTGGTGCCTGTTTCACCATATCTGATTAGTCGTTACTTACCGAATATATTCAAAAATACATCGAGCAGAATTTGCATGAAATTATCAGCCAAGTTAGTTTAGTTTTAGGTGGTGTAACAGGCTCTTATTCTCTTAAGTTTTTGTATATTTTCAATTATTTGTAAGATCAAAACTTAGAATAGTCACAGCGCTAATAACAGTATTCTACGAACTTTCTTCATTACCTTTTTTTCTCATTCATTCTTATCGATTATTGTACCTACTTACTATATCATTTAAAACGTTCATTAGGTATAGCGGGATTTTTGACCTTTGACCCGTGTATTATTTATAAAGACCGAGAAGTAAGAACCCAAATCGAATAATAACCAATCTTAATATTTAGAACATATCAAGACATGTCACGTCGTCAGATCTAGTACATTAGGTACATGTAAATTTTTAAACTACGTAGAAAAGTGTTCTGTGCACTAGATTTAATGTGAAGTGTATTACCGGTGTATACGTGTTAGTTGAAACGAATAACATCTTTTTAAAACTAGGGCAATCGTGTTTGTGTCTCCTAATCGTATAAATATAATATTATGTATAATTATTTACATCTTGCCCTATAAGGGACTCATGATCTTAATTGTGGGTACTATGGTACTGGTTACTGATAGTTCTTTTTTGAAAGACTGTCTAGTGACAATCGCAATTAATGGGATCTATGTATATTATTAAGGACTATGACTGTCTAAAACATCTGCATCTAAATAAAGAATATATTCTTATGAGTGATACTGAACCTTAAACTAGTTATAGGTACTGCACCCTAATTGCGTAACACACAATCAATCGTAATCTGAATAATTTTGAAGCAAATTGCTAATCCCTTGCTTCATAAGTTCGAAACATTTTTTGTCTGCTCAACACGTAAATAACGCAATGAATGTTGTTGAACTGTCAAAATGAAACCGATTCCGATTGATCGTGTGCTACGCAATTAGGGTGCTGATCGGTTTCGCTGGTTGGAATTTTTCAATCTATTTACTTATTATTGGATAGTATTTGTTTTTTAGTTTGAATCCATGGTTATTAACGAATGTAGGAATTTTGTTTATGTATAAGATTTCCTCCTAAGGGCACAGTAGAATAGAATAAAATTTTAATATACACCTGTTCTTCAATTAATATGCAGTTAATGTTATTAGTATATTCTATAAAATTGCTACTTCAACTAGAAGTAAAGACAGCCATCGTTTGAAGATAGTAATAAAAAGCGCATAGAACTGTAATTAGTCATTTCTATATTAACTTGGATCATTATTTTTAAAAATATAATCCAAAAAAAAATGGAAATCCCTTTTTAGCAGAATTTTGATGTATACATACACATTTATTTCAAGACAGATAACTATTGAAGATATAACATTTTGTCTCTTAGACAGATTGACTTATATTTTGAACTTTATATTATCTCTATTTCCTAAAGAATTCAATATTACCAGTGCCAATATACACGACACGTATCTATTATAATCATAGTGATGTTTACTGTTATATTTATAACTTTACAGAACGCTAATAGTTTACCGAGCGTTTCTAGATTCAAAAGCACTTTACCGAAACTTGGTGGATGGTTGACCATGAGCACCCTAAGTTTGAACAAGTCCGGTAGGTACAATTTATGTAAGAGAAATTAATTTTCTTCGCCTAGTAGTACCAAGTCGTCAGCCACTACGTCAGAAACGTGAAGGTAAATTATCCAGTACATTAGGTTAAAACATACGAAGCAGACGGGGAACACGATGCGCGAGTACTTGTCGATGTCTGAAGGCGTCGTGCCGAGCAGTTTGTTGATGCCCTGCAAATATCATTCACCTTGACTTCGATGATTAATGTTTAAATTAACTAATTGAAACCAGTTCGCTGTTGGTAATGCGCCACAATCGCGAATGCATCAATATTATGCGTGTATAATTCGCATTTGCATGACAATTACCTAAAACAATCGCTGTATTGAGAATATTTTTAAAGTTAAGTTGTTTTGGTATCTGATAGTACCTTGGAAGCATGAATCAGATGTGGAGGTGGTCCAGCTTCTTCGTCAGGCTGTGGAGCTGGTCCAGGAACAGGGCCCCGAGCCCCATTGATAGTATTTTCTAAGGTGCCGCCTTTTGAATACGCTTTAGGATCGTGAACTTTGAATCGAACCTCCTGAACAAATTGCATGATTATTTTTGAGAACAAAGATTAAATAAAATGAATTTGGGCTATATCATTGCTCTTACCGATGATCTGCTTGGTGGTGTTGGCCTTGTCAGAGTACTTGTCCTTGGCGGGGGCAAAGGCTCTGATGTCCCCGGAGGACCGTCTATTTGCATTTTCTTTTCAGCAGCCATTTTTTGAACAGCAGTGAATCTTTGTTTCCTCATCTGTATCCTTTTAGCCATATAGCCAACCGTAGCATATTCTGCAACGAAATATTTACGGTTAGTGATGTCTCATATTGCATTCCAGTATAAATATCGCCGAGCAAAATTCACGTGAACGGCGCAGCAAATTACGAATAGAAAGAAGTTCATGGGCAATCTGGGCAATGTAATCAAATACTCATGAACGCAATACATTGTAATACTAACTATGTTAAATTATAACCACTAAAAAATAATTTAAAAAATTAAAAACTTTGAGTAGTTCAGATAATTTTTGTCTTTTAAATTCTTGGTTAAGTATTTAGGGAAAAGAAATTGCTGCCAGTTATTGTTTTATTTAGCATCCTTCCTTATACTGTTACCTAGAAGACTGGCGAAGACCATGACGAAACAGGTTCCCAGGTAGACATCAATGGACTTGACGTACGATATCTTGGGCAGAGCAGCATTAGTAGATGACATGAGCGTCGTCATCGTCAATACAGTGGTGACACCTAGTGACACCCTGGCAGGTGTCGCATTTCGGTTCAACCAAAATGACACCCAAGATATTATGACAATTAGGCCAGATGGAATGTATATCTGAATTAAATAGTATCCCATCGAACGCACAAACTGAATTTCACATGCCAGTCGCGAGTAATTTCCTGCAATAAAAGTTAAAATTGTAACAACCAATTTATTGTTTGACAAATGGTGATCGTCGAAATACACAAATTAATTGATTAAATCGAAGTCAAAGATCGAATTTTGCTTTACCAGGTCACCAAAGGAAAGTCACTGATGGATATGTTCTGGCAGAAGCGAATGCATGCATGTGTCTAATTCTGATAGATGAAGTAAACAAAAAGCGCCAACGATCAGTATTCGATAAATTGTTGTATGTTTCATCGGTGCTGTATACCTGTCGTAAGAGAAATCTCCATGGCGCGCTGCCGATGGCCCAGCACCTTGAATTGCGGCAGGGACACTTCGCTCGACACGCCCACAGAGTTGGGCCCCTCGTTCCACTTGTATCGGATGTCCCGCATGGTGTAGCCGACTGTACCATGCAGAGATATGGAACGATAAAATAAGCACCCATTGCACTGGGGTTTCGTAATATTTGTAGAAGGTGGATGAATTTAAGGCTACCGGTCTACCGAGGGTGAGAAATGTTACGATAACTGCTTCGCCAAATAACGACGATCGTAAGTGCAAGTTCTTAAGCGTTTTATATACTTTAAGTTAGATATTATCTACCGAACATGAAAGCATCATGAGTCTGCAGCTCAAGTACTTAGTAAAATTATTAATTATTTATTAAGAAGGTACGTCATTTGTTTCATATAGCAAAAGACGTGAAACTTTATTCAAAGTAGGGCTCTAAGGCTCTCTCGATTATTATAAGTATTGTAAGCCAAATATACTATTTAGGTTTATCCAACTCACAACTTTCGATTTCAATATTGCATAATTGACGGTCCATCGGAAAATACTGCAAATCCATCGGACAAGAAGCGGTGATAGTCAGTCTGTGAACAAGTGCAAGCTGTTTAAAAAAAACATATTGTAGAGGCGTACGTAAATATTCCCAATATTTGCACGAAAACCAGCTAAGTAGAAACAAGGAAGAAACACAAGAATCCATCATTTTTAGAAGTAGGTACATACTGTGTTGTCATGTTAATTGAACCCCAAATACTTCTCATTTTGATTTCCTACAAATACTAATCCACACGCTAATAGAGCTACATTTCGTGGTCCTTCAAAAAAAAAAAAAAACGTCTTGACTTAAGAACCTCCTCTTTTTCGTCAGTTAATTAATCAAAATCATATTCATTTTAAGCACTGTTGACCAACTGTATAATTGTCTTGTTCGTCCTGTAATTTTAGTATTTTTTAATCCCGTTCCTACATAATTTTCACTCGCACGTTTTATGACTATGACTGTCACAAGTCTAGGCATTAGTGATTTATAACATTTTGAAACCGGTACTATTAATTTTATACTTTGAAATTGATCACCCGTATGAAATTTTGTCCTTTTTATATTTCAATAATAATGTAGTTGACCGTTTTTTGAGACACCAATTAATATTCCTTTTGGTTAATTTCCTCAAAATATGAATATTTCAGCAAAATAGGATCATTTAAAACATTTTTTTCATTTTTATAAAACAATTTAATTTTAATTGTAAATACCGGGCGTTCTGTTATGCGGCTCGAGTGACTTTATTAAACCGCTAGTAGGTATTTATTAACTACATCAGAAAGGCTGAAGATAAGAAATTAACTACATCTATGGCTACAAGGATCTTTTGGCGCCCGAATGACGTTGACAGGGGGCGCTGTTGCTAAACATTTGTGCAGAGAGGTAATTCTCGTAATTTTAAGAACGTTCATAGTCTCAACATGTCAAAAATACCTTTAATTTTCCTACATTTTGACAAGTTTTTGACATTTGTTTGTCGCCGAGATGACACTGCGACTAGATTTTGAGCGTCTTAAATTACGAGAATTGCTCTTCTGTTATTTCGTGAAATATGTCACTTGAAATGTATTCAAAGACAAGATGGCGGCGTTAGTTCCGATTTTGGTCGCGCGCATAACCCTGAACTATACTATCATTAATTTCATTGACTTCATGATTCATCTATATATACTTATAATAAATCTGTAGAAGTGAAAATTCTGTACATTGAAAATATCAAAAAAATAAATGGCAGGGGGTGTTACTAGACCGACACCGAACCCAAAAATGTGATTAAAAATTTTTTGTCTGTCTGTCTGTCTGTTTGTTCAGGCATCACGCAAAAACTACCGGTTCGATTACGTTGAAACTTGGTATAATTATTCTTTAATATCCTGGGCACCACACTGGGTACTTTTTATGTCGGAAAAGTATATACAATAAAAAAAAAACTTAATTTTGCGGTTCGATCCCTAGACCCGATTACTGCACCAACCGCAAATATTAAGTTTGTCGTAGGTTAAGTCACCCGCAATGGAGTTTATTTTTATTCCTTTTAGTTTTTAGAGTTATTTAGGTTTATTTTTATATAAGTTGTAGGTATAGATTTTAATTTTAAAGTATAGGTAGTATATTTGATAGTGTACGTAGTGACCGTAGGTTATTTTATAATACTGTTAGGTAGGATTAGTCATTCGTATAGATATTAGTTTTTAGGGATTTTGCTTACTTATTGAGTTTAGATTAGTTATCATCAGAAATAGGTTTATTTAGGTAGGTAGGTATTTAATTTTCTGTTATTGAGTTTTTTTTTTTAATTAGGTAGGTTAGGTTAGGGTAAAGGTATCATATAGGTACCCTCTTAATCACCACTAATGAGACACAATTAGTTTTCTATTGTAATTAGCCACAAAGGGCCCGCGAGATAGACGGCATTCTGGGGAAGCACATAGGTACATTTTATCCTGTTAGCACGTTCCCGTGGGATAATTTCCGACATCCACGCGGGCGAAGCCGCGGGCAGAAGCTAGTCCATTAATATATGTAGTCAAGTTAACGGCAAACATATATGGTCATTTTTGGAAGACATACAAATGGCAGCACAAATATGTGACATCGATAGAACACTAAAACTATTTAACGAGACATGCGACGCCAAAAAAAAACATCTAGATCGGTCGACTACATACTTGATAATGTCCTTTATACAATAGGACGCGACCATAAGTAAATGGAATTTGGTAAACTCATAACCTATTTGCGAAGAATACTAGATATTAAATATGAAATTTACATTATATTTTGTCACCCTTTTAAATCTATTTTGATGCATGAAATCACTCAGTAATGAGAAAAAGTTATGTATAAAAAAATACCTATTTATTTTGGCACGAGTGTAATTTTCATGATTTTCGAGGGCGCTGATAACGCAAATAGGCTGGACAACAAAACCCAAAAAGGCGGCTACAAAATTTTGGAAATTATTCGTCACAAGGGTTCACGATTTTTACGAATATTTAGCAAACAAATAGCATAGCTCGAAACGTCCTTTGAATCAACACGTATGAAACCTGTACGACAAGTCCTAATTTATTTGCCTTAGATATCAATTATTATAATCAAACGGATACTTCAAAGTATCTTCAGTATTTTAAAGGTTCATGATTTTAGTCCATTTAAGACCTTTGGCGCCATTTTTAGACGAATACACAAAATAATAATAAATTCATCAGTTTGACTTAAAGGACAATGCACATGGATGTATGGCATCCCGTACCATGCTGCATCAAAGTCAAATTTTGTTTTTTATAGAATACACTTATCATATTAATTCCTACAAAAGTTCCTTTTGTAAATAAAACACGGGCTTCGGAGATTTAAAAAAAAATCGAAATAACCTGAAAACTAGGTACTTTAATTTATTTACCATTTCATACACGAACGGCCATTATATGACATGTCAAACAAAATAAAGTACTTAGTTTTAAGGTAATTTCGATTTTTTTTGAAAATCTCCGCAACACGGGTTTTGTTTACAAAAATATTTTTTTAGGAACTGGGAGTATGTACATTATGTTACAATATTAACATATTGTAACATAATGTACATACTCACAGTTATCTACATTCATTCTTCCAGGTCAGAACAAGCATTCTGTTACCGTTAGGCGCTGATCTGATTATTCCTCACGACACGTTTTATCCATAATCAGTACACAGACACAGCTCCAACTTTAACATGAGTCTACGACGATTTAGTGTCATCCAAGGGTTGGCAATTTCGCCCACATTGATGGATATCATTTTTCCTATAAACACTATACATCTAATACAAAATAACTATAGATTTTATTGTATTTTAGTAATAATATATTTTATTATGACAGCTTTGACAACGACGTTTAATACGTCGCCATGGCAACGTACCTTTCTAATTCTTACCGGCCTGTATCTTTTTATATGCAAACTTATGTATGTACTATGTAAAGAAACCACTGGCCGAATTCTTATCTCAAATTCATATTTTCTACATGATGCTGTTCTACGAGGTTTCTTTGAAGATCTACGCGAAGCAAGGATCAGTTCGAGTTTCGCTTCTAAGGCGAACAGTATAAGGAGCCTGATACTCCAGGGCCACCTATCCTGATACTCCAGGGCCTCTTATCCCGGAAATACCCAGCGTACCTCTCCTCTCCGGTACCTGACGGACCCTGCCTACGCCTCCGTCCTCCGCCCTCCGTGAAGGGCTCCTCCATCTACTAGGCCGCGCCTCACCCGAGGGCCGCCTCACCTGAAGGCCACCTCACCTGAGGGCCGCCTCACCTGAACGCCGCCTCACCTGGCGGGCTGACGAGCGTCTCCGCCGTGCCTCTCTCTCCTGCTGCCGTGCTGCGTCCTGGCCTGTTGCGTGGGCCCTCCTGTCCTCACCTGACGGGCTGACAGCGTCTCCGCCGTGCCTCTCTCTCCTGCTGCTGTGCTGCGTCCTGGCTTGCTGCGTGGGCCCTCCTACGGGTGTCCTCCGTGTCGCTACGCACCAGCAACTGTCCTCACCTGTTCCTACTCCTCCTGTTTCTGCTCCTGTTCCTGGACCACCAATTGTATCTTCACCTCAGCCTCTATCACGCATCCTCATCCTACACCCCACCTCCACATTATACACACCACTCTTCAGACCATCTCCATCTTTACTTGTAAATATATCTCTAATTGTTGTCAACCTCCCTTTCTTTAATTTCTTTTACCTAAAAGCTTTAGTTTCCTTGTCGCTACACGAGAATATGATACGTGTATCCTATAAAAAAACAAAGTTCCACTTTGATGCAGCATGGTACGGGATGCCATACATCCATGAGCATTGTCCTTTGTAATATACAACATTACGGAGATAGACAGTGGAACTCTTCAATAACTCACAGCAAATGACCCGCGATTGCTGCGATCGTATGTCTATGTATGGTTTACACCATTCCATAACATAACATCACGCCTCTATGGTTTTAGGGGTAAACAGTTAATTAATGTTGGAATTTGGCACCGACTTCTTAAAATTAAGACAAGGTGTTATGTAAAGTGAAGTGAATCAATTTTATTTTTCACTTACGAGTTCGTACTTTTTGAAGCCGGGTCGTTTTTCTATGAAAAAAAAAAAAAACAGTATTTATCATATCCTTTTTTTAAAAACTATCTGTAGGTACTGATAGTTGGTCAGCGGAAAATTTCCTTTGTGAGCTTTTTATTACACAATACTACTGAGTGTCCTATAGTTGAGAAAAGGCTTGGCGGATGATGACCGATATTAATCAAATTGATCCTTCTGATTACTAATCGGTATTCTAATAAACTGCGTACACTTTTTTTAAACTGTTTGTTTCTCTTTTATTTCTCGTCTGCCTTCTAATATTGATGAGCTAACGATTGCAAAAAGGTCTACGGTTATGTATCGTCTATAAACGTATTTGGTAACTAGAATGTCCTAGTTTACCACGTTAACATTAAAATCTAAGATAGTGACTACGAAAGGATATTCCGCTGCCGGTAAACAAAATCATTCTAAACGTCCTAAACAGAGATTTGTTAAATATTCAAAATAATTTCGGATTTTTAGGTAATAATATTGGGCTTCATACACTGAGCGGCACAAGACTTTATATGCGAGTTCTCTATAACGTAACACCAACTTAGTCACCACGTAGTCTCAATGGAGAATATTAATCGTCACATTTAAACCTTCTCTGACAAATATGCATTTAAATAACGAAAACCCCATCCAAATCAGGTCAGTAGTTTCTGAGAAAATCGCGGACATACAAACATCCGGGTCGAACACAGAACCTCCTTTTTTAAAGTCGGCTAAAAAGATGCTCATTTATTAAAAAAATGGCCGCTATCATTTAGGTTCATGTTTTTTTCGAGATTCTATTAAATATTTTCCGCTTAATAGCTTTTACCGTTACTATTTCATTATTAATTTAGAATAACAATGTATCGTACCAGATTTCAATTTTTTTTTTTTTTGTGCTGACTGCAATAGCTAGCAAGGTTTAAATTCGACCGGTAACACACATCAGCTCGGTACTGATTAGTCGATGCTTGGTAACTGATGGTGAGGGACAT
Organism: Apamea anceps; assembly: GCA_951799955.1. Lineage (NCBI taxonomy): Eukaryota > Metazoa > Arthropoda > Insecta > Lepidoptera > Noctuidae > Apamea > Apamea anceps. The sequence goes on along the minus strand of OX637500.1, from coordinate 17,348,392 downwards.
TTACCACAGGACTTCACGAGATGCATAGATTGTAGAAAAAACAAAAATAAGTACATAGAATGTAAGAATCGCAGCACGTAGTGCAGGATTAAATTTAGGGAATTCGTATATTGGTTTGGGTGACAAAACTTTTGTCTACTTTTTGCCACGATCCATGCTAACAGTACAAATCAGTGAATTTAAACTAGCTAAGTCCCAGCGGTAGCGATATAAACCACTATGACGGGCAGATATTGCTGGCTTATGCTTTGGGTTCCTACGACAGCGGTGGCCGCCACATAATGACCATAGTGACGGCTGTCATGAAAATGATGGGGCATCGGGGCTTGACTTTACGGTGTCAAAAACGCTTTCAAAGGAAACACCAATTCACTGTCATAAAAATAACGTTCAGTGACGTCATTCGACGGTAAATTGCGGACGTTATGTGGCGTTCACCGCAGTCTTAAGAAACTCTAGCTTTAGTAGTAGAAACCCGTGATATATTTTAAACGAGATATTTTAACAAATAAACATGCAATGTAAACTTATTCATAAAAGTACTTGCCTTATACTCCTAGTAATAGATCCTGAATGATGAATGCGAATGAATTCGTTGCTTGTAGTAGCTATGTGGAAATAAGACTGTTTTTCGTTAACAAAGAAGGTGTCGGGTACCCATATGTTTCTAATAAATTCTGAGCCGACGGAAAGTGTCTCCACACCCGTCCTTTTTTTGTAAGCGAGCCTGGGGTCGGTCCAAAACTGCCTGAAGTAGAAATCCAGGGTGAAATCCTGAAACATTTTCTATTGTTGTAGGAAATAATAGCGGCACTTGATTGACTTACAGTGGCACAACAATGGATGTAATCCGGCAGTCGGGCTCGTTTGTAAGGCTGTCTGCCGCCCGCTTAAATGTTAATTTGTTTTAATGAATGCAACGAAACGTTATCGCCGAGGCACATTCATTGTCTGCGCGATTTGAACGTTAGCGAAATATCAGCAAACAAACTTGGACAGAATTCCGAACTCGTATCATTGAATTTAAATCAAAATCGTATCGGTAACATTGCCTCGCATTAATGTTAATAAAAAATATGTTAATTCCATGCATGAACTAACAGGCAGTTCAAGAACACCGGTACACCCGGGTACACCGGCATTAGCGCATCTCGCGTTAGATCAATTTTGGCAGATACAGAGCGCGTTTCAACCAAGCGTGCTGCTGATGAAATTATGAAAATATTATAACAGTATTAAAAGATCGCCAATGTTTATATCGTGATAAATGAAAGCCTGCATTAAGCCTGCGTTTCCATTACATATTAATTTTTAATCATTATCCCAATTAATTGACGATTACATGCATAATAAATTGGATATAATTAAGTTTCTGTGTTGTATAAATTTGACATTAAGTAGTACATATTTGTGTGCTGTAAAAATGTAGTTATTGGAATATTTTAACAGCACTGTTCTCGTGATAGGCAAGTGTTATGACTATTATCAATAAAATCGACCTTTAGTTGAGGAAACAGTGGCAATTCTTCCAGTATGTGATGGTTTTATACATAGATGACGTCAAAAAAAAATATGATGCCATAATAATTAGTGTTACTTAATCAATATTAATAAATTACATGTTAAAAGTACACGTAAGAGTACGTTATTGAATAGTAATAAAGCTTAGATAATTAGATAAAGAGTAAAAGCCGAAATAGAGAGATATAAAATTGAGTAGACTCGATAGAAACAAAAAATTACTATGTTTCATGTTGTTAATTGAATGTTACAGGTAACCTGTATCTAATTGTAGCCATACAATGTCAATGTCTACTGCTACGTGTACTTTTTGACGAACTATGACTAAATACCTATATCTAGTGTCCGGGTAGGGTCACGTCCTGAAGTGACTTTAAGAGTCCCTTGATTTGGTTTCCACTTGGGGTCATACACCCTGGTCTTAGTCTCATCTGCACTTTAGAACCGTGATCAAGGGTATTTCAACGGCTTGGTTTATGAAACTTTAGAATCGACCATATATGTTTTGATAGAGTCCCAGTTAACAATAGTCAATGTATACAATAAGAGCCATTAAGCACATCTAGACCTCACAATATGATATTGTTTTTGTGGAAAACCATGTACCATAGGAAATTAAAAGTTGCCCTTGTAATATTACATCACGCCTTTAGTCCCCGAAGGGTTAGGCAGAGCTGTACCTATAGTACACCCATATTTCGCCAGTTATGTTGTATGTCTCATGTCATAGGGGCGAGCCTATTGCCATAAACCGGGCACAAATCCAGATTCCGGACTGCTACTGAGAAATTCTTGATAGAAAAACCCAATAACATATTGCCTGAGCTGGGAATCGAACCCAGGAGCTTATGCTCAGCAGTAGCGCTTGCGACCACAAGACCAACGAAGCAAACTACTCCGAAAACTCCGTAGTGATTTTGTCCCCTACAATTTTTTTTATTAAATATAGCCGCCAGTTTTCTGGTTATTGTTAACTGGACAACGACACAAAAATTAAACACAATTATAGAAAGACTACTTAAAATAAGAAAAGGCTACGCACCTCAGTTACACATATGAGGTGTTAGTCACCTTACAGAGAGACAATAATAATGTACCCACAGTCACAACAAATACCTACTCAAGAACATAAAAAGCTTAAAATAACAACAATGGAACAAATTTACGACGGTTTCCAACTTGGGGGATGCTTAATGGCAAGGTACATTTTAGTATGTCTTTTTGAAGACGCACCCAGAGCGGCACACCACCATAATTATAAACGAAAGCGCTTGCAACGAGCTGCACGCACAAGTTGTTGAATGTGATTCAAATTAAAGAACTAAAGTTAGTGGTGCGTCGCCGTCCGGGTGGTCGGCTCCATGACGCCGGCATGCTCGCAGCCTCGTGTCTGAGGCTGCTCGGTCGCAGCGGCGCAGCGCGCGGCCGTGGCGACCGAGACAAGCGTGAGCTGACAGTGGCGAGTACCATGAGCACTTCGGAGACGGAGCTGATAGAGAGCACATACATGGTGACGCCCACCTCCACTGGCGGACCTGCAATAAAGCCCAATCGTGAGTCGCGCGAGCGCTTCGCGCCGTGAAAACCAAACCAGAGGACGGTGACGTTACGCCCCGAGTCCCTCGATCGAACGTGGGCAGAACCTTTTAATTGACTATTTGTACAAAAAGGCCTTAGCTCGACCGAGGTCCGCTAACCTAAACAATGTAATGTCATTTTTCGTTTTTAAAATGACAAGCTACGTAAAAGTAGTTTTGCAGCATTAAATACCATTTTCACTTCAGATAAGGAGCTGATGGAGAGCACGTACATGGTGACCCCCACATCCACTGGCGGTCCTGAAATAGTACATCAGTTACATTACCTGAAGCGACCCTGTCAAAAAGTATCCTTTCGCCATTACAATTAATCTTTATCATAAGATTGAAAACGTAGGGTAATGTTGCTTTAGAAGCAACAGCGCCTAAGTCCTACTACAGCAATATCTGTTCTACTGTTCATAAAAATTGATGACCCAATGAAGCAAAAATGTAAAGGATAATGCTCATGGATGTATGGAATCCCATAACATGCTGCATCAAAGTCAAACTTTGTTTTTTATAGACTACACTTATCATATTAACTCCTACAAAAGTTCTTTTTGTAAACAAAACCTGGGTTTCGGAGATTTTCAAAAAAATCGAAATAATCTAAAAACTAGGTACTTTATTTTATTTGACATGTCATACACGAACGGCCTTTATTGCTCTAAAAAAAGATAATAGTTTAAATAATAAGCTAGACTTACAGCTTATTATTTAAACTATTATCTTTTTTTATGCTATATAATAAATAAATAAATAAAAATTCTATTCTATTTTCTTTTCTATTTTAATTAATGTGGAATCGGCAAAGTATAATTTTTTAACATGTTTTTTTTTAAGACGTGATCATGACACTTTCAAAATTCAAGGTTATATTAATCACATCATTTGTAATGGAACGTCATGTAAAGGGAATAAAACAATATGAACATTGTTTTACTTTAAATTAAATTCCCTGTTCAAAAATCAAATCCCCGACGCGTAATGTAAAAATTATGAAAATAATTACACTATAATATTTTGATCTTGATGCATGAGACTTTTTGGTGCGACTTCTGGTCATTGTCGTTTAGTCAAGGGGCATTTCAGCACAGAGAAATATTTTTAAAAAATGAGTTTGCTACTGTCTTCATTAAAATTTCATGGACATCTGTAAGCTATTTCTAAAAAGATTAATAAAATATTTTTGTGCATGGCTATTTTCGTGATTTACAGATATTCACTTAGAGAATCAAATCGTACCTTCAGAACAGAACAAGATTTGATAGAACTAACAATATGAAATAGGTGTACAGCAAAAATGAACGATAACTATATTAACACAACATTGGATTCATCTATTTCTTTTCTAAATTTTACAAAACTAAGAAATTTTGAGGAAAAATATCAATTAACTTATACTTACACTATTCTAATGCCTCCAGAAAGAGAATAATTCTACTTGATTCCCTAAGAAATTATTTCAAATTATTTTACGTAGTTTTTAATTAGTGTTAATATGGCCACGTTTCTTTATTCTTTAGATTTATGTATCGTTTCTGAGATCTTATTGTAAGTACGATGACAAGTACCCTTTAATTGTACCGAGGGAACATTTTAAGAACATGTTTTTGGTAAGACCCAAAAAAAAAACATTTTAGTGTTGTTATGAATAAATTCAGTGGAAGCAAAAGATTTCGATCAATTTAAATTACTCTAAAAACTACAGCAGTTTCCCTTGGAGTGACGACACACGCAACTTTAGCCTGTAGCATTCAGAATTACGCTGTCACTTTGAGTGATACGCTTATGTTACGCATTGTTTGGTTATTATGCGAAGATGGGGTTGGAAGGAAGGTAAACGTACTTTATCAAGTTGGCTTCTTCTTCAGCAACAACGCATCGGTTAATCGGTCAGTAACTACATAAAGATACATCTAGATACATCTTTATGTAGTCTAATATTATAAACGCGAAAGTTTATATGGATGGATGGATGGATGGATGGATGTTTGTTACTATTTCACGCAAAAACGACTTAATGGATTTGGATGAAAGGCACACAGATAGTTTGGTTAGGATACTTTTTATCCCGATATTCCCACGGGATCGAAACTTATGCGGGTGAAACCGCGGGGCGCAGCTAGTTATTAAAAACAAAAAAGTTATTGATTTCATCAAAACCCAATTTCACTACCAAAATTACACGTTGGTAAATTTAGCCATTAAAAAATGTAAGGGATTTTTTTTTTGTTAAATTACCATATGAATAAACCTTTAGCAAGACACTTAACACGATCCTCACGCATCAGATAGGGTTCTTTACATAATGTTTAAATGCATTGATAATATTTATTGTAAAACGACTTTCGGGTAATATCGCATCATACTTTAATAATTTTAATAGAAGTATGCTAAGTTTATTATTGCAGCCCTAAGAGTATCAAACGGTGTATAGCACACATACACAAGGAAAACATGAATAAAATTTTATAATAACACCCCGTCGTTTTTGCGTCGGGGGTTAAAGACGAATTTGTATAAAAAATATTTGTTAGTTTTGTTGTTTTATTTTCGTGCGACTTGCCTTCGGCTTTATTATTATTATATTATTGTGAATGTGAGCACTATGTGGGTTACATTTTTTTTCGTTCTCGGTTAGTTTTAATGATGGTCATTTTGATGATGATGGTGTATTTTATGCGACCTACTCCAATGTCCGGTCTTTGGTATTGTTTATCGTCAAATGCTTGGACTAACTGGACAGGTCCATTGTAATGTGTGTGGTTCTTTCCTCAAATGACCATTTCAGACACAGATCTGCATCTCACATAATCTGACCAAGATTATGTCTGGACTTTAAAAGAGACTTTGACCCTGAGTTTGTTTCGCCATTTCTTCTAAGGGGTAGCCAGATAGGAAATGTCGACTATATCTAGCTTATTTTTTAATATGGCTTGTAAAAGTGATTCAAATATCCTATACAGGGTTATTTGTAAAACACCAACAACCTCTTAAGAGGTCATTGTACTCATCATTATGAACAACTTTTACTATAGGGCCAAACCTGAAATTGCGAAATAACAATTTCATTTATTTCACATTTAAATTCGAAAACGGCAAATCTTCTCTTCGTCGGAACAACGGCGTAACGTGCTTTCCGGGGTATCATACCTCTCACATTTAAACTAAGGGTTGTTACTGAGAAATTCTTTATGGAAAAACCCAATAACACTTTGCCCAACCTGGAAATCGAAGCCAGGACCCCACGCTCGACAGTCTCGCTTGCGCCCTCGTGATCAACGGGTACTTAAGTTTATTTATAGAACACTAATAAAATGATTATTAATTTGCTGACAAAAATAAATAATTTTATGAAAAATGTTTATTTATCATATTTTGTTTATTTACAGAGTTTATATATTCACAAAAAAAAATTGTCATAAACAAGCATGAAAGTAGCGCAGATAAAAAAAAACGCAAAAAGTACGCTTGTTAAATGCACGACATTGTGAACCTAAAATCGGAGCAATAAATACGTCACAGATAACAAGGTGTATTGAAAAACGTCATTTGATACTTGTGTGCATTTTTCATTGCACAACATTTTCCACACTGCCATCAAAATAGCTATAAGGCGAAAGCGCCAGGGTAGCCTGCAGAATTAAAATTTTCTCACGTTGTATATTGATCAAAATATAATTCACGACTCTAACAAGCAACAAGTACGATGGAAAAAGCGGATCCACAAGCTGAAGGACCATACAAAACCTCCGCCGCCTCTGATTTTATGGAACCTTGGCTTGACTTCGTCATTGACTTTGAATGGAGAGCAAAACTTTTCATTATTGTTGCATCTCGTTGATATACGATGATGTATTAATCGTTTTGTTACTTACATTTTAGTAACAGGTACTCAGAGGTAAAATCCGTATTCTACACCAGATACTGAGATTTAACTGTATGTGATAGAGGCGTGTGATGATTGGATGCTTGATGATGACGTTCGCTTTGATGATGTATGCTTGATGCCTGAGGGCGCGCGTGATGTCAGGACGGCTGAGTATGAGAATGTGAGGTAGAACCGGTTGAGCGACTGGCAGCATTTTAGAATCGGATTGATAGACGATCAGCGTGCTAACTCTCAGCGGAAGTATGAGTGACAGACGATGGCAGGCAGGAGGATTAACATTAAGATGTAAGACTTTTTACCCGACAAATCATTTTAATTAACACTCTAATCCCACAAAAGGTTTTTTTAACACGCTTACTCATAAAGTGGCTCTTATTACGCCGATTTTAGGTTGACAATGCAGTGTATTTCCCGCACGTGATTTTTATTTAGCATTGCCAAACTAGTGCGGAAATTGCGCCACAAATAACTGTATATAGAAATGTAATATACAAGAGATGAGCTTTTTTAATATCTCAGCTTCATGCCTTTTATACCTAATTGTGATCATATATAGGTAAACTGAGTAAATAAATAAACATTTTATTTCATGAAATTATTCGTTTATGACAGCAAATTAATGTTTATAGAACACAAATAGACATTCATCGGCTTTCAAAAAAATTTAGTTTGGCTTTAAATAAGTGCCTCTCCTCCAAATAAAAAGAGGATTCTCGAAAAAAAAAATCGCATGGCTTTTTATAATTTTTCCTCACAAGTGTGTTGAAAAACCTCGTTTCAAACGAGTGAGAATTTGACATTACACTCGAGGCGGGATTGCAGCCCGAGGTGAACACTTGCATCAAAATGTACTATTAAGCGTAAAATGAAGAGTTCTTTATATCCATACCGAGAACTCAAGGAACGCCCCTCGTGGCTTCTTTCTTAAAAATCCGTGTAAGTAAATTACCTCACTGCAATCTGATGCAGTCGTGTTAAATTAACAATATTTTTAGGAAGGTTATGTTTTTCCATCAGTATTTCAATCCGCAAAGCTAAGCAGATGTATTATCACATATCGAAAAACAAGTCCAGTCATACAAACCTCCATAATTCGGCCTCACTCTTTTGTCGTAGCTTACACTTAGCGAATCCAAAATGGCTGAGATATTAACGTCACCAAACATTCCCCCTCCGCCCGCTCCCCTGAAACGAAAATAACAACATACACTTTCAAAACACAGGAAAATATGTTTGCTAATTGACAATGTTACACTTCAAAGATTTATAGCTTTTTATGGGCTTTTAGTCCAGTGCCAAGGGAATAGGGACCCCAGAAACCAATGGACTCCAAATAAAATAGGTACTAAAAGAATTTAGCCTTTCTTGACTGTATCTATTTATTTAATATTTACTATATTAAAAAAAATCTATATCCATTCACAAGTGGCGAAGATACTTAAAAAATATTCTGAGGTATTGCGAATTTTTTTTTTTTTTGTAAAGGCATATTATGATGTTTAGTATTTTTTGTGGTTTACTGCGCGAGTCCGACTCACACCTGACCGGCCTTTTAGGGTTCCGTACCCAAATGACAAAAACAGAATATTTATAATTTCGTCATGTCCGTCAATCAGTCTGCCCGTCTATTCGGATGTGACAACCATTTTTATTTTATACCAATGAAAATGAGAAAGTATGAGTAGGTGTATTTCGTGCACCGCTAAATAATAGTGTCGAATTACGAAATATATTTTAGAGGTGGCTATCGGGATGAAAAAATAAATTAATAATTAATAAATTAATGCACATTAGCGTATGTGTTGTATCCCTTAATAGAAAAGATTGTGATGTTTCTAAGTGACTCGATATTTTCTGTAACAACCGCAAAAATAACTTTGTTTTTCATAGTTTATTCCAGAAATACTATGAAATACAAACTTATATTTGCGGCCAGTAAAATCATGTCAAATAAATATGTGCCTGCGAATATATTCATCTCGACTACGGTACCTTTTACTGTGATTTTTGATAACCTTAAACTAGGTCTCCACTCAGTACCCCATTCCTTAACAGTAAACCTAATAAAATAAAATCATAATATCTACGCGTACCTTAACGCGAAACTGGCCAGTGTGTGGCCAATCAAATTAAAGACAATTAATTATAAACCTTTTGAGTTTTTTAATAATACTTCTTGTCGATCATAAGTTAAAGATTTCATTTAGTATATAGTGAACTGATTTAAACTTCAGGTAGATATAGGACTGCTGCTTAGATAGGCATATAGCAGGACTTTGGTTAATACATACAATTTTTATACAAGTATGGTCGATAAAGGGTTTACTTGATTTTAATTGATTCATCGAGATTTTTGAGGCTTAGGTATATCCACACAAATATTATAACTGCGAAAGTAACTCTGGCTGCCTGTTACCCTTTTCACGCTTTAACACCTGAACGGATTTGAATGGACTCTGTGGGATAATTTCCGACATCCGGGCAGGCGAAGTTACGGGCAAAAGCTAGTTAGTAATCCTAACTTATATAATATTATAAATGCGAAAGTGAATTTGTTTGTTTGTAACGCTTTCACGCTGAAACGGCTAAACGAATTTGGATGAAATAGGCACATGGCTAGACCATGACCTGGGTTAGGACATATAGGGATAATTTTTATCTCGATAGTACGTTGCATGCATACAAGACGATACATATTCTGTTCACGACACGTTCTGCATAATTGCAACCTAGCACTTGCATGAATTCACGATAGTATCCTAATCATTAGTATTATGCTACTAATAGGATTTGGATGAAAGAAGAATGGCAGGACTCCGTGTAATTTGGGTATCGCATTTAGACTTCGCGTACATTCGTAAAAATATTCTCAAGAGATACATCTCGGACCAATTAAGATAAAGGTAATCACAGTATATTTTTTTTAATATTGGTTGTTTAAAGAGCTGGTGGTTCCTTTTATACATTCCCCATGACCGTAAACTAAAGAGTATATCATGCAGTAGACAGTATTTGACTTTCATAAATGGAGGACATGAATAGTTCCAATAATAGCTACTGAAAGGAAAAGTGGCTCTAGTAGCTGACGTTGTATATTAAGCCCTCTACACATTAGACATCTGGAAGGGCGTCACATCATATTGTGCTCCATGCACTTCTACACAAAGCAAACAGCCATATATATATATATTTTTTTTTTTTTAATTACGCCTGTTTGCTTTGCCTAGAAGTAGTGGAATGACATGATGATTGACTGATTGACTAGACAAATATCTTTTGTTATTACTACTGATTTTAACGTCATATAAAAGGTATTTTTTGACATCCCATAACTCGCTCTCTCTCTACCTTACTCATAAGATAACCAAAAATATGACCTACGTTCGCGTCAAACTGAATTATACACGTTGGTGTGATTGCTCTTCAATTGCAAACCAACGCTCTATCGCTTTGCGTATTGTATCGTCACGGCCGGACAGGCTCCAATGCATTAAACCTTCCAACGACGCGTGTCCTTAGATAGGTCGGGCGACGTCGCACCATCGAAAACGATGAAGAAGGTCGTGAGACTCTTGCCTCTTGCTTATCAAGAAACGTTGATTGACAATGCAAAGCGTTTCAAGCGACTGTAGTCGCGAGCCATTTTTCCAGTAAATCCATATCCTGCAATAGTCCTACACCAACCGGGGGTTGTCATTAGGTGCACTTGCATAGTGCGAACAGGGATAATCGTCGGTTGGTGCCTCAGTTTATTAAAAACGTCTAACTGGCCTCTGCGAATTGGTTTCAGCCCCTCGTACGCCTTCCAAAAGTCCATGACTAAAATATAGATATGATGAATTGATGACAAATTAATAATACAAATACATAAGTGCGTGAAGTTTCAAAAGTCGCGCTTAGCTTTCGAGTCTAGACGGATACAATATATTTTTTTCAGATAAATATTTATGATTGCAGACATTGGTCGATGAAGTCGTGGTAGACAGTTTATTTCTCATTGAAAGAAGCAAGTGTGAAACGATTATGGCCCATCTCATATTACAACTAAAATATTCCTGGCTCATTTTATCCTAAATTGGTATTACCAACTTTAAAAATTATATTGCAGTTAAATACTTCATCATAATCAGCCTACATTGTTCCCACTGGTGGGACACAGGCCTCTCTTTGAGAGGGATTGGCCTGTAATCTACCACGCGTGCCCAATGCGGGTTGGTAGATGTCACATGTCTTCGAACTTTTGGTTCTAGGACATGCCGGTTTCCTCACGAAGCTTTCCTTCACCGTTTTGAGAAAGTAAAATACTTTTCTACCACCTATTTTACTGCGATTTATTTTTTGAAAGATTCCTTTATCCTTTGTCAAGGTTTGTCATCAGAATGAATTGAATTGGACTCGTTAAGACAAACAAATCTAATGAGTCCTAACTCGATGGATTGATTGGATTCTACTAAGTAGGTCTATTCAAGGATTCGGTTACCAGACCACAATGGTGCTATAATTTTATATTGTCATAGAAATTATACCCACATTGAAATGAATAGGTACTGCCACTAGAAGTGAGAGTTTAGATTCTTAGACTTTCTTACAAATACAAACTCCATTTAAAGCAAGTTGGTGTTACAAAGGAATAAGCACACAAAGTTTACGATAGGCTTCTCGCAACGAACTGAATTTACTTCCTAATGGACTCTAATAGATTGGCATGGCCATCTATTTTTGCCTACAAACGTGTCACTCTAAAAAGTTGCAATGAAAACAAATCAACGAATCAACTCAAAGTCCGTTGCTATCTAATAATATATTATCTTTAAATAGCGTCACTTCGCAGCTACGCAGTACGTCATTTAGTTCATGTTAGTGTAGGTGTATGTATAGTAGTATAAATATATCGTTCTGTGTGCGCGTTGCAGTTTTTTATCGAGGCATTTTATTGAACAATAGCGTAGATAACGGACACATGGCACTTGTCACCATAGAATAGATGTGGTGTATTTATAAACTTGTAGATAACATTATCGTGTGAATGTTATTGTGTGGGCGTTTGAGTTCTTACGTAACAATACCTACTAGATGCATCGTGTTTATTGTAGATTTCGTTTCGTTTCTGGACAGCAAAGTTAGCTTTATTGTAGGTAAGTATACGTAGGTAAAGTTAACTTTATTGTAGAATGAAATTAACTTTGCTGCCCATGAACGTAATGTAATGTATTTTTACTGTAATGACTTACTAGTCATTACAGTAAAAATATAAATATTCCTATAGAAGAATATGTGGGCCTATATTTTGTCACTTTACAAGTTCCAATGACTCTAAGACACCCCTGTATATTAACTAACATTACAAAGGTAAAATATACACGAATTTTGTAAAATATTAGCTGTTCGAAAAACTATGTTTTCCATTTTAGGATAGGTAATATAAAAACAGACGCAGTTTTCAATACAATGACTGAACTAAGTATTTATTGGAGACTTTTCTAAGCAACAATATTATAATACATTTTTATCAACCCGTCCTTTATACAAATGTAGAAACGTTAGAAGTAGTAAGTCGATAACGTGTTCCGGCGGCACTGGGAGGCAACACAACTAGCATCTGCAGATAACTACTGGCAGCGGCAGGAAACGAGTCCACAGCGGTCAACTTCCTACAACTATGACCTATTGGCCACCCGCATCGAGCATGCCAATATCGACTTACATAATAAAACACGTTATTTTAAATTAAATTCTTGTGCCAACATCGATACTCGATAGGCCAATGTTGTGTTTTGACGTGTGAATATTGTATGCTAAACAATAAACCACAAACACGGTTGATGTTAATTAATTACATTTTATCTACTCTCACACCGCGTTCTAGGTATTATGAAATCAATAATAGTTCCGACAGACTTCATACACGTGAAACTCTAATAAAACCAAAAAGATTTTTGATGAAATGTGTCGCTCCTTTTTTAGAGTTCTGTAGCCAAATGGAAAAAAAAAACGAATAAGTATGTACCTTATAATTTCGTCATATAGAAAGAAGAAAGAAAATACACAAACATGACGCATAAAAAAGAACATAAACATACCAAAAAAAATAGCAATATCGAAAGCGCCTATCTATCCAACCGGATATCACAAAGCCATACCCCGGAGACTACATTTGCACTTCATCGATGCTAATTGTAAAGGTGTAGTGCAAAAAATAAATAAAATAAATCGTGAAGTTTACGAAAACAAAATAGGATCATCCTTGAATGATGTTTGTCTTGTTTACTTACTTAACTTCTTTAACATTCTGGTTTTATTAAAAACGATCTGTACCGTTTAAGTTAGTCGCAGTCAGTAAACAACGGCAGCTCTACCTACCTAGATTAGGTTAGATTAGAACAGTGACCAACAACGGATGTGCGAAGCGGGCGTTACACCCAAGTGGATCGCCGTAACTCGGTTAGGCCATATCACAAAAAGACGATGAGTATATTAGCGTATCGATTAGTATTTTTAGGAGTGCCTGCCTTTTCATAAACAATGCCCGCATCTCATCCGGAAACACTCTGTATATGCGTAGTGTATTCCTCTAATCAAGAGTTTTCGGAATCGTGAAAATTCCTAAAAGCCTTCCATATAATAAAGCAATCTTAATGAAGACTTTTCACTTTATTGAGAGTCAATATTTCATTAGAAGTAAAGCTGTGCTCAGACCAAGTGTCAATCTCGAGCCAAAGGAAGAGGCTCTCGATACAGGCACCTTCAGTCAATGGGCTATTATGAATGCTCGACGCCGCAGCTCTTACTAGCCTCTTTAATTCTTCGGCTCATGTTGTTAAAAAAACGTATGTGAGCTGCCTTTATTTCGAGTAATTCTTTAACGAAGAGTGTTATAACTCGTTTTTAAGGTTCCGATTCAAAAAGTAAGATCGGAACCTTAGTTCCTTTTTTGTACGTCTGAAAAAGGAGTTTTTTTTGAGACCTGTGCAACGCACGAATTTGAATTTTGGCGTGATAGTAGGCCTCATTGACGTGCACACGGGTCACCAGTCAAAGGCCAAGAAATATTATTTTTTCAGATGTATTTGGGTGGTCAAAAGGACCGTCAAAACAAACTTTTTGATAGACATACCGTATTAGATACTTAAAAGTACTTTCTTTAAGGATTCTAAAAATATTTTTTTAACTTTGGTTTATTGGTATTGAAGACAAAACTCAAATTTGCAACCCCCTTTAACCAAGTTGGCTTCAATAAATATAAAAAAAGAGATATTTATCCATATTTTATAGGAAACGATAGTCATTTGCGACAATGTAAAGTTACAGATAAAAAAATTGGCATCTACTTCCGTAGGCCTTTTTACATATCATGTAGATGTAATACCTACCAGATGATAATATCGTTTCAAAGTATTTTTTCCTTAGAAACTATGTCATTTAGATATATAGTTTAGGAGCGAGCGTAGGATTATTAATCACTCACATTACAGTAATTATAGCAAGTTAGCGACCGTTCCACAGACTGCTCAGTGTTGTTTGGTTAGGAACCGCAACTGTGTGATCCTGACTCGCTCTTGGCCGGTTTTATTTTATTAAAGCGAAGAACACGGTATTAGAAGTACAGACTCTGGAATGCTCCATATTCATTGGGGTAGGTAATTTATAATGACCATCGCTTTATTTACTATCGAATACTATCTCAATATCTACTACTGCTGTAAAAGTATATTTTCAGAAATGTATTTGCTTTTCCAAATAAAACATGCATGGGAACCTTAAACATGAATCACATTACTGAAATTTTAAATTGCGTATTTAGTCATTCACTCATAGTGCATACAAATGTTTATAACAATGTTATGAATTTAGATTTGGAAAATGCTGAAATAATCCTCAGATCTTTTTAATGTGTCGGTGTTTATAAAACAGTTAAAACTGCTGTACTAAAAACCATTTTAACAAAAAAAAAAAAATAAAAAAAAATAACGGACTTTCAAAAAAACACTACACCGTGAAAAATAACTTTAATTTCGGAAGTCTGTGTCATTCATCAGTTCCGTATTTTCGTTTTTTGCCACCGACTTCCGAAATTAAAGTTATGTTTCACTTTTCTTCAGTTGTACCTACTTGCGATGTAAATACCAGTGACAGTATGTTACTATAACTTCTTCAACATAAACTAAGTGGAAAAAATACTTACTATTGAAGCTAACTCAAAAACTACTCAAGTAAAGTTTATAAAATTTATATGGGACCTTATACTTATGTTGTGTGAATTTATGTTTTTTCAATGTAGGTTTATTACAGTTAAATATATCTACTTAGGAGAAATCAGTGTTATTTATTAGTATCAGATTCAGATCAGATTAGAGTATCAATACAAGTACTTAGTTACATTGGAATTTGGGCTTGATTCACAACAATAGAGCTACAGATTGGTGTGAAGCCCCTGCCAAAGCCATCAAAGCCGTCAAAGCGAAACACAATCCTGTTTAGTGCCTTCGCTTATCTTCACCTTAACAATAGGTAGGTAAATCTGACCTGTCTGACCGTAGCTTGTTTAACCGGAAGGGCATGGAAGACCAACTCCGACCGACTAGAGATTAAGTTGCCAACTGCCAGTGCTTTTAATGGGTATTATCTAATATTCTATTAACTCAGTTGGCTACTTGCTAGCTTGAAATGCTCGAAATAAAAGAATG
This sequence comes from Apamea anceps, assembly GCA_951799955.1. Classification (NCBI taxonomy): domain Eukaryota; kingdom Metazoa; phylum Arthropoda; class Insecta; order Lepidoptera; family Noctuidae; genus Apamea; species Apamea anceps. The sequence goes on along the minus strand of OX637500.1, from coordinate 17,332,712 downwards.
GCATTTCCGAAGCGTTCGTGAATGAAAGTATTATATTAAGCAATTACACTTTACTTTGTTTGTAATGGCTTTTAAGGGTTCCGTAGCCAATGGCAAAAACGAAACCCCTTAATTTTCACACCAGCCATTTTCTGGGCCTTTTGGCACTATATTGATGAAAATTGGAAAGGTGTATCCTGTGCACACCTAAACCATGGTGTGGTGATATTGTGAAAAATAGTACATTGTTCACCGGGAGAAAGTGACCCATTACTAACGAGGGTGTAGTTTATACACACGAGTTGGGCATCGCTTTCTTCTGAGTGATACATAGTGCTTTATACTATACCTTCGAGAAAAATGAATTTTGTATTAAAATTGTCAGTTATTAAAACTCAATGTAATACTTTTGCCAGGCAGATTAATAATGGTTTGCATGATCAGCAAAAGCTCACTATTATAATCAGCAAAGGCCAGTATCATTTTCTCTTTTAGCATTATACTATATTTAATTAGGTTAGCTACTGAATTGCCTTACTGAATTTTCTTTACCACTTCTCAAAAAGTAAGAAGGTCCTTTCCGAGCAGGTACAGTATTATATAAAGGGTATTTTCTAAACGGGTTAATTGAGGATTCATTTTTTTCATTTTTGTCTATGGACAATCCCATAGGACGCACGACACGTATTATTTATAAAATTGTAGTATTTGATAGCATAATAAATTATCTATTCTGCGGCTACAAATAGCTTTTAAACCTGTACCTAACATATTGATAAACTTTCAAAAATAATTCCTTATATTCGAAATAATCGTTGCATCTAGAAAATATTACAACTGTAGAAAAATTTTATGTACCTGCCATTTGCCTTATTGAAACTTGCTGAAGCGGAAACCATAATGCGATGAACTAGAAATCTGTCTACAACTTACATCTTGGAATTCTGATGCTGGGGCCGCAACTGCATTTATCGTCACGAACCTTCGCGCTACGACGCGATACACGCATATGTGACCAACCACTATCATATTTTATGGTAACTAAAGCTCGGACAGCATCCCAATTATCGCCCAAGTCACAACTAAATATGACGAAGCCGCTAATGTGACCTCCGCATGAAGATACAGCACTAGTATTAAAAGCCTATATTCAACATGTAGGAATGTGTGCCAGTTATAGGAATATGACGTGGCCACAAGTGATATGTACTCTCTCGCTTGCTATTTAAGCCTCTGTTTACGTAGGTACTAAGTACACGTATGACGACGGCCTGTATGCCTTTGTATCTTTAGATACTCGGTAGATTTTCCCTTTTTCCATTTTTTAATGTTGAATATTAAAGATATTTATATTTTGTTGGCCAGTTTGATAAATTAATACGCTTTTATATACCTATTTATGACTGTATAGACTATATGATGACTTTATGGTAGGAGAGCCCTGAGGGTTTTTGAGCAAACATAATATGCAGGAGGAAAAGTTGATGGCTGAGTAGGTGAGCATGATGAGAGAACACCGAAAATATATTTGAAAAGTTTCAGATAGGAGCCCCGTGGTCAGGGGATTTTTTCTGGTTCGAAAAAAGGGCCAAAAATAAATTTATCTTAAGTGCCGTCGATTTTGATATAATCATGTGCGGCCTAACCCGTAATGACGAAGCAAATCTGATGAAGAAATTGTGGGCTTTCCCTAGATTTTCCTAGACTTTGAAATTCAGATTTGGATAATTTTTAAAAGGATAGAATAGAATAGAATACTCTTTATTGTACACCATACAAATTACAGAACATTAATATATACAATTTTACAAAGGGTGACACAATGGGCGGTCTTATCGCTAAGAGCGATCTTTTAAAGACAACCTTCGGATGGATTAAAATTAAGGATATTCAGGGCGAATAAAAGTTATTATGTGTTACATGTCCTGATAGTCAATATATAAATATCTGATAGATTGATGGATCCTTTAGGCAAATATGCATGACGATGGTTCATCGTTTCACAAAACTGCACAAAAGCAATAAACACATTGATTGCGCACGCGAATTGATTGAACGATAAGACGATTCGGTCACTGAGTGATAAATAAAACCCCAAATTCTTTTGAGTGGCGATAATTCAAGTTATATTCTTTGAATTTGTATTGTGATCTGCCATTTTAATTTTGGATTACATGTATTAAAACTTAACGTGTGCTCGTACTTTGCATAATGTAGGCATTGATTTATAGCTCAAACTCCTTGCGAATGTTTTGTTACTGTGAAACTATAGTATGGTTTCTTTGTACATTTCAAAGCGCCTTCGATTTGATTAAGAACAAATAAACAAAATGTGCTAAGTCAATTGACGAAATAATACAATAAAAAAATAAAACTGTCAAAAACCTAACATAATGGTTTTAGTCTAAGTACAATGTCAAAGTACATTAGTTACAATTAGCAAAACTTAGTGATTATGCGTCAGAGTGATAAAATACTGTTCAAAACAAAACATTTTCAAGGAGTCCATTTTCTAAACATGGCGATGTATTAGGGATCTCATAGTTTTTATTTTCACTTATTTGTTCTCTATTTCGAACTGTAAGGTCTTAAAGCCGCTTATTTCTATGTTGCTTATTTGTATGTTACGCATTGGAGTGGCATATAATACAATACTCAATCACGCCACTTTCCAAAAGGGTTGCAAAATGATCCCTTTAACTCATTTAGAAATAGAAGTGCCAAATAAGGGTACGTTACCGCTTAGGTATATGTAGCAGTTGCTTCTAAATCAAAAACAATTAAAACCTGTTTTGAACTATAAGTAACAAAATCGACTTTATGCAACCTTTAGAAATAAAGTAAAAACTAAATACATGAACAACTAAGAGTACTCATATACAAATATATGTTTAGTGTTTCAAGCTAGGTATATGTAAGTTTTATCAAACATTGTTAAAACACTCATTTGTTACTTAAAGCTGTAACATAAGTTGCAAAATTCACTAATGTGCTACTTGGGAAGAAGTAAAATTAAAACATCGTCGGGGTACACCATAAACAAAGTTGATTATTTCAAAATTTTGCTATGACACTAAGCACACCAATTATCCGAAAAACATCGTCATCTTATGGGTTTTCCAAAAAACTAAAACAACGAACATAGCTTCAAAATGTCGACATTTTGAAAAACAATATTCAATTGTTTGAGCTGGCAAAGATGGAAAGCCAAACTTACTAAAATTAACGAAAACATTAAACTAACGACTAGTTTACGTCGTAAAATTTTTCTGTTCAAGGTTATATTGTAACTACGAACCTCTGCGCTCAATATCGGTACCGATATCGCCCCAATTCTCAGTGATAGTTCGTGTTTGTGAGTTTTGTTAAATAAGCCTCAACACTTCTACTGAGGCCGCCAGCAGCGAGTTAACTAGATTAAATGAAAGATCATTATAATTTATTTTTGACAGATGTCTAAAAGAGGGAGCTATTCGTCTATATATACAGAATGAATTTTTCAAGTTAGGTTGGACTACCAAATCCGAAACTACAAGTAATACCGAAAAATACCTACTTAAATTAGTCTCGGGGTCGATTTTGATGAAAACTAAAACTGCGTCATTCGATTTTCTAATATTCACTTGCTCAAGCCAGGAAACAACTCGAAGATTTAGAAAAAAAACACATTTCGTATTATTGCACCGTCTGATGGTGTCATTAATAAGGATCAAATTCTGGGAAGTAATGACACACAAAATTTATTCTTAACTCCGCAAGAAAAGACAGGATCTTCATGAGTCTTTTGTCTTAATATGCATACATTTTTAATAACAGTATCAATTTTCCTATCAACAATATACCGGCCTATGTTTATTAATTAGGTACACATTTAATTTAAGTGCTAATTTTCAACTGAGTACGTATATAGAAAAACTATTCTGTGTTCAATCCTAAGAACCAAACATGAGAACGGAATTTAACAAATGAGGGATCTCTCGACTCGGGGAGTGATACTGCTGAGGCTGGCTAAATTATCTCTCAACAACCGATGCCCTTCAGTTTCTTCTATTTGCTATTGGTTGACAGTTTAGCTATCAAAGTTAGTTAAAAAATATTTAAATTAAGGTTACAACTACATTTTTTATTAAGAGTTTCGGAAAAACTCCATTTTCTCGAAAATATGTGCATAATGCGGAATAGAAATTAGTTGAGCCACCCCCGTGACATTTGCAAGATTAAAGGGGAGAGCGTCAACATCTAATCAAGAAAGTGCACCGTAGCGCATAACCCGAGAACGTGTTAGGGATATAGGTATATCCATCTTATTATAAATATGTAGGTAGGAATTAAGTAAGGCACGTGTTAGTTAGTTTTACTCAATGTCAATGTATTTTTTCCTTCTTTGATGTTTATATTCAATATTCAGATTAAGTTTGTGTTGGAGTACTCGTCACTCAAGGCTATTCAGTACATGTAGTTATTTATTAAGACTGCAAGGCCTTAGAAATACCAGCAGTTCTAGAACAAGCTGTTGCGTTAAGAGGCAAATGGTCTGCAGTAACCTCCTCAGACCCAGATCTTCCGTACAGTAGGGTTATGGACCCCCATTCCCATCAGAAGCTCAATCACTCACACTTCCCCGACCTCTATTATGCTGCGTTCGTATAGGCCAAGTTCCAAAAGCTTATTGGGGACAACTTCCAGTGCTCCCAATCACATCGCGCAACAAACACAGTCATGATCAGAGATCGGAGTAGGTAGATTGAATTGGGGTCATTGATCCGAAACGTATATATTAATATGGACATTCCTCCGGATTTTCGGAATTGTTTGATTATTAAAAAAAAAACGGAACTTAGGTAGGAATTGTATTAAAATGAGCAATATTATATTGTTCATAATTTTTTTAAACGTTATCCAGTCACGATTTGACACAACCCAACGACCAATCAGAGCAAAGGATCATGGGTGGTGCACTAACCAGTTATCAAAACAATGCGTACGCCCGGCGAAGATACCAGGTAGCTCACTCGTTCCTTTAAATGAATTGAGTAGTAATAATATCACTACCAACATTAACAATATTTAACTGGATCCGGAAACACCGGAATTACTTTCCGGGAAAATGACTTATCCATGTTATTCTTTCTGTGAACATCTATGATACAAGTACCAAAAATCAATCTACCTACTCCGATCACTGATCATGATAGATAAGTATGTTGTTGGGAATCGAACCCAACACAACATCTTGCGCGCGGCCTGCAGGCGCAGGCATCGTGATCAGCGCTTCATCGGCAAGCTGAGGCGCGGCGCGGCGACGACACGGCTCGGCCCGATGACCACTCGCTTCAACGGACTCCACCGCGACGGACGATACACCTAAATTAATAATTATTTGTCCGAGAAAGTTTATATTTGTAGATCAGACGGCATTAAACCATTGCCTAGTTATACAGTCCACTCTTTTATTGCTCGCGCTGACAATGTGAAGAGGATGGCTGAAGCAGAATTGGGAGACCTATCAGAGGATGCCAAAGCCAAACTATCCCAGCTAGGGTACCCCATAGAGAGGAAGAGGAGACACGTTGATACAGACTCGGACGACGAAGATGAAGGCGAGACACGGAAAAGAAAGTCTAGGAGACACTAGACATGCTGTCGGTCACCCCACTCATTCATTCATTCTCCCATCATATAGTGTTTCACTCTCATCTATATATATAAAATTCAAAGTCCTGACTGACTGATATATCAACGCACAGCCTAAACGGCTGGTCCTAGAGACATGAAATTTGGAGGGTGTATTCTTCGTGAAGAGTAAAATATAGGAATAAACTTGATACTTGGCAATATTTTCCTTAGTAATTAATACAGATAGTCACTTTTAGTTTAAAAAACTCCTCATAGAGGATTTAATAGGGGGTGAAAAAGTTAATAGGTAAGAAAAAAATTTATACCGCTCGGACGCATTAACTCGAAACTTGGTACTAATACTTAAAACAAAAAATAAAAAGTATGTGTTTAAGTAGGGTTTTTTAAAAATCGTCTCTTACCGGGTGGAAAAGGGTAATAAAGTTTAAGGGGTGGATTTTACTGCTTGCTTCCATTAACTCGAAAATGGGTATAAATAATCTTTAAGTCATACAATGGAAACGTACCAAACGCTTTTTGTATAAAAGCCTGTCGTGGTAGTTAAAAAATTTAAAAAAATAAACGATCAAGATCTTAAACATATATCTTCGAAATTTTTAGAGTAAATTACACGCAGACGAAGTCGCGGGCAAAGTGCTATACTATATTATAAAATCAGTCTGTATGTTACATTGTCACGCCTAAACCATTGAACGGATTTCGATAAAATTTGGCAAAGAGATAGATGGCATCCTGGGGAAGGAGTTACTTTTTATCCTGGTAGCACGTTCCCGTGGGATAATTTCCGACATCCACGCGGGCGAAGCCGCGGGTAGAAGCTAGTCGTTTATAAGCAAAAATGTATCTATAAGAAAAAAAATAGGTGTACAAGTTAGCATGCAATACAAATCACTAAAAACATTTAGCGCTAAACAAATTCAAAACATCGTCATGTTTCTGTCCATTATTTGAAGGTGACAGAGACAGAATGATGCTCTAAGATAAACTCATTAAGTGATTTGTACCTAAATCTGAACCAAATTCTCATCTACAGTAAACTATGGGATTTGTGGTAGACATACAGCACACCAAATTGTAATTAAGCGGAGCTCCAATAAAGCGTACCTACCAAAGTATTAATTGCATGTTCGAATGTTGGCAGGATAAGAATACCTACCGAAACGTTGATCATTGATGAAGTCGTGTATTTCTACGACACGAAAGTTATCGATGTTGTAGGAAAACCGACTCAATCAAAATAGTGCCTCAGTGAATCATAATACTAAGCATTCGATTTTACTGTACAAACATTTTTTACTTATTTACTTTACCGGCACTAGTAGAAATAATTTCGTAACTGGCTGGTTTGTGAGCAGCTAATTCAAATAAGTGTTTTTATCTTCAATAGAACTGTATTCAAAACAATTTAAAACTGGCCAATTTCATGTCAAACCACGCTAAGTGCAGGGTTCCGTAGTCAATACGGCTATAATTATATGATGTTCTGGTCAACTCAAAACTTAAATTCGATCAAGTGCATGTGTCTTATACCGCCAGAGCAAGGGTGTTCACGTAAGGCGGATGCCACACTGCTAGGAGCCTCGCGTGGTCGATGAGTGAGGTATCGTAGCGTAGCACGAACCGTGCAATGTGGATTGCGCTGAGCTAGGTGCTAGGTGATTTGGCCATGTATTTCATATATCTAAAACTTTGTTGACATGCCGTCGATACGCGATGGGCCTGCATGTTCACTAGGTGAATCACTAAGGCCGGTATTCGATCAGAGATGGCATGACCATTAAATAATCACGCTTGCTTATAGCGAAACCGCGATTCCAGACTTATATTTATTATAGCTTCTGCCCGCGGCTTCGCCCGCGTGGATGTCGGAAAGGATAAGAAGTATGTCCTTCACCAGGATGACTATCTCTTTGGCATCTGCTGGCAGGCAATTTTATCGAAATCCATTCAGTGGTTTAGGCGTGAAAATGTAACATGCAGACAGAATTTATAATTTTACATAGTATAGCACTTTGCCCGCGACTTCGTCCGCATGTTCTTTACTCTAAAAATTTCGAAGATTTATGTTTACGATCTTTATCATTTATTTATTTAATTTGGGTTAATTTTAAAGTTTACAGATCAAATGATTAAGATTTTTGAAATACACCTTGTCGTCCCCTTTTACCACGACATAGGCTTTGTTTTTAAAAAAGCGTTTGATACGCTACTATTGTATGACTTAAAGATTATTTATACCCGATTATTTATATAAGAATATTTTAGAGTTAAGGGAAGCAGTAAAATCCACCCCTTAAACTTTATTGCCCTTTTCCACCCCGGTAAGAGACGATTTTTGAAAAACCCTTAAAACACATACTTTTGTTTTAAGTATTAGTACCGAGTTTCGAATAATTCGTCCGAGCGGTTTAATATTTTTTCTTACCTATTAACTTTTTCACCCCCTGAAGCCACTGTGAGAATTTTTAAAAAACTAATAGTGACCATCTATATTAAGTAACTAGCTTCTGCCCGCGGCTTCGCCCGCGTGGATGTCGGAAAGGATAAGAAGTATGTCCTTCCCCAGGATGACTATCTCTTTGGCATCTGCTGGCAGGCAATTTTATCGAACTTTACTCTTTACTTTACTTTAAAAATTTCGAAGATTTATGTTTACGATCTTTATCATTTATTTATTTAATTCGGTTCAATTTTAAAGTTTACAGATCAAATGAATAAGATTTTTGAAATAAACCTTGTCGTCCCCTTTTACCACGACATAGGCTTTGTTTTAAAAAAAACGTTTGATATGTTCCCATTGTATGACTTAAAGATTATTTATACCCATTTAGAGTTAATGGAAGCAAGCAGTAAAATCCATCCCTTAAACTTTAATGCTATTTTCCACCCCGGTAAGAGACGAAAACCCTAACCCTTTTTGAAAAACCCGTAAAACACATAGGTAGGTACTAAACCTTTTTGAAAAACCCTTAAAACACATACTTTTGTTTTAAGTATTAGTATCGAGTCTCGAGTTAATTCGTCCGAGCGGTTTAATATTTTTTCTTACATATTAACTTTTTCGCCTTCTGAAGCCTCTGTAAGATTTTTTTTTTTAAACTAAAAGTGACCATCTGTATTAATTAATGAGGCAAATATTGCCAAGTATCAAGTTTATTAACCAAAGGAAAAAGATTTTTCATATTAACTGTATCCCGTCTTTTCACCCCACTGGCGTAAGAAAACAAAAAAAAAAAAAAAATATTGGATATTTCCATAATTTGACACAAAGCTGTTGTATACCAATTTTTGAGTTAATCAAGCCAAGTAGTAAAATACGCCCCTTAAAAAATTAATTACCCCCTTTTGCCCCGTCAGCGGTCGATTATCGAAAGACCCAAAAACTTATCATCGTTACTTTCTTGTCAAAAGTATTACTGAGTTTCGAGTTAATCGGATCGCTCATTCAAATTCTTCCACACAAACTTTAACACCAATATATCCCCCTTTGGGGGGTAGTTTTGAAAAACATATAATGATAAACTTTATTACTTACGTAGGCAAGTATTCTTGCCAATTTTCAAATTTATTAATAAATAGATAGAATAAGATTTTTCATATAAACTGTATCCCCACTTTTCACCCCCATAGGGCCACCCCTATCTCTATCTATCTTTAACACATCTCAAGCGATTTATCAAAATTCCACAATTTTGATAAATCGTTTGAGATGTGTTCATAACTTGACACAAAGATTATTTATACCAATTTTCGAGTTAATCAAGCTACGCTGTAAAATCCTCCCCTGTAAAATTGACTACCCCTTTTCAACCCGTCAGGGGTAGATTTTCGAAAAACCCTGATACACATTGTTCTTTATTTTCAATCTTAGGTATAAATACTGAGTTTCGAGTAAATCGGACCGCGAGCTAAAATTCTTCCATACAAAATTTGAAACCCCCTAATCCATTGTTAGGGGGTAGTTTAGAAAAAAAAATGGCAATCTTCATAATTTATTTAGGTAAGTATTCGTGCCAAGTTTTAAGTTTATTAATTCAAGGAATAAGATTTTTCATACAAACGAAATCCCCCCATTTCACCCTCTTAGGGGTGGAATTTCGAAAAATCCTTTCTTAATGGATGCCTACTCTTAACGAAGAACACACCCTCCAAATTTCATGTCTCTAGGACCAGCGGTTTAGGCTGTGCGTTGATATATCAGTCAGTCAGTCAGGACTTTGAATTTTATATATACCTTTAGATGAACTATGCAAACAGTCAGTATTCAAGTGAATCGCAATAATCGAATGCAACTATTATACTCTCCAGGATACGTGCGTTCGCTACGAATAACTGAATCCTTATGGCAGCGGCGCGTTTTTTTTTTTTATGAATGACATCTCGTAGTTGACCTTGAGAGGTCGTGACTACTTAACCGGACTATCCTGTGGTTGCCTTAAGAATTCTTAAAGCCTCCAGCCAGGGCTACATCTAGATTAAAACTAAGTGACTGCGCGCTAAGGGCACCCCCTGTGGGGTACGAACCTCGGCTTAGGGCGTCGCTGGGAGAGGGCAGCAAAGGGACAGGCTGGATCGAATTGGACAGCGGCGCGGCTCTCACCGCGCTTTATATAGCCACGGACGCGCAGGCGCGAGGCGTGTAAATGTTCGCCGTGATTCTTTAAATTGACATAACTTTTTTATTTATGAACCGATTGACATGAAATAAACACTAAATGTTAAGTGAAGCTTACTACAATATATTAGTGAAAACCGCATCTAAATCGAATAAGCCGTTTCTGATATTAGCGTGCACAAACACACAGACAAACAGACAAACAGACAAAAAAAAATTTAATTACAATTTCGGGTTCGGCATCGATATAATAACAACCCCTGCTACTTTTTTTTTATATATTTCCATTGTACAGACACCACTTTTCTACAATTTTATTATATGTATAGAATAGATAGATGAGGCAAATATTGCCAAATATCAAGTTTATTAACCAAAGGAAAAAGATTTTTCATATTAACTGTACCCAGTCTTTTCATCCCGCTGGCATAGAAAACAAAAAAAATATATTGGGATGTTTCTATAATTTGACACAAAGATGTATATCAATTTTTGAGTTAATCAGGCCACGTAGTAAAATACGACCCTTAAAAAATTAATTACCCCTTTTTACCCCGTCAGCGGTCGATTATCGAAAGACCCAAAAACTTATCATCGTTACTTTCTTGTCAAAAGTATTAATACTGACTTTCGAGTTAATCGGATCGCGCATTCAAATTCTTCCACACAAACTTTAACACTGCTATATCCTCCTGTGGGGGGTAGTTTTGAAAAACTTATAATGATAAACTTTATTACATACGTAGGCAAGTATTCTTGCAAATTTTCAAGTTTATTAACATATAGACTAAGATTTTTTATATAAACTGTATCCCCACTTTTCACCCCCACAGGGATAGAATTTTGAAAAATTGTTTGGGATGTGTTCATAATTTGATACAAAGATTATTTATACCAATTTTCGAGTTAATCAAGCCACGCTGTAAAATCCTCCCTTGTAAAATTGACTACCCCTTTTCAGCCCGTCAGGGGTAAATTTTCGAAAAACCCTGATACACATTATTCTTTACGTTCAATTTTAGGTTGAATACTGAGTTTCGATTAAATCGGACCGCGAGCTAAAATTCTTCCATACAAACTTTGAAACCCCTCAATCCCTTGTTAGAAAAAAAAAACTGGCAATCTTCATAATTTATTTAGGTAAGTATTCGTGCCAAGTTTCAAGTCTATTAACTCAAGGAATAAGATTTTTCATACAAACGAAATCCCCCCATTTCACCCTCTTAGGGGTGGAATTTCGAAAAATCCTTTCTTAGTGGATGCCTACTCTTCACGAAGAAATTTCATGTCTCTAGGACCAGCGGTTTAGGCTGTGCGTTGATATATCAGTCAGCCAGTCAGTCAGTCAGGACTTTGAATTTTATATATATGTTACCGGCCAAACCCGATTTTAGGACGAACTAGTTTCGCCTTGGCAAAACCAGTTCTCCCTATACGCGATAGGACAAACCAGTATAGCCTTGGCCAAACTCGTTCATCCTGTTACCGATAAGATAAACCAGTTTAGCCTAGTTCGAATTGGTTTTAGGATAAACCAATTCGACCTGGGCTAAACTGGCTTCCAGCTGATGAACTTTATGATGTGATTGACGCAGCTCATGTAGCTGTCATGGTGATCGTGATAGGATGTTAGCCGAAACATCAAAAAATATGCCAATATCACAAAGGAAATGATAGGCCTCTATATTATCAATGTGTGATGTTTGTCAACAAAAGAAGACAAAAACGAAAAGAGGCAAATCAACAAACAGGGCGAGTGAAGAGGGGTTGAAGGGCGCGAGGGGGGGCCAGAGTTGATTCGGGGAGTCTCCGTTCGTACAGGCAATGACATGCGTTCCGACTAAGCAAATTTAGTTCAAACTAGGACGTACAGTCAACAGCAAAAGTAAATGATCAAAATCAGAAATTCAATACTACTGAACGGCTATATGGCAGCTGTACTAGTGGTAAATGTTTGGTCTAATTTACAATCACATACTTTTGAATCACTTCGACGCCACACAGTTCTGACACGAACGAACTCCGTTCATTAGTATTGAATTTCTGATTTTGATCATCTACTTTTGCTATTGACCGTACCAGTTTATCCTAAAGCATGTAAATTCTAACTAGGATAAACCGATTCGACCTAGGCTAAACTGCTTTATCCTATCGGTTACAGGATGAACGAGTTTGGCCTAGGCTATACTGGTTTGTCCTATCGCATGTAGGGAGAACTGGTTTGGCCTAGGCGAAACTATTTCATCCTAAAATCGGGTTTGGCCGGTAACATATATAGATAAAGTCCAGCTTTCCTCACGTTGTTTTTTCTTCACTGATATTAGTGATGTCCAAGATCAACTTAGAAAGCATTCATGTAGTAGGTTCTGTAATACCAGAGAGACTAATTAACTTTATCAAGTTAAAAAAAAGTTTTAACAAAAAAATTAAACCGCCGAAAAAGCCGAAAAGCAAAACATAATAAACCTTTTTTATTTACCCTTAATAACTAAGTTCTTAAACTAATGTAAGTATACCTAAGTAATTTTGAGTCGGCACCAAACAATCAATAAACAAAGATCACTAAATTGCCTTAAATTTAAACGACGCCGATTCAAAATTATTTTATAATTTTTTGTGGCTATAATCTACTAATTGTTTGCCAAAGGGCAGGCATAAGTAGCACTGAGTAGAGTAATAATACACAACTCAGCATTCAAATCTGTAAGTGAACAATAAATTTAATTTTCCCACCCTTAGGGTTGGATTTTTTTTCCAAATTTATATTGGACCACCTTGGGGGCTTACCCTTTCCAATAAAAACAGAATTATCAAAATCGGCCTACTCTATAAAAAGATATGCGTGGTCATACATTACAAAAAAAAACAATGAAAAAAAAATATATATATACGGGTCGACTTGAAAACCTCCTTCGTTTTTTTTTCGTCGGTTAAAAAGAAAACCTGTTGAGAGCGTCCATTTACGAATTGTATTTACTGGTTTCAGAAAATTTAATTTGCCACAGTTCGAAAAATAAATCCTCAAAATCGTAATTGTTTCAGTTTTGCCGGGTTCCGAGATGTCTGAACAAGTCAAAGCTAGTGCTTGGACTAATGTGGCTGCGGTATACTGTCTGACTGAATAATGACAGTAACATGCCATTTGGTGAGTTGCACCGAACCGTATCAGCGCCGCCGCCCCGCACGTTTGTGTGGGCTCGTACATTTCTACATAGATGCCAACATGGTTTAGTTTACAACATTTCAGGCCGTGTGGAATCCATTCATCAGGATACAAAGAGCCTGTTGGTAAACACGGCCTTGATATTGACCGTGAGCGTATGCTACGGCTTTACAGAACTCAGTATGCATGGCGGATATTGATTATCACTGATTTCTATAGCTATTGAAAATACAGATATCAAGTCTAGTCGAAGTCTAGTCTAGTCTACCACTAGACTGTCGCTCGGTTAGAAACAGTGTCATTGGTCATTTGGTACAACGGAATTTGATTTCCTAATAGTTGTTTTCTTCTCCAACAGTAGAAGATGGTATTAATGATGTTTTGTTTTGAGTTTGCAGAATATGCTTCTAAGTACCTGACGACACGCAGTACATGAGTAGTAGTAGCAAGTAGAACGAACTCAGGGCATCCACGGTCGTTTGCGGATTCGCGCTTCCAGCGCACTGGAGGACGTGCGGCTGCGGAGTACTTGCAAGTGATGATCTCGCTCTCTATGCTTCTTCAAAATGAATGAAAAAAATAAAAAGCCTTGCTAGCCTTGCGAATTATTGTACTGCTACTGTTACAGTATTTTTATCTGACGAAGCAATGTACGCTTTATTTGTGGTTAACATGTGTACGATCACGCTATGATTGTGTGTGCTATTCGTCTTCACGCACACATTTACAGCGTGTTTGTACACTTGGTTAACACGAGTAAAGCGCGCGTCGCTTCGTGAGATAAGAATACTATACACCGTTAAATTTTGATCGTTTTAATTCTTAAAATGGGTTATTGTACTCATCATTATGAACAACTTTTACTATGCAAGCAACCCTGAAATCGTGAAAAAATAAATTGTTGGTCCATACCTACATTATGTCGAGTTAGGCGAACATAAATCTATGGATCAACTGATTTTGTTTATAATGTGAAACATAACATAAGCTGTAACATACGTTGAACCGAATATGTTGTGTTGCATTTGTTTGTTGGGGGTATAAAGAATCCCAAATACACAGACACATACAAAGAGACGCGAGAAAAACATAAACCTATGTTTGCTGTTCAGTCGGGTAAACAGAAATATTGTGTAGGTATTTAAACAATAAGTACTACTCTAAATTCCTAAGTTGCCTACCAACCGTTTGCATTATCCAAATGAAACATTTTACACGCTATTCAGTTAGTGGTGCATTTCAGCTCACACCTAACTACACTTAATTAGTTCCGTAATAAGTTTCCTTCACAATGCAGGAACCTATTTTTCACTAGTTTATTTCTAGTCTCGAGTGAAGTTCAGAAGCCAACATTGAAAAAGTTGTCGGTGCGGCGAGCGCGCGGCCGCAGACATGGCTTGTAATCGAAGTGCCACACTAACTTTTGTTAAGTGATCTTTCTTTGTCTACAGATCTTACGCTTGAGTGTTCTGACTAACTTTTTGTTCTGCTACAGAATTTTAAGCTACTTAAACCTAGACTTATTTGTGTATGTTAAAGGTAAGTTTGGTAATCTTCCAGTTCCTTGAGAAGCCACCAGAATCGAGTTTGTGTCTCTTTGATCACTTTAACTTTTATTTCTAATTATTTTCTCGAGCTGAAGTGCTATCTTAAAAACTCAGTCTCTATACGAAATAAGACTTCAGTAATTGCCACGTTTTGAGAAGTAAGGGAATAGTAGTGTTATATATGTATGTATACCCCAACACTGTTAAGAAAAGCTACTAAATTATATGGCCTTTGGTAACCACCAAAGGCCATATAATTTAGTAGCTTTTCTTACACTGAACCCACTGTCGAGGCATCAAATATTGATACGAATCAGTCTGCCGCAATGTCAATGCCAGCTATTCTAAGCCCAAGTCTAGTCAAGGTGTTCTCGTATACTTCAGGCCAACAGGAACAAAGAAGATTCTAATAAAAATATGTATATGCTAAGGTTCGGATCTGATCAAATAATATCCAAAAGTAGTTGCAATGTTATAATAAAACAGTAAACTTTACCAGTTAAACTACGGTACGGTTCATAATAGTGAACGTTTGATGTTAATTTATTTTACATTTATTATTTATTCTGGATTTGTGCACTATGCACCACTCCTCTCTCGCGGAATGCAGACATCATGTTATGTTGTTGTTTGTACTATCGTTTTTTGTTTTACGGAAGTGTGACTGGACCTACCTATCAACAATACTTGAATATATTATATATATTTTTAGTTCGTCTATTTAAAAGTAGCAAATAAGTTTAAAATATAACTAAACTGGGCATAGTAGTAGCTTATTATATGCCGGGAGCATTGTTGAGGATACTTTTTATCCTAAAACAAGAGGGTTCCCACAGGATAATAATATAGCATCTTTGAAATATCTGATTTGATTATTCAAATATTATTTAGTGTATAATTTTAATAATGCACCTGATTTTAAATACTAATAGAGATGAACATCACCTCTCCACTCATTGTAAACGCATAATTATAACCGAAACCATAATATGGTCTATTACAAAAACATCTGATAAAAGTGTAAACAAAACACTGTTTAGGTAAAATTAGTCCCTAACATTCATCTATATTTAAAAGGTTTCAACTTTTTGTGTCATAATTTTCCCAACAATTATTGTATTGGGGTTTTAACATAAACCTCCGCAAATGAAAACCATCTAAAATTATTTAAAAATTGAATTTCGGCAAAAAATTAAATCGAAGCACACAATTTGTAAGTGGCAGGCACTACAAGTTGGTATCCGCAGGTAAGTTTTCTGATCCATTTGCTTACATTTTCATCAGATATTTTGGAACTCATTATAAGTATTTAGGGCATTATGTTTGAATAAATAAACGTTGTCATTTTAACTTTTTAAATGTCATAGATTTATGTCAAATGTAATCAATAATTTTAAAACAAAAGTTGAGATTGATAGTTGATCACACAAACATAAGTCAAGCATGTCTTTGCTCATAATAATAATAACTTTGTAGGAGTTATGTCTTCGGATGCTGTTTCAGGTGTTTGCTAGCAGGCATAATTATGAAATCTTGAGTAGTTGACGTTAACAACAATAAATTATAATGATGTGACCTGAACTTAGTTTAATGCATTTTTTATTTATATTTAAAAAACGTACACTGTATGTATTGTGTATAAAGGGTTACTGATGACCGCGTATTCCAGGCAGGAACAGGACGTGTAACCTATTTGCAATAATAAAGCACCCCATAATGCCTGAATCCGTCATTAAATATATCATTTTCCCTAACAAATTGATTGGTCTTTATAACTATTTCATTTGGTACTTTAACAACGTTTTCAACGTTAGAAAATGTTGTAAACATTAAACAACTATTTTGGATAATCACCTACGTACTTTGCCACTATTTATGTCAATACCTACTTAGTGTGCGTGTGTGTGTGTGTGTGGGTTATTATTAATATTCCAAATAGAGCTACTCAATGAACGTCATATCATAATGAATTCTGGAAACTAAAATGCACGACGAAAAATATCATTAAATATTTTGGAAGTTTTGGTTGAATATCAACGTTGTATCCACCCGGAAACGTCACTTGCTAATTTTGGACCACATAAAAATTCCAACAAACATGATTCAAAAACAACAAAACATCTTTTCATCGTTAAATTACATGTAGTAAACTTACGTTTAGAATCAGGTAGAAGTATTTAAAGAATGTACAGAAAAAGCTATTCTTGGAAGGAATACCTAAGTCAAAGCGCCTTCTGACCTCTATGTATTCCTGTTCGCTTTTACTTTCATCTAACGATAGTGAAAGCTCGCTATTGTATTAACTGGAAATATATTTTATGCTCTGGTTTCGTTTTCTTATCAAACGCAGACTGGATTGTTTATATCAAACGATGTACCCTATGAATTGTTTTTCTCGTCGGTTGATTCTATCAAGAAAACTTTGTTCAAAATATGAGCTCAACCAAATTATTGCACAGTAGTGCCACGTTCACTTTTATTTAACGAAGAGCGAAAGTGTATCGTGTAAAGCGAAGAAGCGAACTCTGTCCAAAACATGAGCTCCATCAAATTATAGCACAGTAGTACCACGTTCACTTTTATTTAACGAAGAGCGAAAGTGTATCGTGTAAGCGAAGGTTAATATCAACATGTAAATCAAGGTTACTGAGCGCTGTTATTTATTTACTTTCCGAAAAGTAAAACCGAAACGTGCGAATTATTTTCACGGGGAAAATAGTTACGTCGTAAAACGTTTATGTAGGTATTATGAACTCTGCAATAAACAACAATTTTCAAATTAAAGCTGGACTCGGTTAATTGTAACGTTTGTTTCGAGCATATTCTTTACGGATTACATTTTCAAAAGATAGAATCTTAAATAAAACCAAGTTAATCCATCACACAATAAGTAAGGAATGGCCACATCACGAACATCAAGACCGTTCAAGCGGGAAAGACAGATTAAATAATTATCTCGTATTCAATAGATGAAATTAGTAAATATTTTACCGCTGCGACGAAATGCATACAAGCAGCCAATAGGCAACTCAACTTCAGTGTATTATTCTATGTAGGTACATATGTGAAAGTAATAAGCTGCATTTATCATGTTACATCCATGAACTACAAATATATTAAAAAATGTTTTGTTGTGATGTTCTATAGAAACGAATAGAAGAAAAGTAATCATGCTTTTTGTCCTTACATCGATCTACGATCTCACTTTTCTGGAGCCTAGTGCTGTAGGTAGTCCTACATCTTTCACCGTATTTACTTTTATTATTAAAGTAAATACATTTATTAATGAATATAGTCTGGTATATTAATAAGGGTCAAAATGTCTGCCTTGAAAAAGATCATCGTGATTCCCTAAAATATACTTTCTTCCCACACAATAGAAGAGTGCGAGTTTTTATCTTTCTTATTCAGGTTTTTTTTTACAAATATTTTCAATAACAAAAATCTCGGGTCCTGATACACCATGCTAGACACAATCAATTAAACTGGTTTGTAGTTTTGTTTTTATGGCTGGATTTTATCATTTCTTATACGCAAAAGGTCAGATCCATCCGTCTCACTGCTTAAGATTTCGCTCTCTGTCTTTTACTTGCTCAATAAGTTTTCATTTATTGGACAGATAATATAGCGGTTCAGCAGGGTATAGCACTTCTCGTCTACGATACAATTTTTAAGGAACGACAAGATAAATCAGTGTTACGACGAAAAATCGTTCCCTGTGGGCCTAATGGCGGTCTCAATTTCTTCGATATTGTTCCCATGAGTTCCAAACAAACGCTGTACATGTAAATTACGTAAGCATTTAGATAATAATGTATAGTTCAAAATTAAAACCACAACAAGATTTACTTTGTAAATAAAATAATACGTCTGTGTAAGAAATAAACTTCAAATAGATTAAGGTGATGAGCTTAGAAAGGTGTTGTTTTTTCTCGCCGGATTATTTTAATAAGCGAGCAGCTAAGCTCGGGAAGCCTTGAGCCCCAACCCTTTTTCTTATTAGCTTATTTGCGAGGGATTAGCATCGAGGTCGTGTTATAAACAAATCAGACGCGCGTCGAGCAATGTGAACTCTCGGCTTTGAGAGATTTACACGCACGCTATGGCTTCTCAAGTGCGTGTGGGGTGCGCGCGGGCCTGAGCGTCGTCGTCACGCGATAAGATCGATGGTCACGGCTGGAACCTGGCGACATAACTGGTGATACTCACGCAGCGTGGTCTGCATGAGGCAACCAGGCGATCGCGAGAGCCAGCACAAGCGCGATGCTGTGCACGCCGCGCGGACGGCTCGTATGCATGTTTTGCGCGTCCGCGTGCGCCCTTGCGGACGCTGGCTGCCGGCAGCCGCGTATCAGCTTGCCGGCGGACTGGCGTGTTCTTGTAGCCCCTCCGGCGGCAAGATCCCGCGCCTGCGCCCCGGTGCCTATCGACCGCGGCCCGGCCGCCTCCTTCCGCTCGCTACTGCTACGCTCAGATCCTCACTGGGAGCCTTATTGAGCGACAAACGCTCTAAACGCTCTATCTTGACGTCGCGTTGGCACGATATGACTCTACGCCACCGCTCATGTTTTATTAACGACTTGATATTTTCAATTTCACTTCTTTATTTACAATTCGTAGAAAATATTTAGCATTTTTTTTTACCTCTGATTTCGCGGTATCTTTTTATAATTACAATATTTTAAAAAAAAGAGTCTTGAACGGTTCTGGTATCCGATACCAGCCAATAAACATCGACTGGTAAACACGGGCCTCGAGACTACCTTTATATGAGCCAAGGAGGAAATTGATTAAATCACCACGGTTGACGTACTAATTGGGGATCGCAGTACGGCTGTTCTAGCGCCTGCTGACGTCAAAGTGATTGGCAACTGCTGCTTGCTGGTCATTTTGACGTTATACCTACTAACTTTTGTGGCACCCAAACGCTATAAAGGGATTTCATTTGAAGTTTTTAACCACGAATGGACATTATTCATCCTATTCTACTAGTATTATGAATGTGTAAGTCAGTTTGTGAATTCGGATATCTGATGATCTATGTGATACTTATATTACTAAAATAAAGTCGCTTTTCGTATGTTTATGTGACTGCTTAGATCTTAAGTGCACAATGGATTTTGGATATTTATGTGTTGTACATGAATAATTAACTTAGATATAGCACAGAAATCTCCACGTTTTATTTAAGTAGTCATATTAGTTGATCGCACCGGTGCAGTGTGAAGCAAGGGTGGGTCACTAGTTATGGCTAAACCGTGGCACACGGGTAGACCATTACCTCATTATTAAGACATAGAAAAAGAGAAATACTTTTATCCCGGTAGTACGTTCCCGAGGGATAATTTAAACATTATTTTTTACATTTTGTCTTTTGTCGTTTTCGCCGCGGGCATATGTTAGCAATAAACACACCACTTATCTGACTAACGCGATTTTAACAGGTGTGTTCTCTATCTAGATTGTAGTATACTATTGGTCCACACGACCGGAGCCGTGGGTACATTTAGTCATACGATACCGTTCGTATATTTTTTTAACTTCGATTTTTTAAGTTAAATACTAATGGGTCAGTGTTGTGTGACGAGTTCTCTGGATGACCCTGGTGAACCATACAGGGTCAAATTAAATTAGCAAGCTAAACTCAACATACTAAAGGCTTTCGAATATGAACATAATAAAAAAAACAAAGATGTAGACAGATTTCATTATTGGAACGAAGTTTGCTATCGCACCTTATACTCTGCACACTTGGCGAAGAAGAGCTAGACCTAAAACAGTGAAACAGTTTAACCATCACGATAATGTTGCTATAGTGTATGTGTGTGTGTGTGTGTGTTTACAAATAATCTTTTTTGTATCATTTTAGTCTACTTTCAGTAATTTAACATGTACAACGAAGCTAAGGTCAACAATAAGCAACATAATATTCAAATTAATACATAGGTACACTAAATCCGTGCATTGCTAAGAGGAAATCGGAAGGTCATCGAGCTAAGAAATAAAAACTTTTCACACCTCAAATTGTGGAATAGTTTCTAGATGATCACAGCTTTTTTGCCACAAAATTAAGTACCTAATGATTGAATAAGTAGCTAAAGTAGCTACATATACTTACTATACTAGCGACCGGCCCATGCATCGCTAATTTGTGATCTACTGATATGATGTTTTTCATGTCATAATGTTAAATTAAATATAAATGTAATAACATACACATAAACCTTCCGTACGTGTATGTGTATTACAATTATAAGTGTTAATCAAATCTAAGTAAGTGTATAACTTTTAATACATCACGCCCTTGTCCTATGTTACTTTTGGTCGGCGAACACGCTTTCTTCTTCCATTCTCCCCTGCCGACCGTCACGCTATCATTCACTCCCTTCTCTTTCATCAAGCAAATCTAAGAAAGTGGTTAACTTTGAATAAAGAAGAATTAATATATTAAAGTACGTAAGTTACCTTCCTGCTTACCCTTTCTACTACCTGCTAATTTTTTTTACAGATGGCCTTAATTTACTCCAAGTGAATGGCTCTTCTCGTGTAAATGAACTCGTAAACATATACATGTATATACATAAAAATCGTAGATAGAAAAACATTCAGATAATAGGGGTTAAAGTATGAAATTGTCGTTTTATTGTAATAGGTACTTCGAATTGACATAGAACCTTCATGGTTTGAGATTTTTGTGTGAAACTTTTTGCACATGGTACCTATGAAGTTCTTCTTTTAAAAAATATGCAACATTCGATTATAGACTTTCAGTTGCTGTTTTAATCAGCTTAGACAAGAAAGATGGGTACTTCGAAAACAACACCTTGTATAATGTATTATTGAATGAATACTATTGAAGAAAATAAAATATATTCTAATAATGGAACATAACAACTGAACAGTCGGGATCCATTATTCGACAGCCAATCTAATTTTTCAATGGATCCCGACTGTTCAGTTGTTATGTTCCATTATTAGAATATATTTTATTTTCTTCAATAGTATTCATTCAATAATACATTGTATAATTCTAGACCACCGGACATCTAAGTGCTTGTTTTTTCTTTTCAATTTTTTTATAATATACGTAGTTTGGTATTCACTTTCACTCACTTGGTTTGGTTCACTTTTTACGCAGTCGGGTTTTTGATTTTTAATTTTTTTTTTTTTTTAAATAATTTATCTTGTCTAACTAGCTCGGTTCTCGACAGCCTGCTACAAATAATCTCTTTTTTTCCATATTTTTTTGCTATACTATCTAGTCATTTCCGGCACTCGCCGGCCGCTGCCGCGGCACCGCTCGCTTCGCTCGCTCGGCTCGTGCGTAGGAAGTCACACTTTTAACCTAACCTAACCTAACAGTTTTTTTTTAATTAACCTCGTCTAACTAGTTTGGTTCTTGATAGCCTGCTAACAATAACCTCTTTTTTTCCTTATTTGTTTTAAATAAATGATTATATTAGGGGTTAAAGTATGAAATTGCCGATTTTAACTGAAAAATTGAAATTCGTTTTTTTTTTTAATTTAACATATTTATTTGATGGCACGGTTGGCGCAGTGGTTAAGCGATTGACTGCTGCGCTGCGTGTCGCGGGTTCGATTCCCGCACGGAACAAATATTTGTATGACCTACATGTATTTGTTCCGAGTCTGGGTGTTTTTTTATATGTATGTATTTAGAAAAAAAAAATGTATATAAGTAGTTTATCAGCCATCTTGTTACCATAAAACAAGCATTAGGTTGCTTAGCTTGGGACTAGATGGCGCTGTGTGAAATGTCCAAGGATATTATTATTATTATTTAATAATAATAATTACCATTATTATCTATACATTGCTGCCATCTAATTGGAAAGTCATTTATGCCTTTGCGATAGAACTCTCGTGATCTAGATTCGACAAACTGTGTGAAAGCATTTTGTACTGCCTCCTGAAAAGAAAACTTTTTATCACGTAGAAAATTGTCCAAATCACGAAAAACATGGTAGTCCGTTGGAGCAAGGTCTGGCGAAAACGGAGGGTGAAGAGTTAAAACGGTTTCTCGTGCTGTATGAGGTCTCGCGTTATCATGGAGCAATAATGGCGAAGATAGATTCATTCGGGGCTGTTTCACTGCTAGTTTTGCTATCATTGGTCGAAGTTCGGCACAGTAGACATCTGCCGTTATTGCTTGACCAGATCGGAGAAAGCTATAGTGAATAAGGTATGCTGAGAACACCAAACAGTAAGCTTTGCTTTAGGACACTGTTGCGGCGTTTGACCTGGGGTCAGAGATTGCATTTTTCGCTTACGACTGTCGTAAAGAATCCACTTTTCATCACATGTCACAATTCGATCCAATATTCCTTCATTTCTGTATCGATTCAACAAGGCAACACAAGTTTCAACACGCGTTTCTTTCTGCAGGTCAGTCAAATCATGATGCACCCATTTCTCATATTTTTTTATTTTATTGATTTGACGCAAATGAGTCAATATTGTTAGTAAGGTAACGTTAAACCATGCCGCTAATTCCTGGGTAGTTTGGCTCGGATCGGCTTCCACCATCTCTGTCAATCCATTGTTATTCACCTGTGTGGGCGGTCTTCCAAGTGGTTCGTTCTTCAAATCAAAGTTTCCACCACGAAAGCGTTTAAACCAAAATCGCACGGTGCGTTCATTAGCAGTCCCCTCTCCAAACGCAACATTGATATTGACGGCACGGTGGCTGGAAATCTGATGCAGACTGCAGATGCATGAGATCTCCAGCCACCGTATCTAGCTACTAAGCTGCATTGAAAATTATATACAGAATAAGGATAAAAAATATGTAAATAGTTTAAAAAAAATAATAATAATACGCCTTTAAAAGACCCTTGACACCAAGTGCAATATTTATTGGATTCATCAAACGAATCATACTCGTATGACCCCAAACTCGATGGTTTCACTAGTAGCTCCTAAAGAGTTCCACTATCCATCATCATCCGATCATATACATCTTCCTTCCAAATTTCATCGATGTAGTGCTAAGTCTCTGCCTAAATTGGCTGTATGACATCCGGAAGAACGGACGCACAAACAGGATATCGTTTTTGCCGATTAGATAAGGATTCCGTTTTTGCCTTGTAGCTACAGAGCTTTAAGAATTGTATTGTTAGGACTATTCGTTTGGGAGCTAAGTTGCCACAGACGAGCATACACACAAATACTATAAACAGACAAAACGATTAAGCCTCTAAACTTAACAACCATCTTCATACGTCGCGCGTCGGGTTTAAAATGAATGCAAGCATCAGTAAAAAAAATTAAAGTACAGGTACATTTCCTAAGATGACGGCAGTAGCGCTGCTGTACTTGCCGTTAACAATAAGTAACTGCAAGCGATAGTGCCGCTGCGGTTTTCATTCCGACCGCGACGTCACAACTTCGACGTTACTGCTATTACCTATCGCAAAAGTTATTTGTCAAACATTAAAATAAGTATTTTAGCTTTGTACCAGCAGGCGCAGTATCACCATCTACGGATGCGAATTATATAGAAACCTGTAATAATTTTTTTGCCGCTGCAGTCCCGTAATTAAAAACGTTCAAAATCTAGTCGCAATGTCATTTCAGCGACAACCAATGTCAAAAACCAACCATGTATTTTTGACAGATTGAGACTGAGATCAGACTGTGAACGTTCTTAAAATAACGAGAATTGCCCCTCTGTTGTTGCCTTCGAAATCTTACCTTTACTCATACGCCAATAATATAAATTGCCCGCTTGCAGTGTTGGTGCTAAATGCGTTTGACACTAAACATAATTCAAACATCATTGAATACCATCAAATGATTGACAGAAGCAGAACTATGTTTTACTTGTAAATACGTTTAGCGCTAAATGCACTTAGTAATTTGTGGTGAAAGCGGGCCTTAAAATTATCTACCAATATACAGTGTTTGATGAACTCAATAATATTAACGAGAGTGGTGTTTTGCATCAATTTGCCAGGTAACACCGGAAGGTGAAGCTATTGAGCGGTAAGTAATCAGCTGAATTTCAACGCAAAGCAAATTGTGCTAACAATCTGCCCGCAGTTATTATGCGCGTCTCTGGCGAGCAACATTCCACCCACATATTAAAAGCACGTTGTATGTCGTTGCTCGTTGATAAGAACACAATCAGAGACAGTTTATGTGACAGAACTGAGTCATTTCTACCAATCTATTCTGTAAAAATCTCACCGTCACAACTAGATTAGCTTGAAGTGAGATGTCAATAGTGTCAGTCCCTAGCACATCGGGTGAAATGACAGCTCACTTCATAAGTACCTAATCACGTTGAGATTTTTACAGAATAAACCGTTAAGGAATACTTATTCACTTGCTACAATATTATGTCTCCAGCAATTAGCAAGTACGAGTACCATCGTTGACAAAATCTATTCAATGATAGTTGCTGCCCTGCAAAACTACATATTATCGCTTTGCGTCATGCATCGTGCCCAGACGGACACACACGAATGGCTAATGCATATACGGCCGTAAACAAAGTCTGTTAGTAGTAATGTCAATCCCAAACTTTTCGGGTACCTACAGACAGATACGGTACTTCCAATATTTCTAAGTAGATATCTCTACATACATCGAGTCACAGCTAGGCTCCTAAATAGAGCTAACCTGCACTTTTTATATAGAAGTCTATAGCTTTTTAAATGGCCGTGAAATAAATTCGGAACAATGACCACACCATAATAATGGCCAGCATGGCCGCAGATGATGATGATGTTGGCTTCAAAACTTGCCTTTGACTCATCATTATTTTGATGTCATAGATTTTTTATACCTCACATGGAATTGCTCGGTGTCTCGATGTATAATCCCCATAAGACCTGCAAGAGAGGATGGAAGGAATTGTTGTCATGTCGTATATTTGGACTAAAAACTAGCATCTCGAAGACTGAAGTTATGGCATTAGACAAAGTAAGCCATAGCCTACTTGATATTCGGCTCGACGGTGCCGTCCTCAAGCAGGTGGATAGATTCAAATACCTTGGTAGTAACATAACAAGTAAAGGAGAACTGAACCCGGAAACTAACTGCAGAATTGGTGCTGCTTCAGCAGTGTTTGGCAGACTACGGGAGAAGGTATTCCGCTACCGTGTTAACTACAAACGACCGTCGACGTGTAAATGGCCATCGTCTTGCCAAACGAATATACACGTATAGGAGACACGTACGCGCATTAAACCAATTCCACCTTAAGTGCCTCCGCGATATCTTAAAGATCTAATGGTCCAACCGTGTTAGAAATACGGATGTCATGCGAAGGGCTAATGTCTGCGGAATTGAGATCTGTTTGATGCGTCGTCAGTTGCCTTGTTCTGGACATGTTGTGAGGATGTCTAACGAGAGGATAGCAAAGCGCAAATTCTTTTCTGAACTCAGGGGGGCAAGAGGAAATAAGGCGGCCAGTTCCTCAGATACAAAGATGTTCAGAAAAGACATGAAGAGTTGCAATATAGATCCATCACGTTGGGAGGACGGTAAAACAAAATGTTTATGACTTTGAAGACCAGTGGAGGAGAGATCTCGACAGCAAGCGAGATCACCTCAAGAGTAAACCACCCTCCAAAATACAATATAATTACCACAATGGCATCCTAACGTGTCCGCACTGTACACGTACCTTTCCAGCTAAGATATGTAGGTTACATTAGCCACATCAGAGTATACATCCGTTACTGGAAACAAGAATAGTCACCGTAGCCGAAATCGGCATGGGATTACGAGTATATTAATTAAAGTCCCTTTTTGTGTGTGTCTATGTGACCGCGATGTTCTTTTAAACTTCGCGACGAATTTTGATGTGGTTTTGACAAACATGTAGAGAATTTACATTAATATTAAACTTACATAATATAATGAAATCTTGATGTTTCGTCAAGTCGTAAAAACTTTGCGAAGCAAGGACAGGTCGCTTGTACATATTACAAACTAGCTTCTGCCCGCGGCTTCGTCCGCGTTAAATTTTTTGTTCCTCCGTACTACCCTCCGGCACTTTTACTTCTTTTTCGCTTAGCATTCTTTGTCTTTTTCCTTTTTGCTCTGCTCCTAAGGGTCGTGACGTTATCCGACTGGCAGTTCCAGAGATTAGCGGGTTAAAACAAACTCATCAGCTTTATTATTAATATAAATAGATTAAAGTCGCTCTCCGTGTCACTCTGTGTGACCGCGTTGTTCTTCTAAACTACGCAACGGATTTAGACGCGTTTTTTACCATCATTTAAATAATTCATTCCGGAAGGTCTGTGCTCACGCGCGTTGATAATTTTTTTTAATGTTTTTTAATTACCTACTCGAATAATCACGCTATTGAATATAGTTCCGTATCATGTTCGCCTTGTTCACATAATTTGTTTTTATGATTATACCCACAGAAATCTAAATAAATAAATTATAAGGTAGACAGATGCAGTTAACTTACAACGACTCATTCACCGCGACTAAATATAACGTTATTTGTTTTTGGTTGGTTGTTATTGTAAAGTAGTGACGTGTGTTTAATCTATTAGCAGTTTTGTAGTTCATTTTGAAATGCAAGGAAATTTAAATATTGAGATGAAAGCAGATATTATCGCACTGCGTAAAAGTGATCTATTCCCATCCAATACCAAGAGCTAATACCATTTGGTATTAGTTTATTTCCGAATTTATTTTCTATTCCCAACGAGTACCACATTTTTTTAAATAAAAAATCTATTACTAACGAATACCAAAACGTGACTTTTTGTACACTCAGCTACACAAACTTTTATTTTATTTTCTAACATTTACATACTATACAATCGTAATTGATGCTAAAAGTCTAAAACTTTCCAAACTAACAAATAAGTTTAATTAATGAATTATAATTTTTACGTGATTTATTATTAAGATACGCAATTATATCATCACCATAATAAGTCGATTGTCTGTGATATTTTATACTCGAGCATCGCTCTATACTTTTACATACTAGGTAAGTATCACAGTTAATTAATAAGTACTGAAAATTGCTACTATTTGATTGTTTGTTTATAATATTATAATTGTTGGACTTGGAATAGTAAAATAAAAGTATCCAATATCTCTAAATCTCTAAAAATGACAAAATAAAAGAAAAAATCAATATGTGATTTATATTCAAACCCTAATCTTGATAAAAAATTGCTTTAAATCACTCAAAGCATTTTACTGTTACTGAACCTGACTGTACAGACGCCAGCACATGAAGCTACTACAATCTGTCAAATTTCTTTAATAGATTTTCAACTTTATCGCTGAAGCATTAAGGTTCAAGGTTGATTGAGAAAATTTGACAGTTTCGGGTAGCTTGACCTGCTGGCGTCTGTACCTAATTTCTTCAAACTTGTTTTGGTATTTGTTTTAAAATGTGGTACTCGTTGGGAATAGAAAATAAATTCGGAAATAAACTAATACCAATTGGTATTAGCTCTTGGTATTGGATGGGAATAGATCGTAAAAGTGGACTTAATCACAGATATTTGATGAAACCGGACTGAGTGTGAGTATTATGATTTAATTATTTTATCGATTTTTTTTCTAATTAAAGTATAACTGCTGATCCCTTTAGTTATTTTTTAAACGTTTTATATTTATCATAAAGCGTAAAAAGAAGAAAAAAAAATTAATGCTGAATATAAAATATAACATTAAGTATAATAATAATATAATAAGCTAGCAACACCAAAGTCAACACGTAATCTATTTTGTCATCTCTTCAATTTTAATTAATATAATAGAATTTTTTAGAAGCAGCTTTTATATTATCATTGTGCCGATAGTCGTAACAGGCAATGGCTTAATAGCCAAGAGCCTCGACCAACGCCTGAGGAGGCTCTCGTTGGGCAGCTGGATCAAGGGCTTGATTCAGAAAGCGGTACTTCTGGATACGGCTCGCATTGTCAGGAGGTTCCTCTCTCTGGAGCCCTGACCGCCGGTAGCTTGGACCCTGTTCCCGATACCGGTGGGCTACTATTTTTATGTTTTTATACTTTTTTATATTCTAATATTTAAAAATATAATTTATATGTTTACTTTTAAGTAAAGGAAATATAATATGTAACATTTCTATTTTCAAAATAATTTTGTTACAAATTGGTAATATTCGTATTTTGCTTGTGGCCTAACAGTACTCGTTTTTTGTATTAGAGAAATACCTACTGTGAGACGGAGGGTCAAAAGATAGCTAGTCAGTGAAAAATGAAACAAGTGGTTTCATACCAACGAGATATTTTGCCGAATTATTCGACACATCTTTACGAACCGTTCGCCGTGCAAACGAAAACATAAACAAAAACAAGAACGAAACGACGACGTTGATTGAAAAACATGAACAGGAACGTTTGCATTTTTTGATACATCAATGGGAAGCACGGAATGAGAGATTTGATGAGCAGTTGAAGTTGCATTGCATGGAACATTTAAGAGGAACAGATATATGTTTCTATATTCTTGGATTCATGCGCCAGCGTTTACTTGATAGCATTGATAATAATGGGGGTTATACAAACAAAGTATTAAGTTATAAATTACAAATTGATTTTAGTAATATTAAAATAATATTGTGTCATATCCGTAATAAGGATTAGTTTGAGGTTTAGTTTCAATATACTTAAGCTATAACCGCAATACGTCCTAATGAATACGATTTGATAACTTTGACGTTTGAGATAGGCAACTAAAGTTAAAACGAACGCACTGGCAGTAAACAAAAGTAGTACTACTGAGTAATTTAATTGTATTGTGACAAGGAGTTCAAACTTTTTTTATTTACGTGGGTAGATTTGCTAGTTGTGATTTCTTAAAGTAACCACACACATTAGTAGTTATAGCACAATATTATTATATTAGGTACCTCCTAACTACTAATGTATAACTACTAATGTGTGTTGGTATATTAGGTACCTCCTAATATCTAATATATAAAATTCTCGTGTCACAGTTTTCGTTGCCATACTCCTCCGAAACGGCTTGACCGATTTTGATGAAATTTTTTGTGCTTATCCGGTATCTATGAGAATCGGCCAACATCTATTTTTCATCCCCCTAAAAAAGAAAAAAAAAATTATTAGGAAATTATTTATATGGCAAAACAACGTTTGCCGGGTCAGCTAGTAATAATATTGTGCTATAACTACTAATGTGTGTGGGTACTTTAAGAAATCACAACTAGCAAATCTACCCTCTAAGATACAATATTTTAACTTTCAAGGGTCGTAGTTCACTGATTACCTGCTTTACTTCAATAAATTGTTCTTTATGAGAAAATAAACTGTTTTGACTAGAAGTTTTTTTTTGTTTTTAACCGACTTCTAAAAAAGGAGGAGGTTCTCAATTCGGATGTTTGTATTTTTTTTTTTTTTTTATGTTTGTTCGCGCATAACTTCGTCGTTTGCCAACCGATTTCAAAAATTCTTTTTTTGTTGGAAAGGGCATACTTCCCAAATGGTCCCATAGAAATTTCATCAAAAACGGTTCAGTAGTTTGGTTTTTAAACCAAAATTACTGGTAAAAATTACAACTAAAAAGTGAAAAATAAAAACTT
Organism: Apamea anceps; assembly: GCA_951799955.1. Classification (NCBI taxonomy): domain Eukaryota; kingdom Metazoa; phylum Arthropoda; class Insecta; order Lepidoptera; family Noctuidae; genus Apamea; species Apamea anceps. Next base: position 17,302,197 of record OX637500.1, on the reverse strand, counting down.
TTTTGAAAAAAAATACAACCGACTTCCAAAAACGACACTAGAAAGTGAAAAATAACTTTAATTTCGGAAGTCGGTGGCAAACAACGAAAATGCGAACCCAACGACACCGACTTCCGAAATTAAAGTTATTTTTCACTTTCTAGTGTCGTTTTTGGAAGTCGGTTGTATTTTTTTTTTTAGTTTATAAAATTATAACGAATAAACATTTTGAAATCACTTAATTTTTTTTTTTATTTTAACCCCGTATTACAATAGCAACATGATAATGAATTATTGTTTATTAATCTATAAAAAACGAATAACAAAATAACCGATAAAGATTATTGTTGGAAAAGAAAAATAAAAGTACCAACTCGAGATTGGAACCCAGACCTATGCGTTCAATAATCCAATACGTAAGACTACCAGCTATCGGTACTTGATGTAATGAGTTCAATTTTAGCAATGGTAACGGTTCGGATAACACGGTGACGGTGACGTCACGGTTGGCGCAGTGTCTGAGCGATCGACTGCTGCGCTGCGTGTCGCGGGTTCGATTCCCGCACGGAACAAATATTTGTATTGCCTACAGGTAGTTGTTCCGGGTCTGGCTATTTGTGTATGTGAGTTTAAATGATTGTAAACGCACCCACGATACAGGAGTATCGATGGATCGATCGAGGAGTATCGATACAGTACAGTGCCTTCTGACGTCGCGACGACGCGTTCAGGGTCACCAAACAACATAAACACAATGGTCGCGCGTTGGCACTACGTTCGCATCTAGTATTGGCATCATTTAGTCACTTATCACAACAGACGTCAGTGACGCGCAGATTTTACTATAGGGCAAAAGACGAAACACAAACACGACGAATGCACGGTGCTTTATTTTAAGAAATATACTTGGGAAATATCTAATCAATATTTTGACACACGGAAAGATAACGCTCCGTTTTAGAGTATAGATTATTCCTCGTAATTGCTTTACCACCCTAATGCCGACTATCACAAAACAATAACGTCTATTTTTAACCCCCGACGCAAAAACGACGGGGTGTTATAAGTTTGACGTGTCTGTGTGTGTGTGTGTGTGTGTGTGTGTGTGTGTGTGTGTGTGTGTGTGTGTGTGTGTGTGTGTATGTCTGTCTGTGGCATCGTAGCTCCCGAACGGATGAACCGATTTTAATTTTGTTTTTTTTGTTTGAAAGGTGTATTTGTCGGGAGTGTTCTTAGCTATGTTTGATCAAAATCGGTCCAAGATGGCCGCCGCTACAAAATGGCGGATTACTTATTTTTTCACAACTCCCTCAATATGGGTATCAAATGAAAGGGCTTGACCAGTAGAATACTATACACTATAATAAATTTCAAATCCAAGATGGCCGCCACCACAAAATGGCAAATTACATTTTTTTTTTCACAACTCCCTCAATATGGGTATCAAATGAAAGGGCTTGACTAGTAGAATACTATACACTATGACAAATTTCAAATCCAAGATGGCCACCACCACAAAATGGCGAATTATAAAAAACCTGATTAAATACCAAATTAATTGAATCTTAAAACGCAAGAAAATTAAAGAAAACAAATAATAAGGAGCCCCTACAAAAAGCACGAAATAAAAAATTAAATTAAAAATTTAAAAAACCCCCGACTACGTGAAACCCTATAAAAAGAAAAAAATAACCTTGAAATTATGTGACCCTACGTAAGTACATATGAAATTTTTTGATTAAATATTGTCCTGTCGGGGGACCGCTACTATTTTAAACTTTAACAGAACGTTAGGCTAATAATTAGAGCGGTCTCCCGACGGGACAACATTTAATCAAAAAATTTCATACGTACTTACGTAGGGTCACATAATTTCAAGGTTATTTTTTTCTTTTTATAGTTCTATGTGACAAGCGCGATGACGCGTTCGGGGTCATCGAATAAAATTAACGTAATCGTTTCATTCGGCCGACGTTTGGTTAGCGATCAAACGTCGTCACGTTTGGTCGCGACTTCGTCTGAACTTGCAATGGTCGGCGTAGTCGCTTTCTAAAAGGATACCCGGGCAGACTGGAACAGCAGCAAAATTAACTAAAAGCGATAATGACTCTGCTCTTGACCTTAACCAGAGTTACCGTCCATAATTACTTTTACCCATCCAATTAGTAGTCCTTGCGCTAGGATGCGGGCGCCATTGTGATTTGAAGGGCGCGCCACTGTGTCTCGTATAGGGATGCTACAAATAGTTATGTTGCCGAAATTCAAATACCGAATATTCGGTCTCGCTCTAGGCCGTAGTGCCAATTTTTCGACGAATGTTCGGCAAAATATGTGTAGATTTCGCGAGGGACAGGCAGGTTACGACCTGTCTGACTATGCATGTGGTAGCGACGCCGCAGGTATATTTGTTTCATGTGCGAGTAGATCTTGTCACGACATACATTATGCTGTCTAAGCACATTAACCGACTGCTTTAAAAATCGAATGATGCCTTGAAGGGGATTTATGCAATATTTGTTTCAACGTAATTAATAATACTGCTGACTCAATCTTATTCGTGTAACAAAGTGCTAAAAACAATTTTTCGTAAATAATGTAGACATTATCTAGATGTTTAAGACCGTAATTATTAGTGATTAAGTAAATCATAACATAATAAATTAACTATGTCACTATTCTTAAAAGTTATGTTAAATATTGTTATGTTAAAATTATTAGTATCATTAAAAACTTAAATACTAATAAATCAGCTGGATATGACTCAATAAGAATCATGGACATCAAAATGATCATAAAATTGTGAATGCAACAGTAAAGTTAATTAATGCGAGTATTCAACAAGGCAAATATACGTCAGAATTAAAAACAAGTATATTTAGGCCCATTCATAAAAAAAAACCGGTCAAGTGCGAGTCGGACTCGCGCACCGAGGGTTCCGTACAAATTTGTAGGTATGTAACTAAACATTTACGGTTTTTTTAATTTTTATATTTGAGTTGATTGAATGAAAGGTAAATTGCAGTTTACGATGTATGACGTATTAAAAAAAACTACTTACTTGATGTAGTGAGTGCTTTCGTTTTTCCGAACCTTTTCTGTATGCTGATGACTTATTTGCGCGAGTAATAGAGTCAAAAAGAGACTGCGAACTTCTGCAGTACGATCTTAACCAAGTTATAAAATGGTGCCAGGATAATAAAATGCAACAAAATCCGAAGAAATGCTACCATGTTAAGTATACGCGGAAAATTAACTGTATCGACACAGAATACTTTATAGACCAGGACCGAGTCCAAGAAGTCGAAACAATAAAGGATCTAGGAGAACACTTTGACAAAAAGTCACTTTCGTGCCTCATATTGAAAAGATTATTAAGTCATCGAAAATGTTAGGGTTCCTGCTTTGTAACACCAAGATAATGTTATATAACAGTTTCGTACGCAGTGTTATGGAGTATTGTAGTGTTGTGTGGAGACCTCACTATGCCACTCACATGTTGCGTCTAGAAAGGGTACAGAAACATTTTGCGTGGCATTTAGCCTTTAGTGAGGGGAAATCTAAGCGCCTGCCCTCATACAGAGTCCGTCTGTGCCATTTTAGGATGCAATCGTTGTCTATGCGTAGAGATATAACCAATGCTTTGTTTCTTTACAAACTGTTGCGCAATAAGATCAACTGCCCCGGTTTATTGAAGCTTATTAGATTCCACGCGCCTTCTAGATACCCTAGGAATAAGATAACACCCCTGTGTCCGCCACTTCGAAAGTCTGTAGTTGGTGCAAATTCTCTAATACCTTGATTTTGTAGAATCCTTAATGGCCGCAGTGACTTAGTAGATGTGCACCACGATAATATAGATAAATATCAACAATCCAATGGCGATTTAATTTTAATATATATATTTTATTTTAATTTTATACCTGTTTTCAATTTTTTCAATGTATTCAATTTATTCTTTTTAATTCATTCTTTTAATTTTATATCCTCATCAACTTATGGTCAATATCTTTATTCATAATCCAATTAATAATTAATCATAATGTAATCAATTTTAATCAATTATAATTTAATCAGTAATCACATGCCAATGATTTTTTTTATATATGTTGTATACGGCATTGAATGTTATGATAATTTTTCTTTATTATTGTTTTGGAATAATTATTCATTGTATGTAGAAGTTCTAATTTCAATAATTTATAGATATGTTATGTGAAACCGTTTTCTGTGCATGTGGTGTTAACCTGTAATTAATTGTTGCACTTGTAAATGTTACTCTAGTCATTAAATCAGCAGTGCGATTCTGTAACCATATCACCGTGAAATCTCAAGTGAAGTGAGCGTGGAGTGAAGTGTCAGTGTCATTCCACCTGATACTAGGGATTGACCAAGCATACATTTACAATCATAATCGAGATTTTTATAATATTTTTATGCTAATTCTATTGCTCATTTTATATAATTTCAAAACTAGTATTTTAGTAGTCAAAACGTTCCTATTTTGTGGGGTTATAAAATAAAATAGAAAAACAGAAACTCAGTCAAGATCTCAATGTTGTATTTTTCTCTTTTTTTCTAGACTAGTCCTTATATAGCTTGAGGTGCGACCGTGCACAGCTACTAGACTGATGTAAATACGCATCGACATTGTTTGTTATTATGAGCGATTGTAGATGGAGTCTAGTAAAGACTGCAACGATGTTCAGCGCTGATAATAACCCAAATCTATTCAATTAGAAGAGATAACCGAGTGTGTCAAGTCATCGAGTGCTAACGGTGTGCCTGGCTGACGGACCAGACTGAATTCAACCCGACGACGTAGTAAGAGTGGCGTGATGTGATCACTTCACGCGATTCATGACATTTCGCTCGTGAATCAGGTGAAGTGATAAGATCACGCCGCGCTTGCGCGTTAGGCACTGCCATTTCCAAGAAGTGAACTTGTTTTTTTTTTGCTGTCATTGATGACCATGTACATATTATTATTATGTCTGTTCGTATTCGAGTTCAGTGACATAAATTAGTTCCTAATTATTTTAATGCTTTTAGACATTTTATTGTCTAAATCCACTGTCTTTTATCTGCTTAGCCTTTTCCCAACTATGTTGGGGTCGGCTTCCAGTCTAACCGGATGCAGCTGAATACCAGTATTTTACATGGAGCGACTGCCTATCTGACCTCCAGAACCCAGTTACTGGGTAAGTAATACGATACCCCTTGGTAAGACTGGGTGTGAGACTTTCGGGCTTCTGACTACCCGTAACGACTGTCAAAGATCCACGAATAACAGCCGGGACCAACGGCTTAACGTGCTTTCCGAGGCACGGAGGGGTCTCGGTATGTAAAGATGGTCACCCATCCACAGACCAACCGCGGCAAGAGTAGCTTAACCTGACCGATCGACCTATGCGGCTGTTATTATTTAGCCACGGGCCCCTCCTCTAAATCCACTGTCTTTGTACATCTAAAAAGTTAATTTTATCAGCCTACAATGCCTACATTTGGTTTTCAACAAACTGATATTACTTACTTAGGTAACCGTGTAGTTCGGAAGCGCCTCAGATTGGTCCCTAACACACGAACCTCCGTCGGCATGTGCGTTAGTTAAGACAATTGATAAAAGGCTCCTTTCATAATTAGGTGCACAAGTTTAATTTACTTACAATATTCAACTCTGTAAATGCGTTAATCGCCATTTTCATGATAGTGGTGGTTGAGGCTAAAAAACATCAAAATTGGGGATTTCGAACATCCACACCCCACTACAGGGGCAGTGAATAATACATCACATTATTTGACGAATTCATCCATTGTTCAAATTAAATAAGTAGTGGTAATGAAGTGTTTTGCAGTTTTGTTATTCAAAGTCGAAGTTTCGCGCCAATCTTGCGTGTTTACATTTTTACTTTTCACAAATATCACACACACTCATATAGATACGATTTGAAATGTGTCAAATGTAATTTAAAATGTTTTAAACAACAAGAAAGTGCCCATCTCGTAACGTCTTAAACAAACACAAGTTCAATAATACAATTTTCATTACCACTAGGTACTCAACTCAATTCGTGTTCAAAATCGCAGAGTTCGCCGACCATTATTGTTTTTTTTTTATTGTGTTGATGTGCGAAAGCGAAACGATTATTATGCCAAACGATTTTTTTTGTTTCAATCTATTCGAGGAATTAATATGACGAATTTCAGAAATCGATTCTTACAAATTGAAATAAATTATTTTAAGCATTATATACTAATCTAATAAAAGCATTACACATAGATTGTATCCCGTAAACATAATAAAACCCGTATTTTTGATGCTAGTAACCCTTATATGAACAAGTAGTTCGTGGCACTGGCAACCCTACGCCGAAGTGATGTTGCCATGGGTTACGAGCATCGCGTGAAGGGAGATTTTGTACATTCCGAACTACGCTGTAATCAATTTGTGCGTGCTCACACCTCTTCCGAATTAGCGTGTCATGTAGCGTGTGATAAGGATGTCCTGTGAATCGTAAAAGATGAAGTCTTATGAGTGAGCGCTGTCAACGGTTGTGATCTAATCGGATCTAAATCGGAAGGGAAATTATATATTGTTGAAGTGAGCGCTGTGGGCGATGATGGCCTAATTCGGAATAACCTAAATCTCCCGCCGCGCAAGCGCGTTAGGCACTGCCATTTCCAAGAAGTGAACTTGTTTTTTTTTTTTTTGCTGTCAATTGATGACCATGTACATATTATTATTATGTCTGTTCGTATTCGAGTTCAGTGACAATAATTAGTTCCTAATTATTGTAATGCTTTTAGACACTTTATGGTCTAAATTCTCCTATGTCTGTAATTTAAAATATTATAAACAACAAGAAAGTGCCTATCTCTTAGCGTCATAAACAAACACAAGTCCAATAACACGTAATATTCATTACCACTAGGTACTCAATTTACGTTAAAAATCGCAGAGTTCGCCGACTATTATTGTTTTTTTTTTTTTTTTTTATGTGTGATGCGCGAAAGCGAAACGATTATTATGCCAAGCGATTTTTTTTATTTCAATCGATTCGAGTAATTAATATGATGAATTTTAGAAATCGATTCTTACAAATTGAAATAAATACCAATCTAATCTAATAAAAGCATTGTTTATAATGGTGATTTAAGGCGGAAACACATTGTTAAAACCCCCCGACAGGACAATATTTAATCAAAAAATTTCATACGTACTTACGTAGGGTCATAATTTCAAGGTTATTTTTTTCTTTATATAGGGTTTCACGCAGTCGGAGGTTTTTAAATTTTTTATTTAATTTTTTATTTCATGCTTTTTGTAGGGACTCGTTATTATTTCTTTTCTTTTATTTTCTTGCGTTTTAAGATTCTGGTAATTTTGTATTTAGTCAGGTTTTTTTAATTCGCCATTTTGTTGTGGCGGCCATCTTGGATTTGAAATTTATTATAGTGTATAGTATTCTACTAATCAAGCCCTTTCATTTGATACCCATATTGAGGGAGTTGTAAAAAATATGTAATCCGCCATTTTGTGGCGGCGGCCATCTTGGACCGATTTTCATCAAACATAGCTGACACTCCAACACAACTGAACTGAACACTCCTGACAAATTCTCCTTTCAAACAAAAAAAAAAACAAAATCAAAATCGGTTCATCCGTTCGGGAGCTACAATGCCACAGACAGACATACACACACACACACACACACACAGAGAGAGAGAGAGAGACACGTCAAAATTATAACACGCCGTCATTTTTGTGTCGGGGGTTAAAAACGCGACGCGACGCAACGTGTCGACACCCGATATGCACCGTGCACATTACCAACACGCGACGTCACGACATACTAGCAAATTCTGAATCCAGTTAGCTAACAGCAGTGGAATCGTATGGACTTATGTACTATTAATTAATTGTTCGTCGGTCATTTCGCTAAATAAATACAAAAAATAATATTAAATTAGCATAAACTCCGTTTGACAGTTTGAAGAATAGGGAACGCATATAATTGCTCTGTGACAGTTCTCGAACGGCTTACGCGTGGCGTTGGGTGTTGTCTAGAAACATAACGCGCGCGCCGCGTCGGATGGCGTGTTTACCCCCACCATGGGCAACACACCGACCTGGCACGTCTGGATCGAGTGGCCTGTGCGCGCATGGCGTCGCGTCGGATGTTCATAGTGTGACTCTGGTCTATAGAAAACAATACATTTGATTCGACTCAACACGCATCGCGTTTCATCGGGTCGCATCACGTTTTAATAATGTGTTTCCGCCTTAAATCACCATTATAAACAATGCTTTTATTAGATTAGATTGGTATTTATTTCAATTTGTAAGAATCGATTTCTAAAATTCATCATATTAATTACTCGAATCGCTTGAAATAAAAAAAATCGTTTGGCATAATAATCGTTTCGTTTTCGCACATCATAGCAATAAAAAAAAAAAAAACAATAATGGCCGATTGGCCGGCGAACTCTGCGATTTTGGACACAAATTGAGTAGTGGTAATGAATATTACGTGTTATTGGACTTGTGTTTTTTTATGACGCTAAGAGATAGGCACTTTCTTGTTGTTTATAATATTTTAAATTACATTTGACACATGTTAAATCGTATCTATATGAGTGTGTGTGATATTTGTGAAAAGTAAAAAATGTAAACACGCTCGATTGGCGCGAAACTTCGACTTTGAATATCAAAACACTTCATTACCACTACTTATTTAATTTGAACAATGGATGAATTCGTCAAATAATTATATGATGTATTATTCACTGCCCCTGTAGTGGGGTGTGGATGTTCGAAATCCCCAATTTTGATGTTTTTTAGCCTCAACCACCACTGTCATCAAAATGGCGATTATCGCATTTACAGAGTTGAATATTGTCATGTAAATTAATAAACTTGTGCACTTAGTTATGAAAGATTTATAATGGCGTTAACATATGAGCTTTTTATCAACTGTCTAACTAACGCACATGCCCGCGGAGGTTCGTGTGTTAGGGTCCAATCGAAGGCGCTTCCGAATCCGAACTATACGGATAAGTAATATCCGTTTGTTGAAAACCAAATGTAGGTTGATAAATTAACTTTTTAAATGTACAAAGACAGTTTATTTAGACAGTAAAATGTCTAAAAGCATTAAAATAATTAGGAACTAATTATTGTCACTGAACTCGAATACGAACAGACATAATAATAATATGTACATGGTCATCAACTGACAGCAAAAACAAAAACAAGTTCACTTCTTGGAAATGGCAGTGCCTAACGCGCTTGCGCGGCGGGAGATTTAGGTTATTCCGAATTAGGCCATCATCGCCCACAGCCCTCACTCCAACAATATATAATTTCCCTTCCGATTTAGATCCGATTAGATCACAACCGTTGACAGCGCTCACTCATAAGACTTCATCTTTTTCGATTCACGGGACATCCTTATCACACGCTACATGACACGCTAATTCGGAAGAGGTGTGAGCACGCACAAATCGATTACAGCGTAGTTCAGAATGTACAAAATCTCCCTTCACGCGATGCTCGTAACCCATGGCAACATCACTTCGGCGTAGGGTTGCCAGTGCCACGAACTACTTGTTCATATAAGGGTTACTAGCATCAAAAATACGGGTTTTATTATGTTTACGGGATACAATCTATGTGTAATGCTTTTAATAGATTAGTATATAATGCTTAAAATAAGTTTATTTCAATTTGTAAGAATCGATTTCTGAAATTCGTCATATTAATTCCTCGAATCGATTGAAATAAAAAAAATCGTTTGGCATAATAATCGTTTCGCTTTCGCACATCAACACAATAAAAAAAAAAAAAAAACAATAATGGTCGGCGACTCGGCGTCCGGCGAACTCTGCGATTTTGAACACGAATTGAGTATCTAGTGGTAATGAATATTGCGTATTATTGAACTTGTGTTTGTTTAAGACGTTACGAGATGGGCACTTTCTTGTTGTTTAAAACATTTTAAATTACATTTGACACATTTTAAATCGTATCTTTAGATGAGTGTGTGTGATATTTGTGAAAAGTTAAAATGTAAACACGCAAGATTGGCGCGAAACTTCGACTTTGAATATCAAAACTGCAAAACACTTCATTACCACTACTTATTTAATTTGAACAATGGATGAATTCGTCAAATAATTAAGTGATGTATTATTCACTGCCCCTGTAGTGGGGTGTGGATGTTCGAAATCCCCAATTTTGATGTTTTTTAGCCTCAACCACCACTCATGAAAATGGCGATTATCGCATTTACAGAGTTGATTAATGTAAGTAAATTAAACTTGTGCGCCTAATTATGAAAGGAGCCTTTTATCAATAAAATTGTCTTAACTAACGCACATGCCGACGGAGGTTCGTGTGTTAGGGACCAATCGGAGGCGCTTCCGAATTAAACGGTTATGTAAGTAATATCAGTTTGTTGAAAGCCAAATGTAGGCATTGTAGGCTGATAAAATTAACTTTTTAGATGTACAAAGACAGTGGATTTAGAGGAGGGGCCCGTGGCTAAATAATAACAGCCGCATAGGTCGATCGGTCAGGTTAAGCTACGCTTGCCGCGGTTGGTCTGTGGATGGGTGACCATCTTTACATACCGAGACCTCTCCGTGCCTCGGAAAGCACGTTAAGCCGTTGGTCCCGGCTGTTATTCGTGGATCTTTGACAGTCGTTACGGGTAGTCAGAAGCCCGAAAATCTGACACTGGTTGTCAGACTTTCGGGCTCTTCTTACCAAGGGGTATCGTATTACCCAGTAACTGGGTTCTGGAGGTGAAATAGGCAGTCGCTCCATTTAAAATACTGGTATTCAGCTGCATCCGGTTAGACTGGAAGCCGACCCCAACATAGTTGGGAAAAGGCTAGGCAGATAAAAGACAGTGGATTTAGACAATAAAATGTCTAAAAGCATTAAAATAATTAGGAACTAATTATTGTCACTGAACTCGAATACGAACAGACATAATAATAATATGTACATGGTCATCAATGACAGCAAAAAAAAAAACAAGTTCACTTCTTGGAAATGGCAGTGCCTAACGCGCAAGCGCGGCGTGATCTTATCACTTCACCCGATTCACGAGCGAAATGTAATGAATCGCGTGAAGTGATCACGCCACTCTTACTACGTCGTCGGGTTGAATTCAGTCTATGGTCCGTCAGCCAGGTACACCGTTAGCACTCGATGACTTGACACACTCGGTTATCTCTTCTAATTGAATAGATTTGGGTTATTATCAGCGCTGAACATCGTTGCAGTCTTTACTAGACTCCATCTACAATCGCTCATAATAACAAACAATGTCGATGCGTATTTACATCAGTCTAGTAGCTGTGCACGGTCGCACCTCAAGCTATATAAGGACTAGTCTAGAAAAAAGAGAAAAATACAACATTGAGATCTTGACTGAGTTTCTGTTTTTCTATTTTATTTTATAACCCCACAAAATAGGAATGTTTTGACAACTAAAATACTAGCTTTGAAATTATATAAAATGAGCAATAGAATTACTTAGCATAAAAATATTATTAAAATCTCGATTATGATCACAGAACAGATAAAACCTCTTTTATCTGTTCTGTGATTATGATTGTAAATGTTTGCTTGGTCAATCCCTAGCGTCAGTGGGAAGACACTGACAGCTCACTCCACGCAAGATTTCACGGTGAGATTTACACAGAATCGACCGGCAGAAATGTATATAGTGTAAACAATTGTTGGTTAACCTAAATAAATAAATAAATATATTTTTTTTTAGTTTTATTATTCTCTTATTTTAGAAGTTACAGGGAGGACACATTTTGTCTCTCGCGCAAATAATTCAGTTTAGAAAAAAATTATATTAGAAACTTCAATATCATTTTTGAAGACCTATCCATAGATACCCCACGCGTATGGGTTTGATGGAAAAAAAATTTGAGTTTCAGTTCTAAGTATGGAGAACCCCCAAAACTTATTGTTGGTTTTTCTATTTTTGTGTAAAAATCTTAATGCGGTTCACAGAATACATCTACTCACCAAGTTTCAACAGTATAGTTCTTATAGTTTTGGAAAAATGTGGCTGTGACATACGGACGTACGGACAGACAGACAGACATGACGAATCCATAAGGGTTCCGTTTTTTGCCATTTGGCTACGGAACCCTAAAAAGGTAAATTCAATGACTTGGCGAATTACAGGCCCATAACGATATTGCCTGCCATAAATAAAATCGTTGAAAAATTTATATGCGACCAAATACACACTTTTTATCGGGACAATGACATAATTTTATAATAATAATTATTATTTATTTAATCTCAAAAAACTTTACATTCTGGTTTCGAGTAACACTGGACCCCACACTAGGATACCCTGTGTCGTGAGGTCCAGGCTCTTTCATCACAAGGTTTGTATTAGCTGTAGTTTATTCAGATCAACAGATACGTACATAGGTAATAGGTAAATTAAAATTAACGGAAATAGTTGTGTGCATGATAAGGAAAAAATGAAAGGGGTGTTTGTGTGTTTTGATTCAGCCAATAGTGATTATAGGTACTTTCAGTGTTCAAATAATCCAAATTTAGCAGCCAATTAGTTACAATTTTCTTACAAACATGTCTAGTCAAGTTTAAGATATTCACTTCTATATTTATTTTTGGGTATAGGTGAGGGCCCTTGAAAGCAAATGCTTTTTTGCCAAAAACTCAGCTTGCAGGTTTGTCTTTTCCATTTGCATCTTCTTTGTGAACGCTTGTCATCAAGAATAGCATGGTGCGCAGTTTTGTGAAATTTAAGGATAACAGCCAGTATGTATAGTTTGCGCACCGTTAGAACTCTAGACTCTTGGTAAAGTAAATGCCGCTCTGCAGTAATAAGATGACTTTTACTTGCTGATCCCCAGATCAAGACACAGTATCCTAGGATTATTATTTCCTAAATCCTCTTATAATTTGGTTGGGATTGGAAGAGTTTTTCGAAAAGATCTCTCAATCCACACGTACATCAGTTGGTTAGTTCTAGTGCCGCTACTATGTGGAATAGATCAACCAGATGTCACGTAAGTTAATTAATTTGATATTATACCTTAATAATTATTGCTTATTATGAAAATGTTGTTGTGTAAGTCATATTATGGCCAATATTCCTAGCCATTGTTATTATGTTGCTATTATTTTGAATTCTCTGGGACCATTGTCCAAGTGACAGAATAAATTGTTTTTAAAGATAATAATAATTTATGACAACGTAAGAAATGTATTGATAAAATACTTTAATACTGTTTCCATGGAGTTTCTTGTTCTTCTTCTCCATGATGACCTAGTTTTGCAAACGGACGACTAGTTTTCTGATTAATTACTGACAAGCCTAAATTTAAATAAATGTTTAGCCTTGTCTGTCTGTGCTTTATTTCATAAAACCCTTTTCCTACAAACCATATTCAATAATAATAATAAATAAATAATAATAAATAATATCCTTGGACATTTCACACAGCGCCATCTAGTCCCAAGCTAAGCAACCTAATGCTTGTGTTATGGTAACAAGATGGCTGATAAACTACTTATATACATTTTTTTTTTTTTGTAAATACATACATATTATAGATAGAAAAACACCCAGACTCGGAACAAATACATGTAGGTCATACAAATATTTGTTCCGTGCGGGAATCGAACCCGCGACACGCAGCGCAGCAGTCAATCGCTTAACCACTGCGCCAACCGTGCCGTCGATACACAGTAAATTCATTCAATAATAACTTCATACACAGTAAATAACTAACTAGTAACCATTCTGATATTCAAAGCTTGTTATTTTGGCAATATATAGGTACATATACTTCTAGTATATACTAAAAAAATCTAACACGCTCGTAGGCTGTGCACACACCAGCCCAGCGGCGTGCGGGCGGCACAGGGCTCATGCTGACCACCGACTATCACTTCCAACAGTAAGATTAGGTGAAGATTATCTTGCCCTATTAATATTTCAGGCTTAAACTGACCAAAACATAAATAATTTTTCAGTCTTTGTAGATGCGTAAACTTATCACAATTAACTAAGTTCGTACTTTGCCTCGGTAAATCTAGTTCTTTTACACTGCGCGCGCTAAACGTAAACATTGTTTCATCCTGGTTTGACAACCCTGTATCAATCACATGCGTGTTGCACACTAACTCAGTATTATCCCACGCACCGCGCACATACATGCACTCCCGTCGTCCGCGCAAACCGGCCCGCGCGGTCAACCCCGCGCTTATCGATGACACAGTCGATCCGTCGTCGAGCAGAGCTGTCGCGTTAATTATGCCATTAAACTAAATTATATATTAATTGGATTAATAATTGATAACCGATTCAACTGGAGTTACCAGGTGGAATCGGTTTGCGGCAGGTTGCGTGCGATACTTACCAAATTCTCCATATAAAGCGCAATATACCGTACAGAACCCGCCTTCAAATGTACACAGCTCTTGCTGAATCGATAATAACCTATGGACTCACCAGTTATGGTCGCACGTTTAAAACTCACCTAAATAAAATACATAATTTGCAAACACATTTGTTGAAACTTGTAGTACCAAACTATGTCAAAAATAAATACCTAGACAATTACAGAGGGTTATTTAAACACTGCAAAGTATTACCTGTTCTAGCGCGTGCCGAGTATATGTTCCTCATACGAGTAGAACATTTTGATAACAGTGATATTCAAATTCCAGTGACATAAAACACAACAACAAGCCAAATCAAAATGATTTCAAGTGCCACGCAAAAATAACTTTTATGGCAGGCGTACCGCTTCCTTCACAATACCCAATTTACTAAACCAAATACCTGTAGACATTAGAGAGTCAAATAGTCAATGAATACTCATCATCATCATCTGCCTAGCCTTTTTCCAACTATGTTGGGGTCGGCTTCCAGTCTAACCGGATGCAGCTGAATACCAGTAAAAAAAATAAAAATAATAAAAACGAAAATAATAATAATAATAGTCAATGAATACCTACTAAAAAAATAAATCGTAAGCTGAAAGAACATTACATCAATTCGAATATAACTTAGCTGTTAATAGCGCGTTGATCAAATCTCAGGCCATGGCATGCTAAGACAGACCCCAGAGGTCTAATTGTGTGCTTTGTTTAAGTTAAGGGACTTGTAATTTTTTTATATAAAATAAATAAATAATGAAATCAGTTGTCGAAATAGTAATTTTAAGAACTCGTGTCGCCTGTTATACAGGTTTATCCTAGTACAGGCATCATGCTTTGCAATACCTATATTATTTCTAAGATTTATACTGTACCACTTTGTGTACTGTACCAATTTGTACTTTTGAATAAATATTCACTATTATTTTAAAACTGTTCGCCTAGATCGGACGGCCCATCCTACCACTACCCACAAGGGGTGGTCAGAAAACGCTAAATAGTATTCAAGCCTGACAGAAGTCGGTAAGATTTATCTATAGTCTTCCGGCATTAGTTTATATTTAGAGGCTAGTTTTAGAATCAGGTATAGTTTATAAGGAAAAATGCAATCGTTTGCTATCAGCAAATGCTGAAAAATATGTTTTCATTAATCACAACTTACACCTTTTTTAACACGCTTTTTAAGAGGAAAGTGTAAAACATTGTGATTAAAATAAATATATTTTTGTTTTTATTTCATAATTTGGTTTTCGCCCGAATATTGCGTAACATTAAAACAACCGAAAACCGTGGAGTATACTTAATTGCATGCCTTTGTAAACCGATTCTATGTCTATTTAGGACCCGATTTATATAATAAGCTCAATAGAGTACTTAATATTTATAGTGCCAGTCACAAACATTGTAGTCTGAAGATACGCGAATATTTGGGTAAACTTGATTACACAGACACAGAAAGACTTCTAGAAAGAAGTACTTCAATAATGATGTAGTTATTAAATTGGTAATTTTTAATTGTATTTAGTACCTATTAGAAGTAGGATATCATTCTAACTATGTATGGACAAATAATCAGCTGATCGCTTAGTATGGGGATGGCCTGAAACACAGGTTTTTATTAGCCTAGCTCAGGCAGGTCGCCACAAGTTATAATATCAGTACCAACGCACCTTTCAAAGGTAATTAAAAACGTATAATTAAACTAGCTTAATATTAGTATTTAAGCCAATCTGTTAAGAACTTGGTACTACAAAGTATTTATAAGTTTGTAAATGTATTACTTTGTAAAAGGACCTAAATAAATATTATTTATTTTATTTATTAATTCACCTGGGTTAATTCACCTGGGTTAATTCACCTAGGTGCATTAACCATAATTTTTGTAAATATTATTCACCCAGCACTAAGTATACTAAAAGTAAACTTTATTCGCCTAATTCACGTGGGTGCATTAAGTATACTGAAAGTAAACTTTATTCACTTATTTATGTGGTATAAACTTTTTCAAACAAAGGGACGCTGGCCACTTTAATAAGGCTCATGATTATAGACATTATTAAAATAGGTACCCTATATGACAGGATATTTTTTATTCTTGCGTATTTTCCCTATTGTTGCTTTTTATTTACAAATAAAATTGCAAGCAACTGAACTCAACCAACTTCATAAGGTCGGAGCTTAAACGCGTATACAAAGGCCGAGGGGCGGTGTTATTGTATGATGGTCGGCAATATTTTAGAAAGAAAATCTACAAATCTGGTGCGAATTGGTGGAGATGCTGTAATAAAAAAATGCGCTGGCTCTATCACAATAAACGTAAGTTTAAACAGTCGTTTGCATTTCTAGATCATGTTCATGAAGAGCCATATTTTGAACAAATTAAAGTTGGATTATATAAAACAAAGAATCACGCACTCTAAGTTCCCAAGGTTGCATATCATGAAGATGTAGCAGGCATTATAATACCACCTATATTTGAAGATTTCCTTCTTGGCGATTACAATGCAGACAATATGATTCTCATATTGTTCGCATCACGGGAAGTCATTTTTTTGGAGATGGAACATTCATATTTTGTGTTTCTCCCTTTTGCCAAATACGAAGTGACGCATCTTAGTTTGCATTTGTCCATGGTCATGGGGCCCCAGATTGAGTCCAGAGTCTGGTGATAAAGCAGGAAGGAGGTCGTAGGTACTCCGTGACTATTCTTGTTTCGAAGAACTGATTTTTCAATCGACAGATAATTTTTATTCATGGAATAAAATTGACGTCTGACCGATTTTGTATGGAAAAACTCAAAAAATCAAAATCATTCCTCGGATAAAATGAATCCCTTACACCCGGTTTCTGATTTGAGAAAAGTAGAAAATCTCAACTGATTATTCTCAAATACGTAAGTATGCGCTTAAGTTTTTTGCGTTTCACAAGTTGAAATGGAGTTTTGTCAAACCTTAATCAACTGATCATTTACCTAAATATTCCTGATCTTAATCGATTACTTTCATTCACTGTGATATTTACGGTTCTGTAGCCAAATGGCAAACGGAACCCTTATTTAAATTTCGTCATGTATCTATTTGTCGGTCCGATGATAACACACTTTTTAACTTAGAGACTATTGGCACTATCCATGAAAAGTGGAAAAAAGGTGTGTTTTGTACACTGCTTAACAATGGTGTAGTGAAATTTATGAAAGGATTATATTTTACAACTCGTACTTCCGTAGACGATTCTAGGCGGTTTTTTTTTTATAACCATACCTTTTTTCTAAAAGGGGTTTAAATTATACAAATATATACTCACAAAAATATATATACATATATCTATAACAAACTTAGCCTAAATCAAACTCTTAAATAGAACAGACAGTCAATGATATCATGATGGTGGAGCCAAGTTGACGTCACTCGTAGTCTTTGCATCGTATATGTTCATTAATGATGCATCCGAAGGCCTAGATGAAAGTCTTACCGTGCTCTCGAGAATTAACTTTTGATGGCTACATTCAATGCATTCCTGAAAAGCGAAATCATTTTTAACCGACGAAAAAAAACGAGTAGTTCCTCAAGTCGACGCGTATATATATTTTTTTTATACCTAGAGAGACAACGACCAATCTTTCAAACTTATAAAGTCGGGGGTTAATAACTACAAAATATCATCAATATTAGACTCCGCCAATTTATTGTTTAAGCCAAGAGCCCCGACAAAAACCTAAAAAGGCTATACAAGGCAGTTTCGTCAAAGGGTTTATGCCAGAAGTGGCCTGTGTTCATTATTGTGGTCTTTCCGTATTGGAACTATTATCCATACTAATATTATACATTCGAAAGTAACCCTGTCTGACTGTTACCTTTTCACGCCAGAATCACTAAACCGATCGTTATGAAAATTGACACACACAACAAGACACTCACGATAAATAAAGTAAAAAAAAAAAATTCAAATAAATAAATAAAAATTAAAATAAATAAATAAAAAACAAAAGGTCATTTTTTTAGCCTACATTGTGTATCACTGTTGGGCAATGGCCTCTCCTTGTTTATTCTAAACCTCCTTGTCTTGTGCGATCTCTGGCTATGTTGCCCCTGCAAATGTTACAACATCGTCGCACCACCTTCGCCGTGGTCTAACCTCGACGGCGATCGGCAGGATCTTCTATCGTATCAAAAATTTTATTCAGAGAAGTGGATACGCTGACTCACTCTTGTAGAGTGCGTGAGTAGGGACCTAAGCAATGCCTTCAGAAACTTGTTCAGGGTGCTTAGGGAGTGAACATACTAAAAGTCCTGACGCCTAGGTGAGCCGGAGCCCAAAGTTCCCACTTTTTCATTTTTCGCTTACATCTTTTTTTTTTTTGTGGATGGGGAATCATCAAACGACTCCTCCCGCTCTGGGTGGAGCAGAAGGGAGTGTCAGACTCTTACTGACTAAAACCCACCCGTGTTCCTTCCTTAGCCCTTTATGTTCCAGGGCAGCGGTAACCCTTTCGGACGATCCCGCTACCCTTCGCTTACATCTTAAACCCGGTGCATCGAAGGGGAAAGTGTTATAAAACCAAATAAATGCTCATAAAAGTACTACAACTCTTATTCTATACACTTTTCCGAATTTCCAACCGTTTTTGAGCTACACGCTCCGGAAAGGTGCCACACGCACAGTCCACCCCCTTTAGGTTCATTCGTTGAATGAACTAGTAGGCAGAAACTACAGAACGCCATCGACTACATTTTTTTTAGTTTTCTTGGAAATATTGCAACTTATAAAATGTTATCATTGCAAAAGAAATCAATATACAGTGTTAGGAGTAACGACGATAATACTGTAAGACAGTGCAGTGGGTAGGTACTCATGAAATGGATAACTTTTACAGCGGGAGTAACAGTTGTCCATTTCATGAGTACCCACTGCACTGTCTTATAGTACGCAAAAATAAACCATAAACAGCTGTTCCCTACATTTTGATCGCGTAGGTAGACTTACACTTTGTAAAGACGCCAGCACATCAAGCTACTACAATCTGTCAAATTTCTTTAATAGATTTTCAACTTTATCACTAGTTTTAAGGTTCAAGATTGATTGGGAAAATTTGACAGTTTCGGGTAGGTTGACCTGCTGGCGTCTGTACACCATAATTTTGTTTTTAAATTTTCTAGTTTAGTAAATAGGTAGGTACCTACTTACATCAATAATCAAACATTTATGTTTGCATTTTCTTAGCCGTGTAAATTCACTGAAATACAATCTTCGTTTTCGATCTTCGACCTCTGGAGGACCATAATTTCTATGTGATCTAAACACACCGGCTAAATTCTAGAAAGAGAAGACAATGTTATTAATAAGTCTTTAAACACGAACTTTTGTACAGAGATACGGCCATTAGTCGACAGGTTCGACGAACAAAAAAAAAGCGTCTCCATAGCCTGGAACAACGCTTAAAAGCACAGGGTGAAAAACAAATGTACATCTATTTGCGGCTTTCTCAGCTCATATACAGAACGCTATCGCCAGGGTTTTCCGCCAGCCTGACACTGACTGACGAATCCGTAGAATCTGGATTCGTCGAACCTGGGCAGAACGCCTTGCATTGAATGCTATGAGTAAAATAACGAAATATGTATTATTGGAACTAACTCAAATATATACTAAAGTAGGTAGGTAGGTTTTGCTATATATCAAGGAAAGGGCTTTGAAGGTCCGTGGCATACCAACCTGTCCGCCATTTTGCTTACATCGTGTTGCGATGTTTGAAATAATCACTCTGAAAGTCTAAATTAATCACATCTATGCAAGAAGATGTAAGCAATTTTAAAAAAATATAGATGTCATGTGATCAACTTCGAACGTTAATATCTCAGAAACGTAATAATATAGGGTTTGTTTTATTATGTTTTCTGTTTACATTGATGTTAGGCATCGATTTGTATAGGGTTCAAGGGTGGCCGCCATTTTCAAAAGTGCGCGACAGTATGTAGTAGGTATCTCAGGCTCCATATAAAAATCATCAAACTGTTTTTTACTTTTTTTCATTTGTAGGTCAGTGTCATGTTGATTAAAATATTATTTGCGACTGTAACAAATATGACTACAGAATTATCTATACCTAACCTACATATAATAAAATCGTAGGAAAGTCAAAACTGTACATTGAATATTTTTTAAAAAGAATACTTGGGGCGTGATCTACAATCGATATCGAAGCCAAAAATATAGTTTTTAGAATTTTTGTCTGTTTGTCTGTATGTATGTCCGGGGTAAACTCAAAAAGTACTGCATGGATTTACTTCAAATTTTGCATGAATATTACTAAGAGGTCGGATCAACATACAGGCTACATATTATCACGCTATCACCTACGGGGGAGGAGCTGTGAATCTTTATTTTTCTTACGCATTCTGTGACAGCGTGTAATCTAACGACGCATATTTAAATGTTGTTTTTGAGTAAAGCATGCTATTGCCAAGCTTTACACTATAAAAACTACGCCATTTAAGTAACTTGGGCAAAGAAACATAGTTTAATGAATGTTAGTAGTATAAATACAACTTCAAAGCAGCGCCATCAATGAGATTTCATAAAAATCAAATCAAGTTACATGTTAACACTTTTTGGAAATTAATTTAAATTTGATCGTGTTGGCGAGGTTAGTAGTTATTCTTAAAATTCATAGATGGCAATGTGCATTTTCTTCATAAAAGTTGCATCGTATAGTTCATTTTGACAAATTCAAGTTCCAACAAAACCCTCAAAATCTTGAGCAGACTTGAGGAAGACAATTTAAAAAAATGCGGTGTTAAGTAGTTCATTGATGATGATCATTTCTTCATCAATTTCATGTTGTTAGTGCAAAATAAACATTGACTATTAATACTTTTGTTCGCGTAGGGCAAAACCAGGGTTTTTCTTGGATGCTCCTGGTGGAACAGAAAAAACATTTGTTACCACTGGCATACTTGCAGAGGTCAGAATGCAAGGCCACACTGCTTCCGGGTGGATAGACAGCACATGCCATGTTTAAAATTCCCATTGATTTAGAGAGCGCCGAAACGCCTGTTTGTGGTGTGTCACGTAACAGCGATAAGGGACACGTGCTCAAAGATTGCTCTCTGATCGAGTGGGATGAGTGTACGATGGCCAATAGGAAGGCAGTTGAGGCCGTGGACAGAACCCTGCAGGACACTCGCAAGAACGAACATTTGATGGGTGGTGTCACAGTTCTGTTCTGTGGCGTTTTCCGGCAAACGCTTACCTTGTTGACGCGGGGATCGAGAGCTGACGAGGTGAATACTTCGTTAAAACGATCTTCGTTGTGGTCACGAGTTCGTACGCTGCGCTTGACCATTAATATGAGAGCTCGGCTCGGTGGCAATGCACGTGCTCGAGAATTCTCCGATGTCTTTCTAAGTCTTGGCGAAGGCACTCTACCAGAAGAGAGAGATGGACAGGCGGTGCTTCCAGAGTCTCTCGGTAGAGTGGTATCCAGCTAAGAAGAACTCATTCGCTGTGTGTACGGGGACATCAGTCGTATACCGCACCAGCAGAATTCTTGGGGGTGTGAGCCATTCTCAGCCATTTTGACGCCCAAATATGATCACGCTGCAGCAATTAACGAATGCATTCTCTCGGAAATTGAGGGGAATGAAGTGGTCTACACCTCGATAAACACTGTTGTCGAGCAAGATGACGCCACACATTATCCCGTGGAATTTCTGAACTCCCTGTCAGCAAGTGGACTTCCAGCGCATACCATCAAGCTGAAGGTCGGTGTCCCGATTATGCTTCTTCGGAACCTATCTCCTCCGAAGTTGTGTAACGGGACCCGCCTTAAAGTCATCTCGCTCCACAGACACACTATTGAGGCGGAAATTCTTACGGGTTGTGGCGTCGGCGAGGCAGTATTTATACCACGCATTTCCCTCATACCTCATAACTTCCCGTTCCAGTTCAAGCGCGTACAGTTCCCCGTGTGTGTTTGCTTCGCGATGACCGTCAATAAGTCGCAGAGGCAGACACTGAAGGCAGCGGGTGTCGACCTCAGGGCGAGTTGCTTCTCACACTGGCAACTGTACGTCGCTTGCTCCCGCGTCACCAGTCCTGACTCTCTTTACATTTTGGCTCCTGGCAGCATAACTACCAACGTAGTTTATAGGGAAGTGTTGTAAGGTATGATACCTTTGTACGTATTTGTACTCTTTTGTGCCCTGGAATGTATTCCTGCATTATTTTCTCTATTTCCTTCAGTCACATCGTGACTGAACGCAGCAGGATTCCCATATAACTCTCTTCACTTGCTTTGCTTGAAAAAAAAACTTATATTTTAATGCTATTTTAAAAGTTGTTTACATAAAATGCTATAGCGACACTGGCATCTTAGGTATTTTTGGTGCTGTAGAGCCGTCACGCAGACGACGTCGCGGGCAGCAGCTAGTAATCATTAAAATCATCAATACAACCCTCCTAAGTTCATATAATCCTATTGAATGACTATTTTGAAACATTAATCAATAGAGTTATATGAACTTAGAGGGTTGTATTGATGACTTTAATGATTATAATTCTGCAAATACATATACGCCCGCAAATCATATCTTGTTCAACATACAACCTGACAATGACCCGCAAATTGCAAAAAAACGTAAGAAAATTTGAATTCCGCGGGCTACCTAGCGCATCCGCCTTAAATATGCATCAGATGGTGTTTTATTAACCTAAAACATGAAAGTTACTTACATTACTCATTAAAAAACCAGCTATCGAATTTATGTTCATTGAAGTTACAATTAAAAACGTCAAAGATGCCCAACCCACAGCTAACCACTTCATTAACGAATGCTCCGATTGTGCTAACAAATATGCTCCACGTACTCCGAAAAACTGGAAATATATCGAAGAGTTGGATGAAATCATATTTTTAAGTGACTCGGGTTTGCGATACGAGCTCGAATCGAAAGGTAGGTGCGCGCTGTGCAGGAATTTACATCAGAAGCGGGTTCTGTGAGTGTTATGACCAAACGGTTACAACGACAAAAATTTTACGGTCAGGATTTTGAACGTCATCCGTTCTATCAATACCATAGTGAGATCAAACCAAACATTAACACATCCTTTAAGAAACGTCTCAACAAAAATTGTATGGTGATTCAAGCTAACAATAACTGTATCAATGTACGTCCTTTGGTGAAAAAATCTACGACTATAATATTAGTAGAGTCCAATTAGCTTAAAAAACTGGAACGAAGTTTATACTGGACGTATTTTCATTAGACTTTTGTGTTAAGTTCTTTGAGGTTAACAAAAAAAGTCTCATGAGGTGAAAAAGGGAAAAAAATAAGCGCGTTTTTGAGTGACTTACAATTCGACGAATTTTTCTCGTTTGTGGTAGACATTTTAACCAAACCCCAAATATTTTAGCCCATTGTCATTTGAAAAAAAAGAAACAATCGCAATTCTTAGAAAATGATCGACGGACATACTCGTACATGCCAAACAGAATGTGAATGGATACACACAGGTCACACTATTATGCCATAACATCATTTCGTCGAATTTCAAGTAAGTCAAGTTTAATAAAAGCTAGGCGGTCTAATTGCACTTGATTATACGTTGCCGGTGTAAACTCGCACTAGTTTTGATTTCAAGGGGGATATTAACAGAAATCTTTCGGTTAATTAATACATTGGGATAAAGCCAGGAGTATGATGATGGTTAGCCTCAGGTTACCGTGCGAGTTTACAATCAACGGACAACTAGGAGATGAACTCAGAAACTACCAGACGGCCAGAGTAATGAAAAAATAATATCTTTTTTTTATTTAGTTTGATACTGGAAATGTAGATTTGATTTTGTGATCAATTGCAGGGCAATAGTGGTAAGATGGTATGAACTAACACACTAACTAAGAATCGATTCGTAAAGACTACATATTGATCTACTGAATCAAAACTTCTCATCTTCGTCCCACTGTAATGGGACCATGAAGGCAGCTACTGTTAACTATCTTTCAAACCTTCCAACTCCAAACCATCCCCCATTTATTTTCAGTCAATTCTCTAATTGTGATGTTAAGAAGAGCATAGTTTCAATCACGTCTAACGCAGTCGGTAGTGATTGTGTAAGTCGGAAAATGATACTCCCTGTCCTCGACGAAATCTTTCTTATCGTATGCTACATATATCCTGAACTACTCTATATCCTATGGTGCCTTTCCATCGATGTGGAAAGAAGCCAAAGTCATTCCTTTACCCAAAAAATCCAATCCTACTTCCTTTTCAGAATACCGTCCCATCTCCATCTTGCCTTTCCTCTCCGTCCTAGAACGCCTTGTCCACAATTAGCTTAGTACTTTTCTTTGTAATCATAGTCTGCTGAATCCTTTTCAATCCGGTTTTCGTCCTGGTCACAGTACCACTACAGTACACTATAGTTAACGTCACTGATGACATACGGTTAGGCATGTAGGAAGGAAATCTGACAGTTCTTTGCTTACTAGATTTTAGCAATGCATTCAATACTGTCGATTTCGATATCCTGCTTGGCATGCTTCGCTCGCTTAACATATTGACTGGTTTCGTAGTTACCTGTATGGCCGCCGGCAACGTATATGCATAGAAGAGTCTTGCTCTTCGTGGTATACTTCTGCCGGTGTACCTCAGGGGCTGCAGTCTTGACATTCATAGCGATCGCTTTACGACAGAATTCGGTCACAAAGTCCCGGATTGACAGGTGAAATGTATGGAGTGACAGGACTTTGCGGCCGAATTCGGTCGTAAAGCGATCGCTATGAATGTCGAAACTGCTGGGGCAGGGTAGCGCTTATCTCCATAACTTTTCGTAATATTTATAAACTCCATTACGAAAAGAAACTTCTTTGTTCCTACCACCTTTATGCAGACGATAAGTAAATTTATAAACAAGCTGGCGACTCGCATTTGGCTGATGCTGTTCACATTATCAACAAGGATTTGGTTTCAATCTGTGAATGGAGTGAGGCGCATGGGTTGCAGGTTAACCCATCGAAGACTCAACTCATTGTTGTTGGCAGCTCAAAGATGATCCCCAAGATAAACTGGTCGCAGCTTCCCCAGGTTCAATTGAACGGAACTGCTATTCCATTCAGCGAAAAGGTACCCCAAAACCTTCGGTTTCTCCAAAGAGGTCACCGAAACGCAGCCAGGCTACGGACGCTAGTAGATCTATATCGGGCCCATGTAGGGCCCGACAGAAGCGCCCGTGAAGCTCCTTACTCTGCCATAGCTCCATGCGATCATTAGTGTCAAGCACTACTGGCTTGCGCCAGTTCTCTTTCCTCAAGAAGAGCGGTGTGAGGCCCTTGTCCACCGCGACTACATCTCGATGCATCCCCACGTCGGTTTCTAGGAAATATTCCCTGAGACTGCATATCTCGCAATTGTGGAGGTTCTTAGCGTTTAAAAAGCCTCGACCTCCACACTTTCGCGGGATATATGCATTCGATTTGCAGTTAGCAGCGTACGGACTCTAATCCAGGGCATCGAGTTCGGTCTGAGTCCACTTGAGTATGCCTAAAGAGTACACCAAAACCGACATGACCCAACCGTTGAAGGGCGCCTTCAACGGTTGGGTCATGTCGGTTTAAAAAGCCTCGATGACGATTGACGCTTCTGTCAGAGCAATGTCATATTAGTCATATAAAACAAAAAAAAAAAAAACAAATTCAATTTCACAATTTCAATCCCTTTTTCGCAATACATTGCACTGTACTGATTTTTGGAATGTAGACAAACAAGAAGCAGAAACGTACGAAATTCTTTTTAAATTGCTAAAAAGTCAAATACATGAAATGGACCCAAAATCATTTTCTGATTATGAAAAAAGTGCCGAGCCGTCCAAAGAGTTTTCAGGATACTAAAACACGAGGACGTTTCTTCCACTTCAGTTGCCCGTGCTGGAGAAAACAGACCTCCAGAAATCACTTGCCAACCGTGCTATTTCTCTAGCTTATCTCTCCCCATGATTATGTGATGGATGAATGTGGACACACATACTAAAACGTGATCTATATCAAAAAGTACATTGAATCGACATAGCTTCAACAAAACGTTATTATGCTGTTGGCTAATAAAGCAATAATAATAATAAATAAATGGTAAGGTAAGGTAGGTGGTAATGATACTCGTAATTAATAATAATAAAAGGTAAGGCAAGCTCAATAAAAAAAAAAATGCCAAACCGATTGTTGCAGCTCTATTAAGGGTGCTGCAAAAAGATGCTGACTATGTACTATAGTCGCTTGTAAGAAAAAAACATTCTAAAAAAACAACAGACTTAAAAAAAGCTACTACTAAGTGAAAAATAATTTTAGTTTCGGAATTCGGTGGTATTTTGGCCCGGGTGTATACCAGAATTTTACATAGAGCTATTGACATAATTATTTAGATGGTAGGATATCCATCTGAAGTTACATTATGGCTGACACTTTATACAGTATAGGTATACTCACAAAAAGCGCGACAGGGAGTAATGCCCAACTTATCGTCCAGAAACGTGTTGGCTTGAAACCCAGCCAAAATTGTATATCGGTACAAAACTTCTTCAATCCGTAAAGCCACATGACTACGGCTACGTAAACACTACCAAGGTATGACACGGCAATGTCTATACCGGCGGTTAATGCCATCGTTCGATGAATTTGTGTCATTAACTGAAAAAAGAAAAAATATGGTCTAGTGAGTGCGCGTTACATTATGAGTCCGTGTTAAATACAAAATATCTTTAACTGTTTTTACCCACGACGTCATATTTTGGCACGCCAAGTTATACCTTGCAGTAGGTACTAACGTTAGCCTGCCTATACCATATTGAATATTTGTCACAACTATCAGGGCTGTACCCCGGATACAAAAGTTTAATCCAGGACCCCGGGGAAAGGGTTCGTTGCCCCCGAGGTCTCAAGAGCAGTCCTAATGTATTGAGGACTAAGACGGTCTAGTCTAGGCTAGTAGAATTCTATTCTCTCTTCATAGCAAGGCGGAGGAACATCATGAAAAAATGTATACGAAAAAAAGGTTTGCTTTCAACTTAAAGGGTCCCCGGAACAATCAATCGCAATTGTCAATGTTTATGTGATCGATACATTATTTATTTATTTATAGCAGAACTAACAGCTATTACTTTATTTATTTTATTTTATTTTTTATTTTATTTTATTTATTATTTATTACAGATGGATATGAAATGTATATAAGACAGAGCCAATTACAGATGTGCAAAATAATCGTCCAAAAAATACAATTGAAGCGATCAACAGTTACTACGAAATTGATCGCAAATGACAAAAATATTGTCTGATGGTACTTGACGGACCGTGTACTTATTGATGTTCAATGACAGCAAATGACAATCGCAATTTCGACCGCTCCATCAAAGACGGCAACGTGACTTTTCTTAGCTCAGTTCAGAAATCGAATGAGGCGTGTGCAAATGATCCACCTTTAATTAGAGCTTCATTCGTTCTTCATTTGAAATCTTCAAACACGTTTGTAAACATTGACAATTGCGATGGATCGTTTCGGGGACCCTTTATAATGTTAACTTTGTGGTATTCACGGTTTTATATATTTCCCAACACTAGTAGGCCACTTTAACACGATGTCGTATCATGAAAACACAAACCAAACTGATTGCATAGTAGGTAACTTTGTCAAAGCGGCCGTGTGCGTTAGATATTCGATCTCGGCTCGCAAGCAGAGGCGCAGAGGCGCACCGGCGCAATGAATTTTTCGTACTTCCACTGAATGTTTTATGCCAGTCGAGTTGTTTAGAGGAAATGACTTTGCAAAATTTTCCGAGTCGCAGCATGTAGTCTGTTTTGCTATATCTATATTTTAGAACTGTAGATTGGATATGATTGATCTGATGCATGTTCCGGATTGGCGCACTGAACGGTTCTGGATGAAATTTGACACATAGATAGTTTATAACCTGGATTAATACATAGAGAACTTTTAATCCCGGTAGTACGTTCCCGTGGAATATTTTCCGACATCCACGCGGGCGAAGAGGCAAAAGCCAGTATTTTATAAATGACATCGTGTAAAGTTCAATAAGTATAGTCAATGGAAACACAAAATATGCATTTTCTCATAATATTTGTTAAATAATTTTATGCAATTATCTTTTTCTGTAGCCAATGAAGATATGTATTTCATTTGTGTAAATTCTACCTTAAGTATACACTTAAACAGAGAAACTCAGTTACTAGATTTAAAAGTATGTAAAGACAAGATAAAACAAAGCATTTATTTTTTTTAAATAGTTCACTGCTTAATAGGTAGGAAGGAAATCAACAAACATCTGATACTTACAGCAAGCAGAGGTATAGATACGGCAAAACCAACACAACACAGAAAACCAACAACGTAAATCTGCTTGACTGAAAGAAACTCATAACTCAAGAATTTCGCAAGTATATACATTAGATTCGTCTGCAACAAAAATACAATTTGACGTAAATAAAATCGCGTTTTAATCATTTGCAGTTAGTTATTTTTCATAGAGATATGGTATAGGTAAATTTAAATAATACACACATCAACACAATCTAGGGATATTTTAGATTCTCAAGTACCTGTCGCAGCCAACTGGTTTAATTAGCCGTTTAGTTAACCGACTTTCAGGTGTTACCGAATTAGTTAAGGAAGCAACTAATTCTGTAACATCTGTAAGTCGATTTTATTCACTATGGTTTATGTTTATGTTAAGTAATAAACACACAAAGCATCGTTGAGCGGCGGAAATTCTCTCAGGCAAGAGGTTGTGGGTTCAAATCCCAACGGCAATAGCCTCTTCTCATTCAGAGAGACTTATAGTTTCGCCAACCTGTCTTGAGCAAGCATGGTGATCAATGCTTGTCTTCTCTGTATGGTAAGAGGTTCTTGCTCTGTGGTGGGGCAATAATACGCTCTTATTATGCTTTAGTACACAAATTCGAAACTTTCTGTTATTACAGAATTATTCGCTTCGCCGCCAATTTGTCGGTCTGCGCTAACCTCGAGTTGCCTACTGAGAAATAAATGGTGCAACAAGGTTGGCTGCTAGGGATCTGTTTACCTTAGAAACTAACTCTTGCTAAACTTGACGTTAGTAAAAACGGCCATAAATCTTTAAAAAAAGGTGAATACTGAGAATGGCTAAGTTGTATTACTAATGAAAAATATTCATAGATAGTGTTGTCACGTGTGTGAAGTCACGGGCTTAACCATATTAGTACGATCGATGAACCGAAATAAGTATCCTACCTAGGAGATTACTAGGTGAGGTGATATACTGGTCACGGACTGTACCAATATGGTGGTATTTAATCTGTTTTCCAAAATACCAAAGGCGGCGGTACGCGTATTTCTATCAAGCCCGCACCCTTGAGTTACAGCAACGAAACCGGGTTAGAATGTTAGCTTAAAATAATGCTGTTAGTAACCAACAAGTATCAGTATATGCGCTCTCGCCATAAAAATCGCCAGGTCTTAAGTCATCACTATATAGCCTTGAACCTGACCTTGGTTTCCATTTTTTTTGGCTTAAGGCTTTGACCCACAGTTTCCCGCTTTGACCCTTCTGTCGTCATCAGCAGGAAAACGGTGTACGCATTATTATTAAATAATTCAATAATGATTAGGCAAAATGCTGGCGTCCCAAAAGCAAAGTCAGTACGAGGTCGACTAGTTAAAGCATAATTACTTGTAAGCTCGAAAAATTCCGTTATGAAAAAAAGGAACACAGGCGTTTGCCATAAAGTACAAATATTGGACCGTTGGACACATGTATTAGTTTCTGACGAGATCAAAGTGAATCTTATTTCATTGGAAGGCAGGCAATACGTACGGCGTCCTATCAATAAACCCAAAATTTGCAATAAAAAACCGTATGTAATAAAGTATAGGTTTGTTTCTCGGGACATGAAGTTGGCCCTGTAAGATAAATTGAAGAACACATAAACTTAGGCCCGCTTGCACTACAAATCACTGACTACTTTCAAAAGAATGATGATTTCTAATGCCTGAATAAAGATAATCCCGGTGATAAATCTTCACTAGGATTTATTTCATAGATATCCCTTTAATTGAACTAATTTTGCTGGGCTAAAAATGGCACACGATTTCCTTTTTTGCGCACCGTGTCTTTTGTTGAGCTATCTGAGCGAAAAGCCTCCAAACAGCTTAATATAAAAAAAACATTATTATAGACGAAGTTGCAAACGAACTGTTACAATTATTATTTAGTGGCCTCCTACGGCAAGCTGACATAAGCCCAAAAGACAGGTGGTTTGGTATTACGAAGGAAACAACAAACTATCTCAAACACCGTATATTTACAAAAGTAAATTTAAAGTAATAAACGGTGAACCTTATAGAACTTATTTAACCTATCGTAAACAAATTAAGTAGGTGTCTATAACTTTATATTAATAATGCCAGCCAGCTAATATTTCAGCAGAAAGAGCTAGGGTCGTGGGGAGTTGGGAGATAAACATTTTTTTATAAGGTAAATATTTTTGTATGAGCCACGGAGGGAATCATTCTTGCTGGAAGTGTGTGGTCATAATGGTTGCACTAGTATTCGCCAAATATCATATGAGTTACAGAACATGGACGTAGCATTTGACATGAACGGCACTTGCCATTAATGAATTCAAGTTTAAAAAAAAAAATCTCATACAGAAAGATTTAAAAGGTTTTTTTTTTACATATCTCGGGACCATGGGGACCCGGACTTTTGAAAGGCGTACCGGGTTTGATACTTAAGATCAACAGCCATAATATCAGCAGTTAAAACATCAACACCGTAAGACCAACGATTCAAAATCTCAACACTTCAGAATGTCAGCAGCTTAGTAAGTCAACAGTTCACCAGACCAAAGTTTAAAATCTCAACTTGGAAAGTATTAGGTCAATACTAAATAATTTTATACATGTTTTACTACAAACAAAACACGTCCAGTAAATCTATCTATTACAGTTTCGATATTAAAATACTTATGCATAGTTTTGAACCAATCTACAGGAAATAATAATTATTCATGAATCATACTTAGTTATTTATTTTCTCAAAAGAATTACAATTCACTTATAGAGTAAAAGAAAACATAAATAGGTTTAGAGCGGACGGAGGGTTATTGAGCTGAAGCAATAGGAGATAAAAACTAATTATAATATTGCAAAAAGTGAGTAGGTCATACTAGTTGTGGGTAGTTGCAGTGCTATTTTATTTTTATGTAGGCAGGTAGTAACGTTTACGTTACGTTTTTTTACAGTAGTAAGCATTTTGTATTATTTTGAAATTGAGGGTAAAAGTATATTTGCATGACAACTATATTAATGTTACGCATTACGATTATATAATCGTTCTATAAAATGTTACGTGCTGCAAAATTTGTGAAATCGCAGAAAAAGCGTGACCTATAGCATATTGATGGTTATTTATTATGAAAAACAATGTACGCAAAGATACAACCTACTGGAAATGTACGCAAACCAAGGAAATGTGTTCTGGACTTGTTAAAACTGTAAGTACCGACATTGGTATATTTATAACATCAGATATTAGTAAAATACAGCACAATCATACGAGTATGCCTGAACGAAGCCGTGTAGAAAATTTTAAGGTAATCGTTACAATAAAATCGAGTGCTGAAACTTCTATGGACTGTCCGGTGCAGATAATACAATCCTCTTTAGAGGGTGTCCTCAGCACCAGTACGCCGTATTTACCTAATAAAAATGCACTGCGTCAAGTGATTAACACAGTTAGAAGACAAAATTCAACATCTACATTACTTTTAAACGAATTACCCGATCGGGCATGTAAAGTTGATGATGACGAACAATTTTTGTCTTTTAATGAAGAAGTTGATGGTGTTTGGCGTATTTTGATTTTTACAACAGAACAAAACTTGCAATTCCTTGATTGCGCTGTGTACTGGATTATGGATGGTACATTTAGGTGTACTCCTCTTCCGTTCCTACAAATGTACACAATACACGCTTTAGTGGGAAACGATGAGTCAACAAGGCGATTACTGCCAATGGTTTATGCTTTTCTGCCGTCTAAAACTGAAATATGCTATCAAATATTTTTTCGTTACTTAAGTGAAAAAATGTGGTGATACTTTCGGACTGTTATTAAGTCCGCAATATGTGTTAACCGACTTTGAAAATGCTGCAACAAATGCCTGCAAACGTGTTTTTCGAGTCCATAAATGTTGCTTTTTTCATTTTACCCAAAACGTATGGAAAAAAAATACAAAAGCTTTACAAAGGGTTATATCGAAGAAAGAGGAAAAGGGCACAATAACATTTTTTTTTAATTTAGTTATTTATATAACATATAAATTTAAATAATTACAAATTAATATTTAATTGGGTATGAAAATTACCAATATTTTTTGTAGCTGACTTACGAACGTAATGTTTTAAATGATAAAAGAACGTGATTTGAATCGCTTTATTATAAATTGTTTTCGTAGTTTGTACTACTGATTTAATAATTATCAATTATTTATGCAGTTTACAAACATGTTATTTTTTTTTCAATATATTAAAAAATAACTAGCCGACCCCAACATAGTTGGGAAAAGGCTAGGCAGACGATGATGATATTAAAAGATAACTAAATAGGATTTTTATTAACAACTGTTATTTATTTACTTATTTTAATATATTGTGTAATTACTCAAGTATGTACAGTCACGAGCAAAAGTATATACTTTTGCTCGTGACTGTACATACTTGAGTAATTACGTGTATATATATACACTCTGCTTTATTCAAAAGCGATTTACTCCTTTATTTTTTAATTAAATTGTATGTTGTTACGCACATAGCATTTTCGAACCCATAGGTTTTGTTTAATGTGTCGTATTTCAACGTTGCATTCGTTGTGTCACGAAAAAATCGCATCAAAAGTTGCCAAGTGTTGACATATTGGGGCTCGTGACTGTACCTACCTATACCTGACCGATCAAAAAGTAAATAAAAGGTAAGCACCCCTCGTCAAATAATGTTTACTTATAGTAAAACATGTATAACATTATTTAGTATTTACCTAATACTTTCCAAGTTGAGATTTTAAACTTTGGTCTGGTGAACTGTTGACTTACTAGCTGCTGACATTCTGAAGTGTTGAGATTTTGAATCGTTGGTCTTACGGTGTTGATGTTATAACTGCTGATATTATGGCTGTTGATCTTAAGTATGATATCAAACCCGTCAATAAAGGACCTCTGAAAACGGTCGCTAGCCTGTGACCGCATGCATAATAAATATTGATTATGCGCTGATTTTTGTGTTAACATATATATATTTATGTTAATTAAGTTGTTTTTTATTTAAAAAAAAACACATCAATACAGTTAGGTACCTACATTGAGAATTGTAAGAAAAAAAACTACCCGCTGTATACCACCCGAAGGAAAGGATCTCATTGTGCACCTATAGACAAAACGTTCGAGTTTGATTTCTACTGTAGTATCAAAGGTTTTTGATAATAAAATAACTGTATAAAGGTATATTCGACCTTGTACGCACGGCTACACATCAAGCTATACATAACCAGTATAAGCTAACTTGTGATTGTACGAAAAACCTATACAATGCGAGGTCAGCTAAAACTGGAAATGCATAGCTTGATGTGTAGCCGTGTGTACCACCATTTTAAGTTAAACTTAGTTGCACTTCATAAAACGAAGAGGTAGTTTTGTGTCAAATAGATAGTTTCCCCATAGTAAAGTTTCAATTTGCTGGGAACTGTTGTCAAAATTGGCAAAGTTTTTACGGATTTGACTGTAGCACAATATTTTTTTCTATTTTATAAGCAATATAATAATTTCGAGTCAAATTAAATGCCATTTTCATCTACGTGGGGGAAGTACCTGCATTGATTATTTTCGTTCTATTAAACTGGCATATTTCACAAGCTAACTGTCTAAACCGGTTTCTTTACAGTGGTTTAAGGGGGCCAGCTTCTGTTATTGCATAGAAACACGTGACGCAAAGGAAATATGAAATACCTATATAAAAGAAGAAGAAATGAAGTAAATATGAATATATATTATCTCACCATGTACACTAACGTGGCGATAATCACGTTTCCATAAAAATAAATCACAAACAACTTGTGAGCATATAAAAATTCAGAAGCCAACGGCAATATAGCATAAAATAATACATGTGTGCCATATTGTCCATCAATGTCAACACATCTTTTCATCATTAGAAATAATATTTTCACAACCCATGATCTCACAAAAGCCAAAACTGTAAACGTTATCACAAAAATCACAGTTGCAGTGTCTATCATAGTAAAAACAGACACGGCTCCAAAATCATGAATACCTAAAAATCCAATGCCGTATGCATACGATACATGTCTGACGGATAACATCTGCAACAATTTTAGTAATTAATCATCATTTAATGATGACACAGTGTATATCTAGGGTTCCAATGGGGACATCCTCAACCTCAGGACTTATGAGTAAAAGAGACATATTTTGCTTTTGTGTAGAAAAAAAAAACCATAAAGTAGCCAAACGTGAGCCAAATTCGCTGTAATAAAATTACTATCGTTTTGTGCGTCTGTTTGACTCAATAATAATAGGTGTAAGAGGCATAGACACGAAAACTATTACTTACCATGCCCTAAATTCATGGTAACAGTTAGCGCGTCGATGTCCCTTAAATCGTGTACTTTTGCATTAATTTCTTGTTGCTTAATTTTTGTTCCAATAACCAAAATTAAGCATCACAGCAGCAGACAATACTTGATGGTAACTTTGTCACGGGACTATGACTACAACTTTGGATCTTTTTAGTTCCAAAGTTTTAGTCATAGTGCCAAAAATAACATGTTTTATCATTACATCATAGTAAAACATACTCTCATACATTACAACTGGACAAAGTCCTATGTGTAGGTCGTTTTTCCGAATGACCCCTATGAAGTAATATAATTAGTTATTTTCTAGACTTGGGAACAACAAAAACACACCAGCGATATCTAAAATTGTCAAGTTACTACCGACTCTTTATTTAAGTTACCTACGTACAACCGAACAATGAAGTTGTTAAGTTGTCCACCACCATTGTCCGCGATAGTACTTACCAATATTATCACTTACTGTATTTCGAACATTTGCCCGTTTGTAGAAACGGGCAAAAGTCCGAAATGACACTAGGTGCCACATAAATGACATCTAAAATAAAAGCTTGGATTTTCCACACTCTGCTCAGCGCCGAAAATGATCAATCCAAAACAGAGCGCTTTCATTGGATTATAATTTAGGTGTCCCCTAGTGTTAGTGAAAATTGGCATATTTATTTGATGTCCAATTACATATTTCTAAAATCTGCTACTTACGAACTCACTTGGCGAAGAAATGTCCACTATTTGAAAAAATGCCTCTGTTGCAACATTGTTTGTCGAAACGACTATAAATAACAATACAACGATCGTAGAAAGAGATCTACACATAAATGCTAATTTAAAAATCTGAAATAAAATAAAACTTTACATCAATACCTACATAGAATGACTTTTGGAAAGGGTATTGAGAAGGAAAGCTCAACTTAGGAAAATTCAGAAAAGCTTAAAATAATCCATGCGATCAATTAAAAAACCAGTCAAGTGCGTGTCGCTTTATCAACCACAAAAACAAGTTTGTATTTCATGACATTTCTTAAAGAAAAACTGTTTCTGTTTAGTCTTCCCTACAAAAACCGCGCCCCACGGTCACTCACTCCTTGATATGCAATGGTCGCTGTAGCACCATGAACATGAAGCTACAGCTAGTGCAAATCTTGGATTGGATCATTCGATTTATCGAGTCTGGTCAAACCACGCTGGGATCGGTGCAATTCATTCATTCATTCACCATATGCTGCTGAATTTAGCCGTCCTGCAAGGGATGTTAAATGAGGATCCCATTGAAGCCTTGAGTCGAGCATGTACCCCAAGAAAATAGTTTTATCGACGAATTCTAGTTTCTGTTGATTCAATATTATCTCACAATTACTACTACTCTTACTTTTGATGGAGAAAATCTTATACACGTAGTTTTTTTTTTGCATTTAATACTAAATTATTAGCAGTTAACCAATTCAGAACGTTATTTACGTCGTCAAGATTTGATGCACGTCTATAATCTAATTAATGGTGATATCACTAAGCTGAAAGGAAAGTTACTAAAAGTACTCAAAATTGTGTAGCTCTTTACCTACACCGAAATATATTTTGGATGAAACATAAAAAGAAACGGGTCATCAGGTGATAAACACTGCCACTACCTATGTATATCAATGCTTTATGTAATCATGATTATTGACTACAGACGGAAAATGCTCATTCAAGCCATTTTACTAACTGAATTGTTATGGAGACCATCACATCACACAGTATACAAATTGTCAAACAACTAGTTACTTGCTTCTACAATGAATGGAATTACTAAAAAGAACATTACCTTTACAATTGTTTTTTCGGTAACCGTTGCAAAACGGAAAACTAGTATCCACACCAGGCCAAGAATAAAAACCCTCATCGTCAACGTGTCCCTATCCAAAACACCGAACGCATTTCTGAAATGTTCTGTTTGCTTAAATTGATAATTTTGTTGAATAAAATAACTAAGTGCTAGTACTAGTGCACTAAGTTAGGTAGGTAAGTAAATGATAAATGATTTTATTTTGTAAGTAGGTTTGTACAAACACTTTTACACGTCAAAAGTACTTACCTGTAAAACTACTTACCTGCCTATTACGAGTATATAGTAATAGAAGGGGTACATATTTGAATGTCGAACATTAAAATACCTACGTGTAAAATGTCAACGTTCAAACATCGAAAATTTAAATATCGATTATATCGTAATATCGAAAATTGTTATACCTAAGCTTAAAATGTCTAACATTGAAATGCGGAGTGCTAAAATATCGAATGATTAAAAATATCGATAATCATTAAACCTACATAAGTTCAAAATGTCAACATTTAATACACTTTAGTTTATTATATTTACGTTAAAAATACATACTAGTTAAAATATATTAAAAATCATTAGCAACAAGACGACTTACACGTAGTTAAAGTAGGCGGACGTTGTGTTAAAATCTGTAGTCGTGTTCCGATTGCATCGCAACATTATGTCTTTGGTTGGCACACAATCAGTGTTTTGGTTTGATCGACATGTCGACCATGGTGGTACTTCTACAAAACTTACCGCAAAAAATTTTAAGCTGTCAGCTAAATAATAAGCGTGCTAAAACAATAAAAATTTTCAAATTATAGTCGCAATGCTAACTGCGCTTTGTGGTCCTTTGGAGTTAGTCACCACGCGTAGAGGCGTTGTAAGGTGCAAGTATCACAATAATAATGTCGCAGTGTGAATGAAGAGAACACAGCGCGATGAGGACAGTTATTTTTCTTCTCAATAAGTGTTTTTGTTCTTTGAGCTCTCTTCTTCTGTACAAGAGGACTCAGGCTATGCAAGGCACTGACGTACTATAGTCTTCCTATTTATTCTCGAGAAAAATCTGATACTTAGTAAAATTAAATGGTCTTGTGGTCTGTTTTTGGTTTTAGTGGATTTTTCTATGTTTAATAAATAGATTTCCGCTGGGTGCCTTTAGAACGGAGTAAATTCCTAGTCTACTGACACCAAGTCTCAGTAAGTAATAAATTTGATACCTATGACTAGTATACTTACTAGAATGATGAACAAAGACGTCTGCAAAAATCTACCATAAGATATTCCTCTGAGAAGTGGATTCATAAATTTACTGCAGTCATATCTCCTAGTGTATTGTTTAATAAAACTATCCATGCACATATACGCTATGCCTACTGTCGCTTCACATAGGATAAAATCAATAAGCCTCACTGAAAAAAAAAAAAGATTACATTTTAGTAAATAGTTTGAATAGGGTCGATACTTCGATAGTTAGGTTGATTTATGAAATAATAATACGCGTATCTGAACTACGTGGAGTGCCTAGGTAGTCATTATCTTTCACAAGAATAAAAGATTTGTTGTATTTGTAGTAATTAAAGTTTATGAAAAACCGGCAAAACCGGCGAGTGGGACTCGCGCACCCTACTATTCTCAAAATTATTTTTTATGTTTTGGGGCCGTACTACTAACAACTAAATTTGTTTTTTGCTGATTTCTTATGAACTGTGTTATTTATAGACAAATTTTATTTTTGGTAAAATAAAACGGTGACTACCGCGATCGACGCAATTTACTCCAAAATTTCCGCTTTCTTCAAACATTGAAGATAATGGTAGTAACTTTCCAAAAAGAAATAGTATATTTTACATATACAGAAAGGACTTTGAAGCATACATACCAGTCCGCCACTTTGTTTTTTTTTTCAAAATGGCCGCCGCTCGTGTCACCTATATAACTCAATAGCTGTCTATCGATTTATATAGGTTTCATGCGTAGCCATATTTTGAAAAACAAACAAAATGGCGCGACAGAAGGTATGCCAGGGCCAGCAGTCTCGACATTCATAGCGATCGCTTTACGACCGCATTCGGTCGCAAAATCCTGTCACTCCATACATTTCACCTGTCAATTCGGGACTTAGCGACCGAATTCGGTCGTAAAGAGATCGCTATGAATGTCGAGACTGCAGCCCCAGGTCCCATATAAAAATCAACAATCCCCATCCATTTCATAATAAATGAAATAAATAAATACAGAGTAACTTGTAATTTAACATGATAGTGGGACCCACGGATATCACGGGATATGCCTTGGGGGCGTGGCACGTGGCGCCTCAATATTATAAAATTGTTCTTATGTTCGAACGGCGGCTGTACGCTTCATTCAGTCGCTTTGCAACTCCGTACAGTGTACTATTGATGCGTAAAAAGTCAAAATGCCGAGTTGTGCAGTAATTATATGTAAAAATAGATCAAATACCATCAACCTGAAAACAAATGGTGTGTCCTACCACCGGTAAGTAACCTATTAAGTCAGTGTTTTATATTTTAAATAAATTTTTAAATGTTTTATTAACTTTCGTCCGAAGCGACACGAACTAGCCCGAACTAGCCCGAATCTTCCCGAACGCAACGAACGTTTTGAATTTAGAGAGGTGCAATCGAGTGCGTGCGACTGATTTTATCGATATGCGTATTATTGCAGCTGAATATTTTTTTACAGAACTCAATGGATATTCTCGTATTACATGTATAGTAAAAGAGTTAAATTAGTTATTAATTTAATGTTGTTTGAACCAAATTAAGACATTGTTATTTCAATACTTACAGTTATTCGTGAAATGTAAAAACTCAAATTAATATTACATCGTTGAAAAATAAAATATATAAAAATAAATATTTTTGAAAATAAAAAAAATATTTTGCGCAATATTCTTGTATTGATCACTAAATCGCAAGCACTCAATTCATGTCAATCATAAGGCCGAGCAGACGCCAAATTTCTAAATTTGAATTAGAAAATTCGCGGTCCGTCGCTATTTTGACAAATCTTTGTCTATAATACTGTGGGTTTAACATTTTATTTCTTTACAAATGTGTTAAATAAGCGTTCAATTTAACCGGTAATACAATATTAAAAAACTATTCCCATTTTATTTTAATAAAAATAAACTATATTTACGAATAGGTATTTATATAAAAAAAAAAAATTATTTAAAGAAAATTAAACGAAGTTATTATAATACAAGAATGTGTTAAAAATGTTAAAAATTATCGACCATCGCAGCATTGAATAGCAAATGTTTACAAGTGAATGCCCCGCCCATTCTATGCATGTGTGCTGTTAGAAATTGACTTAGTGTAGCTGCTTTCTTCTTAGTATGCGTGTTCAAATTTTAAGTGTGTGTCGTAAGTACACTATTTGTTAATGTTGTAAGTATTTGGGTGGGAGATTAGCGGCGGCACTAGGACTCCTTACTATTCCGCAATGAAGGCATATCTCCGGATATCTATGGTGGGACCCCTTTGCAACATTTAAGCAACCCATATAGTATAGGCGAAAGTCCAAAGTTTGTGTCTCCGAAAATCTCCCAGAATTCTTCAAAAAAAAATTTTTTTTCTCAATATTTTCAAATAAAATATTTTAATACTTTAAAAAGCTTTTGACGTAATACAATTTTCGAAAACCTCTCAGCTAAAAGAAGTTAATTAACGATTTTCAAAAATCATAGTCTACTTACACAGACAGTATTTATCTAAGGGCTGATTTTTAATTAGCCAGATAACTTTTCTCTGAGGAATAAATATTACGGTTTGACAGCTTTTGTATTGAAAATAATATGTCTGTCATATTTATTCTTCAGATAAAAGTTACCGAACTATTGAAAAATCAGCCCTTAAAATGGTAACATGACATTAAGCGTACGAAATAAAGGGAAAACGTCTTCACTTATTCAGATGTGTAACGAGATACAAATGTAAAAAAAAAAAAATTAGAAATGCTCATGAAGCAGTCTATAATGCTGGCAAAGGTAGAATTTGCAAATTGCTGAAATATAAAAAATAACAGTTATATTGCAATTTGCAGATCCGTATTGTTGTACGTTGATCAGAATATGATTCGTAACCGTAACAAATATATATTTACATAATTCCAATCATCTAATATCTTGTTTGTATGATGGACAAGGGCAATAATAGTGAAGCAAACTCAGAGTACTCTTACTTCCCTATCGAATTGATTTCGGAATGGTAAACACGGCAACATTTAGAAGTATGGCAAATCCAAACTAATAAATTTAAAAGAACTTTGTAATACCAAATAATTAATTCTTTCGCTACAAAATGGGTAGAATTAAACTATAAATGCGATAATATTTGCATACAAGCGGAATACCCAGATGATGAAAGCATTCACATCAGATGGTGCAGAGTTATGTATTTATATTTTACTAGCTGACCCGGCAAACGTTGTTTTGCCATATAAATTTTTTCTAGCTGCCCGGCGCTACTTCGTTCGCGTGGTGTCCTACGGTAAAGCTACCCTTCCAGTTGTAAACGTCTTTGTAACATTTAATGTAAAGGTTTGACTTATTAAATTGCATGAAAAAACTTCTCTCAACACCGTAGCTGTAACTCATAATCACGAATTTCAATCGTCCAAAGTTTGACCGTTCAATTCGGGAGCGAGTGACTGGCATGAATGCGGCTGATCGGGCAACACCTTTTCAAAGACCAGAAAATAATGGCCTATTAGATCCTAAAAATAATAATAATAATATAATAATATCCCTGGACATTTCACACAGCGCCATCTAGTCCCAAGCTAAGCAACCTAATGCTTGTGTAGAAACCTTTCCGATGCATCCAACACTACATTAACTCGAGACTGACGATAATGCGTGGGCAGCTGAAGGGTATGATCATGACCCATTGGCTGAAAGCATCAATACAACTCTCTTAGTCAGAATTGCCCTCAAAAGTCTCGATTTCATGAAATAGTTATTCAATAGAGTAATTTGAACTGAGAGGGTTGGATTGTTAATTATAATTCTGTAAATACATACTGGTTACCGTCGAGAATCATACTTTGATCAACATATAACCTATTACTGATCTGCAAATTGCAAAAAACGTAAGAAACTTTGAATTTCGCGGACTACCTTGGAGCATCCACCTTAAAGGGTTTGAAAAAGATTTGTTCTACATATTTAGATTTCGGGGAATAACTCTCTAGGCAGTCCACTATTATTATAATTTATGGCAATCAACTCTGTTCGGATCTGTCGAGGATTACTTTTACAGACATGTAAAGACAAAGCGATTTATTAATAAAACGCATCTAGGTAGGTACCGTTTTCGCACACCTTTGAAAATATATCATAATTGTACGCTGAGGAGGAGTATGTGCATGCCAAATATATGAATTTCTTAATACTCTTCCATCGGAAGTGGCCGTCACCAAGTGTTTCCTGAGAAGAAACAATCAAGTGTCAAATTCACGGTTCATACTCAACTATAAATGTAGCATGAGAACCAAAGACCTTCACTCATAAGGTTAATGCATAAGTATAAGAACTGCACGGAATGTGCATTTTCTAGTTTTATTTATTACGAGAACTAGCTTCTGCCCGCGGCTTCGCCCGCGTGGATGTCGGAAATTATCCCACGGGAACGTGCTAACAGGATAAAATGTATGTGCTTCCCCAGGATGCCATCTATCTCGCGGGCCCTTTGTGGCTAATTACAATAGAAAACCAATTGTGTCTCATTAGTGGTGATTAAGAGGGTACCTATATGATATCCTTACCTAAGTACCTACCTAATAAAAAAAAATAAACTCAATAACAGAAAATAAAATACCTACCTACCTAAATTAACCTATTTCTGATGATAAATAAACTCAATAAATAAGCAAAATCCCTAAAAACTAATATCTATACGAATGACTAATCCTTCCTAACAGTATTATAAAATAACCTACGGTCACTACGTACACTATCAAATATACTACCTATACTTTAAAATTAAAATCTATTCCTACGACTTATAAAAATAATCCTAAATAACTCTAAAAACTAATAGGAATAAAAAGGTTGCACTGAAAAACACGGTTTAGAATTGCAAGTAGCAGTTAAAATAAGAAAGAACGCTCGCCACTCAACACGTCCGTTCAAATCAAAGTTCAAAAAACCGGCCAAGTGCGAGTCGGACTCGCCCATGAAGGGTTCCGTTACGTTACGATTTATGACGTATTAAAAAAAACTACTCACTAGATCTCGTTCAAACCAATTTTCGGTGGAAGTTTATATGGTAATGTACATCATATATTTTTTTTAGTTTTATCATTCTCTTATTTTAGAAGTTACAGGGGGGGGACACACATTTTACCACTTTGGAAGTGTCTCTCGCGCAAACTATTCAGTTTAGAAAAAAATGATATTAGAAACCTCAATATCATTTTTGAAGACCTATCCATAGATACCCCACACGTACGGGTTTGATGAAAAAAAAATTTTTGAGTTTCAGTTCTAAGTATAGGGACCCCCAAAATTTATTGTTTTTTTTCTATTTTTGTGTGAAAATCTTAATGCGGTTCATAGAATACATCTACTTACCAAGTTTCAACAGTATAGCTCTTATAGTTTCGGAAAAAAGCGGCTGTGACATACGGACGGACAGACAGACAGACAGACAGACAGACAGACAGACAGACAGACAGACAGACAGACAGACAGACAGACAGACAGACAGACAGACAGACATGGCGAATCCATAAGGGTTCCGTTGCCATTTGGCTACGGAACCCTAAAAATGTCCTTATATACGGTAGCGATCCGTGGCGGCCTGCGAACGGTGCAAGCCAAATTCAACCTTCAGCACTACATTTAGAGCATAACCTTAGTGAACTCCACTGCAGGTGACGTAACCTACGACAAACTTATTATTTGCGGTTGGTACAGTAATCGGGTCTAGGGATCTAACCGCAAAATTAAGTTTGTTTTTATTGTATATACTTTTCCGGGATAAAAAGTACCCAGTGTGGTGCCCAGGATATTAAAGAATAATTATACCAAGTTTCATCGTAATCGAAACGGTAGTTTTTGCGTGATGCCTGAACAAACAGACAGACAGACAAAAAATTTTTTAATCACATTTTTGGGTTTGGTGTCGGTCTAGTAACACCCCCTGCCATTTATTTTTTTGATATTTTCAATGTACAGAATTTTCACTTCTACAGATTTATTATAAGTATAGATAATCGCTCACCGCGCGATTCTATCATCGCACTTTCGCACGACGACCATAATCGTTAATCCGAACGGGATGTTCGTCAACTATCGCGGTCTGTCAGTCAAATGCATCGAATTTGCGTTCGCACGAATTTCAGGTAGGCCACCTGTTCGCAATATTTAGGGGCAAATCGTTTACTTTGTTTTGGTAAAATAAATTGTATAGGTACTATGTTTTGTACCTCTACGGCGGATACTAACAAAGGTTTTTGACAATAAAATGGTTTCTAGTCCGGTAATCTTTTTGGAGCTGACAGACAGTACGTACACACGGCAACACATCAAGGTTTACATTTCCTGACCTGTTTTAACTGACCTCGCATTGTATAGGTTTTTCGTACAATCAGAAGTCAGCTTATACTGGTTATGTATAGCTTCATGTGTAGCCGAGCACATACAATCTAAGTTCACGAAATAGTATTAATTTAGTCACGCTAATGCCTATTTAGGATACCTGTATGTATGATCGCGGGTTCATACAAACAAATTCGCGTGAGCTTGCCATGGCCTCATAATCGCAGTCTATTAGGATTACGACTAGATACAGGTGTAACGTAATTCCTTTTGATACAGTCAGCGACATAGGTCGGTTAACATCAATCCAGGTTTAAACTATAGTTTGGATCTACGATTTAAAATGATTAAAGTTTCAAAATGACCAGTGACTTCTACCGCTGACTGTACCTTCTTCAAATCACAAATTGAATAAGTAGGTACAATTTACAGAGGCCGAGCATAGCTAGACTCTTCAACCTATATGTGAACGATCTTCTGGCCGGGCTTAGTAGCATGCGGGTTG
Organism: Apamea anceps; assembly: GCA_951799955.1. Classification (NCBI taxonomy): domain Eukaryota; kingdom Metazoa; phylum Arthropoda; class Insecta; order Lepidoptera; family Noctuidae; genus Apamea; species Apamea anceps. The sequence continues at coordinate 17,257,199 of OX637500.1, read as the reverse complement.
GATGCCGTGTGGGTGGTGTTACCATTAATAATATCAGCTACGCGGACGACATGGTGCTGCTGGGCCCGACTGCGAGATCGATTAGAGAGATGTTGAGAGTATGCGAGAACTATGCAGCTACACACGGACTCGTTTACAATGTAAACAAGAATGAATAGGTACATGGTTTTTAAGGCCGCTGGTAAGGCCCTCGACTATGTACCAAGTTTTACTCTGAATGGTTTAAGTATAAGGCGAGTAAATAATTTTAAGTACTTGGGGCACATCCTTACCGACGACCTTAAAGACAATGTAGGGCAGTGGCGGTCAGAGGGAATATGTTGGCGCGCAGGTTCTACCGTTGTACTAGTCAGGTTAAAATAACCCTTTTCAAAGCATATTGTCAGGGTATGTACACGGGGAGCCTGTGGGTCAGCTTTACCAAAAGATCGATGGAGGTCTTGCGCATCCGATATAATAATGTTTTCAGAATGCTGTTGGGACTGCCCGTGGCGCATCTGAGATGTTTGCGCTCAATCGAACCGACGACTTTTATGCGGTCATGCGGTAAAAAATCTCGTCCTTAATAGCCAGAATGCGGGACAGTGACAACAGTTTTCTGAGGACAGTGGCGGATAGCATCTACTCTCCTATTCTGAGACGTTTTGTGGGGGTGATGAACGAGTGAAGTATTTTCCCTTCGCTTGTGCGTCGTCCACATGAAGCGATCTAATATGGCACTAACAGTAATTATAAGCAATTTACTAACACAGTGGACCTTTCGTTGTCCGAAATAAAGAATTTATTATTATTATAGCGGGTGAAACGCGACGTAGCGGTTGCGTGCACACGCGGCGGGAGCCGACTGCATACCGGCGGCTCACTATCATGACTAGAGCGACCAGTGTGCTTTAAGCGTCGCATAACTAGCCTGAACTGAACCATAACTGATTCAACTTGCCGGGCGGCAATGGCAACCAAGCGCACGCGTTTGTAGCCGAACGCTAACTAAATATGTACTTCCTAAACGATTAAATTTCCTATTACTCAATTGTAAAATGCGCTGCACCGCGCCGCGCTTCTACGCGGCCCAGTCATACATTCAAAATTGTTACAGCAACTACTTACTTTTCCTTTGCTTATTAAGGTACTACTAAAGGTGCCCAAGTCACCCATAGCGTTTTATTGTGTTATCATAGCTGATTTTGATTATTACACTTGCACTTTTAAAATATATCACCTAGCTGAAAGTATAATAAAATCTGATTAGATACTTATGCATTTGAATGTAAGTAGGAACACTTATACCTACATACATTGCTACTTACACGTTTATGCAGGTCTCGAACATACGTCTCTAGTATTGTGTACAAGATTAGCATGTTGCATATTTTTTTCAGTTTCTTTTGCAATGAAAAGACCAAAGCGTGTTGTGTGTTCTGGTATGGTTCCGGGTTAAAATAGAACAAATCAATTCATTTAAGGCGTACCTTTTACTCCTTTAATAGAAAAAATAAAAAATACTTGCTAAAAATGAATGTACTTACTTATAATAACACTGTTCTAAGTTTTCACCTACGACTAAAGGTGCACATTATAAGTAGATTACTTAAAACTTGACTGTCGTTGTTTAAATTTATATCGTTATTTAATAATTACAAAAATATTTATTGCAAACAGCTGTATGCTCTGTGTTTTTGACAAAAACATGTCAAGAGACGTTGACGTCATGTCAGTAATCTAAAATAATAGAATGTCTATGAAAACTTTACTCTGGTTTAAGGTCTAAGGAGGGTATAAATACCTATTCGCGACGTTTCATAGATAGAATACTAAGCACTTGGTAGTATTCTACCAATGAAACGTCGCGAATCGTCGGGAATGTTAGTATCTCTAAATACTCTGTTTTTTTTTTGTGAGCTGCGATTCGTATTATAAGCTAAAATCTAGATGAAATGCACGTGAGTAAAGCCGTAAATACTTGTAATTATTACAAGCATTTACGGCTTTACTCACGTGCATTTCATGTAGATTGCCTGCCCAACTAGTACTCGTATCAATCTTAAACGGAACTGTTCGCGCAGCGTACTATGCTTGGGGATTTGTTGAAGCTTAAGATCCGAAATGAGACTATTCTTAAAAGAACCGGAGTCACCTACATAGCTTGTAGGGTTAGCAAGCTGAAGTGGCAGTGGGCCGATCATGATTGTTTAAGGACCGAAGTCTTTCAAAAGGAGGCTGGGACAGACTAGATGCGGGAGGCGGAGGACCAGGTGTTGTGGCGCAGCTTGGCAGAGGTCTATGTCCAGCAGTGGATTGCGATAGTGTACCTCCCGGGCTTCCGGACATAGTATTGATAGGAATCGGAGCGTCTTAGTCAGTAGGACTCTGAAATAACCCTCAGTTCTCCGCAGACGGAGGGTTACCATTAGGGTATCCTCACAGAAAAAAAAGGTATTATTCGATTTTCGATTTAACATATTTATTTACTCAAAATAATTACCATTATTATCTATACATTGCTGCCATCTAATATTAAGGTCATTTATGCTTTTGCGATAGAACTCTCGTGATCTAGATTCGACAAACTGTGTGAAAGCATTTTGTACCTGCCTCCTACCTGAGAAGAAAACTTTTTATCACGTAGAAAATTGTCAAAACACGAAAAAAATGGTAGTCCGTTGGAGCAAGGTCTGGCGAATACGGAGGGTGACGAATGGTTTCTAATTGCAGTTCCTGTAGAGTTAAAACGGTTTCTCGTGCTGTATGAGGTCTCGCGTTATCATCTATATACATATAATAAAATCGTAGGAAAGTCAAAACTGTACATTGAATATTTTTTTAAAAGAATACTTGGGGCGTGATCTACAATCGATATCGAAGCCAAAAATATAGTTTTTAGAATTTTTGTCTGTTTGTCCGTATGTATGTCCGGGCTAAACTCAAAAAGTACTGCATGGATTTACTTCAAATTTTGCATGAATATTACTAAGAGGTCGGGTCAACATATAGGCTACATATTATCACGCTATCACCTACGGGGGAGGAGCTGTCAATCTTTATTTTTCTTACGCATTCTGTGACAGCGTGTAATCTAACGACACATATTTAAATGTTGTTTTTGAGTAAGCCATACTATTATCTAGCTTTACACTATAAAAACTACGCCATTTAAGAAACTTGGGCAGAGAAACATAGTTTAATGAATGTTAGTAGTATAAAGACAATTTGAAGCAGCGCCATCTATGAGATTTCATAAAAATCAACTCCAGTTACATGTTAACACATTTTGGAAATTAATCATTTAAATTTGATCATGTTGGCGAGGTTAGTAGTTAGTTATTCTTAAAATTCATAGATGGCAATGTGCATTTTCTTCATAAAAGTTGTATCGCATTTTGACAAATTCAAGTTCCAACAAAACCCTCAAAATCTTGAGCAGAGTTGAGGAAGACAATTTAAAAACAATGCGGTGTTAAGTATTGCAGAAAGTTATGTTCATTGATGATGATCATTTCTTCATCAATTTCATGTTGTTAGTACAAAATAAACAAAGACTGTTAATACTTTTGTCTCGTATTTATCTGTGTGATTATTGCTTGGTAATTAATATATTTTCATGCCGTATACCTAATTATAAACTTAAATGTGATGTCTTCGCGGAGGCGAGCGTCAGTGACAGTCCCAGCCCCATGCGTCATCTGTTTGCCGTCATCTTGGTGTTTTGTGGAGTCGCGAACCCGGTACTTTTGTGGGAGAAGTATCGCCATCATCTGTCTGAAGATTTTCTACGAGCTTTGAGGCCTGCTACTGGAGACGAAGTCGAAGTAACTGATGAACGCGTGCTGAACACCTGTCTCAGTTCACTTCAAGATGTGATCATTTCTATCGGCGGCAATCCACTGATCGAATATGGGTTACTAGATCCCCAATCATCACCGCATCAAGACCGTGGAAATCGGGAGTATAACGCTGAGACAAATTACGATCCGGGCTAAATGACCACCATACGAAATGACCATGTCGCTTTGTTCTCTTCAGAGCAAAAACAAATTTATGACACCGTCCTTGAAAGCGTTGGGCAAAACCAGGGTAAAATGTTTTTCTTGGATGCTCCTGGTGGAACAGGAAAAACATTTATTACCACTGGCATACTTGTAGGGGTCAGGAAGCAAGGCAAAATTGCTATTGCTGTAGCGTCGTCGGGAATCGCTGCCACACTGCTTCCGGGTGGCAAGACCGCACATGCCATGTTTGAAATTCCCATCGATTTAGAGAGCGCCAAAACGCCTGTTTGTAGTGTGTCACGTAACAGCGCTAAGGGATACGTGCTCGAAGATTGCTCTCTGATCGTATGGGATGATTGTACGATGGCCAATAGAAAGGCAGTTGAGGCCGTGGACAGAACCCTGCAGGACATCCGCAGGAACGAACATTTGATGGGTGGTGTCACAGTTCTGTTCAGTGGCGAATTCCGGCAAACGCTTCCCGTGGTGACGCGGGAATCGAGGTCTGACGAGGTGAATGCTTCGTTGAAACCATCATCGTTGTGGTCACGAGTTCGTACGCTGCGCTTGACTATTAATATGAGAGCTGGGCTCGGCGGCAATGCACGTGCTCAAGAATTCTCCGATGTCCTTCTAAGTCTTGGCGAAGGCACTCTACCGTCTCTCGGTAGAGTGGTATCCAGCTTAGAAGAACTCATTCGCTGTGTGTACGGGGACATCAGTCGTATACCGCACCAGCAGAATTCTTGGGTGTGTGAGCGGGCCATTGAGACGCCCAAAAATGATCAGGCTGCAGCAATTAACGAATGCATTCTCTCGGAAATTGAGGGGAATGAAGTGGTCTACACCTCGATAAACACTGTTGTCGAGCAAGATGACGCCACACATTATCCCGTGGAATTTCTGAACTCCCTGTCAGCAAGTGGACTTCCAGCGCATACCATCAAGCTAAATGTCGGTATCCCGATTATGCTTCTTTGGAACCTATCTCCTCCAAAGTTGTGTAACGGGACCCGCCTTAACGTCATCTCGTTCCACAGACACACCATTGAGGCGAAAATTCTTACGGGTTGTGGCGTCGGCGAGGTAGTATTTATACCACGCATTCTCCTCATACCTCATAACTTCCCGTTCCAGTTCAAGCGCGTACAGTTCCCCGTGAGTGTTTGCTTCGCGATGATGATCAATAAGTCGCAGGGGTAGACACTGAGGGCAGCGGGTGTCGACCTCAGGACGAGTTGCTTCTCACACGAGCAACTGTACGTCGCTTGCTCCCGCGTCAACAGTCTTGACTCTCTTTACATTTTGGCTCCTCGCAGCATAACTACCAACGTAGTTTACAGGGAAGTGTTGTAAGGTATGATACCTTTGTACCTTTCTACCTTTTGTGTCCTGGAATGTATTCCTGCATTATTTTCTCTATTTCCTTCAGTCACATCTTATGACTGAACTCAGCAGGATTCCCATAAATAAGAATTTATTCTCAGTTCTCGCACTTCACGACAAAGTTCCGAAAAGCACGTTCACATCATCGACAAAAGAATGCACCGTCTTTGTCAATGGAGAAGCAAGCTTAATAGGAAAACGTCAGCATCAAGGTGGTTTATACAGACTTGACGTTATAAATATTCCACCTACGTCTATGAACACTCCCGAAGTCTATGCAACAACTGAAACGATGCAGCTCTATCACGAGAAGCTTGCGCATCAAAATAAGAGGCATGTTAAAGCAACCATTAAACACGTATTGGGATTAGATCTTCCTCTTGATAAGGATACATGCGAAGGTTGCATTTACGGGAAAGCACATAGACTCGGTACGAGGACTCGAGCTACTGCACCAGGAGAACTCGTACATACAGATGTATGCGGACCATTTCAACCGAGTTACGCAAAGTATCAAAAGAAGAAAAGAAAGAAAAATATTTTATTCTGCACAAACAGAACGCACAGTTACAAATAAAAAAAAATAATAATAAAAAAATAAAACATAAGATACACTTAGTTAAAAGACTCGTAGTCAAGCGTAGAAAAAATAATGATGACACTTTTGCCTATTGGATGATGTCAAGGCCAGGGACCAATGACAACTCACATTAATTGTCAATTTGACATTGACAATACAACAAGACGATATTGGCAGATGGCCACAAACAATAACAATAAAACAAATAATCAAACAACAAAGACAAAAATGCCAATTGCAGGATGGCGAAATAACTAGTATAGTATAACTACTTTTGTAACAAAACAAGCAACAATCATGCTGTGCGTCGCATCTGTGCAAGAACAGGTCGTTGCTCAGCAAGAATGCTGTGACTTCAGGCGAACCTATCGTCAACAGCGCTGATTTTCAGCAACTACCCATCGAATGACGTAATGACGTCCCACCATGGTCCCACCATGTGACACGTTATAGCGGGTAAGTCTAACTTTCTGCTTAATTAAGCGATATTCTAGCTGAATATAGTGTGTGCTATAAATAAAATAAAGAAAAATATGTATTTGTATTCATGTGTAACAACGATTAAGTACATAAATTATAACCATTACAAAACTAAAACAAAAATGTTGAGTAAGCAACAACTCGTACGTTGTGTACAGTGTGGTGTGTTTTCATAATCACATAAATTCTATTCTAACAATTATAACTTCCATACTCGGTAAATAGGCAAAGAAGCCTGCTTTGATACACTATATTTTTAGATTGTACCATGGGAAATTGTGATCGCGATGGCGGCCATTTGCACACCGGCATGGCGTCGCAAACGACAACCATGCTTTTTCCGACATACCTACCCATGGAGTTCAAAACCATAGCGCCTTCATAGCCTCCATGATCTTAATGGTAAGTGTTATCAGTGCATCACAGAACAAAAGAGAAAAAATAAAATAGAACAAAGGCTTAAAATTATTGGTAATCCTTGTGACACCTCACTAAATATTCTATCTATTGTCTAACTTAGATAATGCAGCATCAGAAAGACACACAGCCAACACTCCCCAGATAACTGAGGACTACCATTCCACCCATGACAATGACACAGACTGGATCTAAACAGGGAGGCAGGCAGGCAGAGGACGCTTACACTGTTGGAAAGCCGTATCCATTGCCCGTAGGCCGTGACCTTTGAGGTGAGTACAAAAAGAGCAGACATTGTTATTAAAAAAATGATCTATAATTAAGTGATTTGCTGTATCTGCATCAAATATTTCTTTACAATACTCAAAAAATGTCTCTTTGTTCTCAGGTCTCTTACTGGTGGAGGAAGGTTATTCCAACAGTGCGTGGCAGCATACCTGAAACTCCCCCTGAATGCTGCGGTCCTATGTGTTGATGTACAAAGAGGTTTGGTAGAAAAACGTGGTTCGTATTTGCTCTGTCTCCAACTTAACTTCTCAAACAGATAGTGAGGTTTTTGTGTAGTGACTACTCCAAAAAGTAAAGCAGCCATATGTAACCTTCTCCTAGCTGCCATTTTCAAAATATTATTTTCATTAATAAAAGGTGTGACATGACTTCTACGAGGTATATTTACACAGAATTGTGTACATGCATTTTGTATCAGTACTACGTTTTGTTTAAAGATGATTACACAGGTTACCGTATGGTATACTTTTTACGCCGAAAGTCTGAGGTCAAGGATAAACTCGCTTTGATGCTCGCTCAGGCTAAAACAGTCGGACATACCATAAAATTCCTACTTAGTGACAACGGTGGTGAATTTGATAATAAGTCCATTCGAAGTATACTTGACTCCAATGGAATTCAACAAAGACTCGTCACTCCGTACACACCGGAACAAAATGGAGTAAGCGAACGAGAAAACAGAACGTTGGTTGAAACTGCAAGATCCATGATGTATCCACACGAAGTAATGCCTCAAGAACTGTGGGCAGAATTTATAAATACTGCAGCATACATCTTGAACAGAACGGTTCCTACCAGCATACACAATAAGTCTCCGTACGAACTTTGGTGTGGGAAGAAGCCTATAATAAAACACCTCCGAATCATAGGATGTCTACCTTACGCCCACATTCAAAAGCAAAAGCGGAAGAAATTAGATAAGAAAGCAATCAAAGGCAGACTCATCGGATATGACGAATATTGCTACCATATATGGATAACGGATGGAAAGAAAAACATGCTAGTCCGTTCGCGAGATGTTATCTTTAACGAACAACCACTCCCCATCAACGAACATGAAGAAACCATTTCTAGTTCGAGGGAATATTCCTTTAAGCTGCCGATTAAAAGCACGAACGACAGTGAGGCACCGGTTTCGTTAGATATACATCAAGAAACAATTCAGCACGAGGGAGACCATGTTACAGAAGAGCCTTTAGCTTCCATTAATGGGCCGAAGCCTGCCAGGGTAGCGGGATCGTCCGAAAGGGTTACCGCTGCCCTGGAACATAAAGGGCTAAGGAAGGAACACGGGTGGGTTTTAGTAAGAGTCTGACACTCTCTCCTGCTCCACCCAGAGCGGGAGGAGTCATTTGATGATTCCCCATCCTGAAAAAAAAAAAAGCTTCCATTAATCAAGAACAAAGTCTTGAGGGAGAAAATCTGGAAGACGTCCAAGTGGAAGACTTTGTCCATGAACATGAGCTTCAAGAAGATCACGATGATCACAATTTGGAGGAATTTCATGACGCTGTAGAAGAATCGCTGCCGCGATACAATCTCCGTGACCGTGATCAACTGAAACGTCTAAAAAGATTTGATGACTACGTATGTGTCACAGAAGCTTATCCGTCAAACTTCGCGGATGCAATGAAGCGAGACGATTGTTTTGAGTGGCAAAAGGCTATGCACAGTGAATTAAAATCTCTAAAGGACCTCAATGTTTGGACGCCCTGTAATTTGCCTAAAGGTAAGAAAGCTCTTCCCTGCAAATGGGTTCTACGAATTAAAAGGAATCCTGATGGCTCTGTCGACAAATACAAAGCTCATCTTGTCGTCAAAGGCTATAAGTAGAGAAAGGGACAGGATTATGACCAGACGTTTAGTCCTGTTGCCCGCCTTGCAACAATTAGAGCTCTGTTGAGTGTCAGCGCACAGGAAAACCTTCACCTAGTGCAATTTGATGTTTGTACTGCGTTCCTCAATGGAACCCTGAAGGAGGAAATTTATGTGCAACCACCAGAAGGTTATGCCGATAGCGAAGCTAATGTTTTGAAGCTGAATCGAAGCCTATATGGATTGAAGCAAGCTCCAAGGTGCTGGAACGCCTGTTTCCAAGAAATATTATTAGACATGGACTTCAAGCAGTGTGAAGCTGACTGTCTATACATCAAGCATGTGAATGGCAACTCAGTACATTATATGTAGATGATGAGATTGGTAGCTGCCACGAATTAAGCTTTGGCTAATTCTTTTTTGAATGATCATAAGGAAAGACTACGGATTACAACGAAACCTGCGTCTCATTACCTAGGTCTTCAATTAACTAAAAAAAAGATGGCTCTGTTTCCATCAATCAGGAAGCCTACGCAAAAAGAATTTTGGACCGTTTCGGGATGGCTAACTGTAACCCTGTAGCTACACCTATAGAGAAGGAACCTTCACAATCAGGGAAAGCTAAAGCTACAGAAGTGGAAGACTTTCCATACGGTGAAGCTGTTGGCGCTCTCGCGTATCTCATGGTCGGAACACCGTCACAAAACTGGAATCACCGTCCAAAGAAGATTGGCTTCGAGTAAAACGCATTATGCGCTACATTAAGGGCACTAGCTCTTATGGAATTGAGTATAAAGCGCATCATTTACCAGACGTGCTAGAAGGTTTTAGCGATGCAGATCATGGTGGAGATCGAGACACCGGACGATCTACTACAGGAGTGGTCTGTCGTTATTCTGGTGGAATTATTTCATGGCTGAGTCAGCGACAAGTGTCTGTCGCTATCTCTACGACTGAAGCTGAGCTTGTAGCAGCTAGTGAAGCAGCTAGAGAACTTGTTTGGCTAACGAGAATTCTGCAAGACCTTACTAAGCTTACGCATACACCGACACTCAGTGTGGACAAATGTGGTGAACCTTTTTACAACATTATTTATTCTTCTATGATCATAGATCAGATATTTCTATTTTGTCACAATCAAACTGTCTTAGGAATGAATTGTCAATTTTCAACATTAAGTAACGTTTTGCAAATTAAAACCTAAAATATAGGTTTTGTCTGTTATTTCAATTTAATTTGCAAACGAAACGACTAAGATCCCATGGACAAATATCTACGACCGGAACGGTTCGATGGCGACCCGTCCCTAAGCACGGCGGCCACGGAATGGGCACACTGAAAGAAAACTTTCGTCAACTTCCTTGCGGTGCAGGACTCGGAAACTACTACTGATAAGGTCAAGCTTACTATACTAATTAATCACGTGTCTCCGAACATGTATACCCATATAAGCGAATGTGAAACATACGAACAGGCAATGAACCTCTTAAACAAACTTTATGTAAAACCAACTAATATCCTGTATGCACGCCACGCTCTCGTCACACGGAAACAAAGTAGCCATGAGACTATAGACACATACATCCAAGCCTTGAAGCAGCTGTCCAAAGATTGTAACTTCACGGCTGTCGATAGTAAGACCAACCGGGATGACAACATTCGCGACGCTTTCATAGCTGGCATCTCCTCGACAAAAATAAGAGAGAGACTCTTCGAAAACCTTTGCTTAACTTTGGACGAAGCACATAACCAGGCGCGTTCCTTGTAGATGGCTGAAGTTAATACGCTGCATTATAACAACATAACTATGAACGCGGCTACAGAAAACATCTCTGATAATAGTAATGTACGGAATAATCCTGTGCCCAGTGGAAATGCAAGTACCTCTGCAGCTACGCCGGCGTTCCAGAATTACTCGAATCGCAAATGTTTCTTCTGTGGAGGACGGGTGCATCCGCGCAAGACATGCCCCGCCTTCAATGTGACATGTCAACTTTGTAACAGGAAAGGCCATCTCGCGAAAGTCTGTCGCAGTAAGAACCTAACTAGTGCTGCCGCGTCTGACCAGGAAAATGTCACCGCCTGCATCATTGCTGCATCTCCGTCGTCCTTATACAAAGCAATTGTCCCTGCATATATCAAAGGCATTAGAGCTGAAGCACTACTAGATACAGGCAGTTCTAAAAGTTTCATTAATTTCGAATTTTCTAAACTGGTTTCTCTGAAGATAAAACCAAGCCAGCAGACAATATCTATGGCCTCTCTTAATCATACATCATCAGTCAAAGGAGAAACTTGCCTCACACTTACCCTGGGTAAACACACATATGAGAACGTTCAACTGCTTGTGATCGATAATTTATGTTCAGATATGATTATAGGACACGACGTATTAGAGAAGCATTTCTCACTAGAATTCGCATTTGGTGGTCCAAAAGAGCCTTTAGTCGTGTGTAACGTAGCTGAAGCATCTGTCCCTGCTGTGCCTTTATTCGCCAATCTATCTCCCGAATGCAAACCGATTGCTATTAAGTCTCGAAGATACAGTGATGACGACCGACGTTTTATTGAGGAGGAAGTGAAGAATCTCTTAAAAGAAGGTGTCATTGAAGAGAGCCGGTCACCATGCGCAGATACTGATCACTAAGAATGTGAATCACCGGAAACGCCTTGTATTCGACTACTCCAGAACTATAAATCGATTCACAGAATTGGACGCCTATCCACTTCCTAGTATAGAGGAACTGATATCAAAAGTGGCAAAATACTCTGTATTTAGCGCCATAGATTTAAAAAGCGCCTATCATCAAGTTCCTCTTTTGCCAGAGGAGAGACCATACACTGCGTTTGAAGCAATTGGAAATCTATACCAGTTCCGAAGTATACCATTTGGAGTAACCAATGGAGTTTCTAGCTTTCAGAGAACTATAGATTGGCTTATTCGAAGGGAAAAATTGAAAGGCACATTCGCATATCTTGATGATATCACAATTTGCGGCAAAACACCAGAAGAGCACGACTATAATCTGCAAAATTTTATTGCAGCAGCTTAGAAGTACAGTTTAACCCTGAATGAAGCAAAATCCATATTTAAACAAACTTCTATTAACATACTTGGTTACACGATTGCCAATAATATCATCAAACCCGACAATGATAGATTAGAACCTCTTCTAAACTTACCTCCACCTCAAGACTTGCCCAGCTTGCGAAGAGCCCTGGGTATGTTCGCTCATTACTCTAAGTGGATACCAAACTTCTCTTTAATAGAAATATTTGTACGCCATAGTATAGCAGGATATGCTGGAACCAAAATTGTAACATCTATTGTACCATATTCTGACAAATAAACATTTTTGATTTTGATTTTTGATTTTGATTCTCCGAAAAGGTACATGAACTATCAAAGACCAAGACATTTCCGCTGAGTGACAATATCATTAAAGTTTTTCGAGAACTTAAGAACGCCATAATCAAGTCTTGTGTTCACGCCATTGACATTAATATGCCATTTACTGTAGAAACTGATGCCTCGGAGCACTCAATTGCGGCAACTCTTTCGCAGGCGGGCAGGCCTGTAGCATTCTATTCGAGAACACTTAATCGAAGTGAACAGAATCATTCAGCTATTGAAAAAGAAGCTTATGCAATCGTAGAGTCCTTGAAGAAGTGGCGGCATTTTCTTATAGGGAAATCATTTCTGCTCGTCACTGACCAGCGATCCGTCTCTTTAATGTTTAATGCTAAGCATAATAGTAAAATAAAAAAACGAGAAAATACAGCGCTGGCGATTGGAACTATCTCCATACAAATACGACATCGTATACAGGCCTGGCACACAGAACCATGTAGCGGACGCCCTCTCCCGTGTTTGCGCCATCGTCGAGACACCTGCAAAGTTACGATCACTTCATGAAGCCCTTTGTCACCCGGGTGTAACCAGAATGGCACATTGGGTGCGTTCCAAAAACTTAGCCTATTCGATTGAAGAGATAAAGAGAATGACGAAAGACTGTCGCATCTGTTCTGAGGTTAAGCCTAGATTCATTAAAGCTGATCCTCAAAAAAACATCCGAATTGAGAACCTCCTCCTTTTTTAGAAGTCGGTTAATAAACTTATTAAAGCGATAGCGCCTTTCGAACGACTGAGCATGGATTTTAAGGGACCAGTACCATCTAAGTCGAATAACAGATTCATTTTAACAGTAATCGATGAGTACTCCCGCTTTCCGTTCGCCTTTCCGTGCTCTGTCTGATATAAGCGCAAAGACTGTAATCAAGCATTTAGACAGCATTTTTATCATGTTCGGCATACCTACGTGCCTACGTGCACTCGGACCGAGGGACATCATTTTTATCGGCTGATGTAAAAGATTTTCTACACTCCAGGCAAATAGCGACGAGTCGTACAACGCCATACAACCCTCAAGGCAATGGCCAAGTTGAAAGGCTCAATTCTACGCTCTGGAAAAGTGTACAGTTAGCTTTGAAAACTAAGAACCTGCCAATAGAGAGCTGGGAAGATGTCCCACCGCAAGCATTGCACTCCATACGCTCACTTCTTTGTACTAGTACAAATTTTACACCGCATGAAAGAATGTTCCGCCACTCTCGGAAATCGACGAATGGAGATTCTATTCCTACATGGCTATCTGGCTCAAACAGAGTACTTATGCGACGCTTTGACCGGAAAACAAAATATCAACCACTAGCCGAGGAGGTGGAGGTACTGGAGACAAACCCCACTTATTCGTTCGTTCGAACGATGGATGGTCGCGAGACTACTGTATCCAACCGCCATTTAGCACCTTTGGGAGGCAATCGAGAAGATATCCCCACAATTAACGAATTTGTGGACGCCGAACCCCAAAGATCGCAGTCACCATCACCATCTTGTTCACCACCAACTTCGCCTTCTTCACCGACATCTTACTCAACACCAGTCTCGCTGCCAGCTACTCCTTCGTCACCGCTACCATCGGAGGATTTGCAAGTGGCACCGGAACCAGAACAAATGAGCTCGGACGGGATCGAGCTCCCAGTTTCAGAGCCACTCCGGAGGTCGGCCAGATCACGGAATCCACCGAAGTTTTTGCTCGATTACATCTGGCCGGGGTGAATGTGGTGAACCTTTTTACAACATTATTTATTCTTCTATGATCATAGATCAGATATTTCTATTTTGTCACAATCAAACTGTCTTAGGAATGAATTGTCAATTTTCAACATTAAGTAACGTTTTGCAAATTAAAACCTAAAGTATAGGTTTTGTCTGTTATTTCAATGAAGCAGCAGTTCGACTTGCCCACAACCCGGAATTTCACAAGAGGACAAAGCACATACACATTCGTCACTTCTATGTAAGAGAATTAGTGGCTGAAGGTGCTACTGAAGTTATAGGAATTGGTACAACAAATCAAGTGGCTGACATTCTTACAAAGGCACTGCCACGTTCGAGTGTTGCATCTCTTAATCATGCAATGGGTCTTAGATCTGTTGAATAAGGGAAAGTGTAGGAGTTTTTGAATATTATGTAGAGTTAGGTAGGTATACACCTAACTCTACATAATATTCAAAGACTAAAAATAAACTATAAAAAGAAAACGAATGTCAATATCAGTGTCTGTTGTGAAGAAAAAACAAAAGTGTGTGATTTGTAAAAATAATATATAACTGTGTGTAAAAATAACTCGTATTAATTTGTGTTCCCGTACCAAACTAATAATTTGGACCATCCCACTACTCTGCTTAAACGTAAGTCATAAACGTTATCAGTAATCTTATATACCTACTAGTTTCCATCAAACATTGATTTGACTTCACTGTGGTGTGTTCGAAAATACTACACTGAGTTTTCCTAGACATCAAAACTCCATTGAAGGATGGCATGGCACAAAAGGTGGAGCAGATGTTTGCCAAGCAAAAACGAAGTCTTTAAGCGACTATTGGTTTTATTGGTCAAGGAGCCGTGGAAGTCCACAAAAATATTGTAACGTTAGTGTTCATACGCGAGCGGCACTGTAAGGGTTTTATTTATTGAAATATATACGTGAGATCAAAAACGCTTTTATATTACACATCAGTCATGTTAAAAACAAAAGTACGAAAAATCATCGATCGACGTGCAGTGTCATTTTGTACTGGGTTGGGTGCCAGTACTAACAGGCACGCATCGACGGCAGAGGAAATTGCAGCCGTCGATAACGCGCCACTCGTGTATTTGAGTACGGTGTTGTCAACGGTGCAGTTGCCTGTGCCATCGACGTGTGACGCTCGTGTGTATGAACACTAACTTGACGATATTACGTGGGCGTTCCCAGCATCACGATAACACAGGGAAGTAAAAATATGGAAATATATGAAGGACGCTTTTTCCGAACACGATAACGTTATAACGTGACGGTATCGTAGCACACCAAATTTTCCTGTAAAACAGTCATAATTTTAATTATTAGTTTGTAGCTACAAGGCCTATTGATGTGCGAGTGAATATGTGAGCTCACTCACCCATCAATCTCGCGCAACCACGCATTCCTGTCGTAACATGCAATTTTAACCTATCGTTCGCAGTCGTAGCACGATTGTTCATTTATTTGATTGAACATGGCCTTTAGATTATGATATAGTGACATGTCTATGGGACAAAACCATACTGGAATTCAAGGACAAAATTATGAAACAAAATGCATGGGCTCAATACAATAAGTATATGAGCCGAGGACGTCGGTTAGAGACAACGACGTGCCGCAGAACGTCCACAGTATCTTCGTCGATCAACGGTAAAGTCGTAGACGTAGACGTTCACGACAACGCGACGTGCAGAATTATAAAAGCGCACAATCGCCACGTGGCTGGTGAAATGCTGCAGTATATCTATCAGCTTTCTTCGTTGGGATCATTATGATGATTTTGCATCTTTCAATAACTGCACATTTTACAATTTTAAATATTTATTATTAAATTAATAAAAGCCTGTGATGTCCCACTGCAGGGAGAGGCCTCCCTACTCTCTTTCCACTTCTCTCTGTTTAAAGCTGTTAAGAACCAGTTCTTGTTGAAGGAGTCCAGCTCATCCCGCCATTTCCGTCTGGGCCTGCCGCGATGTCTCTTACCATTAAGAGAGACCCATTGGGTCGTCTGACATGCGGCAGATGTATCCAGCCCAGCTCCATTTTAGCGTAGCGTTGCTTTCCAAGTGACATTAGTTGTTTTTGTTATGGAACCGATGCAGATGGTCGTATTCCTAACCCGGTCTGTTAGTTTGATACCCAGAATACTCCGTTCCATAGCCCTTTGGCAAACCTCGAGCGTGGACCTCTGCTAATTTGTCAAAGACCACGTTTGTCCACCATGTGAGGATAGGAAGTATGCACACGTCAATGAGTCTCCTCTTAAGGGACAAAGGAAGATCACCCTGCATTAGATCTTTCATGAAACATCTAATGAAGGGTGATCTTAATGAAGGGTGATTTTGTAAATGAAAATGCCTGGAAGAAAACACAGGGAAGACACACACAGACATTGGAGACATGGGAGACATTTTCGGTACGTCTTGCAACCTCTTTGTTTTGTCTTGCCTGGAAAGAGACTATCTTGAGAGTATCTTGGACAATGTTAATAGCACTCAGAAAATACTTGATAGTCATTTTACTAAGGTGATAGATAAGCACTTCACCCGCCGATAAAACTTTAATGACGAATCTACCGATAAATGATAATGATAAATGATCTTATTTTATAAGTAGGTTTGTACAAACACTTTTACACGTCAATCATATTTTAAAAACTAGATGAGGTCGGCTGAGACGTGATATTTTCCGCTAAAATTTGTACTACTAATGCAGGGCACCAGCACTGTGAGCAAGAAAGATGATCTAAGGAAGTTCTTCATCATGCCAAGGATTCCATTGTGTATTACTCTTTGACCAGTACATTACCGAAATAAACTGTTCAATGCACAATTCGTTCTCAAACGAATTTCCTAATGATCCAGTTTTAGTGTTTAGTCACCTCTGTAAATAAAAGGTATAAAGGTAACTTAGATTGTGGATTAGAATACATTAACTTAAAAAAGGCGTGTCGAGCCGTGCGAAAACATTCAAGAAGAGGCTCGCAGATTTGGTGACATAAACAGACAGCGTGCTTTTGTACAGGCAAGCAATTCCTCAATGCATCAGTAGATATTAATGACGGGGTAATAAAAACTGTAAGAGAAAAACAAAGACAGAAGGACTTGTGAGCGGCGATATAAGAGGAAAACATACAAATAGATTTCAATTAACTGAAGATTGATGCATACCTAGAGTTGAAAGCCATTACTTAAGAGCCCAAACTACTCTTGAGTTTATGGAAAATGGTTTATGAGTTTGTCACAACCATACGAAGACTACAAAGTATCTTGCACCTTTAGCAAAATATAAAAAAGGAGGAGACTACAAAGTGTCTTGATGCTTTGTAGTCTCCTCCTCCTTTTTTACGCCAAAGAAAGATCGGTTTTAGATATGTGTTGCATACGAAAATCGAAGTGACAGAAGTAATGTAAAATAGTTTTGATGAACAACACACCAAAAAAAAATAGAAGTAGAGCAGATAAAAATTCATAGATAAAAGGGAAAACTTGAAACTTGTTGTGAATTGAAAGCTGTTCTTCCAGAAAGGAGATTTGTTTTACGACATTTGGAAATTTGCCACTTATAATTTAACCGCATCCGAACTGGTGACTGGTGCGGCCACTTGCTATGTATGGCACGAAGGTCATAGACTGTGGCGTGACAGAAATTTGCTCATGTACTAATCTTCCTTGACAAAAAAATCTCAGGAGATTGACAGCAATGATTTAAAATTAGTTTTCTATAGCGACAAAAGCTGTGATCAACAAAAAAATAAGATGATGATGGCCATGTACGTCTATGGCATTAACAGATTGAAAATAAAACAAATCACTCTCAAATCTATATATATAAAAATGAATCCCTATTTTCCTTGGTCACGTCATAACTTGAGAACGACTTTACCGATTTCATCCATCTTTTTTTTTTAAGTTTTCTAATACTTTGTAGAAGGTTCTTACGGAAAAAAAAATTAAGAAAGTTGCTTCACGCGGACGAAGTCGCGGGCAAAAGCTAGTTACTCATAAAAGGTCACACTGAGATCAAAAGTAATGCATTGAAAATGCGTTACCTTCGATTGGGGTGTACCTACTATAGAAAAAGAACTTCAAAATGTGGTTTTATGCATACTCCTCATTACTCCTCAAGAATATATCACTCTTATTAAGACGGCTAAGAGAAATGCACAGTTTTATCTCGTCGTAGAACTATAAAATGGCGGCGTTTACCATGAAAAAAACCAGAAGTTCTAAAACGAATTAAAAAAGTATTTCACTGTGCTTTTTGCTTTAGATACATAATATTGGTAACTATAGACATTTTATTAGTGACTTATAATAGTACAAGCATCATACAGTGGGACATCACAGGCTTTTAGTAATAACCTCATCATTTAAAATTGTCTAAATGGCCTCAGCGAGTTGGCTTCGGCCCCTGGTACGCCTTTCAAAGGTCCGGGACCCCAGGGTCTCGGCATATGTCAAAGACAAAAAGAAATAATAATAATACAAGCCGTGTACCCTGTCATTTTTAATGACGAACTTACATACAAACTAGAAATATTTCCCAAGGTGGTCAAATAGGGGAACCTATTTCACCACAAGAATTCTCTTTCGATATAAGAAATTTTAGTGACTTGGTCTATGAATTTAAGATTTTTATTACATAGATTTTATAGGCATTTTTAACTTTGTATTTAGTTACTTTTGTCAAAAGTAAATTAATAATTAGGGACTCAGCAAGCATAAAGTGTTATGTAATATTCCTAATTTTTTTTTTTTATTAAATTCTTTAAGATTATGAGACTGTTAATTCAACGAGGTAAAAAACTGTTTTGTTAAGTTAGTTTGTGATTTTATTACTTTTATTTTAATAAGCCATTTGAACTCATACAGTAAGTCGTTCTTTGTTGCATAACTTATTTATTTATTAAAAATAAAACGTCCAAGCTCAATTACATTAATTACAGATCAATATAATAACAACAAGTGTCCAACTACTCGACAGTCATACGTCATATCTCACAATACTCCAGAAAAACGCTTGCACGGAAAACGCTTGGATTTTGTCCATTCGTCCGCGAACACATCACAGTCACGCTTAGCGTAGCGTCCAAGAGAGCGTTGAGCACTGAGAGTGTGCGAGGGACAGGAGAGTGGGCTCGAGCGACGCTGCCGGTTCGACTCCCAGGCGAACAATCTGTGCCTCCTGTTACGGCTATAGTTTATCGTAGTTTATTTTTGTTCATTGTGTAGTTCAGGATCATCTGTTCTTTTTCCGTGAAGGATCTTAGAGCTATTAATAATTTGGACATTTTTATTTTTTTCTCATACTTACTCGTAGTAATATTTTTTATTCACTCATTGAGATTGAGACTGTAACCTAAATACTGCAGAATGTTCTATGAGAACGATGATTCATATTTATTTAAGTCCATCAATCTGATTAATAGTAAGTGAAATACAGCCTGGTGAAATCGGAAGTGCCGTACTACAGGCATGTGCCCGGCCCAGTTCTCGAAAGTGAAAATACCAAATTGTACTGGGATAGATACAACATCACTGACAGAACTATTGTTGCCAATAAGCCTGATATAGTGGCGGTGGATCGAATAGAGCGGTGCACAATGAATGTTGACATAACGGTCCTGCATGATAGGAACCCCGTGAAAGCGGAGAAAGATAAACAAATCAAGTATCTTGACCTGGCTCGCGTGGTTCTCGATATGTGAGATATGGACTCCATATCTCGAAGCTCTCGGCTATTAAGCCAGTCAAGACAGCCAATGGCTTACTAGCCAAGAGCTTCGACCAACACCTGAGGAGGCTCTCGTTGGGCAGCTGGATCATGGGCTTGATTCGGAAAGCGGTACTTCAGGCCACGGCTCGGATTGTTAGAAGGTTCCGCTCACTGGAGCCCTTACCGCCTTGGACCGTAGCTTGGACCCTACTCACGAGGATTACTATTTTTTAAATTTTTAAATGTACAGTCACCAAAGCAGATAAGTAACCAGGATCGTCGGATACAGTTGAAGTGTAGTAAGAGACCGATGGAGTTTTCGAATGAAATTTAATTTGATAAAAAAAACTGTATGTTTGCTATTAATTAAATTAAATTTTATTTGAAAACAACCATCGGTTTCTTACTAAACTTCAACTATATCTGACGACCCTGGTTACTTATCTGCTTTGGTGACTGTACCATATATTTTATTTTTTATAAAAATATTTAAAAATATAATTTATGTATAAGTATTCAAATTAAATAAAGGAGTAAAATAATAATTAGAACATAACAGGCTGTTGAATGTGACTAAAAGACTGCTTAATTATTAAAAATATTATTGAACAGCGTATTATTTTATTTTATTATACCATAATTATCTACAATACAAAGAAATGAATAGGTAAAATAATAATAATCTTTTGAGTAGGCGATAGAATCCCAACTCAGTGTTGGTGAGAAAGGCTTCTAAAATAAAAAAGATTGGGCCTAACTCTATGAATTATTCAGTATATCAAGATTAATAATGTAATGATATCTTAATTACGCCGTACGTATGCAACAATAGAGAATGATGATTTTAACCGAAGTGCAAACTCGTACTGCTGACGAATTTTGACAGCTCGTAGGCTGGTACACTAAGTAACGTAAAATGAATTGTAATCGATTGCTATTTTATGTGTATAAACCGCAATAACCCAGCCGGTCTCCGACTGCTTTAGCCGAATAAGACAATGAAAAGCAATGATTGGTAAAAGTGTAAGAGTAGTTGTATTTCTAAGATGGGCTCGTGTCCGCAATTCCACGTCAAAGCGCGTATTTTGTGTAAAGCAATGGTAAAAAGAACTGTCACAAACCTGAGGCATGCCCCAAACATTTGATATGCCCTTGGGTTTCTATATCATAAGCCTTACTAATAAAATAATGTTAATCGCGTAATTAAATGACCATATTTAGATGCTTTGCCTATTCAAAGCCGGGCTAGAAACCTTTTTGTGCATAGGGACGGAAATAAATGATTTTTTAACGAATTCTTCAATTTTTAATCAAGTATAGTTACATCATTCTAGGTGTGGTGTAAATATTATATTATTTAGCTATCATCACTTTCTTAATGTAAACTCAGCTGTGTATGGTCTTGGTGTTGACAATATACCTATCAATGGCACATCCGACGGTATTGTACCATTGCTGACGTGGATCCTATACTTTTGGAGTATACCCACGAAGGTGATGAATATAAACGACTTCGCTAAAGAGTCCCCCGGGCAGCGTCTGCGACCTGAAAAGTATATTTATATAATATTAACAACTATAAAAACTTTACTGTATGGGTTTGAGCCGATAGATGCTAGAAAGGAGTAAGAAAGAAAAGAAAAATAGGTTTATTTGTCACAAAACCACGTACACCTAAGTTTTGGACAAAATTACGAACGATTATTCATATATAAATTAGTGGGTTGGCACCCACCCGCCCGGGAGAACCGACCATATAGAAGTGAAGATAATAAATTATGCTTCGCACTTATTAATAAAATTACACACAGTTGGTATAAGCCATGCTACTGAATATTGTATCCTTAATGTAATTTAGCATGTCTTGATGGCACAACATCAGAAATATAATGACTTAGGCAACTTGTAACATTAAAACACACCGACATTGCAAGCTATCCAGTATGCACCAGTCTCACATTGGTTGGCTTTCCGTAAGATGCGAGGCCAGCTCATACTGGAACTGTGGATTTACGCCACTCGCCAGCAATTTGTAACATGACTTAAACGGAAACATTTGTGTTTGAAGAAAACACAAAATTAAACAAAAAATATCGAAATCAATTTTATCACACAGCAGTAAATAAGGAGGTTTTCAATTGATGAAACCAAACATGCATCAATAATTTTAACACTCGCCCAATTCGCAAATATGTCGCAATAAACATCGCTTTGCTTGAAGAGGTATTTTTTTTTTAAATTTGGAAATCTATTTAATAAATTTCAATAAAATGTTTTATTACCTCTATTTTCGGTTCCGCGTAACACTGGTAAGTTTCCAACAGTCGTCAGATTATTTAATTCGCCAGTTTCGTTGATTAGTCAGTTTCACTGATTCGTCAGTTTTGCCGATTAGACAGTTGCGTTAACTTTCTAATCGGCAAACTTTCTTGGGCATAACTTTGGATGCTAAGCTACAGTGGGGTCCACATATAGACAAATTGTCAAAAAAGCTAAGTTCCGCAGCATACGCTGTTAGAAAAATTCGTAATTTAACTGATATAGAGACAGCCCGTTTAGTGTACTTTAGCTATTTTCATAGTGTAATGTCGTACGGTATTCTATTGTGGGGAAATGCCGCTGATATTCAGACTATCTTTGTTTTGCAGAAGCGAGCTGTTCGATCAATTTATAAATTAAGTCCGAGACACTCGCTCAGAGACAAATTTAAAGAAATTAATGTTATGACTGTGCCTTCTCAGTATATTTATGAAAATCTTTTATATGCCCATAAAAATATAAAATTGTTTAAAAAATACAGTGATATCCATGATATAAATACTAGGAACAAACACAAATTTGTTGTACCTACAACAAGGCTCAAGAAAATAGGTGGCTCGTTCAGATGCCAATGTATACGCTTTTACAATAAAGTTCCAAGCCTCGTTCAAGATCTAAGCCTTAATAAATTCAAATCATTCATTAAACGTAAGTTGTGCCAGAAGGCCTTTTATACCGTTAAGGCTTATATCGAGGACAAAAAGGCTTGGGATTAAGCTGCTTCCAATTTTTACATATTGAATGTTTTTTTTTTATGTGGTTGTTGTTTGTTTTTTTTTTTATATATACACTTTGACATTAATGAATTTGATCTATGACATTTACTTACTTTGTAAAGTATTCTATTATTTTAATTATTGTGAATGTGAAGACTATGTGGGTCATTTTATTTTTTATTTTTACTCTCTGTTCTGTTAGTTTTTGTCATGGTCTGGCAGTTTGAGTAATTATTGTGGCCTACCCAAATGTCCTTTCTTTGGTATTGTTCGTCGAATCGTTGAGCTCCTTAAGTTTTGAGTTGAGCTGCACGATTTCTGACATATGCGTGCACTGACTGGACAGGTCCTCTCAATCTGTGTGGTTCTTTCCTCAAAAGACCATCTCAGACATCGACCTACATGGTCTTCATATGATCTGACCAAGATTATGTCTGGACTTTAAAAGAGACTGTGACGTCTGAGTTTGTTTCGGCCTTTCTTCTCAGGCTAGTCAGATAGGAAACGCCGGCCTCATCTAGTTTTAAAATATGATTGACGTGTAAAAGTGTTTGTACAAACCTACTTACAAAATAAAATCATTTATCATTTATCAATGTCCAGTACAAAATAATCCGTTACCTATTTTTTTTTTTTGTTTCAAATACCTTTAAAATCTCAGTCATATTTTTTCTATTACTGATAAAGTTGTGTTACGTTTAGCATTTACGTCAGTTATTTTATTGTGAATAATAAGACTAGCTCAGCCCACGACTTAGTTCGCGTCGAAGTCAACTATACCATAAAACATGTATATGGTACTCGGTAATAGTGTAGCTTTCTAATTTCTTTCAGTGGAAGAATTTTTGTAATCGGATCAGTACATCCAGATATTCTATATACTCATCCTTATAAACAAAAAAACAATTTTACGTCTTCATAATATTAGTTTAGATGGTAGCAAGTGCCAAGTGACATAATAACATAATTCACAGGACACAATATCGATGTTGCCAGTGATGCAACAAAAAAATATCGTTAGTGTGTATGAATGAGCCAGGTTTCAAAGAGCCGATACGATTTTTAACTATGTACTTATCAAATTCCATTCCAGGGTGGATTTTTGAGACGGGGCAGTAAACCTGAAACGGTGTAGCTATAGGAAAACCGTCTTAGGAATGTCCTCAACTTTTTTAGACATTTTGATCTGCATTTACAGCTTTCGATAAAATTGGCAATTTGTACAAAAACTTTTGATGTCAATCGATCGTTTCTTATAATATAAGATTCAGAAAACACAATCGGACCAACTGAGGTTTAAGTACTAGAAATCGCAATTCAACATTAAACGCTTTTTTCAACTTCCTGCCCCAGCAGTCTCGACATTCATAGCGATCGCTTTACGACCGAATTCGATCGCAAAGTCCTGTCACTCCATACATTTCACCTGTCAATTCGGGACTTTGCGACCGAATTCGGTCGTAAAGCGATCGCTATGAATGTCGAGACTGCTGGGGCTGGCCTAATATCGAATTGGATTATTATTTGTTTATCATAACTATTAAAGTGACTATTGAGAAAAAGTATTTTCATTTATAAATAATATAATCAGCCTAATTGGGCCTTTTTTGGCATGTTTTAAAAACTGGCTCTTTCATACTAACAGGAAAGTCAACAGAATTTCATAGATAAAACTAACATCTAGGAAAAATTTATGGCCACCTACCTAATCCAAAAGTGTACATGTGTTCTGAATTTTTCAACATCCCACTTTCGTCGATAAATCGTTCAGGTTTAAATACATGCGGGTCGTCCCACAATTCTGTATCGAAGTATATATCGCCCAATGATATGAGTACTGTTGCACCTTTAGGTATTAAATACCCGTCAATCGAAGTATCACTTTGTAGTAGCCTCGGTCCCGCCATGGGAACTATAGGGTAATATCGGTGCACTTCTTGTATGAACGCTGACGTGTATATAAGCCTGAAAAATGTAAATTTTCGTATAATATTAGCATAATATTTCTGAGACTAAACAAGTACGCAGGAGATTAATTACAGAGACTAAATACAGTGCACTAAGTGTGTGTATACTCTTATAGTCCAATGAGACGGCAGGGCCAACTGCTGGCTTTACGAGTTTTTCGAATTTTCGAAGCTGGTGGTTGTAACACCACCACGTCTACCACCCTTTTAACTCCGAGCTGCTAATAAGAATTCCAAGACCAGAAAAACCAGTAGCTTACGTATTTTGACCCCACCTATAATTCAAACCCGAGCCCTAAAGATCCACAGCCGTATAAAGTAAAAGAAAAGCGCCTAAAAGATAGTTTAGAAGACTTGACGGCCAAATAATCAATTGCTCTAATATCAGTTTGACCTACATTCAAGCAACGTTAAGCAAATATAGTGGTTATAGCAATGATCAGTGCGAAATTAGTGGCGGCCTTACACGTCATCGAGACCTTATTGTGTTTATTAAGATATCTCAAAGAGGTGGGTTGAATCTATACATCGTACACTGTGCTACACAACACACAACCCTTGCGCAGAGCAGGTACGGCCGTACATTTTATTGTCGAACCAGTTAACGATTGGGTGCTAGATTCATAGTCAAATGTAATCAAAATTATACGTATATATGTACTTGGCTCTACAAGAGATCTCAACTTTTCAAAGAGTCGCGAGATTTGAATGATTTCTAAAATAGAAAATGGTTTTGATGGGTTATTTATATTACGAATAAAATGATAGTTTCAATGAGCATATAGTTCAGTATGACGGGCATTCACCTCCATCATGATTACAGGTAAATGAATCGTCGTATAGGTTTCTCCTCGCATGTTACCAAGAGTTGACGTAGCTCTTCTAGCCGTCTTCAGAGGGGTAATTCTCGTAATTTTAAGAACGTTCACAGTCTGATCTCAGTCTCAATCTGTCAAAAATACGTCTAATTTCCCTACATTTTGACAAGTTTTTGACATTTGTTTGTTGCCGAGATGAGACTGCGACTAGATTTTGAACGTTTTAAATTATGGGAATACGGGCCCAGATCACCAAAAGTCAGCCAAACATTTCAAGCGGCTGAAAGCTTTTTGTTCGTGACCGATTTCATCCTGTCAACCGGCCGATCTTTGGTCGGTGATAATCGGTCACCGACAAAAAGCAGCACACAAAAATAACTGCCATTTAAATACTTAAATACCCATTAGAGCCCTTTACCATAAGCAAATCTTATTGATTAATTTATAGTCTTTTTAACCCTCGACGCAAAAACGACGGGGTATAAGTTTGACGTGTCTCTCTCTGTGTGTGTGTGTATATGTCTGTCTGTGGCATCGTAGCTCCCGAACAGATGAACCGATTTTGATTTTGTTTTTTTTTCTGTTTGAAAGGTGAATTTGTCGGGAGTGTTCTTAGCTATGTTTGATGAAAATCGGTCCAAGATGGCCGCCGCCACAAAATGGCGGATTACATGTTTTTTTCATAAATCCCTCAATATGGATATCAAATGGAAGGGCTTGACTAGGAGAATACTATACACTATGACAAATTTCAAATCCAAGATGGCCGCCACCACAATATGGCAAATTACATTATTTTTTTTCACAACTCCCTCAATATGGGTATCAAATGAAAGGGCTTGCCTAGTAGAATAATGTACACTATATTGAAAGGGAATGAGGAATATTAACTAACGAAATGAAAACTAAAAAATTAAAAATTCTTTTTTTGTCAGATCAATGCCCTAGCTTGATGAGGAAAGTGGAGTTTCTTGGAGTTTCTTGCCCGTTCTTCTCCATAGAGATCTACGTTTTGGAATGGGCAACTAGCTTCAACTTTCTGTCTAACTGACCGACTATTTAATTTTGACAATTCAAAAGAGCCTGTAAAATGGTTTTTATTTAGCTTTTAGTACATTATTTACTACATTATTATTACCTTTATTTTTTAACCCCCGACCCCGGTTTCACGTTTATACCTTTTTTGTTCTATTTCTATTTGTGGCTATTTTTCAATAGTTTTTTCAATTGTTTTAGGCTTTTTGCATTCATACTATTTTTATTATTATTTTGTGTCAGGAGTATTTTAATTTTTTTTTAACATAAATGGTTGGTATACTTGCCTGTCACTATCATTCCAACAAGGCGTTCTGTCTCCAATAACAGTGTCTATTTCCATATATATTTTCTGTTGTATTTCTTGGCAGTTTAATGCCTTAAGAAAAGCGAAACCGAGTAAGTTGCTACTTGTTTGAGAACCCGCAATTAGGAAATCTAAACATACTATTTTCAACTGCTCCTCTGAAAATACCATAAACAACAATTAGCGTTTAATGAAATACAATGAAGAACATTTAAGTGGGTGCATGTCCTGTTGCTATTTCACAAATACAAGTGCCAGGATCTCTTCAGTCCACTGCTTTTCATATAAGCTAACAACGTTACATAACATCGATTCGTTTTTATCTGGATTCTTAGAATAATGATACATCGAATTAACATTTAATATAAATAATAAACTTCTCATGACCCAAGGGCCTTTACCTTGGCCAGAGACTAAGCATTGCCATACAACGTGACAATGCCGCCAGTGTCTTGGGTACATTACCAGTCGACAGCGATGCGAATAACTTTTTCCACGCTATATTTTAGTTTGTAAATATGTAGTTTTAATTCATTTAGGATATAATTTTGTTATTTTAGCGTTATCTTGTACATTAATTGCGCTTTACTTAGAATAAAAATAATTAACTACAAAAAATAAAATATAAATATGTCTTTTTATCATTCATTGTATCATTTTATTGAAACATTAATTGCAATTCACATTTAATTCCGTACCTACGCAAAAAAGCGCCTTGGATGAGGAGTTGCGGGCAGCAGCCCGATATAAATAAACAATACCTACAGCCTACACATTTAATTGTTTTCGTGTTTCATGGAACGACACATATTATGGTATAAAGGCAAAAGATGCTAAACTCGTACGTCGTTGCAGGCAGTTCTGACATTTGCAACCCACTTTTATGTATTAATTAACCACGATTCGACGTTAAAACAAAATACGAACTGAAACTTGCGAGGATAAAAAAATATAAGGCAACTTCGACAAAATTACTTGTACGGCGATGCAACAATTATTAAAACAATTCAACGAGTTTATTATCGATGAACAGGCAATTTGCTGTTTTGTTTATGTGCGCAATGTAATCTCGACTATTTTCCATTTATTGAATAACAAAAGGAAATAAGCAGTGTTTTGGGAAATAAAAATAGACGATTTGATTTTCGACAGTTGCCCAATAAAGTAGACCGTACGCAAATCAAGTCACTCACCTGTAAAAGTTGGGTTTTTATTCGCATAAATCTCTTCCAGGAACAAATAAATAAAGTCTTTTCCTTTCACTTCTTTATTTTTATGCTTTTCAATAGCTTCCTGAAATGAATTGTTCACTGTAGGTATAATCGTAACAACAAAAAACGACAAAGATATTTCCTCATTTTTTGCAATGTTAAATGTTGATAAGATAAGTTTAATAAGGCATTGTTTTAGACATCTGTTTCTAAAAGTTCACAAGCATGTATTTATTCAAAACAATCATTCCATTGTTCATAATATAAAAAATGAATGACTATAAAGAAAGATTGGTCTCGGATATGATATTTTTAAAATATTAAACAGATTTTATTGCTATTACGAATAAGAGTTATTTTTAACGGCACAGGCGTCACTAAGATTTCTTAGTTATAGTATTGGCAAAATAAAAAATATTACCTACCTCGATAACTTTGGAGATCTCTCTATTAAGCTTGGTTATCAGTGAATACCCACTTAGTTTAGGTATAATGAATCTACACCAGGGCATTTGATTCAACATGCCTCCGGCAACAGAGAAAGCCTTTCCTCGTTGCCTAAAAAGATCCAATAATTGTTTCAGTTTGTCTTCTTCTATACGTTCCCCTAGAAGCAATAAATAATAAAAAAGTTATTTGAAATTTATTTGCCACACAAGCTATTGAGTTTTTTATTGGCTTTTTTATTCATCTATCGGATAAAAATACTATGCTAATGTCATTGAAACCACTAAGTCTGTAGGTAAATTGTTAAAAAGGTTTTCACGTAAATCAGCTAGAATCGGACGGATTGTGAACCCTGACCGTAAGTGCACAGTTTAACAGTTTGTCATGGATAGCATATAAACTATTGAAAATTAATACGTTAAATTGTAAATAGTTTGTGGCAATTCACAATTTTTCGGTAGTATATAATCTGGCGAGATAGATTATAATTATAATCTAACGATGTTCATAATTGTATGTAACTTTCTCAGAATATCCATTATTCAAATTACAACAGTTTACTATCTGTTGTAAAACAGCGGGCTACAGGTAACCAATTTCATACAAATGTCAATAATATAATCCTGTTGCATTTTTTAATCGATAGAAGCCTATGCAAAACTGGGGATATTACAGTCGAAATATTCCGCGAGGCAACAGTTATCGTTATATTCATATTTTTACTGTACACCTGAAAGTATTTTTTAATCAGTCAAGCCAGCTACGCTTAACGCATCATGGTGGGTGTCAACACCAGTTCTGTGTAAAGTCACTTTTGTTAATAGGTAAAAGTTAGAGCTGATTTTTCAATCATCTGATAACTTTATACGTGGAATAATTTTTAAATTGTCACAAATATTTTATACGAAAACTGTCAAAAGTAAATTTTATTCCTGGAATAAAAGTTATCTGGCGATGGAAACATCAGCCCTTAGTACACTTACCAGCCACGTACTTCCATAGGACATTTATCACAGATTCACTCAGTAAATTAACAAAATTTATAGGCTTGCTATTATTTTCCTCTATTTGTTTCAGTAATCGTGACAATTCATTTTGTATTTCCGTTTCCATTACAGTTTTACCATAGCCGACGTGTTTTAAGTTTTTCACTGCAAACTGTCTATGTACCTTCCATATTTCACCATTGGCAAAAGTTATACCTAAAACATTAAAATATAATTAAGAATCATCTTGTATGAACCAATTTGAATTGTGAACAGACCTTTTTAGTTCTCTCTTACCCATGTTTTTATTTCCAAGACATCTTAATCGTGAAAAGAAGTTATCTGGTCTAGCATCAAATTCTTTGTCATAAAATACTTGACGAACATTCTTCTCACCAAACACAACGATTACCACTTCTGTGCTCGTTTTCATGCCTAAAATATTTGTAGAATATTGTCTGGACAATTCTAAACATGCTCTCCATTCAGACCCATATTTTTTTGACATCCTTTGCAAAATACCGCTACTTCCGATGAATGGATACCATACTGGACCTGAAATTATAATAAAACAGCGTTCATTGTTGTTGCTCTAGTTTCCTCTTAAACACCGGTTCGTAGTTTGTGACTACTACAACAATTTATGTATACTATCTGTTACAACATTAGCAACCGGTTTCCAAATGGGGAATTAGAAGTTGAGAATTGGTCAAACTCTACTTTAGCATCTGCATAAGGTGATTCATTATGTTTTTTTTTTTTTTTGTTAACCTGTTGGCCCACTTCTGGTCAAAGGTCTCCCCCTGCTTTTCAAATTTCCTGCATCCAATTGTGCACAATTGCACAATCCTTTTACTGTGAACGAATAAAACTTTTTTTTCGCGATCGGGAATATTCGCCAAGCACCTCCACTTCGCAGCACGTTCTGTGCTTCCCGCATCCAGTGGGTTCCAAAGACAAATTTTCCTCGCTGATTTTAAAACCTTTGAAAAATACTACAATCAACTCAAACTAACGACGAGCAACGAGACCAATTGTGTCAAATTGTGTCTGATTAAAACAAAACATGATTTATAGACTTATGTTGGTCTCCTGTCTCTGTCTTGCGTCTCGGTCTCCGGTCTCTATCGCTGTGCGAACCGCCCAGTATATAGGCATGGCGGTCAAGGGTAACTTCACACACATGTACTATTGAAGTGTTGACACGTTACCTAGCGGCATCTAAGGTAGATACGAAAACAACACAAGTTTCAGAGACTCCTAACGCCACCTTTCAAAAAGCATCGGTACTACCGAGTACCGACTCAACCTGTTCTCTCACTTAGTTCTCGAACACGACCAATACTACTTCAGAATGAAAAACATAGCAATCATCATTACTTCCATATTAACATAAAATTGTTAAAATTACTTAATGTAATTTAGGTCCTTTTTCAGAGTCCAGGTAGCCAGGAAACTATCTAACGAACCAATTAAAAATAGTACCGGATTTGGGTGGGGTGGTGATGCATGTATGATAAGTTAACGGAAGCTGATCAGGAAACGATGAAACAGACAGAGAATTATTAATAATGAAACTGGTTTGAATCAAATCTTTGACTCGTTACATAAAGTTGCACAGTAAGTGAATTGCTATTAAACTACGTCATTGAACATCACAATGGTACATTAAGGTAGTGTTACAAACACACCACAGAGTGCTAAGTAGATGGGTATGTACAAGACCTACTAAGCGTCCTTCCATGAACGAAAGTGTCAAGATCTTAACAGAATTATTGCGGACAGAACCGCATTTTGATGTGGAGTCTAATAATTCAATCAGTTAATTTAAGCCAAATTGGACCGATGGCCTAAGTAGACCAGCAGTGCGATTCTGTAACCATCTCACCGTGAAAACTCAGATGAAGTAAGCGTGGAGTGAGCTGTCTTTCCAACTAATGCCCCTAGCATTAGTGTGTGTGTGTGTTTATATGTATAAGACTTGTAACAAATTATTTCGCCGAGTTAAAAGCACATGGAATCAATGCGTTATTCATATTAATCATTACTTATTTCGTTACCGTATACGAAGATTGTTATTTTATAAAATAATAACGTCGTAGAAAGAAAATCGTTTTTTTTACTTTTCGCATCAACCTTACAGTAATTTGTTTATTTAATACCTACTTGTTTCTGCAGGTATACAAGAGGTAACTCTACTTATAGAGTGCACTTAGCTACACACATTGGTTAGCAGTAGGTACACCCGCGGTTCTGACATCAGGATGGCGTGTGTACCTAATTTTTAAAATATCATTGTACGGGTGTAGGTACACAGATTTTCAAGAGGTACGAAAAGGTACACAGAAGGTACCAAATAACTGCAATAAATTTAGGCAGATCTGAAAAGTACACCCGCAGTTCTGATGTACTTACATGATGACCTGGCGAAGGCCACAGCAATCCACTGGATGCGAGAAGCACAGATCCGGTCGAAGTGGCGGTGCTTGGGGGCTTATGTCCAGCAATGGATGTTTTTCGGCTATAATAATGACTATGAATTCGTGTTTTTATCTCTTTGTAGGTCATTTATAAATTATTCAAGCTTTCTTAAATGAGATCTACTTTAAACAAGATACTTGATTTGCTTGAAGATTATATTATCATATTATTATTTCTCTCATATGCTTTTTTTATTCAACCTTTACTGTCCCACTGCTAGGAAAATCTTCGCATAGCTTTCCACGGTTCCTTGAGCGTTGTCTTCTCCAGCCAATCTCCCATAAACGCATCAAAGTTGTCACGCCAGCGTTTCCTAGGCCTCCCTCGGCAACGACGTCTATCTTCTTCTGGCACCCACTGTGTGACGACTCTAGCCCCCGACATGCTGCACTCGTGGCCCAAACAAATATATTACCCCTTATTTATCACCATTATGATTAGCACTAATGGTGGTTAAACTAATAAGGAATTAGAAGTTTGTATTATGAAGATCGATATCTTTCATTCTGTTTAGAATTCCAAATTCAAATAAATTTAAATTTGAGGCCAGATGGAATGACTATAATGCCTTGGAAGTTGGGTAGGCCTTTGGTGTGGGATGCAACATGTGTCGAAACCCTCGCGCCATCCCATCTTCCTAGCACGGTGGGCTGTGCTGGGGTGGCTGCTGCAGAAGCAGAAAACCTCAAACGGCGCAAATATAACAATCTTATTGGGAGCTATATGTTTGATCCGTCTGAGGTTGAAACACTAGGGTCTTGGGGTCCGAGTGCTCATCGAATATTTCGGGACATCACCAAGCGATTGGTTCACTCTTCAAGTGACCAGAGGACTAGCGTATTTTTAGCCGAAAGAATCAGCATTGGATGGTAATGCTGCCAGCCTTTTGGGCACTTATCCCATTGACAGCGATGCGGACGAATTTTTTGATACCCAATGAGCTCCTGCCTTTTTCTTTATTTTTTTATAATATACTTGTATATATGTATATATTTTAGTGTTAGCTTGTAAACTGTAATTGTTGTGTATTTGTGATTAAAGAAAGAAATACATAAATAGCTCAAATTAAAACAACAAAAAACCACAAAAACACATCATAAATACTAGCTTAGATACGCCCGCGGATTCGGCCGCATGGAGGTCGGAATTTATCT
This sequence comes from Apamea anceps, assembly GCA_951799955.1. Classification (NCBI taxonomy): domain Eukaryota; kingdom Metazoa; phylum Arthropoda; class Insecta; order Lepidoptera; family Noctuidae; genus Apamea; species Apamea anceps. The sequence continues at coordinate 17,223,959 of OX637500.1, read as the reverse complement.
CACGGGAACATAGACACTACCGAGATAAAAAGTATTGTTATTGTATGTCCTTCCGTTCAGCCATTAAGACTAGAAAAAGTGACAGACAGACAGAGTTACTTTCGCATTTACAATATTAATAGGTATGTATTTATTTATTTATTCATCGTTAATTACTAACAAATAAAAAAATAAATTATGGGTAATGACCCATAATTTATTTTTTTATTTGTTAGTTTTACTTAATCTGTGTAGTATGGATGGATTATTTAAAAAAAACTAGAAAAGAACACAGATTGAACAAAATTACTCTATATTGCTATGTAAACGGTAGCATCGTTAGATATCCAAAACGTTCACTTCCCTGCACGGCGCGATATCACAAAGACATGACACAATTTGTAGACATGCCGTGGAATATCTACTTCCAAGTATTTGATGTTTGCTGATGTTAGTGTATTTTGATAAAACGATGGACATAACCATGAATGATGGCTAGGTATGTACCTATGTAAGTATTTTACGCATGTTCATTTTACAACGTGTCTAATTACTTTCAATTATCAGGATTAAATTAAAATATTCCTGTTCTTAAACATAACACTAGTTAATAACTATGACAATAACGCAAATGCTAACCATTTAAAAAAAAAATTGTGTACGATGTCTAACAGTACCATACCTATTATTATATAAATAAACAAACAAAGCGCGATATTATAAGACTAAAATATTTTTTTGCTCACGTTAATAAATTCCAATCAATTAACAACCTAATTTTTTATTTAATTTAAATAAATTTACTTACCCGGTGGAAACTTCTTTGGCTTTATAGTGGAGATAAACGCATACAAAATCAATGTGACCATGAACAGTAGTAGAAACGTAGGTATCATTTTTAAAGATCGATATTTTTACAGTGAGCACAGTGTATAGGTAATACGAATACGCGTGTGGTATAAATACCCACTGGCCTACTCGGCAACCGAAACGCAACTGTACGCGGACGCGGACAGAGAGCGTCAATTTTTGTATGCACGAAGGATTTACGTTTGGTTATGTCCTTGTAGCGTGATCACATAACCGTTCAATGAATGTTACACCATATATTAAATGAGACCTGGTTGTTTCAATGTATCTATTTCTATATACATATTATAAAATAAAGTCGCTTTTCGTGTTTGTCTGTTTGACCACGTTGATCTTCTAAACTACACAACGAATTTTGAAGCGGTTTTCACCATCATTGAGACAATTTATTCCGGAAGGTTTACACAATAACGTAACGCATATTTTCTTTTTACTTTACTTTTTTTTTAAACGTTTCCCCACACTAGGAATTTCTCCTGTATTGTGGGTGCGTTTACAAACATTTAAACTCAGCTACACAAACAACCAGACCCGGAACGACTACTTGTAGGCCATACAAATATTTGTTCCGTGCGGGAATCGAACCCGCGACACGCAGCGCAGCAGTCAATCACTTAACCACTGTGCCAACCGTGCACTGCGCAAATCCTGCCCAAAAAAGAACATCAGAAACTTTAAGCCCGTGTTTGAAGTAAAGGATAGTTTCCATGGACGAAACACATGCCTCAAACGTGGTTCCTCGATGAGAGACTTTTAGATGTTATTAGTGCCAATTACAAAAAAAAATCTGAAGTAGATATTTAAACATAAATAACAGTTTAGTAATCTACATCATCATCAGGTATATTTTTTACATACTTAAATAAACGTACCTATTCGATTTAATTCTTCTGCTAAGTCTTGCAAGCTACTTCAAGTATTCACAACCACTGTCACCTATACTTTTTACAGGCACCGTGAAAGTGACAGAGACAGCTGCTCATTAAGAGAGCTTCAAAGTTTGTTGGGCATCCTAAATTTTGCCAATCATGCGGTCCCTCGGGGCCGGCTTTACTGTCGCAGGGCACAGCTCTTTCTGAGAAGATTCACTCGGAAAGGCCAGAAGAGAACACTGTGCCCCAGAGTGCGAGAGGATTGCGGTGGTGGTTGGATGCTATAGAGGGCAGTCCAACCCCACTACGCAAGAGAGAAATAACACATTTCTTAACTACAGACGCAGCGGATGCGGACTGGGGAGCGAACTTAAACAGTCAATACCTCTCAGGCAAATGGGCTACAAACCAAAAAGCCTGGCACTCCAATATGAAAGAGATGTATGCCGTTTTTGCCGTCATCAGCCGATCGATTCTGTAAAAATTTCACCGTGAAAAGTCAGGTGAAGTGAGCTGTCAAAGGTGTCAATCCCTAGCATTAGTTGAAATGACAGCTCACTCCACACTCACTTCACTTAAGTTTTCACGGTGAGATGGTTACAGAATCGCACTGCAGGTCCCAGGGTGCACTGTTGCAAAATGCCCACATACTAATACAGTCAGACAACAGAACTCTGGTGGCATATATACGGAATCAGGGCGAAACTCGTTCTTTAAACTTACTGGGGCTGACAACAGGTTACTGGAATTGACCTATCGATTCAACATAACGATGACAGCATTGCACTTACCAGGGAACCTAAACAGCATCGCAGATTGCCTATCAAGGGGAAGACTCGTACTCGAGTGGCATCTGCTACCACCAGCCACGGAGGCAATATTCAGACAGTGGGGCGTTTCCGAAGTCGATCTCTTCGCCACAAGAGAAACCGCTATCGTCACAAGGTATGTGACTTTAGACTCAAAAGATGGTTTGGCGCTTTTCTGCGACGCTTTCAGTCGATGATGGGACTTTCAAACTCAAATCATTTATTTCAATTAAACCATTTCAGGCACTTTTGAATTTTCAAAATTAAATTGTCGGTCAGTTAGTCAGAAAGTTGAAGCTAGTTGCCCATTCCAAAACGTAGATCTCTGTGGAGAAGAACGGGCAAGAAACTCCACGGACACTCTTTTAAATCAAGATATTATTACAAAATCCTGGGTACATTATTCTTATTGCTTCTATATGTGAGAACAATGTAAAAAACTAAACAATTTAAAATATAAAATTCAAAATAAGCCCTGGCAGTTAAGAGATGACCAGTCTCAACCGACGGCGCGCGTTCACGAACATGACGCGTGGATCAGCACCATCCAGCTCAACCATTTCGTAGGGAACCGAATGATCCAACACACGCGCCACCACCAGTGAGACATTTAAGTGAGCATGACATATTCTTAACTGCCATGCTCTGTCAAGTCAACATCAAAATATCGTAAAAAAAGAAACGAATCCATGGTTCTTACATTTACAAAATTTAAAAAATGCTTCTAAATTATAAAAAACTATAGTTTGCAATTTATTTAAAAGATGAGAAAAAAGAAAAATTACTACCAATCAGGAAGAGGTATATAATAATGAAATATATTAAGAATTAAAACTTGAATGAATAAAATATACATTAAGTTCGTAATGTCAAAATATTTAAAAAAAAAACAAAAAGGGGAAGCATCTCTTCCAAATATTGAAATTGTGATCAACTAGTGTGCCCAAGTGCCTGTGGAGCAGGACTAGCATTAAGCCAAGCATTTTTATCTACGATATACAGCGTGGGTATTCCCGCCTCCAAGCATGATACCCAGGGTCCTGGCACATCTCAACACGGCAGTAGGGACGTACTTTGTGATAGCGCCACGGTGGACACAGTGCTTCAGTGAGACTAGCGCGCGTGCCTGGAGATCCGGGCACCGGATCTCCAGGCACGCGCGCTAGTCCCCCTCTGACGATAGAGAACCTGAGGGAGGTTCTGTTAGACTGGACAACGAAGTCAAACAATGAATGACAAACGAAGAACGGACAAGAAGACTGGAAAGTTGGGGGTGGGAAGATCAGGTAACTGATTGAAGTCGGGACGAGCAGTAGTTATTGAAAAAGAGCTGGCGTCCCTCTACCTTGAGCACTTATACACACATCGGAGTAAGGCACATAAGGTAAACAGTAAGTGTCCAGAGGGTCAGGACGTAGCTAGGTTTTTGGTCAATCTATATCTGCAAAATAAGTTTGCATATCGTACAATTCTGTTACACAAATCAGCTACTTCAACATATTGCGCAGCAACGGTAGAGAACCTATCCAAGAACTTTTTTATTCAGCAAGTTTTAAAGGCTGTTTCTTTGTATAAACCACACCCACCTAAGCTCCCTATATGGGATGTAAATATTTTGTTTAACTGGTTAAAATCATCTACTTGTTCAAATTCTCTTTTTGACCAAAGCAGGTGGACTGCATTGATCCTTTTATTAGCTTCTGGTCGAAGGTGACATGACCTTACCCTCTTGGAACTCAGTGAGCAGGGGTTTACAGAGTCTGAGGACACTTGGACATTTTGGCCAAGGTTCGACTCAAAAAGTGACACAGGTTCACACAGGCAATCAGGCTGGCTACTAATACGGCATCAAGACCCTAGAATTTGCCCAGTAACTCGCATTAATCTTACCTTAGTTGATTAAGAACTCAGAAGCCAGACGCTGTCAGGATAGTCAAGTAAAATCTCTTTTCATCTCCATCATAGGAGTAGTCTGGCCTGCATCCAAAAAAATGATGGCAGGTTGGGTGCGGTCAGCTTTTAAGCGTTTAGTTAAACATAATTTTATACCTAAGATTTCATGGTGTGATTTCAATGTTGAAACTGGCAATTAGGTATTTTTATTATTTTATTAATTCAAAGACAGAGGCTTTTGTTCTGTTGTTGTGTTAATCACTTTAATTAATTTGAAATTTTTTAACCTTAGTTGTGGATTTATGCATATCATAGCAGTAGATTGACTGCATAATTTCTTGAGTTTATTGAAAAGAATAAGTTTTTATTTTTATTTAGGTACTTACAAAGTCAGTTGAATTAATGACTTTAAATCAGGGATGTTACGGAGCTCCGATTCCGATTCCGATAAGTCGGAACTTCCGATTGTTTTTGAACCTCCGATTCCGATTCCTGTTCCGAAACATTTCAATCGGAGGTAATCGGAGGTCGATGCCTTGTGGCGGGCGGCGGCATACGGCCGCGGGCCGCGGTCAACGCGTATATACCTGTTTATACTTGTCGCACGGGGATAGCCCCTCGTAACGTGCTTTCTGTGGATTACTTATTCATTTGTTATTGTTTCGCATTTGGGATCAGCAGTGCGATTCTGTAACCATCTCACCGTGACAACTTAGGTGAAGTGAGCGTGGAGTGAGCTGTCATTCCAACTAATGCTAGTGATTGACTCTATTGACAGCTCACTCTAAGCTCACTTCACTTAACTTATTCCACGGTGAGATTTTAACAAAATCGCTCGGCAGGTCATTTGTTTTTGTTTGGGTTTATGAGTTAACACGTTAACAGAATCTTGAGTTTAACAGCTGTATTTGTGTTTTTTAATCGTGTGACAAGTGGCAAATTATTTGAAGTAGATGCCTATAACCTACTTTTAACAATGAAACCAAAATCAAGTTTTATTTGGAATTACTTTAATGAAGTTTGTGCGAGTACGGTAATGTGTAAGCTTTGTGAGAAGATATATTCACTTTCTCACACATTCTCTTCTTCAGCATCCGCCTCCGATTCCGAATCCGATTCCGATTCCGGTTCCGATATATCAAATCTAAAACCTCCGATTCCGATTCCGGTTCCGATATCATCACATCCGTTACATCCCTGCTTTAAATGACTGAATTGTTAAATTTGATTTTTTAGTTTTCCCAATATTAGAGCTTAAGAGTTGAATATATGAAAGTTCAACAATGAAAAAATTGGTTTTAATTTTTTGGGTTAATTTTAACAATTTGCATTCACATTGCATTCTTGCCTTTTATTTTTTCTGGTCACCAGCAGATATCAAACAGGTCTTCATATCATTGCTGTGTTTTCGAATACATATGTATAATATAACTGTTTTGCATAAAGACAAAACAGGTATTATATGTTGGAGAAATCACAGCAATGAAACAAGGAGCTTGCTGATGATGAAGACTGCAATGAAGTTTGACAGCTGAAATGGCGGTAAAGTATTAACAGCGCCCGCTGGTGCCAGAAATAAGAAGGTATTCTCGATATTCCTACTGATTTAGGGAAAACATTCTCGTATGTTCACAAAATCATAAGAAGCATTCTTCATATCATTGCTGTGTTTTCTCCAACATATAATACCTGTTTTGTCTTAATGCAAAGCAGTTGTAGAGTTGCAGAGTATGTGTCAGTCAACCAAATAATTATATTTTCACTTCAGTAGCTCAAACATGCAGGTTTTGCTGCCCGAAATCAGTGCAGCATCAGCAAAATTCGATTTTACTCACTGAGTGAGACCAAGTAACTTTTAATTTTTTTTTTCAGAACGCCGCGAATATCTTATTCAGTCTTGGGTTAATCATACAATTCGAAACATTCACACTATCTCTTTCCCGCCATTAGAAAGAGAGAGAGACAAAGACCAGCCCTTTCGAAGATCCGATTTTGAATTCGATTATTGTTGTATTTAAACGAAAATAAGTATTTACTGCAAATAAAACTGATATTTAATCTGTAAATATTTATTTCTAGTTTCAATTATGTTACGTAATATATTTTGAATAATAAAATATCATGGGTGCTATTTCCGAACACGCCTTAATTTAAATAAAAGAGCGGGATTAATATTTCGTGGCTGGCGTAGAGTTGAATAAGTTAAAAAATATTAAAATAATCGTAAAATATGAGTGAAACTAGCGACGATAACATTATAATACCGGAAGAGTTAAAACAACAAGTTATTAAGGCAGAATTAAGTTTCCTACTTGAGAAGTCTCGCGAGAAATATCTGAAAGCATACCATGTCTTCGTGCAGTTTTTCGGAGACGGTGTTGCTATCTTATTTTTTAGATTTATCACAGACAAGGCGATCATCTACAGTGTGGAGTATTTACTCAATGTTGAAAGCTACTTTAAAAATAAAACATAACGTGCATATTAAAACATACGCAAAACTCGTATGTTTTCTAAAAATAATGTCAGTTGGGCATAAGGCTAAAAAGTCCAAAATTTTCACGGCCCTTAACATAGAAAAACATACTTTTAATGTGCAGAATTATTCTGCAAATTAAAAGTAACAGATTAGTTTGGCAACATTATAGTTGCATTGAGTTGAGTTTGATTATCTGGGGTTAAGGTTTCTGTTTCGGTGGCGGATTGAGAAGGAACAACGGTGAACGTTGGTGACTCTGATCGGCTTTCTGTATAATTGCAGTAATTTTACTTTTAAAATGTTCCATTTTATTGAATTTGTACCTCTACCTACAATGTTAATTATTTTGATTCACAATAAAGTTATTTCAATCTATTTCTGTTTATTATTTTATCTCCTAAAGTGTTCTCGCTGCTGAAGTAAAAAGTTATGTGTGTTACACGAGAGCAAAGTTTTTTGCATCTCGTGCCTTTGAATCCCTCGCCACACTCAGGATTCAAAATCAGCATTCGTAGCAAAAAACGACTTTGCTCTCTTGTTGCACAAATAACTATTTTCCTTAGAGGGTACATGGGAAACAATATTAGCTGTATTACCCGTTCTTACAGTACTTGTTACGGGAATTTGCGGTCAATGATGATGGCCACTTACAATTTCTATTATCTAAAAAGAATAAAATACTATTGCTACACGAAGAATATTTGTTTACTTTAGACAGACGTTTAAATACAAAATGTTATTGGCAGTGTGTAAAAAAGTGGGCATACTGTTGTGGATCGCGAATAATAACCCAGGTAAGAAGTATTTATTAAGTACTAGCTGACCCAACAGACGTTGTCCTGTCTTAACTATGAATATTCAATTCGAACTGGAATAAATAATAAAACAAAATAATTATTTCAAAAACAGTCTGTAAGTAATGCTTTTTGATACTAAACATTTTTAGTTTTGTTTTCTGGCGCGTAAATAAATAATGCCGATGGTTTTCCGACACGGGAACAGGCGACATACAATTGGCCATGTGAAAAACATCGATTTTCAAGATTGATGCCACAAACACTTAACGACTGCCCTTGCGATTTATTTATTGACATTGCAAATGTAAGCCGCACTGGAAATTGTAACCGTTTAAAGTCGAATGGCATGTCGTTCGAAATCATAGGAATGCGTGGAATCAAAACGTCTTCGCCTTTGTACTTCACTTTCAAAATTGTGGCTTCGCTGACGTTGTTCATTAATTTCTTCACCGCAAGCCGGGTGCCATTACAAAGACAAAGCTGGTTTATGTTCCGCAACATTATGATTACCGAACCGATTTTTAATTGCAGATTTTGAGGTGGTAATCCGGGCAATTCCTTCGATTCCGTTCAACTTCATTTCGCGCTGCGCGTTGCTCGTCAATTTGACTTGCTCTTATATATCTTTGACTTGCAGCATTGCGAGTTCTGCGACCTAAGTTTGTACGTCTATTTGATGGCATTTTTAAAAACCCAAATTCAACTGGAAATAAAAAATTTACTCCTGCATTATTTATTTCTTTATAACCATGTATACCACGTGTTAGTCTATCAAAACTTACCAAAAATTTATATCACATTAAACTTTTAATAATCATAATTGTGACCGTTAACTAACCGTGATGAAAAAACACTTCTAAAAGAACTCACTGAACAAAATAATTCCGTAAATAATCGCCCGTCCCGTTCAGTCTTCTTTTTTCCGATGTGTCTAAGAATAAATAAATTATTTTATCTATATATTCCGACCCTTCCCTAAGCACCTTCTACAACGTATTAGAAAACTTGTAAAAGAAAGATGTATGAAATCGGTACAGCCGTTCTCAAGTTATGGCGTGACCAAGGGAAATATGGATTCATTTTTATATATATAGATTATACATACAACTTGCATAATTTTATTTTATAACACATTTGCTCGTAAAGGGTCTCTTATTTCACCAATTTCAATTTCGTATTGTATCTCATTACGTACTTGTGCGTTATTGTAATGTAAAACGCACGAGTTTCTTTATAATAAGGTAAAACGCACGGTTTATCAAGATGCTCCGTCTAAAACGAACGGTACTTTTTTTAAATCTTAGCAAAGCTTTTGTCAGCAAAGTGCTCAACATTTTATGAATAAAATTAACTTTGAGAGATAAAATATAATAATAAACATTTAATTCTTTAATTTTTTTAATTTTGACAGTAAATTACAAATTACATTTATCTGTAACAAAAACACCATAATACCTATTAATTTTCTTTATTAAGTATTACTGGCTGTTTTTTGTGCCTTTGCCTTAAAAAAAAGAGCTGATGCGCGCGCATCGCTAATTTGTGAACAACTAAAAATTATTCCGCGCGCTTTTTCTTTTCGCTGTATTGTTTTATTTGAAAATGTCGTCAAATAATGATCAATTTATTAATTCGACACCGCCAGAAGTCTCAGAGGCAGCGAAAAAGGCTACTCTAAGCCTCTTGCCCGAAAAATCGACCGATAGATATTAGAAGCGTATCAAAATGTCATCTTATGGAAAACAAGCGAAGATGCAAATTCATTTTCAGAAAGTGTGTTTTTAGCCTATTTCATGGAACTTTCTCAAAAATATAAGTCATGCTCATTATGGTGCTACTATTCAATGCTAAAAAGCACTGTGAAAACAAAACACTAATTATAATATATCAAGTCATACTCCAACTTGCTGGCATTTCTAAAAAGACGCCCAAGTGGCCATGTGAGTAAAAAGTCGAAAGTATTTTCGGCTGACAATGTCAAGAAGTTCCTAAAAGAAGCTCCGGATTGCCGATATCTAGCAACAAAGGTCAGTTGAAACTAAATTATTGTTATTAACTTCTTTCACTTTCGTATTTCTTTACAATATAGGTGTTTTGTAAGCTGTTTTATCTCTTTTCAGGTCGTATTAATATTCGGTATAAATGGTGCATGTAGACGTCAAGAGTTGGCAAACATCACAACTAGTGATGTCGAGAACCATGGGCGGGTTCCTCTTCTCCAGGTCAAAAACACAAAAAATAAAATTCCAAGATCGTTCACAATACAGGGGCCTTTTCACGACATAGTGAAGAAATACGAAGCGCTTCGTTCAACAAAAGCGATGTCTAACAGATTTTTTCAAAATTACCAAAATGGAAAATGCACTAGCCAACCCATTGGCATAAATAAATTTAGAGCAATGCCGAAACAAATTGCCACTTTCTTAAATTTGGATGATTCACATGAATACACAGGGCACAGTTTCAGAAGGTCCTCGGCTACATTGCTCGCCCATTCAGGTGCGAACTTATTGACACTAAAACGGCGGTGGCGGTCGAACAGTGTAGCCGAGGGCTACATAGATGACTCGATGAGAAATAAAGAAGACATTAGCTCCCGCATTACAAGAAATATAAATTTGGAGCCAAGTGTTAACTCTCGACCATCTACGAGCACACACGCGTACATTCCACCATCGTCGCCGCCGCGGCAGCCGCCTCCGTCGCCGCCACCGACTGCAGAACTCTGTGGTCTCGTTTCTCCTACTTTCACTAAAGAGAGTGAGAGAGAGACTGGTGAAATTGTAACTAATAATAATAACTTGACAACATTATTTCCTTGCAAATCTATATATATAAAAATGAAACCCGTTTTCCGTTGTCACGACATAACATGAAAACGGCTTGACCGATTTGGCTGATTTTTTTTTTTGTAGTTTTCTAATACTCTGTAGAAGGTTCTTACGGAAAAAAAAAATAAGAAAGTTGCTTCACGCGGACGAAGTCGCGGGCAGAAGCTAGTATGTTATAAAACGTCGTATGACATACGTGCGCTTTGATAATTACAGCCTCTGCTTTCTTCTATATATATCGCCTCGGCTGTAATTTTCAACTTATCGCACTTATATCATAATGTTATATATCACTATAACATAACCTTTACGATTAAAATCTTAACTAATATTATATATATTATGCGAAACAAAATAGAATACCTTTCATCCCGAAAAAAGTACTGTTGCCGAAGAAAACAACAATAACGTTCTTATGATAATAGATGGCGCCACGTGTCTTTCGAATACAGATTGAATTTTATTATTATAGAAATAGTAGTGTATGAAGTGTTTAATAGTCAAATTCTAAATTAACGCGAGCGAAGCCGCGGGCAAAAGCTAGTGATAAAATATATTAAATGTTTTGTAAAGGTAGTCCGGTTTATAATTTTGTATTGTACTTGTATTAGTATCAGTAATTAATTGCAGGAAAACAACAGCGGGGTTGAGGAAATAATAAAATATAATAATGAGCATTTTCACAGTCCTAAACCAGAAGTACCTAATAGATGACTTAAAATTGAGAGCTAAATTGAAAAGACGAGCGAAGCATAGTATGGATGGACCGGCACAGGTAACACAGGCGGCGATTCAAGATATTCCTAGTGGAAGTGCCCCCTACTTACCCAGTATAAATGCGATGAGAATGGTGGCAAAGAGCAAGGATGAATGGTGTTCCTACATCTCCAAAAAAGCTCCTTAACTAGTCATTCCAGATAAATACAGTAATTTTCTGCTGGCTCACTACAGTACTGAAGAAGATTGTATTTTATTGTTTGGTGCGTCAGAAAATATAAGATTTCTCCAGCTGTCACCATTTTGGATCCAAGATGGTACATTTCGTACCTGTCCAACAGTTTTTTATCAAATTTATACGGTGCACGGATTAATTGGAGAGCACGATACCATGCAAAAGGTGATACCATTGGTGTTTGGGTTCCTGTCCAACAAAAATGAGAGAATTTATTGCTTATTTTTTGAGCTTCTCAAGTCGCGAGCATCTCAATTTGGAACCAATTTGCAACCTGACGTAGTAATTACTGACTTCGTGAAGACGTCAATAAATGCGGTGAAACAAGTGCTTCCTGAAACTAAACACAAGTGTTGTTACTTCCATCTGGCTCAAAATATTTGGAAGCATATCCAGTCTACTGGTCTCTCCAAACAATACCCAGAATCAACATCTTTTGCTCACAAAATGCGTCATTTGGCCGCGTTAGCCTTTTTAAAGCCAGATGAGATACCTGAGGCTTTTAAAATACTAAAAGAAAAAGTATTACCCAAGGATGCAGTGTAAGTCACTGATTGGTTTTCTAAATACTACGTCAATGGTACTTATAAGAAAAGGACTACTCAAAACCACGAAACATTAAAGACAAACTTGCAAAAAGTGCCTCCATTGTTTCCGCCTAAGTCGGTAAATAGCTCGAATTACAAATACAGTTCCAATTACAATTACACAAAATGAGGTGGAATCATGGCACCACCGCTGGAACACCCTATTGGGCAGAAAGAAATGGAATTTATATAAGTCCATTGAAGAATTAAACAAGGAACAAAAACATACGGAATTAATAGCTGAAAAATTAAATTCGGTCTCAAAAAACCAAAAGAGCAAACAAGAAGAAAATAGGGAAGAAAAAATTAAAAAAACATTTGGAAAAAAAAGGAAACAATGAACTTAACCACATTTTTAGATGGTCTTGCATACTTGTGTTATTTTAAACGTTAACTGATTTTTTGTTCGATTTGGTTGATTGTATTGTCATGGAAAAACGATTGATTTGGTTGATTGACACATAATTTGATTTTTTTTCTGTTTGATTTGATTGATTTTTATATGAATAAAGACTTTTTACGATGACTTTTAGAGGTTTAAGTTATTCGAGATCACATGGCTATGGTGTTCAGTTTTTCGTGGTAGCCTGCATTCGTTGTTAAGTGTTTCGTATTCGTAAACTTACGGAGACGTGATATTCGGTGTTACACTTTTCTAAGTCACGTATCACACTCATTTTCAAAACTTGTCTTGTCTAATGGATCATGAATATAGATGGAAGCATATTGAGCAAAAATGATTAGAATTCTAGGAGTGTACAAGACAAGTTTTGAAAATATAGTGGGGCCAACATATTCTGCTGTTATATTGCAAGTTTATTTTCAGACTATGATTCTAGCCAATATTTATAAATAATTCTAATAATATCAATTCTAGGATATGAATGCAGAACAATGAAAGCCATGACCGAATCACTACTGCCATCTATCTGTAAGTAGGAACATTACCTAAGGTGCTACTTAGTACTGATGTAGCGATTATACAAGATGGCAACAGATGTCACTAAATGAAACTAGGTGATACAAAACATAAAATTTCGATTTTGAAATAGATAGATGAACATCATACTGACGTAGATAAATAAATAAACATACTTAGTTCTCAAGTTCGACTTTTAAGGCTAGATTGAACTATACATAGATCAGTATTCTGGCGTCCACAAGCTATAATGCCGTTATCTCGCATCTGGTAGATTTTCATTTTTTGATGCTACTATAATCAGAAAAAAAATCTATCTTTCTGTCTATGCACTATTTTTCTACAATTTATGGAATGAGAAATTAAAAAAAATAAAAACGCCGTTAAGTTGCCCTCTTGGATATTTTTAGTACGCTAAAACGCAGGTAAGCAGCATTACTAAACTAAAAAGTGACTAAGGGCATATACGAGTAACTTACATTTTAAAACTAGATTTTTAACTGTCAGCTGCATAACTAAATTGCCGTTAACAGAATTTCTTACACTACTATAATGAGATTAAAGGACTTTAACGGCTTTATAGTTCTCCTTTTTTTTCCAATTACAGTATTCTAAATCCAACGCTAAAAAGCCGTTAAGTGAAAGTACTAGACAAAAATGTCGTTAATGTAACTTAACGGCATTTATGCGTAATACTTCGATGTGTTTTTATAAAAAAAAATTGTAGTGAATACGAATTATTCTCAATATGAAATATGAATATTTTGCTTACGATGTCAATCACAAAAATACAGTTAAGTATCCCTCGACTATCTTCGATCGCTTGCCCTGCGGGGCCCCCCGCCCGCCCCACGTCCTTTGATTGATGTGATGAAGCAGTGCGCCACAAAAATATGAAGGGGAAGGACGTATCACTCTCCGCGCGTTCCCGCCAATTGTTACGATGACTGATAACAACTCCAGGTAATAACATTATTTAATCTTGATAATTATTTTTGCTTATTTAGTAAACAGTACAGATTGGATAAAGATTAATTCTATGTCGGTCCAAAAAGGTTTCGGTCACGCACAACTTATTTTTTTGTTTCGCATCATTTTATTTCTGTGTTATCTTCTAAAGTTTTCATTCGTTTAAATGACATCAAGTAAATTACAATATTAATCTAAATTAAATGCCCAAGTTAACTAACATATTTTGCTGGATAAGGATCAAAATAGCTTCGCAAATAACCATTTTCTAAAAATTAATATGAAAAGATAAAAATGGTTACTTACCATTACCATTTGACCACATGCTACCGCGGACTTTTCTGTAGGCCTTTTTTAAGTTCGACAACTATTTTGTATCATACTATTTATTGAAGAAACTGTAGGTAGAGATTAGTGTATAAGATATCGTTAACCTAAATTTTATTTAAATTGTTACAGGCGCTCTGCTATTTCACAAAGATCCAAAAACATTTTAGACATGATTAAGAAGAAAAATAGTACAGACACCAAAATTGAGCAAGTTGACTTTGAGATCTTTAGCAGAAATAATAAAATTCCTAATCCTGAACTACAGCGTTTAGATACATTATACTATAACAGGGGCAGCAGTCTCGACATTCATAACGATCGCTTTATGACCGAATTCGGTCGCAAAGTCCCAGATTCACAGGTGTAATGTATGAAGTGACAGGACTTAGCGACCGAATTCAGTCGTAAAGCGATCGCTATGAATGTCGAGACTGCTGTCCCAGGCCCTATTCGATGACATCTAATATTTTTTAAAAGTTTTGTGATACGCAAATTACTTATAATTCATATGTGCATTCATCGGTCCTAAATAATTTGAATAAAGATTTTAAAACTACTTCTGTTCAGAGCCATAATGATTTAACAAGTCCAAATCATGTGCAAATCGATTTAATCTGCAACGAACTGATGCCGTCAGAAGATCAAATTCAAAATCAAAATCAAAAGTCATTTATTCAAATTAGGCTGAGAATCAGCACTTTTCGAACGTCAAAATTACAAAAGACAGTCCCCCAAAAACGCCCGCCCTTCGCCAATTGATATTATAACCCGCAATGAAGTGATGCCGTTAGGACATTTCTCATTTAATGTAACTGAACCGAATTATATTAGTATGACTACAGAAAATACATCTACAATTTCGCAGTTAAACTTGCAATGTGATTTTGATTCCGACGACTCTGTACGTGATAAAGACTATCGCCCATCTCATTCAAGTTGTGATTCAAGTGTCGATTTTCAAGCAGTTAAATCGAGTAAGTAGCCAAAAGTCCCAAGCAAACAAGAGATCGAAGAAAAAGGGTTCACAACCTATTAAACCAGTTGTGATCACGAAGAGCTTTACTTCAGACGTTCTTGACACTGTTCCTTTTATTCAAGAAAACCAAACCTTGCAGAATAAACGCAGAAGCTCAATTAATTTTCTGTGTTAAAGATACGCCGCACACTGGTCCACTTTGGTAAAACTATAGACATAGGAATTGATGTGAGTCAGTGTGTATATTTTGAGTTGATTTTTTTTTACGTATTCCTCTTTTGATTACAAACTTCTTCTAGTCGCGTTTTTTAAAAAAACTTACTATTTCCGAGAAAAAAAATATTTTGTGTTTTTTTGTATGGGAGGGCATGTAATGCGTGCGTGGGTCAAGATAAAACTTAGTAGGTATTCAAAAACACGTCATTCTCAAACAGAAATGACAAAGAAATGTGATTTTATCCCTGCCGCTTTTCGAGCTACGGGCGCTCAAAGATTAGAAAAAAATAAAATAATTTGTTTCCATTTTAAAAGACTTGCTGACAATGAAATCTGAAAATGACGTTCAAGATAAGTTTAATTTTAAACATTGCAGCACCCAACACTCATTAAAATGTGTGTATGATATTTTAATTTAGCAAAATCTTGAACATGACCTTACAATATGTGACTTTAGGAATAATACTGATAAATACTCGATTATGTTCCTAGAACTTTTGTCAAACTGAGGCTCAGTGCAATAAAACATGACGTCATCATTATGGAATGTGAGGCTTGCAACTACAATAGTAGTCAATAGTAGTAATGAGTCATTAGCATATTGATTTCTGATTGGTTCATGTTTGGTGCGCCGAAATTTTGTGTCCAATTTATAAGAGCTATTAATAACGAAAGCTGAAAATGCCGTTCAAGATTTAATTTTAAACATCGCAGCACCCAACAACACTCATAAAAACAGCTGTATCATATTTTATTTAAAAAGTCAAGGGATCAGCAGTGAAATTCATTTCCAAATCTATAAAGACTTCTTCTTCTTCAGCCTCCTGTTCTTCGGTCTCATCTTCCAAGAGATAGTCGACTTCAGGAAAGAAAAGCATGTGTTTTTTTTATATTTTGGCTTGAGGTTAGAGATATACGGATCAAAACTTACTAAAAAATTATGAATTATATCTTCATTTATCTTCTTGTAAGGTATTTTCCGGGAATGCTTTTCTCTTGTGTCTAAAATCTTTATTTCGGGCTTTAGATGCCTCTTCTGATAACATTCCCACAGGAATGAAGGAAAAATGTTGACATATTTCAGCACTGTGTAATAGCAATTTGCACGTTAGATTGCAAGTAATACCAGGGATATAGAGGAATGTAAAGTTGAGCTGTTTCTTTACAGTAGTCTCTTAAGTTTTCAATGTTAATATTCTTGCCAGAAGAAATAGGTTGCAATATTACGGCAAATCTTTTTTTTAGGTTTTCCTTCGTTATCTCTGCAGATTTTTCGTAGCACCTAAAAAACCTAGCAGTATTACCATCATTGGCTGTGCCGAACCCTTACTTAACAATATCCACCAACAGACCCGTTCGCTGAGTTGATTTCTGTTGAGTCAATTTCATTTTTTGTTCTTTTAATAATTTATGCTCTCCTCTAGCAGCCCACTGTTTAAAATCCAAATTATACGAAATATGCAGAATACATTCTAAGCACCTTATCCACATGTGCAGTACCGTACCGTACTTGTACATCTCTTCAGCTGGAGGTTTATTAGAGATTACTTCCCAATTATTCATCTTCGCAGTTGCATGGCAAATGTTGCAATTAGTATATGAACGTGTTTCTGACCGAACAGTTGCCACTTTCCCATCTATCATTGTCAAATAAAGTTCATGAAATATAACCAGATCGCCTATTTTTGTCGGTATCACGTTTGAAATTTCTGCATTGATTGAATTTATTTGTGAATTATGACCTCTTTTGTCTCTTTTACAAACTCGAAACAGAAAAGGTCGAAAGGTCGATGATGGTCGTGGATTTTCCCACACAGTTATATCGCCACACATCAAGCGTAATGGGACTAAACTTGCCATAAAAACCGATGAATCAGAAAAAGTTTCTCCAGCACTATGTTTTTGTTTGTAATTGCTGTGAGAAGAAGATCCATCGCAACCCCACTTGCATATAAGTCTTAAGGTTGAAAAATCGAAATCAACTCCAGTGATTTTAAGAAGTTTCTCAACAGTCAAATCTAAAATCGCTTGCAGCTTTATCTTAGCACCAGTTTCTGTAACACTTATATCCTCAGGATTTTGCGGATAACACGATTTTTTGCCTTTAAAATTTTGTGGTATGATGGCAATTTTGAAATACCTTTCTCATTAAGGGTGGTTCTTATTGTCTGGTACTGCCATTTTGAGATATTTATTGCACTAAAAAGTGCCAAGATTTCAACTTCCGGAAGGGATTCGTCTGGTTTGTGTTGAAACAAAAAATCATGGGTTTTCTGAGTTTTACCCGTATCCGTAGATACACAACGGATAATATCGGCAAGTTGTGTATTTCCTTTCTCTCTTAATTTAGAAATCAATGCAAATGTAAGTTCAACCTCATCATGATCAAGCAACGACCCTGAACGTCTTTTTTTTTTTGTTTATTTGACAAATCGAAAAAAGCTTTTCGTTGAACTGGAGTATTTGTACCTATATCACAACAAGATGGACCAACTTCCATCGATATATTGACATCACAATCAGATGGAACAGCTTCCATTGAAAAAGTCGACAAACGCAACTCTTCTTGTGTGTCTATAGTTTCTCGACTAAATATAGACCGCAAATCAACTGATGCACAAGAAGGCCAACGGATATGAGACTCTAACCAAGGCGAATTTTGATTCCGAAATGTTTTGGCATTTCTGTGTGCTTTTAACCAACTTTTTTTAAATTATTGATAAAAATTTTAATAAAGTTTTTAATGATTATGACATCTTCTTCAGAAACTTCCAAAGGCAAACGAGTTGAGAGCAAATTAAATAGGTAATCAAATTTTGCATCATTTGTACATTTTTGTAACTCCATGAAAAAGTCTAAATTTGTAACATATTGGGCCATTTTTTTAACAAACCAATCGAAACTTTTTATGAATATATATTAAGATATAATCAACCGAATAGTTGGATTATAAATAGCCAAGTAAAGAGAATGGTTGAAATTAAAAAAAAAGCAAACAACAAGTAAAACCGACAAAAAAGTCGGTAATCGGTAATACTTCGAGACTTTCTGATCTTTTAGCCAGCAACAAGAAAAACAAAAATTCAACAGAAAACAAATACGTAACATAACCAAAACAAAACAATACGAAAACATGAACAAGAATAACAACGAAACGTAACAATATTAACGAAACAAACAAGCAACAAAACGAAATGTTTTGAAACTAACGTAGTCGCGTAGTCGCAGAATGGAAAGCACGTAAACGCAGGAGCACACTGAGACTGGTTAAAACTTGCTACGATTGTCGGACTTGCATTCGGCGCACCAAACATATGAACCAATCAGAAATCAATATGCTAATGATTCATCGATTGCAGTTGCAAACCTCACATTCCATAATGATGACGTCATGTTTTATTGCACTGGCCTCCTCCTTTTCCAAAAGTTCTAGGAAAATATTCGAGTATTTATTAGTATTATTCCTAAAGTCACATATTGTAAGGTCATGTTCAAGATTCTACTAAATTAAAATATCATACACAAATTTTAATGAGTGTTGGGTGCTGCAATGTTTAAAATTAAACTTATCTTGAACGTCATTTTCAGATTTCATTGTCAGCAAGTCTTTTAAAATGGAAACAAAATATTTTATTTTTTTCTAATCTTTGAGCGCCCGTAGCTCGAAAAGCGGCAAGGATACAATAAATAACATTTCGTTGTCATTTCTGTTTGAGAATGACGTGTTCTTGAATACCTACTAAGTTTTATTTTGACCCACGCACGCATTACATACCCTCCCATACAAAAAAAAAAACAAAATATTTTTTTTCTCGGAAATATTAAGTTTTTTTAAAAAACGCTACTAAAAAAAGTTGTTTGTAATCAAAAGAGGAATACGTAAAAAAAATCAACTCAAAATATACACACTGACTCACATCGATTCCTATGTCTATAGTTTTGCCAAAGTGGACCAGTGTGCGCCGGCGTCACTACTTTCTCGCAATCGTCGGAACACCATTGATGTTGATGCTTATAAAACATTGCATCAAGCCAATCAATCTGTTACTCTCAGTTTAGGACCTGGAACTCCAAGGAAATTGAAATATTTTTTAACACATCCGATAAATGTTTTATAAGGTTCGCAACACTAAATATGTACTTCCGGTTTCCGCCATTTCTTTTCTTTGATATCAGCCATTGTTTTGTAGTTAGTGTTTTGTTAAAAAAAAAATAGTCTGCAAAACCCACCTCCGTCGAAGAATCTATTTGGATATTTGAGTTAAGGTGGGTAATCGGGTATGTAATTAGCTAACGTTATCTGCCGATCGATTCTGTAAAAATCTCACCGTGAAAAGTTAAGTGAAGTGAGCTTAGAGTGAGCTGTCAATAGTGTCAATCCCTAGCATTAGTTGGAATGGCAGCTCACTCCACGCTCACTTCACCTGAGTTTTCACGTTGAGATGGTTACAGAATCGCACTGCAGGTAATATTTAGTTAATGTATAGATTTATTTGAGATTCTAACCTCTTTTACTTTCACGTTCCTACTTTACACCACTTTGGGGATAATTTGCTCCTGGGGCAGTTACAAATTTTGTTTTTGATTATTTAATATTGTAACTGCTACATAGCGCATCACTATACGCTATGTAGCAGTTACAATATTAAATATTGAAATATTTTTTTTTTTTATAGGAAATCATCATCATCTGCCTAGCCTTTTCCCAACTATGTTGGGGTCGGCTAGGCAGATGATGATGTTGATGTTTTTTTATAGGAAATATGCCACGTAAATATGTTAAGAAAGTACCTACAAGAAATTATAAAAATTATTCAGAAGAGACTCTTCGAGATTATCTAGCAGCAATAGAAAACAAAGAATTTAGTCAAAGAAAGGCCAGTGAAATATATGGGATTCCAAGAAGGACTATAATATATCAACTAAGACTTTTAAGACACAACGAAACACCAAGGCCACCAGGAGCACCTACTACATTTACTCCCTTTGCCTTTCCATTTGACCCTGGGCAAAAAAAGATTCTGACGAGGAGAAGCACCAAATACCCCGAAGTTAGAGATACATCCAAAAGTTATACATCGATCATGTTTGCTGAAAGTGCTGAAGGAGAATTGCTCCAGCCATACGTCGTGTACAGATCTAAGCGGCTGTGGAATACTTGAACAGAAAATGGGCCAAAAAATACTCGCTACAATTGTAGCCCTTCCGGTTGGGATCGACATGAATATATTCAATTACTGGTTTTTCTCACTTGTCCTGCCAAAGCTCAAAAAACAGGAAGGCCCTAAAGTCCTCATAGGCGACAATATATAGTCACATATTTTGGTGTTGGCGTGCGAAAGGTGCGAAATTGATAAATGTTGCCTTTTGTGGTTTTAATAGTTTATTAGATTATTAAGAGAAAAATATTCTAAGACTGATTTAACTGATAGTATGTACAAATAAGAGTTCCTTCATTATAAATTTAGAGTTTTATTTTGTTCAAACTATATAAATAAGACGAGAAACACGAAATTTGCTGCCTTATTCGCCTTTGCTGCCTTTATGTTTGGAGCATATTAATAGCCGAGGCTGTTAACATTGCTACCGTCTCAAAAACGTGCCTGTTTTAGCACAAGTCAAATGTAGGAGCAATGTTTCCGAAAGGGTGGGTAACATAGCTCCAAAATTAAATTTAAAAAAATGAATGAAAATCAAAGTAAACAATTATTTTTGTCATTGAAATATTAGAGCTAGGATGTTATTAAGCTGTGGAAATATTGGCAAAAGCCATAACAAAGAAGGATTTTATGACAGTCACACATTTCTAAAATTAGGAGCAAAAAACGGGGCAAAGTAGCCTCATTTTACGGTACCAAAAATAAAAAAGGTTAGAACATAATGTGAAAACGGGATGCAACGAAACTTGTCTCAAGAAATGTACTTTTCACTTTAACCAAGATCAGCGAGAAGCAATCAAGCGTCTAGGTAACGAAGAGTGTAAAATGTGTGAATAAGCTTCACACATTTTACACTCTTCGTTACTCACTTTGCATAAAAAAAAAACATCGTGTATTGCCGGGGCTACATTAGCGGCCTACGGCGAATATTCGTGTTAACGCGATGAGTGTAGCCAGTGAAGTAAATAATATTAAAACAAGACTCCGAAATAAATTAATAACTCCAACTAGTAATAGAACTCTTCTAGCCAGACAAGTAATCCGTAATCACGGTAATTGTACAGACGCCAGCACATCAAGCTACTACAATCTGTCAAATTTCTTTAATAGATTTTCAACTTTATCTCTAAAGTATTAAGGTTCAAGATTGATTGAGAAAATTATACAGTTTCGGGTAGCCTGCGGGTGACCTGCTGGCGTCTGCACACAATTTCAAAACGAAATTATTCGTAAAATAAAAAACAGTATGACCTACATGCGACAGAATCAGAAGTACTAGAAACTATTCAAAACCTATATGGTGAAGAATAAAATAATTAAGTTTAAAAATAGTACACGCATTAGTACACACATCATATGTATTTTTTTTTTTTTACATTTTCATATAAACATTTTTTACAATACGGCATTTTTCTTAGTTTTACCTAAAAATCCGGCAATTTTAGAATTAGAATACGGCAACCCTAAATTTGTCAGGAACAACACTGGTACGTGTGGAGTGGGCCCAGCATCATCAAAAGTATAAAAAAGCAAGGGAGCTGTACAATGAACACAAATACATACCACAAAATGATTCCCAAATATATTATAGTGCAGACCTAGAAAAAGTAATTGTTGCCCAGATCAGAAACCTTCAAAGCTGCAATTTTTTGCCAACGCCTTACGGTATTCAATCAGAAATTTGCACCAGTAGGCAAAATCAGTTCCTCTTTAAAGCCACTGACAGTCACCTGGCATGATGCTATTGCAGGCAGAAAACAAGAGGACATTTTGACGGCCTACTACCATTTTCTTTTATGTAACCGAGACGTTACTAATGTGAATATATGGCTCGATAACTGCAGTGCTCAAAATAAGAATTGGTTATTATACTCGTTACTTGTCCATTTAATCAACTGTGAAATTATTTCTACCGCCCAGATTACACTGTATGATTATGAACCAGGGCACAGGTTTATGAGTGCTGATCAAGTGCACCATTAAGTTGCGTTGGCCATGAAAAAAAAGTCAAACTATGATTTTGGGGAGTTTGAAGAAGCAGTAGCTTCAATTAATAAATCCAAAGTAATTGTAAAATGTTGGTCACCTGAAAATTTCGTTAATATACCAAATTTCATAACCGACAGAAGGGTTCAAAACTCGTATCCAAGAGCTTATTTAAAAAACATGAGTCAAGTACGTTTTACACGTAATAATTATGACCGTACAAGAATGATTTTGTGAAGAATTTAAGACTGAGTTCATGAATAACAAGTATTAAAAGAATCCCAATCTTTTAACACTTACATTCCGCTCGAAGCCAAAAGGCATAGATTCAGCAAGAAAAAATGACGTAATTGAAAAACTATCCAGCATAATTCCAATTCACAAACAAATATTCTGGAAAAATTTGGTCAATAAAGGACCAGGAGGATGCCTAGTGGCATTGTCATGGTATATTTTTAATTTTATTTATTTTTTAAATATTTTACTAGAAATAAGAGAAACCTTGAAAAGACAGTTAACTTGTAAACAATAAGACTGCTTAAAAATAATAATTACCTCAGTACTACGCTAGTTGCTTAAATAATTAGATTGTTATAATTTTGATGTAAAAAAATGTAATGTAATATTTTGATAAAGTATATTCTATCTCTTATAAAAACAATAAGTATTTTAAGACAATTAACAGAGAGCTGGCAGGTTTTATTATATTCTAGTAAATAAAACCTGCCTGCTCTGCCATTGAAACATAATTAAGCACCTATAATTTTATTAGTGCCTCTTACTTTTTTCAAAGATTTCTGGGTTTAGATTTTACAAGGAATTTTTGTAATATTTTTAGTTGTTTCTTATGATCTCATTACTTCATTAGTTACAAGATGAAGATCATTTTTTATTTTTTTTAGTAATTTGCTAAGATCTAATTTTCAATTATTACTTAGGTATATAAGTAATAGTGATTTTGTTAAAATTAAAGAAGACTGTGTCATTAAATGATTGATTTATATTTCTGAAGCTCTTTTATTTCTGTAGGTAACAACCTTTTTATTTGATTTTCTCAACTACCTTGCACCAGTTCCAAAGCTAAAACGCCATAACATGTTACTGTTTTGTATTTAGCGGCATTTTCGCTATGTAATCAACCTAAAAAAAATGCTGGAAAAATAACCTTATAAGTTACTAGTCTCAAGTGCGACTAAGTGCCTTTAGCTGCATTAAGGTTTAGCAGTAGTGTTTTTTCTCGGTGTTATAATGCTTAGCTATAACAACGTTAAAGTATGTAGCGGCGTTAAAGTTTAGTATTAAAGAGATTTTTTAAAGTCTTTTACATGTCAATAACATTTAATAGGGGTTAAAGTATGAAATTGCCGTTTTATTGTAATAGGTACTTCAAATTGACATATAACCTTCATGGTTTGAGATTTTTGAGTGAAACTTTTTTCACATGATAACTATGAAGTTCTTCTTTTAAAAAATGTGCAACATTCGATTATCGACTTTCAGTTGTTTTTTTTATTCAGCTTAGACAAGAAAGATGGATACTTCGAAAATTCGAGTTATTTTTGAATACGAGTTCCGACGCGGACCTAACGCGGCAGAAACTCGCAATATCAATGTTTCGTTTGGAGAGGGGACTGCTAATGAACGCACCGTGCGATTTTGTTTTAAACGCTTTCGTGATGGAAACTTTGATTTGAAGAACGAACCACGTGGAAGACCGCCCTCACAGGTGAACAACAATGAATTGAAAGAGATGGTAAAAGCCGATCCGAGCCAAACTACCCAGGAATTAGCGGCATGGTTTAACGTTACCTTACCAACAATATTGACTCATTTGCGTCAAATCAATAAAATAAAAAAATATGAGAAATGGGTGCCTCATGACCTTTGTTCTCATATTATTACAGTCGCAAAATATTATATTCTCGAATTATTACATTATCAAAATATTACACAAAGAACAATCACAGTGAAAAATGTTTTTAATTTGAGGGAAACAATAATAAATATTTGACATCATCACATAGGTGATGATGTCAAATATATCAAATATGTCGAGACAAATATCACATATATTTGTCTCGGATGGGAATCAAACCTACAACCCCTTTTTCCTACCTTCTGTAAAATAAATCTAACTAATGATTTTATATCACCCAGTAGTAGGTAATCCTGAAGATATGCATTAATATAATATTATGTGCATTTATATTGAAGTTTTAATAGATAAACTCTTTGCTAGTAGTTCCTGTCAGATTACAATGAAAAACCTATGTTTGTACTAGTGTCAGTTTTTATTTATCAATTGTTTTTGATGTATAATGTGACACTGTGAAAAATATTTAGTGGGAATAAATTTTGCATTCTGATAAATAAATATTAAAATAAAAATGTCTGAAGATAGTGAAGCCAAGTTTATAACGAGTCAAAAAGGCAAGTCTGTTTTTTTATATAACGGTTACAAATACAACTTCTTCATGAAAAAAAACCGGCCAAGTGCGAGTCGGACTCGCCCATGAAGGGTTCCGTTACGTTACGATTTATGACGTATTAAAAAAAAACTACTCACTAGATCTCGTTCAAACCAATTTTCGGTGGAAGTTTATATGGTAATGTACATCATATATTTTTTTTAGTTTTATCATTCTCTTATTTTAGAAGTTACAGGGGGGGGGGACACACATTTTACCACTTTGGAAGTGTCTCTCGCGCAAACTATTCAGTTTAGAAAAAAATGATATTAGAAACCTCAATATCATTTTTGAAGACCTATCCATAGATAACCCACACGTATGGGTTTGATGAAAAAAAAAATTTGAGTTTCAGTTCTAAGTATGGGGACCCCCAAAATTTATTGTTTTTTTTCTATTTTTGTGTGAAAATCTTAATGCGGTTCACAGAATACATCTACTTACCAAGTTTCAACAGTATAGCTCTTATAGTTTCGGAAAAAAAGCGGCTGTGACATACGGACAGACAGACAGACAGACAGACAGACAGACAGACATGACGAATCCATAAGGGTTCCGTTGCCATTTGGCTACGGAACCCTAATAAAAACGGTACAACCAACTGGAGATGTTACAACCAAAGGGAGTGCAAGACTTCGATTACAATAAGTTTGGATAAGAAAGTTATTAGACAGCCCAAACATAGTTGCAGCGTTGATTTTGAAAGAAATATAATTGATATGGCAATGGAGGAGTGCAAAAAAGAAGTGTGCGAAAATTTTGAACCCATTCCAAAAATATTTGAAAAGCACTTCTTGGGAAAACAAGTTTTTCAAAATAAAGAGTATCTGATCCCATCATTTACGTCCAAAAAGGAAACGCTGTACAGGAAACGAAATAATTTTTTTAATTTCGGTACATGAAAGAGTACAAGTAATGTGAGATTGCCACACCACATTGTGCAAGACTTTTTTTTTATTTGATGATTATAATGGTAAAACGGATGATAGAATTATAATATTTTCGATGTTACCTGCTCAAAAGCTACGAGAATTATTCCAGACAATTGATATTGTATACGGAGATGGTACATTCAAGGTGACACCGTCACCTTTTTACCAATTGTACACCTTACATATTGATATCGCACGAGACCAAAACACAATTAGTTTTGTACCTATTGTCTATGGTTCTTTTCTGTACTTAGAAATCAATTTCGTATGAATATTAGTTCATACAAATGCGATTACGAAATTGCTGCAATTAATGCTATACGTGAGGTATATCCAGAAATAAAAGTAAAAGGCTGTTATTACCATTTTTTAAATGCTGTGTTTAGAATGAGTAAAAAAATTGAATTTCAACGAAACTCACTTAGGTCGCAAAATCACACAGTTGTGCACAAGTTTGGCTCTGTTACCACCCAATCTAATTCCAGAAGCATATCTTGCTATATATGAAATCGCACCAGAGACGGAAGTTTCACAGAAATTTCTAGACTATTTTAATAACCAGTGGATACAAACCATTACCAAAGATATTTTTAGCTGTTATGGTGAAAAGAACCGCACTACGAATGCAGTGGAAGGATGGCACAGAAGAATTAACTCTCGAATTCCAACTCGACCAACCATTTTCCAATTTTTAGTAGCATTAAAAGTAGAAGCTCAAATTCAAAATAAAAGATTGCTAAAAAGTGCTTTCCACTGCCCTGATAAAAAAAGATCTTTAAAATACATTGAAAATTATAGAAAAATTAATTGCATTATCACAGACTGTATATCCAACAAAATTCAATCCTATTGATTGAATTTTGTGCTAAATGCTTAACTATGTTAGCAGCGTTGAATAAGCTCCCATAAATTTTCCATGATGTATAAACTTTTGCAATTTTTATTGTTGAGCGGCTGTACCAATCGTCGTGCTTGGAAAATGCCACTTGTGAAAGCTTGTATTATGCACTTGATCACTTGTTTAGTTTCAGTTATTATTAATTATATTTTATTAATGATAAATGCAAATAATTTTGCAATACTGTATGATACTGCAGTTAATTTTTATTTTAATATTGTATTACCTACGTTCGAAAGTGTTTCCATGATGCCTAGGTATTGGAATAAAGAGATTTTGATTTAAATAAATTCATTTTTATTTTTCACTGTGTTTGATTGTACTTCTAATATTTTGAGAATATAATAATTCGAGAATATAACATTTTGCGAATGTAATAATATGAGAACAAAGGCCTCATGATTTACCGAAACCGTTTTTACTCTACAGGAACTACAATTAAAAACCATTCGTCACCCTCCGTATTCGCTAGACCTTGCTCCAACAGACTACCATTGTTTTCGTGATTTGGACCATTTTCTACGTGATAAAAAGTTTTCTTCTCAGAAGGCAGTACAAAATGCTTTCACACAGTTTGTCGAATCTAGATCACGAGAGTTCTATAGCAAAGGCATAAATGACCTTGCTATTAAATGGCAGCAATGTATGGATAATAATGATAATTATTTTGATTAAATAAGTATGATAAATTTAAAAAAAAAAAAAACAAATTTCTATTTTTCAGTACAAATCGGCAATTTCATACTTTAAACCCCTAATATACCTACACATACAGAAGTACATTATGAAAATATGGAAAAGTTGTAAAGACAACAGGTAGCTTGATTCATATTTTAAATACTATGTTTGCCAGTTTTTTATTATTCTTGTATATCCTTGAATACCACCAAAGGACTTGAACTGTCCAGGAGGCAGTCCAGGAGGAGCTAACAGATGAGCAACCTGGAATAATAAGAAAATGTATGTTATTATTAGTTTCATGGGTATTTATTATTTACTTAACAGTTAATGTACACAAACATTTACAGACAAGAAACAAACAGAAAAATATGTGTATATCTTTTAGTTATTAAGTAACTTTTAGTTTCTCTCATGACAATTGATTAACTGGGCTAAGTACCTATATGCTGGGGACACTCAGACCCAAATCAATGTTTTGTGGGAATGGAATATACATATGTATTATTGCTTGGCCACAGTACCAACCGTGTCATAATGCACTAGACAACTGAAATGACGGTTTGTACTGTGATACCTACATGTCTACTGAGTGAAATTTATACCCACAGAAAACTATAATTCATTTCCTTGACATTTTGATTATTTTCCAAATACCTACTTATAAATTTTCAAGTCAGATGGATTTACAAAAAGAGAAATAGTAAGAATAGACAGATTTTCCAATACAAAGAATTAAAGTACCAAGAATCCATGATCGCATCCAAGAACACAAAGACCAAAACGCTGACAGAATTAGTTGAAGTACAGTCATCCCTGAATAAAACATTTAAACTACTACTAAGTATTTAAAATAGTAGCAGCAAGGACTGAAAGCTGACCCCAAATAGTTGTACAGTGGAGAATAGGCAAAGCCAGACAAAAAATATTGGAAACAACCAATTGAATTAACCAATAATATTGAGTAGAACATTTTTAAACACATGCATTACCAACCTTTGCATAATTTTATATTTTACGTTTATGTTGCTTTAAATTCCATAGTCCATTGGTCATTGTTGAACTAACAAATGTACCTATGTAATGCCTTTATCCAGTTGTTGTGGTCTGCTACAGGCTGCAAAGGCTGTCATGGTTGAATGGTCACTGCACAGAGCATCACTATAATACTGGATTGCTAACTGAAATCAAAGCAGTAATAGTTAAGTTAAATGATGCAATTTAGAATGCTACCTATTTCCCTACTTCAGCTATAGATGTAGGATCCCATTTTTTATCTCCCTTTTTTTAATCACAATTTTGTGCATATAGATGGTAAGGGTCCCCAAAACAATCAATTGCAATAGTCAATTTGTACATGATTGATGCATGTTCATTGTCTACCAAATGCAACTGAAGCATTTGACAATAAGCACAAAACATTGACCATTGCAATTGGTCTTTGGGGGACCCTTTAGGTGCATTTTTTTATAATAGTTACATGTTTAAAGTTAGTTGTTTCTGTCGAAGGATCTTTTAGCATTTGGAAATAATAAATTATCAAACGAACTTACCTGTTTTGAAATTAAATCATTATTGTAAACTAAATACGATAGCCATAGGTAGGGCTGCCATCCGTCTGGGATTCCCCGTATTTGTCCTAGTTTGACAGGCATCCGGGGGCCGACCGGCAGGGGTTTTTAAAAAGTGTCTGGGTGAAACCCGGACACTTTTTAATTTTATTTTAATTCTAAAATTATAAAGTATTATGGTTGGTTAGTTATTAGTAGGTAGGAATAAATAATAATTTGATTGATGCCAAAAAGAAGTGTTTCTAATTATTTTTATTACCATATTACCTCAGGAAGTGTTTAATTTTATAAAAAAGTCTATTATTTGTTGTGGTTACATAATTCGATTTTAATAACAAGCTGTATAAATGAATAAAAATTATAAAATTAACATGTTTTTGTTTTTGTTGCAACAAATATTTTTTTAAAGGTGTCCGGGGGAAAAATCTATATTTCGCCAAAATGTCCGGGATTTTGGCCGAGTTTATCCGGCGTCGGTAATATAAGTGATGGCAGCCCTAGTCATAGGTAATATTATATCATTGTAAAAAAACAGATTGCACAGTAATAGACTGAAGAGAATGCACAGCAACTGCTTAATGAAGCCTCACGGACTTCACATAGGAGGAGGATTATGAATAGAATTATTAGGACGGAAGATAAAGGACGGAATATAACTCGTATATTACTCGTGACTTCCAGTGTAAAGGTTATAAACCCTTGCGGCTCTAAACATAGAACTGCTATGGGAAGCAATTAGCCGTACCGGTGTAATTATGTCAAAACAACACACCGTTTATAATAAATAGAATGCTCGAAAGTAATGTTTCACTTTTATGTACTTAGTACACTTACTTTGAATAGATTATGATCGTCGTTCCGCCGACAAAGCTTAGGACCCTTTATTTTTCGTTCTATTTTTCTTGTCGTGAATAAAACCTCTTCACGACGCCTTGCAAGCATAGTTTTGCTTGGAAGAATTCACCAATTTAGTAAAAAAAAACCTAATTATATCAACGAACACAGAGAAACACAGTCGCAGTTGCCCAGTTGCCGCGCAAATTCATTGACATTTGACATTTGAATTGACGGACACACAGATTAACAATGTTTAGGTGCTGTAGCGCTGAAAATGCGACTCAATTGAAAAGGCTGTAAAAGATAATATTATACCTACCTAACGAGAATAAAGCATATCTGCCTAATCGGAACTAAGGCCGCCATCTTATTTTCTCAATACAATTTCCCAATTATTGTTTACCAACTGGAACACAGGAACTTGCGGACGCGTCCTTTCTGAAAAAAAAATTGAAAAACCTAACCAAATCCTAATCGTAACATTTGGCTAAATATACAAACCGTGCAAAGCCGAAAAAAACGCGCCTCCTGTAGTAAATAATTTAATGTCTTTGGTCTGGTCAACATTGACAGGGACCAAAGCATTGGCTTTGGTCCCTGTCAATGTTTTTCAAAGTTTCAAGCGTCAAAAAGATCCTTGTAGCAACTAATGCTCGCGGCTATTGTAGACACATCCATTAATTTACTAGTAGTACACTACGAATTACTTTCACGTCGAATAACTTACCGTTGCGGTGTCTAAGCGCCGTTCCAGTTCCCTTCAGCCTCAGCCTATAACAAACAAAAGAATAAATTAAACATTCTAATTCTAAAAAGGACATGAGATTTTTTTATGACCTGGATATGAATTAGTAATAAATACTACTGGCAACAAAACCTCGTCGATATAATGTCTGGTCTGATGTCTGAACAATGAGATAATGAGATTGGGAACACTCGAAATTTTGTAAGCGACCAGTGTTGCCAACTCTTTTTCCCCGAGTCCACAAGCGGCTTCGAACCACCAAAAATGGCTTAAAAATAGCCTACCACTAGATTAAGTTGGTACGCTATTTTTGGTGGTTTGAAGCCGCTAGTCTAGCCTGATCATAGAGTATAGTAACTAAAAAGGAAGGGGGGGGGGGTTTAATTTTTGTATGTGCGTTAGATACCTACATAATATTGGCCTAACGACATTCTTTTTTATCTTGGAAGTAAGTTTTCGTGAGATTTTTTTAGAAATGACGTCGTTTTTCTTTCCACACATGGGCGAAACCTCTGTTTGGCCTTCAGAATATTCGTCATGCTAAATAGTCTTTCCAAATCAGCATTGTAATCCAAAGTGGTTTCGGCATTTTAGACACACAATATAACATGCCGTGGTGTTATAATATTTTCTCGAATCAAAGTTTACTGGTCGATTCTATAATGTTTTACTGCATAGCTATTCCAACCACTCGATACGCTTTCGTATGGTATCGAACATCAATAAACGTTATCGTAGGAGTGATAGGAGTCCTCTCAACGCTATTCACAAGTCCAAAACACGAAAATTTTGTCAGTTTCAGATAATCTTTTTCGTGAAATAAAATTGACCTCTGACAGATTTTTTATGGAAGAACTGTCGAAAATTCTAAATTTTTCCGTGGACAAAATTATCTGGCGTTGGAAAAATCAGCCCTAACTTAATCAAACTAACCGTTAGACAATACCACTGTAGCGGTATCTACAACGCCACATGCGGACAACGCGTCATACTTACGTCACGCAAATTTTGCATCTCGCAAGCAGAGTTTACCGCACAATTAGCATGAAAAGAGATAGCGAGATGACCTAGACGAGTACCGCGAGGCCTAGTGCAAGGTGGCGCGGTAAAATAGTTCCTGGAAGGATTTGAGGGAGCCCTGTGCTCAGCAGTGGGACAGTATCGGCAAAAAACTTATATCTATATAATATATTTTCAATTTATTTATATATGTTACATAAAAGGCATGGCATGGCATGTTATCAGCGCACAGCCAAAACTAAAGAAAAGCCTAAAAACCCAACGCAGGAAAGAAAGCACTAAGAAGTGATTTTTAAACATAATCTTTAAGAAGATGAAAAGGGGGAATTTAAATAAAATGCAGTTATTTCAGCAAAATAACTATAGATATTTTGCTCTTATTTGCCGAATGCAAATAATAAATTGAGTATAGAAACATAAATACTTGGTATCGAGCTTTGAACTCAGATAGGTATTGGAAAATCTGAATCTGATTCAGTTACGAAACAGTGCTACCTGAAGTTAAATTATTAAGATGCAATTAGTAACTTGTAATTCTTATTTGAGGATTCTGATTTGAGGGTAACTTTTACTTTTTTCCATCAGTTAAATACTTCTAGGAAAAATAGGATTTTTCCTTTAAATAAATAAACAAGGTACCTAACAAGGCATCGCTAATTGACCGAATTTTGTTATGATTCCGAAAGAGATTTGAGCAAGCAGTTGTTCTTTTCGTGGTAACCAGTCCGTTTTCGTCCGTAATATCTAATGTAATAAATTTTATCCACTATTCCAGTCCGGAGTTCTGCATCTTTGGGCACCCTACAATAATAAATGCATTCAGATTTCAATGTCATAGATACTTAATATTAGTATGATAAAATTCCCAATAGATTTTAATATTTTGTTTTTATTTTAACCTTATCTGAGCGAATTTATAGGATTACTCTCTTGGTAATATCATGGCATGGTAATATCTAACTCTCCTTTACGTCACGACACAAATTCCCATAATCAAGGGAAACCAATTATAGTTTTTACTGGCAGCCCTGAATGTACGTACACTAAGGGTGCGTTCCGAGTTGCGCTGTAATCGATTTCAGTGTGCTTATACCCGTTCTGAATTAGCATGAGCGCGATAACGATGTGCGCTGAATCGTCATAGATGACGACATGCGCCATCTTGCGATAACGCCGACCAGCCGATCGATTCTGTAAAAATCTCACCGTGCAAAGTTAGGCGAAGTGCGCTTAGAGTGAGCTGTCAATGGTGTCAATCCCTAGCATTAGTTGGAATGACAGCTCACTCCACGCTCACTTCGCCTAAGTTTTCACGGTGAGATGGTTACAGAATCGCACTGCATATCCTAAAATAATATCACCGTGAGCGCTGCCAATAATTTAAGTGTGCTAATAGAAATGTAAAAAAACAGGAGAAATGGAAAGGGGACGTATCTGTGTCGTCGCGGTATGTTCAAAATGACCATGTTCTAGTCAAATGGCCGTCTCCGGGAACTAGTGCGCTTTCGACCCTGATCGTGAAAAAATATAAGAATGCGGTGTTGGTGAGTGGTTTCTCGCAAAAACCGAGACCAAAACCAAAACTTTGTAAATCATGGAATCACTTACCATATATAAATAAAAGTATATTTTATATATTTTACTATATTTGTCTTTAAAATCATGAAAAACCTCAATTTTTTTTACCACGTTAATTTTGTTTTCAAATATCACAGCGACTGTACTATTTTCGCAGTAAATTCATTGCTCCTTAACCACTACTTATGTATGTCGCTAAGTGACTAGACAAGCAAGGTAAAAATCACAAAAGGATACTTTATTTATGCGGTGCATCGCATGGTACGGCCGCTGCTTCTTGCGGCCAGCAAGTGATGTGGCTGTGCAGATCCACTAACGTAGGCTATCGACAACAATTTCGATTACCCAACGAATATATAGTTAGGTAATTTTACAATTTGTCTACCGTTTTAACCCAACTAGAAGATCTAAAAAGATGACGTTTAAATCCGGTTGGAACTGGAAGACCGTTGAGAAGACGTAAATATTTTTTAATTTTTTTTATTTACTTTCATTTTTCATTTTTATTGCTTTTTTATTGATTTATAATATAATATTTTCTGGACATATCATTTTTTATTTATTTTATTTTCAGAACACCAATTTTTTTTAGTGTGTACAGACGCCAGCACACCAAGTTACTACAATCTGTCAAATTTCTTTAATAGATTATCAACTTTATCTCTAAAGCATTAAGGTTCAAGGTTGATTGGGAAAATTTGACAGTTTCGGGTAGCTTGACCTGCTGGTGTCTGTACAACTTAGTACTGACCAGCAAATTGCAAAAAACGTAAGAAAATTAGAATTTCGCGGGCTACCTTGGAGCATCCACTTTATAGTATAAAATTGCCGATTTGACGGAAAAATTGAAATTCGTTTTTTTTTTAAATTTATTTTATTTATTTAATCAAAATAATTACCATTATTACCTATACATTGCTGCCATCTAATAGGAAGGTCATTTATGCCTTTGCAATAGAACTCTCGTGATCTAGATTCGACAAATTGTGTGAAAGCATTTTGTACTGCCTCCTGAGAAGAAAACTTTTTATCACGTAGAAAATTGTCCAAATCACGAAAAAATGGTAGTCCGTTGGAGCAAGGTCTCGCGAATACGGTGGGTGACGAATAGTTTCTAATTGCAGTTCCTGTAGAGTTAAAACGGTTTCTCGTGCTGTATGAGGTCTCGCGTTATCATGGAGCAATAATGGTGAAGATCGATTCATGAGTCGGGGCTGTTTCACTGCTAGTTTTGCTATCATTGTTCGGAGTTCGGCACAGTAGACATCTGCCGTTATTGCTTGACCAGATCGGAGAAAGCTATAGTGAATAACACCATGCTGAGACCACCAAAAGTTACCATTATCTTTTTATTGGTAAGCTTTGCTTAGGACACTGTTGCGGCGTTTGACCTGGGGTGAGCCATTACATTTTGCGCTTACGGTTATTGTAAAGAATCCACTTTTCATCCCATGTCATAATTCGATCCAATCTTCCTTCATTTCTGTATCGATTCAATAACGCAACACAAGTTTCAACACGCGTTTCTTTCTGCAAATCAGTCAAATCATGAGGCACCCATTTCTCATATTTTTTTATTTTATTCATTTGACGCAAATGAGTCAATATTGTTGGTAAGGTAACGTTATACTATGCCGCTAATTCCTGGGTAGTTTGGCTCGGAACGGCTTCCACCATCTCTTTCAATTCATTGTTATTCCTGTGTGTGCGGTCTTCCACGTGGTTCGTTCTTCAAATCAAAGTTTCCATCACGAAAGCGTTTAAACCAAAATCGCACGGTGCGTTCATTAGCAGTCCCCTCTCCAAACGCAACATTGATATTGCGAACTGTTTCTGCCGCGTTAGTTCCGCGTCGGAACTCGTATTCAAAAATAACTCGAATTTTCGAAGTATCCATCTTTCTTGTCTAAGCTGAATAAAAAAAACAACTGAAAGTCGATAATCGAATATTGCACATTTTTTAAAACGAAGAACTTCGTGAGTCCATGTGAAAAAAGTTTCACTCAAAAATCTCAAACCATGAAGGTTCTATGTCAATTCGAAGTACCTATTACAATAAAACGGCAATTTCATACTTTAACCCCTATTATTTAAAATAGGTACGTGGCGCGTTTTTAAATAAACTTATATTACTTTACATAGGTACTAAATATATTACAAAAAGAAAGAGTCGTTTATGAATTGAAAATCTTACTATTCATTCTTTAGTTTATTTGTAATCTCATTACAAATAATGTAAAGAATGCAAGGTATCTGTTAATACGAAAAATCTAAGTTGTATATATTTTATAGCACTACTGCCAAAATAATACATGAATTATTATTCAGTTAAATAACGACTACTAGAATCAATCATATTAGTGTCTTTATAAGTCAATAGATGGCGCCATATTTTGTTTTTAATGGCTAGTAGATGGCAGTGCTTTATTTATTTGGAAACTCAACAGCTTATAATTAACTTAATTATGAGTTATGAATGTTCACCCCACTATCAATGAACAGCTCAATGCAGTTGCGTCATCTCATCACATCTTACAGTCTGCATATACACTGATCAGTGATAGCGAGATGATGACAATTATCACTTAAGGTGATTAGAGGGCTCGCTGACCTTGTGTATGTGGGCGGAGCTAAGCGCTCTACCCCCGAATACGTAAAACGCGCGCGGTGGCGCGCTGTACTAAAACGACGATCAAAGAATATGCAGAGGCGCAGAATGTCGCACGCAGGTCGTCATTTTTGCCTACGATTCCAGAGGGGAATGGCGGATGCAAAGCTGATATATTTTGTATAGATTGATACTTATGTTACGTATATTTTAAGTTTCTGGACATTATTTTTTAGCAATTTTTCATTTAGAGATTTTGTTTAAAATCATACGCGAGAAGGGACTTAGTTCCTAACGGGTGTAAAACTTTAAAAATGATATCGAGTATTTTCTTAGGAATAGAATAACATTTTATTTGCATAGACTGTAGGTCTTCTTAGGAGGACTTACATAAAAATGAGATTTTATAAAAATGTGATCCTGTTTCATGAATTTGAATTACATATTATAAATCAGTAATAAATATGCGCGTCTGTCTGTGTTAGTGCAAATATTTACGAACGAATTGTATCAGTGTGCGTTTTTTGACTAGCTCGCTGCAGATGGCCCGTTTCTATAGTGCGCGTGGACGCTTACGATAGTAATACAAGTAGTAGGCATATCTAAATAAACTATTATTAAAATGAGAAAAAATTGGATTTGATCAAAATAAAAGTCCAAGATGGCGGCTGCGAAAATTTTCAAGTTTTTTATCATGGGTGTCGTTTTCATACTTTTCGAGGGTGATAAAGCCGATAGTGAGGTCAAAATAAAAATCCAAAATGGCGGCTGCAAAAATTTTATAATATTTCATCATGGGTGTCGTTTTCATACTTTTCGAGGGCGATAAGGCCGATAGTGAGGTCAAAATAAAAATCCAAAATGGCGGCTGCAAAATTTTTATAATATTTCATCATGGGTGTCGTTTTCATACTTTTCGAGGGCGATAAGGCCGTTAATGAGGTCAAAATAAAAATCCAAAATGGCGGCTGCATAAACTTTCAAATATTTAATCATGGGTGTCGTTTTCATACTTTTCGAGGGCGATAAGGCCGATAGTGAAGTCAAAATAAAAATCCAAAATGGCGGCTGCAAAAATTTTCAAATATTTCATCATGGGTATCGTTTTCATACTTTTCGAGGGTGATAAAGCCGATAGTGAGGTCAAAATAAAAATCCAAAATGGCGGCTGCAAACATTTTCAAATATTTCATCATGGGTGTCGTTTTCATACTTTTCGAGGGCGATAAGGCCGATAGTGAGGTCAAAATAAAAATCCAAAATGGCGGTTGCATAAATTTTCAAATTTTTCGTCATGGGTGTCATTTTCATAGTTTTCGAGGGTGCTACAGACAGCCGATAGTGAGCTCACAATGTAAATCCAAGATGGCGGCTGCAAAAATTTGTTTTTGTTTTAAATCATACGTGATAAGGAACTTCGAATAACCTAAGTTATTCTGAACAAACTAAAATTATTATGTAACTAATGATTACTTGATTTTAGGTACAGACGCCAGCACATAAAGCTACCCGAAACAGTCAAATTTTCCCAGTCAACCTTGAACCTAATGCTTTAGCGATAAAGTTGAAAATCTATTAAAGAAATTTGACAGATTGCAGTTAAGTAGCTTGATGTGCTGGCACACACGATACTTATTTGACAATAATATAGTGTGATGAGTTTCCAAATAAACAATGTTTTCTTATCACCAGCCCGCATGAGTGAGTGAAATTTATGCTGCCGCCATTTTGGATTTTTATTTTGAGCTCACTATCGGCTTTATCGCCCTCAAAAAGTATGAAAACGATACCCATGATGAAATATTTGAAAATTTTTGCAGCCGCCATTTTGGATTTTTATTTTGACCTCACTATCGGCCTTATCGCCCTCGAAAAGTATGAAAACGACACCCATGATTAAATATTTGAAAATTTTTGCAGCCGCCATTTTGGATTTTTATTTTGACCTCACTATCGGCTTTATCACCCTCGAAAAGTATGAAAACGATACCCATGATGAAATATTTGAAAATTTTTGCAGCCGCCATTTTGGATTTTTATTTTGACCTCACTATCGGCCTTATCGCCCTCGAAAAGTATGAAAACGACACCCATGATTAAATATTTGAAAATTTTTGCAGCCGCCATTTTGAATTTTTATTTTGACCTCACTATCGGCTTTATCACCCTCGAAAAGTATGAAAACGACACCCATGATTAAATATTTGAAAATTTTTGCAGCCGCCATTTTGGATTTTTATTTTGACCTCACTATCGGCTTTATCACCCTCGAAAAGTATGAAAACGATACCCATGATGAATATTTGAAAATTTTTGCAGCTGCCATTTTGGATTTTTATTTTGACCTCACTATTGGCTTTATCACCCTCGAAAGGTATGAAAACGATACCCATGATGAAATATTTGAAAAATTTTGCAGCCGCCATTTTGGATTTTTATTTTGACCTCACTATCGGCTTTATCACCCTCGAAAAGTATGAAAACAACACCCATGATGAAATATTTGAAAATTTTTGCAGCCGCAGTTTGGATTTTTATTTTAACCTCACTATCGGCTTTATCACCCTCGAAAAGTATGAAAACGATACCCATGATGAAATATTTGAAAATTTTTGCAGCCGCCATTTTGGATTTTTATTTTGACCTCACTATCGGCTTTATCACCCTCGAAAAGTATGAAATTATTAAGCACATACTAAAAGGCACACGATATAATATACAGCAGATAAACAATAAAAATCAAATAAAAAATGTTAAGTGCGATGTAAGAAATTAGAAGGAAAGTGTGCCTGTGTGCCTCACGGCTGCGCCAAAAATGCCAGACAACTAGTGCCTGACGCTTGTTTTCTACTCGACCATACATGTCCGTCTGAAAACACCAAAACAAGGCTAGGTGTCGTCCCCTGAGCTGCACTAACAATTCTCCAGGTTCGTATAACTTTGGAGCAGGGGTCACAAATCCTCTTGCAAATGAAAGTGCAAATGTGGATTGTGAGCGTGTGTGACTGTACTAAAATACCTCGTTAGGTTCAATATAAAATTCAATAGGTTACTTTGATTTATTAGACAAGCTAATCCATATTTATAATATTTTGTAACCTGTCTTAACGAGCTTATGCCTGCGACTTCGTCTGCGTGAAATTCCTTGTTCCCCCAACCCACCTCGTCGCATCGCATCGCCTGCCTGCGCTATTACCTACTTCGTTTTCGCTAAGCATCGCATCGTTTTCGCATTCTGAGGTTTTTTCTCAAATTCGTCAGCTTTATTATTATTATTATAACCTCACTATCGGCTTTATCACCCTCGAAAAGTATGAAAACGATACCCATGATGAATATTTGAAAATTTTTGCAGCTGCCATTTTGGATTTTTATTTTGACCTCACTATTGGCTTTATCACCCTCGAAAGGTATGAAAACGATACCCATGATGAAATATTTGAAAAATTTTGCAGCCTCCATTTTGGATTTTTATTTTGACCTCACTATCGGCTTTATCACCCTCGAAAAGTATGAAAACAACACCCATGATGAAATATTTGAAAATTTTTGCAGCCGCAGTTTGGATTTTTATTTTAACCTCACTATCGGCTTTATCACCCTCGAAAAGTATGAAAACGATACCCATGATGAAATATTTGAAAATTTTTGCAGCCGCCATTTTGGATTTTTATTTTGACCTCACTATCGGCTTTATCACCCTCGAAAAGTATGAAAACGACACCCATGATGAAATATTTGAAAATGTTTGCAGCCGCCATTTTGGATTTTTATTTTGACCTCACTATCGGCTTTATCACCCTCGAAAAGTATGAAAACGATACCCATGATGAAATATTTGAAAATTTTTGCAGCTGCCATTTTGGATTTTTATTTTGACCTCACTATTGGCTTTATCACCCTGGAAAGGTATGAAAACGATACCCATGATGAAATATTTGAAAATTTTTGCAGCCGCCATTTTGGATTTTTATTTTGACCTCACTATCGGCCTTATCGCCCTCGAAAAGTATGAAAACGACACCCATGATTAAATATTTGAAAATTTTTGCAGCCGTCATTTTGGATTTTTATTTTGACCTCATTATCGGCTTTATCACCCTCGAAAAGTATGAAAACGACACCCATGATTAAATATTTGAAAATTTTTGCAGCCGCCATTTTGGATTTTTATTTTGACCTCACTATCGGCTTTATCACCCTCGAAAAGTATGAAAACAACACCCATGATGAAATATTTGAAAATTTTTGCAGCCGCAGTTTGGATTTTTATTTTGACCTCACTATCGGCTTTATCACCCTCGAAAAGTATGAAAACGATACCCATGATGAAATATTTGAAAATTTTTGCAGCTGCCATTTTGGATTTTTATTTTGACCTCACTATTGGCTTTATCAACCTCGAAAGGTATGAAAACGATACCCATGATGAAATATTTGAAAATTTTTGCAGCCGCCATCTTGGACTTTTATTTTGATCAAATCCAATCTTTTCTCATTTTAATAATAGTTTAGATATGCCTACTACTTGTATTACTATCGTAAGCGTCCACGCGCACAATAGTAATGGGCCATCTGCAGCGAGCTAGTCAATAAACGCACACTGATACAATTCGTTCGTAAATATTTGCACTAACACAGACAGACGCGCGTAGTCGATCGATAGCCGGAGCGTAGCAGCGAGCGACACAGCCATCCCGTCTCAATGCTAACGCACGACTGCCGCCCGCGCCCGCGCAGAGCACCTCTGAAGCTTGATCTCAAAGGGGGGACATTTACTATGCAAATGTTGATTGATTTAAATAAGCTATGTCACATCTGTAGTACCTCTAACCATCGATTTTTCAGTGTAAAAATTTTTCCAAACTTCAAAGCCGTTTAGAAGTAATATCGAAAATAAGAAAAAGATAGCGTGTTGGTAAATATTTTTTTAAGGCAAAAGTATTAGCCATACGAAAAAATCCTATGTCAGAAATGTTGTTCATGAATCTATAGCAAACATATATTTTTTTCAGATCTTTTAATCAAGCCTTTAATGAGAAATATTCTTCATAAAGTGACCGTATTACGGTACTAAACGCGAGTAAGGCCCTTAAGCCAATAACAGAGTTTCACGGCATTGATAAAGCTAGGTTAGCTGGGAAGTAGTGAAAGAAAACAAAAGAAAAAACTTAAACAAGTATAGCTATCAATTAATAGGTAAAATGCGATTGTTGACACATTACGCTTTTATTCCTTAAAAATGTTGTTCCCTGAAAACAAAACTGCCGATGGGAAATCTGGCTTGGGTTTCCCATGGGATTACCCATTGGTAGTTTTTTTAGAAGCCTTCGGGGTTGAGTTTCTAAAAACGGATGATACAAATCTTTTATTAATAATTCTCTCTTACCACCTCTTAGGTCTTAGTACCAACTTCCACGACCAACTTTAAAAATACAATAGGTAAATACAAAAATACAATCTTTCACACCTTAAGTAAAGGGGTAAATTTTCAAAAATCCTTCCTTAGTGCTCACCTTTTAGGGTTATGGTGCGACTCAGTCGGTCTGTCCGTCTGTCCCAGCTGGATATCTCAAGAACTACAAATGCTATCAACTCGAAATTTGGAATAGTTTTAGATGACGTTTGCCCAGTATTTTCAAATAAGAAAGAAATATATATATTTTTTAACAAGGACTAAAAAATTTTTTTTTTTAAAAATGGGTGTTAAGAATTCGAATTACTAGGGCATGTGGGATATTATATGAAATAGCGCTGTTTGCACATTCTCCAACATTTTTTCTTTTCTTTTTAGACCGCATAGTTTTATACTATTGATGAAAAATGTAAAAAAAAACCCGTTCCCGTTATCTCCGAAGTTTGCATATAGAAAAATTTGAAATTATTCTGTGATAGAACTTTATATAAAGACTAGCTTCTGCCCGCGGCTTCGCCCGCGTGGATGTCGGAAATTATCCCACGGGAACGTGCTAACAGGATAAAATGTATGTGCACCAGGATGCCATCTATCTCGCGGGCCCTTTGTGGCTAATTACAATAGAAAACCAATTGTGTCTCATTAATGGTGATTAAGAGGGTACCTATATGATATCTTTACCTAAGTACCTACCTAATTAAAAAAATAAATAAACTCAATAACAGAAAATAAAATACCTACCTACCTAAATAAACCTATTTATGACGATAACTAATCTAAACTCAATCATCATCTGCCTAGCCTTTTCCCAACTATGTTCAGGGCCGGCTTCCAGTCTAACCGGATGCAGCTGAATACCATTATTTTACATGGAGCGACTGCCTATCTGACCTCCACAACCCAGTTATTGGGTAATACGATACCCTTGGTACGACTGGTTGTCAGACTTTCGGGCTTCTGACTACCCGTAACGACTGTCAAAGATCCACGAATGACAGCCGGGACCAACGGCTTAACGTGCTTTCCGAGGCACGGAGGTGTCTCGGTATGTAAAGATGGTCACCCATCCACAGACCGACCGCGGCAAGCGTAGCTTAACCTGACCGATCGACCTGTGCGGCTGTTATTATTTAGCCACGGGCCCCTCAATCTAAACTCAATAAATAAGCAAAATCTCTAAAAACTAATATCTATACGAATGACTATCCTACCTAACAGTATTATAAAATAACCTACGTTCACTACGTACACTATCAAATATACTACCTATACTTTAAAATTAAAATCTATACCTACGACTTATATAAAAATAAACCTAAATAACTCTAAAAAGTAAAAGGAATAAAAATGAACTCCACTGCGTGTGACCTAACCTACGACAAACTTATTATTTGCGGTTGGTACAGTAATCGGATCTAGGGATCGAACCGCAAAATTAAGTTTGTTTTTTATTGTATATACTTTTCCGGGATAAAAAGTACCCAGTGTGGTGCCCAGGATATTAAAGAATAATTATACCAAGTTTCATCGTAATCGAACCGGTAGTTTTTGTGTGATGCCTGAACAGACAGACAGACAGACAGACAGACAAAAATTTTTTAAATCACATTTTTGGGTTCGGTGTCGGTCTAGTAACACCTGCCATTTATTTTTTTGATATTTTCAATGTACAGAATTTTCACTTCTACAGATTTATTATATCTAAGTATAGATTACAGGAAAAATAAAACGATGTCTGTAATAGCACACTTTTTCAGAAATCATCAGAATGGTACGGAAACATCGGTGCGCGAGACCGGTTTTTTTTAAACTAAGTATATCGGCAACTCTTGTGCAAACTCTAATACCTCAAGACCCAGCGGCGCGTTGTCTGTGAATGCGTGAATGAATTCAAGATTTTTTCGTGATCTTGATCGAGAACTTTAATGAGAGTGTGTGTGTACCATTATCTAGTGTCAACAATCAACAACCAACACTGTGCTTCATGACGTCCGACAACAAATCACTTGTCGTTTTACTCATATTTTCATTGCTTGTGCGTAGGTATCATTTAAAAGGTATAATTTCTATTCCAATAAAGATATAAATAGATAAACATTATCCAACCTCAATGTTAATAACTGCTTTTATGCCTGTCTGTCCTCCACAACCTTGTGACCTAGACCTACTAAAAAAACACGATACTCCTTAGCCAGGCTGGTTGTCAAGCTTTCGGGCTTTTCACTACCCGCAACCGACTGACAAAGATCTAACGAAAGACAGCCGGGACCGACGGCGAAACACGGAGCGGTGTTATGAAATGGATGTTCATCAATTCGGGGTAGGTAAATCCTCGTACCATCAACCCGTGCGGTTATTACTTAGCCACGAATTCCTTACGTTCCGTTCTCCTCATAAGCGTAGTAAGAATAAAGTTTTTTAGGGTTAAGTAAATGTGATTTCGTCGTGTCCACTTTGGGTAAATAATAGGGGTTAAAGTATGAAATTGCCGTTTTATTGTAATAGGTACCTACTTCGAATTGACATAGAACCTTCATGGTTTGAGATTTTTGAGTGAAAGTTGTTTCACATGGTACCTATGAAGTTCTTCTTTTAAAAAATGTGCAACATTCGATTATCGACTTTCAGTTGTTTTTTTTTTTTATTCAGCTTAGACAAGAAAGATGGATACCTACTCCGAAAATTCGATTTATTTTTGAATACGAGTTCCGACGCGGAACTAACGCGGCAGAAACAGCTCGCAATATCAATGTTGCGTTTGGAGAGGGGACTGCTAATGAACTCACCGTGCGATTTCGGTTTAAACGCGTTCGTGATGGAAACTTTGATTTGAAGAACGAACCACGTGGGAGACCGCCCACAGGTGAATAACAATGAATTGAAAGAGATGGTGGAAGCCGATCCGAGCCAAACTACCCAGGAATTAGCGGCATGGTTTAACGTTACCTTACCAACAATATTGACTCATTTGCGTCAAATCAATAAAATAAAAAAATATGAGAAATGGGTGCCTCATGATTTGACTGATCTGCAGAAAGAAACGCGTGTAAACTTGTGTTGCCTTGTTGAATCGATACAGAAATGAAGGAATATTGGATGGAATTGTGACATGTGATGAAAAGTGGATTCTTTACGATAGCCGTAACC
Organism: Apamea anceps; assembly: GCA_951799955.1. NCBI lineage: Eukaryota > Metazoa > Arthropoda > Insecta > Lepidoptera > Noctuidae > Apamea > Apamea anceps. Next base: position 17,179,437 of record OX637500.1, on the reverse strand, counting down.
GAAAAATGCAATGGCTGACCCCAGGTCAAACGCCGCAACAGTGTCCTCAAGCAAAGCTTACCAATAAAAGGTAATGGTAACTGTTTGGTGATCTCAGCATGGTGTTATTCACTATAGCCTTCTCCGATCTGGTCAAGCAATAACGGCAGATGTCTACTGTGCCGAACTCCGAACACTGATAGCAAAACTATTAGTGAAACAGCCCCGACTCATGAATGGATCTTCACCATTATTGCTCCATGCCAAAACGCGTCCAAACCGTTTTAACTCTACAGGAACTGCAATTAGAAACTATTCGTCACCCTCCGTATTCGCCAGACCTTGCTCCAACGGACTACCATTTTTACCCGACTGCGCGACGCAAAGGAGTGGTAATGTGTTTATTAGCCTATGTATGTATGTTCCTTTGAAGCACTATACAGACCAAACGCCTGGGTCGATTTTTATGATTTACACGTCAATCGATTCCTCTTAGTCCGGCGAGTGTCACTAAAGACATGACGTTAGTGAAAATGCAATATGGCGACTACTGGACGCCATATTGTGAAAATGAAAAAATTGAAAGTCAACAAATTATCTCAAGTGGGGTATCGTTGAATAGGTACCTATTTAAAAATAATTTTTAGTTTTCTCTCAACATTTTTCGATTCGACTGACCATTTAGGATCTATATCGATTTAAAGTTACGTAACAACCATTTGGTAGAGGTACCTCCACTATAATTATTTTTTTAATCTTCACGTTGGAGGAAGGCCCCCACGGGAACGTGAAGATTTGAGTTAGGTGTAAGTTCCAGACTCTAAAACCATCCGGTGGCTAACTTCTGGACATGCAAAAATGGCTCTTAAGGTACCTACCGTCGCAACGCATCACAACATCCAGAATGAAGAGGTGCTGTCTGGCAATAAATAGACACTCAATAAGCACAACAACCACTGTTGCTCGAAATGTTACAGTGAACTTCAATGTGGGGACCAAGGGCGTTATTACCCCCATATTAGCCGTATGACATCTATGTATACTTACGGGGAACCGAAGCTACAGGGCCACGAAGCGTGTAAGCAAAAATTTTTAGAATAGGTATTATCCAAAACCTCAAATTCTTATTGATAAGACGCCCGTAATAAATATGAAAATTAAAGTTAGTAATTAAATTTGTTTATGGCTTATTACAAAGGCTTTAAGCTACAGGCGTGGTCTACTTCTCAAGCTCTTGCATTCATTTAGTCAGCAAGCAACTAGAGGTAACGACGTAGCTATTGCTAAAGGACCTTGCGTTGCGATCAGCAACATGATCAACCTATGTTCCCACTGCTGAAAAACAGACGTCCTTCTCGATGAGAGGGAGTGGGCCGTAATATACCACATATGTCACATGTCTTCGAATTTTTGGTTCTAGGATGTTGATGTTTTTCTTCACCGTTTTGAGAGCAGTGGTGAAGAAATAATTTACACAGAGTAAAGCGCCTGTCTAGGTTCGAATCTACAACTCGTAGGTCGTGGCCAACCAGTAACAATGACAGCTAAATATGGGAGAGTTAAAGAGTCTAAAATCATTCATGAGGACCTCGACGAAATCGTAAAATGAATGGGCTTGAATTAAGGTATTAATTTCACCTGAGAATACTACATGCATTGTATATACAGAAAAGTTCCCAAGAACGTTCCAAAGTGAAGTGTAGACCACAAAATCCTGCCACAGACTGCAAAGCGGACACAGTCTAGCGCTACGCCGTAGCTCTGCGCGTAGCACCAAAATCGCGATCATTTTTAACAGACTTCATAAAAGGAGAAGGTTCAATATTCGTCTGTGTATATTTTTTTATGTAGGTATGTTCATCGATAGTTTTAGTAATTGTGGACCGATTTTGAAAATTCTTTTTCATTTGGTACAGGAATCTCGCGTGATGGGCCCATGTGCATTTTAGTTTTTGAGTTAGCTTCAATAATACGTATTGAATCCACTAGGTGTATTGATTATGTTATAAAACTTCTTTTCGCTGTTTTTTACATAACAAGTAGTGGTATAACAAATTGTGTGGGGTAGGTATGTAGTACAACAACTAAATAGCAAAAATAAAAATCTTGATTACCTACCAAAACAAAAAAGAAACCAACCGACTTCCAAGTTCACTAAGAAAAATAACGTTTGATTTCGATTTTATTTGGTAGTTTATTTGAAAATGTAGTAATCATTCATTGTCATAATAGGTTCGTTTTCGGGTTCTGAACGAATTAAATAAAGATTATAAGTGAAAAAAAAAACATTAACTAAATAACAGATCGGTCAAGTTTTGAGGCTAGATGGGAATTCAAAAAACCTTTCACTGTTCATTGGTGACCCAATTAATTTGCGAAATTGCCGCTCGTCAGGTAGGTAGTAATATTTCAATACATGTAATGCTCAATAATGTAATGTGTTACATTCTACAGTATGAGATCATTATGGCGGACCTGACAGGCACAGAAAAATAAGTAGTAGAAGGTTTCACACTTACGGTACGGATTACGGAACCCTAAAAATAATAAAAGTAACTTCTAGTGGAAGCCCCCATAATCTCTTCTGAGCTAAAGGTTGCGGAAGCACGTAGTACCTAATGTCATAAAATTTGTTGATTTGGGTCACCAGTTTTTTCAACATCAATAATATCTACCTATACCTACTTAATTTTATTTCACACATCGCCTGTGTCAACAACGTTCAGTTTCTTCTTCCGCCTGTGTACATTTAATTTTTTCAGTACGCACGGTTCACGAAACGAAAAGTAGTCAGCTAAGTTATAAACATATCTGCGCTTGTTCTAATGTACGAGAATGAGAATCTTGAAAACAGTCTGTATAGGTATGTGTCATTTGGTGGTCTTACAGTGCCTATTGACATTGCCCTATTAAACACACTAAATACCTTCCTAGATTTATGTATGCATAAACACTTTTTTATATTCGTCAGCTAACGCAGACAATTGAATAAAAAAACGAAACGATAAACTGATAAGTTCATTTCCGGTCGAATTTTATTGTAACATTGAGATTGGAAAGTAACTACACCTACTACCGGTAACGTGAACTTTACACTTTAAGTTTTTCTAAAATTAGAGGACCAGTCTAACAACGCATGTCAATGCTAGAATCGTTGACAGATGGACAATGGGTCAGGATATAGGACTAGGGTGAGGAGTGTCACAAAGGGGCAGTACGGCAGTAGCGAGGCATGCGCCGCCCATACTGTGCCCTGGGCGTACATCACCCCACGTCGGCGGCGCGACAGAGATGCACATGGTCCTGGTCGGCAGCGCGAGCGAGACGCGCGCCCGAGGGCGGGGCACCAGCGAGCCGTGCGCCTGTGCCCACACCACCGCTCATTCGTCTCTCGCTTAGCCTCCGCTATGTAAACCGGGCTTGTTGTGAATCTAAACAAAATCGGTCAGTCGTCGTTTTGTTGCCGTAAGAGCAACGCGTCGGAGGTTCCGCGCTTTCGGGTTGAGCATGTTGCGACAGTGAACGTAGCCGGCAAAATGCACGCGTTGTTTGGTGAACAGAGCCCGTATGCGTACCGCGGAGGAGCCGCCGGTGGCTATTCAGCCGGTGTCACACCTTATGCCTACGAACAATACCGCTATGGATATGGAGCCCCCTACCTTCATCCACACCAACAGCACGTTGGTGCTCCTAAAGATATGGTCAAACCGCCCTACTCATACATTGCGCTGATAGCAATGGCCATACAGAACGCCCCCGAACGGCGCATTACACTAAATGGCATTTACCAATTTATAATGGAACGATTTCCTTACTACAGAGAAAACAAACAAGGCTGGCAAAATTCCATTAGACACAATCTAAGCCTCAATGAGTGCTTTGTGAAAGTGGCAAGAGACGATAAAAAACCTGGTAAAGGAAGTTACTGGACTCTGGATCCCGATTCGTATAATATGTTTGATAACGGTTCTTATTTGCGTCGGCGGCGTCGCTTTAAGAAGAAAGACGCGCTAAGAGAAAAGGAGGAAGCATTAAAGAGACAACAGCAACTGCAGCAAGCCCAAGAGGCGCTCACCGCCCAGGAGACGCTGAGCGCGGCGGACACGCTAGGACAACAACGAGACGTTAAGCCTGACGTCAAGCCGCGCATCTTTGAGTGCAGGCCAAAACGAGAACCGGGCGCAGATTGTGCGAGATATGATAAACCTATCGATTCTCTTGATGACTTCAGTGAACCGCGACTTCCAGCTTCCGCCGTTTACTGTTCGCCCCAACCATACTCGCTAGTGGCTGAGGAGTTCCGTGCGGCCACGTCTGGGTGGTACTCAGCGCCCGAACCTCCCGCGGAGCAACTCCCGCCGGCGTTCCGCGACCTGTTCGAGCCGCCCAGCTGCCAGCTGGCTGGGTTCCGCAGCGGCTCCCCCGTGCCGGACACCTACCGCGCGTCGCCACCGCCACATCACCATTACCGCACGCCTGCGCCTTCCTACTACCATCACCAAGCCTGCGTCGCCGCCGGTCCTGCGCCTGCACATAAGTCCTACTGAGACCCTGCCCTCAGGTGAGCTTCATATCATGTTTCCTAAATAAAAAGCCAATAGCCTGCGCCCTGCGATTTTTCTTTGGTTGTAGTATAGCGTTCGCGAATTCCGCTGTGCGTGTCGGTCAGCTGCTCCGTTGGTCCGTCGAGGGAGCGCCGGTGTGCACCGAGACACTTCGTGACGTGGTTGTGGTTGCAGGAGGCCGGCATCGCTCGGCGCCGAACGGATTTAGCCGCACGCGTCAGTTCCAGAGCGGATAAATATAGCGCAGTAGCCGGAGATGCCGTGGAGGCAAGTGGCGGCGCGTCGATAACCACTGTTTACAGATCGGCGGCCGACCCTGCCGCCTCCCGCTCCGTTCACACCTATAGGTATGTCGAAACTCCACATGTGTTAGAATACTAGACGTAACAATAAGTGGTGAAGCTGGCGGGGTGTGCGTGCGCAAGCCCGTGTGAGTGCGCGCCCGCCGGAGCCGCCGCCACGCACCTCAATATGTGATGGTTCACGGAAGTTTCACAGTAACAGTTGTTTTGATTTGTTTTGGACATACATTATCCAAAGAATGTGAAACGTTACCGAGGTTAGGTGGGTATATCTATCTATTACAGATAATTGTGTTTTTAATTTTTTATAAGTATATATTTGTCCAACTGTCATCGTACCTACACCTCCACCGTAGATCGCCTGCATCAGTGTTTTGCATGTTAGGTATTACGTAAAGATTATTTAATTACTATTTTGCCAAATAAGCCAAATAATTTTTACAACGAAATGATGATAACATGCCGTGTATGCTTGGTATACACATTTTATTAATGTGAAATTCTCAAATGTATTATTTTGAATTTACAACAAGGTATATAACATGTACTTATCTATTGCCTACATGACGTTGTGTCAACTGTTTTCGTTTTTAATTTTACCTTTGAAATTTAAGTTTTAAAGACTTGTTTTATACAAAACTTGTGAAAAATGTGAAAAAGGTGGATAAAATAGTTAACAATACCTACATATCTAAAACTACGACAACTACACAACAATTATGATACATTTTCTAAAAATGATATGTTGTTGACAAGTCTATTACAAGACTTGTCAAAATCATTACTTGAAAACAAGTAGGTAGGTATGTATCTATCGCAACCTGTATATGGGTATAAACGCGGGGTTTGAAACCAAACAATGTTGGCTGGTTTATATTTTTTATCTGTCAAACAACTGACCATCTGGTGACCAAGTGCTCAAATACAAAAAAAAAAATACAAAGGCGTGTGCTTGGGAACTTGCTGCTAATAATGAAGCAACATTATATTTCTTGGAGGGCTAATCTAAACACTAAACAAAGTAAAGAACCGCACATCATGACTACCTTACCCTTTTCGTATCCCATGTGTATTGCATCCGCCCGCAACAATCTTTAAAAAGCTTTGACATAGAGCTTAAGCATCATGTAGGTGGTTACAAGTACAAACGTCAGACAACACAGTACAAGACCGATTTATATTAAATAAACAAAATTATTTAGTACATATTTTTATTTGATACTAACTGTGACGTCTCCTCAAGAGGAGTCGATTCCTCCGACTGCGAGAGAGATGGTTACAGAATCACACTGCAGCAGTGTGATTCTGTAACCATCTCACCGTGAAAACTTAGGTGAAGTGAGCGTGAAGTGAGCTGTCATTCCAACTAATGCTAGGGATTGACACTATTGACAGCTCACTCTAAGCTCACTTCACCTAACTTTTCACGGTGAAATTTTTACAGAATCGATCGGCTGAACTGCGGGCAGAGCAATATATTTCCTCACATGTTCTGAGATACAATAAGTAGGCTTTAATACTATTTACATTCTGATGGCATACTCGTATATTATTTTCTCACACACATATAATTATCCTGTGCAAACTCGCAGCGGGCACTGTGGAGTACTGTGGACCATAAGTAGTACCTACTTAGTTAGCCGAAACTGTCGGCTTGCACAAAAATTGATTGGTTCACTAGCCGCCATATGTTCTATTTGTATGAGTAAATATTAGGGATTCTATCAAAGATATTAGTAGCTTTATCGTAGACAAACATAGGTAACTACGCTTTCTACGACAGAATTAATCGACATAACTAGCTATATGAATGAATTTATCTTTCTTGGAACAATTGGTGGATACGGTCAGCAACAACAGTAGATTAACACAATATAACTTTTACATTTCAATCTCCTTATATACGATGGTATAAGGAGATTGAAATGTAAAAGTTTGGAAGTTAGGTATTGTTGCTCTTATTTAAAAACTGGACACATATAATGAAAGTATAGAGAAAATTATTACGTCGAAGTTAAAACACTGGGCGGAGATTTCGAACCTCAGTAGGAGGAACTGAGTATCTCATAAAACATCAATGTCGTAAAAACTTACGATTGAAAGCTATCAATATTTTAACGCCCCACTAGATTCCATAAAACATAGATATGTAGATAAAGTATTATTTATTAGGTGTCGGTCAATACTTATCGATAGAACACTAGTTTATTTTGTAAGTAATTCATATTTTATTGTTGTTAGTCTAGCTAAAAAAAAATATCGTCTTATTCTTGGAAGCATGGAGAAGCAGAAGCAGGTATCTTACTCGTTTTTAACTCGTGTCTAATTTAAAAAGCTAGTAGCTTTAAAATTTTGTTAACGGTTCGGGTGGCACATCCTATTCGGCACTATTTATCGAACAGTAGTAATTGCTTGGGGTTGACATTGTCAACCCCAAGCAATTACTACATATCTATCTGTCTATATCTATCTATATATATATATAAAAATCAATTGCTGTTCGTTTGTCTCGCTAAAACTCGAGAACGGCTGGGCCGATCTAGCTGATTTTGGTTTTGAAATGTTTGTCGTAGTCCAAGGAAGGTGAGAAAATATGGAAAAATTGCGAGGAGACAGTAAAAACAACAATTTCATTTTCCCATATAAACTGTTCTTTCTACTTTCCCGTCAAACATTTGACGATCGTCCCTTCGGTACGGTAGACTCGGGTCCACTCGAATTGAAGCACTTATTAAATTAAAGGTTTTGAATAATGTAGGAGTAGGTTAGGAGTAGGGTAAGAGTAGGTTAGGAGTAGGGTAGAAGTAGGGTAGGAGTAGGGTAGGAATAGTGTAGGAGTAGAGTAGGAGTAGGGTAGGGGGTAGGACACCACGCGAACGAAGTAGCGCCGGGCAGCTAGAAATAATTTATATGGCAAAACAACGTTTGCCGGGTCAGCTAGTATTCAATAATATGTATTAACTTTAAACTAACTTAATGTGAACTTATTCACCTAAACTAGCGGTCGGCAACACGCGGCCCGCGGGCCGCTTGCGGCCCACGGACGTCTTACTTGCGGCCCGTGAATGTTTTGTAAATAAGTTATAAATATCCAAATAAACGCATTGCAGGTAAAAACTAAACTAATCTCTGATATGCACACAGACGTAAAGGCATTCCCAATAAAAAACAAACTCTTTATAAAATATATGGATGAAAAAAAGTTAGATCATTTTCCGAATTGTAGAAAGGCTGTCGAGGAAGCTGGAAGAGCTTCTAAGAGATTCTAAGAATTGCAACTACAAATATGACAGTTAACATACAAGAAATAGCCTCCCAAATGCAACCTCAGACATCACACTGAAATATGCATAAAATCTATTTAGGTACTTTGTAGTGTTCATTTCTAAATGATTTACGTTGGTTATTTTTCTAGCTATAAAGCCCAAACATATAAAAATAATGTAAGTATTACGTGTACGAATTAAATTCCGGATTTGTGTATGAGATATCATCGAAATTTTTATTTGATTTAAAGGCCTATCGATGCCATTTTGTATAGAATATGACATCGTTCAAATGTCCGCCGCGCCTTCCCTGGATGACGCGCATCCGAAATGTCTAATTATCCATAACTCAAGCGCATAAATCAGGCTGAATTTGATCGATGGCATGGGTTATGTTGGCTTTGAAGGCCGCTGTAGTTTGTGGCTTATTCGCATAGACCTTCGACTTAAGAAAACCCCACAAGAAAAAGTCTAACGGGGTCAAATCTCACAATCTCGGTGGCCATCAATCACCTCCACGTGAGACGACCATGCTCTCACATCGCTCGTGCAGAATGTCAAATGTGGCATGAGGTGTGTGGCACGTAGCGCCGTCCTGTTGAAACCACATGCCGATAGTGTCCACATCATCCAATTCAGGCCAAAAAAGTGGGTAATCATCGACCTTTAGTGCTCGCCGTTGACGGTGATGGCCTTGCCAACGTCGTTCTCAAAGAAATATGGACCGATGACGCCGCCAGCCCAAAATCCACACTAAACAGTGACTTTTTCGGTATGCATTGGACGCTCTTGGATCTTATGTAGATTGGTATAATCACCAATAGACTCAAATTTAGCCATCTCACTGCGAATAGTCCTCTCGGTAGAAAGATTATGGCGACCGGAACATAAGCGAAGCGCGCGGAACGCTGCCCATACAACACTCATTTTGATAAAACAATATTATCATTTGCAAGTGTTGTTTAACGCTATATCCATCCATGGTGATTTGGCAAAACAGACTGAATAAATGACAGCCAATTTGACAGATATAGCTTCAACAATATGGTCGCTATCAACTGTCAAAGTTCGGAAGTCCCTATTGGAAGATCCTTTATATTATGCATACTCCTGCCACCGCGGTCACCGATGACCGCCAACTATATTTTCTATTGTTTCTGTGGTTTGGCAGTCAACGTGTTAAATAATATTAAAACAAAAAATACTTATTTATGTAGATACTAGAACGACCCGCCGTGCTTCGCACGTTTTTTACGACATAAAAAATATCGAGATATACTTATTATATGTACTTAATTTTAATATTCATGTATAATCCATATAAACCTACCGGAATAAATTCTCTAATTTATGTTTAAAACCGCATCAAAATCCGTTGCGTAGTTTAGAAAAACAACCCGGTCACAAGCAGACACCAAAAGCGACTTTATTTTATAATTATGTTTGTATGTAGACTGCAATAAACCATAAATTACTGTCGCTTAATTATGCTTTCCTAACTATGTTGGGCTCGGCTTCCAGTCTAACTGGAAGCAACTGCAGTTGGTTACCAGTAATTCTTTTGGGAAGCTTTCTGAGCCCTGCAACACCTCTTTCTTTTGCACGAATAAGTTATTTGGTTATGTAACCCACTAAAGTTAATATTTACTTTTTTTTCTATGTATTTTATTAAAAACATGCTCGGCCCGATCTTTAGAAGTCAACATAATTACCGCCATTAGATGTTGACTAATATGTACTTACGTGTAAGAACGCATTTTTGGCTTATATAAACAATAATTCGTAAATAAACACAAAAAACAATTCTATAAGATAGACCAATACGTAAAGTTATAACTTTGGCGTAGAGCCTAAATTGCTCAGAAGCCTGGACGAGGCTAGATGAAGTTTTGACCATCCTATAAAATAGACGAAAACGTAAAATAAGAAATTCGTAGCATACTGTTACGAAGTTATAACTTTGGAGTGGAACCTAAATTACTCAGAAGCCTGGACTACTACTAGATGAAGTTTAAATCTATACTAATAATAATACTATAAACTAGCTGCGCCCCGCGGTTTCACCCGCATAAATTTCGGTTCCGTGGGAATATCGGGATAAAAAGTATCCTATGTGTTAATCCTGGTTATAAATTTATCTGTATGCCAAATTTCATCCAAATTTGTTCTGTAGTTTTTGCGTGAAAGAGTAACAAACAACCATCCATCCATACAAACTTTCACGTTTATAATATTACATAGTAGGATTCGAAAGTAACTCTAGTCTGTATCCTTGTCACGCTTAAACCACTGAACGGATTTCGATAAAATTTGTCAAAGAGATGGCGTAGTGGGGCTATAGGCTACTTTTTGTCCCGGTAGCACTTTCCCGTAGGATAACTTCCGACACCCACGCGGGCGATCCCGCGAGCAGAAACTTGTGAATCCATAAAATAAAAAGTTCTATCTGTACTCTATACATAGGTACTTATCTGACATATGATATTATCAGACATTGACATAAAACATGAATGCAACAACAATTAGAAAAATAAACAAAAAAAAACATTGCAGGATTTGCCAGTGTACTGAAAGTTCTTATTAACATAATAATCTCAGAAATAAGTTTTCATAACATACACACCTTCATCTTGCAACTCCATTATAAAAACAATTGATAAAATCAATATATTTTCAAAGCACAGTAAACAATCGCTATGGTGACAGTTTGGATGGTGAAACATCGCTGATAAAATTAGCAAAGTGCATTTTATGTTAAGATGGGAGATTAATTGTCGATGATATAATGAGTAAAAATATATCATAATACCCACATGGTTTTTTTTATGTTTGATGCATCCGGGTACCGTTTTGCGCCGCTTAGAATCCGCGTAGTACGTGCTTATGCCTTTTGCTCCGTTTAGAATCCGCGTAGGGGCCGTGTAGTAAATACTTGTTTTCAAGATATGGGATGTTTCTGGTTACTGGTTCTGGAGAAAAAAACATGTTTTTCATAGTTTCATTGTGAATTACTATAAATTAAACACAATATTCATCCAACTACGGACCTTACTGTACGTGGTCCGAGACACACTTGCCCGTTAAATAAGTCAAGTTCAGTGCCCGTTAATTTTGTTAGAAAACTGTTGCTAGGTGACCTGCCGGTCGATTCTGTAAAAATCTCACCGTGAAAATCTAGGTGAAGTGGGCTTGAAGTGAGCTGTCATTCCAGCTGATGCTAGGGATTAACATTATTGACAGCTCACTTCAAGCTCACTTCACCTAAGTTTTCACGTTGAGATTTTTACAGAATAGACCAGCTGCAAGAGTTGTCTAACCTACGCATCGGCGAATCGGTGTCGTTACTTTAGTGATCGCCTAGTGGCTGGTGGTAGCGTTTTACGCTAAGTAACTCTTTCTAATATCTACGCATTACATTTAGATGTCGCCTAGTTTTAATGAAATCGGTTGTTAGTCATTACGTACGAGACGTAAAACACTATTCCGCCTAAGAAACACGAACCTAAAAGTATAGGTATTCGGGAACATAAAAGAAGAGAACTAATGAGCCAGAGAAAACAAAACATCCTCCATAGTAGTAAAGCCGAAAATTATGTTTTAACCGGTAACTCCAACCATCAATATCAACACACGCAATTGAACAACTGGGATGTCTTTTTTTATTTCATGCAATGTAAAATACACAGAAACGAAAGTATCATCAAAATCAAAATCTATACAAATAAATAAAATTTAAGTTCCTGTTTGTAATGTCAAAAATTTTTATGCATAGAAATTTTATACAGTAATTGACAAAAAAAAACATTTTTTAAATTTTTGTCTGACTGTTTGTTCCGGCTAATCTCCGAAACGGCTGAACCGATTTTGACGAGACATTCACTGGCAGATAGTTGATGTTATAAGGAGTAACTAAGGCTACTTATATTTTAGAAAAAGAATTAGGGCTCCGCGCAGAAAAATTAAAACCCTTGAAATCCAATATATAGGTATATACTTTGTTTTCCGACACGCACGCGAACGAAGCCGCGGGCACAGCTAGTAGCAACAGCAGCGGTAATACAATAAGAATACGAACCACCTTACTTACGTCAAATACATAATACAATCAGGATTTTGTCAATTTGCCTTTTTGTTAAGACGAACGGCAAAATTAATCCCTTAAGGACGTCCGGAATTCTCAGCGGAAAAAATCTGTTATCTCGCTAAGGGTATTACAAAAAAAAATTGGAAAGATAATACCAGCCTATTATTTCTCGGGATTCCATATAAAAAATGGTTGGCAATAAAAAAAGAGGAGGAAACTAGGTTTGATTGCAACATGAAGTTTTTAGTTTGGTGCGGGGCGCCATATGATTTATATTTTCACCATTTTGACTTATAATTATTTTAAATTTAACTATTAATATTTTGACATTATAAATAATGTATTTCTGATAAATCTTAACCAATCTGCATGTCCATAGCTTTTAATATTTCTACACCAGCAATGGTAGTATGTGTGAAACAATCTTTAATGTAAGACCTCAATGTACCATAATATTGAGAAATAAATAAATACAAATACAGAGATTGGACGGCGCTCTCCTTTACAGCACATAGAATTACCCAATATTATGTACAAAAACTACCTGTGGTCCGCGATTTCATCCAGGATAAAAATTTGCCTGTCCTGACATAGGCTAGGACCAGCAGTGCGATTCTGTAACCATCTCACCGTGAAAACTTAGGTGAAGTGAGCGTGGAGTGAGCTATCATTCTAACTAATGCTAAGGATTGACACTATTGACAGCTCACTCTAAGCTCACTTCACCTATCTTTTCACGGTGAGATTTTTACAGAATCGATCGGCAGGACCTATCTCAATCTGTCTTTCATAAAAACCGGTTCAGTGGTTAAGGCGTGAAAAGGTAACAAATAGACAGACATACACATAGTTTTGTTAACCTTGTGTATTTGATATGTATGTTGTAGTTGTTTATCATCCCTTATTAAATTAAATTAAATATAATTACTTTCACAGTATTTTATAACTAGGTACCTCATGCTAACTAGGGGTTGCCCGCGGTTTCAATTATCCCACGAGAATGAGCTATCGGGATAAAAGTATCCTATGTGTGTGCGAAATTGCATCGAAATCTGTTAAGTTCTTTTTATGCGGTTTTTATCTTTTGCAGATTTTAAAGGTTGAAACATAAATATGAGTAATAATGAAATTACGATGTTTTTTTTTTATAGAAATAAAATCCGTGTGAAGCAGGTGGGTTGCTAGTATTTATTTATTATAAGTTTAGGTTTTCTCATGTTTTCCAATACCGTGTCGTCAGTTATGTCCAATAATCGCAGCCTGCTTGTGTCATGTCGCGACTATTTCCTCGCGGATAAAGATATCCCCAAGAGGTACAATTTCCTAGAGCGGTGCTATGAATCCTCGGAGCGATCCAATTAGATTATAAGGAATTTATTGGCAAACAGCAGAAGGCTAATTCTCGTAATTTAAAACATTCAAAATCTAGTCGCAACCTCATCTCAGCGACAATCGATGTCAAAAACTTGTCAAAAATGTAGGGAAATTTGAGGTATTTTTGACAGATTGAGACTGAGAACGTTCTTAAAATTACGAGAATTGAAATCGGTCGGTCTATTCTGTTAAAATATCACCGTGAAAACTGAGCTGAAGTAAGCTGTCATTTTACCTAATGCTAGAGATTGACACTATTGACAGTTCACTTAAAGCTCACTTCACCTAACTTTTTACGGTGAGATTTTTACAGAATTGGCGGGCAGGTTCGTGTCGATTACAGTCGCCGTCACGTAATTTGGCAAGGTTTTGGCGCAGTGGGAGTAACTTAGCGCATGTAAGTACACTTAGGCCCACTTGCTCGTTCATGGGTTATCCTAAATCCAAATAATTCATTGCGTGACCAAGAGTTAGAGGTAAACCTAGAGTGAAAATTTTAAATATTAAACCCACCGATATGGGAGAGTTAAGTCGCTAGACTCTGGGTTAGTGTTAGTAATGTCAAAATAAATTGACGTTATGAAGTACCGCTGTTATCTTATTTTGTATTTTATATTGTTCGACGTTGTAGTAGGCAATGTATTTATGAACTCCTATAAAAATAAATATAAATTAAAAAAAAAAAAAAACAAAGAGAAAGAATTACGTATCGTAAGAGATGGGTATACTTTCCGTTCATTCATTTTTGGTCGGATTACATATCAGGGCATAGACATTGCAATTATATTTGTATGTTTCGTCGATTGAACTGCAATGTTCTCAACTCAAAAAACAGTAAAGTCTGGTTAACTACCTAATCCGGTGTAACTGTTTAGTGGCACAACGCGTAATAACAGTTAAAATGTTAGTTACGTAACACCGAGTTTACAAACTCTACATTTATTAATTTAACCCGACTAAACATGCCAGTGAGCCTTAGTGCAACAATTTTTTTTTCTTGTCATTATTCTATGGTTATTGCCATAATTTATTTTTAAACATCGTCATAATGGCAGAGATTCTGGAACAACTAGACCAAATGCTGCACAGCCTTAATGGAGCCTCTCGGCGGGTTGGCCCCGGCATGAATTTGACCAAGTCCAAAGTCATGTACAATTCGCACGTCTTGCCGAGTCCAATCGCGCTTCTCGAAGTTGTGAAGGAATATTACCTAGGGCAAATAATCCAGCTCGGTAGATAAGCTTTGAGAAAGAAGCTGACAGAAGGGTTCAGTTGGGTTGGGCAGCATTTGGAAAACTCCGTCAAGTCTTCTCGTCGCCTATCCCGCAGTGTTTGAAGACTAAGGTCTTCAACCAGTGCATCCTTTCCGTCATAATATTTGGCGCCGAAACGTGGACACTGACGGTCAGAGTCTCGGAGTCTCTTCGAAGGATAAATTCCGGAATGAAATTATCCGTCAAAGAACCGGAGTTACCGACATAGCTTGCAGAGTAAGCAAACTGAAGTGGCCGTGGGCTGGCCATGTGTGTCGAAGGGCCGATGGCCGGTGGAGCAGACGAGTCCTGGAGTGGAGACCGCGTATCGGCAAGCGTAGTGTAGGACGCCGCCCAGCTATCTAGCTGGGGAGCATCCCACACTACGCTTGCCGATACGCCACCTTCTTTAGGTCGTCCGCCCACATGGGCGGACGAACTGCTGCGAACGTAGCTCGAACGTAGCTTGGACTGACTGGATGAGAAAAGCGGAGGACAGAGTGTTGTGGTGCAGCCTGGGAGAGGCCTATGTCCAGCAGTGGACATAGGTCTGAGTGTGATAAGCTGAGTTGATTGATGATTGATTTTTAGACATCTGTTTAGAAGGAGAAAAGGAGTGGACTCATACCAAGTTACGTGCCGGCTGCTGTAGTTTGTGAACATTTTATTATTATTGACATTCTTTTGTCTCCGAGTACTTGGTTACGGACTAAAATACGGAAAAAAAAAGTTTGTATAGGCAAGCTAGGGTTCCCTAAGACAGCGGTGGACGCCACACAACGTCCGCAATGTACCGTCGACTGACATGACTGAAACGTTATTTATGAAAATAGCTTGGTGTGTAGCGAGCGTTTTATGACACCGTAAAGTCCAGCCCCGATGACATCACGCAGTGACGGCCGGTCTTCTAGGAAAGCGTAGCTTAAGTCCTACATATTTTGTCGTGACTACTGTGGAAGACACAAAATATTCCACTAACTTGTTCCAAACCCATTAGATTCCATATGAAAGTATAAAGCGTTCAGAACATGTAACAGTTTGGTTGCCTACCTTCTTTTGCTCCTAACGTAACTCACCTGTTTAATACTTGGCTACCGGGTTACAGGTCGGTCACAGTGTTATTGAGTTGATATTTGAGTCGTTTCATCGTTTTTGCACTTGTACTCTAACAAGTGGGCCATCGGCTGGCCAGGAGCTCCGTACTCGTGCCGAATAACGGAGATGTACAGACGCCAGCACATCAAGCTACTACAATCTGCCAGATTTCTTTAATAGATTTTCAACTTTATCGCTAAAGCATTAAGGTTCAGGGTTGATTGGGAAAATTTGACAGTTTCGGGTAGCTTGACCTGCTGGCGTCTGTACATAATCACCCATTTTTCTCGGGTATTCATTACCCGAACGAAGACGGGCCGCTAGTGTTTTAATGATTAATGACAAAAATTAGAACAGAAGAAAAGCACATTCATACGATTTTTTTGGCTTATTTTGGACTTTGGTCCTATGTAGCATTCATTATTAGGTATCTACTAAAACTTCATAGGTATACAGACTAAATTTTTATGAATAAAAATGTAATATGTTCATCAACATAATATTACAATCGGCCCTAGCAGTGTTAAGGCAATATTACCTCACCACCCGCTGATAAAAGACCAACCCTTAATATAGGTAAGCGAATTCCGCAATGCATTAATGAAAAATGTTTGTTTGTCTCAGGTATGGCGGAACCGGAATACGGGAGGCGGAGTGCAGGGGTCACGCGAATATTTAACGTGTCTGGAAGATATGCGGCCACATAGTGTTGTATGGACTCAATTCCGCGTGGTGCACATATTGTAGCAAACGTTTCTTATTTATAAAGTTCACGCTATCATCGTATCTCCACAAGAGATATTGTCGAATGATAGCGCCCGAAGACTTATTTTAGTATGTATATTCGTTTACCTGTGAGCTTAATATAATAAATAGATAAGACGAAATCCGATAATTCCGATATAAAGTAGCGATCAATTAATGTTGTAGGTACGTAGGCCAAGACATACCTAAATTTCAGTATTATCCACTCAAACAGTATTATGTAGGTACATGGAGCGTGTACGTGTCACATGATCTGTAAACAAATATTACTAGATAAAATGTAAATACTTAGTTATAAATACCTAGTTATTCTATGAAGCGTTTCTTCCCCTTGTGAAGAAGGAAAAGTTTTTATGAAAACATAAATATGTGCTGTTATTCTAGTCTGCTACTTAAGGCAAAATATTTGTGTAATAGAGACCGAAACCTCAGAAAACAAGAACCGAATCACCCATCTACTTAGAGTGCAACAAACCGTCTTTTCAACACAATTATTATGCACCGAATTAAACACTTTTTCATATACTATCTATCCAAATATTTATTAGGTACGAGTACCAATCATATTACCAAGTCTGTCATTAAATTATTCTTGCCTGTTGATTTATTTTGCTGAAATAAATGTATTTGTCCTATTTTATACATCCTAAGTCAAGTTGTTTATGGTCTGTAATTTAACGTTGTACCTACCTATTCATAAACCGGTGCACATATACGTACACATAACATATTATTATAAAGGCACCATAGACAGATGTGAAAGTAAAAATGTTCTTGTAAGTGTATTAGGTAAATTATGTACGAACGTTAATCAATTTAATTAAGCTTAGCCTATAGGAAACTTGTATTAAGGCACGTAGACAAACGACAACTGGTATTTCTTCAAATAAGATACAGAACTTTTTACATACTTAGCACCAAAATCTATTGTATGGAGCCAATTCCTACAGCAGTTTGGCATTTTATATTCAAAATACAGTTTTAGTGATTATATTGTGCATTTTTCATAGCGTAGATTAGTGAAATTCTGTATATAGAAGTGTACTCTTACGGTATTTTCCTCATAAAATGCACGTCGTCGGGCACGGGATACTAAGACTAATGCTTTAGAAGCCAGGCTTTACCATAAAACAACATCTGAACTGTCTTCAAACCTCTTACAAGAGGTCAGTTACTACGCCTGTTAGTAGAAAGCAATACAGTATAATAATAATGGTTGGTGCCTCCTCATCATTTAAAATTGTCTAAAGGGCCTCTGCGAGTTGGCTTCGACCCCTGGTACACCTTTCAAAGGTCCGGGACCTCAGGGTCAACAAAAACCAAAAACAACTATAATAATAAAATTCTTTATTGAGAGTAACCATGAGACTCAGAGCGTTAGTAACAATACAATAAACTTACAACTATATTAGTGGTACAATTACAGCAACAATTACACAAAAACACACAACAAAACAATCACTGCTTCCGCATTCCAGCTGAGATACTGGAGCAACGACTTACAATAGAGCAGTCCAGCCTGTCCGCAATAACTCCCAGGATGCTGTTGGAACTGACTCGCACCCTGCGCAACAAGGACGCACCTCTTTTACGTATATAAAAGCAATCAACACGAAATTCCGCAAACATCCCTGATGCGCTACAGAAGCGAGGCAGATCCATCAACACCCTGAAGGCATTATTGTACTGCACGCGAACGGCACTGCACGATCTCTGCGTAAAATGTACCCACAGGCCGCAGGTGTAAAATGAGGAGCAGAAGGCTCTAAAAAGTGTTTTTTTAACCTCCGTAGAAGCACGTTTAAACCTGCGGGCAATCATATTCGCTGTGACCGACAGCGCCCTCCGCTCCCTCTCAATACCGTCATCATCCTTAAGGCTAGTGGTCAAAACATGGCCAAGGTACTTGAAAGAGTGCACTCGCGATAATGGTGCACCATTCAGCATTATTGGAGGTACCATCAGTATGACATCGTTTCCGACGAGCTTGGAAAAGTTAAAAGTTTCATCTTTATTATCACATTCTTATTGCAAGGAGACCTGAATACTTTAAAATGTATTTACTAGGATCTTTTTTGTTGTTCATGAATAGGTATGTATGAAAGACTAATACATTAAGAATATCTTAACCATCATGCCATTGTTTTGTCAAGTTAACATTAGCCAAACACCATTTCTTACTTGCGTACACGGCCTGCACACCTTCAGTTGAAATAGTTAACTCTACAGCGCCGAAAGTGTCCCTACACCACCACCCTAAGACTGTATAGCTAAATCTTTGGTTTAAGGAACAAATATTCAAACAGTAGGTACTTACAGTGATCAGACAACTGAAAAAAACTGTTATTCAGACTAATCAATAAAATCGCACAGTTTTAACGGAAGGTCAGGAAGGTGTGTAGAACAAATCAAAACCAGATTTGCAACTTAGCAAGACAGTCTCTCTGTAAACATTCATGAATTACATGCATGATATCAATATCGAATATTTTGGAAGGAAGTGCAAAGCAATATTTACCTGCTAGTTGATATACTTGCAATAGTATGTATCAGTTGAAAATGCGACTTACCTACATTGCTAGTAAACGTTCTAACGAGACCAACACTCAATGCAAACCGCTCGTTAGTTGTTACTGTGTGTAATTACTTCTTTGAGTCGAATACAAACTGCATACTTACCGAGTAGATTAATATTTGTTAGAGCATATATACAAGTATTTGTCCTGAACAAGAATCTCAACATTTTCACACTATATAATATTCTTTTCATACCGTTTTCTGCGATTCTTTACGTTCATCAAGCAGAATTTTGCCAAAAATAGCAGATTCCAAAATGAATGTGCAGAATAAAACATAAGCTAATTTGATGGCCGCCAGTGACTTTGTCATAGTTCACATTGCACATCATCCTATTGTTTCGCATAGTAAAATATTAGATGACCTACCTATTAGTTGGTAAATTTGTGATAATTATCGTAATCGTGTGTACATAAATGTATTTAATAATAAATGTTTATTTGTATTTAGCATATTGAATTTATTCGTGTTTTTTATTTACCTCTCTTTAGAATCTTTCACCTTTGTGCGGATGAAAAACGACTGAAACTAAGATGTGCGTATGTCGATACCAGACATAATAGGTTCAATTCAAAATATTGATCCATTGAGGACCCAAAAGTTACAACAAAGCTTTTATGAATTTAAATATTAAACCGTCAGTTCTCGGAAAAAAGGGAAATACGTGTGTCAGCCTCAGACCGTTCGTTAGTGAGTAATAATTTTAGCTTGTTTGTAGTGTGAATGAAACGAAACGCACAAGTGGCCACTCAGCCGATTGGATACGAGACTGATTTTTATCGAATCATCACTCAATCAAACATTGGTACACAGATTTTTTAGAAGTTGAAGCAGTCATTGAAAAAACATGTCAATAAAATTAGGCAGGCAAGTAGGTTGTTTGAGTAAGCGTTAAATTAATGTAGTAGGTTAAGCTGGAGCGGAGTGATTTTATTAAATTAAATTCGGTTTTGTTTTTGAAGACTATGAAGACCTACGTGTACACACGGCGACACATCAATCTATACATTTCCAGTTTTAGCTGACCTCACATTGTATAGGGTTTTCGTTCCGTCAGAAGTCAGCTTATACTGGTTATATGTATAGCTTGATGTGTAGCCGTGCGTACCTGTAGGATTTTATTTTGGTTTTGTAGAAAAAGGAGAGTTAACATTACCCGAGTACCTACTAAGCCCACGCCTTCTTTATCTGTACGGTGTTTCTTTTTAGTTTTTACCGTAACAGGTACCTAGTTGAATTCACAAAATACGGATTTTCAAAGCCTTCTCAAAACATAACCAATGTGAGTACGGAAAATTAAGCAACGTCGTTTATTTATTTTTTTGTTGCTTTTCTGTCATAAGGTACGCAGCCCTTTTTTCTTTGGGTGTGAAATCATCAAATGACCTCTCCCGCTTTGGGCTGAGCGGGACTTGTACTCACTAAAACCCACCCGTGTTCCTTCAGTTGCCTGTGCCAGTCCTTCTCGCTTTCAACTGGAGTTTGTGAAAAACAAAAACTTTGCCCGTTAGTAGAAGTAGACATCATTCTTTCACTAATGTTTGGGTTCATTACGCCAGAAATTTAATTTGGTGTAGATCGTATGCGTTAGTATTGTATCGCACCGTTAGCAAACCGCAGCAGATCGTAACAAAATTTAAAGCAAAAAGAATCCCAGTGCATCAATCACGGCTGTTAAGCCGTGACTTACGATTTGTAGGTCGTAGGTTCGAACTCTGACAGGCGTTTTACTTTGTGTAAATTATTTCATTACCACTGCTCTCAAAACGGCGGCGGCGAAGGAAAACATCTTGAGGAAACCGGCATGTCCTAGAACCAAACATTCAAAGAGATGTGACATCTACCAACCCGCTTTGGCCCCGCGTGGTGGATTACGGTCCACTCCCTTTCACAGAGAGGCCTGTGTCCCAGCAGTAGGAACATTATAGGCTGATTATTATGGAAGGCCATTTCTGCATAAATTACCAGAAATGGTATTCAGAAATATTTCAATCAAAATATTTTCATTTTATATGGATACGCCATGACTGCCCCGCGGAAAGGAAAGTAATTTACAATGGTTGGTGGAGTTTTAAAACCGGCCAAGTGCGAGTCGGACTCGCCCATGAAGGGTTCCGTTACGTTACGATTTATGGCGTATTAAAAAAAAACTACTCACTAGATCTCGTTCAAACCAATTTTCGGTGGAAGTTTATATGGTAATGTACATCATATATTTTTTTTAGTTTTATCATTCGGGGGGGACACACATTTTACCACTTTGGAAGTGTCTCTCGCGCAAACTATTCAGTTTAGAAAAAAATGATATTAGAAACCTCAATATCATTTTTGAAGACCTATCCATAGATACCCCACACGTATGGGTTTGATGAAAAAAAAAATTTTGAGTTTCAGTTCTAAGTATGGGGACCCCCAAAATTTATTGTTTTTTTTTTCTATTTTTGTGTGAAAATCTTAATGCGGTTCACAGAATACATCTACTTACCAAGTTTCAACAGTATAGCTCTTATAGTTTCGGAAAAAAGCGGCTGTGACATACGGACGGACAGACAGACAGACAGACAGACAGACAGACAGATAGACAGACAGACATGGCGAATCCATAAGGGTTCCGTTGCCATTTGGCTACGGAACCCTAAAAAGGAATACTTAGACGGCCCCTACACCTACAATATGATTGGGCAATGTCACGAAATGCTCAATTCTTTTGACCGTTAATGGCATTGATGACTGCGTAATGACAGAGTTAAACAAAACTTTCAGCGAATTTAAATTTTATTGCAAAACTAGCTTCTTCTTCTTTCTCAGCAGCCAAAATATAAAGAAGAGTCGGGACTGGTGACGCGGGAGGAAGAGACGTACAGTTGTCCGTGTAAGAAGCAGCTCGTCCTAACGTCGACGCCCGCAATCTTTAGTAGCAATTTCCCACAGCTTGCGAAGTTTTTCGTTTTTAGTGAATTAACCGGTAGAATAGCATAATTAAGGAAACAATTAAAAAGCCATTGTGTCTCGCGTGGATCCATGCGAAGGGTTAATGAACGCCTGCGTTCCTGTATATACCTACTACCTAATGACACAACACTGATACACTGACTGACTAGTCAGTGTATCAGTGTTGTGTCATTAGGTAGGCAGGACCAAAGGCTTTTCGTGCTTTCCGAGGTACGGGGGTATCACATCACCAACTTCCAAACTCCGGGCTGGTAATGAGAAATTCTTAATGCTAAAACCCAATAACACTTTGCCCGACCAGGGAATCCAACCCAGGACCCCACGCACCGCAGTCGCGGGGCAGATAAGATTCCGCTGATTCCGCCATAATGAGTCCGCAAACAATACAGTTAATATTGAGTCTTCGAAAGAATGGTGTTTGTTATAGAATTAGGAGTACGGACAAGCTAACGGATCATCTAGCTAATGGAACTTGTTTAGGTATTAGGTACTTATTTGTATGATTCCTCTAGTCTCAATTAGTTTTGCTGCATATTAATGATCCTCAGATAATTGTAGATAGATACAGATTTACCCTTTAAAATAATTACCATCACCTTTATGGAACCAAGTAGTCAATCATGACATATACCTATATAAGAATGGCTAAGTATTTAGTTTGCAACAAAGCTAAGAGCTTAGTAGTTTGACGACTGTTTTTAGACCTGTAGTTGCAAGTTCGATTCCTAATCATGGTACCGGTAATATTTGTATTAATTTTTTTTTTCATTTTGTTATACTATATGACGGTTCGTAGAACACACACACACAGATAATAATAATAACTTTATTTCCAATTTTATAATAATAAGTTAATTCTATGGCATTAATATTGCATAAATCACTGATTACTCCACTGGCACCCAAGCTAAGATTAAACTTGTGTTATGGGTGCCAGGACTCTCTCTGTTAATACATTTCTCAATTTATATACAAAACCTGAAGTTAAGGCCTCTTCTGTCATCTATAGTTGTAATAAAAATTAATATCTATGGTTAGGTGACCGTTGGTGAGAAATCCAGATGTTTACAATCTACTGTTATATTCTATTAGTGATAGCTGTTCGTTAGGAATAATCTGAAAGGATGCATCAGTCAGTGTGTCATTAGCAGTGATAGGAATAGGTAGTGCCTATTTGCCTAAACTTCGAAGAACAGAGACAAGAAACGGAGACTTCCTTAGGACTAAATTTTAATATCATGCACATTTTTAAATATACTTTAGAAATATATTTCATTAAGATAAAATACAAATACCGTTTGTTTTTGAAATGATAAATTCGTCCTACTATAGAGAATGCTAAAATGATAAAAATTACCGTTTTATTATTTTAAAGACAAAATGTCTTTTTTTTTCAATTATACACTTGAACTTTAGAAATCTCATTAAACGTAGCCGAGAGTGAGCTAGAAAGAAGATTTTACTTCGAAACGTGTACGGCTTCTTATCGCAAACTTTAAGTAAATATAGACGAATTACTTATTCCAAATAACATATTTTTTTAATGTATTTAAAAGTGTTGTCCCGAATTTCGGGACAGATGTCCCGGAAAAAATTTAGTCCTAAGGAAGTCTCCGTTTCTTGTCTCTGTTCTTCGAAGTTTAGGCAAATAGGCACTACCTATTCCTATTACTGGTCATTAGGTAGTAGGTATATGCAGGAACGCAGGCGTTCATTAACCCTTCGTATGCTAGAGCGTGGATCCATGCGAAACACAATTGCTTTTATATTTTTATGTAAAATCAATATATTTTCTTTTATTATTTATTTAACATACACTGATTAAGTAATTACTATTTTTACAAGCTAACACTAAAATACATATACAAGTATATAATACGAAAAAATATAGAAAAAGGCAGGAGCTCATAGGGCATCAAAAAATTCGTCCGCATCACTGTGAATGGGATAACTGGATAAGTGCCCAAAAGGCTGGCAGTATTACCACGTTGGATGGCTCAAAATAGGCCAACCTTCTGGTCATGTGAAAAGTCAACCAACCGCTTGGCGATGTCCCGAAAAATTCGATGAACACTCGGACCTAGTGTTTCATCCCCAAACGGCTCAAATATATGGCTCCCAATAAGGTGGTTATATTTGCGCCGTTTGAGGTTTTCTGCTCCTGCAGCAGCCGCCCCAGCACAGCCCACCGTGCTAGGAAGATGGAATGGCGCGAGGGTGTCGACACAGGTTGCATCCGACACCAAAGGCCTACCCAACTTCCAAGGCATTATGGTCATTCCATCGGGCCTCTTTCCATCGTCGCGAGCCAAGCCATTGGGTTTTAAAATAGCTGGCACCCCGGCGGAGACAAGAGCCCAACGGATGATGTCGTTAATGCTGGCGTGCCTTACCCGAGTGTCCGAGGCAGTCGACTGCTTCACCACATTGACAGCAATGTGGAGCTCCGCAAGGAGCGCCCAGACGCAAACATGTAGCGAGCCGGTATGTGGTGTCACCTAGCATAGTGCCTATATTCGGTGACGGTAGCGCCTGAAGCCAGAGGCCCGACTCCCATTCACCCACAGCCAGTAGGCGGGCATGCTCAACAGTATTGGTGGAAGTATTAATTAATAAGCTTATTCCGTACCAACCTGCAGAGCAGCTCATCCCACTGTTTCTGGGAAGACGGGTTCTCGGGCTGAACCGTGTCTGGGCAAGCCACTTTCCAGGCGTTCACCGCGTCGGTCAAACACGGCACTTCAAAGTCAACCTGAGCAGGAACCAAGATTCGTGTGGTTAACTTTTCGGTGCTGTGGACCAAAGATAGGAACCGGTAGGCTTACACTAGAAATTTTGCGGACGCCGAGCCCACCAAAACGGATGGGTAGTGTGGCTTGCAGCCACGCGCGGTCGTCCAAAGCCACATTAAAAATGGATACTCGTATAAGAGTACTGCGAATAATATGATCGACTTTGTCCAAAAGGTGTGGATGCTTCCTTAAAGAGGAAGAGCGGAGAAAATACATAAAATTTGGACCGAAACAACAATATCTGATTAGGGTGAATGCCGAATGTAAATTGCTTTTAGAAAGTCTATCCGAAATATCGTTAAAATGTTTAATTTTTCGACGAATGGTGAAAAACTGTCTTCTAAAATTGGAGAACCTAAGAGGTGCAATGAACTTTTAACTTTGATGTCTGGGGCAACTAAATTAAATTTCTGTATAGTCGATTGTGTGTCAGTATTGTCACAAATGTAAATTTCACATTTTGAGTTGTTGAGGTCAAGGCCGATGGATTGGAACTGCTGCTTTAGGAATTGAAGATCTTTAACAACGATGTCTACGTCACCTCCTAGTGTTCCGTCATCTAAATACCACACATTGAATTTTGAATTTAGTTCTTCTATTATGGGATGGATAGCCAAACTGAAAATGCCCGAGAGGATCACCTTGTTGGCATCCGACTGCAGATTCTAAAACGTTCTCATTATATAATAATTTTGATGGGTGCCTCTGCCACAAAAAACCATAAATTTCTGGTAACTCCTTTTTTACTTCAGCCAACAAAGTATCCCTGTTAACAGAGTTGAAGGCGTTCTTAACGTCAACCTTGAGGATGACCTCACCTTTACTGGCATTTAAAAAACTAGATAGGGCATGTACGGCATGGCCTCGCAGCCTCCTTTGGAACCAAAGCCAAACTGTAGGGTCTGGAACTTGTTGGATAGAATGTCGCCGTACAATTTGTAACATATTATTTTGGCTGCCGTACGCCTGTAGGTGCAGCCAACGGCAATGGCACGAATGCCGCCGTCCCGGCTCTTGCGCAAGGCACATAAATTGGCCCCGTACGACGAAGACATCGACGACGGCATCATTCACACCGCCGTTGAGCATCAGGTAAATTAGAGCCGCAAGCTCCTTCAAAAGCGACTCACCAGCCTCCCCGGCGCCTGAACTTAATAAATCTTTTAATAAATCTTTTTCTAATGCTGAGGAGTCAGGCCGTAGAGGCCGCTGGCGGAACCACTTCAGAAGGAGCTCACGGCTGCAATCAGCTGGGCGACAGTGACATTAAAAGGCGTTGAATCCGGATCGAGAGGGGGGGGGGGGTCGGGAAAGGTGAGACCATCCGCTTTTTAATTGTTTCTGTAATTACGCTATTCAACTGGTTAATTCACTAAAAACGAAAAACTACGCAAGCTATGAAAAATTGCTACTAAAGGCTGCGGGCGTCGACCTCAGTACGAGCTGCTTCTCACACGGAGAACTGTACGTCGCTTGCTCCCGCGTCACCAAACCTGACTCTCTGTATATTTTGACTGCTGAGACCAAAACTTCAAACGTAGTATACAGGTAAGTTTTATAAAAACGTAGCTGTTATTTCAGTATTTTGTGGAATCTCACGATTTCCACGCAAACGAAGTCGCGGTTAAAAGCTACAACTTAATCAATAGGACAAATAAGGGAAACTAAGAAGGATTAAGTGGATGCCCATATTCAACAAAGAGTGAAGGCAGAGGGCTAGTTTACAAAAGTAAAGCCTTATCTCAAAAACTAACTAAGTTTTGAATATTCATAAAATATCGGCCCAAGTATAGCACTCCACAGACGATATACACCTGACATTCCGATGATAAATAAAAAATATCGAGTGTCGATACAAGAAGCTGAGGGTGGTCACAACAATGACGATACACCCACCAGCTTTGATGACACGTTGATCCTGCTTACGTCTTGAGTTGAAGAGTCTCTTGTTGAACTGGTCAGCAGCAACATGTGCCGAGTCGAGAGGCTCCGTCATTTAGTGGCGGATTCTTCAATTTGACATGCCACCGCCCGCGTAGATGTCATCCTGTTTTTTATTGATGGCAAATGGTCGTCATTGTATGAAAGAAACATTTTGTTATAAATAACGGTGAGCAGTACTAGTTGATAATTTTAGATGTTTTGAAGGAAATCAGTAACGAAATCTAAGATACACCCTACTGACTTTTGTAGGTATAGGTAACATTGTAGAAAAAGGTCATGAAGCTCTGTAGGTCCACATCAAAACACACAGTCCACGCTATAAATGACTCGAGATAGAATATATTTTCTTGGAAACTACTTTTAATTAATTTTCTCTTCTACTGTTTGTATTCAATTAACAGTTTGTTTACAAATCTTTTCGCAAATTAACATTCTCATGTCTGTAGACATTGTGGAAGGTAGGGGTGCTTATTTTGGCAGAACATCCACTGAATCGGTCAATGAACCGATGTTTATTGTTTTTCTACAACAGCAGTGTTGATATTGGCACAAATTCTATTTGTTTAAAATGGTAAGTCTCGTACAAACAGGTAGATTTACGTAACCATGACCTTATAATAACACAATACAAACTCGAAGCGCGATGCGCCAATAAGTATACTAAGTCGGTATAGTATGAAGGTACGCTAAGAGTGTTTGAACTTGAGTTTTTTTTTATAATCCCGATTTTGCTTTTTCTCCCTTGTTTCTATAAACAGCTGATTGATGACTTGGCTTCACAAGTATTAGCACTAGACCGTGTAGCAATAACAGCATTTTCTCTACGCGGAACTGTAAAATACGAACAAAAGAGAAACCAGCGCTATTGACATCAACCCTGCCAGATGATACCTAATTTCCAATGACGAAATGCACATTGCACATGTCTAAAGGACGTAAGAAGTACCTGCTACCTACTACGTATACTAAATTAAGAATGCTTTCAATTCCGTAAGCAGGGACCAGCACCTTGTTGACAGAATATAAAAAGAAATAAGTAAGCACCCATTTTCTTTCTCTATCAATGTTACAGTAACATACTTTTATTGAGTAGAACATACAATAATGTTTCGGAAATTACTTTGAAACTGATTAACATAGGTTTATCCTTCGCTGTCATCTTTGAAATGAAACATCTACAGGCTCTGGAAAAACTAGTAGACTTAATTTTTTAGAAACACATTATATAATATGTATAATTATGTAGTTTGACACAAGTATTAACCACATATCCACATTAGTATCAACCACATAACTCGTCGTGCCACAGTCTACCGTCGCCGGCGTACCAGGGGTATGACAAGCCAACTTATGGTAGGTATTAGGTATGCGACTACAGGAAGAGACTACATGGTATGAAGTTATTGTCTTGAAAGATGGGTAGGCCTCTGGTGTGGGATGTAACCTGTGTCGACACCCTTGCACCAGCCATGTTTTAAACAAGGTGGGTTGAGCTGGTGCTGCCACTACGGCTACGCTGACCTCCAACCTACGGTACCTAACCTTATTAGTAATATAGTTTTGGGGTTCAGTCATGGTGAGGCACTGAGTGGGAAATTGCACCTACAATGGTCGACATTTCGTATGATGTAGCAATCTGGCTCATTCTTTGGCCAAAGAATAGCAATGCTGCCAGTCTTATGCTTGCTTCCAGATGACTGCGGTATGGAGGAATACCTTCTTTGATGATGGCGCAGGCTCAGGCTTTTTTATTTTGTCATTCCTTTTTTATAGGTATGTTTTTTTCTATATATGTAGGTAGGTATGCAGTTAGTATCTATATTATAAGTGGCAAGATTACTAATGGAGAAAAAGACTTGTTTCGCAAAAAAGTCTTCAACGGTCTATGGTTTGATGTTATGAAGAATAGGTTATAGCGATTATGAAATTGTTCCATTACTTCTTACAATTTGTAATTTATACGATTTTGGTATATCGTTCCTTCAGCTGAGAATTATTAGTAGGCACCTACTTAAGTTGCAACTAAAACTAGTGAAACTTTCACTTAAACAACAGGAATTCATTTTCAAAGTTCCAAACTTTAAAATAAGACAAAATGAGTCAGTGCATTACTTTCCCGGAGATCGGAGGTCAACAACCAACTCATCTGTATGGATTATCTCTGTCTTAACGCGATAATTTAATCCTTTGTTTATCCAATGCCTCTAATAGTCCCGATGCACCGGAACGGTAAGCATCTGAGCACAGTCATGTATCATACTCCAACATATAAGAAAATAATCCGCCCGCTTGAATTACGACCGGGGGTTGATATTACAACGAGCTTCGACGTTTCAAGAAAGTCTCAATTAGAGAATAAGTTATGGCTTCTAAAACTCTGTTGTTCGTGAAGCATAAAATTCCAAATTTATGTAGATGTTTTCCTAGCTAATCTTGCGTATGGTTTTATGGTGTTGCAGCTAAAATGCTCTAATCGTAAAATATGAGCTTTAAAACACTTCAATGTATGAATACAATGAACTGTGATATGTTACATAAACCTCCAGAAAATACATCGCTATCAAAATGGCGTCTCCGCCCTTTGGCTTGGTTCCCCTCCCGAGCACGCCCCTCTGTCACAACTATCGGTTTGTCAATTGACGGCAATGTCACTTTTACCATTTCTTAGCTCGCCCGTTGCAAATGAAATTACATCGCACCATTTGTAATCTAAATATTAGAACGGCTCTATGTATTTTAAGTTTCTGTTGACAATTATATTCTACATACGTATCTACATAATACACCTCGTCAAACAGGCGTCTATTAAAGTGTTTGATGCTACAAAAAAATAAAAAGTGGATAATTAATTCAAATGTAGAGTAACATTTAACCATAATCTCTCATTGCGGCAGGAGCTCATCAGAAACGTTTATCTCCTCAACTGTGATTACTTTTGACAGCACCCGAGCAAAAACAAAAAATGGGTCGATATGAACACGATCCCATTACAGAAAACTAAAATTTACCCTGAAACAGAAGATCTTTGAAGTTAAAGTTTTAATTAAATCTTGTTCCGTGGCAGTTTCCCGATAGATTTCCTATTTCTAATCGCATTAAAATCTCAACATTGGAAATCCGAGAAACGCGGGCCGCAACCACCCGCAGTCTAGGCGAAAAGCAATTTGATTTGACGGCTATCTCACCTCCTACTACGTTTATATCGAAAGCTAGATAAATATTTATTTTATCGAATCTAATTTGGCACGAAACTGGCCCCAGATCGCCGCCCTTTCAGTCAAGATGTTTCTGATAGAAAATTAAATGAGGTAATGTTAAAAAGACACACAGTTAGATATTATGGATAATATGGGGTACCTAATAATATTTTTTGTCGTTTAAAAAGACAAGTATTCAACCGTCTTGTACGCATTAGTGAAAATCATTCAGAAATGTGATGGACTGCTGGGATTTTTGTACAAATGATATTTAGAATGTTAAAAAGTATAACACATGTCGGAAATGACAGGGCGCAGCCGTCGCCGACGTTGGCGTGCGGCGGGCGCGCCTACGTGCCACCGGGTTCGGCTCTCGGGTCGGGTATCGTGCCGTATACACGTTTTAGTTTACGTTTACATTACTAAGCACTTGTTGAGTAAATAAATAAAGACGTTTTAAAATAAACTTTACTATTAATCCTTGACTTAGTAACGTTTACATAACCGTGAGATCGGTGATGGGTATGGACAGACAGACACACAACACTGTGGTAGACCGATCATCGGTAGTAAATTATGTCGCTAATTTGTATTTTACAATTTTATATTAATGTCCTTACAATAATGGAGGATCGCCCAGTGGGACATTATAAATTAAGTACATACTTAATGTGAAAATGTACGATACTTACTTATTGCAGCGTCGCTACGTGAGCACGTGGCGACTGCGGCGTGGGTAACTTAGTAAATGTGAAGGAAACAATTTATATCGTTGCAAACATTTCCTAAATTTACAAACGTTAACAAAGCTTCCATTTCCATGTTCACAATGGGATACAATACGCTCAATTACTATACGTTCGACATTTGGTATCTAAAATAAAACAAACTGTAAGTATCTGCTCATTCATCATGAGTGTGGCGGCTACAACACAATTAGGTGTTTCCCTGAAGCGATCGTGGCGTCGTCGTCGGTCGCCGTCGCGCGGCCGCCTGCAAACTGTCATTACAAAAATAGTGGCCCCAGAAAGGGTAGTCCGAGACATGTCCCATATGGACCCGAGTGCAATGCCGCAAGTTATTTTAACTTCTTTCATTGCCGCACTACAGCTCTCCATTAAATTTTATATTGGTATATGAAACACTCTGTTAGATTGTTTGTGATAACTATTTAAGTAACGTAAAGGCCAGTTTTTGACATTCTCGTAAAAATTAATTAACATACAATTACCAATGATGATAATTATGATAACCCATGGAAAATCCTTCAGATCACCTAGCAACCTAATTATATCCTATTTTGATCTAATTTTGAACATAAACATTGTGAATACGTCACCTGTAAAACTTGGTTCCTATCAACCTATCCCAACTTTAAACCGAATCTTCCAGAAATATTGATAATGACATAACATAGTGTACGACTTCATTCTTTACACTTGCGCAAAACAAGGAAACCCGTCAAAAGCTATTTAATTTACAAACGCAACGCGTAGGTGGGCCAACTGTCGAATAAGTTTTTAAACAAAAGTGTTTGTTACCGGCGAATGGCGATCTCCAGCAGGTTTACGTTATCATTCCGATCACTTTGATCACTTCGCACGTACTTTTGTTAACAGTCGGGCTTTTCTCAACATTCCCGTGATATTGAACGTTTAATATGTCATGGAAAAAATAATGAATTCACCAACATCTCCTGTAACGTACATGTTATATTTATTGTATTGTATAAAGCTGAATCGAATAACACGTCTATTGTACACTGTTGCATAAAATTATGTCCGTAAAACGACCCGAGAACTGAGAGGCGCCGTGAGAGCCACGCCGAACCGTACCTATGTAAAAATCTTTCAATCGGACATTGACAATATTGATGAAATTCTTTACGGTACATTCGTGTCTCGACAATAAATCTTTACCTCAACATTAACACAAATTAGACAACGTGACAAATAGATGTGATGGAAATAGAAACGCTGACAGTAGAACACACGTCGATCTGTTCGCGTGCTAATGCCGGCTTCACATTCCATTTTTCATGTTAAATTTAAAATAGTGGGAACTATGTTTTTGTCCGTGTGTAATAATAGGTGCATTATGTTGAAATGTTACAGGAAGAGAGAGTTGAGCATCATTTCGTAATAAAACTTAACATTACATCAAATTCTACTTACCGTCAACTAGGTAGGTAGATACTCGTTAGTCGTAGTTGTGTATGTGAAGTGTTAAGATGGGCCATGGCCGCCATGGGCATCGTCCTATCAGTTGAATTTTAAAAGACCAAATATTTATCGAGTTTTGAAAATGTTTGCCCGGTAACCTATCCGATGCACCATGGACAAATATGCAGAGATGTTCTTCTAGAAAAAATAAAAAGCAGGGAGTCGGCACCAATAAATCGATTTGGAAATTGTTTGCTGAAGGGTGGGCCTGAGGTATTTAAAGAACAATTAGTCGGCTGCTTCCCAGCCCTCAGGGCAAATATTTGCCTATTCCCGCCAACCCTCGTTTGGGCCAATGCCGCCCCGGGCGTCGTTGGAAACGGTTTATAGCTAAATGTTTGCCCGCTCTTCCCCTATATACTTAGCTATAGGTAAACTTCCCCTCCGAGCAGCCCCGATGATCATAATTTACATCCCGCTCGGCGATGTGGAAATTCAGATCAATACAGTTTGGTTTGGATACTTTCTGATAATACCTCAATAAGGCTTCACTTCCGATAAACTTTCTTGTTTATGTTGTGAAAAGTTAAGTTGGCTTCTGATGTAGAAGGAAACTTGATACAAACGCTTTAGGATTCCTCAATATTTATTTTATAAAGTAGTTGCAAGAAATAGTGACCCATATTACCTATACTTACTAATCGACGCGCCGTTTTTTCCGCCTTTCGGTTTTACATACGGTACCTATTAGTTATTTAAAAGTAGTTAAATTCTAATATTTTATAAGTATAATTACTAATTAGATATCAAATATTTCAAAGCAAAAAGCTATTTGGTAAATGTTAAAAACAACGAAAACATCTCTCAATCGTAATTTACCTACACGATATTGTGACATAAAGATTAGTCGGGATTCGAGTTGGCCGTTGTATTTTAATGCTGTTTTACAAGAGATTAAATCCGACACTGTTTTGATTTCTTTAAAAATAACATCGCGTAAGTTTTGACCGCGAAACTTCTAACTATAATTTATAGAATTAAATGTCGCTGAAATTATAATACAATCGTGGTTCTTTACTTGATACGTTTAAGTACTTAACTCAATTTTCATAAAGTTTCTTACGATGTCGTAAAATAAGTTACCTGATATGTAGGTACTTTTTTGGAAAATATTACATTTCTCATAATGTAAAATTTCTTAAAGTTTGACAAAACGACAGAGTCGCAAACTAGTAATAAAGCTAGTTCGTTAAAATGTGTGTTACGTAGACAGTGCAGTAAGGTGACCACCATGGCGCGAGTCGCCGCCGGCGGTCCGGGCGTACTTACAAAAATACCAGAATGTAATTAAATGTGGATAACTTGCGCTTTATAGACGGCTGCGCGCGCCTGTGTTTGTTTAGTTTGTTATAGATGTGTTTTTACGCAATCTGGAAGTCGTAAATCGTAAACACCAAATTATGTCGTTCACTAGAGTGAGGTTTCCACGCTTTCAGTTTTCAGGGTTTACTTTGTTATACCTTAATAGACAAATCTACCACAAAATGCTGTGTTAAAATAATTGCAGTAACCTTGTTGGTGAGACTCCAATTATTATTTTTGCCACACGCATGCATCAATCACAGTTACCTACTCCTTCTTCCTTTACCTACCTAGTTACCTACTTACATTATTTACTTCGTAGTTAAGTCTATTTACTCCAAAACAACGTACTTACCTACTTATTGCTCATTTGAATTATACGAATACAGATGCGTGTAATGCGTGATAGATTTTTTTTAACTTGATTTGGATCTCTCTTCATAATGGAATAGTTCAGTATAACAAAAGATGGGTTACAAACCAATAATGGAGACACAATAAAATTTCTCATTGTGCACGCACACAAAACTAATAATCTAAATGTGCAACAATTTCGAGATCGTGCCCACATCGCGAATAGAATCCGCACCCGCGGGTAATGTGGCGAATAATCCACCTCGCGCGCCACCGTGCCCCGGGCTCGCACAATACCAGGATAGCTATAATCCGCAAAAACTAACAGTATACCAATAACCAAATACACTTTACTATTTTTCAAACTAAAGTAACGTCAACTTTCGACCTTCTGACGTTACCGAAACGTACCAGTTCCCTATGAGTGTCAGCACAATACTTCTGCAAGAATCTTTTTTTAACAAAACGTTTTATTTACAATATCGACACGCTATTTTTCGCAGCCGATTTAATTCAATTTGTTAACAATAATACTACAATTTTTACTCCATTATAGGTGGTCTTGTCATAATAGTAAAGAAGGTCAGAGTATTCAGCTCCTTGCGTTTTTTATTTATTTTTTGCTAATTTTATTTTGTGCTTACATACTGCAGTTTTTGTTGGTGTATTTAAGATTTTTTTACCATTTCAATACTTCTTGCGAACCCACAGTCTGTTTGAGATCATCGGACTTTGATCAAAACACGGGTAAGTATGTACATAACTACTCAATAAAATGCACTTATTATATATTATTTCCTAATTATATAATATCTTAAAGGCCTACCTTTTAGTTATGAGACTATTATTAGGCCTGATTAATTTACCAATAGGTTAGTATCGTTAATATTCTTATCGGAAAAATTGCGTGTTAGGTACTTTATCACCTTTTAGTAGGTAGGTACACACTTATTTTTGGTCATTATTGTAAATTTCGGCGACTGTTATTTATATTTCCCACGAAAATCTAGTAATTTTAAACTTTTAGACAAGTTGATGGGCAAATCACTGACAAGCGGACAAACGTTTAGCCACCGGGTCTATCATAACTGCAAAAAAATCGAAACTGGCTCGTCATTTTGACACCATTCATCCCGCCCGTCCGGACCCTGTTTTTGCACACTAAAACATTAACATAATCTCTTGATCTTTATTACAAACGAGTAGGCTTCAAATTACTGTGACAACGTCGGTCGCCTTACAAAGTAAACTGTTTTTTCGCAGCAATATGTCTTAATGAATTCCTTGAGCGTCCATTCATGTCATTTGCTGAACAAACACAGACCTTTATTATAAGTAATTTAATTTTCAGCGATAGTTTGGAAAGGAAATCAAGGATTTAATAACCAAGCTCGTCAATATAATTTCCTGACATCTTGCTGACAAATGTTCTGTGTAGGTTGAATTTTTAATTTCAGAGTTGATTACATAGTTATCATTAATGAAAACGATTAAAAAAGTTTCGAGTAAAGATCATTAGAAAAGGTAAAAGATCATTGGAAATAAGATTAAAATAGTGGATAAATTTTTCAAAAAGAATTGTGTATTAGTGCAGGTAGCATTAAAAAAATGTTAAAAAATTCTCATGCGAGCAAGTGGTAGCGGTGGGTGGATGGTGACGTGTCGTGGGCGGGCTGCGGGCCCGACCCGAACAATGCCGGGATTAGTGCGCGTTGTTCATTTTTGTTCACATTGTTCCCTGTCCACGGTTTATACAGCGCATGCAACTGCGGATCAGCGCTCACGCATCGCTGGCGCCGCGTTATCACGCCGCTACACGTTCACCACCCCTTTCAACTCTATTTTAGATGCGGTTTCAATTTGAAACTGTTTGCGGATCAGCATATTTTACTTGCGGCGTTTTTGTAATGAAGTTCCATTCAATCTGCTATCAATTAATGAGATGGGGATGAGCGTTTTGTTAACTTACAAAAGTAATATACATTTATCTGTTCCACCGCGTCGACTAGTTGATTGTGATAAATATTATGGGTTTTTTTATTACAATTACCTATTAGACATTCTTGAACGTCACGAATATGAAACTAATACTTATCAGGAGAAGTCATGAATTCATTATGGTTTTTATTTTCAGCCGATCCGGATGCTTTATTGGCGTCTGCCAAACTTAACGCATAAATAATCTCGAACGGAAACGGAGGATCGATTTGGACTGGGGCCGCTCATCAATCTATCATCTCCTCGGTTTGATCAAACGTTTGTCGCGAATCAGCGCCGGTCACACGGCCCGATGACATCTGACACAATATCATGAAGATGCTTCAAAGAATTTTTAATGCGAATTACCTACACCTGAACGGATATGCCGAGACATTTCAGTTTTCAGTGACTATTTAATTAGTATCTTTATTACTTATTGGTAAATTATTAGAATCGTACCTATTCATGAAAGTTACTTTACGTTGACATACGAACTTCCTTCTGGATTTATAATATACATCAAAGGCGACGCGATTAATTGAGCAATCATCGAAGGGGAAAAACGCGTCAAAGCGCCCTCTTCATGCGTCATGACGTCACCACGGTCAATTTGTAACGACACGTGCGTTTTGCTTTTGTTTTAACCTCAGTATATTTGCTTCAAACCTGTAGTATCTGACGTCTGAGAATGTTACTTTGTGTCGGAACGAATCACGACACAATTATCGTTTATTTGTAAATAACCATGAGTTATTAAGATTGAAGAGTGTTTTTCTTGTGTGAACTTAATAGCAGAGCTTAACTTAAGGTTTATATAATTTCGAATACCCCAAAACGTAGGTGAAATCTTTTTTGATTAGATAGTCACCAACGTAGATAAAATAGATAAATAAATAAATAATAAGATTTATTTCATCAAAACAGTACTTAGATTATTACATTACAGTTTAAGTACTATGATAAAACAAAAATACACAAAAGTTTTAGCATCTGGAGCCGAACTAAGAGGGACCTGTATCTCGGCTAACAGCGCCAATCCCCTCGAGTTACATTTTATAAAATAAAATTATGGTCTAAGGTTGTATTTATGGTCTGCACAACATCGAAACAAATAGAAACAAAAAATGATAATTTAAAAAATAAAACCCTATTTTCTAGCAATTTTTGTTTCTTACCTATTTTAATATCTGTATTGGTCTAAAGAAGTAATGAATTAGTAGTTTTCACAAGAATCAGGTGTTCTATGTACTAACTGCTATTGTTTATTTCTGGAAACGCCTACTTACCTCAAAACTATGGAAAACATGATTAAAGCTCGCCAACTTATCGATAGAGTGAGTAACAACCGCAAACGACTCAAAAAGCAAACAGCTGCAATTGGGATTTAGCCTCCACGCCTAATTTCGGTTGGTAGACTTATTTTAACATTAAATACACACACAAATATCCCTTGTATAAACACATCGCCCCTAATATTGGCATCGCGGGAAGGAAACAGCTTAACTTTAATTAAAATTGTTTCACCATTTTCGCCTTTATTGCAACCACAAAAGGCAGGTACGTATGCCACAGTTAAAGTATTTGTATTATTTAGCTTACACACAAATTGTTTTAGAATTTCTTATTGTATTTATGCTAAGATAGTATTTATTCATTTTAGTATATAGCACTAAGGATATATTTATGTGCGTTTCAGCATTTATCTATCTGGTGAGTCACGGTGGATTCACTGAATGAATTACGCTTAGAATTTGTAGAAATAAGAAAAATGATCAAAACAAACAATTAAGAAAATGTAGAGATACCTGTAGC
The DNA here is from genome assembly GCA_951799955.1 of Apamea anceps. Taxonomy (NCBI): domain Eukaryota; kingdom Metazoa; phylum Arthropoda; class Insecta; order Lepidoptera; family Noctuidae; genus Apamea; species Apamea anceps. The sequence goes on along the minus strand of OX637500.1, from coordinate 17,141,622 downwards.
TGAAATTCAGTAGGTGGCACATAGATTCCCCGAAATGATAATGATAAAGTGCAGGTCAGGGTTTGTTTCGTTGAGTATACTGTAAAGGTTGTCCGCTGAAGGTAACCTTATGTAGTGCAGGCCGGCTATTATTTAGCGCGGGTTCCATTCGAACACTCAGGATTGCCTGCCTATCCCTATGATGATATGTCGATAGCTAAGAGATCTGAAATAGTTATAATTGTGTAATAATTTTATACGACGCACAAACTGTAACCATGAGTTCAGCACATGATTCTGAACCCCCCTGAACCACGAATTCATGGTTACAGGTTGTACTTCGATGTCCCGTTCAGCCTGTATAGGTAGCAATTTAAACGATCTTATCAAACTTGAACTTCCTAAGGTGAACAGAGGAATACCTAACGATACACATCTACCAAAAAAGGCAAGACTACCTAACGATATGCACAAAACACTGAAATTAATTGCCTATAGTATAGATACTTCAACAAGAAACTGCTAGATGTCCAGGGTCAGTTTTGAGTACCTATATGTAGATGAAATTTACTCTTTTCTGAGCAATTTTTATTCACCTAAGTAGGTATGTAGCATAATCAGCCTATAATTTTCTTGCTGGGACACAGGCTTCCTCTCTGTTAGAGGGAGTGGGCCATAATCCAGCACGCGGGCCAACTCAGGTTGGTGGATTTCACGTCTTCGCATTTTTTGGTTCTCACGATGTTTTTCACATTTAGTTTAGCGTCTAGTCACTCAATATTTTCTCTGTTAATAACTGTGTATTTCCGTATAAACAACATCCTAAGTACCGACTTAGTATAGATAGAATACCAACCTACAACCAAAGAAAATTTAATACTTACAGAATAAAGCTTGATAAAGTTATCCCCTACTTTGTGCCCAATCCTTTCCTGTGAGGCCGATCTTAATAAACAAATGACGGACAGTATTTGGTTTTACCTTTCAATACGTTGCCCGTTAACGCGGCCGGCGTGCAATGTGGCGAACACATGGGCGTAAGCCACGGTCGCCATGAAGACGGGATACTGAGACTGGGTACAGTGAGTCGCGTCTAAGCAAACTGTAAACCTTACAGATTTACTTACAATATGTACTTTTCAAAATACACAAATGCATGATCTTGACATATACCAACAATATCATAATAATATCTATTCGGAATTGCAAAATTAGGTACTTTCTTAACAGCTTTCTGCAACAGTTGCAGTTATGTCATCCAGGAATTCCACTTTTGTTTAAATGTGGTTACAATATGATGTAAAAGCGGCGGTAAGCAAACATCGTATCTCTCCTTGCCATATGTGAGGACTGAGGATCAGGACTTGTCCCAGTGCGTCAGCTGTGTGGTGGCCCGCGCACTTCAGTGAAGTCAACGGTGAGCCGGGTCGGCTGCACACCGCGCCCGCGCCGTCATAACTCTTCACCAGATTATTAACGAGCTTATTAACTTTACCCCTAATGTCTTTGTTGTGGGATTAACAATTTAAAACAAAAACTAAGCCGCTTTAACACTAACAGTAAGGTTTTTTAAAACTTTTTTGTTAATCAAACAAAATGTGTCCAGTAGTAATGTAGGTAAATCAATGGACACGCAAAAACACCTACTAATGTCATGCATCATAGAGAAAAGTACTGATTTTTTTTAAATATGCAAAACTTACGTATCTTACAGTCGACTTAAAATAATAGTGTCAGCTAATAATATTTTTTAATGTCTAGTAAATGTTGTAATAAAACGTGGGTTGTTGTGGCGGCGGTATGGTTAAAATACAAGATAAACAGAACGGTGTCAGTACACTCTCGGGACTCGAATCGTATTTATTTGTCTAACTTCTTAGATAAATAACATTTTGTTTATTTAATAACTTCTGCCTGTTGCCGATATCGATTTCAGTATCTGTTACTGAAGAATTAGGAAGTTTGTTCGCTGAAAATTAAACCTTTCATTCATAAATATAAAAAATGTATGCCGCGGTTAGGATGTTGTCTCACTTCATTCTTATTTACATTTAATTATTATATTCATTAATTGGTGATGTATAAGGTCCAAACAAAAGACCTTGACTTTAACTGAACACAGTGTGCCGTGTTGGAAGAAGATCCTTAACGATTTTCCAAACCCCTAAAAATTCAACAACTGTTCCAGCCCTTGCCATTTAGAATTAAATTGCAAAACCCCTGTGTCGCGTAGGTATACACTATAAAGGGCTATTTATAAAAGCGAGTTTTAATAAAATTAGTTACTAGAAAGTTAAAGTGGCGGCGGGACTAAGCCGCGGTTAAACTTAGTGCCGTTTGTTTAGATAAGCCAAACGCGTGTGACGCCGACGATCCGCCCCGCGCCCCATCGAGCCGCGGATACATTGTGGCAAACAGCGGAATTAATTTCCACTTTTTTCCTCAATTTAAATACCATCATGCTGAACATCGATTCTCGAGTCTCATATACAAGAATTCTCTTCTACCCATGTAATAAAAATCAAAAATAGAATCACAACTATACGAGTATCTTTTTCTGAAAACAAACATTATAATATGTAAGTAATAGGCTCATTTGTGTAGTGAGGACAGGCGGTCTGTTGCTCCGGCGGGATCTCATGGCGACATAGAGAGTGCGATCGTCGCAACCCAGTGGGCACGCCACAATTGCGGCGATAAATCCCCTCTTTGAGGAGTGGCTGGAGAGGCGCCACGGTGCCCTCATTTTCCGCCTGACGCAGGTCCTCACCGGACACGGTTGTTTCGGGAGGTTCCTGTTCAGGATAAGAAACGCCAGGGTGTCACCACTGTGTGGATCGCCTGGAGGACACGGTGGAGCATACGGTGGAGGTCTGCCCGGCTTGGGCGGAGCACCGCCGTGTCCTCGTGGCGGCGATCGGCGGCGGCGATCTCTCGCGTCCGGCCCTGGTCCAGGCCATGGTACGGAGCGAGAGTGCATGGGAGGCAGTCGCTTCCTTCTACGAAGCAGTAATGCTCGCAAAGGAGGAGGCGGAGCGCGTGAGGGAGAGGCCATCTCTGCGCCCTCACGCCCCTAGTCGCCGCAGGCGACGCCCTGGACGGGAGTCAACAGCCGAATCCCGGCCACCATAGGCGCGGACTTACGGGCGGCGAGCAATGGGCAGCTCGCCGCCCAGTAAGGACCAGGCCCGGGTCGACGGCGCGTTGTGTTCCACGCGCGCCTCAAAGAGATGTCAGCACGAACTGACGGGGTCCGCTAGGGCCGATGCCTGCCAGGGCTGCGGGTTGTTCGAAAGAGATACCGTGGCCCCTAGCACAGGCAACTGAAGGAACACGGGTGGGTTTTAGTCAGTAAAAGTCTGACACGCCCTTCCGCTCAGCCCAGAGCGGGAGAGGTCATTTGATGATACCCCAACCAAAACAAAAAAAAACAAGGCGGTCTATTCTGTAAAAATCTCACCGTGAAAACTTAGGTGAAGTGAGCGGCCATGCCACACCTGCCGATCTATTCTGTAAAAACCTCACTGTGAAAACTTAGGTGAAGTGAGCGGTCATGCCACCTTATGCTAAGCAATGGCAGTGTTAATAGCTCACTTCGGAGATGTTACGGATTGACATTTGACACTATTGATAGCTCACTTCACATAAGTTTTCACGGCGAGATTTTTACAGAATAGATCGGCTAGCGTTAAAGTGCCCTGTATTTTGAAAAAAGAAAACTGTATATGAAAATCAAATGTAATATTAACTCATTTATGAAATGGAACTGAAGATACTATGAACGCTGCGTAAAAATGGGCAATTAACCGCGACGACAGTGTAACAGTCACGTGCGGCCGTCCGGCGCCGCACTGTGCACTCACCCTTCACCATGCGCACTTAATTCTGTCGCTCACTGGAAACTGTTACTTTTTACTGTTCAATCAAACTAAATAACACCCTGTTGTCATCATCTGAGGTATGCTTTTCAATCAAGATAAAGAGAAGATCAGATAAGTACAACGTTTTCAAAATACCATAACAATATGGTACCTACCGAAGTACCTACTAATAAGTTCTGGACGTTGTAGGTACGTCGCTGCCATTTCTTAGCAGTAAGTTTCGTAGTGGTAGATAGATTTTCGTAGCACAAGAGTCGAGAGTCGGTTGACGGTACCTAACGCGATACCTACATAGGTATTATACTTAATTCTAAAAAAAAACATCCTCAGTAGGGACTTTTAAATGATCGGAAAGCACTCAAAGAACGGAAGCGACTCAAACATGACAGTAGGTACCTACTTAAATCTCTCATTTCATGGAGGTGCACTTACATGGTTCGCTTACTTCACGAAATTCGCTAGATCACGAGTTTTTTTTTTTTTTTTTATTTTGATTAGCCGTTAATGTCCCACTGCTGGGCAAAGACCTGAGATACTCTATTCCCACCTCTCTCTGTCCAGAGCTGCCAAGGACTAATCTTTATGAAAGGAGTCCAGCTCATCCCGCCATCTCCGTCTGGGCCTGCCGCGATGTCGTGGGTCGCATGTTTGGCCCATTGATCGTCTGACATGCGGCAGATGTGACATCAGTTATTTTAGTGATGACACGGATTGTTGTGTTCTTAACCCTTGCCTGGAAAGAGACTATTTGGCCAAGATAGAGATACTCATCGACATATTCAATCTCCCCACCCGCCACGGTGATCCTGTGATGCACGCTGCTCGTCATCAACTTGGTCTTTGACATTCGTAGATTACTTAAACGCTTTTGATAGCATCAGCCAGAAGTACCTCAATCTTCAACGCTTTGCAGAACCAAGAAATAGGCACCACGTATAAACGCCAGCAGATCAAGCTACCCGAAACTGTCAAATTTTCCCAATAAACCTTGAACCGTAATGCTTTAGCGATAAAGTTGAAAATCTAGTAAAGAAATTTGACAGATTGTAGTAGCTTGATGTGCTGGCGTCTGTACATAAACCTTTTGCAAAATATTTATAAAAACAGCACCGCAGCCATTAAAATCTGTTCTAAAATAGGACCATCTTTCCAAATTAATAAAGGCGTTAAAGAAAGAGAACCACTTTCTCCAAAATTATTCACGGCCGTACTGGAAGAAGTCTTCAGAGAGCTGGCAGCAGACTGGACAGAAAGGGGCATTATGGTTGGACAAAAGAGATTATCCAATCTCCATTTTTCCGACGACATTGTCCTTTTTTCGTCTTCAGTCTTCGAGCTGACATAGATACAAGAAGATCTCAGCACGGTAAGCCTAGAGTTCACTAGTATTATTATAATTCTCGCACAAACTTGTGTGCACCTACTTTATTTTATAATTAAAAACGTGACTTGACAAATAATTACTCAGCCATTAAATTCTATGTTCATGAATTTATAATTTTTCATGAATGGAGGGCGTGCTTAATTTTGAGACTTGCCGATTATCCGGCAGAACAATCCGATGTGTAAACACTGTCAGCCGCATTCCCGGCATCTTCACGACACCACGTAGGTGTAACTATGGCCCACACAAATTTCAATGGACACGTAACAATGCGCGTCACTTGTCGCCTACCAAATCTGGTCAGTTTTGACATGTTGTCATGTTTTTATATTCGCCCGCTGTCAATGCTCCACGACGATTTTACGGTCGAAGGGCTGCCTAATTTGCCACAATGGCCTACACTTCTAATTCCCATTGTGGAGATGACGAATTTACGTCTCCATGTTATTGCGATGCGCGTCACAATGCGGATTAAGCTTTATTTGTTCAAATGACTTTAGTTTTTGGTCCTAGTTGTGACGGGAAGAGATTATATTTGCTCATCCTGTTTCGTGTGACTTTTCAATATTGTATAATTGGCTTACCTGCCTTTTAATCATTCAATTGGGTGCTAATTATATATATCTTACCATTTCTTTTAAGTAGGTAAATGAATCTAAGTACTTGAGTTAACAACGAAAGTGAGTTTTTGAGCTTAACTTTAGTATATTACAATTAAGTATAAGGCAATGTTTAATTAGAGGAAAGACTAACAAAATGCCTCAAACTCATCTTAGTAGGTACTTTTAAATTAAACAAGAATATTAATTTCCACTCCTATCTTGGTTAGGATGAATTAGTGTCTAAGTAAGATCTAAAAATATATACGTATACTTAGTACTTAGTATAATATTCATAAGTTATATTTTTTGCTTTATTAGTCAAACAAAATATATTTAAATCGTATCCTACTAATATTATAAGCGCGAAAGTTTGTATGGTTAGATGGATAGATGGATGTTTGTTACTCTTTCACGCAAAACGACTTAAGGGATTTGGATGAAATTTGGCACACATATAATATGTAACCAGGATGAATACATAGGATACTTTTTATCCCGATATTCCCACGGGATCGAAACTATGCGGGTGAAGCCGTGGGGCGCAGCTAGTACTGTATAATGCTTTAAATACTTGTGTCGCCTAATTTATCACCTGATGGAAAGTCATGATGTGGACCCTTGCCTAGAAGGTATCAAACAAACATTTTGATACCTACTTTAAATCATGAAATAGCTAGTGCCCAGACATTTTCATAATGTAATTTTGTTTAGTTTTCACGTTAAAGTTCAGCCTCTAAATAATGTAAAGTAAAAAGTAATGTAAAGACATTACTTTTTACTTAACATTACTTAGGTGCTTACACAGAGCAGATTTTTTTTTCAACAACTCAACATTTTTAATTTAGAATGTTTACACAGCCGATAGCGCGGTGACTAAACGCTTTGTGACAGTTACTGATCTACAAAGAGGCCAATAAAACCCTCTATTGTTGTTCCTTATAAAAATAAAAAATAATATGTTGAAGTACCTCTATTCTGAACGATTTAAACGACATCTACGTATTATAATTCATATTGCACTGCAACAAGATTTAAATTGGTTCGACCCTGATGCCGAATTGTAAGGGACGTCATCCCTTTGTATAAATTGATTTTGTGTGAAAATGGGGTGTTACTTAACATCTCTGTTCGTGGTCAGACCCCCCAGTCTGTCGGCGAGATATTAATAAAATTGTTGAGATCTAATGTAAATCATTATTGGTTGTAGAAATCGATTTTGAAAATGGAAAATTTTTAAAATCGGTTTTTGCCAATTCGATTTATTCAATTTCTGTTTAGTTTCATTCTAAAATGATTATTTTTCTGACTGCCATCTTAAATACTGGAAATGATGCAATCATAATAAATGAAGGTACTCTATTGGTCAAATATGGTATAGTGATAATCTCAGGCCTTAGGACAGATAGAAACTAACATTAGGCAATCTAGTATTTTATTTTTTAAATTGTTTACAACAACCGGTATAATGTGTTTAAAGTTTAAATGTCATTTTCTGCATCCGAACGCAGATCCAACTTATAAAACATATTATAATTGACCTTTATGCTAAAGGAGCTCCTTGAAGACACTAAAAGGCCATGCATTAGTAGGTACCGATCATACTTAATTTCTGTACAATAGGGAGCGTCACAAATGTATGTAGTACCTAAGGGAGTGGAATACCGAAGTATAGCGCGGTATAGCGACCGGTTTCAGGTCGCCGGCCAGGATTCGACGCATGCGTCCTCTGCGTTATATTATCGAGCGGCTCTTCCCCACCTTATATCTTGGCTGCCATTTAATGTCTATGTAAAGGCATCTATTATATTCAGGTATTTGCGGCCAGTTTCTTTGGCGTTATAGAAAAGTATTGTATTTTGTCACAGTATTTTATTTTTGTTAAAAATTGTGGGAAGCCTTACGGGAAGTTGAGTAGCTGGATTTCTTAAACCCGTACTTTAAAATTTTGGTTTCGTTATAGTTCCCTAATTTAAGAAGCCGATCTCAGCTACATAAATAGACATTCCCCTCTAAATTTATTAATCTTCAAAACATAGATAACACTGGTTCTCTCTGTTCCAGTATTATCAGTGGCTCCTACAAATCTAGATAATTAATTAATTAATTTGTGTATTTATCCAAAAGCATTATTGCATAGTTGCATATCTACAAGACGTTTCAAGTTCACAGTGCGCGCATAGGAAGTAATCAACGGTGGTGGTAGTACCGACGACATATGAAGCTATGACTATGCACTATTGTCATATTATATGAAAACGCTGGCACATGACACCTCCGGTTAGTTTTATAAAATAACACTGCCTACTGACGAACGTGCATTGTCATCGACAGAATTCGAGCGAACACTCGGCCCGTCATTATGGACGTACAATTAAAGAGTAAATGTAAAGTAAATACTTAACATTTATTGTCGATTTGATCCGTGACATTCGTGGTGGAGTGGCTTTAGGCTCCGATTGCTCACTGCCAATCTAATATCAACCGTGCTTATTTACATCAACGTTGCTTTTCCTTCGACCACAATGTAGCTTTGTCACTGGAATACAACCCACACTGCCTTTACATTTTTGTAGTGTCTGAATATATTTAATGGAATTTATTTTCACTTTAAGCTGAATATACAGAAGGTTTCGAATGATACAAACTGCTAGTTTTTACTAATTTGGCGAAGCAAACATTTTGTTAAACATTTTCTATAAAATGTTTTTAGTGGTTCGGGAACAGATCAATCCAGTTCTATACTACCTTCAAATACTAAAAAAAATAAATGGTTTATGTTTATGACTAATCGAAATGTGTGCCTAATAAACCTAAATAACTTATCTTCTGCACAAGGCTCTGCTGTGCGAACAAGACAACAGCATAAAACAAATGAGAGCATGAACAGATATTTAAGTTCTCGAAATAATTATCGATTGATAAGTAGGTAAGTCGATTGGAAGAGTTGCAGTTAAGCTGAGATGACCCCGGGCTTTCGCGCTAACTTGCCTCTCAATATTCATAATTCGATATTCATCGGCGTCCGCATAACTTGAGGGTATTACACGGCTCGGTAAGGATTATACCTACTTTGCTTCTACTGAAAGAAGATTATGAACTAGATATTAAATAAATAAGATAATAAAATGAAATTGAGTTAAAAATAATATTGATTTAATCATTCTTATTTGGAGAGAATGTGTGGTAGAGTCGTTCCTGAAATCTTCATGGCGTGGCGTCTCAAAGTAGTGGTGGTGGTGCAACTTTATAAACGTAATCTTCGGCATCTTCAGAAACAAGTATGTTCGACTGTTACTATACTGGATGTATCTTTGTTGTTCATTGAAACTTGCAAGATTTATCTTAAAGATGGTAACAACGGAGGGTACGAAGGAGTTTTTTCTGTTAGCTTAGGAACTTAAAGTTAGGTAAAGCAATGCGTAAAGGTAGAGCTAGAATACTCTAGATCTACCTTTACGCATACCTTACTACCTAGGCAGAGACGAGTCGCTAAAAAAGTAACATAGTTTATAATTTCTACCTACCTATGCTAAGTAGAGACAACCTGAAGTTCCGTTTACTATAATTCTTAGCGTTATACGTTACGTACGGCAACATTAGCGAGGTATCTCATGTATCTGCAACAGATATGCGACGTGAGGTTTGGTCCACGCTTGACAAAGGCTAGTTCCGATAGGGTCGTCACAGATGTACGCGCGTATAAGCAAGCATGTGTCCCATTGTTTAACGATGGCCTCAGATTCGTCGTAACAGAAAAAAACCCCGCCGACGCCCTGCGCCCATATGGCTTACAATAACAAATTCTTAACCAAAAGTAAACCGATGTATCCTCGCGTTCCGTTTTTAGTTAGTCCGCTGCATGCAGGCGAAAATGGCATAAAGCCGTTTGAGTGCTTTTGTTTCCTTCAGCCTTGAAGTGCTCGAATCGAGCTCTGTGTTAACATCACATTCTTTTTGTAAACCAACTGACATAATGGATGGAGAGTTTTCAATAAATGGCACTATGTTATGAAGCTTCAAAAAGGTACAATAATATAATATGCAAATGAATTTTAAATCTACACGAACAAGTTTAAATAGCTACTAATTTGGGTACTGCAAGATTTATTGTAGGAAAGTGGAAATCCTAAACTGCAAACAATAACTTGCGGTACGAAAAAAATGTATTTGTTGTAAGTTTACCAATTAAATCCATGTGACCAATTTACATTCACACATACCTAGTTTCAGCAATGCAAATACCGACGTCCAATTATTTCCCTACACATTAGGTAGGTACTTATATAGTACTTATTACTACTTGAAAATACTTACTAGTAAGCAATTTATTGGCTTTTTCTTATGCTGGGGCAGCACTTGCGCCTATAGTCACGAACCAATGTTTGCTCGCTCAAAACTTAAAAGTTATCGTGGTAACTGGTAATGCGGTAGTCACATCCGTAATGTTTAGCCTACCTAGCGTTAACCTAGAGATACCACAGGCCATGCGATGCCCGGGATCTAGGAGTCTACTCTCTAAGCACGAAATCCGTAGCGAAGGCCGGCATCACATGAACATAAGATTACTTCGGGACCCGAACTAAGAACGAATCAATTAACTCAGCCTATCGCAGTCCACCGCTGGACATAGGCCTCTCCCAGACTGCGCCACAACACCCGGTCCTCCGCCTTCCGCATCCAGTCTACCCCAGCCACCTTCTTTAGGGTCGTCCGTCCATCTAGCTGGGGCCGTCCAACACTACGCTTGCCGATACGCGGTCTCCACTCCAGGACTTGTCTGCTCCACCGACCATCGGTCCTTCAACAGACATAGCCAGCCGGCCCACTGCCACGAAGAACGAATGGCAACACGATTCGATAGTTGTCTTTACTCCCGATGTGTTTTTACCCTCCCGAAAAAGTTAATTAATCGAGAGTAGGGTTAATTTCGAATTATCGAACTTGTTTTGAACAGGATCGTAACTTCGCTGACGAACTTAGAGAATAGGCGGGGGGTCTCAGGGCAGCAGGGCATCAGACCCGAGGTGGTCTGATCTTTCGCTACGAACGCCGATAGTGGTTAGTACATTACTTACTGGACACAGATCCCAAAAAAACCTACTAGTTCCCCAATAGTATTTACTTACAATACCACCCATCCAAGCCAGCAAGTTGGAAAGCGCATTCGTCCAAAACGTGTTAATAGTCCAGTGACTATTCCCTTTCTAGTAAAGTCGCCGATGTGCTAAAATTTACTCATTGGTAATGCGGAAAGTCATGTCGGAGATGTCGAGAGGATACAGTTTATGGATGGCTACCTGGTCTACGGGAAGACGAAGGCCGAAGAAATAATAAATGGCTCGTATGTATACCTATATATAACAAATAGAGACAGAATAAAACTGAGAACTGAATGCTTAAAGCATTAATATATATGAATAATACTAATTTAAGCAAATTAATCTTTCTCTCCCATGATAGGTATGTATTTTACACATTGATTACGGTAAACATTATTTTTAAGTCATTCGATAGGTACCGCATAATGCCATACACCATTTCTTCTTTTACCTGTGCTAGTCAAGTTATGCTCTTTAGGAGGAGGTTCAGGAGGATTATTGTTATCCATACTGTCTAACAATCCTAGCCATACCGGCGCCACATTTAATCGTCGAAAAAATAAATCATATCCCTCCTTAGACTTGTCTGCATGACGATTTGCGTCGTGCAGTTGTATCATTGTTGCGAAATTTATAATTTCATGAGCCAAAAAATCCATTTCTGCAAGTTCTCCCAGATACTAGAAATACAATTTTAATAAGAAAATGCATATAAAACAACAAAGCTCTAACCACAAAATGACAGAGGGCGTAAAGTTTTTATGGGTACACCATATTGGGTTGGACGAGCCCTTTAACTTGAAACCTGGGCAAGGATAAATAACTGTGTAATCTATAAAATAAAAACAAAAGTAGGTACCTATTTCAAGATTGGATACCCAGAGAAATCATTTTTACTTATTCTGTTTCATTTTACAGGTTCTAGCCGTAAACCTACATAATTCGGTTTTTATATGTGGTATGGTATAAATTGACAACATAAAATATTAAAATCTGCCAAGCCTTTTCCTAACTATGTTGCGGCTTCCAGTTTAACGGGACAACATTAAATATATGGTATAAAAAAGTCGTGGGATAAGATTACCCGGTAAATTGTCCCTACAACGACGGGAGACCAAACTACCTTTTAGTATTAAGAATATGTGTACATACGGTCGTGTCTTCAGTCGCTTCTTCGTTTCCGTCCTTGACCGGAGTGGACTCTATGGCTTCTAAAACTTTTGTATACAAATGGAACATTTTTTGGTGTCTGTATGTCATTTCATACATTAAGCTCCCGTATTGGTATTGCGTAGTTTTATAAAGAGTATGTCTAAAATGCTGTACACTTTCAACCTTCGATAAAGCATCGATAACTAACTCTTTACACAACATTTGCAATTTACCTCTCATTCTTCCAGCAGTTTGGCTCGTGTAAAAAGAAACGCAAGGTTTCCATATAACTGCAATGAGTAAAATACTTAATTAGATATTATTTAATATTTCTGTTGAATGTCCTTCCACGCTGTTTTCATCATCTGTGTGCGTGCAATTTATGCAGTTTTTTTAAACATTTTCTTTCTTTCTTTGAGTAGGGTGGTTTCATAGTCTGCTGTTAGCAAATCCTCATCCGAAGCGCCACATTAAAGTGAGCACATAAAAAGGAAAAACTACGTACCTACTTATACAGGATACATTTTTAACCAGTGCTCAAACTTTAACCATGAATTCAGCACATGCTTCTAGACGTATAAACGTATAGCGTAGAAACATTAAGTCGGTTATAAAAAAAAAAAAAAACGACTGTTTCATAGAACAAAGCAATACCGACGCTATCAAAATGTATGGCAGACCAAATTATTTTTTAAATACTGTCGAAAAATTTCAACGTTTGGGGGTTCAGAATCATGTACTGAATTCATGGTTTCAGTTTGCGCACTGGTTAAAAATTTATCCTGAATAAGCAGTACCTAAGTAGTTAATGGAAATTATTTTTTGCCATAACATTTTCTAAAAGTGTAGCTGAACAAGGTATAAAACTAATTCACATCAAAAATAATAATAGGTAATACTTACATAAATTGTAAAAAATTAACAAGTGCAACAACATAATCATATCGAGTGCTATCGTCCACTAATTCGATAACAAAACATAACAACTTATTTATAAACTTTACATCTCATAAACTAGTGTGGGGCCAGTTCTCGGCGTTTCGGCTCGCCATTCTCGTTTAAATAAGTAGGTACATACTTACTATCGAAAAAACATCCGATTTAACTACTATTTAGATGTTTTGGGTGTGAATGTAGTTACTATATACATATCATCATCATCTGCCTAGCCTTTTCCCAACTATGTTGGGGTCGGCTTCCAGTCTAACCGGATGGAGCGACTGCCTATCTCACCTTCACAACCCAGTTACTGGATAATACGATACCCCTTGGTAAGACGGGTTGTCTGATTCACGGGCTTCTGACCACCCGTAACGACTGTCAAAGATCTGAGATATCAAGCACGGAGGGGTCTTGGTATGTAAAGATCACCCATCCAGGTACTATGTACATAATATATACTTACATAAAGCAATAGAACAGCATGATAGGAATCTCAAATGCTCAAGCGTTTTCATATATCGTATTTCAACACCCTTGCGAGGAGTAAATGAATTAAATATGGGTCGCGTCGAGTATTGGTTTTTCGCCGTGTCTTCGTATTTTGAAGGCGATAAACTGATACGAAGCCGCCAAACAGCCCAATAGTGTTAAAAATACCTATTTTTGTAGGAACACAAATTAACCAACGAAAAAAGGAGGAAATTCTGAAATCGACGCGTATATGACCACCATTTCTATGAACGAATACCTACGCATAATTGTTTACAGACAAGTCCGATTTTGACTATTGTTTTTAAATTGAAAAGGGTACACCTCAAAATTGGTCCCATTGAAAAATAAAACCACCCCTAAGGGTAGAAAAATAGGGGTTGATCGATTTGCAACCTATTGAATTTTCAGTTATGAACCGATTGTGTTTCAATGGACACAGAAGACTGTTGAGAGAGCTCCTCAACACTTTACAGCAGTTATATCGTGTTTAGGCTTATTTCATTCATCTTGATGAGAACTTTAGACCTACCTGGGGTATGACTGTTGTTGGGAGTCTGATGACGGAGTTGGAAGGCTGTCGAGGGAAGTTCTTATTAGAAACTGAAAAGAACCGGCGCCCTTTTTCGTCGCTTTCATTTTTGTACAATGTTTATGTCCCAGCAAACAGACTTCATACAAATAAATAGTAGATTGTGTCATAAGGGGACCAACATAATGTATTGAGGGCGAGAGTGATTGTTTGAATCCAGAGCGAAGCGAAGGTTTCTAGAGTAGAATCCTAAGCTTAGCAAGGGATTCAAAGTACTTCACTCGAGGTTAAATAATTTTGGTACCATGTGGCACTCTGCTTTTCATTCCCCTCTATGAGAAAAATAATAAGAGATGCTTTTAGTAGGTAGTGACGAATATTTATATTTTTTCTCATTTGTTTGGTAGTAAATTGAATATGACAGTTTGTGCGTTTAATTTCACACTTTCTGGTGTTAATATTTCACTTTTATTGCTAGAACTCATCTTTTATTCAATTTGTGTGAATCAAATTAAAATTATCTGTAATATTTTGATAAAAAGCAATAAAAAAAGAAGTTCTCGCGTATTTCTTTTTTTAATTTTGTTAACCAACGACGCGTCGACAGGCGCGCTTTTTTTTATTATAATAATAATAATTTATTTATCTCAGACAATTGTAGTCCATATTTTACACTCATACATTAAAATTACTTATAAACTATTTAAAATTATAAACAGATAAAAACCCAAAATAAAATTGTGACTAATTAAACTAAAATATTCATAAATAATAATAATAATAATTAAAATTGTCAAAAAATTATAAAAAATGTCATAATAATTTAAAAATAAAATGTCAAATACTAAATTGTCAAATCGTAAAATGTTATAAAAATGTCAAAATATTAAAAACTAAAAATTATATAACTTGCAAAGACAATTATATCTATGGGAAATAATTTTACTATCGGCCAGGACTTTATCGAAACCAATTGCGTCCAAACTTAGTGTTCCAAATTCAAAAGTCCGGAATGGCCCATTTTGCTCGCACTTATCGAGGAACCCTTCGGCTCTTTTCGAATAGATGGGATGAAAAAATACATAATCAATATATTGATATATTGACGAAGTATACCCCATATAAATTACAGACACAAATACCTATATAAATTTTACAAAGGATGACACAATGGGCGTTCTACATAGTACATTATTTAAATTTTACAATAACATTAGGTTACGTTATATTTTCAAAGTTATATTGCCTGGTTTTAACTTATTGGCTACACGCCATCCAAGTCGTTTTCTATGGATTTTGAACGAATTTTAGAAGTTGGTCGAGTACTACTCTTTAGCTTTTAGAGCCTACATACTTAGCTGTGATAGTTTACCTTTTTAACGTCGTTATACAATGTAGAGACAACAATACGACAATAGATTTAACTGCGTACATCTAATGTCTCTGTCTCATACGAATATTCAATCAAATATATCCAATAGATACCGTGTACCGTGTGTGTGTGTGTGTGTGTCCGTGTATCTACTAGGTACCGTGTATACTGTTCATATATAATCTAAAAAAAACGGTTTAGCTAGAATGGGTAAAGTGGCAATTTTTGTTAAAGCTTAATATTTCGAAAACGGATCCCTGAATTGAAAAATGTTTATAACAATTTTTGAAAGACGTATAAAAAAATACCAATGGAAAAGACGAGTAAAAAATGTCATCCCCACTTACTTGTACCAAAAAAAGGAACAACTTTGTAGGCCTAATTAATATTAGTGCTAAAAAGCTGTAATTTGGTATGGTTGTACCCATGCCAAATTACAGCTTTTTTGGTACCAAGGGTCTCCGAGTTAAACCGCAGACAGACAGGCAGATTTGGCTAAACTATAGGGGTTCCTTGTTTTACTACGGAACCATAAAAAGCCCGCGTGTTAAAAACATCCTAGAAAAGATCCTAGAAGCGGTGCAATAACACTAAGACACTTCACAAGCAAGTGTGTTGAAATAATCCTTTTCAGTTTCATGAAACTTAAGCCACCGCAGTTTGCGTTTTATTCAGGAATTTTTAATTCAACTAGCAACAAACCTATTATTAGTATGCAAGCCTACGATTATTGTTATTCTAGTTGTATCTAGTTTCAGACTAGAGAGAACTGAAATGAAAACCTGAACTGCGGTGTCTTCACACCTCGAGAGCAACTGCACACTTGTATCAAAAAGTAAGTACTATTTCAATATTTTTAACATTTTCAACACAATTGCTTCAAATAACTGGTACACACTAGAGAAATAGACGCTGTAGTTTATTGTAGGAGATACTTACCTACGAGTCATTTTGCTCAAAAAGGGGGTTACCTACCTAGAGAGTTACCTACCGAGGATTTTGAGGAGCTCGTTTCTAGATGTGTCACTTTGTTTATTAGACCACCCTTTTTTCAATATGGTGGCTAGAGTGGCACCGGTGCGAGGTAGCTTAGCTTAAATTCGAAAAGAACATCTCATAAGTAAATAAAATACTGATACCCAAAATGCCTGTAAACGTTCTACGTAACTCGGAAAAATAAAGACGTCATCGTATTTATTCGAATTTTTTGAACCTTCCTTGGCATTAAAATTACACGTTTAGGTTAACTTCTTGCTACATTGTAATAGTGCAAGTAGGTAGGTGGCTTTGGTCGATACCGTACCGATCCCGTAGAGTGGAATCAAATAGTTTCGGGAAAAAAATTACTGTGTGACACACACATGGAATTAATATGTACTATACTCGTATGATACACATGAGTGAAATCCCATACGGCCCACCTAACTGTTCCCTTTTCTAAGTTTGGAACGGAATTGTTGGATTCGGCTTCCAATTCAGAATCTTGGTCGGACACTATCGGTCTGTACCTACTTAGGTACCTAGTAATAGAGAAATATGACGCAATTAATAGTTATCAAATAATTACGTCCTAAACTTTATTATTAGTTTTTAATAGCGTTTCATACGTTTTTCACAAAAAAATAACCTACTGATCGTTACCTACGTCTTATGTTATTGGTAATTGTTTAGTCCCCCATAGGTTTGAATATCTAAGTTTCAATTATCCATGACAGCTTCATTGCACATCTCAAGGTCTCAGGTTCTGAATCAAGCATGATTTTTTGCGCCTAGGAGGGTTGTAATTGTAACAATCTGTAACAACTTTGTAAGGTTTCTAAATGCTAAGTATTTGTGGTGTTTGCATGGGGTTTTTTTATCTGTTGTTGTTATTTAATTGTTTCAGAATGTATGTAATGTGTGAATAAATGTTCAGAAAACAGACGTCAGAAGCATGTCTTCGAGGGTAACACACAAATGGTCTTAATTTTATTATTATTTTATTACGGGTTGTAACATTTTTTTTAGTCTCGGTCCTACCTACAGTAGGTAGGTAGGACCGAGACTAAAAAAAAATGTTACTTAATTGGATATATTTAACGGCGGCGTTATGATAATATGACAGATAAGAAGGCGCCGTATGCGCGCCTTCATTTCTAGCACCTCAGAGTGCATGCCTCCAAAGCTTCTGCAGCTTTCTTCAGCCCATAAAAAATATCAAATATAATTTTATTTTAGAACTCGCTTCGCTCGCTTTTGTAGTCTTTGTTCTTTTAATTCTTTAACTTTTTTGCATAAGTAGACAAAGTAACTCCTACTTTTTTATATGCGTGTCAAAAGAAATTGTAACCAATGCGAGGCGAAATGCTATGATTTTCGAGCTGGCTTCGCTCGCTCTTATAGTCTAGGTTTCATCTCATCATTCTCATCTATCCGAATCTTTAACCGCTCTAGTAATTTTACGGATAATTAGCATAGTCAGCTTACAAAATTCCCGCTGCTGGAACAGAGGCCTCCACTCTGTGAGAGGGAGTGGGCCGTAATCCACCACGCGGGCCCCTTGCGGGTTGGTAGATGTCACAAGTTTACGAATTTTTGGATCTAGGACATGCCGGTTTCCCCACAATGTTTTCTTTCACCGTTTTGAGAGTAGTGGTGATGAAATAAATTACTCAAAGTAAAGCGCCCGCCTGGGATCGAACCCACGACCTACAAGTTGAGGCCGTTACCACTGGGCCACCACTATGCTAGCAAGGATAATATGTTATGCGAAATATAAATTTGTGGTTCCCTACAAAAGTGCCATTTATATATTGTCCATCTGTCCGAAGAAAATAATGGTTTAAGTAAGTACTTACTTGAGATTGGTGACAGGGGCCCAATTTCCGCTTCGCGCTGGGGCCTTTGACCACCTACTCGTAATTACCTCACTGGGCACCCCTCTCTACTCTCCAAAAGTAGATAAGGGCGCAGCAGAAATCTCGCCCAGAGCGCCCGGTAGTGCCGCATGCCGCACTGGTCAACAAGATCACTGTCACATAATAACTATTGGATAATTCGTTTAGTACCTATTGAACTAACCAAAATACCTACTGGTTACCACCTATCATGCAGTGATTTATGTTTCTTAACTACTTTTCACTGAAGGGATCAAGTTTGGATTACCTACTGTGATTCTTCATTCGGTTTTAGTCATACCTACCTTTATAATTTTAAAATATTGAAAGGTTTACTTAAATATGTAGATATCTACCTACTTACATTAATGCTTTAAATTGAGTTTCCGGGAACAATAAGTTGTGGTTCGGGGCTATAGGGGTTGATAGGTACAAGCGCTTACGGGGACGAGGAGGCGGGGCGACCGCGCCCCTTCCAGCTCTATCATACACGCTATCCCACTCTAGCAAACATTATCGATTTGGGCCTGACTTCCGGAATTCTGCACAATTTATGGCCAAAGAGGTAGGTAATATGAAAAACTACATAGTGTGTCACTAAGCATCAAAATTACAGTAGCGAGGTATGCCTATCATTTCTGAATCTGCATTAATTCCCAGCTATCATTTGCGGCTGAATAGGGTTCATTGAGCTGACGCTAATAAGAGAAAGCATCCTTAATTCACATAATTATTGCAGAAAATATTTTTAAATAATAATAATAATAACGTTTATACTTATATAAAAATGGTGCAGATTTACAATAACTTATCTTAAAAATTATAGATGTAATGAATAATAGCTGTAAATAACAGGGCCTACCTGCAATTTACAGCTGTTACAATTTATAGCCGTTGCAGACAGACAGCTACACAACCAAAAGGCCAATTCCCGCAGTGACAATCAATGTCAAAAACTTGTCAAAACTGTAGGGAAGTTAGAGGTATTTTTGACAGAAAGACACTGAGATCAACTGTAAACGTTCTTAAAATTACGAGAATTGGCCCTCAGATATGTTGTTCTTGTTGTTATATTTTTCAATCGACAGATAACTTTTATACGTCTGAAAGTCGTTGTATAGAAGAACTGAAGATTATTCCTCCGATAAAATTATCTGGCGTTGGAAAAATCAGCCCTTAGTTAAGTAGGTACCTACTAACTTATTATTATGTATCTAATTCAATAACAGGGCTGATTTTTCCATGGTGACATATCTGTTAACTGAAGAGAAAATATTGCCCTTTGACAGCTTTTGTGTAGTTGTAATGTTTGTATGAATGATCTTTAGATGGATTTAACAGGAATCATAAATTATTTTGAAAGACAAATTGGGTATTGTAAACCGCAGGATAGCCTCATTATTGTCTAAAGGCTGATTTACATTGAGATAGGTGAACTTACCTAATTTAATCCAGTAAGACAGGATCGAATATGAACAGTTAAGTATCTGTTACACAGTGTGGCAGACTTTAAGTAGGTAAGTTTTTGTTAATAATGTATTTGCATTAAAAAAAAAACGATTACGTCTGTTCTATTCTAATCCTCGGCTGAATGGGTAAGACTGGATGCTGGACTAGTCTGAGAAGAAAGAACGAAACAAAGTCACAGTCTCTTTTAAAGTCCAGACATACCTAATCTTGGTCAGATCTTATGAAGATCATGTAGATCGATGTCCGAGATGGTAATACGATGGCAATACCAAAGAAAAGACATTTGAGTAGGCCACATTAATTAAATACTCAAACTGCCAGACCATGACAAAAACTAACATAACAGAGAGAAAAACAAAAAAATAAAATGACCCACTTAGTAAATTGCTAAATGCATAGAACTTATTAAGTATTATTTTTTACCTAAGTTCTGCTAAGATCAAGGACCCTAGAAATTTTGTTAGGTATATCCTTGGAAAATATTACATTAAAATGAATTTGTCTGCATGATTATGAAAAGCAAACAGAAAAAAATGCACCTGCTAGAGAAATACAATATTTAAAAACTAATTATGAAGTTTCAATGGACTGATAGCTAGCTACGGACAGCTATTCACAGGGTGACAGTAGTGGTAGCCTGGTGTGTCACGATAAGGCGCGTGTACCAGCCCACGGCCCGCCCCGACGACACCCATTTACATTTTAATTGAACCTCGAGGGTAACTGCACTGGATAAATTCCAAATGGATTAATTGTGTTTCTCGACGGTTTCACGTTCCAAACCCACCCTCTGTCGCTTCTCCTAAAACTTGTAATAGGTAGGTACCGTAAAGCATAAGGAAAATTTGAAATTGAAAGAGAATGGATGCCTAGAGAATATCTAATGGCAAGTTACGGAAACAATTACCCATTTATGCAAAAAAGGAAATACATATTTTCTTCCCTTAGTCTTTGAGTCGGCAATTGCGCGAACAATAAAGTTTTTTAACTAATATAATGCTAAATTGACCATGTACGAAACCATTCCTTGTAACCACTTTTTTTAATCAGTGTAATTATTTTATTTTATCTCATTCATTATTTCCTTTATTTCATCTAATTACTTATAAATTACATTTTTCAATATTTTTAGAAACAAAAAGATAACATTTAAAAGTATAAAAAATAGTAGCCCACCGGTATCGGGAACAGGGTCCAAGCTACCGGCGGTCAGGGCTCCAGAGAGAGGAACCTCCTGACAATGCGAGACGTGTCCAGAAGTACCGCTTTCTGAATCAAGCCCTTGATCCAGCTGCCCAACGAGAGCCTCCTCAGGTGTTGGTCGAGGCTCTTGGCTATTAAGCCATTGGCTGTCACGACTATCGGCACAATGATTGCTGAGTCCACATGCCACATGTCGACAACCTTGCGCCAAGTCAAGATACTTGATTTGTTTATCTTTCTCGGCTTTCACGAGGTTCTCATCATGCGGGACGGTTATGTCAACAATCATTCGATCCGATCGATCCACCACCACTACATCAGGCTTATTGGCAACAATAGGCCCGTCAGTGATGATGGATCGATCCCAGTACAATGTGATAATTTCATTTTCGAGAATTGGGTCGGGCACATACCTGTAGTACGGCACCTCTGATTCCACAAGGCTGTATTTCAGAGCAAGTTGCTGATGGATTATCCTGGCTACAAGGTTGTGTCTATGCAAGTACTCACCGTTAGCCAGACGAGAACACCCGGAGATAATATGCCTGATTGATTCTCCCGGCCGGCCGGTGGCATGCCCGACAGATGTCAACCGTGCTGTCTTTCACAATAAATCTCCGGTAATTGTTCGTCATCATAACTTCGTCCATAATTGCACAGACAAAACCTTCGGTTTCACCAAAGAGGTAATCGAAACGCAGCCAGGCTACGGACGCTAAGTACCTAGATATACACCGGGTCCATGTAGGGCCCGGTAATAGTTATTTGTTATACAAGAGTGCAAAGTTGCTTTTTAACCGCGTGTTCAATTTTGATGACCGAGCAAGCGAAGGATTCTAAAATTGAATCACGAGCGCAGCGAGTGATTCAAAATTAGAATCCTGAGCGTTAGCGAGGGAATCAAAAGAGCACGAGGTGAAAAATCTTTGCACTCGAGTGCAACACGTAACTTTTCATTCCACCTCAGCGAGGAAATGACTAAATGCAAAAAAAAACGTTTACAATCACAAGATAGGTACACTTTTATTTCAGTTTAGGTATTAATTACTAGATTATGACAGGTAAGTATTACAGAATAATCTTTAAATTATAACAAAATAATACTAAGGTATAATTAAGAAAATTTTAAAGTAACGTTGCTACAGTTATTTAAATTGAGTGTAATATTTTTGTTTGGTACTGTAATATTGGTGTTAGTCACTTGTGTACTGTTTTTCGGTAAACTATCTGTCATACTTAATAGTTGTACCGATTCATCGGATTCCCTCTAGAATCACTCATTTTAGTTTTTTCACTTGTTTTCAAGTTTCTTGTTTTTAATATAAGGTTTAATAATGACGTGAAAAAATGCCGCGTAAAGAACCGCGTACAAAGCAAATTGAAAAAAGAACACCAAGAAGGTTCCGAGTCTGAGTTTTTAACAAATTAAAAAAAAGTTGTATGATATATTCGGCACCCTAAAGGTAGCAGTAAATAGGTTTAATGTTTTTTTTAATTCACAAGCTTATTGCACACGATGTTCTAAATTCAATTTACTTTATCCTCTAGAGAATAAAAACGGCTTTTCCACTCAGATATTGAAGATTAAAAATACTCTTTCCGAGATGGTGGGATAAAATAGTTATTTGTTATACTAGAGTGCAAAGTTGCTTTTTAACCGCGTGTTCAATTTTGATGACCGAGCAAGCGAAGGATTCTAAAATTGAATCACGAGCGCAGCGAGTGATTCAAAATTAGAATCCTGAGCGTTAGCGAGGGAATCAAAAGAGCACGAGGTGAAAAATCTTTGCACTCGAGTGCAACACGTAACTTTTCATTCCACCTCAGCGAGGAAATGACTAAATGCAAAAAAAAACGTTTACAATCACAAGATAGGTACACTTTTATTTCAGTTTAGGTATTAATTACTACATTATGACAGGTAAGTATTACAGAATAATCTTTAAATTATAACAAAATAATACTAAGGTATAATTAAGAAAATTTTAAAGTAACGTTGCTACAGTTATTTAAATTGAGTGTAATATTTTTGTTTGGTACTGTAATATTGGTGTTAGTCACTTGTGTACTGTTGTTCGGTAAACTATCTGTCATACTTAATAGTTGTACCGATTCATCGGATTCCCTTGGCGTGAATGTAGGAGAGAGAGGAAGATGGTTAGGTGTTTCATAACGGCTTATTTTTGATGTAGAAGGGCCAGTCCAAGGATCCGATTGAGGCTCTTTCAGTGTAATGGCTCCTACGATGCCTTCACATATTTTAGACTTATTTTGGAAGGAATCTTCTATGTATCCCTCTACAACTGCATTGGACTTCCAGCCTCCGTGGCGCTTAAGGGACAGGAGATCAGCTCCGGAATCAGCCAAAAGTGTGGCTGAAGTTCGTCGGAAACAATGACGCGTGTACAACAGGGGTTCTGGAAGTTCAAGAAATGTTGCTATTTCTCGTGGGATACTGCCAATTTTATTAGTACCCATAGGCTGTCTAACACACTTTCCATTGCGATACTGTAGAAAAAATCGATTGATTGGAGTGTTAGGCGGGCGTAAGGCTTGATATTTCTCAACAATCGTTACGTATTCCTTGCGAATGACGAAGTTGCGGTCTCTTTTTGTCTTTGTATTAGGTAAATTAATTAATAGTAAGTCATCTGAATGTTTCTCAATGTTTTTGACATTAAGTTGTGTTAGTTCATTAGTTCGACATGCTCCGTTTATTCCAATAATAAGAACAACCTGTAACGTAAAGAGTATTGTAGTAGATAAATGAATAAAATTGATATGAACGCATAATTATGCCTATCAACATCTACTAAGTATACTATTTAATTGAGATTAATATACTTAAGTAGATACTGAATGTGCAACTGACTTACTTTTGCCGCCAAATATACGGAATCGGGTGCTTCGTTAAGAAACTTTTCAATATCAGATACTGTGAAAACCTTCGATTTTTTTGGTTGATGACCAGATGAGGCTCTTTTTAAAAATGCCACTAATTTAGGATAGGTATCGATATGTTTGTCTTTTTTCATCTTTATTGTTGCTTTTAGCATCGAATACGTACTCCATAGAGTGCTTGCTTTCTTGTTCTCGGATTTCAAATATTTGTATGACCTACATGTATTTGTTCCGAGTCTGGGTGTTTTTCTATCTATAATATGTATGTATTTACAAAAAAAAATGTATATAAGTAGTTTATCAGCCATCTTGTTACCATAACACAAGCATTAGGTTGCTTAGCTTGGGACTAGATGGCGCTGTGTGAAATGTCCAAGGATATTATTATTATTATTATTAATTCTATAAAATATGCCAGCAAAACGTTTTCTGAGAAAGTTTTGGCTCCTTTTGCTAGTCGCCACGTGTTGAACATATCGTACTGTTTTAAATACTTCTCGCGTGATTGTTGAGGGAGAAAGCTCATTTGCGCATTATTAACAGTTTCAGTCAATTCTGTTGGCGTCAAGCAAACTTCCTCGTCGCTAGAATCACTCATTTTAGTTCTTTCACTTGTTTTCAAGTTTCTTGTTTTTAATATAAGGTTTAACAATGACGTGAAAAAATGCCGCGTAAAGAACCGCGTACAAAGCAAATTGAAAAAAGAACACCAAGAAGGTTCCGAGTCTGAGTTTTTAACAAATTAAAAAAAAGTTGTATGATATATTCGGCACCATAGAGGTAGCAGTAAATAGGTTTAATGTTTTTTTTAATTCACAAACTTAGTGCACACGATGTTCTAAATTCAATTTACTTTATCCTCTAGAGAATAAAAACGGCTTTTCCACTCAGATATTGAAGATTAAAAATACTCTTTCCGAGATGGTGGGATGAAAAAGTAATTATTATTATTAATTTATTTGATTTTATAATTACTCAATTATCTGGTTTTATTGTTACTAACTTATTTGATTATATTTTTATTTTTATCACTAGATATAAGTAATTAAGTATCTAGTAAATCAATTAGGCAAACTATGTAAGTGCTGTGCACACCTTTAATGGATAAGTTCACTGTACCTACTACTTTATATAATAAGACTAAGCTCTCTGTGAATTTGGAGTGCCATTATAAATAGATAAATAAAACCATGTATGAAAACTAGCGTATGCTAACTTTTTTACAGCTGTTTCTGTCCGCACTATAAAGGATGGACTTCCGGGGTTTTTAAAAGACGCGCAATGACAAGCTATCTTCCTTTTTATGTACAACATTCCAAAAAAGGAAAATCATTTTTTCTAAGATTAACAAGATCGGCCCCCTGCTGAAATAGATCATCATTAAAGTGTTTAAAACCAAAGGTCTACATACATCCGGTGTAGGCGACAAGCTGTCTGCCGTACGTACTGCTGTTTAAAAAAACTATCGTGGTCCTAACGTCATCCAAATAACTAATCATCCACCCACTACTGCATCGATGCTGCAAAAGATACTTTAAGCACAGGCCCTAAGGACATTTTAAATGCAAGAAAAGATTGTTTGATGTATCTGTAATTTATGGAGAAATGTGTTAGAAGGACAGACGGTAGCGTTTCATATGTCACACGTAATTAATTACCTACTAGGCCCTTCAACGGTCTTTTTTTGTCTATTGACGTTATGCTTATTTTTTTCCCTTTCCATCTCGGAAGCGTTTCCAATACATAAACGAGAAAAAACAAATAGTCTGAAGAAAAAGCGTGCAGAGTTTTTAATGGACAATCACGGGTCGTGGACATCGGGGTGTGGAACTTCGCAAAACAGTTTGCGAAGTTCCACTTTTTAAACATAAGTAGGATAAGGTTCCTATTTATGTTATATAGGTATAACCTAAGCGACGTAAGGCAAAGCGATCCACAACCACTCAGATGACTCGTGAGCAACCATCCTTCGTAACATAAAACATTATACTAAAAAGTTGGACCATAAATCTTATTGAAGTATGGGAATGTTAAAAACAAACATTAAAAAACTAAAAGATGGCCCAAAAGCCAACCTACCTACCAGCGACCACAATTGCGGAGTCTACTACAGCCAAGCCGCATCCGAAATTCCGAATCCCACTCCCAACTCCGGCAGTTCTGACAGTGATCGTTTCCTTCCTGCCTTATTTGTAAAGTTGAATTTACACCAGTTTCCCAACTTATCTTAAACGCATCAGGCAAAATGATACCTATGTTACGCGGACGTAGAGCCAAAACAGAGCATATTCTGTATGGCTCCGCAAGTTTTTAGCAAAATCCCAAAGCAAATCAAACAGGTAAATCTAAATGGGTTTAAAAAGGAACTAGAGTTGCTATGTAAAAAGTGTTATTATAATTTAAACGACTTTTTGAACGATACTTCCTTTTAATT
This sequence comes from Apamea anceps, assembly GCA_951799955.1. NCBI lineage: Eukaryota > Metazoa > Arthropoda > Insecta > Lepidoptera > Noctuidae > Apamea > Apamea anceps. The sequence goes on along the minus strand of OX637500.1, from coordinate 17,115,306 downwards.
GACATCCTAATTTAATTGTAGTTTTTTGTAGGTATGTAAGTACTTTAAAATCTCTGTTTGATAGTTTGACATTGAATAATACTTTGACATTAACCTAGATAATATTTTTACCTGTCATGCCTCATTTTGTAACATTAATTCATAATAATTTATTCAATTCAATATTAACCTTATATTTTTACTTTTGTACTGTAATAATTTTATTTGTATACCTGATATTTGCGCGATTTGATTTGACTTTGATTCTGCCACGTGGGGACGTGGCAGAACGTGATGAGACCATTTATTTCCAATTTTTTTACATATTGAATGTTTTTTTTTTTGCTCTATTTTGTTGTTGTTTTTTTTTATATACCTACACTGACATTAATGAATTTTACATATACTATGACATTTGCTTACTTTGTAAAGTATTATATTATTTTAATTATTGTGAATGTGAACACTACGTGGGTCATTTTATTTATATTATTTTTCTCTTTGTTCTCTTAGTTTTTGTCATGGTCTGGCAGTTTGAGTAATTAATGTGGCCTACCCAAATGTCCTTTCTTTGGTATTGTTCGTCGAATCGTTGAGCTCCTTAAGTTTTGAGTTGAGCTGCACAATTTCTGACAAATGCGTGCACTGACTGGACAGGTCCTCTCAATCTGTGTGGTTCTTTCCTCAAAAGACCATCACAGACATCGACCTACATGGTCTTCATATGATCTGACCAAGATTATGTCTGGACTTTAAAAGAGACTGTGACGTCTGAGTTTGTTTCGGCCTTTCTTCTCAGACTAGTCAGATAGGAAACGCCGACCTCATCTAGTTTTAAAATATGATTGACGTGTAAAAGTATTTGTACAAACCTAGTTACAAAATAAAATCATTTATCATTAATTTATGACCATGTAATGGTAATACCATATTCGGACAATTAAATGAATTTGAATTTGTAGCGCCATCTAACGGTTACACCCGTTACTTTTAACCACTAAAGTTGGTCTAATGTCTTGGACTCCTCAGTACAAGTAGGTACACATTAAAACGTAGGTAGATTAGATTAGATATTCGTAGTAGATTGTATGTACATACAGTACGTCTAATCTACCTTTTATCCTTATTTGCTCCAAAGTAATTTAAAAAAAAATTAGATTCAGTTTGAACGAAATCTGCCAAACTGGCATAGCGCCATCTATTATCTCAAATTGTTTAATAAATAATTTAATGTCTTCGTATGTAAATATTCAATCAGCTCGACGTAGATAGCGAGGCTGTCGCAAACTACCGATCGCTAAATAATACCGAAAATAATCGCTTGCCGTAACGATCCTTACGACAAACGCAAGTCTCTAAATCCGAGATACCGCGCAAAATCGTAAAATAACTTGACTTCGCGATGTCGGTAGGCTAGCGAAGATCGTATTCATAGTTCGGTTTTTTCAAAGACACTATGGCCGTAACTAAATCTCCTTGAAATACAGGGAAAATTGGATAGATAATTTAATCAACATAATTTATTTTTCTTGAAAATAGTGCATCTTGGAAACAATATTTTTCATGGAGACAAATATGTAGCGACAACCATTCTAAAGAATAAAAATAACTTGTTAAAAATATGTAAGGACATTCAAATCCAACTCCTTGCAACATTATCTGCCAAACATGTCAAGTGTCAAATCGTTTATTTGTTGTCAGACCTTAGCCTGCCCAAGAAGGCCGAAGGAAAAAAAAAATTAATTGTTGTCATGGAAACTATATTTTCAGATGTCCGTAAGGATTGAGGAGCCACATCAGATTTTTTAAATCTGATCTCTCCATTATTTACCAGCAATGTAGCTGATTTTGCAGCACGAATTCTAGATTTAGCAGTAAAATATATCACTAGTTATATTAATGCAAAAGTGGCTCCTCAATCTAAATGTCTGAATTGAGGAGCCACCTGGAACTCGTTAAGTAATAGATGAATATTTTTGAAAATTTTGCAGCATTTAGCAGCAATTGTGCATATTACCTTCTAAAAATTTAACTTCTGATAAGACTTTGTAGTGGCCTGTGGCCTGTGCCTCCCAATATCCAGGCAGATCGCATTTTTGCCTTTGAATTTGAACATAATTTCTGTTTTTGGCATCCAAGGTTTAGAAGATGCAACTTTAATCGCTGAAGAAAAAACCGACTACAAAAGTCACTATCTTACACCGAAAGATGAGATGTTCTGCTACGATGATTACGATTCTAAAATTCGCACGTTTCAGCCAATATTCATTCATTCTATAACTTATAGCGAAATTGATTGCTAAATAACCAAATCGTAGGTACGATAGATATAACCTCAGGTGAATTTCTATTGGATGTGAGCGATCAATTAATATATTCGACATAATGATCATTTAGCAGGTGTTGTGTTTGTTTTTGCAGTATAGGAATAAAATAGTAAAACTGAGTAAATTTTCTAGAAGAACGCATTCACCCCGTTTTACCGGTACTTGATATGCAACAAGTCAATTGTAAAGACGTCCACTGCTGAACATAGGCCTCTCCCAAGCACCTTCACTTCGACCGGTTCTGTGCTTCTCGCATCCAACGGGTTCCTGCGGCCTTCATAAGGCGTCAGTCCACCTTGTGGGAGGCCATCGAACGCTACTCCAGAACCTTACGGCCCCATCGGCCATCTGTTCTGCGAGCAATGTGCCCTGCCCACTGCCATTTAGGTTTGGGAATTCTTCGGGCTATGTCGGTTACCTTGGTTCTCCTGCGGATCTCTTCATTTCTGTTTCGATCACGCAGGGAAACTCCAAGCATAGCCCTCTCCATTGCCGTTTGGGTGACTTTAAGCCTTTAATAAGGCCCATCTTCTTCTATTGTGAGCGACTACGTTTCTAACACGTTTCGTTTGTTAAACAGTGTCTAGATTATAAGAATGTGTGCATTTCGGAACCTATGCATAGATGGACTTAAAAGCCTCATCGGTATAGACACACAGACACCTTCGAATACGCCCATTTCGCTTAATTTTTGTTTATAATTAGGTACTTGCAAACACCCAAAAATCTTAGTTTACGATGCTACCGAATCACTTTGTGGGCTGTCAAAAATGCACGCAAATAATAAATTCGTAAACATTACGAAAATCGTAAAGTTTGCGACAAAGTTCGGTAAAATACCAATGACAATCGATGACTTTGAGAGAGAGTCGAGACTACCAAATATCGCCAGATCCGGATTGACAGGACTTAGCGACCGAATTCGGTCGTAAAGCGATACTGCAGCCCTATTTTATGTTACGAATTATTTTATTCAATCAAGATTTAATTCTTAATACTTCAATATTAAATAGGTACCTCTTCCTGATTGGTAGCAATTTTTTTTTTTCTTCTCATAAATAAATTGCAAACCATAGTTTTGTATAATTTAGAAGCATTTTTTAAATGTTGTAACTGTAAGAACCATGGATCCGTTTTTTATAATTTTTGATGTTAACTTGAAAGAGCATGGCAGTTGAGAATATGTCATGGTCACTTATATGGTTCACTGGTGGTGGCGCGTGCGTTGGATCATTCGGTTCCCTACAAAATGGTTGAGCTGGGTGGTGCTGATCCACGCGTCATGTTCGTAAACGGGCGCCGTCGGTTGAGACTGGTCATCTCTTAACTGGCAGGGCTTACTTTTAATTTTATATTTTAAATTGTTTCTTTTTTACGTTGTTCTTACATTTAGAAGCAATAACAATAATGTACCCAGGATTTTGTAATAATATCTTGATTTCAAAGAGTGTCCTTGGAGTTTCTTGCCCGTTCTTCTCCATAGAGATCTACGTTTTGCAGCTTTAACTTTCTGACTAACTGACCGACTATTTAATTTTGACAATTCAAAAATGCCTGTAAATGGTTTACTTAATTGAAATAAACGATTTGATTTGAGTTTAAACATCAAACAATGTAGAAATTAAAATAAGTACAACACAATGACTGAGGTCTGAGGAACATAATATTAGGTACCTAGCTGTTTTCCCCAAGGTGTGAAATGACTTGGAGGCGAATCTGACACTTCGGGTGGACCATTACCTACCTGCCAGGATCATTCTAAAGTTGTGGATCTCGACTGAGAATATTTCAGACTAGACGCCAATTTGGTGTACATTAGGATCACACATACACACACTTGGGCTTTGATAGAGTAAAACCACCGAATTTTCGGTAAATACACAACAACTCAAACGGAACTTCTAGTCGCCACAGGACACCGCCACCATTGTGCGATACATTTGATAGCATATCACTTACCACCAAAATCTTTGTTTTTACATTTTAAGTGGTAATATCTGTGAGTTCTGCTGCTGACAAATGGGTACTCTCGGTAACTAGAACATTCCTTATAATAATATACATATCGCATGCTTAATGGAACATTGACCCATTATTAGATAGGTCAGAAATGATTTCTGTTTTTTTTTTTTTACTCAGATGTCATCAATAGTTAATCATAGACGTTCAAAATACAAGCATTCATGATTAATATAAATCAGTTTTATTTTTATGCATCAACAAGTAGGATAAGTCCTCATAGCAATCTTCTTTTGCGATTTCCCAAAAATCGTCTTTTTTGAGTTAAGTCAGTATTCCATTATGCTTGCGATATATAATTCTGTACGTGTGTTTGTCATCTAACTCCTCCTAAACTGCTGGACCGATTTGGATGAAATTTTGTGTGTATATTTCAATGGGTTCCTGGATGGTTTGAAAATACAATTGGACCCGGTAGGTGGCGCTGCTTTTCCGGGCAGGACGATGTCTGCCGAGTCCGCTGGTACCTACTTATATAACTAACCTGTGTAATTTTGTGTTGAAATGCTCGAGTTTGTTTACATGTAACATTCATGGCAGGTTACATAAGTCAATACAACAACAAGTAAGTGTACAATTTGTATTTAAAAAAAAAAAGCATATAAATTATTTGCAAATAAGTATAATATAACTTTTTAACATTATTTGTTGGATGTTTGCATTTCTTTATCACGATGCAATGCATTTGCAAGCAACACAATTAGATCAGTCCTGCTTATTTATCTAAAATTATATTAAATAGTAGCAACTTATATTTTCGTAAAAGCTTTATTTAAATCACCTTGCTACATTGAGAGATAATCAGAATAGTACCTATACATAAATACTGTGACCTCCAAAAGTTAGTTGAAATTTTTCCACTTTTATGATTTAAAATTCTGTTTGAGCTGCTTTGACGTTTTCATTTACTAATTCAATTACCTTTGACATCATAAAAAATAAACAAGATTTTTTTTAAGCATGATAAAAGCTTGGGTGCAAAAATGTCAACAAACTTTTAAAGGTCACTGTATGTTGAAACCTCAACAAAACCTATTTACGGCCAGTATGAAAAGTGCAAGTTATGCTGTTATCTTAAGAACATAGACATATTCGGTTCTTCATCAAACACTGTTAAAATATTCTAACGTCATTCTGTAAAACCAACTGTTCAAGTAATCCTTCATTGTAATGATTTCGATGATAAAATAATAATACCGTCATTAAATTAATCAAGAAACGGACATGGGAGTTACCATAGATTTCTATGGGAGTAACAGTTCTAAAATGCAGCTCTAAAGGCTGTTTCGTCCAAGTTTTCATGCGTAATCTCATTAAGTCAACTATAATGTATCAATTCATGCCGTATTTACAACATCATCTTTGGTCTATACAACGCTAACAAGCTTAAAGCAATTCTTATTCTTAAAGTTATTTGTTTTTAGCATATTATTTTGTTTTGCTGCTTACCCTATAAAGTTTCACAAATATTGTCACGTCATTGTCGGACTTACAGATTAACCTTCGACCTTTCAGTTAAACATGTTTATTATTTTACTGAACAAGTGATTAATATACATATAATACAGGTCTACCTATACACCAATTACCCTGCTGTGTAAGCAATATTTGTACGCCTTGAAAGGCAGCACATAGTGACAAAACATTTTTATTATTTATTATTATTTTATACCATCATGTGCATTACACATATGTGTACAAATAAATAAATTTGAATTTGATTGATACCTTCATTCAGTATGAGTTGAATAATGTGAAAAAAACATCTAGGTACCTACTTGAATTATCTGGTACACCTTGGACATTCAATTTACAGTATATCTACATCACACTTCATACGTAAATAATATACCCTTTTAAACATATACACGTTTTACGTAAATAAGGATCTTTGTCAAGCAGTAGGACAGTGTTGTGTGGTGTTGGTTGACAAAAGTTATTAATAGACACTAGTTTCATTATGGTCAATTTGCATTCGTTTTATAATTTTCTTTTAGGCATTGTCCATTATAAAACCGTGTGTCTTTATTATAAATATCGCTACTGCGTCATAAGTAGGTAGGTATACACTATGAAACCTAACAGACTCCATGAAAAAATCTAAAGACATATCTACAGAGATATCTACACGTTTTTTCATGGAGCCTGCAAATTTTGCTGATCGGGCGGGATAATTGCATAACACACTAACCCTAGCAATGACTTTCATTTTGACGGTTCAACAACATTCATTGCGTTATTTACGTTGCTGAGTAGAAAAAAATTTCGAACATATGAAGCAGTTGGATTAGCAATATCCTTCAAAATGACTCAGATTGAAATAGTCAAGCAGTATAAATTAATGCAAATAGTAATGACTTTTCCCTTAAGTGTTTTATTTTTTTATTTAATATTTATTACCTACTTAGCTACTTACACACTTTTTATTTTGGTGTTAATAAAACCCAGAGTGAAGGTACTTTAGCCAAATTAACTATTCAGTATTAGTATTTCATACGTAAGAAAATACAGTACTTATGCATTATTTATGACAGTATTTGCTTACTTGATACTTACATAACATGAATATTTACATTTATGGTATAATACTAATACCTATACATATTGACAATTTCAAGATGTATTAACTATCAAAAGGGATAAATGAAAGGCAATTGAATGCAGCTGAGATGAGAATTCTAAGAGGGATGTGTGGTGTTACACATATTAATAGAATAAGAAATGAGTACAAAGAGGAAGTCTGAAAGTGGCACCAGTAACTGAAAACATGTGTGGAAATCGGTTGTCATGGTATGGGCATGTGTTATGGCGAAATGAGGAAAATGTCGTGAGGAGAGTTTTGAGTATGAATGTCGTACCAAAGAAACGATGGATGGGATGTGTGAATGATGATATGGTTAGAAAGGGGGTGACTGTCGAGATGGCGGCTAATAGAGAAGTATGGAAGACAAAGACATAACAAGGATAAGGGCGGGAGAATGATGATGACTATTTACTTGGTATGAATACCAACCAGACCCTTTTGCTTGAATATTTCGAGTCCATTTTAATTTTCTTTACCCTGACTTCAGTTTTTCTAATTCTTTGAAAGCCTTGTTGTAGTCTTCTCTAACTTTCTTGCATTCAATTTGTAGATCTTCAAATTGATTCTGGAAAACCAGTAAATAAAAAATTAAAATCAGTTATTTATTTGGTGTTAAAAAGAAGGCAGGTTCTTTAATAAACAATTTATAGTACTCATCATCTAGCCTAGCATTTACTTTACGCATATATGTTGGTGTCAGCTTCCAGTCTTACCGGATGCAGCTGAATACCAGTATTTTACATGGAGCGATTCAAATTATGTTCAAGCTGTAATAGGATACTAATAAGTTAAAAAGTTAACTCTTTTTGATTGTGAGTGCTATCCAGCTTCAAATTATGTTAAGGTTGTTCTATGTTACGGGTTTGGTTTCCGCACTTAGTCCTTCAGATGGACCATTGTGCGTATAGAACATAGAATATATGTTAAGGTTATGGTCAACGAAGAGGTCTAATTGTGTACTTGCACGACATTTCTTTTTAGTTAGAACGCGGCTTTAGACCTACAACTCATAAGTCGTGGCCGTTATCACTGGGTCACCACTGCTCAAACCCCGATACATAAAGGAGTTCATTTATAAATAATGATTAAAGTTGGGTAACATTCAAACGTCAAAACTGTATGGTGAAACAGTTGCTAATCACTTCATCTTTAAGCAACATTTAAGAATAAAGGGACTATTACAATCATACTCTTAACTAATTTTAAGACGAACCTATTTTCTTAAGAACTTTTTTTATGTTAAAACAAAGGTCATCAAAAAGATTTGAGTCAAACTGTTGACATGGTTTCGTGGGACTAAGTTTCTGAATTGAACCCTGGCCTTGTATGAAAACAAATAAGTAAAATTTATAGTTTAGAGTAGACTGTACAGCCCTAGCACACATATGCGCATACGTCTAACATATGCCACATATGTCTTAACATTTCCTTTCGTTGCATAGTGCAGAGTTTCAATAACGTGAAAGACCTGACGGGTAATTGCGTTACACACTTACTATTGCAATGCCTTTCATATTGACAATTCAACAACATTCATTGCGTTATTTCCGTTGTGAAGCAAATAAACCTTTCAAAGATTAGGAATTTCCTTCCAAATCTTTCAGATTGTGAAAAAAAAGTGTGGTACACAATTGGGGTGCATCTTACACTGGGTATGTGCACACAGGCATGCATGACATTTGACATCTATATAAGATATGAAGTAAAGTAGTGTAGTAGTAGTAGTAGGTATGTAGTAGATTAGCCTACTAAAGTTTAGATAAAAATGGTCAACTCGTTAATTTGCTCCTCATTAAAAAGCAAAACTTATCTAAATGAAATGGAATGTGATAAAGCTGATAACAAAACTGTAGTATTTGAACAATGTTTGTAAATTGCCAGACTACTAATTGTTCTTATGCAATAAAAACCTTTAATAACTGTTATTTTAACAGTTTACCACTTTTTTAATGTTGGCATGTTGGTTTAAAGACCAAATTTCCCATTTTTGTCAAAAAGGGTCCAATGTGTAGATGTTAATGGCGTGAAATCTTCCGAACTACCAGTTCAGTTAGGTGTTCCGCAAGGCTCAATACTGGGTCCATTCTTGTTCTTAGTATATATCAATGATTTACCATTCCATTTGAAGGGCATCTGTGACATTGCACTGTTTGCTGATGATACCTCTCTTATTTTTAAAGTAGACAGGAATAGACAAGATTTTGACGACGTAAACAGTGCACTCTCAATAGTTACAGATTGGTTTACGTCAAAACACCAAGAAAACGAAATGTGTAAAGTTTGCCTTACCAAATGTTAGAAATCTAAGATGATGTTGGATCCTAGGACCCAACATCGTCTTAGATAAAGATGTGCTTGAAACTGTAGGCTCAGCAATTTTTCTAGGAAATACAGTAGATGCCAAACTTCAGTAGGGATCTCATAATTATATCAAGTCTAGCAGGAAGGCTCGGTTCGGCTGCCTACGCCGTCAGGAAAGTAAGATAATACACTGACGTTGATACAGCTTGTTTAGTCTATTTTAGTTATTTTCATAGCGTGATGTCCTAGGGTATTCTGCTGTGGGGCAAAGCCGCTGATATACAAAATATATTTGTCCTTCAAAAATGAGCTGTTCAAGCAATTTACCAGCTAGGTGCCAGAGTTTCTCTAAGAGATTTTTTTAAAGATATTGGTATTCTCACGGTTTCATCACAATTTTATTCATCTTTGCCAACATCTTATATATTGGGCAAAATTTACACTTGTACACTAAAAACAGTGATATTCACTAGAAATAAGGACCAACTACGTGCCCCCTTACACCGGCTTCATAAGGTTCATAACTCATTTGTTGGGCTTGGTATAACCTTTTATAACAAGACACCCTCTTCTTTGCTAGACATGCCTTTTAATGCGTTTAAAGCTCAAGTAAAATCTAACCTTTGTTCAAAGGTATATTCCATCAACAACTACTTACACAATAAGAATAGTTGGTCGCCCTAATTTAATGCAAGACAATGTTTATCTTCTTTCTCCAGAATTAGCTTACTGACAGGTTATTGTTATTAACTCATTTATTTATTTTACTTCGATGGTCTTAGTTTATCATTTGTGACTTCAAGTGACAGCTATGTGAACAGAACCCAGCAATGCATAAATATGTAAGCTGTCACGCCCTTTATGCCTGGGGGCTTTTATTTGGGTAGTAAGTTTTTATTTACATTTTAATTTCAATTAATTAATTTTTAGCTTGAGTATGTATAGTTTTTATTATATTTGTAGGTATATTGGTGTGGCTAGCTGACATATGGCAAATAGTTTAATGTTATGTTCTGGTCTTGTAATGTTAATTACTGAACAAAGGTACCTAGTATTGTATACAATCAAGTGTTTCAAACTGAACAGACAGCTGTGCTGCTGGGGGCGATAGCACTAAAAAGTGGTGAAGGGCGGGCGTTTTTGGGGGACTGTCTTCTGAAAGCCTAATTTGAATAAATGACTTTTGATTTTGAATCATTTGGATCCCTAGAAATTTTTGATGTGTGTACCTAAATAAATAATTAATGACCATCACTGTCGTCTTGCAATTATTTGATTGATTTGTTTTTTTTTTATTGAAAAACGATCAAATTCAAGTCGCAATCTCATCTCACTTTTATTGTTTTCGGTCATCCATTGTATTCACCAGATCTTACAAAAACATACTTTAAAAAATTTCTGAATATAACTTTTACAGGGCTAAATTTCAAATAGAAAGAATTGTGTCAATGACAAGCACCTTTCAAGAGTTCATCTATTCCCGTCCCCTGAATTTCTACCTTCTTTTCTTTCAATTCAATTCACTTCCATTAAAATCGCAAAGGTGTGTCAACCATAGTCATAAATGTATATGACTGCCAGGCCAGTAAACTGATATTAATTGACATGAAATAAAAAAGAGTTTCATTAAAATAACATTACCTGACATATGGCAGTCTGTTGTTTCATTGCTACACAGCTGTCCATAACATCTTTATACCTTTCCTTTTCAGTATCATGAGCTTTCTGTGTCTCTGTCAATAGCTTGTCGATGCGATTTTTATATTCCGTGACAACTGTAATTTTAAAAAGATTATGGAATTACAACAAGTCTCTATTTACAGTAGTTGACAGTACAAATCATATTTACCGTTTAATTGATATTTAATAGATGTCAGTTCTGATAAACAGCGTTCTCCAGACCATTGAGCACTGTTGTAGCTTTGTTGCAAATGATTTAAGTAAAAATATACGCTCGCTAATAGAAATAGAATTACTAAAATGATAGTTACTTTCTCTTTGAGCTTAAATAATGGTATGGATAATATCATTTTATTTAATCAATAACCAGCATTTATTCTATACTGTCTAAATGATATAAACTGGCTATCATTCTAATTCGTGTCGTGAATGTTGTGATTATAGCGCAAATGTCGAAATAGTTCCAATTTCCAAATAAATTACTATACTCTTTGGTTCGAAAAGAAAACATAATAGGCAAAAAAAGACTCGGACTGTCAAACAAAATGTTGCCAGTGCACTTGGGAAAAGATCCACTGCGGGATCGAAATATTCATTACTATTTTTTTTTTTTTAAATGTTTTAACTTTATTTTTTGTTTAATATATATTTTATTTCAAGTTAAACAAATATCAACTAACACTAATATACACTATATTATTACTATTTGTTTTAACTACCCCTGTTACTTTGATATTGAATCGAAACTGATATTATTTTCAATTTTAGGCAAATACCTATCGAGGTGGTTCAATACGCAGGTCCGGTGATGAATAAACAATATACAGAGTGGCAGGGATAACTGGCATAACATTTCTACGCTAGAGGGTACGCTAGGGTAGGTTACCCTAGAATCATGTGATGAATACATGGTTACAGTTCGCCCGTCACCTAATATTGTATCAAAAATAAAAAACTCATCTATTTTTACTTTTTTGCAGTTGGTTGTATTTTTAAATACTTCAGTGCATAATATTTGGCGGTATTCTCACGATGAGTGGTTCCATGACCTTTTTTAGTAGTGTATAAAAAATATTTTTTAAAGAATCCTACATACATACAAAGTTAGGTTTAGTGCGGAAAATGCAACATTTTCCTTCATTGCTGTAGGGAAAAAATTAATGTTCTTTCATACATCGGTCTACATAATTATCGATGATCTGCAAAAATATAAGTTTCATATTGCTAAAAACAGTATTATAAAGTTACAATTACTTAACAAACACAAAGTAACAATTTTCGTTCTTCCCTTTACTTGCACTGTGACTGTGAGTACATGTCATGCTATAGAGCTTTTCATGCTATCAACTTATATGACTTAGATGACCATATCTTTTGATTAAGATTGACTTAGTCCATTCGTTGTACTTTAATTATATATTATGGTCCGCACACAGATTTGGCAGCAGATTCGTCACTAGCGATGTCAAAATCTGTGCCTTGACGTGAGATTTTGACATCGCTAGTGAGTCGTCAGTATAGGTCACCAACTCACCAGCGATGAAAGTCGGTGTGTGTATGTGTGTGTATGTACCTAACGTTAGACATTTTTCCCTGGTTTACAAGGTGCGATGCAATTAGCTGTAGCAACAAGAAAAGTTCCTGTCTAAGCTTGCTTAATTTTTTTGTCTTTATGGATTCGTATATCCCCATACTTTCCCAGTTACCCGTTAGTAGAGGCAGATCGCAAGGTACAGGCAACCCAAAAAGTTACAGATAAGTTTGAATAGCCAAGTTAAAAAAGAAACAGTAAAAAATATTCATCAACGAAATTAACTCATTCTAGAAAAAAAAAAATGCGAAAGAAGTCTCCAGGAACTTTTTGTCCATAGGTACAAGTCGTAGAAAAAACATTTTGATACAATTAAGTTTTTTCTATATGTAACACTAGGAATAACGTTTGTGAACCAATGAATACTATAGTGTTGTATATTTTTAATATCTGAATCGATATCGATTTTTTGTTAGATATAATTATAATTTTGATCTATACATACATACTCAATTCAAAATTTTAAGTATAAGTGCAAGGCCAAATTGCGATTCTGGTTGCGCGGTGTGGCAGCAAAAATCCCATTACGGTACAAAAGGATTCGCGGCAAAAAAACCACTGTTGCTTGCTGGGTAGGTACAGACCATAGAGTATAGTAATAGATTGGAGAATGGGAATCGCCGTCTTCCGGTGGGCATGAATGATAGGCTCGCTCGGAGTGTCTCACTAAAACATTGTTTGATGTACATACCGACACGCAGTGCATTTCGGCCAAACTCAAACGAAGAACTGGGGAAGAATACTAACAAATGTTTGCCGGTGTCGTTAGTATGTCTGATTCCGAAAAATGTCAAATAACATACAATAAACCCAGATTATTAAAAAATGGACGGCATCTAATTTAAAAGTCTATTTAAATTTTAAACTAGCGACTAAAACTATGAGAAAGAGCAATCGATTAAAATAAGCATTTTTACATCTTCCTAAAATTTGAAAATATTTGCTTCTAAGGTATTCTCTAAAATAATCCACTTGGAAAGTGAGCGTAATTATGTGACGTGCCAGTTGAATCACCGTTTAGCCCCGGTCAAACCTTAGATATTTTAAAATATGTCAAATAAAGTATGAAATTGCCGTTTTATTGTAATAGGTACTTCGAATTGACATAGAACCTTCATGGTTTGAGATTTTTGAGTGAAACTGTTTTCACATGGTACCTATGAAGTTCTTCTTTTAAAAAATGTGCAACATTCGATTATCGACTTTCAGTTGTTTTTATTATTCAGCTTAGACAATAAAGATGGATACTTCGAAAATTCGAGTTATTTTTGAATACGAGTTCCGACGCAGAACTGACGCGGCAGAAACAGCTCGCCATGTCAATGTTGCGTTTGGAGAGGGGACTGCTAATGAACGCACCGTGCGATTTTGGTTTAAACGCTTTCGTGATGGAAACTTTGATTTGAAGAACGAACCACGTGGAAGACCGCCCATACAAGTGAATAACAATGAATTGAAAGAGATGGCGGAAGCCGATCCGAGCCAAACTACCCGGGAATTAGCGGCATGGTTTAACGTCACCTTACCAACAATATTGACTCATTTGCGTCAAATCAATAAAGTAAAAAAAATATGAGAAATGGGTGCCTCATGATTTGACTGATCTGCAGAAAGAAACGCGTGTTGAAACTTGTGTTGCGTTGTTGAATCGATACAGAAATGAAGGAATATTGGATCGAATTGTGACATGTGGTGAAAAGTGGACTCTTCACGATAACCGTAAGCGAAAAATGCAATGGCTGACCCCAAGTCAAATGCCGCAACAGTGTCCTAAAGCAAAGCTTACCAATAAAAAGGTAATGGTAACTGTTTGGTGGTCTCAGCGTGGTGTTATTCACTACAGCTTTCTCCGATCTGGTCAAGCAATAACGACAGATTTCTACTGTGCCGAACTCCGAACAATGATAACAAAACTAGCAGTGAAACAGCCTCGACTCATGAATCGATCTTCACCATTATTGCTTCATGATAACGCGAGACTCATACAGCACGAGAAACCGTTTTAACTCTACAGGAACTACAATTAGAAACCATTCGTCACCCTCCGTATTCGCCAGACCTTGCTCCAACGGACTACCATTTTTTTCATGATTTGGACAATTTTCTACGTGATATAAAGTTTTCTTCTCAGGAGGCAGTACAAAATGCTTACACACAGTTTGTCGAATCTAGATCACGAGAGTCGCCTTTGCGATAGAAGGTTTAGTCAGCAATGTATAGATAATAATGGTAATTATTTTGATTCAATAAATATGTGAAATTAAAAAAAAAAACGAATTCAAATTTTTCAGTACTAATCGGCAATACTTTAACCCATCATATGTAAGCATTAGATTTTTGTTATTTAAATATAATTTATCGATACTAATGTATTTCGATAATTTGACAACTCTCAGACCCGTCTTTTGGTACGTGTCGCACTTGCTTGTGTGTCTTGTTGCAGTTCTATGCTTACTCTTTGGTTATAGGGCACGTATTGTCTGAATGTGAAGTTTCTATTATTTATTTCGGATGTAAATATATTTAAATTAATTACCTTTATGGATATTCTTTATATATAGCGTACTAAATAATTTTTGTAAACTTAAAAAAGCAGCAAAATGCATAAAGGTGGTGTGTAAATAAAGTTACTAACAAGGTACGGTTATTTTACTGTACCAGTACCTGTCTGCGTGCTACATTGGTGCTCTGCTCGTAAACTGTTCATATTCAAGGTAAGAGGAATCTTTTAAATATTTTTATTTCAAAATAAAATATATCTTCACATTATTCCTTTCGATGCATGCGTAATTTTATTAAAGAATTTAGGAGAAAAAGGTACGTTCACTTCCGACGCATACTCGGTGTTGTAAAGACTTCTAAGTACGTGGTCAGCATGTGACTTGACCCTAAACCAATTTAATTAATCCTATGTTATGAGGTAATTAATTGGCACCACGTTATGAACTTACAGCATTCATAATAATAACAGATGAAGGTTTAGTCATCTTGCGATTGTTGCGAATTTACGTAAAACCGTCGCCTGCCTCAAATTAGACTTTGACACCCGCTGAGCGTGTGTGCGTGTAGCGAAGCGCACGCGTATTTATATCCTATGTGTTGCGAATGTGTGCGGAGATTTCTCTTATTTGTGTAGAGTAGCACCATCCTGTTTGTTATTTTCCGACATCTATAATACTGAGGTATTTTTTGTGAATTCTATGGAATTTTTATTTTGAGTAGGTATGTAGTAACTTACTATAATTATTT
Source organism: Apamea anceps (assembly GCA_951799955.1). Classification (NCBI taxonomy): domain Eukaryota; kingdom Metazoa; phylum Arthropoda; class Insecta; order Lepidoptera; family Noctuidae; genus Apamea; species Apamea anceps. Next base: position 17,099,576 of record OX637500.1, on the reverse strand, counting down.
ACTGAAACAAACAACCATGGAAGTAGGAATTATAATCATGAACCATGATTCAGATAATATTATATTCCACTTTCAAAGTTCATAATTATGTTTGAATACCCTACAAATTACAGCTTTCCTTGATGTCAAAAATGATTATTCATTAATTTTATTTATTCATATTCAATAAATAAAATTAATGACTAATCATCAACATAAAATGTTCTATTGTTTAGTCTATTTGTATAATTCAGTTCATCGTGTAATCATTTTATCAAAATATGCACAACCACATCATGAAAGTAATTGCAATTGCCTCTTGTTATTAGTAAACATGAACAAACCAGTAAAGCTGTCATGTCTTAAACTAGCTATTAATAATTGGTTTAGCAAAAGCATTTCAGAAACAAGTTATTTCTGGTTTTGGTCAGATATCTGAGGCCTGGGCCACCCTAATTGCGTAACATACTTTCAATCACAATCCGAATCATTGTTTTCTTCATTGCTTCATATGTTTGAAAAATTTGTCTGCTCAACAATGTAAATAACGCAACAAATGAATGTTGTTGAACTGTCAAAGCCATTGCTACTGTATGTTAGTCAATTACTCCGTTGGTGTTCTATGTGAGGGGTTGAATACATAATTAGAAGTTACATCACTAATATAAAAACCCTTTGTATCAATGTAAACTTAAATGAATAAATAAATGCTGCGCTCCACTGCTCTGCCTACTTCCTTACTGTACTCCGTCTCCAGGTTATAAGCTATGTCTCTGCCTTTCATGAAACTTTATTTGTTTTGTCGTTTCGCCATGCGATTGCCCATGCTAAACCAATTCAAGCACAAATATAGAAGATTCATTTTATTAAATTACTTTTTATACAGTTGAAGCTTGGAAGTTAAAATATGTACTACTGATCCAAGACGCTTTTAACATGTACATTCTTTAGATGGAACTCATCAATCAAATATTCCATCTTCTTAGCCCATGCAATCTAGGGATATGTCACATATTTTGATAGTTATCTCACTTAAAACCTTTATGGTAGTTTCTGTTTTCCGAGCAGCATGTGTTTGAAAATAAGCTAGGTCTCACAGTACAAGTATAGGGCAAAATCCAAAATTATATAATCTTCTTCTGCGTATTGCTGGCATGACTGTATTTTAGATGTTATTTTCCCTAAACTTTGCCACTTTCACGATCGGTAGCAGCCCAGAAGTCACTTTGACTACATGTTTGGGGATACAGAGGGCAGGATAAGCTAATTTGTACTAACATCACTTAAAAATATTGTTTTTTGGTAAACTAAAATGTTCTCCAAAATCAGGCGCTTAGTTTTCACCTGAAATCCTGATTAGTACAGTACAGTCAGCACCAAAAGTGCTTTATTTGCTTTTGTTTAAGATCAACAATTAGTTTCAAGGGAGTTTAGTATTGAAATCAAACAAATATGTTTCATTTATAAAATTATATGTAACAAATATAATATTGGAGATTTTAGACTTATAATATTGCAAACAGGGAAGTTCCTAACCTAGTGGATACTTGCAATATTTATTATACTCTCAAGCGAATGTTTATTTACAATTTCGATTTTTGGTATTGCTAATTGATAGCAATGTTATAACGTTCATTATAATTTGGTTGTTCTAGGCAGGTAACGCAATATGGCGGAAGCGCACTCAGCTGTTGCGTTTTCGTTCGCGATCACTCACGACGGATGGGATGTGAACTTTGACCGCGAGGTTCTCTATCTGGTCTGGGAGTCTGGAATACGCTCGTGGAAAAAACGTCTGGCGCGTTTCAGAGTAAGTACCCGTATATTTTGTACCTGTGGGTAACGATATTATACATAAGTTCAATAGGTTCAGCAAAGGTCAGCTGATTTATACAATGGTATATCAGAACTCGTAGGATATTCTTAAAATAAAAATGATCAACTGATGAACATGAGAACTTGCATACAGATTGATATGAATTTCTAGTTAGGTACCCTACCTTCCTAAACATGGCTTGATATTATTGCTTTCCTCTTTGCTTTTTACATATACAACAATTCCACTTTAAATACATATATTATACTATGTAAATTTGCGTTGTAGGTAATTGCGTCCGCATTGACGTTTTCCTCTATAGTACTAAACGGTGGCAACTAAATCTAATCATTACGTACCTACTTACTCAGCATTCAGTGAAACGTTCATGTTTTAAAAGGAAATTGTTTAAGTTCATTTACAGTGACAATAAATGAACATTGAGCGATTACAGTGTCGTTCAATACCGCTAATTAACATTTAAGTAATTAGCGAGTAACACACAGGGTAATCAATTTTAAACAAATAAAAAAGAAATACCCTCCTTTTGTGTTGCAAGTAGGTATTTAATTTGATTCAATTATGTATTTATTTAGTTGCTTGGTTGCTACAATACATTTTGTTAAAGCACAGAGTTAATAAAATCTTTATTTAACCAAGATAGTCATGCAAGGCTGCAACTGCAATTCAACTTATTAACGAAATTGTCTGTTTTGCGTAAGAGAAGTAAATTTAAAAATTTGGTGAAAGTATCAACGTGGGTACCGTAAAGTAAAGTGGGTGCCAACCACATTTTCACTAAGATGACAAACAGCTGAAAAAAGGGATAATGCTTGTGGCAGGACCGGACTAGACAGACTCGATCAATCAATCTGCCTAGCCTGTTTCCAACAATGTTTGGGTCGGCTTCCAGTCTATACAGCTAAACTGGAGCAGCAGCACTGGCTGGCAGCTGACTGGGCTTGTGGAGGTCAGATAGGCAGTCTGTCTGACCTCCACAACCCAGTTACGGACCTGACATACTATTTAGCAATTTAACTCTATATAAGTCTATATCAAGTTTTTAACAGCTTGACTAATAGTAAGCTGCTACAGTTATATTGGATTTACCAAAATCAAATATTTCACTAATGAAAAGGTAGTTTGCTGCTACGGTTTCCGCTGTGGACGAATTTGGTAGCCGCGATAGGTGTTTTTTTTTTTTTGTTTTTTACATATGAAAAAGAATCCAAGTGTTTCTTCACAGAATAGCGTGCACAATGGCGTGTACCCAGGCCACATGCAGTCTCTCTACGTGCTGTGGACGCTACTCGCTGCCGCGCATTTTGCCGGATTTAGCGTACCATTTGGATTAGTACAAAAAGCATTATCTGTTTTACCTAGGTAAGTTTTACTTGAACTCGATCTATGGAATTACATAGTTACTGTTAAAATTTGGGATTTCGTCGTTTAATATTTTTAATTGGCTTTGCCCTCATTCATACTTGGATGTGCCGGGCAAACCAATTCTGGATAATTTGTACCGAACAATAATTATTAACACTATATTCAACAAAGTGGGCTATAGCTGTGGGGCAATTCTCGTAATCCTCTAATTTCCCTACATTTTGACAAGTTTTTGACATTTGTTTGTCGTTGAGATGAGACTGCGACTAGATTTTGAACGTTTTAAATTACGAGAATTGGCCTTCTGGTTTCACCGTTGATTCAGAGCTAAGTTATCAATATAATACAATTTAATCCACAATATTTCCAACAGCTGTCTAGTGATTATCTTGCGCTACCAGCAACATAAACACATCCGTTTTCATCAATCTTATGTAAAATACTTTAATAAAGATATGTGATAACCGATGATTGACAACATGATTGAAAACATATTTTTCTTTTCATTTTATCTCGTAGACGGAGGGTAGTACCAAACACACCCACAATAAGCCGATGACGATACGGTAGTTATTTTAATTTGATAGTGGACGGGCTTAAGGATACATTATGTACCTACATGCTTAGTAAAAAATATGATTTAAACCGAAAGGGTATGACTATTGGATGAATTTTTTTGTTACTAAGCCTAGCCGTTAATAATCATTTAAGTAAAGTAGTTTGGAATCACCAGCGGTCTGTTTTCTGCCTAATAACCCTTTTTGTTGCGTTAAGACTTTGTCCCATAATGATATGCCGTTGTAAATTGTAAGCTAGGGAATTACAATACACTACAAGTACCTAGTGGCGTGTATTGTAATTCACTAGGTTACATAATGTCATACATGCGTGTATACATATGGGATTAAGCACAAATATTTGGAAGATTGCTTATGTTGTACCATCCAGACACACACATGTAATCGCTAATCGCTGATCTCAATTGTCATATACGTAAGGCGCCAAGCCAGTACAACCGATGTTCAAGGGTATCGTCAATGTAGTAAAGACTGCATCCGCAGTGGCATTGTATTTGTTGTAACAATAATTTTATGTTTTGTTTAGCAACTCGACGATGTGGCAGGTCATCGCTTGTTTATTGGCAGCTCTTACTATGTGGCTTAGTGTGATATTTCTCATGAGATACCTTCTCAAACTGCTATTAATGTACAAGGTAAATGCGTCTCTTTACAAATCTGAATTGTTAATAAAGTATGTAAATGGCACATATTAACATAAAAATATTATTTTAAGGGTTGGATGTACGAATCTCGTGCCCCCGGATCGAAGATATCGGTTAAGACGATGCTCTGGATAAGTGTAGTCAAAGTATTATCGGGATGGAACAAACCTAAGTTGTATAGCTTTCAAGGATCACTGCCAAGACTACCATTACCTGCTGTTAGGGATACTATGAAACGGGTGAGTCCATTTCAAAACAATGTTGTTTGATGAGAACCAAAACTTTGTCTCCACACACAAATATCAAATCGGATCTTATCTTCAAATATTTATGCCAAATGATATGTTTTATCATTGTGTACACATGCGTGTGACACTACGTCTTGAAGTCTAATTTTGAGTGCAATTTTGTGTGAAAATTTCAGCTTGAAAATTAGCATTGTAAACTAAATATTTTCGTTTTTTTTTTCTTTTCTGCCTTAATTTAATTTCGGTTATCTTCTAACTGACGCAGCGGTCACCAACTGTCACATTTTATCCACAGTATTACCTTACTTTTTAGAGGCCTTGGTTCCCAAATGTAAATATGTAGTGAAGAAACTAGTATATTGGTGAGCTTACTGGGAATATGAAAAGCGTAATACTGACCTAAATGTGTGTTTTGTTTCAGTACCTGATTAGTGTTCGACCCCTATTGGACGACGATAACTATAAGAGAGTAGAAAGATTATCTAAAGAATTTGAAGAAACTATTGCTGTGAAGCTACAGAGATACCTTGTACTAAAGTCATGGTAATTATTATACTATAGACTACCTTATCTAACAAATGTTATAAACATAGAGCTGAAACCACACACAAGTTTCAGATTGACATAATAATTTATTAGTTTATCTTAAAGAGTCACAGTAATTGACGTGTAATTGACTCTTCAAGCAGATGTTGTCGTCTAAAACAACCCCGGCCGTAGAATCGATCATGTTTAGAGCTATGCCGTCTGTCTGTTCGTTAAGTCTTGTACTCGTATTCACGGTCAATAGTAGCCCTACAAAATTAAAGAGAGTTGTGTTGGGCAAGCAAGTTACGCAGCGTTTTTAGGGTTCCGTAGCCAAATGGCAAAAAACGGAACCCTTATGGATTCGTCATGTCTGTCTGTCTGTCCGTCCGTATGTCACAGCCACTTTTTTCCGAAACTATATGAATTATACTGTTGAAACTTGATAAGTAGATGTATTCTGTGAACCGCATTAAGATTTTCACACAAAAATAGAAAAAAAAAATTTGGTGGCTCCCCATACTTAGAACTGAAACTTAATGTTTTTTTTTTCATCAAACCCATACTTGTGGTGTATCTATGGATAGGTCTTCAAAAATGATATTGAGGTTTCTAATATCACTTTTTTTCTAAACTGAATAGTTTGCGCGAGAGACACTTCCAAAGTGGTAAAATGAGTGTAAACTACAAAATATATGATGTACATTACCATGTAAACTTCCACCGAAAATTGGTTTGAACGAGATCTAGCAAGTGGTTTTTTGAATACGTCATAAATCGTAAACTGCTATTTACGTTTCATTCAATCAATTTAACAGAACCCTTCATTGGCGAGTCCGACTCGCACTTGGCCGCTTATTGGAGCAACATATTTTTTGTGTTGCGAGGAACATTGCATGCAGTATTATTTGCAAAACTTATTTCAAGCACAACTTTCGTTTGTAACCAAGAATACCAAGGTTCACTTTGTCTTGTGGAAACGGCCCAATAAAAATATAAGTTTGCAAAAAAAAAAAAAACCATTGTAGATTCAGCATATCGAACCCGATGTTACACGTCACAAATGTAATGGTATCTTTTTCTCGTAGGTGGTCCAGTAACTACGTGTCTGATTGGTGGGAGGAGTACGTGTACCTGCGCGGCCGCTCGCCTCTGATGGTCAACTCGAACTTCTACGGAACCGACGCCATCTTGTTGAGACCAACTAAAATCCAGGCGGCGCGCGCCGGCGTCATCATTCACTTGTGCCTCCAGTTCAGGAGACTCATCGATAGACAAGAACTTGAACCAGTTCGTAACTTCTATATTTATTAATATTATTATGATAAATGATGTTTATTTCTCTTAAGGTTTATACAAAAACTTTTACAAGTCAATAATATTTGAAAAACTAGATGCTCAATGAGCCGCTGGCGTTGCCAGTAATACGAAACTGAAACTTCTATGCCTGTAAATGCAAATGGATCAATATTTCTCTCTAGTAAATGGGACTTTGTGTGAACAAGAGCATCTGGTTAAGCTTGACAAACCATAAGCCCTGCTGATTTATTTGTAATAATATACCAACTAATAAGTACTTAAGTCATAAAAATTCATGTCTCAATAAAACTTGGCAGAATAAGCCAGTAAACGTCCTTGACTTAAAGAAGATACAAAAAACTACATTTTTGTAGGGGCATTATCTGTTCACAAGAGCGATTTTTTTTTTTGTATAATGTGTCTCGAGGTGGGATCGGCAAATGAAAAGATAGGCCTATGCGCAGCAGTGGGTGAAGTCGGGCTGTGGATGATGATGACGAATGGCCTCTATTTGCTCATTTAAAAAATCACTATTTTGAGCGATCTAGCTACGTTTGCCCTGGGAATTGTCCAAACCGTCAATCGTCCCAGGCGTCTAGCGAGTGACAATCTTTGCTTGTCTATCCGGGTGCATATGAGTGATGTGCCTAGCTTGCTTCAATCTGGGCCTGGATGAAGCAGGAGATAAAGCGGCTTGGAATAAACAGCTTCTTGCAACTTTTTTCACCAAAAATCCGGAGTTATAGAGCACGGAGAATACGCCAAATACGCGCATTGACGTGGAGTTGCGGACACCAGCCTGTATAACCCGAGGAGCACGGAGTAGAGTTCAAAAAACGAACTTTGTTATTTTTTTTTTTCCATAGATAATGCTGCAAAACATGGTGCCTCTTTGCTCGTGGCAGTACGAGAGACTCTTCAACACGGTGCGCGTCCCCGGCATCGAGCGCGACAAGATCGTGCACTATCAAGACTCAACGCATATCACGGTCTACCATAGAGGAAAGTACTACAAAGTGCTGGTGTACTCACGCGGACGCCTATTGAAACCAGCAGAAATTCAAGTGTAAGTTTATTACATACATACTTGTTATTCTATCTATCGTTTAATATATAATTACATAACATTTATAACAAACGTTTAAAAATACATACATCATGATCATCATCATCTGCCTTGCCTTTTCCCAACTATGTTGGGGTCGGCTTCCAGTCTAACCGGATGCAGCTGAATACCAGTATTTTACATGGAGCGACTGCCTATCTGACCTCGTTTAAAAATACTTACATGTCTGCAGCAATAGAAAATGAAAGTATTTTTTTTTTTTTTAAATAACGCGTTGTCGACATAATAATTAAAACACAAGTAAACTCTGAAGCAATGCGCGCATTATGCAATTATAATCCACTGCGTCAGTCGAATACGCTTAATAAGTAATGTCAAGCATCCAACTGCTTACCAATCAAGCTAATTGAGGTCGACGTTCAATGCTGCCGTTTTCCAACCTATCTGCATATATGTAAAGTTATAAGGGCTAATCCACGGTGATAGGATGGCAAACAAGGAAACAGCAACGCTTGGATTCTTTAGTTTGGTTTTCATCTGTTTTATTTTTATTCTGAGCTCACTGGCTGCATTCAATACAGGAATATACACGCCAGTAACTCATGTAGGAAGTGATAGTATGCCATTGTACTATCTATAACTTTGCAATGACAACTTCAGATGTGTAAAACAGTTGGTAAAGATGTTCTATCTCACGAAGGCAATTACACATTGTTTCTATGTGCGTAAATTCGGGAGCGTTCAGTATTGGCCGAGACGCCTTTTCGCACACAGAAACGATGTTCATCACGTTCATCGATAGTTGTACTCTAAGACAAACCCGCCTTTGTGAAACAGAACATCAGTGCGGCACAATGGCTAGTAAGTAACCTATTTGCATGTCTTTTGCATTTATGCAATCAACTATAGTATATTATTATTATATTTTATTATATAATATATATAATTATAGAGTGGTAGTCGGGAATATAAAGAAAAGAAAGAAAATATATTTATTTGTGCTAAATATGACGCAAAGAATAAACAACAGGGAAAATATGTGTCGCATCCACGCAAATCTATAGTATAGTTGAATTTACAATTTTCTGTAGACAAATTCAACAAATCCTCGACGACAAGTCAGAGCCGATGGTTGGAGAAGAGCGCGTGGCTGCGCTGACCGCAGGCGAGCGCTCTCACTGGGCGCACATCAGACAGACCATGTTTAACCGCGGACACAACCGCACCTCGCTGCACTGCATCGAGCGCGCCGCCTTCAACGTATGCCTTGGTAAGGATTCTGATGCCATATTAACTCCTTGAAATTGAACAACGCGAACGTTTTCGTGGGAGTGGTAACTCTTCGAAAGCTTTAGATTACGAAGACTCGTATTCAACGTAATCAGAGATATAAAAGGGCTCACCGGGATAGTCTCGCTGACAACAAAATGTATGTTTATATGCGCAACCAAGTGGCTGTTGGCGCCTTGACCTGGGTCCTGGGCCTTAATCCCCTAATCCACACTTTAGAGAGCAAATAGGCACGTAATTACCAAGGTTTTAAATATTATTCTCCAATTGAAGTCATTCAAAATAATATGCTCCATTTTATGGATATAAGAATAGGGGAAGACCAAAAGAAATGATGGATGGACTATATGAAAAATGAGTGCGACTAGAAAGTGATGACGACTAATAGGGAGGTATCGAAGAAAACGACATGTTGCGCCGACCCCAAATAAATTGGGACCAGCACCCTAATTGCGTAACACACAATCAATCGTTATCTGCATCATTTTGAAGCAAATTGCTAATCCATTGCTTCAGAAGTTCGATAAAAATTTCTGCTCAACACGTAAATAACGCAATGAATGTTGTTGAACTGTCAAAATGAAACCGATTCCGATTGATCGTGTGTTACGCAATTAGGGTGCAGGGCGAGAGAACTGTTTTAGTTTTCTATTTTAGAAAGTATATGATAATGTTTAAACGGATCTTATAAACCCTACGCATGATTATTGAGACCGAAATATGTGTCGTAATTATTTATATCTACGCACAAAACTGTAGATGCGGAACAATAAATCAGTTCCGTCATACAATACCTACAACGATAAGAGGACGACCTTCATTGGAGATTGTGAATCTCACTAACCTCTTTTTATTTTATCAAATTGTACGCATTGTATTGAAATTAAAAATTCAATAAATTTCACTGACTTTGTGATTGTTAATAGAACTTACTCATTGTTTAAAGTACACCACGTTCATCTGTATCTTAGATGCGGTTAGAAAATTCGTAAGTACTGAGCACACGTAACGAACATATACAGCACGCAAACGCGACGCTAACGCTGCGTCTATACGACGTTAGTTTCGATATAAATACGAGTACGCTCACGTGACGTTAGCACAGCTCAGATAAGAAGGGATCCGGATTCCGGTCATAACAAAATACCACTTTCATAATTTTTTAATGCGATGAGATCAGAAATTGCCCTTCTGTATTTTATATGGACAGGTTAATGTATTTTTACCAATTTATGAATAGATTGGTTAAAATAACAATTGATATCTCGTCGCTCTAAAACACCGCCTAATAGTGCCCCATGTCCCTCAGGGTCATAAAGCCCAGTTACCGCCCATTATTTGCTAACCGATTCGTGAACTAATTAGGTACCTCGATTGAATAGTTTTGTAACCTACATTTTTGTAGCCGTCCCCATTTGAAGATCCGTATTAGTATACAATGTTCTACATTCGTACACCAACGTTCCATTCGCTGACGTCTCATCGAGTCAAGATCGTACTACAGCCAACCGCATATTGATTGCGAACAATTTAACTTTATAACAGCGCTTATTCATAATTTATTTGTAGCTCTAAGAATTAATTTTGCTGTGCTTCGGGCCTTGTTATAAACAACTCTTAATATGAATTATCCAGGATCGCGATTTGGGATAAGACTAGGGCGAAATCGGAAGCTATGAGAAGTAGACCAAATGGTCAAGGAAGCCATGAGCTGAATATAGAAGAGAACCACCATGCGTATCTTGTTTTTAGAAACACACATTTTTATCTACTTGACAACCGCGGTTAATCTAAAAGTAGGTACTTAATTATTTTATAGTGGTCTATACAAATAAATAAAATTCAAGTGTCTGTTTTTAATGTCAAAATTACAGCTTTATATGAAAGTATATAGTACTTATAACGAAAAAAACGTTATAATTTTTGTGTCTGTTTTTTCCGGCAAATTAATCTCCGGTACTGCTAGACAAATTTTGACGGGACTTTCGCTGACAGGATAGCTGATGTTATAAAGAATAACTTAGACTTTTATTTTAGACAAAGAATTAGGGTTCCGTGCAAAAATTAAAACCCATGAAATCCAATACCCACGCGAAAGAAGTCGCGGGCACAGCTAGTCACATGATATGTAACCAATAATGACGCTTTTCGTCTAGACAATACATACGTCGAATAACGTCATATCCTTATCTCATAATTGTTTTGTCTTCGAGGAGAACGCATTGGAACAGTCCATAGGTCGTTTCAGTATTTGACACTTTGCTCAAGAAATGTAATATTGTTGCAGATGACTTTGAGTATGGCTATGATGAGAACAATATTTCAAAACTGGACGAGATGGGTCACGTGCTACTCCACGGCAAGGGCCACGATCGGTGGTTCGACAAGTCATTCAACCTTTGTTTCAGCAAAAACGGTTTTGTAAGTATTTACATTTTTAAAATTTTTATTTTATTTTATTTATTTGGGAAAACAAACAGTGACACATTACATTTTATAGGAAGAAATACAAAAGATACGGCCAAATGTGTAACCAACAACATTTTCCACGGAATACACATAAAAAATAATAATCTTTACAAACCATGCTATTTAAACTAAGACATACAAACTACAACAATTCAAGTTAAGAAAACATTTCTTGTGTTAAATAGTAAAACAAAAGTAAAAGCAAACAAAGCAAAAACTTAGAAGGCATGCAAATCTTAATCAATATTAAAATGACTATTGACAAAGTGTTTTGAGTACAATATTTTTGAAACTACCAGCAGAAAGACCAAACATATCGATATGATGGAATTGTTTGTTGTAATTATTAGTAAGTCGCCGCAGGGATGCCCGCATACCTGCGTTACTCCGACAAGAGGTAACTGCAAACAGCAAACAGCATGTATAGTTTCCCTGTTATCTCTGAATATCAGAATTACGACTTGAGATATCTAATCTAGTAGTACCTAGAGCGACCAGTTCATTGTGAAGCTTGTCCTTTCTGTCGTCAAGCGGCGTTGCTGTGTTCCAGTTGAAAAGGAATGAGTCATACGAGACATCCCAGCATAGACTGGATAGGAAAGCATGACCATAGACAGCAGGGTTTAACAGTCTGTGGGGTAACTGTGTAACTCACTATCAGTAGTAATGGGTTTCATTATGACAGTTCAACAATATTCATTGCTTTGTTTAGATTGTTGAGCAGACACATTTTTTGAACATATAAAGCAATGGATTAGCGGTATCCTTCAAAATGATTCAGATTGAGATGGATAGTGTTTTACGCAATTAGGGTGCTGAGTGCTTGGTATTCAGCTGCATCCGGTTAGACTGGAAGCCGACCTAAATGAAATAAAAAAGTCAGAACTGTCCACCTACCTACTTCATTTCATTCAACTTTTAAATACCATACGGCTATAAGTTTGCAGCTGCGTATCGCATGACTATAGAGCGGTAATGTAGTTGATACGGCACTAAAGTAGTTATACGAAATAAAAGTATCTTAACATTTAATTCATGTACCTACCTAAAAATAATAGTTACTTTCTACAACTTCATGCTTCTGTGAACTCTAATAAAGTTAACATTTTTGTTTCGCAGGTTGGTTTTAACTCAGAACACACATGGTAAGATAACAAATCTTTACAAATTACAATACTTAATATAATATTTTATAATAAATAATTTCCTGACACAAAAAATACATATTTTCAGGGCAGACGCACCTGTTATGGGACACTTATGGGAGTACGTTATTTGGTGCGAGTTGGAAGTCGGGTGAGCATTTTACCTATGTACATTTCATACCATTACGACTTTCTCTATTGTCCCCAAAATGAAACATTTTCCATAAACCAATTTGATTCGGTTTGGCCACGAATTAAATGTACCGGTATATTATGTACTGGTGTATTTACCTTGTGGGTTCGGCGCAAAAAGTCCTTTCTTCCACGCGTATCTGTAACTTGTCAATCGAGTGTTTATTTTCGCCGTAGCCCACTAATACCCTATAATATTTAATTGGCATTTGTATGTGTGTAACAAGTTAGCATAAGTAACAAAGTTGCCCTTTCAGATACGATAAAGACGGCAACACACTAGGTACGGTCGATTCACCTCCCCCGGCGCCCATTCGTTTGCAATGGGACCTTGGGCATGAAGAGCTGCTCAGGAGCATTGACGTATCGTACAACGTCGCACAAAAGTTGCTCAACGACGTCGACCTCAGGATACTGATGTACACCAAATATGGAAAGGGTATGTAAGCTTTTAAATAGCTTTTCGGCTTGGTTCGTGCTTTCACAAAGCCAACGAGCGACCTTTCTAGCTGCACACGTTAGCATAAGGGTGCAATTCCAATATGCATATATTGGAATTGCACCCTTGTGCTACCTCAGCCTTTCTTTACCAGTGCCACGGTGAAATGGCCGCGAAACTGGCGCTTATCGAAGCACACTTCTTTCAAGTTTGCGAGTCCGTAAATTCACTATAGTATTATTAATTATTTTCTTGTCTTCCTATCCATACAAAGGTTGTATGTTTAGACAGTGGCGGATTTACACATTTGCAGCCAGTAGGTTATTCAAACTTTTGCCGCCCCTACCGACCTCTACAATAATGGCCCATGTCTTCTGTATACTGCTTCGACGCCTTTTCTCCAAAATCCTTAAAATGTTCTCGTTCAGCTATGAAAAACTTGCAAAAAGATTTATAAAGATCGGCGACAGTGATCCAATCTACGGTAGAAGCCTGAATTTGAGCATTCACTTTGTTTATTCTTTCAAAAAAGACATGGTATATATATAAATATTAATCGTTTTACTTTCAGTAAGATATTTTTGGCCATTTTGCCGCCTCTAAAATCTGCCGCCCTAGGCCCTAGCCTACTCAGCCTGTTAGTAAATCCGCCACTGTGTTTAGACATGTAAAGGCAACAGCGAACAGACCACCGTAGTACCCTTAACGTTAAAGATTTTGTACATGAATTTTATTAATCGTTCCTTTTACTATGCAGGTTTCATGAAGAGTTGCCGGATATCTCCGGACGCGTTCATCCAGTTGATTCTGCAGCTGTCGTACTACCGCGACGCGGGCCGTTTCTGCTTGACGTACGAAGCCTCTATGACGCGTTTGTTCCGCGAGGGCCGTACCGAGACCGTCCGCTCCTGCACCATCGAGAGCTCCGAATGGGTGAAGGCTATGAACAACCCTAGTGCTACGGTACGTCATACAAGTTAACACAGCCCGGCCACGAACTACACGCTCAAGCGACACGCGTTTTTCGAAAGTGATTGCGGAGAAAACAAATAAAAGAAGTTGCTTGCATGCCACGAGCCACGACGCGACTTGCGGAGCGACGGGCTCCGCAAGTCGCGTCGCGCAGAAACAGAAATGCTATTCTGTAAAAATCTCACCGTGAAAACTTAGGTGAAGGGAGCTTGAAGTGAGCTGTCATTCCACCAGCCGATCTATTCTGTAAAAATCTCACCGTTAAAGCTTAGATGAAGGGAGCTTGAAGTGAGCTGTCATTCCACCAGCCGATCTATTCTGTAAAAATCTCACCGTTAAAGCTTAGATGAAGGGAGCTTGAAGTGAGCTGTCATTCCACCAGCCGATCTATTCTGTAAAAATCTCACCGTTAAAGCTTAGATGAAGGGAGCTTGAAGTGAGCTGTCATTCCACCAGCCGATCTATTCTGTAAAAATCTCACCGTTAAAGCTTAGATGAAGGGAGCTTGAAGTGAGCTGTCATTCCACCAGCCGATCTATTCTGTAAAAATCTCACCGTTAAAGCTTAGATGAAGGGAGCTTGAAGTGAGCTGTCATTCCACCAGCCGATCTATTCTGTAAAAATCTCACCGTTAAAGCTTAGATGAAGGGAGCTTGAAGTGAGCTGTCATTCCACCAGCCGATCTATTCTGTAAAAATCTCACCGTTAAAGCTTAGATGAAGGGAGCTTGAAGTGAGCTGTCATTCCACCAGCCGATCTATTCTGTAAAAATCTCACCGTTAAAGCTTAGATGAAGGGAGCTTGAAGTGAGCTGTCGTTTCATCAGCCGATCTATTCTGTAAAAATCTCACCGTTAAAGCTTAGATGAAGGGAGCTTGAAGTGAGCTGTCATTCCACCAGCCGATCTATTCTGTAAAAATCTCACCGTTAAAGCTTAGATGAAGGGAGCTTGAAGTGAGCTGTCGTTTCATCAGCCGATCTATTCTGTAAAAATCTCACCATGAAAACTTAGATGACCCTTCACCTAAGTTTTCACGGTGAGATTTTTCAAGCTCCCTAGCTTGAAGTGAGCTGTCATTCCACCTGATGCTATAGGGATTGACACTATTGGCAGCTCACTTCACCTAAGTTCTCAGGGTGAGATTATTATAGAATCGCGCTGCTGATGCTAGGGATTGATATTGTTGACAACTCACTTCACTTGTTTACACGGTGCGACTTTTTCAGAATAGCACTACAAAAGACGCGCGCGCGTATAGTTTTTATTTTTTTGTGTTGTACCTGTAATAATAGTTGTAAGTGATTAAATAAATAATAAACTGGGCCGTAAATAAACAAAAACATTATGGTTAAATGTACAGTATGCTCTATTTTCAATCATTTTTCAGATATTTTGTGATTATGATTTTAATTGAATTATATGTATTTAGGTGCAAGAGCGAATGGATCTGTTCGTGAAGGCCAGCCACCGTCATCAGCTGGCCTATCAGGATGCCATGGCTGGCAGAGGCATCGACCGTCACCTATTCTGTTTGTACGTCGTCTCGAAGTATCTCGAGCTGGAGTCGCCGTTCCTCCAGGAGGTCTTCAACGAACCGTGGCGACTTTCCACAAGCCAAACGCCTCACGGTCGGTATATTCACATTCTACCAGTATACCTCCTTACAGTATGTCAACGCAAGAGATTTCGTAGAGCAAAGAATTTGAGTAACGTAAAATAACATTACACCTGTATTCTCCGATGGGTTAGGCAGATGTGAATAATAGGCTTATTGCCATCAATTACAACCTATTGGCCTCTGCCAATAGGTCGCAGGGTCACAATTCCATAGTGTATCTACACTATGGAATTGTTAACTTCCGCATCTTAATTGCGTAACACACAATCAATAGTAATCTGAATCATTTTGAAGCAAATTGCTAATCCATTGCTTCATAAGTTCGAAAAATATGTCTGCTCAACACATACAAAATAACGCAATGAATGTTGTTGAACTGTCAAAATGAAACCGATTCTGATTAATTGTCTGTTACGCAATTAGGGTGCCGTTTTGAGTATTAATTCTAACTGCACCTAATATTGTATTTCCTCAGTGGCATTTTGGCATAGCCAGCAGATAGTAATATTATAACGTATTCTATTTTCTCAGGTCAAACCTCAATGTTGGACCTAAAGAAACACCCGAAGTGCGTGAGTGCTGGCGGCGGGTTCGGCCCCGTGGCTGACGACGGCTATGGAGTCTCCTATATTATCGTCGGAGAAGATCTACTGTTCTTTCACGTCTCCAGCAAGAAGAGTTGCCCCATCACGGTGAGACTATTTCTTTGTAAACCTGTATACAGCTTAACATAGACCTATGGACCTTCACTATGGATTTTTAAGTTACACACCACATTATGATTTAGAATTTTTGTGATCCAAATGTTTGAACTGCTATAACGTTTTTGTTGATAAATTATTTAACTACATTTTACTTATCACATAAAATTATCCAGTATTCCCTTAGGAGTACCTGATTATTTTTTATTTTATATCATAATGTGGGATCACAATAGAAGTGGAAAAAATGTCAACTAACTTTTGGAGGCCACTGTATGTGTAATATCATATTAATTACTAGTTAATTATATTGCTTAATAAAAACGTTTCGACATTCAAGTTTAGTTTAGTTTATATCCATAACATTGTGTTCATTTTACAGAGTTCATCAAACTTCGTGAAACAAATAGAGACATCCTTGAAAGACGTACAAGACCTCTTTAATGAATACAAAAAACTCAAAAACGGAATCAAGAGTAACAAGTAGATCAATATTTAGACAAGCTTTTGTATTGTTTTAGTTTTGTTGTTATTGTAATGTGTAGTTTATATTTTTTAGACTAAGTAAACACTCAAATCAAAACTGAAGTATTCTTCATAATAATTCATTGTGTACAAGATTATTTTTGTAATGTCCTTACTGTCAAATGTTATACACCATCAAATTCAGCTAAACAGTCTTTATATTATGTATGTGTAACATAGACTACGAAATTGGATTATACCCCTCATGACGAAGATATTCAGTTACTCTAAATAGTTATTTTAATTGTTAACTATAATAGTGGAATTTATATTAAGTCAATTGTCTGGTGCTGCACACACATTATGTTAAAATATTATGCTTTTCCTACCGACGGTTCAAGAATAGAGTGTATATTATTATTTTAAATTAATTGATAATATTAAATCTGCTTTTGATTTATGTTTTAATAAGCTTAGGTGTATTTTTTTGTATGTTTTTAAGTGTGCTTTTATTCGAATACAATTTGATAGTGCGTCGGAAATGTATTAAAATAGAACTGGTTCGTGTGGATTATACTAAACTATAGGACCGAAAGCCTTTACAGTAGAAACAAGATTCGGGCTAAAATGTCATGCAGCGCAAACAACAGCGCCCACCGCTGGTATAAATCACTTCGTGTTTATCACAGCCCTTTACCTACACCACAACATTTTACGCGGTTGCCTAGAAAATGTCTAGGACTGGTGACACCTTAGCCGGTAGTCCTAGACATTTATCGCCCAGTATCATCTCTGTGCGTCAATCTCCTACGTAAAAAGTAATAATGAGATGTGTTTAATATTTTAATTTATTAAACTAATATAAATAGATTTGATGATTGATTTCACTTTTAATAATTCTGACTTCAGCCCTCTTTCAATTTCCTATAACTGTTTAACTGCTCCGTCTTACGCACGGGAAACTTCACTATTGACTACGCGGAAATTATAGCAGTGCACAAGACAGAATCACTTCAATGTTATTTTAGTTCAATATTATTATCATTTAACTATATATCACATTTAAAAAAGTGCTCAAATTAACTGGTCCTTAAAATATTCAATAAACTATTACGATATGGCGACGTGTAATACCTATTAGGTATTATAAATATACATTCTATAAATCGATGATATAATTAGACGTGTTATCTACATTTTTTTTTTTTGTTTTAAAGCTATTCTGAACTTGGTAGACACTGTTTCTGTATAATTAAGTTTATGTGAAGATCAAATCAAACCTATCAATTATTTATTATGTGCCTACATCACGATTGCTTTTAAATGCATTTTGTTACAAAGCTAGATTTAATTATGTGAGTGTCAGCGACAATCGATGTAAAACTTGATATTGAAGTACACTATAATCACGCAATCGAAGTATTTTCCATACTTCCTTCATACGTTTCCTTTTTTTTTAAATATTTTGCTACAAATGAATTCTGTCCATTAATAAAATAATTTAGCTATATCTGAAATATTTTAGTAAAGACTAGGTGTTCTGAGGAGCATATCGCATTGTTAAATACGAAAGAATTTTATTAACAGTACATCTTTGACGTGCCTTTGATATTTTACAACGAAGATAAGGGGATCACTAATAATTATAATGTATATTTTAGGTAGGTGCGTCTACAATGCAAAGCTGGTCCTCTTCAGTTTCAATTAATGTAACAATTAACCACGTTTTTAATAAGTTACTTACAAGTTTTATCAAATAAATGTAAATAAATATATTTAAAATTGAGACGTTTTATTACTTTGCTAGCGGTGCCCTATGTTACGTATACTTATTTTTATTAATCTAGATCACAACTTAGACAGATACATGGTGTTAAGTTACTAGACTAACATACCGCCAGACCCGAGTCATCTCGTGATGGTCGTCGGTCGTGTGGCGTGCTAGAACGCAGGCCCTCGGATTCGCGAAGAGCGGGATTGGCCGTGTCATCTTTATCATTCTTACCTCTGTTATAGCGAACTGATCAACAGAGGGCTAGGTTATACATAGATGATACTTTCCTTTCTACACTATACGTTTGACAGAACCTTCCAAGCTGGAGTAATTTACCAAGTTTAGGCAATATTGCATAGGCACGTTAAGCCTTTAGTTCTGTCAAACGGCTGTCATTTGTAGATCTTTAATAGTCGTTACGGGTAGTCAAAAGCCCGAAAGTCTGACCGTCAGTCTTGCCAAGGGATATCGCGTGTTACCCAGTAGATAACTGGGTTGTGGACGTCATAGGCAGGCGCTTTATGTAAAGTACTAGTATTCAGCTGCATCCGTTTAATACCTTTTTATAATTTGAAGAGCGGGGCCTTCTAGCACAGGTATACCTTTTACTTAAAAGGAGGTCCCTATGTAAGATTTACTGTAAAAGTTGTACAAGTTTCTGCAATAAACCTTTTTATTTTATTTTTTATCCGGTTACTAGAAGCCGACCCCAATACCTATAGTTGGGAAAAGGCTAAGAAAATGATGCAGAATCCTTAACATAAGTTCATCTAGGGAAACTGCCTTATCAAGAAGATCGCTTGAGGTTATAGAGCCTCCCCGGTCACCGGGGAGAGTGGAACCGGCGAGAGATGTTGTGCGGTGTCCCACAGGGATCGGTCCTGGGGCCGCATCTGTGGGATATCGGGTACGACTGGGTGCTGCGCGCCGACCTCCCTAGCGGCATCAGCGTGATTTGCTACGCTGACGACACGCTGGTCCTGGCGCAGGGGAGGTCGCACCAGGCGGCTACCGAAACAGCGACACGCGGGGTTCCGACAATCGTCGAGAGGATCCGGCAATTGGGACTCGAGGTGGCCTTGCACAAGTCTAAGGCCATGTGTTTTCATGGTCCTCGGGACGCGCCACCGTCGGGTTCACAAATAACGGCAGGAGGGGTTCACATCGGCGTCGAGCTGACGATGAAGTACCTGGGACTCGTCCTCGACAGCCGGTGGGACTTTGTGGAGCACTTCCGACGTTTGGCTCCCAGACTAGGGCCGGGGCTGCCTTGAGGCGGCTCCGAGGCGACTCAGAGGACTAAAAAACGATACCCAGCCTGATGCTTTTCTTTTTTATGTATAATGTCCTGGACTTTGCCAATATCTGATTGAAGGTGAGATGATTACCCAGGTTTCTATCAAGATTAAAAGTCTCTTCCGCCTCATTCCTGGCCCTGCTCATGGTAGAGCATTCCCTTTTCCATCAAGGCGAAGAAGTGATTGCCTGTATACGGCTTTTTTAGAAGGGATCAAAGGAAGCAATTATCAGCTGTAACGAATGTGGTTTTGGAAAAGGACGCAAAACATTCTTGAGAATTCTCAGCATTGATGGATGGGAGAGAATATATTATATGAATGGGATAAATCCACCGACTTATGTTGTTACTTTAGTAAGGGAGGGGAAGTTTTATCAGAATATCAGAAAGAGTTTTACAAGGAATTTCAACTGTGATGGATTTAATACTGATTCAAACGGTTAGAAATAAAAAGTAGTATGGTAAAAAATTAAATGTTTAAAAAAAACCTGCAATGCAACACAAACACAAAATATAAGTCTCGATTGACGTTCACACTCGTAACATGCACCAAAATCTAAAATATTCGTAACACAAACAAAAGCAAAACAAAAAAAAATATTTACGGTTTTTATTTTTGTCTAATAATGTAAAAAATATTGTCAGTAATGTTCCCCATAATCCATGCTTAGTATGTATGTGAATGTTTTACTTTACTCTATGGTTCCCTCCCTATTGGCAAGGGCAACATCTCTAAACCCTTCGTTCAGTTTGGTAAAAAAAGTAACATCTGTCAACAAATTACAAATTTGTAATCACAGTATATCTCAAATTCTCATTCAACCTAAATAATCTATAATTCCTATCTAATAATGTAATACGTTTACAGTATTATTCTTACCATCAATGAAACACAGTAATAACTATCTTAGGTTATGGAAATATTTAGCAATTTTTCCTCATTTCTAAGGTGTCCCTGTAGTAAGTAGGTAGTTGTTTTACAAATTGAGTGCAACATGTATCATATACTTCGAATAATCCTATACAGACTGTGGGTTGTCTCGACTTTGACCTTATTTTCTGGTGTTGTTGTATTTTGGTTTTATGGATTTATAACAGCATTTCTTGTATTTACTTTGGGCATATCAGGTAAGATAAATTTTATTTATGATATTTTTATTTAGCCTTTGGATTGCTTGTTATTTACCTTATGCTGCCGCACCCTTAGGGGATAACCTTGAGATGCTATAATTATCAAAAAGCAAATTGCTGGCCTTACCTACTTGATACAAAATGCAAACAAATCATTATTTTATTTCTAGTCATCCCATAGCAATTATTGTGCAGATGATGGTTTCAAATATGATATTATAATTTAGATGTAAACACTTTGTATTTAATTTTAAGCGAACTGTTATTTAATTTCATATGAGAATTAAAACCTCTTTAAACAAAAACTTTTGCAATGTGGTATTTTAAGACTTTTAGGACTGCCTTGCAATATTTTTTTAGCTAGTACTCCTGGCAAAGATTTTCCTTAAATAAGTTTCATATTTAGGTGTTTTGGGGTAAATGCTGGTATAGGTATTACTGATGTTAGTAGTACACTTACAAGAAATAAGGAAACATTTTTAGATTGGATAGATTTAATGGATATGATACCACATCTGCTATAATATGGCTATATTTAATCAAAAACATTACTATATTAATGATTTTGATTAGTATATTAATGATTTTTAAAACCGTCTCTGCGTGAATAGAAAATAGTATTTCAAAAAATTAAACCTTGTATTATTGATCAAACAATAACATTGCTGTCATTGATCAAAGCCAGTGCAATAATATTGATTCGAAAACTATCTTCCCATGGTGCCTATAACAGAAGTCATAATTTTCTCAATTCTGCTATTGAGAAATTCTTCTTGAGTAACTTTTATCATTGCCTGCATACAAAATAAGCACAAAATCATTTTGCTCTGCTTTTACCCCAAGAAGAATCATACTTCTCTGGTCCAGTATTGCCCCAAGGTTAGAGGATATCGTCTTCCGATCTTGTTTTTGGATGCCCCTATTTTCTAGTCCAGTCTCTTGGTTACTACAGGGTCACTAGTTTATACCATTTGTTGGTTTTACATTAAAGCATGAGTCCTGTCCAGCACCATTTTAAATGGTCTATATAAACCAATATATCTGTAACTTTGGGTCTTTCTTAACTCTGTATTCCTGATTTTGTCCCTTAGTTTCCTCGTAACATACTTCTTCCCATTGCCTTACATTTTTCTAGCTCCTCTCTTTGATTGTCAGCAAGCAACCAAGTGCGCTGCTATATGTTATGTAAGGAAAAATGCAAATGTTGAATGTTTTCCTCATAATATGCGTGCTTACATATTATAGTATTCATAAGTAATGAATATGTTGATGTTAAGACTAATCATCGTGTCTATTTGTCTAAATATGTCTTTTAGCACAGCATGAAACAGCTTATAATGGCTTCTGATAGTCATTGTATTTTTCCAAGACTTGTTAATTGTGTGGATATGATCAATGGTACTATTTTCTGAATCTTGCTTGCTCTATCGGTTGATTTTGGTCCCGAGTTTTTGTTATTATTTCTAAAATGAACTTTGCGTAAACCATAAAGACATTTGATATTACACTGATTGGTCTATAATTGCCAAATTCATCTTTGTCTCCTTTCATAAGGAGGAGAATAATATATGATTTTCCCCTCTGGTTTGGAATGGTGCCTGAGGTTATGAAGTCATTACATAGTTTTAACCAAGCTATTGGACTTTTTTCTTCTACTGTGCCTCTTATCAGCTCTTTTGGTACATTGTCGGGTTCTGGAGCTTTATCTAATTTTTGTGACATATGGCTTTCTGTACTTTCTGTAAAAGTAATGGTGGGATGTCCTCACCATCCTTTTTTAAGCAGCATCGTACCATCCAGTTATTTGTATTAAAATTAAAATTTAGTACAATGTGTGAGTTGGAGAACTTTAGTTTGTTACTTATTATGTAATCAATTTCATTTCTGTACTTTCCATTGGGTGATAACCAGGTCCATTTTGTTTTGGGTTTTTTCCTGAAAACTGAATTGAGCAGTGTTAGATTGTTTTGCAATAAAAATTCCATAAGTTTGTGCCCGTAGAATATTAAATCTTCACCAGATTCTCAGGTGCCAACCTGGGCATTAATGTTAATGATGTTGATACAGCACGCAAATATTTTTTACAAACTGATCCAATGTTTGTCCACAGGAATTCTGTACAGTGCTCAAGATCTATTGCTGTACTATCCCAATGACCCACCCGACTCTAGGGTGTTTGTTCTTCAGCCCAGCAACTACAAACTCCCATATGAAAGTATTAAAATTAATAACAAAGATGGCTTCAAAATTCACTTGTTCCTTATAAAACAAACTGTGAATAGCAATCATAAACCAACCATGGTATTTTTCCATGGTAATGCTGGTAACATGGGCCAAAGGTGAGTTTCCACTTATTTCTGAATTAAATATCCATTTGGTGTCTGGCGAAGTCAATTAAATTGTATCTATTTCAAATCTTATGTCTACTTTGAGCTTAGAGTAGCCTAGTGCCTAATTTTATATGGAAGCAAAGATCATGTTGCTGTAAAACTATATATGAATAGAATTTATAGATATTAGGAGACAATAATTCCGAAACACTGGCATACTTGAAACAGACACAAAAGTAATACCTAGGTAGGTACTTAATTATAAAAAAATAATGTTTATATTTACAGACTGTCAAATGTCTCTGGTTTCTACCACAAGCTGAACATTAATATCCTCATGGTGGAGTATAGGGGTTATGGTTTGTCAGAAGGAACTCCGTCTGAAAGAGGCCTATATGTTGATGCACAGTCTGCTCTCGAATACATCATGCAGAGAACTGACATAGATGTCAGTAAAATTATGGTGTTTGGAAGATCATTAGGTAAAGTACTCGTAGTTAGATAAACCTTTGTTTAAATCAGAGTTATCTTCTTCCTTGCCTAATAAGGTTGGGCACAGACCAAATCTGGTTGAATATTGATATTGTTCATGGAAAATCAGCCATGTGATGAGTGCTGCGAAATCCTAATTATTAGACGATACTGATGATCTAAAGAGTGTCAGACTTCAACACTCGTCCAGTTAGGTCAGCAGCATCTTAGCTCTATGTCTTTGATTTATATTGAAGTCACATAATATACTAGACTAGCTTTTGTCCGAAGCTTCACCCGCGCGGGGGTTGAAAATTATCCCACGGTAACATACTACCGGGTAACAAGTATCATGTGTCCTAACCTAACCCAGGTCATGGTATTTACTAGGTATTTTATTTGTACTATAGTTATTACTTAGTATGTATTTTATTTGTATTATAGTTATTGCTTATTAGTTAGTAAGTTGTTTAGAATTTTATTAAGAATACACAAATAGTGCGAAGTGAGGTGACTGTTTCCAAGAACTGTCCACTTCCTAAAACAGGACAGCCCTAAATTAAGAGCGACCAAGCATATGCAGGACCAATGTCTAAAAAGGGCTCTGATTAGGTCAAAAGGGCACTGAGTCATAAAAAAAAACCCAGGTCATGGTCCATCTCTGTGCGTGTGCGCCTTTCATCCAAATCAATCCAGCCGTTAAGGCGTGAAAAGGTGAAAACAGACAAACAGACTAGTTAGTTTCGAATTTAGATTTATATGTATATACAGGATGGAAACTTTTAGCGGGGCAGTAAGGGGAAGTACCTTATTCGTTGCAGCTACGCGAAAATGGTCTTGGAAAAGATCTCAACCGTCACTAAAAAAGCTTTTGCGTAAAATTTTCATACAAAATGTACGGGAAAAGTTTTCTGCAATTTGTGACTTTTTGAGTACTCCAACGATGGTTGGTCCCATAGAAGTTTTTGATCAGTATTAGAAACAGGATCGATTGGCATCAAAAAATGTTTTTGTGTAAAATGGCTATTTTCTTGCTAACTGTATTTTTTTTGAAAATCTGTGAATGGGGTTCAAAATTCCATAAAAAATTATGGATAGTCTCCTAAGACCATTTTCGCGTAGCTGCAACGGATAAGGTACTTCCCCTTACTGCGCCGCTGAAAGTTTCCACCCTGTATGTAGGTACCTTCTTTATACATATACAGGGCCAAATTAATTAGGTAGCGAAACTCCACAGTCATGCGTGATGAATATCGACATCTAAATACGATAAAACAAAAAGAAATTAATTTGATGATTTTTTTTAAGTGGGGTCATTGGCCTCTGTTAGGGTCTTTAACTGATGAACTGATTTTTAAACTGATATTTCATGTGAATATCAGTGAAATATCAGTTAAAAGGAAACAGATTTTCTCAACTCATGCTGCAAGTAACAACACTACAAGCGATCGAACTTCTCCTAAACGCCTTTCATCCTTTAAGAACTCAAAGTGAATTCAGTTATTTATCTTGTATTATGTGTTTGCCAATTTAGCAAAAATAATCTACATTTTCCAGGTGGAGCCATAGCAATTGACTTAGCCTCAAGGCTTGAGTATAGGAACAAAATATGGGCGTTGGTAGTAGAAAATACCTTTACTAGCATACCTGACATGGCACACGTTATACTAAAATGGAAGTGTCTGAACTGGCTCCCGCAATTCTGTCATAAGAACAAGGTTTGTGTTTACTGATTTACATTATGACTAGCTGCCGCCTGCTGTTTCTTGTTGTTTCACTACTGAATGTACTCAGTCATCCTCAATCTGACTGCCAAACTTTGTTTAATGCCATTGCTGGCAATACGGTGATATTTTTTTCATTAGTTAATATCCTGTTAAAGCATAGAACAATTTCTTCTCATTTTAGTACATGTCATTGAAGAAAATGGGACACGTGATGACGCCTACTCTGGTGTTATGTGGTTCTAATGATGCTCTGGTCCCACCGGCGATGGCCAAAGAGCTTTACATGCGCTGCGGAGCTCTCTGCAAGAAGTTAGTGGTGATGGCTGGCGGCGGACATGACGACACCTGGACCTGCAGAGACTACTACACGTCTGTTCAACAATTCTTGGTTAATGTCCCGCCGTTACCTGACGAAATAGGTCCATTCTTCGATAACGAGTCAAATTCCACTAGACATACTATAGTACATACAGTATAGTATATATTGTTATTTTTATAGTTATAATTAGATAAAAGATTATAGTATTTCATTATAATTTTACAAATTTTACATAGAAACATATTTTAATAGGTTTTTAAATTCCCGTAGCTTAATATGTAGATAATATTTTCGAGTTTTCTAACGTACAAAATGGCGATGCAAATGAGTGATTGTGATGATAATAGTACCTTCATCATTTATTACCAAGTATAAAACCACAGCATTATTTAAATACAAAACATAATTTATGAATATTTTATAATTTCGCACAAAATGTGTACTTATATCAATAGTATTAAGGGCAAGAATCCGCGACCAAAATATCTAAAGCATCATCGAGTAAGGTCACCTATTGACTTTATTAGAGCTTTAAAAATATAACAACGTTGTGTCTAGATTTATTTGGACGTGGAAAGCAGATCCTACGAAAAACTAAATAACAATTCACGCAGATGTATCGATCTTCAACTTCAATTGCTGCGTTCAGACCGTGAATGGTGCAGTCCATCCATGACACTAACCTTAGAATATCGGTATCGCCTAGTAATTCGTTTGTGGGGATTACCTTCGTGACAAAGTGATCCTTAATCATTATTTCACTATTTAGTACTGGCAATTTCACCACCGGATGCTTCATGTACAATTCGTTATATCTATATAAAGAATTTAAAACAAATAAGATTTTTCTATATACACTATTTTGAGAGAGATACTACGACTACAAAAAGATACTAAGTACTACAACAAGAAGATACTGCGCCATATATCTTCCTGTCGTAGCAAGTTCTGGTCGTAGTATCTTCTTGTTGTAGAACAAGAAGATACTACGGACAGAACGAAGATACCACTGCTTGAAGGTACTACTTCAAGATGATGGTACTGCTTCAAGATGATGGTACTACTTCAAGATGATGCTACAACAAGAAGATACAACGATCAGAAAACACCACGACAAGAAGATGCTACAACAATATATTACGAACTGAAGATACTAACACACGAAGATACTATGACCAGAAGATACTACGACAAAAAGATGCTATGACAGAAATATTAATATGTATTTGCATATCTGTGGTATGCCTAAGGCATGTTTATACGTTTGTTTAAAAAAAAATGCCTTGGTGTTGTGTAACATACAAATATTTAAAGAAAAAACAAATTATAATAAAATTATATAGCAAAGGGGCCCGCGGCTAAATAATAAGAGCTGCGCAATAGTAACAGTCGATCGATCAGGTTAAGCTATGCTTGCCGCGGTTGGTCTGTGGATGGGCGACCATCTTTACATACCGAGACCCCTCCGTGCCTCGAAAAGCACGTTAATGCGTCTGGGTTGTGGAGGTCAGATAGGCAGTCGCTCCATGTAAAATAGTGATATTCAGCTGCATCCGGTTAGACTGGACCGACCCCAACCAAGTGACGGTTTGAGTCATTATACCTACTATTACAACATGTTTACAACACCTTGTCTATAATCAGTTTTAAATCTAAGCAGTATCTAATTAAATATCAGTAAATCAGAAACAATATTTATCACTTACTTACCGTTTTATCAAAAAATCATATGCTATAAAAAGTATAATCTATAAATGTCTTTTGTTTAAAATTTTTAACTGATAATATATTTTTTATGGCACAATGTGCTTTGTGCCCCGTTGCTGGCAATAGACTCGTCCCCTTTTACATGGAACTTAAACATAACTGGCGAAATGTAGGAGTTCTTTATGTACACCTCTGCCTAAAGATATTTATGTTATTTACTTTTGTGTGTGGAGTAATTTTTTTTGCACCATAAAAGCTTCATTATGTTGGTAGTTACCCCAGTATACGAATTTATCTATACTAATAATAAAGCTGAAGAGTTTGTTTGTTGGTTTGAACGCGCTAAGTTTTGGAATTACTGACCGGTGGGAAAAATCTTTTTGTATTTGATTGCCCAATTCTTGATGAAGGCTATAGGCTATTTATCATCTCGCTAGGACGCTAAGGAGCCGACTAAAACGAAAAATAGTCAGAAAGAACTCCAAACGAGAACGAAGTAATAGCGCGGGCGATGCGATGCGACGGGGAGGATCGGGGGAGCAAGGAATTTCACGCGGAAGTACTCGCAGGCTGAAGCTAGTAGAGTATAAGATCGTAGTAACGAAGAAACAATTATCCGTGATAATAAGTGCAACTGCTTATCAACTGCTTTTGTTTTAGAACAAAATATGTAAATTGGTTTAGTTTTTCAACCTTTTCTGGGCATAAACTGGCCAGTGCTGAAGGAGATTGCCAGTACTAACTAGTATAGTAGATGAAGGTGATGATTGCAAGATCACTCCGTGACACCATCGAGTATTTAGATTATTTCAAGGCAAAGTGAAATAATCTAAATACTCGATGGTGCATTGATGAATATTCAGGTCTACCGCCAAACTGAGACGGTGCCTGAGGTAGAGGCGCGGTGCGGGAGAGGTGTGCGGTGACGTGTCGAGCCCCAAAATGTTCTTGTGTTCTCCTGGTCTTTAACATATTAACATACTCATTGCCATGTGTTCGACTGATTTTGTTATGTCACCAGTATTTATAAGCAATGTTTTAACTAAGAACTGCCTTAGTGTGTGAGGAGCTTTAGTTAAATCAATTCGTTATAGAATTAACATATTTTTATAGTCAAAGCAATTACTTTGTTGATATCAATACGATACAAAGCTTTAGTATATACTTCGCAGGAGAACCGCATGTTATCATTTAGGTATTTATGTAATTTAAACTTTAAGTGTGACACCGTTCGAGCTATTTATTCATGTGAAATACATAGAATGCAGCCCGTTACGATGTCATTTAGACGGCGGGTTCCAAAAACAGGGAGGGGGTCGGAGGGACTGGATTAAATTTGCTATGTCGGGGGCGTAAAAAAACACACTGTTGGATTTTCAACTATCGGCGCTTAGCAGTGCGCTCAAAATCCAGTGTGCGAAAAAAATCGCCACGGGAAAAACGCACCTGTGCGAACTTGGCTAACAGAAAATTAGGGTGTTTACTCCCTGAGGACCTCGCTCTTAGAGCTGGTCAATATTTGACAAGTTTCATGCTAAAAATGTTGTTATAATGATAAATGATTTTGAACCATGTGCGATGCGGTGTTTCGCTCCCAGGACGATGCAGCTCGTCCAGTCTGCTTCGCCCTGCGTCCGTACTAAGTCCACAATTATTGGCTGATAGCGCGTTATGCAGTTTTTGCCGCATAGTTTGCGAGTGATTGGAAGGTTCCTTTCAAAATTAATTGGGCTAGTAAGCCCAATAACGCTCGCAACACATATCCATTCAGTATGTTCTCCTACTAAATGGAAGTTTGCAGCCTTAAATTGTTATCTTAGTGCAGCAGCCTTAGGGTTTTGTAGCTATTTGCACTCATCCGTCCTTCATACATTCTAAATCTCTTTCCAAGCTTTTAAGTTACTTTTACGCTGTTAGAACAGAGTCCATTGTACTTGTAGCAGTTGGCAACGATGGGTTAATACGTTGTAAATACTATTACTTTATAGAGTGAAGGGGTCGCCACTTTGAAATTCAGGTTGGTGATTGTACCGTTAGCGATTTAAAAAAGCGGCTAAGTGCGAGTAGGACTTGCACACGAAGGATTCCGTGCCACCGCAGAAAATTTAAAGCTACGAATTTCTTTAATATGTTTCTTGTATTTAATGTTCAAAATTAAAGAAAAAAAAAATAAAGGGGGACTTAATTAATATTTTTAACTTAAATTTAATTTTATCTCTGTGAAAATGTCAAGTGTCTACCTATTACGGATCAAAGATACAGCCCTGTGACAGACGGACGGACATCGGAACCTTAGTTATAGGGTCCCGTTGGCACCCTTTAAGTACGGAACCCTAATTAGAACAAATAGACTGTTCTTAATTAATTACAACTAAGAATAATAAATTACTTGCACCCCGCGGCGTACCCGCATGTAGATTCGCAGAGTACCTGTGCATTTTGCTGGCATAAAAAGTAGGTACATATTAGAATGGTGTAACTTACTATCAGTGAAAGAACTTTTGTAATGTTATCAGTAATTCCAGAGATTTTATAGAAACATTCAAATAACATTACCTTGTTATAATATCAGTAAAACTTTATGAGATTAAGGTGATACTTGGGGGCGCTTAAGAATGAACATACTAGGCGACAACTAGTCATTCTGTCAAGAATTGTATTCAATTGAGATAGTTTATTTTCTTAGGCGTGATATTTTAGAACAGTCTGATTCGTCCTTATATATTTTCGACACTGACTGTAAGTTCCTACCTACTTGCCGTTTCATACTGCAGCCGCCGGGCTCTGCTGCTGTTGACTCGTTGTTTCTGGCTGCGATTTATTACGCGGATTTTAAGCTCCGTGTCACTGACAACTTTACCGTAGACCCTAATGAGTATAAGCGACAATTTTAATAGGTATTGCATAGAATAACACGAAAAGCTACAAAACCCTAAAACATTACTTAGATAGTTGTATTACCTACATGATACGGTATAAGGGAAACTAATATGTTTGTCACACCCAGATAGTGCGGGTGCGGTTTTAGTCCGCAAATCCTCCAGTCCGCTTGACATTTATTTAGATAAACACAACGCGAGTGTATATTGCACCAAACACGTAATAGTCTAAAAACACGGCAGTGGGTACAGACGCCAGTAGGTCAAGCTACCCGAAACTGTAAAATTTTCCCAACCAACCTTGAACCTTAATGCTTTATGATAAAGTTGAAAATCTATTAAAGAAATTTGACACGATTGTAGAGGCTTGATGTGCTGGCGTACTAATAAAATTCACGGTACTTACGCCATTTAAACCGTTAGTTTCTATACGTAATTTGTGTCGTAGTGCAAGTACACGGTTACACGCTTGGTTTGTATGGAAAGTGCTGACTTTTCCGCCTGTAGCAGCGGCCGGGGTGGCGTCCCCTTGCTCTGTGGTAGGTATCTTGTTTTCGTGTTACCAGAAAGGATTACACGCTACACCCATCCAAAATCGCATCAACCAGCGATCTGGGCACAGATAAATACATTGAGGATTGCAGACGGAAACCGTACTCCTAGTTCCATCCATGAAATTTCCTTTTTAACTTTGTCATGTGGCCATGGGGCACAAAACGCCTGTTAGATAGGTTATCTAGTTATATATCATAGCTCATTGGTTAGGGAGCTCATACGCATTATAAAGGAAATTTATTACCGGTTGTGCTTCCATCTTTATAAACATGATGCCACTCGTTTTCATTAAACTAATTGTATTTATGTTACTACGCAACTTATTAATAGAGGACAAGTCAGTACCTATATTAATGAAAAAATATATTTTGTAAATGCTAAAATGCTGTTTTCGGCGCTAGCACCCCAACCGCATGACACATAAAAATCGCAGAAGTAGTCAATCGACAACGTAGATAGGTACCTATTGCGGCATTGTCGAAGCGCTTAGCTGCCGTATTTTTATAATTTCCTACTTATATACTCGTCTTAAATGTATATCACTTACGATAGGTATTATATATACCTATTTATTCCATTTAATTGTAATTTAAACTCAATTAAACGCCAATTACCTAAACCAATAAACAATTAATGCAGTTAAAGAAGGTGATAGTCTAATGTTGCCTAAGTATTGCCTGTTCTTGAAAAAAACATGTTTTGCACGATGACAAACAATACCTATATCTATTATTGAATACTAAGTACAGACGCCAGCACATCAAGCTACTACAATCTGTCAAATTTCTTTAATAGATTTTCAACTTTATCGCTAAAGCATTAAGGTTCAAGGTGGATTGGGAAAATTTGACAGTTTCGTGTAGCTTGACCTGCTGGCGTCTGTACAATACCTGTATGATGGAAATGAAATAATAATTACATCTACTTCTTATATCTAAGTAGGTACATGCCACGTGGTCTTCGCTGTTAAATGTTTAGCTGCTTAAAATATTTGGCTGTTATGGTGCCAAAATCTTATTTGATAAAATAGTTAGCATTTCGTTCCATAAATGTTTGTGTAATGCAATGTTTTTATTAGCAGAGTGGCGTAGACTTTGCGTTACTTGTAACAAATTAAATCCGCTCTTATTTTAATAAATATATATTATATTTTCTAATACCTCTTGGTTTTATTTTAACTTGTAGGCCAGTAGCCTAATTCTTTCCCGTAGCCAAAATCCGACGTGTGCACTCCACATTGATGGTAGGTATCACAGAACAGATAAAATATCTGTTCTGTGGTAGGTATGGTATACGAACATCGTCTAATTTTAAAAGCGTGTTCCACCGCGTTCAAGTGAACGCTTGTATAACTGATGGAAGGATTCAAGGATCTCTAGGAGTCAGTTTTTTTTGCTCAGAGAACTGGGTCGTATTCCTTCAAAATTGTAATCAGAATTCGAAATTACAAATATCGTTCCAAGTAGGTACCTAACGTTTTTTTGCAAATTGCAGCGCTGTTTTACGTTAACCATATTCACTTCGTGGCAATAGCTATAAAAAAGAAACTTTTATCTCGAAGCGGTCAAACTCTGCAGTTTGGTAAGAACAACTTTGAGAAGGAGGCTAACAGAAGAATTCAGCTAGGCTGGGCGGCGTTTGGGAACCTTCGTCGAGTCTTCTCATCGTGTATTCCGCAGAGCCTTAGTCTTCAATCAGTGCGTCCTGCCTGTTATACTTACGGAGCCGAAACGTGGATACTCACTGTACGGCTGGTCCATAAAGTCAAGGTTGCTTGCAAGAGAAATTCCAAGCATAACTCGTACCATAGCTCGCTGCTATGGTACGAGTTATGCTTGGAGTTTCTCTGAGGGATAGAATCCGGAATGTGGTGATCCAGCAGAGAACCAAAGTTGTCGACATTGCTCACAGAATAAAGCAACTGAAGTAGCAATGGGCTGGCCATATTAGTCGAGGAACCAATGACCCTCGGGGTAGATGCGTTCTTGAGTGGAGACCACGAATCCTCAAATGTAAGGTAGGACACCCTCAGGCTAGGTGGAGCGACGATATTCGCAGGGTGGCTGGGAGCAGCTGGATGACAGTTGCCGAGAATCGAGCTGAATGGCGTGATCTCCAACAGTAGGTACCTAGACTGATGATGATTGCAACGCATGGCACTAGCTAGTCATTTATAATTATATCTGTTTCAAGAAGACAGCTAGGATGGATTTTTGAGTCACGCAGTAAGGGTAGATGCCCTAACCGTTGTAGCTACAGAAAAAAGTCTTGAGACTGTCCTTAACTTTTTGAGAAATTTTAGGTTCAGCTCACACCGAGACACGACGATACCGGAAGAGGCCAGTGATTTCGCGCTGCGCCGCGAGACGCATCGCAACGTCGCGAGGCGCATAGTAAAATCATTGGCAACACGACGCCTCGCTGCGCAGCGGAACGTGTCTACATTCGCCACGTGCTCCCGCTCCACCCCGCCCTTTTTGTAATACCTAATCATAAAATTTTTCTGGATGTGGTCATAAGCCAAGGTATGAAATTCACCATGAATTCTTCTATTTCTCCATAAATTATGCACCCAAATACTCCTGTGTGATGTATTATTTTTAATTTTATTTTTCTTCCTCTGCCTCTTCTGCAAGAAGTCCGATTATAACAAGATCCCAGTCTATCATTATAATTTCATTCGAGCACTCGACCGAACTGCATCAATTCTACACGAAGTCTGGACGGAAATAGTAGAGACAAGTCGCCACGGCAGCCATGTAGGGTAGACCGGGGACAATTAAAACACGTTATGATTGCAACAACTCCAATTTCTCGAAAACTATGATACCTACGCGCGTGACGCGTCGTTCATTGCATCGTCGGCCATGTTCGGTTTTGTGTTTAGTACGGCTCAAGCGAGCGAGCGACACAGTCGTGCACAGGAAGATTCGACGAATTTCGCGCCAAAAAGTAAGTATTCAAGATTTTTAATTTTTGTTATTTACCTACTTAAATATTGTTTTTTGGCAGTTTTTCTTATATTAGAGTATTGCTTATCTATTTAAGATTGTTTTTATTACGGTCAATTAATATTTAAGCCAATATATACCAAAATATTGAGTACTGAAGTAGAAGATGTGACATGGGTACGTTTGAAACGACGTGTCTGTGGACGTTTGAAACGTTTCAAACGTCCCCGCATATTCCGCATTTTTATCCGACTGCACAGAAGAAGGTTGTGTTTTCTAAATTATCAATAATAAATAGAATATAAAAATCACCGAGAAACAAAAAAATTAAGGTACCAATTAAACCACTTTTCAAAAATAGCAATTTAAACCACTTTTAACTCACAATCACTAGGTACTCGTATTATAAAATTACAATACCTAGCGGTTGTGAGTTAAAAGTGGTTTCATTGGTTATTTTTTACTAGGTTTGGGTTGCCTATCAGATCAAATTACATCTGATAGGCAACCCAATAACTCTGACGATCCTAAAATTGAGCCCGCGACATTAAGTTTGATCTAATTTTTCATTCATCTTTTCTAGAGATGCCCAGAAAACGAAAACACGTTACAGACAGAAGTTCTAAGAACATATTTGCGTATCAGCAAGCATATGAGGAATTGTTATCTGGCAAATCGTTGAGGAAGGCTGCAGAAATGTTCGATTTAGATCACGTCTCATTAGCACGATATAAAAAAAAGAGAGAAAGCGCTCCTGAAAATACTCCTGTCGATGATATAACAATGGGTTACAATTCAGCAAAAAAAATATTTACACCTGCTCAGGAAAACGAAATTGTAACGTATGCAATCAAGTCAGCTGATATTTACTTTGGGCTAACCGCTAAGGATATGAGAAAACTAGCATATGATTTGACTGTACGCTACGAACTCCAAAGGCCTGCTACATGGGATGAAAATGAGATTGCTGGGGTGGAATGGTTCCGCGGATTTTTGGACCGCCATCCAGAATTGTCTGTCAGGTGTGCTCAAGCGACAAGCTTGGCACGAGCGACAAGTTTTAATAAAAATAATGTGGATGAATTTTTTGATAATTTGGCCATAGTTCTTGATCGTGAAAATTTTGAAAACAAAGATATATACAATGTAGATGAAACGGGAATAACAACAGTACAGAAACCAAATCGAATTGTGGCTAAGAAAGGAACAAGACAAGTGGGTGCGCTGACATCTGCCGAGCGTGGAACTCTCGTAACAGTCACAGTAGCAGCTAACGCGATTGGCAATGTACTTCCACCAATGTTCACATTTCCGAGAGTTCGCTATCAAACCCATTTTTTAAGAGATGGTCCTGTTGGTAGTGTCGGTACTGCAAACAAATCTGGGTGGATGCAAGAAGAAGATTTTCTTGTTTTTCTACAACATTTTCAAAGACATACAAATTGTTCTTTAGATCACAAAGTTTTATTATTGTTGGACAATCATGCTTCACACGTGTCCATCAAATGCATTGACTATTGCCGCGATAATGGTATCGTCATGCTTTCTTTTCCTCCACACTGCAGCCATAAGTTGCAGCCATTGGACCGTTCTGTATATGGACCTTTCAAAAAAGCCGTAAATACAGCATGCGACGGGTGGATGAGGGCAAATCCTGGGAAAACAATGAGTATATATGATATTCCGAGTATAATCGCCACCGCGCTTCCCCGGGCTATGACTCTAAGTAACATCCAAGCTGGGTTTCGAGTGACTGGAATTTGTCCATATAATAGGCAAATATTCAGCGATTTGGATTTTGCACCCTCATATGTCACAGACAGATCTAACCCGAATATACAAAATCTAGATATTTCACAACCAATTTCTTCCGCTGCAGCTGAGAATCAAGGGCAATTCCCACAGACAAGCTTGAGAGCTCCACGACCAAATTCTGCGGCGGTAATTGAAATTCCTCCATCTTCTCCGAGTTGCTCACTGAATCCTCTGCCACGTTCCCCTGTCATACCTGTATCGGAAATTC
This sequence comes from Apamea anceps, assembly GCA_951799955.1. Lineage (NCBI taxonomy): Eukaryota > Metazoa > Arthropoda > Insecta > Lepidoptera > Noctuidae > Apamea > Apamea anceps. The sequence goes on along the minus strand of OX637500.1, from coordinate 17,063,579 downwards.
AACATGACCCAACTAGCCCGATAACACTACAACAGTCAGAGTCTGCCGCAGGACTTGAAACCGCTGTCCCATCTTCTCCTAAACGATCAGTGACTCCCCAGCCAAGTTCCTCTGTTAAACTTGTGTCGGAAATTCAGCATGATCTTACGAGCCCGATGTCAGTACAACAGCCAGAGTCAGCCGTAGGAGTTGAAATCGCTCTTCCATCCCCTCCGATTCGCTCAGTGACTCCACAGCCAAGTTCAACTGATATACCTATGTTGGCAATACAGCCTGATCTTACCAGCCCAATGACGCCACAACAGCCAGTGTCTGCCGTAGGAATAGCAGCACGATCTATTTCTTCGCCAAGCGTTTCCATGACTTCACAATCAAGTTTTTTTATAGAACTTGATCCTCTTGATCCTACCAATTACAACAACCAACCTTCAACAAGTAGATTTTTGCCAGAATGCATCAGACCATTTCCTAAAGCACCACCCAGGAAAACTGCAAGAAACGCAACAAAAAGGAAATCTGCTATTTACACAGATACTCCGGAAAAAGAAAACATCCGAAGACAAACTGAAGAAAGGGACAGAAAAAGAAAAGCCAGTAAGATAAAGACAAACATGAATATGGAAGAAAAGAAAAAGAAGACGACCAAAATTATAAAGAATAAAAAGACAACAAAAAGAACCCCAAAGACTTCTAGCTCAGAAGATGATGATACTGACACAGAAATTCCACAATTTGCCGAGTCTGATGATGAATATGACGTCACAGAAGAATTTCAATTTGATTCATCATGTTATGAAACATCTGCATCAGAAAATGAAGAGGAGCCTTCATATCATCAGATAGAAGATTGGGTTATAGTCAATATATTATCCATGAAAAATCTGGTACACCGATATGTAGGGCAGATTACATCAATAACAGAAAATGGATACATTGTAAGATTCGCTAAAAAGATTGATCATAACAAATTTAAGTGGCCCGTAAACGATGACATATCTGAAATTAGTCGGCTCCAAGTAGTAAAGAAAATTGACCGACCTACAATTAAATCTAATAGGAGGCGTGTAATAGTTCTAGAATTTAAAAAATCTTTGCGAAAGTTCAATATTGAGTAACTATCGCAAAAATTGTTTTATTTTTGCATTATAGTTCCTTCCCTGAAAACTTTGAGACTGATTCTGGCCACTAATTATTATTTTGTATAAGAAGATAGTTTTTTATTATAAATTAAGTACCTAAGTTAATATTTTTAGAAGATATTTTTTATTTCTTTTACTCTGTACCTAGTCTTTTTGGTGATTAGTTTTTTAATACATACTTATATTTGACTAGTTTTAGGGTATAAATTCCCAAAATATATTTTAAGTGTTAAGTGCCTACTAATAACTTAGTTGATTGATCTCCTCTGAAATTAAATTTCACAAGAGTCAAACCTATACGGGTCAATAAATGATTGTTATGATTGAAACATTTTTATGATTGAAACATTGTCATGATTGAAACATTGTTATGATTGGAACAAACTGTTTTGTATGAGACTGGATTACCATTTTTTCTCCCCCGTGTAAGTGTTATTATAGCATAATAGGATATTAGGTCTTTTAATAATGTGAAATAGTATTTAATAGTACAAATAAGAGCACTTAAATTATTTAAATAAGAGATATTTTGAGTTGTTTATATTGAGGATGTTTTTGCATTTATAATTTTCGAAATGTTAATGTTACGTTAACGGACTTGTCACGATCTCAATAAATAATATATTGGCATGTTAAATTGTTAAGACTGATTAAAAAGCTCCAGTAGTTTCTAAAATATTTTCAGTGTTTCAATTATCCCTACATACTGTTTCAAACGTCCTTGGGGTGGGGTCAATAGAACCACTGCGCCCGGTCTTCTTTAATAGGTGATTATAGGATAGCTATTTGAAATAGAGACATAGATTATGTTTAATTTAGTAACTAGATAACGATCCTTTCAACCATAAAAATACGAAGGATGTGGATACTATAGATACTTCACAGGACACGGTTTTAGCAAAATTGTTTCAATTGTCCCCGGTCTACCCTACGTCAGGCTGGCCCGGCCCCATGGAATTTAATAATGAGATTGTTATCAATCCAATGTACCCGGGTATACTAATATATGTAACACCTTCATTTTCAATGTAACTCTTTTTAAAAGAAATTACGTGCACTTCTTAGTGGCCGGGCCAGCCTGACGTTTTCAGCCCGGCCACCTTGTTTCCCACTAATCTACAAAAAATACTGGCAATATTGTGCTACAGATGAAATATACCCTATAATTTATGCATATGTAACACAAAATCGAATCCTAAAATGCAATAGCATACGAAATATTAGCGGTTGCAGGTGGCCGGGCTGAAATTATTTCGTTACTATAAAACAGTAAAACTGCAACACCTACCAAAAAATAATACCAGTACATAATGAGATATAGAGATATAGAATACATGTAACGCTTTCATTTTAAATTATAATACATATTTAGAAAGAATAATCACTTGAAATTATATTTCAGCCCGGCCACCTAAAAGCGGTAATATTCCCTAAAATCTTATGCTAATTTGTACAGTAAAACCTGATACAGCTATGAAATGAAAGTTACATTCGTTTTGTTTTAGTCGTATACCTTTAAGCCTTCTGTTTGACTAGATTATCAAAATCTGAGAAACTTTCCGAAGAGTGACTATCATTTATTAACTAATTTCAGGACATTTGGTTTGTTGAGTGAAACAAAATTGGTAATTGTCATATTTTTTTAATAATCATTTTTGAAATTAGTTAGACAACATTTGTACTTATATTAATTAGGTACTATAACAATTGTTAATTATAAATAATGTAAAAAAAGGTTACACATTGATAATAACACAGTTATCAAAAAATTATAGTAATATCAATATTACCTTAACATCGAACATTCATTCATTCAGAATATTAGAAGATAATTTTTGGTTAAATACTTATTATACCTTGGTAAAAAATCACAGATTTTCATAATGATTTTTACATCAACTTTGAATTTAAAGTTTTGAAAACTTTCAATTAAAATTATGCTAATATAATTATTACAACAATTCTTAAATAAAGAGAGAACCATAGTTCTTTCAGTGGCAGCTAAGGGAAATATAGCTATGTAGTATATATAATTTAACATAATATTAAAATCACAGCTAAAAATTACAATGTTAACTTGTATAATTAAACGTATGCTAATATAATAATCATTGCTAGCCTATATCTGGCATTTGTACTATAAGTATTTTGACTAATTCAAATTTAAATATATTGCTTATTAGAATCGATAAAAACGTACTAATCACTTGATTATGTTATTTAATCAAGCTAAAATGTACGTCAAGGAATGTAAAAATATTAAATCCAAATTAACATAATCAAGTGATTAGTACGTTTTTATCGATTCTAATAAGCAATATATTTAAATTTGAATTAGTCAAAATACTTATAGTACAAATGCCAGATATAGGCTAGCAATGATTATTATATTAGCATACGTTTAATTATACAAGTTAACATTGTGATTTTTAGCTGTGATTTTAATATTATGTTAAATTATATATACTACATAGCTATATTTCCATTAGCTGCCACTGAAAGAACTATGGTTCTCTCTTTATTTAAGAATTGTTGTAATAATTATATTAGCATAATTTTAATTGAAAGTTTTCAAAACTTTAAATTCAAAGTTGATGTAAAAATCATTATGAAAATCTGTGATTTTTTACCAAGGTATAATAAGTATTTAACCAAAAATTATCTTCTAATATTCTGAATGAATGAATGTTCGATGTTAAGGTAATATTGATATTACTATAATTTTTTGATAACTGTGTTATTATCAATGTGTAACCTTTTTTTACATTATTTATAATTAACAATTGTTATAGTACCTAATTAATATAAGTACAAATGTTGTCTAACTAATTTCAAAAATAATTATTAAAAAAATATGACAATTACCAATTTTGTTTCACTCAACAAACCAAATGTCCTGAAATTAGTTAATAAATGATAGTCACTCTTCGGAAAGTTTCTCAGATTTTGATAATCTAGTCAAACAGAAGGCTTAAAGGTATACGACTAAAACAAAACGAATGTAACTTTCATTTCATAGCTGTATCAGGTTTTACTGTACAAATTAGCATAAGATTTTAGGGAATATTACCGCTTTTAGGTGGCCGGGCTGAAATATAATTTCAAGTGATTATTCTTTCTAAATATGTATTATAATTTAAAATGAAAGCGTTACATGTATTCTATATCTCTATATCTCATTATGTACTGGTATTATTTTTTGGTAGGTGTTGCAGTTTTACTGTTTTATAGTAACGAAATAATTTCAGCCCGGCCACCTGCAACCGCTAATATTTCGTATGCTATTGCATTTTAGGATTCGATTTTGTGTTACATATGCATAAATTATAGGGTATATTTCATCTGTAGCACAATATTGCCAGTATTTTTTGTAGATTAGTGGGAAACAAGGTGGCCGGGCTGAAAACGTCAGGCTGGCCCGGCCACTAAGAAGTGCACGTAATTTCTTTTAAAAAGAGTTACATTGAAAATGAAGGTGTTACATATATTAGTATACCCGGGTACATTGGATTGATAACAATCTCATTATTAAATTCCATGGGGCCGGGCCAGCCTGACGTACATCGGCAGCCTCGGCTGCGCATCGCGGCTTCGTGAGGCGCAGCGCCGCTCTTGCACGCCGCGCGTACCGGCGATGCACCGCTGCGTCGCGATGCATCGCTCTACGCCGCGAGGCATCACGAGGCGCAACGCTGCATGGTGCAACGTATTCTAAATTCTCACAATGAAATGTGTATCTTTTCGTGTAGAAAATAAAGTTATATTTTGAGTCGCTCTAAGTGTGCACGCAGCGTCGCGTCTCGGTGTGAGCTGACCCTTAATCTGCATGCACATATTTAAAAAAATATACGGTCAGCAAGACTGGCCAATTTTCATGAAATAAATTTTTGATGCATTGGACCGATCCTGATTCTTAAAGGGGTCAAAACTATTGTAGTCTTTGATTCCATGATAGATCAGGTGCGACTGTTCACAAGATAGTAGCTTGCCCCTTTTTTTCTTAGGCTAGTCTGCCATTCAGGTGTCAGATAAATGCTATAAATGGTCATGGTGGTGGTCAGCGCAATTAAAACAAGAATTAATTCCTAAAATATTTTATTTTAATATACGAAGTTAACATTCCACGTACTGTTATGAATAATATATGCCTACCTTGTAATGTCGAGCAGGTAGGTTTACACAATATGTAATATATACGAAGCTAAAAGTTTATCGAAATAGAACACTCGTACAATTATCCATTAATTAAATAAAGATACAAAAGAAACAACTCATTTTCGAACATGCATAATTAAAATCCTCACTAGCTACATTTTGAAGAATATCAGCTATACATCATTCAATTATAAATATAGGTACTTATAAAATGTAAAATAGAAATGTAAAGGGAAATGGAAAATCACAACTATAGAAAGCACAGGTCTAGATAAAATTCATAATGTTGTCGTGTAAAATAAATAATGAAATTAACAACGAAATATTAATGTTAATTTTATTTTCAGATATACAAAATTAAAAAAAAAAGTAAATAAGTCAACAATTTGCTTTTATGACAAATTAATAATTTCTTGTCACATAATAATTAATTGAATTAATTGTATAGTTTAAAATTCATGTGTGTATAATAATAATTATGTCGCTTAGAACCTGAAAGTTATTATTTTAATAATAGTATATTTGTAAATACAAGAGGCATATAATGCCACGAGTATCATGTTACGTGAAGTGTTCATTTGATTGAATGTCCGATTCACACCCACATTGCACCGCTGCACACACATGCTTATTAGTTATTACACAAGTTGACGTTTACGTCAATATTTTTGTTGATTTAGACCATTTTATTATTTTCACGATTTCTAAAAAGTATTGAATATTAAAAGGGTTATTTCCTAAGGAAATAAATACACAAGGAATACTTAGACCTTTTAACCAATGGAAAAAAAATCTGTGACTTTAAGTGGGGTCAACATTGCTGCCAATCACACTGCCACAGTGCTGACAACTTACTCAAAAACATAGGTATCGATATTTCACATTCCTTCCTTTATCGATAGATTCCTTAAATAAAGAAAAGAAACCTAACAAAGTGCACTCGTATAAGATTCTTTCTTTGCCAAGCCTTTTCCACATTATGTTGGGCAATACGATACCCTTTACGAGTTCCAATATAGATACATCCAATGTGGAAGAAAGGGAAAGTGTCTATAAGCTCTTGTTAAACGGCATCTAAAACTATTTAGCAAAATAGTGTTAAAAAAAAAGAGTTAAAAGTTTTGAAAATCGAAGGGGAAATCAGCAAAAATCGTTACTCGATTGCTGAATCAATAAAGTTCTCGATGCATTTCTCTGATAACATTTTTAATTTGTTTTAACAGAGAGTGTTTATTTAACCGAAAATACTGGAATACATATGGAATGTTACTCCATATTTTTGTGAATTTTTGGTTTTTTACATTTTCTTGCATGCGTTAAGAGGTTTATATTTTTCACGGGAAGCATTACTCAGCAAAAACGATTAGGGGTATAATAAAAACGATTCTAAAACAGTTTTTATAAATGTCTTGGATTTTCAAATTCATTGTCTTGACAGAGGAGTACAATCATATGAAGCGGGCCCATAGGTTAAATGGTCTAAGAAGGAATAAGACAACCAGATACTCAAAATTACGTATTAGAAATCGGTTAAATGGTTTATAATCATTTACAGAAAGGGGTATATGATACTGTATATGACAGTTTGGATGTGTATGGCTGTGCATGTGCCACAGTGGAGCTCGTGCGTGGGCGAATCGGGGGCGTTGCGCTAGCGACGCGCACCGAACTCGACGGCGTCGTCGTCGGTGATATCTCCGTGCCGCCACAAGTTGAGGCGCGAGCTCTTGGCGTGCTCCTGCGCCGCGCGGTACTCCGCCACCAGCGTCGCCAGACGGTGGTCGCGCAGATACTCCATCAGCACCAAGCCCTCTTTGATAAGGTTCTAAATATAAACAATATAGATTAGCATGTTTGCTGTATTGTAGATTTATGATAATTCTGTATAACTTTTTCAAATATTGAGCAATTCGAGCGTTGACAGAAATACTTAACGAGAAGTCAAGTATTTCCTTTCAATTTACCAGTGCATTACAAAGACGTCATGCAAATAAGGAACACCTTCCTACAACAGAAAACAAGAAGAGAAGCTCAAGCTGCAGACAACAATTACTGACTGTCAAACCTACTTACTAAGTATACTTACTAAAGTTGCTCATGTTATACGAAGTCGTCACTATATGATGTATGGTATTGTGGATGATGGAAGAAATTTTAATGAGAAATAAACAAGGCACAAAAATAATAAAAATGTAAATACCTTGCCAACATCGACGTTGGTGTTAGGGTCGACGAGGGTGACTGCGGGCGGCGAGCCGCGAGTCTCAATGTTGAGCAGTAGTTTCCTGTTGAGCGCGTCGGCGGAGAAGGCGGCGACGGCTTCGGACCGGTCGTCTGGGTCGGACGGGAACTTCACGCAGCACAGCGTGAACTCGCTAGCGTACGCAGGCTCCGTCTCCGTGCCAGCCGGCAGCAGAGCCAGTCGCGTCACGTTTACGACCTACATATATTGTCTACATATTAATATTTGAGCAACGCACGACTGTGGATGAATGAAACAAAATGATGAATGTACTTGGTAATTTTATCAAGATAAAAAATGTTGAACACAGTTTTTTTTGGAATTCGAAGATTACTACATAAAAAGATGGCGTAGAGGGGAAGACTACGGATGGATGGAAGAAAACGTTGTATTCCTCCTCCTCCTCTACGTCGCTCGCCCAATTCCTAGGGCCACGACCACAAATGAAGCGTCTCTAAGTTATGGGGTCTTCTCAAGTCAAAAAACGTATTATGCGATCGTAATTAAATTGGGTTAATACCAGTAGGGTAATGATGATGTTATAGGCCTACCGTTTAACTGAGACGGTTCCTGAAGTAAGAGTGCGGTGCGAGAAAGGTGTGTGGTGACGTAACGTGACAGCTCAGTTCACTCAGGCGCCCGTTTCAACGCCACGGCTTCAACACGTTTTGTTTTACGGCCGCTTTGAGTAAAACGCACACGAGATTGGATCCACTCAAATGAGTCCTCCGAGTAAAGCTAAACGAAATTAAGTTAATGTTTATTAAATAAATTCCCACTATCAATAAACTCAGACAATCTTTGAAAGAAGATAAAGAGTTCTGAGTTATCACGTTAAGATATGAATTATGCGATATATATAGAATTTTGCCACAATATTGTTCAGCAAATATACATAATATGGTATAGATGAAAATACGATTGACTTTGGTCAATACCTACTTAAAGGTTAGGTATTGTTATTGGCTATTGTCGGAAAAATCTTGTAAGAACTGTCCCGTGTGCACCTTGACAACTGTCACCCTTCCCGCACCGCGCAACTAACTCAGGCACTGTAGACAGCAAAATCATTAAACTACAAGTCTACTGCTTAGCCTGCCTGTATTTTAATGATTTTGTTTGTAATAAATTAAGTTGCGAGTCTCCACCTCATTCTACTCACCTCACGGTTTCCATAATCAATGTAGAAAATATGGACCTTTTTATCATCGGAAATTTTTTCAACCTTTGCCCGGTACCATTGATCGTCCATTGTGAAACGAGCTGCACATATTTGGCCTCTTCTGGGAATGTAAGATCCAGGAAGGGGAGCATTGTTTTTAAATTCTTGATGGATTCTCTCCATTAAATTTTCGAGCTTACCGCCCAATTCAACATTCTGAGCATAAAAGGTGCCTTCAGGCGTCAATTCGGTGATCAATACTTTCTCGTACTTCACAGTACGATCTTGAATAGGAGCATTCCTTTCTTTTTCAATTTCTTTCTCAACTTCAACAAAGTTTTTCCATAATCCAACACGTTTCTTCATGGCATTTTCTTCAGCGGTCTTAATCTGCCGAGCAAACTCCGAGGTCTCGGCAGTGTGGTGCATCGTGGCAAGTCCGTGTTCAACCAAAGCCACCGATAAGTTCTCGTTTTCGTTCCACAGCCAACCGATGAAGTTGCCAGCCTTATCCATCTCTTCAATGGTGACGACGACGTCGCGCTGCAGACACTTCTCCTTAGTGAACTGCAGGGCTTCTTCGCCGTAGGGCTCCGCATTCTGCATGCCGCCACCACCCCCGATAGCTGGGCGCGATCCCCTTGGACAGTTGATGCCAGCAAGAAGGAAGGTAACCAACACGGATTCTTTCGGAATATATATCCTCATGCGAGACCCACTGGCGACAAACTCTACAGTCGCTTCAGTCTTTTGAGCTCTCTTCAGGAATGGGAAGAATTTCTTGGCCTTGGCAGAGTCTCCACTAGTATCCTGGATGCGGTGAGTAGGGATGTCTTTTTTAGCGTGAACGCCGATGCCAGCTTTCTGAGCCTTTAGTTCAGCTTCCAAAAGTTTATCATAGTGGGAACTTCTCTGATCGTTATCATTTCTGTACCGAACGACAGTGGCATAACCCTTTGAGACTAAAGCTTCCGCCAGATTTCTGTATAGTAAATAAAAGCAAATTATGATTTGGCTAGAAGATAATGAATTATATAACCATAGAGAACTAGTTGAATACTTACACTCCTCCTGATATGACAGTGCAGCAGTTTTTCTCGGGGAAGTTATCTTTAGCGGGCTGAATGTAATCAACAGTGACGTTAACTTTCTTGCCAACTACTTTTTTCCGTAGAAATTCGCGCGCTTCGTACATCCATGGAATATCATATAGGGGTTTAAAGCCTTTTGGTCTCGGCGAGTTTTTGCCTTCCTCATCTGGGCTGTTCCTGCGCAAAAAAATGGTATTAATAAGGAGAAAAGCGATTGAAGATTTTTATATGGAGCCTGCCAATAAGTACTGCCGCCCCATTTTGTTTCTTTCAAAATTTCGGCTACGCATGAAACCTACATATAAATGATAGCTGCCATCAATGCAAACAGAAAACATAATAAGACCAAACCCCGTAAAGTGTCACGCTTCCGAGATATTAACGCATTTTTTTTCTGTTTGCGTCGTTGTCAGCTATTGATATAGGAAGCACGCGTGCCCGCCATTTTGAGAAAAAAAAAACCAAATGGCGGACAGGTAGGTCACGAATCTTCAAACCTCTTTAAATATTGTGTTTGGGTAACGAGCGAAACATACTTTTCACGCGGTGGTCTGATGCTAGCTAAGAATATTTTCTTCTGGGTGTTGTTGGGCATCTTGACGACGAGTGCGTCTCCGTTGACCACTTCCATAACTGTGGCGGTGAAGTCCTTGTCTTTGGCCGCGATGATGGGAGCATTGCTTACGTAGTTGGTCCAGATACGGAGCCTGGCTTCTTTCGCGGCTTTTTCAGCAGACCTTAATGGGGCCGCGCCTTAAAATGAAAGAAGAATTTAAAATAGCGAAAATCTTTGTTAAGAAACAATCATTTGTTAGGTACTCTTCATGGATAGGTATTCTTCATGGAAATAGCTATAATGCTAAAGGTAAAAGTAAGTGTAATATAATGTGGCAACCAGGAACCTATGATAGCTGGTGTTGTTATGATACTTAGCATTTGGCACTCAACATTCGATTCAAGTGCCAAAATATTCCAAGGGTGGTGTCCAACCTATAGGAAAAAGTATTCATGTTTTTTTATACTTCACTTATTCTATATTTATTTTATTACTAATACATTTTATTTTTGTGAAACCGTAAGCTCCACTAGTTTCAACATGTATATGACTTTTCTGGCGGATACTGCCTAAGGAACTGTTAGGTACTAAACTAAACTAACCAGCTTTCATGACCGCCAAGGACCAGTCTACGCATCTGGCAAAGCCTTGCCTTAGCAGAGCTTCAGCGATGTTTCCTTGAGGGTGCAAGATAGTTCCCACATAATTGTTATTGTTGACTGACTCAAGGATGACTTCCACATCTTTTTGCAGCAGCTTAGACTCGAGGAAGAAGCGAGCTTCTTCAGCGTAAGGCTCAGATTCACCGTCTTGTCTCACTGCAGGGCACTAAAAAGCAATTGATGATAAATTATAAAGTTCATATTAATAACCGGAACTTATCCTGAACTTTTGTGTAAATCCACAATAGGTAGTTCTGTAGAGTACTAAGGATTTTAATGACATAATACTTACTCGAATACCTGACAGCATGAGCGTGATCTGGTAATAATCGGGCAGCAAGCAAAGCCTGACTGTGGAACCGTCACGTACATACTCGATGATGGCTTTGATCGGCTGATATCCGAATTTAGCGACAAACGCCTTTGGGTTTTCTCCGGGAGTCTTGAGGTCTCGAATATGATCCTGTTTGATGCAATTCAAAAGTGAGAGTTTGAAACGAACAGTGTCGAAATTCTTTCTTTTTTAAAACTTACAAAAAAAAAAGAACATAGTTTTGAAAATTGGTATTATATTTTTTTACTTTTTTTGCCACCAACTTCCAAATCAAAAATATTTTTTGTGCATAATACAAAATATAATTCAAATACCATTTGCATTTGTTTATTCTATTTAATTGAGATTGGGAGTCCACTGTAAAGCAAGTGCCATATTCACATTTGCTGGACTTTGATGCCTTGAATTAATTAACATTGTTTTTCTTTGCTCCGCTAAATTTATATATTTGGAGGTCTATCATAAATACTTATAATGTATGATACCCAAGTAGCTACTGTATTACAGTTTTATTTAATGTCATTGTCTTCACACAATGATCTAGTATACAACCTTTACCTTTTTTGATGACCTAAACCAGATTTTCTCCAGAAAGGACTAACACCAAGCGTAGGTTGCTTGGTGTAAAAGGAACAAAAATAGTGGGATATTTTCACAACTAAAAAGTTGCTAACTTACTTGAAGGTCTGTTCCCCAGATGCCTTTATTTTGTGACTTCGCCACATCTTCGATCTCTACCAGCCTTTTTAATTGCGGTATGTTTCTGCCACCGTCTCTGACCTTTGCCAAGCCTTCAGCAAGGAGAATCTCAGTCAGGTTATCATCCTTAGTGGGGTCTTTGCCAGCCCACACACTGCCGTACTCTCTGGTAGCTGAGTTTGGTGGTTTTTCAGCAGTGAAGATCACTTCTCGGCCTACTAGTTTCCTGAGGAACTCACGGGCTTCCCACGCATAAGGCTCATCCTTTGATTCCGTATCACTGATAAGATGAAAATAAATTGATACTTAGTTTCTTGTCAACAGTAAGTTTAGTGTAGAGATTAATAAAACAGCGTAGCAATTATTAGTTGATTGTTGTATTGTAATACAGCTGTATTGTAATACAAAATATAAGGCCGCGCTGGCCTCAGGCTGATTATTGATTGCTTGTAATGTTCTACAGAAATGTTTCGCATTGCTTGTTATAGGTACAATTTAAAATACATCAGCATACAATATCAACAAGCAACAATAGCAAATGCAGATATACCTACTTGGTTTTCTTTTTTGCCCTATCATATGCATGAAATATAAAATAATGAAAATAATTAATTAAGTGAAAAGCAGTTTAAATCTTTGATATAATATTAAAATAACAAGTACAGAGTACTTGCATTGCATGAGTAGCGGTTAACATGGGTCATCATCCACAAAAAAAAAAATTGTTTTTGTGAGACTTCTACATATTTTTGTCTTATGTTTTAAAAGTCATATAGTCTTTAACGTCTATCAAGATCATTTAATTTTGTAATCAATAATAAAAGTTCAGCAGTAAATAATAAAAATTACAATAGCTGCGCAATTCGGATTTTATTAAATAATACAGTCAACATGTATTATTTTTTGAGTTTCAATAAATGATCATTTTTTTATAGTAAGTTATCTTAACATATTATTATTATATAATCAAATTCAGATAACTTATTGGATTGGATGATGACCCTACATGCAAACCAAGCTATAAGTAGGGCCTGGATATTGGATATTTAGGTTCATAAAATATGTATTTGTTATATTCTTAAAGTATAATTAGACCTGATGGTGAAATTCATTTTTTACATGCACTGCTTTATATTAGATATTATTTTATGTGCATACACAACTATTATCATGAACTAAGATCCTCCTACATGATACGTGAACATCACTATGTACATAACATTATGTCTATAATGACTGAAAATTGGATGTATATAATAACACGTCATTATAATATGTAACTTATAATATTACTATTCTATATTAAACTCTAATAAAATTGCATGTGCTTATTTTCCATTTTTCTTGGTTATTTACATTTTAATCCAGGCCCTAGTTAAAAAAAAATTATGTGTTAGTATAAATTACTTCCTGGTATGATGAGTGATGTGATTCAAAGGCATTATGTGAAGCTTGTATGTAAACTTTAATCGCGTTTTTTTGTTTGTCCAAATTTATATATACATAGTAATATTTTAACACTATCTCTTCTACTACAACGACCCCAGAGAGGAAGTTTAAGAAAAAAAATAGGGTACACAGAGGTGTACCCTATTTTTTTTCTAAAACTTCTACCTAATCCTTCGAAGAATACAAGAGTGATGTTATGTGTGTTATCTCTTATATAAAGATCTTTTTTTTGTGAATAATAACTCTAAATTGAATTTTTTTTAAACATTCATTGCATTTAACAATTCACATGATTAATATGAGAATGCACAGGGCCACAATATGAAATCAATAGAATGCTAATTAGTGGTAACCATTTAGGAAAGACTTTTACTTCTTATTTCTAGTAAATAGGAGAAAATGTTCCACATCATCAGTAGCTGATCTGTAACATCTACACCTTGAAGAGAAATAAGTGGCAGCAAGGATAATGCTTAATTGAATTAGATGTTTCAGTACTTACTGACTTAACGGTAACCTCAATAAACATAGGTTTTATTTTTTGAACAACTACTATATTTTGTTAGCCTAAGGCTAACAAAATATAGTAGTTGTTCAATATGTAAAGACAGAGAATGTTGTTAGTCTAGGAATATTTAAATCCATTGGAAATTGTTCTGAAGCATTTTAAATGTTAGGTGATAGTCACCTGCATTAAAAGTATTGACATTGAAATTAGAAAGGAAACAATTCCCTTTTCTGCAGGCTGTTTTTGTTGACTTGACTATTATGTTCTTAGTCAGAAGTTCATAAACGGTTTCTAAATCATAGAATAATTTTACGAACTGCATTCATACTTAACCTCAATACAATCATTTGAATTAAATTATCACTACAATCTCTAAGTACCTATCACCATATGTTACCTTACCATATGGAACAGGCAGACAGATGAAAGCAAGCAACTATTTTAGTGTGAGCACAACTTTAGCTTATGTACCTACAGCAGCAAAATGTATTGGCAGAATGCTAGCTTGCTTGTGTTTTGATAAATTGTGCCACCATAGTAGACTATGGCAGTACTTAGCTAATATACAGAAAAATATTGTAACAATTTAAGATTTTTACTTTCTCGTGATTATTGGCATGATCATCTGCAACACTCGTCATGGCATCTAGTCATGTAATGTATGACAAGTGTATAAAATCTTCTCATGCCAGAGAACATATATCAGATTACATATTAAATTCGCCATTGCTTCGCAGAGTTCTCAACAAAATGATACTTATATAAAGCTGTATATATATATTTTAATGCATTAAAAGAGCCTTGAGTAATTTGCTTGAACTGTTTACTCTAGGCAATCATATCTGCTACAATTATTATTAATAGTCAACTGATCTTTTATACATAGTATATCGCTTAGCTACTGTGAACAGAAGGGATGATTTATGTTACCTTTCATACTGCACTGAATATACAGTGCAGTATGAAAGGTAACATAAATCATCCCTTCAGCGCACAGAAATTAACCAATTAAGACTAATGTGTGTTTAAATGGTAAATATTATGATAAACTGTCATATAATAGGCAGATATGTTACCTTTCATTGCTTGTTTAGGAAGATTGTATTCAGGATCCAATATATTGAACAATATTACTATGCATATAAGACAGATTACAGTAACCTAATACCCAGTATGATTGAACAATGTTGTGATTCATATTCTAGGCATGTAAATTTGATTTAATGACATAAAGCTATCGTTTTTTTGTGTACTAAATCAACTATTGTTTACTTGACGTGTAAATACTGACTTGTTGGCGGTTTTCTGGCGCGCTAGCTTGGGCGCGGTGATGCCAGACAGCGCGATTACTTTCTCTGGAGGTGGCCCTCCTTGAGGCTGTCGTCTTATCACAATCGTGTCCCCGGATAGTACCTGTTTAGCACAAATTGATATTTCTAGTAATATGCACGTTTTAACATAATTATATCTAGCTATCGTTTATATCTCACGACTCTTATCTCGACCTGCCAGCTGGCACAAAATGGACAAGCAGCAGCTATCGCTACAATAATACAAATTAATATGATGAGCAGTTGAAATCAAGCTGGCATCATGGAATACGCTTCAAATCATGTGCGCGATGTGGTGCCAACGGGGCAGATTTAACGAGATCGGCACGAGGCATCTTGGCTTACTGTTTATGAGAATTAAAAAAAACATGTTATTGTTGAATTACCTGCTTCACGATTCCAATTTTATAAGCAGGCGTCGGTGCTGGAGCACTCATTTTTAATGTATATCCCTAATGAAAATCCGGCAAATGAATATGATGATATAAAATGACTGAAGAGCGAACAACTAACAAGATTGGCGAAACGTGGCCGCGCTAGTGTTTCCACATTTGAGAACTGTAAATTATATTGATGATAATGTTGATACTTTCTCCGCAATACGTATGGCTGATATTCTCGGCCACACTGAATAGTTTTTAGTGAGCTCAAAAGTAAGAATAATAAAGACAATGTTACACTAGCGAAAATCGACTAAAGTAAAGTTAAATTGAATTATAATGTTTTTTAATTTGTTGTTCATTTTTTGTAAACCGGAATTAAAAATTCTTTGTCAATTTTTTATCTTACAATCTCCAAATAATTGTAAACTAAATGGTTCACTTTAATTATTGCTGATTTTAACTTCCGATTTTGTGTGTTCCGCTTACCAGACGTACAGAAATGTAAATGCTATAAAGCTCTGAACTCGATAACCCTACGAGAATATCAATTTCATCTCTGAGTGATCTCTGAAATATTGACTACAAAATCAGATAATCCTAAATTCGACTAAACCGTATTTGGTCAAAATGACGCCACATTATAAAAAACGCACACGTGATACAACGTGGAACGCGTAATCTCATTTGAGTAAATACCAACTACCCTGAACAACACAGTAGGTATAGCAACTATGCACTTTTATTAAATTAATGCGTAATAGATACATAAACCAATAAATTATAATTATAAAGGCGAATCTAAATAACAATGATTTTAGGAAAAAGCATAGTAATAAAAAAGAACCTATCTCGTGAGATTCATTGCTTAGCGAATTATTGTGTATACAGGGTCAAATTGAATTAACTAGCGAAACTCCGCTGACGTAGATAGTGGGCATTGATATCTAAATACCTACGAAAAAACAAAAAATAAATTCATTTGACAATGTTTTTGTGGGGTCAACGACCGCTTATAGTGATGTTATTTGCAGTATGAGTTGAGAAAATCTATTTGATTTATCGTGTTAAAATGTTAATAGCCATCACATTTGTGAAGTTTACACAAATAAACTGTAGGTATTTAAACTGATATTTCAGGTGACTATACTACCTGCGGTCAATGACCTCACAATACATGCTCAAATTATTTTCTATTTTGTTTTATCGTGTTTAGATATCGATATCCATTACGTCAGCATAGTTTCGCTAACTAATTTAATGTGACCCTATATGTCTTCCTTTAGACCCAGATACTCAGAGCAGAAGGCGCAGAGATATTGTGGTCTACTCTCCCTCCAGAAATTCGATCAGCTTTTGCTAGACGTCAATTATGTTAAACAAAACAATCCACCTACATCTATGATAAACTGAATCATAAATGTGAAATATGTACTACCATGCGGTTATACGATTGTAAAAGAACAATAGGTGATTGGTGAATAAACAGAAAACATTCTGATCAGGGTGGGCTGACATGCTGGACAATTATACATAAGTACACACACACACCCTCACAAACACACATGCACCCCAACACACACCTATTCACATACAAATACGTGCACTCCTCACACATCGAGAGCTGCTTAATTAATTAATTAACTATCAATTATTTTATTTTATTTCTTTTTTAATTGTATTTTTAGTCTGTTCTTTGACTCCATTTTCATTGTTAGGATAGGTCCCACATAACAGAACTCACTTAAGGTGAATGCTCCAAGGTAGCCCGCGAAATTCAAATTTTCTTACGTTCTTTGCAATTTGCTGGTTAGTACTAAGTTGTACGTTGATTAAAATATGATTCGCGGCCGTAACAAATATGTATTTACAGAATTATAATCATTAAAGTCATCAACACAACTCTCTAAGATCAAGTAACCCTACTGAATGACTATTTCATGAAATCTTGACATTTTAGGATTATGCTAACTTAACAAGTTGTATTACTGATTTACCTTAAGGGAAGAGCGAGACAGTTCCGACACAAGTACTATTGTAACTTACTGGGGCTGCCTCAGATTATGTAGGTATGACACAATGTTTGAGAAGGAATACATATTTTTGTATTTTATTTTTGTAAATTATTTTTGTATAACTACATAATTTGTGATTTTGTATCTCATTGGAGTATGCTAAATCCCGGCGAAGCACTGGTGGTGGTACCTTACCTGCCTACCTATGCCTGCCTGCTAGCGGTTAGGTCTTAGCCGGGGTAGGCTGTTTCAACGCGTATTCTCTCATTTAGAAAAATAGTTGCGCGGAGAACAACTGGTATTGCATTTGCACCAGGGTGATTTGTAGGTGAGTGACCAGTTAGCATAGGTAGCAGGAGCGTTAGGTACTCTAAATTATTTAGACACTGGCCTCTGTGTGCAATGTTGTCTCTTTGCCAGTTCTGGTTCTGATGGGAAGGCATATAACCATTTTCGTAGACCCGCCGCTAGATTGATATTCATCGTCATCCACATCATGATCGACCTCGACCGCGATTTCATTCTGGCATTTAGAAATAAACGAAGAACTTTGCTGTCCAGGTGCATTTGAGTGCTGTGGCCAGCCCACTGTCACTTCAGCTTGGCTCTATTTGTTCGTTGCCAAACCATTAGCATAGCGGTCATAATCTTGCAGAAAAGTAGAGCAAAGCAAGCACTAAACAACACCCCGCCTCGGATAGTTATATTTTCTTTAAGACAATTCATACAGAAATGGGAGTTAGGTCCTTGCCTGCAAGAGTGTCCAAAGAAGAGTGTCCGGGCACGAAACACGCTTCATACAAAAAAGGCAGTTACTTTGTCGACCTATACAGAGTAGTTAATGAAATTAGAGAAACTGCAAGAGCAAGCGAAGTGAGCTCAAAAATACCACCCCGCCTCGGATAACTTTTTAGATTTTCTTTTGACCATTCGTACTCGTGGGTACATATGAATCTGCTCCCGCCACTATCAGGATGTCCCTACTGTGATACCTACTAGGAATCAATTTTTACTTGCAGGTACAAACGATCCCTGCCGGATATTTCAGAATTGAAAGAACTGCCTTGGCCATATTTTGGACACCAGCGTTAAAGAATTAATTTCTTTTCTCTCTTCACATGCTTACTGACAGCTGCATGCAGGTTATCATGAACCGCTCTAACTTTTCTGACTGATTTATATTTAGTATGTTTTTTTTTTTCAAAAACCTTTTTGTGTTATATGGCCAGCAACTATTTTAAATAAATAATTCATTGCCATAGAGAAGTAAATAAAATTTTGAACTAGGAAAAAAATAAATGACAAATGACTTCTTCCGTTACTTTCCTACCGTATAGTATGATTTATATTATGTAGCATTTTCCAGTGTCGATAGTCACTGTTGTTCATGTATTTTTTAAAATAGTGTATAAACCTTATCAGTTATAAGTTGAAGAAGTATTAAAATGGCAAATGCAGATTTTAGAAAGGATGTGACTATGCCTGTCCGACCTAGAAGTGTCTATACAGCGCACTCCTACAATCAGGTGATGTGACTCCAATAACCATTTACTTATAATAATTCAAAAGTAAATAGATAACGGTTAAACTCGTTGAGACTTAAATATATAAATATAAATAAATAAATATAAATATTTATCTATGCACGAGTATATGGTATAGTAATACTCGTGCATAGGTAAATATTTACCAGTGGTAAAAGAGGTAAAGGTAGGTAGATGTATCAGTGTTACCACTGTTTACAATATTAACCAGTGTTAACACTGGTACAGACGCCAGCACATCCAGCTACTACAATCTGTCAAATTTCTTTAATGGATTTTCAACTTTATCGCTATAGCATTAAGGTTCAAGGTTGATAGGAAAAATTTGACAGTTTCGGGTAGCTTGACCTGCTGGCGTCTGTACCATACTCTTCACTGTTTGTTCATTTAGGTACCTTGCCTTTCATTCAGCATGTTTCACTTGAACTGAAACATTTGAACACAATAAATAAAAAACGAAAAAAAGTTCTGGTGAAACAATCCAAACGACTTTGGATTTAAGCATTTGGAATGCTTCAGTCAGCTCCGAATGCTGGAAAAGTAAAGGAAATGAGGAGATGAACGTTAATTTAAATGTAATATTGTTGTTGTCGTGTTAGCATGCAATGAAGCAAAAATGAACATTCACTCGAGTGAAGCGTCTGATATCAGCTTAACTGAAGGCAACTGAAGGAACACGGGTGGGTTTTAGTCAGTAAAAGTCTGACACGCCCTCCCGCTCCGCCCAGAGCGGGAGAAGTCATATGACGATTGACTGCTATCTAATCTTCTGTACGCTTTGCTAGGTCTATCTGTAGCATCTGCGTGTTTAGCCGCTGCCGACTGTTCGATGGGGGAATGTGAGCCAAGCCACATACGAAAGGTTTCCCTACCTTCCGTCGAAAAATTCCGGGACTTAAAACAGCAAATTTTCTGCACCTAAATTGTCTCCGATCCAGAGCATCTACTTATTTTTTAATTCAGTATATTTCGCTTTCAACTGAGACTGAAGTGCTGGAAGACTGGGTGCTATTTAATTTAGCTAATACTGCGACATATTTGTAAAAAAAATTACATTACCGTCACCCTTCATCTGTCGGAACCATAGATATCCGTGGTCGGAACGTAGATCTACGCGAGACACAATGGCTTTTAAATAATTGTATATTTTTAAATGAGTAGCCAGTTTCTCGTTCTTCTCCATAGGAACCTACACTACGCCTTGTAATTCGCAACTAACTTCATCTTTCTGGCTGACCGACTCCTCGGCAATCCAAAAGTATAGTATATGGTACTATATGTTTAAGGTCGCGTCAGATCTCGTAGACGATGGCGGGACCTGCACCCTAATTGCGTAACACACGATCAATCGGAATCTGAATCATTTTGAAGCAAATTGTTAATCCATTGCTTCATAAGTTCGAAAAATTTGTCTGCTCAACACGTAATTAGGGTGCTGGACCTGCACCCTAATTGCGTAACACACGATCAATCGGAATCGGTTTCATTTTGACAGTTCAACAACATTCATTGCGTTATTTACGTGTTGAGCAGGCAAATTTTTCGAACTTATGAAGCAATTTATTAGCAATTTGCTTCAAAATAATTCAGATTCCGATTGATCGTGTGTTACGCTTAGGGTGCTGGAGTTACAAAAGTCTAGCATTTTCCTCTTCACTATACGGCACGTTTTGCTATTCTCATAAAACACATGAAGCCCTTGAAACTCTGAAATTTACTTCTGAGTTTCAAGGGCTTCATGTCCAAGAAAAAACTTTCCAGATTCCTTTGTTATTTACTACTAACATTTTCAACAATAAGAAATATAAAAATACTTTTCGAAATCAAACAAGTTAGTTTTGTTTAAGCTAGGGTACATTTTTGGAATGATTGTTTGACTAACACCTACACAGGATGATTAATTAATTACGACATTCAACGGGTTAATAAAGCAGAAAACTAGAACCGAAGAACTTGGCGTAATTAAGCGCATTTTTAGTATATTTTGGATTGTATTTTTATGCTTAATTTAGGAGGAGTCCAACTTGTCTGCCTTCCAAGACTACAGCAAATTTCTCGAGGGTGGTCTAGGGCAAGCTGAGCTGGTGGGTGCGGCAGGATGGCAGCCACCGTGGCGCGCGCCCCTGCAGCGGAAGGCTCCCTTCTACCCGGGAGATGACATCTACCACGCTGATACTTGGCGCGAGCTTGAGGCAAGTCCACAATTAAGCATACTCACCATTTATACGTTCAACTGAATATCACACGAAAGTGTGATCGTGTTTTCGGAGAACCACACTTTTACAAGTCTCAGTAGCAGATGATAAGCATGCTACTTGCAAGTCAACTTATGTACACTCAAACGTGGGGAGAGCAGAGGCGCAGTGGTGCGTAAGAGGCAGTGGTGGCTCAGTGGTAACGGCTGCGACTTTCCGAGTTTGTAGGTCGTGAGTTCGAACCCAGACAGGCACTTTACTTTGTGTAGATAATTTCATCACCACTGCTCTCAAAACGGTAAAGGATAACATCGCGAGAAAACCGACATGTCCTGGAACCAAAAACTCTGAAGACATGTGACATCTACCAACCCAGAGAGGAGGCCTGTTGTCCCAGCAGTGGGAACTTTGTAGGCTGATTATGCCGTAACGTCGTCCGCATCAAAAAAAAAAAAAGTCAAAAAAATCAAAAGTCATTTATTCAAATTAGGCTGAGAATCAGCACTTTTCGAACGTCAAAATTACAAAAGACAGTCCCCCAAAAACGCCCGCCCTTCACCACTTCCTAGTGCTATCGCTGGGAAGAAGAAGTGGCGGAACAAACTCCCCAGCAGCACAGCTGTCTGTTTGTTTAGTTAGAATATAATCACTACTAGCCGTTCATTACTTTACACTTATACCGAAACCTTTTTGCCCTAGCTGTCTCTAGCGTCTAGAAAATAAAACAAATGTGTGTGTTCACGACCACTATGTGGTAAAAATAACTTTATTCGTTTGTTGTCGACGTTCGTTTGCACCTAAAATTGTAAGTAAAATTCAATGGAAAACCAAAACTAAACTTACCTTGAATCTGACATAGATGACGGATGTAGTGGGTGGAGCTGGATACAATGCCTCGGTGACTCCTCACGGCACCGTCTGCCTGCGCCTGAGAGACCGAGTTAAGTAAGTACAATTACCTACATAGGTTACGTATCTAAGGAAAGCAGCAGCCTTTAATAACTTACTGGTGGCAATAGGTGACGGGAGACGTCGTGATTGCGAGGCGGAAGCTAACTGGAATTATGGTGATTAAAAAAGGAAAAAAGTTAATGGTAGGAATCGGCGTCTTATGTTTCTGCAAACCTCATCATCATCATCTGCCTAGCCTTTTTCCCAACTATGTTGGGGTCGGCTTCCAGTCTAACCGGATGCAGCTGAATACCAGTATCTGCAAACCTAAATGGAAAAATATCTTTGAATTATCCAGGCTAGGGCAAGCAGTTTCATTGATTGACTTAAAAGAGTATATATACATATATATGACATTTATAGCTAGTGACTATACAGTCACTAGCTTAAATTAAGTTACCTTACCTTACCTTAAGTTACCAAAGCAATAAATTTGTATACGCAAATTGCTTTGGTAACTTCCACGCCACCTGGTTAGTCCCAAAGTAACGTTGGTTTATCCTAGATAAACCATTTAAGGTGGATGCTCCAAGGTAGCCCGTGAAATTCAAATTTTCTTACGTTTTTTGCAATTTGCTGGTCAGTACTAAGTTGTACGTTGATTAAAATATGATTCGCGACCGTAACCAGTATGTATTTACAGAATTATAATCAATAAAGTCATCAACACAACTCTCTAAGATCAAGTAATCCTATGTCATGAAATCTTGACATTTTAGGATTATGCTAACTTAACAAATTGTATTACTGATTCTAAAGATTATAATTCTGTAAATACATATTTGTTATGGCCGCGAATCATATTTTAATCAACGTACATCTTAGTACTGACCAGCAAATAGCAAAAAACGTAAGAAAATTTGAATTTCGCGGGCTACCTTGGAGCATCCACCTTAATTTGAAATAGAATGGATCGGTTTTTAATGAAAGTTTCCTATTTAGAGTGGACATGACGATCGACGGTGCAGTGCGCGTAACCAACGCTAAGAACAATATTATCCTGGCTCTGTCGCGTTCGGGCGCTGCTGCCGCGCTCATCCACCCCAACGGGCGCGTCTACCACTACGGATCACGAGTCGAGATCCAGGCCCGACACCAGCAGGGCAATAACAAGTTAGTCACGAGTAACATCCGAGGTGCATATGACACATCGAGCTTTAGTGCGCCCGGTGAGCTAGGCGGACGTCCACGACGACGTGAGTCGAAGATTTTTTTTTTTGGATTCGCATCTTGTAGTTTTCAACCTAGAGGTTTGTCGTCTGCTTAACCGGAATTGCCTGTGAATGGTCAATAAATTAGGGCCTCCAGCCAGGCCTTAAAAAAACTTAAAAACTAAGCGACTACACGCTAAGGGCACCGTCTGTGGGGTAACTCGGCTTAGGGCGTCGCTGGGAGAGGGCAGCAAGGGACAGGCTGGATCGGAATTATTTAGGGACGAATTTAAAACTACAGGCTCAGCGGGGCGGGCTGCCTCGAGCAAGGGTCGGGATGGACCTGGTGTATAAATGGGGTCGTCGCGACGGGCCTCGGCGGCGAGGACGGAAGGACGGCTGTCGGGACTTGTACTTTCTGAGAGTACTTGTGGTCGAAGAAGACGCAAGAAGTTACGCATGGATGTTTGTCCTATTTAGTGATAGAGAATACGCGCTGTACAAAGCCAAACCTTTTTTAAACCTCGCCATTATACTAACGACCGCTTGTTTAGTGCATAAAAGAAAAACATAACCCTGTCTTTGATGTCGCGCAGTCGGGTAAGGCCCCTCGCCCACGGCGACCTTTTGTTTGTTTTGTCGCGCGACACGAAACACGCGACAGCATCGCTACTAACGCACGTTAGTCGCATTTGCAACGCGCTACAGAAGCGATGCCAACGCGCTACTAACGCGCTACAGCATCGCGACTGTATCCATGCAAACGCGCGACCGCTTTCGTTGCCCATGCTTCGGCTGTCCACGCTTCGGCTGTCCACGCTTCGGCTGTCCACGCTTCGGCTGTCCACGCTTCGGCTGCTTACGAAAAAGCAGCACCAAAGACAACGTATGGCAAAGGCAACTAATGTTGCCTCAACGGAGTCCATCTTGCAACTGTGGCATTTTTGTGCCGTTACTGAATCGCGTTTGCATTGCGACAGAAGCGCGACAGTATCGCGTTTGCATCGGTCAGCAGTTAATGCTAAGCCAGGCTGTCCTGCCTAGTAAAGTAAAGTCGTTGCAAATTGCATCCTACCTTACGAACTAAGAACCGGAAAATTTTGAAACTTCTAAAACATCTTCCTATCTTGTCTGTGAGGCCTTACCTTGGATACTTACCTAATCTTGTCACGTAACTGTATGGTGAACACCTACTGGCAAATTACACCAACAGTATGTGGAGCAATTCAAATTGAGAGGATAAATTGGATACAAGACCAATCTACTTTTAGATTCTGGGTTAAGATAATGATCGATGAGCTACCAAACTTCTTTTCTAGTTATTGATGCTGGTGAGAGTTGGAGGCAAGTTAGTTTTCATAATTATTTCGGAACGTAGCTGTTTATAGAATTCATATTCTAGTATTTATGTGCCTGACCTGACCTAGTTCTCACACTGAGCCTGGGCGGCCGGGATACTAGCTTAGAGCTATATAATCAATAACATACAAATTATGCGTTGCGCTCGGATATTGTAGCTCATGTAGTTTGATTTTATTTTTTGCTATGTTTGTTTATTTTATTTTTCACATGAACTTTATACCGGCAGGTACATTTCTTTCTAAGAAAACACAAATAGATTTACATCGGATCCGGTTCGTATTTTTAGTCAAAAAATACTAAATCTAAAGATTGTCTATTGTTTATAGCGGTACGGTTATTTCCGTAAGAACAAAATACCGAACTGTTTCTCTAAATGCTACTTACCTACTTATTATCAATCATCATCATTGGCAGCCTTGGTAAATCACTACTGAGTGTAGGCCTTCTTCTTTTTGTGCCATGCTTCTACCAGACTCGCACCGACCAGCTGTGCCTCATCCAGGACTTCACTATGTTGCTCTACAAGTCGTCCATCCATCACCATTACCATCACCGTCACCATTTATCTATATATAAGTATATAATATATATATATAAAAATTAATCCCTATTTCCCTTGGTCACGCCATAACTTGAGAACGACTTTACCGATTTCATCCATCTTTTTTTTTAAGTTTTCTATTACTTTGTAGCAGGTTCTTACGGAAAAAAAAATTAAGAAAGTTGCTTCACGCGGACGAAGTCGCGGGCAAAAGCTCGTTCGCTCGTTCTTTGTACCTACCTACATATTTGTCTGACTCATTGACATAGCTAGTGGACGCAAAAGGTTTCTGCCTTCCTGCGTTCGATTCCCAGGTCGCACAAATACTTTTTGGGCAATTCTATTTGGAAATTTTTAATAGCGCCTGAAGTCTCGATTTATGCCCACTAATATTATGTGGGTGTACTATAAACCTCTACCTTATTTCTGGAAATATAAGCGTGATTTTTTGTTATGTAGATACGCGAAGATGTGGTACAAAGGAGTGTCGTTCACAGCGGAGCAGTGTGCGCTGGTATACCTAGTCGACGCAGCCGGCACGCGCACCACCACCGACACCTTCCTCGACATGAGCCAGGACTTCACTCTCAATGTCTTCTACAAGTAAGGACGTTTCTTCACACAAACTGTTTTCTTGATACGCATGTCAGATTTTAATCTGACCCTGCGTGACAGTGTGAGTGAGACTTATCTATAAAGCCGTACTAATTTTTCCTACTCGGTGTGTCATATTAATCATATTATTGGCACGGTCTCTTAAACAACCAACTATGTTATTATTTGCGTTAAAACCAAAGCTGAAAAATGACGCGAACTTATTGGATGCTTGAGACATCTGTTTTCTCTCTACTTTGACTGTAAACCGGCATAAGTGAGGGATTGTTGTGTGCAGCGAGTCCCGCCACGGGCCGTCGTACGTGAACGAGGCGCTGTCGCTGCTACAGGCAGCGCAGTACTGGCTGACCGACGATGGCATCGACAACTGGATCATCAATAACGTGCGCGTCAGTCAGACCGCGGATGGACTCGTCAGGTAACTTAAAATACACTATTATCACATTTTGTAGGTACGTACCTAGTACTTTTTGGCAAGAAACTCTTTGGGAAGTAAGTACCTACTTACCGTTACCATACCATCGCTATCAAGTGCTTGCAATCTGCGATGCTTCTAGTATCGCTGAATCTGCATAGGTGGCAACGTCAGCAGCCCACCGCCTTGCATGCCAATTACTATGCCATCTACTATATTCTTTCGAATAAATATCGCCATTACGAAGTCAAAGCAGTATGTTAGGGATCATAGCAGGTGCCGTTCTGTAGTTTCTGCTTACCCCCATGGGAAAAGGCGTTAGTTTATGTATGTATATCGCACTTATCTTACGATCGGAACACCGACCGTGCAATTAGAGAAGCCAAACAAACGTTACTTTAAGAGACGCGTTAGTCGGCTCACTTCTATTTAATTAATCCGACTTAATACGCGCTTACATCACTCCTTTACTTGTCAGGTCTTAGTATAAAATGTTTGAAGAACTGACCGAATGGAGTTATTAAAAATAATCCGTGTCAAATAGAGTTGTCACTATAGGTTCGTTTAAATTACATTTGGTTGTGGATTTGTCATGTCAGTGCAAAAATGTGTGGCTAACAGTGTGACAGTATCACACAGTTGCATGCAATTACTGTTTTTCTTGATTCTTAGAGACCAGCTGGTAAAAAATAAAATTCATGTCACCGATGCGTAACTCACACGTAAACAAAATGGGGCATTATACGCTACATGTAAATAAACTTCCATTTAACGATAGACAGGCGCTAAGCCAGGCGAGAACGGGAAGTAAAGCTTATTTCTGTCTTTTATTGAACCAAAACATTGCCCATACAAATATATTGGAGGTAACTTTTCTAGCAACTTTGGTTTTAATTATAATTGAGTAATATTTAATATCTTCTGGTTTTTAACTTCCAAAATTAAAGTAAATTTTTACTTTGTCGTGTTTTACTTTGTGTGTGTTTAAGTTTTTGTAATATCGTATTTTTGAAAGGATGATCAAGCATGTATACAGCGGAGATGTGCTCACTTCAGGCTCAAGTGGACCCGCAGTGTTTCATACATGCTGGGCCCCCGCATGTATGAAACACTGCGGGTCCACTGAAATGTAGTATTTTTATGTTCCTACTTACTTGCG
Organism: Apamea anceps; assembly: GCA_951799955.1. Classification (NCBI taxonomy): domain Eukaryota; kingdom Metazoa; phylum Arthropoda; class Insecta; order Lepidoptera; family Noctuidae; genus Apamea; species Apamea anceps. The sequence goes on along the minus strand of OX637500.1, from coordinate 17,035,923 downwards.
CTCTTTTCACTATTTTTTTTAACTGGAACCATATATAAGTATTGACACGAGCAAATATTTGGTGTTGACTGAAACTGAAAAAGGTACTTACAATAGTTGAAGGTTGCACAGCCTGGTACGTAAATCAATGTTAAAAGGGTTATGAATGTTATATAAATCTGCGCTATGTTACTAAAATTCAACTTCGACCGCCTGAATTTTTTATAGTTATCTTACCACAAATATTTTTAAAAGCTGTTCTTTAAATGGAAGTTTAATTATTTCCAATGATTTAACTAGAAAGCTAAATAAATCTCAACAAACAGCGATATTTTTATCTATAATTAGTTGACTTTCGACCCGCCCCAGCTTCGCACGGGTAGGTACAATGGCGACATGTCGAATCATTGAGATTTCTTTGAGTTTAAATACTGTTATCAGGATCGCGCGTTTTTCAGGGGTTGTTTTGAAGAACGAATTATGTATTTATTATTAACTTACGACAAGTATTCGTGCAAATTATATTAAAGTTTATTTACCCAAGGAATTCGATTTTTCATACAAACAATAACACCTTTATGTATAATTACAAAAACCCCTCTTAGTGCTTGCCACAATAGAAAAGGAAAACTGCCGCAAAATTTCAGGGACATCAACGCGTAACGTTTTTACTGTTTCAGTTTGTTTGTGTGTTTCAAAACAGACAACAACGCAATTTTTGTTTTGTGTTGCGCTTCGATGCAATATATACTCGTAATATCATAATTATCTATATACTTATAATAAATCTGTAGAAGTGAAAATTCTGTACATTGAAAATATCAAAAAAATAAATGGCAGGGGGTGTTACTAGACCGACACCGAACCCAAAAATGTGATTAAAAAAATTTTTGTCTGTCTGTCTGTCTGTCTGTCTGTCGGTCTGTCTGTCTGTCTGTCTGTCTGTTTGTTCAGGCATCACGCAAAAACTACCGGTTCGATTACGTTGAAACTTGGTATAATTATTCTTTAATATCCTGGGCACCACACTGGGTACTTTTTATCCCGGAAAAGTACATACAATAAAAAACAAACTTAATTTTGCGGTCCGATCCCTAGACCCGATTACTGCACCAACCGCAAATAATAAGTTTGTCGTAGGTTAAGTCACCCGCAATGGAGTTCATTTTTATTCCTTTTAGTTTTTAGAGTTATTTAGGTTTATTTTTATGTAAGTTGTAGGTATAGATTTTAATTTTAAAGTATAGGTAGTATATTTGATAGTGTACGTAGTGACCGTAGGTTATTTTATAATACTGTTAGATAGGATTAGTCATTCGTATAGATATTAGTTTTTAGGGATTTTGCTTATTTATTGAGTTTAGATTAGTTATCATCAGAAATAGGTTTATTTAGGTAGGTAGGTATTTAATTTTCTGTTATTGAGTTTTTTTTTTAATTAGGTAGGTACTTGGGTAAAGATATCATATAGGTACCCTCTTAATCACCACTAATGAGACACAATTAGTTTTCTATTGTAATTAGCCACAAAGGGCCCGCGAGATAGATGGCATTCTGGGGAAGCACATAGGTACATTTTATCCTGTTAGCACGTTCCCGTGGGATAATTTCCAACATCCACGCGGGCGAAGCCGCGGGCAGAAGCTAGTATAAAATAAATAAGTTATATACAGGGTTACAGGTTAAGTCGACCTATATCCTTTAAGAGGTTTGAAATTTCATCATTCCTAGGTGATTTGACTATGAAACACCCCACCCCAAACCTAACCCATATTGAGATATTAGATTTTGATTAAGTATTTTTTAAATAAAATGAAGATGTTTTGTATAAATTGTCCTTTTTTTCGGATTTTGTGCCTCTAATTTATAATGTTTTTGCTATTTTTGTGTAGTAGATTAGTTTGTTTATTACTCTCAACAAAAAAAAAAAAAACAGGTTACTAAACCAACTGGGTTAGTAGTCGACGATTGAAAGGTTAAAAAATAAACAAATTTGTATAAACATTTTTTTTCTTTTAAGTATATTTAAAAAAAAGTCTATGTCAGTTATGCTGCAGATATACTAAATAAAATCTACGTTTCTATATTTGTGCTGCCACTTGTACCTATATCAATCACTCACCTCAGCCTGTCGCAGTCCACTGCTGGAAATAGATAGGCCACTTGTATATCACAAATGATCACGTCATCGAAGACAGATATTTATGGATGAATCATGAAATCTGAAATGATTGCCAAGCTGTCCATCCGTATAGTAAATATATTTATGCTCGTAACTGTATCTAGATTGTCAAGAGAACTAGGTGGTCCCGTACGATTGGAGGCGCACACTTTCTTTTCGTGTAAACTTGCATCTACGATGGTGTAGGCTCTATTGGAAATCCAAGTCGCTCCATATAAAATACTGGTATTCAGCTGCATCCGTAAAAGGCTCGGCAGATGATGACTGTTCCTTACATACATTACCTTACCAAATAAAAAAAATCTCTATGCTTTCTTTCTAAAGGTTTTGTATGGCCGTTGTTGCAGGATTCACCGCTGCAGCCACAAGTATCAGCTACGCACCAGCCCTAGCAACGGCTCGGCGTCCATCACAAGCCCGTTCCTGCACTGCACCGCCTCGTTGGGCCAGACTCAGCATCTGTTTGTAAGGTTAGACCCTTTAATTATTATATTTTGTATTGGTTTTGCTAGCTAGACTGTAAGTACCTTGTCTGTATAGGCTTTGGCTTTTAAAACCTTGTCTTAATTCCAGCTTCTGAATTAACCAGTAGATACTCTGGTACCTACTGGTTAATTCAGAAGTTGAAAGTTTATTAAGAAGCCGAACCCAATAACCTATCACCAGTTTTGGCATACTGGAGGTAGAAAACCTATCTATCTCTGTTTTTAACGTCCCAATAATCTAGGAATCTTACCGGCCTACGCTTTACTACGGATAGCTATTTGTTTGAAAAAGGGTAAGATAATCCTTATAACATCTTGACAGTTAGGTATTTCTTTTGACAGGATAGTTACTACAGATGACAAAAAGTATAGAACTATTGTTGTCGCTAGACAGATATAATATGAGATCGTGGGACGACATTTAAGGACATATATATGATTATACTGTCTATCATCAGAAGCAATCTTGTCTTTAACGGAAAATAGGTTATTGGGTTCGGCCGTTAGATCCATTGGCAACAATCGACTGTCAATTTGTAATGTTTTTACGCCTTGCTTTAGGTTCTTTTTTAAATTTTTACGATCCGTCTTCTGGTTTATATCTAATCTGATCTAACGGTTATAATTAAGTTGCCCGTCATGCCATGTCTGCTATGGCCCCTTTCTATTAATTCGTCAACAATCAACATTACAATAACAGTTCAGTACGGTTGCACCTGTTATTTATACCTCTATAGTAAATGAACGTTAACTTCCGACAGACGCGGCGAGAGGCGGATGCACTTCGACGGCAACTCATTCATAGTCCGCAATGCTGGCCACTCGGCCGGCTTCGATGACAAGAATCAACTGAAAGTGTACTGAAGCTCCCCCCCGCACCAACTTAACACCAACAATATTTAGTTACAGCTGCGACTCTTGTCTCTTCGAAGTGGTACTGATCACCGTCGAATGTTGTATAGAACACTATAGACCACTCTGTTTTGTCTTTGTATGTAGTGCCATTTTATAAACACTGCCTAATGTTTCCTCTTTAATCTCTTTTCTCTCTAGATGTGTACGAAACACGCGGACAAGTCGTGTATAAAGTTGACGGTGTACCTGCTTTTCTTTTTTATCGATGCCAGTGTGTAAAGCTTGTCAAAGTTTTTGAGATTTTTAATTTCTATCGCCCCCTTGTTTATAACTGCCAAGCTGCTATTTTATAATTGTTGAAGTTCGACTAGCGCCCGCGGTGTCATAGTGATTAAGATTACAGTTTCATGATGTAAGTGTTAGATCGTCAAAGTGCCATAATGTTATTCCGTAACACATTGAGCATTTTGTAATTCATTTTATAGTTGTTACAACTTTACAATAGTTAAAACGAGCAAAAGCAGTGTTAATCTTAAACTGTTTATATTTTCATATACATCTATTAAGATGCAATATTTTTTTGTAAAACATTTTATCGTATTTAAGAACTTATGCGTTGTTTGAGAAATAATAACAATCAGATTTATGATAAACATGAAATAGGAAATGAATCAGATTGTTGAACTAGATCACATATTTTCAACGCAATGGTTACTACTTATGTATTATGTATCAACAGTTGCGACAACTGTGGATATCAACACAATGAGCAGAGTTTCCACGGCTTCAGTAGGTTTTATTATTTATTATCGCTTTTTGAAGATATTAATAGTTTAATAAAATGACGTCTAGTCGAATCTTGAGCTTGGCAGTTTTCATAAAAAGTTTGTTTTGGAAATTACGACTTGTCCCCATTTGTTTCTTTGTGTATAAAAGTTCAAGTAATACTTTATTATGAAGTAATAAAGCAATGAATGCTTCAAACTGTCTCTGATTTTTTTATTTAATAGTTATGATTTATTAATTAATTGATTGATCTTTATTCATATAAATATTTCACAAGAGCGAACTTAATTACTCATACTTAATTACTCATTAATAAAACAACATCTACAATTAATTTATGATTATTAATTAATTTTTAATTTCGTTTTTAAATCTCTATACTTGCACACAGACTGCTACCCATCAAAAGATGCGGAATTTAATACACTGCCATCTCCATTTTCAAAGATAGCTTTTTTATTTGTTCCCTGGACTTACTTAAAATGATTAAAATGATTAAAATGATTGTTTCTTATGTACATAAAAATAATAAAACAAATTATATTAACATTATTGTCTATTTTGCTTGATCTTTATGGCTTATGAATCCATTTTCTTGCTATACAATTTATTAATTTATTTATCGTAAAGAAATATATATGTATGTATCAATTATTCTTGTTATTTGCTAAGAAATTCATGGCAGGCGCATTCCAATAAAACATTTACTTAAAAATCGGTAAGTATTTATCTAAAATTGTAGATGTTATCATGATATACAATAAATATATGCATTTGTTTATATTATGACCTGTGCATAATCAGCGTGAAATAACCGTTATTTTAAAGTGGTTCTGCTGGAGAGTATGCTCTGCTGTAGCATGACCACTTTGAATTGATATTTTCTAAGAAACTATACAATTTTTGATATAAAGCTACAAAAATAAAATACAGACATTATCTACATTTTATCCTGTTTACATAATATAGTGGTATAGTGTATAGTGGTTCTGCTGCGGAGCATAACATACGCGGAGCCTCCGTAGCACATTTTATATAATATATTAGTCTATGCCGCAGCATGGCATAGCATGCTACGCATAACCTACGCCTACTACCATGCGTAGCACGGTAGCGTAGCGTACTACGCAAGGCCTACGCAGACCATACGTAGCACTATGGCGTAGCGTACCATGCAAGGCCTACGCAGACCTTGTGTAGCGCTATGGCGTAGAGTACTACGCAAAGCTACGCGGTTTCGATGAAGAGCGTAGGCCGCGGTCTATGCTGGGTTTGAGTTTGATCTCAGAAGGAGATTCTCAAAATACCAGATTTGCAATATACCAGAAGTACAGTTAAATGAAAAATTGTTTCTGGTTCCTTTTCTTCTTCTTTTCGTGTCGATGGTACTCTTCTTCGATATTTTATATTGTTTGAGCCCAGTAGGTGACCACGTTGGTTGCGGCATCAGTGGCATTCATTAAGTCATCCAAGGTGCAGGTGAACGGGCACTTAGGGCATCCAGCAAGTGGGGCATGGTCTGATGGGCAAGGCAAGGCACCGCACTCGCCCGGGTATTGAATGGGTCAGTAACCCCCATTTCGAAAAATTGTGTCTGCAGCGCCCTACTTGGTTACGCAATCGATTGACAGCTTTTCATATATAGGCCACTGCAGATCGCTGCCAAGAGACAAATGTTCCTGGGGTTTGACGAAGTCTGAAGGTAGTGGATGCTTTTCTTCCCACAATTTGCTTCTCTTATTATGTGGTTTGTTCTGGATGGCCTGCGTAGAGCGTAAGAAGCTCTTACGACTTTTAAAATAAAATAAATAAATATTCGTTTATTTCAGAATCACTTCCATTTTTGTTAGTAACTATGTATGTAAACTTATAAACTGAAGCCTACTATAAGCCTACCCGGGGTCATTGTTTAATCGTAGAGGGGATGTCGGGAATCGGATTCCTACCAGTGCGTGTTGCCAGTGTTGTGATGACATATGGCACTGAAACGAGGTCTCTCACAATGGGCCTCATTAGAAGGCTAAAAGTCACCCAAAGCGCAATTGAGAAGGCTATGCTTGGAGTTTCCATGCGTGATCGAATCAGAAATGAAGAGATTCTCAGGAGAACCAAGATAACCGACATAGCCCGAAGAATTGCCAAACTTCAAAGACATTAAATTATTTACTTGACAATAAATCTCTTTGCCAAACTTAACGAGGCAGTGGGCAGGGCACATTGCGAGCATGACAATGTCAATAAAACAAAATAGGTAATGTAGGAAAACCAAACAGTATTTTATTTCAAAACTTTTTTTTTTTCAGGTTGGTAAATCATCAAATGACCCCTCCCGCTCTGGGTGGAGCAGAAGGGAGTGTCAGACTCTTACTGACTAAAACCCACCCGTGTTCCTTCCTTAGCCATTTATGTTCCAGGGCAGCGGTAACCCTTTCGGACAATCCCGCTACCCTGGCAGGCTTCGGCCCTATCGGGCCCTGTCACTCATGCTGACATCTCTTTGAGGCGCGTGTGGAACACATACACGCCGTCCGGCACGGGCCTGGTCCTGATCGGACGGAGAGCTACCCATTACTCTCCGCCCGCAGGCCCGCGCCTACGGTGGCCGGGAGTCATCACGCGGCTCCCGACGCCCGGAGTGTCTCCCGCGGCGGCTGAGGCGTGAGGTGCGTTCCTTCGCCCACCCCGCCACCTCCTTCGCAGCATGACTGCTTCGCAGAAGGAGGCGACTGCCTCCCACTCCCTCTCGCCCCGGACCATGGCTTGAACCAGGGCCGGACGCGAGAGGTCGCCGCCGCTGTCAATCGCCTCTACGAGGACACGGCGGTGCTCTGCCCAAGCAGGGCAGACCTCCACCGTATGCTCCACCATGTCCTCTGGGCGATCCTGGCAGTGATGACACCCGGGCGTCTCCTCCCGCCTGATGATGTGCAGGAACCTCCCGAAACATCCGTGTCCGGAGAGGACCTGCGTCAGGCGGTAGGTGAGAGCGCCGTGACGCCTCTCTAGCCACTCCTCAAAGAGGGGTCTTACCGCCGCTATCGTGGCGTGCCCTGCGCTGGGTTGCGATAGTCGCTCCTTCCATGCCACCATGAGATCGCGCCGGAGGTTCGTCTGCTCCGCCGCGATTTGCCGCGGATGCGGAGTTTCCCCCCGGCGTAGTGCCTCCGCGCGCCAATCTCCAGATCCCATGGCGGCAGTCCGGCAAGGAAGCTTGCTGCCTCGCCCGAGATCGTGCGGTAGCCCCGGATTAGCCTTACGGCTACCACCTTTTGGGGCGCGTTCAGGTAGTGTGCGGCTCGCAGCCGCAGTGAACGCGCCCATACCGGAGCCCCATATAGGGCCATGGACCGCACGACCCCCGCGTAAAGCCTCCGGCAGGAGGCGTTTGGCCCCCTCAGGTTGGGCAAGAGCCGCTTTAGGGCGGCCCCGGCCCGTTCCAGTTTGTGGGCCAAACGTCGGAAATGCTCGACGAAGTTCCATCGGCTGTCGAGGACGAGACAGATGAAAGGGCTTACGTCTGAATATTTTTTTTTTGGATTTTGATATCGGTGGTTTTTAACAACCCTCGCACCACTCATACTTCTCTTTTCGTAACATAGGTAAACCATTTAAACCCATTAAAATCCAACCCAATTAAATAAGCTTTTTATTGAGCAAAAATATCCTGGAGCTAACGCAACCCATGTTGCGTTAGCTCCAGGATATTTTTGCTCAACAGACTGACTTCTAATACTAAGGGCTGATTTTTCGTTGGCGTCAAGATGGAGGAACCAAGTCTTCGATCTCAAATCAGCCTACATAATAGTTCAATACTATAATCTACTATTAGCTACCGTACCTTTGCAATAATTTTAGGTACCTCAAAGTATAAGGAGTTATTTAATAAAATTCATGGTCTCTCCATTTTGACGGATTTTGTTAAATAACTCACCAAATGGATAGGCCAAATGGATAGGCTGGTCGGAGGAATATCCTAGCTATATAGTATTTTAATACCTAAATTCTACCTTAGAAATATGTAATTTGTTTATCTCTAACATGAATCGTTTGAGAAATATCTAATGTGCGTGAATGTGCATCTGGATTGAGGGCCCATTACCATAAATGTTGGTCCCTCCATAATGACGATTCAACATTTTGGTCAGGCATGTCAATGGATGTTTTTTTTTTTAATTTTTGGACTACTCGTTATTTAGTACCTTTTTCTACGTTTAGATAATGTTAGGCACAGCCACAGCAGCAGCGCCAACACAGCATGCCGAGCCAGGAACATGGGATGGCGCAAGAGTATCGACACATGTTGCGGCCCACACTTTTAATTTGACAAAACTTTTACAATATTTAACACAACTGACTATTAATGACTAACTATACAAATAAGTACAAAAACAAGTACAGCCCATTTCGTAGTGTATTTAATGTTTTATTTTCGTTAGATTGAAAATGTATAAAAACTCCGAAGATTCTTTCCTTTGTCTGACATTTATTTGTCATTGTTAACGTAATATAACCTAGCTTGGCATGCCAATGCTCATATTGCAAGCAATTTGCGTATGCCTTGTTTTCTGACGCGAGTCACTGTGAGACCGGAAATTGAACCCTGAGGTATCCATTATGAGTTTTTAAACGCCTTCTCGTACACGATTGTAACTAATTCCAAAACGTAGAGGAGATCTTAGATCACTAACTAGATAAGGCATCGCTAAGTTTTAACTAGAATACCTAATCCTGGAGCTCTTTCTGGGTCTACGAGTATTCCTCGTCGCACGACGTGGTTGGTTATTGTATGTGTTGAATATTGTTGAATTCGTAACACCTGTATTTTTTAATGTTAACGTCCTAATTCGTTTTCGAGATAGAATGATTTAATTCTGGATTAACGTTTGCGCATTTCAGTAAGCAAGCTGCTTTAAATAAATTATTCATTGATGTAACTGACACCATATCGATGATTTGTCGTTTAATAGTATAGTATATTTCCGCCACAACCACTAGATCGTTATTAGATTATTTTGCTTGCTTTGCTTTATGCTCTCCATAGTCCTTTGTCTACCAAAAGTGTTTCTTATACTTTTCAGCAGCTCTATGTGTGCTTATAGCAAAGCCAATGCTGGAAGTTTTTAATAGGTAGGTAATTCGATTTAAAAAATACCGATCCGATTTAGAATGATGGATGAATTACGTAATGACTGTCGCAACTTTGTCCCTATGTTGATTATAGTGAGCTTTGTACTTTAGATTCATATTGATTAGACGAGGACGTTATTATCAAAGGCAAGGTTTTCCAAGAAATGTAGGTTCCTCAATTTAACCTATGTAGAAGGCAAGCGTGTATACGTAGTTCTTCTACCTTGTTCGTGGTATTGCAATTTGCAGCGCATCGAGCGTTTTGTGAGCGGGCGGCGGGCGGGCGGCGGCACCGGCGGGCGTCTCCGTCTTCGTGCGGTCGCGTGTGGTTGCGCGGTAGCGCTCTGCGCAGCGTGGAACGCGGCGCACACTTTGGTATTGATCCGCGGCCGCCGGTGGCGCCGCAGCGCGGCCCCCGCTGGCGACGCGCGCGTACCTCGTGCGCTAGCTGTCAAAACCGAGTGACGTAACCGCTAGGGCGGCGCGCACACGGCCGCCGTCAGCCGCCCGTTCAGTACGTCCGAGTGATTGCTCCCGCCGTGTTGCACTCGACGCCTTGCGTCTGCGGTCCAGTGCACTGTGTTATCTAAGCCGCTGATTCCGCGAGCCAGGTGAGGTTGGGGCCAGCGTGGCCCCGGCCGTTTGAGTGTACCCGTCTCGGTATTGATCGCATCTCGTCTGACTATTTCAATGTTTATAAACAGCCGGCCGCATCCATTCGCTCCCTCTTGTTTTTGATACGTCCGCCTGACAGCGCGCGATCCGGACGGCTGTTCCTGAATGCACCGGCCGCACCGGCGGCAACCACGCACCGCTCGGATTCAGTGCACGTATGTACGCTTGCACTTGTTTATCCCGAATTCATTTCCAATCCTTTACTGACGACAACGCGTTTACGTAGGCATGTCAGACTATAAATAATATTAAGTGTTCTCAATACTTAGGCATGTAAACAGAAAGACCGTGTCGGTTACTTATAGAGGTAGGTACTTTAAAAGGCCTGTCTGGACCACGCAAGTGTTTTTTTCAAGTAATACCTGAATATACTCGTAGTAACTACTGTTGGATAATCGAGAAATTCAAATAATGAGAATCTGGTGTCTAACGGAGGTGAATGATGCAGGTATCTCAATTGCATTGCTCCAATAGACGTTGTCTCATAGGTGATTGCACAACTAAGGAAGATAGACAGCTGCTTCCATAAAGGAAGACAGGCAATATGAATTCGTTATGGGTTCTTAAAATATTTTGTTTTGTACAGACGCCAGCACATCAAGCTACTACAATCTGTCAATTTTTAAAAATAGATTTTCAACTAGGTATATCTTTAAAGCATAAAGGTTCAAGGTCGATTGGGAAAATTTGACAGTATCGGATAGCTTGATCTGCTGGCGTCTGTACATGAAATCACAAGGTAGGCCAACTACCTGCCCTATTTCATGTTACGCAAAAGTGCGGAGTAAAACTGGGCATTAATTAGGAATTGAGGATGTAAGAAATGGTTACAGGCAATCAAAGTGTATTTACTTACACCCGTAATAATCGTGGTTCCTTTACGCATTAACCTCCTTGGCATTGCTTTTTCATAGACGTTGACTTCAAAACAAAACTATGTCAATTTAGGAGTTGCTTGGCTGACTATTACAAGGTTATTCTACATTATAATATGTTAAAACAAAGAAACGTGGGGGTTTTCCTTTCGTGAGGATTTCAGGGCGCAAATAAACAAAACTTCTAAGTGTGTGTGTGGGTATTAGTCGCTCGTTCATATCTTTGTTTACTAAACTACCGGATAAAGGTCAGCCGCTGTATTTAACATAAAGAGTTCATGGCAGTATTTACGAATATACTAGATTATTTAAGTCAAAACCTTCACATTTATTGAACCAATAATGTATCCTTGCGCCCCAATTTTTCACATTACATAACAAATTAGTACGACCTAGTGTTGGTAGATGATTAAGTGAGGTCACGTCTCAAATTCTAGGTCTGTATGATAGCAGGAAATGTACATTTTCTTATGTTCGCGACTTCGGTCTCCTAAACGTAGGACATCCTGTAGTTGTTGAGTTTGCGAGTCATCATGACGGAAACGATGAAAGTGGACCAGGAACGCCGTTTATAACTTAAATCTAGGCGGCGTCACTTACTTAAGCATTAGACCGTATTAGACCTTTAGCAGCAGTGTAGGCTGGTTTTCCAGTTGGGTAATCCAATTTTACCTACCTGATTTGTAATAACATGCACAAAGATTTTGAATAGATATATAGATCTGCCTTCATATTCAACTATGGAGATTATCTAATTTGAACAAATGTAGACAACCCAAGGACCAAGTTGTTTATTTGTTTTATGATGGTTTCACATGGAGCAAGACACAAACTGTTTGCAAATTTTATGATGGCGTTCCCTTAGATACTACAAGATTGTCATAGATAACTCGCAACTGGCGCGCTTGTCTGACCAGCTGTATGAAGGTCCAAAAACAATAGGAGTTTATAAGGATCACAATAATAGCACGTGGCGTTATGATGTCTACAGTCCCATGGGCCCGTGGGCATCCCATAGGAATAAGACGTGAATTTATGCGTTTGTAGGCACCTTGGTGTGTATTAACCATAGCCCCATGGAAAAAAAAACCAGATAAGTGCTTGTCGGACCACGCACTATGAAGGGTTCCGTAGCTGGGAAGATATTATCCCAAGAAAAAACTTAGCATTGTAAGTAGTTAAAAAACATGTTCTCCCATACATTCCAACTGCAAATGTAAGTTGGTCGGCTATTTCTCGTTAGCTTGTAAAGCCTACTCAGCTGTGATAGTTTTCCTTTTAACTTCGTTACTACTACTATTGCCGTGACCTTATTTACATATGCTAAAACAACCATTTAGCAGACGAGGGCGAGTTTATATGTATGGTATATGTACGATCATTAAGTTTTAACTTTAAATGTCAACTGACATCTAAAAATAAAGCATTTAGTTGAAAATCTGGAACGGAGGCCAGGATTTTGCCGGCTAAAGAATCAGGAAGATGGTTCAATGTTATTTTTAAGAATCTACGGAAACAGTTATGGTTTTGAGGAGACCAACGTCAAAGTTGAGAGCGATTCCTGAGAAGAAATTAGTCACAGCTTTGAGTAACAATAGCAGTTTACCCGAATAAAAGATACACGTTGTTTGTGGTCCATTGATGGGCAATGAAACGTCACGAGTTGAAGCTTCTCAGGATTTTCATTCAATAAACATTCAAGTTTTATAGCGTTATAAGTAGAAACGTTAGCATTTCTTACAAAGGGACCATTCGTGCCAAGGTTAGGGCTGCAATTAGTGGATCAATGCAAAATTATCGGACTGCGTCGACATCGATACTACTATACCTAACTGTAGTTGGGCGGAAGGGGTCATGTATCATGTCGTGTTAGTGTTTCACCCTCAGTAACTCGCAACATCTAGCCTACGGACTTGGTTTCAGGTTATTCTATCTCTTATTGTTGCTGTACCGTCAAAAAACTATTTTAGTGTTCAACTGTATAGGAATTTAAAAACCATCAGTTCTGTAACAATCTCTGTCAGTGGTCTACCTAGTATCTCCATCTTATACTTAGTCTTCATTCCCTACATTGCTTGCTTCAACCTTGACATTGGCAGAAGCATCGTCAACACGATGATCATTAAAACTGGAACCGAAGTCATGCTTGTTACATTTTGGCCAGAGTTGATAAACAGCTTTATTTACAAACCTCGCTTGGCCATCGTTGGTTATTATTAGATGCTACTTAGGTAAATGCATCGCTCCATGTCGCTGTGGTGATGTCATACGAACAAACAAACATTGAATGTCGTACAATAGTCTCCCTCTCCCTACCCACGTCATCTGGGTGCGCCGAATCTATGTCCACTGTCCACTGTCCACCTACTTTACAGCTAAACTGTTAACGTGATGACCTGAGACGCTTTTGCCACGATTATCAACATTGTGCTTATCACTTCCTCAGGTGATATAGATCATTCAGCTCGATTAAATCACTTTATATAATTTAATGATTCTTCTTTTTTAAACACTATTTGCCCAAGGTTTTGAGAAGACAAATTGGCGCGTGGTAATATGTAGTATCAAAGTATAAGTACATATCTACGATTTCTATATAAACCTTTTTTTTTTTTTTTTGAGGATGGGAAATCATCAAATGACCCCTCCCGCTCTGGGTGGAGCAGAAGGGAGTGTCAGACTCTTACTGACTAAAACCCACCCGTGTTCCTTCCTTATCCCTTTATGTTCCAGGGCAGCGGTAACCCTTTCGGACAATCCCGCTACCCTGGCAGGCTTCGGCCCTATCGGGCCCTGTCACTCATGCTGAAACCTTGGATTCAGGTTTTCTTCGTTTTCCTAGAAAACCAAGATCCAAAGTAAGCCATTACGTTTGTAGCAACTTATGTAATTCCCTGAATTTTCTTGGGGTGCCCATTACTGACAAAAGAGCAGACTGTAAAAGAAAAATTTTAAACAATATAAAGTTTAAAAGGCTTCTGTGAAGTCGGGTGTAATTAAAAACAGCGAAATCTTTGCTTTGTTAAAAATTGTATAGGTACACTTGCTGACAACTTGAGTAGGTAGGTCACGCAGCTCCCCTCGGAAAATCACGTTGTTGGTCGTGTTTTGTTTTCATTCGTAATTAATTGTTTATTTTTAATTTCGGTTCGGTAACAGCCAACCCTTTTCTCTTGATTAGTCATGTTCCCGTTCACATTATACTTGTGTACGAGTTGTTGATTTCTTATAATTAAATTTTGACTAGGGTTTCGCTAGCTGTATAAAATAAATAAATACAATTTTGCTAGACGCAATCAAGCGCCTTTTGAGTGTTTCAACTTTTCAAGCGATATATTATAATTGTAAGACCATGGTATAAATGCCAGCATTACAGATTGCGAAAAAATATATTTCATCGAGTTTATCGACTTGACTTTATTTGAGTTACGAAATCTCTTGGCCTGCACATTGCATTACAAACCAGCTTTTGCTTATGTCATTAAAATAGCGAAACAGTCGCAAAATGTGTACCTGCAGTGCACGTATAGGTACTTCACGTGTGTTAAAAGTTAAGAACATAGCATAATGATTTCATTACATCGAAGTTAAATTGTTTCATGTCGTGTAGATGTTATGCACACATGCAACATGGTTTTAGTAATCACGGAAGCTGAACAACAACAAACATATTCGATACCGCCGGAAATAAATTGTAATGAATCAGCCGTCCACTTTATATTTATAAAATTTCATTAGCAGCTCCCGTAGGAAAGCATATGTAGTCACATAGTTCATAATTTTTTGAAATTCATCATGTAGAATTTTAAGGCATAGGTAAATCTAGGTAGAACATAACTGTATGAATTCAGCTATAATTTTATTGATGTAGTGTGACAACCACTGCAACGTTCAAAGACAGATTTATTTGTTGCTTGAGTTATTCCATAGAATAATCAAGTATTTATTTATAATAGTAGGTATGTAGGTATGTACCTCTTTAAATAAGAAAAATAATATCACAAGAACAAATCCGCCAATAAAACAGAGCCTACCTATATTTCCCAGTTTACTAGGCAAGTTACAGTCCTATAGCATGACAGCATTACGCATGAATAATTGTAAGTACATATCTCAGTACCTCCACTGGACATGGTCTATTTAACAAACGTCTTTCTCCCGGGGTGTTGCTAACACTTCCCTGTACAGTCGCTCTTATAAATAAACAACGCAAATATACTCGTAATACCTACTGTAATAATATACTTTTGTTGATTAAATGATTGCACGTAGATGGCATTGAAGTTTACACATGTTTAAAACCTGATTCGGTTGTTGCAAATACTTTTGCTTATGTAAGTTGCACGCAATCGTCGCGTCACCGCAATTTCGGGACATGAACACCACAGAAGAAACTAGATCACCCGCAAACTCAATTCATTATAATCTGAGCGAAGTTATTACTTTTATAAATGATCAACTAGCGTGAAACAATATCAACAGTTTATCCGTTTTGTCAGGAGAACTTGATAGTGGCTCCAGCAAAGCTGTTTACAATGAATTGTATTTATAAACATCTTGAAGTAGATGTACACCTGTAAACAAAAATAAGGTATTGATTCACTTGCTTGTTAATAGAACATAACGAAACTTAAACTCAAATCTTTTCAAAATTGAATACAAACTCAAATAAATAATTCATGCTGCATGTGATGAGCAACACAATATTTATCAAAAACATGAGTATTCACGAGAACAACGATCATCTTACTCAGCGAACTGCACGGCTGGTTGGTTTCCGAATGTTGGACTAAAGAATTCTAAAAAGCGAACAGTTGCATGCCTTCTAATAATATTATAAACAAATCATCTGCAAAGGTCGGGCTGACCGTGTCATTGAATTAAATACGTAGATTGTGTCCGAGTCCCACTCGTGCGCTTATTCTTACATTTTCATGAATATTGATGTTCTGAATTGTGACGAGTGCGGACGTCCACATCCAAAATTGTATTCGACCGACCCAATGCATTTCAACTCTAAATAGAGAACAAATAGCGATGCAAAGCCATTCCAAATTGCTTAGTGACAAAGGCGGTTCGCCAGTTTTGCGATTCTTGGAATCTGTTCCATCTGTACGGTATGGACACAAAATGTATCTGGCAGACTAATCTTGCGCAACCTAACATGTTTATAAGCATGCGTGGATAGAAGGAGGTTATCCGAGATTGCTATTAAAACTGCCCATTCTGGCTTGAAATTGTTATCATAGAATGTGAGCAGTAAAACTTATCACGCCATAAATATTGCACTGACCGATAAATGCGTTTTATACATAGATTTATGTCAAATACAGCATAATTGACTGTTTTAAGATAATTTGAAGCAATCGAGCTAGGGGGCAAGCGCGGTCGCAGCCCATGATTTGGGGGGGCGGGGGGGGGGTCACCGCGGGTACCTTCCTAATTTAAAACTGTACTTATGCCAGTCTCGTAGTCTCTTGACAGTTTGAATGATTTGGGGACCTCGGACCGCGCCTTCTAGGGGGTACGTTTTTAATGACAGCCATTAGAATCTCTAACAACATCTTTAACTTCTATTATTAAATCGTACAGTTGTTTGTGCTCGTTCAGTAATAAGGAACCGTTTGAAGTGTCAGAATATGATTTAAGGAGACAACAAATTATTTTAAAGTCTAAGTTAAGTAAGTAAGAGTAACAGTCCCAGGTGACATCCCTGTGGTGCCCCAAATATGGAATAGTAAAGCGGTATAGTAGATTGGCAGCGATTTGAAGGAGGAGGTGTTTTATTTTGGCGGTGGAATATGCTTTTTAGCTATATGGATGTACCTGCGACTGTACAAGTAGGCCGCACGTCAGTTGTAACGCTTTGACCTTGAGCTGGCCTGGAGTAGTACCACCGACTTTCAATAGAATAAGAGGTCACTTTATATTATACTGGTTTTTTACATAGATATAGGACATTCCTGTTTTTTTACCACTGACGTGGGTACGAAGTGTAATCCACATATTTTAATTAAGTTTGCCAGGATACACAATTGCATTACAGTGAACCACATACTAGAACAGGGATGTTGAATAAAATCAGCTACTTCCTTTATAGCACGTGTGAGAAACGTTATGGCGAGCGTTCTAATTAGCTCAGTAACTATTGCAATCATGTGTACCGAGTGCTACTGCCGAAGCAGCAGTGACGATAGTCGTGCCGGGTTCAGCAGAGGGGACTGACCTTTCCCTCACCGTGGAATATTATTTCACTTACATTCTCACACATTTAATCTTTATATCATCAAAAACAGTAAGTGCGCGCTGAATGATGCGCTCGGCGCGACGACGGCAGGATTTCAAAATGCCTTTTTTACAGTGACTTCTTAAACCAGATTTTATTGGCGTTGCCGCAACTGCTTAGCAAGTACTTAGCTACATACTTAGGGAATGTAGGACACTTTCCGAATGTGCAAGTAAACTTATAAGAAAAGTCGAGAATGTCGAGATCGCATTGAATTATTGATTACTTCATTCAAATTAACATTTATCAGGGTCATGATATATATAAACCTGGCGAAACGACGCTCTTTTTTTAACAATATCCAACTAACTAGCACAAGTATACATACCTGCTTTAGTCGGAATACATTATACCTTTCTACCAGCTGCCTATGACAAATATAACATTAGTCTGCTCGCTCCTACCATCTAATAAACAAATTATATAACATTATGATGCCTAGCCCGCGCCTTGACGACTACGGTAGCGCGCCCTACAGACATTATTTTCGTTTAGCGAAAAGGAAATAAACTTCCTTCGGAAGATTTTCCCGTTGCCTTGGTTACGTCCGTATGTTTACCTTCATAAAGGTGTCCAGAAGCAACTATTTCTGAAAAAAATATTTTGGAATCATTTTTGGGAAAACATTCCCGTTACGCAACTGTGTACTACTCGCACCTGCAAACCAATTGTAACTTAGATGTCAGATGTCTCTATGAGCACGGAGGCATGGAGAGCTTTCCTTCAAACTCTGTTACGTCATGTCTAGCCTCTTGTCTCAAGTCCTTGACTAGCGCGTTCATTAAAGAGTACCTACTATTCTCAAACGTGACTTGATGACAGCACCCCCAAACGAGACATTGTGAAGTTTGATTGAAACTTAGACCTTAACCGAAATGGTCTAACGATTAAAACTGCTGCAGTAGGTGTGTCTTTAAAGCGAAGTTATTGGTATTGCTATTCCACTGCCGTAAAAAGGCAATAAGTACTAAATTCACCGAATTGACGATGACATCAATACTTATTAAACACCTTTGTGAGAAAGTAAGAAATATTTGACAACACGGTTAGCGCAGTGGCTGAGCGATCGGACTGCTGCGCTGCGTGTCGCGGGTTCGATTCCCGCACAGAACAAATATTTGTAAGTCCTACATGTATTTGTTCCGAGTCTGGGTGTTTTTCTATCTATAATATGTATGTATTTACAAAAAAAAAATGTATATAAGTAGTTTATCAGACATCTTGTTACCATAACACAAGCATTAGGTTGCTTAGCTTGGGACTAGATGGCGCTGTGTGAAATGTCCAGGGATATTATTATTATTATTATTTCCTATTAGGAAATATTTCTTACTTTCTCACAAAGGTGTTAATTTGACACATTGTGTCCACAAGTTCATGCTAATCCGTGAATTGAGTAAGTACTCAATACTCTGAAAACTCTACTCTGCTGAAAACTCAATATTGTACGGCGTCTTCGTACTTCTTTTTTCTAGTCAACTCACAGTTTCATTTTTCATCCAGATTTCTACAGAATTAACTTCTACTACTGAGAGCAAGATGAAAATGAGGCAAAGCTTAGACCATTCTGTTACTGTCCCACCGCAGGGCAAGAGCCTCTTCTCATACAGAGAAGGCACGAGCACGAGCATTGAGCTTCACCCTTGCTCAAGATGGGTTGGCATGGTAGTGTCCCCGCCAAGACGAGCCAAAAACTAAAAGCAGCACCACTTACCTTTCTCGAAGCAATTTGTCGTATTTTAAAACCATAGCTATGGCCTGGATAATGTTAGGGAGCTCAAATTCTCAGGATAAAACGTAGTTAGCAGACTTATAAAACACACTAAGTAAGTTTATTAATTTGTATAGATTTTAATAATACGTCGATTTTGTCACTGACTGACTGACTCACTCACTAATTAATTAAACAAAACTTCTAGGGCAATTCCCGAAGTCCTGAAGAAGAAACCTGAAATTGGGGATGCAGGCTAGAATTTGCTCACAATTAATAACAAAAAAAATTAAGAAATCTGTAAGATTTGCATCGACTTGACTTGCAAAGGGAGGTGCAAGTCTGTATTTCTTACGGATAATAGATCAGTACCTATAATAATTATTATCACCGCTAAATAAAAGAAATAGAGCACCTTACAGAAAGAAATGAAATCCCACCAAAAACATTTCATGTAAAATACATATAATATATAAAATACAATACATACAATGTATTTAGTTCTGTTTGCTATCCTGTATAATGTTTTTTAATTTTGTCTTATGTGATCCTTTACTAATTTTGACATTTTCTCTTAATAAATCTATTTTGTTAAACACTTTAGGTACCAAATACTTAGATGTTCTCTTACCATAATAATTTGTTATCTGTGCTAGAACCAGTTTGTTCTCTCTAACCCTACGTGTGTTGTACTTATTTATAACATTAACTTCATATTCATGGTTATAATAATATTCCAGACCTACCAAATAATCAACTTTTATATCTATGGGTATAATTTTACAGAGGGGAATACTCCGGAAAGGCGAGATAATAATATTGTATTAGGATAAATATGTTATATTCGTTTCCTATTCAGCCCTAAAGTAAGGAAATAGTTCGACTGTTGTCAAGACAACACAATATACCAATGTATTGTGTTCTCTCATGTACTCTCATTTCCTACGAAATAATGGGAAGATTTTTTGCGATTTCTGACTTTTCTGGTAATCAAACCTCAGTTGGTCCAATAGAAGGATCGATTGGCATAAAAAAAGATTTTTGTAAAAATTGCCCAATTCCTTGCTACAGTATTTTTTTTTTAAATCTATGAATGCTGGTCAAAATATTTCACAAAGTTAATTATAAGTAAGACCGAGTTTCTTGTAGCGACAACAGTTAAGTTACCTGCCTTTATTGCCCCATCTCAAAAATCCAGCCTGTATGTGTCATGATTGACTGCTTAGCTCCATAAAGACGTAGAGTGAGAATGATCATTTAAAAAGTGAAATCGGTAACTATCTATCCACACTTGGTTAACATCTCGATCTGTCGTACGCGCTTCTCCTCCATATTTATTATGCGCACAGCCAGTGTGAACTGTCTGACAGCGTCTGTGTTCCACACTAGCCAGTGTGGAACACATTTAACCAGTCTGCATTCAAAGCAAGAGTGAACAGGCATCTTCTGGGCACGCTCGTTCCATCATAGACCTCATCCATCGATTTCCATCAGGCGTGATCGAGGTCAAGAGCAGGCCCATTGAGCAATACAAAAATCTACAATATTCTAAGCTTTTGGTGCGTCTTTTTACAATTTGCGCAGAAAAATACGATGAATATATTGCAATATTGCTTATCCCCATGACAAATAGCGTGATAGTTTATAGTCTACAGACTGACCAGACTTAGGGAACATCTGTGCAAAATTTTATCAGATCCTATCCAGCAGTATTTGCATGAAGCATACATTCAGACAAACGGGAACATACATTCAGACAAAAGCCAAAATTCTAAAAACTATATTTTCGGCATAAAAATCGCTCCCAGACTTCGTAAAACTTACTTTAAAAACAAAAATGTACAGTTTTAACTCCGCTACGATTTTATTATGTGTAAAGAAGATAGGTCCGTTTCCTGATGATGATTTTCCTTCATCCACGTCAGTAATGTCCAAGATAAATTCGGAAACTACATTATTACGAATTAAACAACTGACATTGGTAGATACTTGCCGGATTTGAATCCATAACCTCATGCATAAGAGGCGGGGTCTTAACCAATTATATATAAATTTACAAAATTTTAAGGTATAAAACAAACGGAAGGCTAATCGCTGATATTAAATAAAATCTCACATCTCTGACTAGTAAGTAGAATGCGGCGGACTTTCCAGCTCTAGAGCGGGAATGAAAGCACGCGTGTTTATACACTGCATTGTGAACCTAAAAGTGCTTCAATAAGAGCCAGATCTCGAGAAAATATGTTGAAAAATAAATTAGTCACCTCTATTTTTATGTCAAGAAGATTAACTTGTTTATGAGAGTATTGTTGTCATAAAAATTATGAGTATTCCGATAAAGAGTCATCTACTTAAATACCTAATATTTTTGTTGAGGAAAACAATACTACAAATCTTACCTAAAACATAGATTGGATATTAAACACGGACTAAAAGAAGACAAAAATTCTTCAAGATGTATTATTTTGACGAGTGGCCAAAAATCAAGTCATTTATTCAAATTAGGCTGAGAATCAGCACTTTTCGATCGTTAAAATTACTGTCCCCCAAAACGCCCGCCCTTCACCACTTCCTAGTGCTCTCCAGCAGCACAGATGTCTGCGGCAGTTTAAAAAACTTGCTTCTATACTATAGTAGTTAAACATAGTAACATAACGAGACACAGAAAATTATTAAATTATTGCCATATGTCAGCTAGCCACGCCAATATACCAATAAATACAATGAAAACTATACTCAAGCAAAAAAATAATAACTAAAAATATTAATTTCAACAAAATTTAACACCTGAATACACACGCCTTATATGCCTGTAGGATTTCTCCAGGCATATAGGGCGCGACAGGTTACATACTTATGCAATGCTGGGTTATGTTCACATAGCTCTCACTCGAATCACAAATGATAAAGTAGGACCATCGAAGTAAAATAAATAAGCAGTTAATAGTAGGTAATAGGTAATATTGGTATACTACTACCACTAATTAGTGTCCGCAACTCCACGTCAATGCGCGTAATTTTGCGTACGGAGTTAATTACTAATAACAATAACAAAACCATGGTCAGCAAGACGACCAGTCACCACAAGCAGCACCCGTTCACGAGCATAACGCAAAGATCAGCTATTACCTCCCTCGCCATATTTGAGGGAAGGCGGCAAACCGACCCTCGATGCTATCGCAAGCAGTGAAATCTAAGGGAGTATGATGAACTTGTAGCCGGTTGCTCAGGCAAGAGTTTTATGATCAATAATGTCGAGGTCGCCAGCTAACCAAAATCGGAACTAACGCCGCGATTTTTGTCAATAACATTTCTGTACCAATTTCACAAATGTTTACCAATAACGCCCCCCTGTGATCATTCAAGCGAGCAACTACCTATCTATCGTCTGTGTTTGTTTCTCATTCGGAGGTAGACACCGTTAGCAGTACCTCCAGGGCCTAATTCACTTCTTTCTCCCGTCGTTTTTAAACCCTACTCCTTAGTCCTTATACAAATGTTAACTACAAATACTGTAGTACCATACTCAAGTATTGACTTACCTAATGGTTTTGTTTCAGCCGCTGAAATCACTAAAGGGAAATTAGCGAGTTCCGTTCATGGGATAAAATTCTAGAAAAGAAAACATATTAGGTAAGCCTTCACAAATCACCAATTATTCACGCTGTCGAACAGGGGCGGACTAACATCTCATCTCACTCAGTGGATATTTAAGTGGGCATCCAGCCAAACCTTGAAGAGTAGAAAGAAATTATTGGATCCAAATAGACATCAATTGACACATGCCTTAAACCACGAACCGTTTGATAAGCTGAATACAGTTCAAAATACTTGACTGTTCAAGAAATAGAAAAAGGCAAGTGTAAAATGGGAAAAGTAGTTGCACGCAAAGGTTGAAGGTCCTTCCTCCTTAACCAAAAATCTAAGTTACATTACCCACACAGCAGTTTTTGTAGTGAAACTGAAAAGATTTCTTAACCATAACATTACAATTAATGATATGCATAATCAATTAATCAGCGTAACGTTCCTACAGCTGGGTCACAGGCCTCCTTTCTGAGAGAGTGGGCCATAATCCAACACGCAGGCCCAGTGCGGATTGGTGTATGCCATGTCTTCGAATTTTTGATTTTAGGATATGCCGGTTTCCTCAGGATGTTTTCCTTCACCGTGATGAAATACCTAAATTACACCAAGCAAACGGGCTGCCTGGGTTCGAACCCACGACCTGCGCCACGTAAGTGGGGCCGCTAGGTACAACTGAGCCAAACGTTACAATGAATGCGATTAAAATAACTAACAAATTTGATTCCAAAGAAGGAGTATCTATTCTTGAGTTTCGTGATAATAAATCGTATTTTAATCTTATCTCAACTTATACACTAGTATACGAATACAGAGTCATCGATAAATTCCGAGATAGTATCTTAGAAGAATGTTTGGTGTTGTATAAGAAGTAAAAGAGTTACAAAAAAAATGCCCATGTGTACTCGAAATCATGAATAGTAAATCATAGAACAGGCGCCAACGGGATGATGTACACACTATATTTAGATAATTATATAAAATCATGCGTGCGTAATTATTGTTTGACCTTGGCAAAGGCAAGATGTGGAACAATAGTGATGTGAGCTCATTGGTGCATGTCCAGTGCATGTCGTAATGTCTAAATTGAAACATCAACTTCTACAAAAATGTGTGTCTTATTTTGTGTGGGACAACTAGTGAATGTCTAGCCAAAGTTTATTTCACGTTATTACTTTAAAAGCCAGTCACAAAAAACATAAATAAAGTTGTGACTCATGTGCAGCATTCTTAAGTTTTAATCAACAAATTAGTGAGATACCTAATCTGAGATCAAGTTTTTCCATGAAACGCCTCATCAGATTCCTATAAACAGTTTGACTATAAGTATTTATCTGCAGTTATAAAAATAGATTGGAACTAGGCAGAGCTTACGTAGGCACCTACCGACGTAGCTCGCGAATCTCCGCTCATTCAAGATCAAGGTTGGAATCTGTGAAACGCACGGAATAGTTTTACGATCAATTAAAGTCATCAAGCTGCGACGCAACTGACAGCCACTGAGCATTACATTTAAAATCAATAATAAAATGTTTTAACATCTCCGACAAATATTCCGAGAGTGAGATGGTGTTAAGTGAACATTAAATTATAAGTAATTCAGTGTTAATAAACACGTTTTAGAATAAATATGGACCTAAATATGTGCCTCTCTAGGTACTATCAACATAATAATAGGTCCAATGAGCTTGCTGTCAAGTTTCCAATGAATCAATCCTCCAAAATACTTATTTGTCTATAGTAGTAGTTGTAAGATCAACGAGCATATGGAAAATACGCATCGCTTCCGGCCGGAGATAATTTAAGAAGAATGTATTTTAGGCTAGCCGTTCGGTCAAGACAAACAAATCAATGTACTTATCACACGATGCCTACTTATTGACTACTGCAAGATATGAATGCAAAAAAATGCGACCAAGGCCAAAGTAATTTAATGTCTAGCAAATGTGGCTATGCACGTCATCATTTTCTACCGTTACGTTTGTTTTATGTTGTCACATCGTGTTTAGTAAGAATTCATAAAAACTTCTAAAAGAGTTCAACTACGATAAAAATGATGATTTAGGAAAAAGAACACTTTTCCTACCTGCCCTAAGACCTACAAAACCGGATGGATGTGTAAACTAAAACTTTATACTTCTACATTTTAAATGCTTTACTGCAAAATTCTGTGCCTTTTGTTTGGGTAAATCATTGGGGTAAATATATTCATTCCACATACTTAAATCTGATTTAACCATCGGCGTTCCTCAGGGTAAAGTTCTAGGCCCGCATACTAGAATAATAAATACTGCACCACTGCGGCTGCCAGTCAACGGCAAGAATCAGAGAAGATAACTTGACCCTATCTGGACACAAACCTCTGGGGAAAATCTGAATCCCGAAACTTCAAAATGAAGATGCATAATTTTATTCTATTTCTGTTTACAGTTGACCGCGATCAGTCATGAATTTTATTACCAGTTGTAGTGTTTCATTAATTCAACTTGAAAGACAAAAAATTATGGCTAGTATACTCCAGTAGATCCCAGCTACATAGGTAGCTGGTTATCTACTTGAGTATACTAGCCATAATTTTTTACTACTAACAAGTGCCATGACGAAAAGCCAGGTGTTCTCCTAAATTGATTTTCAATGCATGTATTCACATTAAACAATATCTAATGATCTCCAATATTATCATAACAATCATCTTTCAGATCTCTACTGAGTGTCGTGGTAGACATAAACAACGTCGTGAGTGACAAAGGAAT
Organism: Apamea anceps; assembly: GCA_951799955.1. Taxonomy (NCBI): domain Eukaryota; kingdom Metazoa; phylum Arthropoda; class Insecta; order Lepidoptera; family Noctuidae; genus Apamea; species Apamea anceps. The sequence continues at coordinate 17,010,624 of OX637500.1, read as the reverse complement.
TTGAAATTAATTTGTGAATATGGGCAGTGTTACTGTACAACTTTGAAACTGAGGCGCGAACAAAAAGCTGTGAGATTTCATGTGGTTAGAGGATAGTAAGTAGGCAGCGATGCTGTCTTATATGGTGCCTGTGGAGGAGAAGCCGCCGCAGGTGCCGGGCAAGGGGCGAATGGCGCTCGAGCTGGTGGGCAGCCCCGGCAGCCCCGAGTCGGCTGCGCGCCGTGCTCGCTCCGCTATCACCAACATCTCTAAAGAGTCTTCGACCAGCTCCTTCGCCAGCGATCTCACCATATCCTCGTCGACGCCCACTGGCGCACACGATAAACCAAAGCATAAACTACTCGGAAATGGAACCAAACACACCACATTGAAGAGGTAAGATTTTTTTTAAATAATTATTTTATGTAGGTACATATATTATATATCTTCTATTTTGTCATCGAAATTGAGTACTTAGTTAGGAAATTCTACGCAAAGGTCATAAATTCATTACAATGGCCCACAGTATGATATGGGCCTCTTTAAAGCAATGATTGCATGCCAATTACTTTAAACAGGCAATCGAATGGTTGATACCTGTAGAATCCAGTCATCTCTAACAAATTAATCTGATGAGCTTGAAAGCAAACATAGGTACTTACTGCTTTATCTATAATTGATCGGATTATCGCAAGTGAGTAAGTGCGTTAATGTCCGATTCGTTTGTCCCAAGACGTGGTTCTCAGTCAGTAGGAAAAAGAAAACTAATTATTTTTAATTAAAATCTAAACCCGAGTGATTTCATCTTGTATCATTTATGTAGTGTGTTTATTTATGGATTGAATAGCGAAAATAATGGATTACGATATAAAAAGAACGGTAATCTCAAACCGCTGCGTAAAATTAGAGCGTGGAGTGAAATTGCTGGATTGTCATGGGAAGATGAATTTCTGGTGTGTAATCAAAATTAAATACTTAGCCCTTTTAGGGCTGATTTTGCCATCGCCAGATAACTTTTATTCGTGGAATAAAATTGACGTTTGACAGTTTTTGTATGAAATAACTGCCAAAATTTCAAAATTATTCCCCGAATAAAGTTATCAGATGATTGAGAAATCAGCCCCTAATCTCTTATTATTTCTTCTAATTGTCCATTGATTTTGAAGGTTGCTAATGTGTAGGTGTAAACTAGTCTCAAATGGTATTGCTGTTTTAATACATATTGAGGAAGTTCGGACGGTTCAAGTACTACCACTATCATTATAATAATGATCATAAGCCTATCGCAGTCCACAGTTGGACATAGACTCTTTAGCTAGCGCTAGCTGCGATCCAGCGTAATTCGTCATTTCACCTAGCCATCCTGACGGTGTCCTATACACTACGTTGGATTTCTTTGAAGAACACGTCTTCTACCCTGAATACCCTGATCCATTTCAACTAGCTCGGACACTATAGCTTACTTATTCTTTACCGATATCGACTAGTAACTACTAGTTGGGTCACCATAATGAATATTTGCCTTTAGGTACGTTTTTTAAATGGCAGAAACGGACCCCTTATAATTTTGCCATGGCTGTCTGTCCGTATGTGACGCAGCCACATTTTACTTTGAGTAATAGTCTCTCAGTAAAATGACTGTGTATTGATGAAAATTGGAAGACGTGTTCTGCGCACCGCTAAACAATGGTGTAGTTAAACTACGAAAATGATTACGGGTTGCACTCCCCATACATGTGACATAAGAAAGAATAGTTTTTGAGACATGGGATCTACGGCAGAAACGACCATTTTAATTCGGCAGCATTATATTTCTCGGAGGGACCACGGGGAATGAAAATCCCCGTGGTCCCTTCCAGGGACTACGGAAGGGACCGCGGGGCACAGATGATATTTTCGGTTACAACCGCAGCAATAACTTTACCTTTAACTTTTAACTTGTATTTCTCGAAAACGATGAAAAACCTAGTTTTCGAGAAATACAAACTTATTTTTGCGGCTCGGTCCGACACGAACATGTGCGATTTTTATTTTAAATGTATGTCCTCTCTTATGCCTATCTCATTCATATATGATAGTATTGCATATCGTTGCATTTTATCAAGCGAATTGCACTTTTCAAAGGACTTTATTCTTGGCCTTCATTGCAAAAGATGCAATGAGCTACATGCGAATTTATATTCAGACCTATGGTTACGTGATCGTAACTATAAGTCTGAATATAAATGGTCAATCGTATCATCTCGACGTATCAACATTTATATAAAATTTTACTGCGGGAACTCGTTTATAAAACAGTAGTTAACGCAAACCACTAGGGTATACGCTAATCATATTATAAATGTTGTGATTTTTAATTGCTTTGCCAATTATCCACCGCAGCCAATTACGTAGTGTGAATTGCTACAAAATGTTTTATACATTTACAGAGAGGCATCGGGCACGAACACATTCTTTTAAAAATTGAATTAAAACAACTTTAAGTAATTATTGTAAATTGTTTCCTATAATCAGTTGCATTTTATTTAGAATATAATATTAGTTGAATAACTTAAAAATGTAGAGTGAATCTATTTCTTAGGACCCGTGTAGTCTGGGTCGTCCCAGGTATCAGGCAGGTGTAACCGGGGCTTAAATAGCCAAGATTGATAGATTTCTAGGCGGCAATCAGGCCTGTGAAAAAGAAAGGATTGTCCACTGAAAAGTAAGTCCACTAATCATTTATCATATTAAGTCTTTTTCATAAACTGCTTCACATATCCTTTATTTTACCTTTCACGTAGATTGCGAGCGTGGTTTCTCGCAAGTCCCCTACAATTTGACACTCTGAAAGGAGTTTATATCCGTCCTTTAAACAAAGGGTTTGGAAAAAGATCTAAAAGTAAAATTCCGTAAAATACTATCAGTAGCATTGACTGTCCTTTTTTCAACAACATTCATTCCGATATTTACGTCGTCGAGCAGACAAAATGTCTGATTAGAATTGTTCGATTTAACGCTTTAGACATTAAATCTTTGAATCTGTATGTACCCAAAACATGAGAAAGGGTGTTTTAGAGGTTGTTTAAAAATTGGAACGAACATAGTATTTTTTATTTAAATATTATTGAGCGTATAATAAGTAATTTTCGAAGTTTAAGAACTTATTCTGAACTATTCACGAAATAAATGTGAGCGAAGCGAACCTGCTAGAGAGCCATCCTATAACTCCAGTCGACGTTTCAGGGACAGGCTTCAGAGATTTCAGTTCCTCCGTTTTGACAGTGGCTTGTGACCGAGTAATAGTTGATGCTTCTTGACGAATCGCCTCTGCTTGAGCCAATGTCTCCCTGAGAATAGAAACATCACTTTTATGGTAAACGTCTGACCCGCCCTACTATATGAAAACTGAACTAATCGATTTACACTTTATTGATACCCTAGTGGAGTAGACTACTATAAGTGTCTCATCAATTTTCAAGACTGTTGAAGCGCAGGTTTCATGGCTTAGCCTACTTAGTAGTTACACTGCCTAAAAGCGTTTACCAAAATAATGAACTATACACAGTTAGGATCTGGTAGACTTTTCGAAAAGCTACCAAAAACAATACATTTTGTTAGAATTTAGGAACCGACCACTGTTTTCTTTCCAAGGTTAGGTAACAAAAGCGGTCGATACCTAGCTGTTAGTGTAAGTTCATAATGATTATCTACCTAAGTGTGTCTGTGTACCATCTACACGTCCGACACGACAACATAAATAAGTACGTATGATATTGATTGCCTACGTAATCTATTACATATATTACATCCACCGGTTAGAACTTATGTCATTTCGTTCAAATGATCCCCACTGTTATAGTTTTAAGGTTGTTTAAGTGGCATTCATTCGAACGTTTTCTATGAGTTGGTATTGGTACCCTTTTCTGAAACAAATAAAAACTTTTTAACAAAAAAATTAAACCGCCGAAAAAACTGAAAAGCAAAAAATAATAAACCTTTTTTATTTAATCTTAGTTATAACTCTTAAACTAATGTAAGTATACCTAAATAATTTTGAGTCGGCGCCAAACAATCAATAAACAAAGATTACTAAATTGCCTTAAATTTAAACGGCGCCGATTCAAAATTATTTAGGTATACTTACTTACATTAGTTTTAGTTACTAAGGTTAAATAAAAAAGGTTAATTATTTTTTGCTTTTCAGTTTTTTCGGCGGTTTAATTTTTTTGTTAAAAGTTTTTATTTTATACTTTTTGTGGCTATAATCTATCTACTAATTGTTTGCAAAAGGGCATATGTGGCACTGAGTAGAGTGATAATACACAACTCAGCATTCAAATCTGTGAGTGAACAATAAATCACGGGGTATTTTCCCATGGATTTTTTCCGTTTTTTTCGTCGGTTAAAAACAATCACCAACGAAAGCTTTGCAAGTAGGTAAAGTAGGATGTTCCGTAGACATGTTACTAGATCTAAATAAGCTATTCATATTGGAGTTTTCTTAACAATACAACAAAAATACTGAAAGGTCAACATTTTCTAAAGTATTTAAACAGTTTTTTTTTATATAGTAATTTCGTCCGTTCGTGAACTAGGAACGGTCGTGTTCAACATTGGTTTCGCATGAAACTCCAGCGCTCACGATAAATTTGATCTCCGTGGCCAATTGTGTCGCTTTGACGGAGTATTGACGCCAGGAGCTGTGTTGCTGCACTAACAGTTGACAGTGTTTATGGTACAGGTAAATGAGTAACCGCGAATATCGAACACGGATTTTTTACGCTGTAAACTGTAACTGTGATACTGTATAACTGTAATTTGACTAATAGGAGTGCAGCATCTGTACGTTAAAAGCTTATTCTACTCAGCGGGGTAATTGTGTAACACACTAACAGTAGCAATCGCTTTAATTTTGACAGTTCAACAACATTCATTGTGTTATTTACGTTGTTGAGCAGATAGATTTTTCGAAAATATGAAGTGAAAAATTATTAAGATTGTTTCGCAATTAGGGTGCGAATAAAAACAGGATTCCAATCCTGTAACTTAAAAATCGATCGGAACTCTCTATAAAAACATGCTGGGTTTATGGGTGGAAGTTAGTTTTAATTTGTGCCCATTCATTATTTGAATTAGCAACGCAGCGCTCTCCTAATGCAATATTGTGCACAAAGTCAATCTGAATATGGGTCACAGCGTAATCACGATGCATATCGTCGGTAAAGAGCTTAACTGTAATCCAAATTAAATTCTATAGTGTAAAGAGATCGCTCCATATTACCCCTATTGACTAAATTGACGCATATCTAATTAAGTGGATAGGTATTTACCTTCAAAGCGTAGGTATCTTGCTCTTTTTCATTTTAATCGTGAAGGAAGGAAAGGAACCAGAGCGGTTCCTTTCCTTCACGATTAAAATTCTTTAATATCTTCTCTTTATTCTCCAGCATTAATTCAAATTAAACTTCGCCTATTTACCTTAGTATATTATCCTAATGATATTAGATGGATGGATGTTTGTTACTCTTTCACGCAAAAACCACTGAATGGATTTAGATAAAATTTGGCACACAGGTGGTTTATAACCAGCAGTGCGATTCTGTAATCATCTCACCGTGAAAACTTAGGTGAAGTGAGCGTGGAGTGAGCTGTCATTCCAAACTAAATGCTTATGATTGACACTATTGACAGCTCACTCTAAGCTCACTTCACCTAACTTTTCACGGTGAGATTTTTACAGAATCGATCGGCTGGATTAATACATATACTTTTTATCCCGAAATTCCCAAGGGATCGAAACTTATGCGGATGAAACCGAGGGGCGCAGCTAGTTCGTTTTAAAGCTGCACTTGCTTTCACATACTTTCCAACGTCCTTTGATCATCTCGGAACGCGAGCAAAAGTTATTTGGTCGGGAGCAAGGGAACGAGTACTTCACTTGTAACTGCAGTATAGAGCACTCACTAGAGTGGACGGCGCTATGACTACGTAATTGACTGACCGACCTGCAGAAGAATCTAGAGTTTCGTAATTTACAAAACACTACTTACGTTTTTTCTGCTAGGGAGTTTGTTTCGCCACTTCTTCTTCCCAGCGATAGCACTAGGAAGTGGTGAAAGGCGGGCGTTTTTGGGGGACTGTCTTTTGTAATTTTGACGTTCGAAAAGTGCTGATTCTCAGCCTAATTTGAATAAATGACTTTTGATTTTGATTTTATGGATTCTTTCAATTTTAGGTCCATCTGTTGTTTATGATAATAGTCCTTCAGACCGTATTACGGCCATGGCAGGCAATCTCAACGGAGACTATAGCCTTCGGCGCGGGAGATACCTATTATAGACATTATAGTGCAAAAGTGTGTGCGCAGACACAGACGCACTCTCTCTTCTCTCGCTCTCTTCTCCTCCCATCGGACTATGAGAGTGTTGTTTATAGATCCAGGTTTCGGACACTTAGACAAGTAAGTAGAGACAGGTACCAGACTACATCTGGTACCTGTCTCTACTTACTTGTCTCCTTCTTGTCCAGAAATGTTAGCAAATACCTCAAAAAATATTTATCCACAATCAAAACCATACATCACGACTCCTTAAAGAGCCGATGTTTTTTATATATCTAAGGTATAAACCCGTACTTTCTTTCATCAAGCAGCCAGCTCCATCTTTCAAACCACTGCTTTCTGCAGTTATCCTGTTTTTTCCATTGTGCTCGCATTTGAAACGCTTCCGTGTTGGGGTCATATTTCAACCCCATGCTGATTGTTCACCTATAAAGATAGGTAATTGTCGAAATTATTAAACGAGGTTCTATCTATAAAAGGACAAGAACATATGATCTTTCTATAGGAGCAAAACGTTAGTAATCTGCCTGAGCCGGGCACGGTGCCAACAGCATGTCTTTGTTCGAGTGATGACGTTTGTTTTATTGGGAAACGTAAAATAAGGTATGAGAGTAGAGTGTGGACCAAGCAGTACCTAGGGGATCCTTTTTATACGTTCGATAGGCTCGTATCTTAGGAGCATTCATGAATTCTAGATGTGTAACAAACGAAACAGTGAACTGAATCTTTTATGTGCAAACTGGAATAAATATTCAATTCCGAGTGTGTAGATAAGTTAATGAAAGAAACCGTTTGAAATATGATAAGGTTAATTGTCTTATAGATAATTTTTAACTATATCTGGTGCTGTAATGGATTGAACAATTAAAGTTGAGGTTAGTATTTAACTCGAATTAATCGAAATATCAAAATATTTCATAGGTAGATGATGAGTCAAAGCACAGAGCTTATTTATGTAGGTACTGTGACTCAAAAGTCATACGAGAATCAATCGATGACATTACTGGGCACTGATACACCTAACTAGCTTATGCCCTCGACCCTCGTGAAATTTCATGTTCCCTCGACCCACTCCGTCGCATCGCATCGCATCGCCTGCCAGCGCTATTACTTCGTTTTCGCTTAGCGTTCTTTAGCTTAGTACTCCAACGATGGTTGGTCCCATAGAAGTTTTTGATCAGTATTAGAAACAGGATCGATTGACATCAAAAAATGTTGTTAAAATGGCTATTTTCTTGCTAACTGTAATTTTTTTTGAAAATCTGTGAATGGAGATCAAAATTCCATAAAAAAATATGGGTAGTCTCATAAGACCATTTTCGTGTAGCTGCAACGGATAAGGTACTTCCCCTTACTGCCCCGCTGAAAGTTTCCACCCTGTGAAGATTATGTGCTACTATGTTTCTAACTTATCAGACAGACATGTTGCTGAAGAGTTTGCTGCGCCACTTCTCCTTCCCAGCTAAAAAATAGGAAGTGATGAAGTGGATAATTTGTACGTTCAAAACGTGCTGATTTTCAGCTCAAATTGAATAAATTATTTTTGATTTTGAATGCTCCACCGTAAGGATAAAAGGCAATTTTTCATTTATAACTGACATAAGCCTGGACGAGAATTTGAACCCCGAAATGTGAAAGAATCACGCAGAGATTAGACGCAGAGACAGAGGAAGCGTTTTTAGGAGCAACTTGACAAATTTTAATTTGGTGAAGAACAAAGCTATTTTTTTACACCCGTGTCGATCGTAATAGTTAAAAAAGAGTTTGTTAATTACAAGTTTATCCTCCTTACCACGAGGGTTCAATATTGGATAAACATCATAACTTAAATGCGCAAATTGACTGGAGATATTCAAATTAGAACTCTACTTACATAATTGCATGCAACCTACCAAAGTAAAGGAATGCTAGAGGCTAAAGGCTGGTGTCAGTTATAGTTAAAGTGGGGCAGACTTCACCGAGAATGTTAAGTAGTACTAAGCTGCGGATCCGGAACTGTATCGAACGTAAAAATTACGTGACCATTGTGTCGCCTCCTTGTCTATAGGTACGATAGAAAGTTTTTATTTTGGACTAAGACATTGATTGTTACAAATCGTTCATGCTTTAATAATTTTGTTAACTCCGTCTGGTATAAGTGTAGGAATCTGTGTTTGTATAGTACCAGCAGATAAGAGGAAGGTAGGTACGTTTTACGTGCGTACCTTAGCTGAGATACTAGGAGCCAATTGAGTATCTATCTAGTGACCTTCAGTTACCTACCTTCTATGTATTAGGTGCAGAAAAAGTTGAAGAACTGCTTAGAAGCAAATATTTGGGAATTAAGAATTTATTTTAGTTGATACTGGTAGATACCTACTGCAATTTCTTAATAAGTTCTAAAGTGGTATGTAAATTAGATTACGTATATAAAAATCACAGGGTTTCACAAAATATGTTTATCAAAATTGACAAGTATAATTTTTTAACATAATTACTAATTACCTACAAGAAGGTCTATTAATATTGTTGCCAGCCAGAAACCATGTTCAATCTGATAATCCTATTTACCCAAAGAGATTTTATTGCGCGTATTTGTTTTACATATTGCGTATCAGCGACTACCTTATAGCGCTTACCAGTTTACATGAACTGCACGTTCCAAGTACCTACATAACTGTAGATTAAATTTTAGAGCTCAGTTACATAGGTACTGTCAGCTCGCAATTTCGCACGGTGTCGTATAAGAGGAACGACCTCCATTAACAATTTTTTCCCTCGCCAAAATATACAAAACAATGTCACTGTCAAAGTGTCAAGGAAATGTCAGTTAGTGCCAGTGCCAGTCAAATAGGAGGCAAAGCGGGCTTTGTGGTTGATGAAATATCATAAAATATCGGATTTTATCTCGATATCTGGCGATATCGGAGGCCATGACTACAGCAAGACTATTTCCTGTGAGTTGGATACATCACACTGATAGTAATATAAAGTAATTTGAGATATAACTTTCACCATACCGTAGCACTGTGCTTACAATGTAAAGCATTTGTAAAGATAGAAGTCCATCACTTGTAGATAAGTACTACATTATTGTTACAAACATGCTTTGTAAGGTGATTGTAACGATTTACTTTTAACGACTAGCAATAAATCGGAAATAGCACCATTAGCAACCTGTAAAAGTCGACACGATGACAAATGAGAAGCTTAGTATGACAAATTAGTCACGCGTGAAGGAAAGGTAATTGGTAAAGTAACAGAACCACTGCAGAAAAATAAAGTAACAAACTAAAATCATAAATAAAAGAGTAGCTCCATAGCCGAAAACAACCAATAGCTACTGTAGGTATTCGGCTGAATACGATACGAAAAAATAGGTAACCACAGGCCAAAAAGTTTTAAATTATAATCACAAGTTGAATACAAATTGCAGCTTGTTGTTGTATTTGAATGAACTGCGTTGTATTGAACTATATTTTAAAAATGTATTATTAACGTTGTGCTTACGCAAGTTTCTATATTACAAGGTTCTCTCTATTAAATATCCGAACGAAAACGTCAACGTCATGTCGCCAAGTGCCTATCCATCTATCCCTCTCCCTATCATTACGTCCATACGCGACAGAAAGAGAAAGCGCCAACCGACTACCGCTTCCGGACTACGTGGAACAAACCACCAGCAGAGGGACAGAGATTCAACTTCACTTGTAATCGAACACTTACCGCTCTCGCACCGCAAGCTAACCGCTAAGCTTCGCGACGCGCTCGCGCCGCGGAACATACCAAAACCGCATAAATTAAATTAAACCAATTCACGAGTGTCGGCCGACACAGAACCAGGAAGAAGCAGAGAAACAGAAGCTACCGGACGCCGGTCTGCATATCAGCACGGCACATGCAAAACCACCAAGTAAGTCCTTAATTGTTTCCTACCCCCTTGTGTGCAGGCGACATGACATTCGTTCCAAAATAATTACACAACGCTTATTGGTCCTTCGACAGCCGCAATAACCCAACTTATTCAACATAAGTTTTTGGTCCATTCGAGTCGGATTCAAAAAATCAGCATTCATAGGTCCCATACCTAAGAATTTAGGCAAATACCTAAGTTCGTAAAACCGCCATATTAAACGAACGCGTACTAACGTTCGTTCATTCCGCTAGGTACATATTTCATTGAGAACCATTGTGCCAACTTAATATTGCTCCTACTGCATTACAATAGCATAGGTCAATATTAAAAAACCGCTTATTATCGTGAGTTAGTTCGGCAAACTTGCCTACTAACTAATTTATAACCAATTACTTCTTACTCACTTACAATAAAAATATTTGTTGTAAGTCTACCCGCTATACTTAATAATTTTTATCCGTTGTATTTTCAACAATAACCCATTATGGAAGAACTAAAAATGAAGATAAAATTACTTCAAGCTAAAAATCAAGCAATCTTTGAGCGTTTATCGTCATTGTATGAAACTTCAAAGAAAATAAATACAATTAATATTGAGCTTCGTTCGGCGGAAACGTTCATGGCGGACACTCAAATACTCTCGATCACTCGTCAGGAATTTAGTGCTAACTTAGACAAAATAAATACATATTCTTTACAAATAAATCCTGATTATACAATCGATTATAACAGTCAAATATCATTTGACGGCGTTTACACCCGTGTCGAAAGAGTTCGTTCACTTGTCGCCGCGAGGTCTGCAAGGTCAACGGATGACTCAACTTGTGATATCGTGAAACAATCTAAATACTCGATCAAACTACCCCCAATTCAGATCCCATTTTTTGATGGTAGGATTGAAAACTGGCCTGTTTTCTACGAATCATTTAAGTCGAACATCCATAGTAATATAAATCTTACAGATTCTCAACGAGTGCAATACTTAATGGGTAATCTGAAAGGAAACGCATTACAAATTACTGCCGGAATTATTCCATCGGGCGAAAATTATAAATCCATTTGGAACAGTTTGGTTCAAAAGTATCAAGATAAACGAACACTAGGGTCACATTACATGTCTAACATATTAAACATTAAACCTGCAAGTAATAATTCCACCTCTTTAAATAGTTTTATTGAAAGTTTTCACGCGTCTGTTTCGGCACTAGAACAATTAAAAATTAACGACTTAAAGGATTTCATACTATTAAATTTAGCCTTGAAAAAATTGGACCCCGCTACCTTACATTTATTTGAGATGCATATGAGAGAGGAGGAGATTCCAACTTATACGGATTTCGTTGAATTCATAAAATCGCAAGTTAAAATATTGGATAGAACTGTTTCGTCTCGAACTGTATCAGTGAACAAAAATAATTATCGTAATCAGTCACGTGATAGTACGGTGCATACCTTTGTTGCTTGTGACAATAACCAAACTTGTTCACACTGTAATGGAAGTGATCATTGGAAGCTTTATATGTGTCCAACATTTCAAGCACTATCAGCCAATTCACGTTTGGACTTTATTAAAAACAAACGTGGATGTGTAAACTGTCTTAGCTCAACACACACGGCTTCACAGTGTAAGTCAATACATACTTGCAGGACATGTAACAAGAAACATCATTCGCTTTTACATCTGGAGCAAATTACTCAACGGTCGGGATCGAGCGACGCTGTGCCTAGTTCCGCGCATTCACAACAGGTGGCGCTGTGTGCATGTTCACGCGTAGGTACAGATTTACCGCGCACAACCGTATTACTGTCGACCGCACAAGTATACGTTGACAATAGATATAATAGATATGTTTCTGTAAGATGTTTGATCGATAACGCTTCGCAAAACAACATAATTACGTCAGCTTGTTGTAAGAGACTTCAATTAAATATTATACCGCTTTCAAATTCATTTATAAAAGGAGTAGGAACCTCTTCGCGGCCTATTATAGGTTACGTTGAGATAACAGTTACTGCTAAAAATAAAAATAATTCCTTTAAAATAACCGCTCTTGTGGTTGACTGCATAACTGACAAATTACCATCTCACTTTGTTGATACCTCTGCAGTGCAACATTTGTTCAAATTACCGCTAGCCGACCCCCTGTGGCATATGCCTGGTGATGTTGAACTACTTCTAGGGGCAAAGCTGTTCCCATATTTATTACTCAACAATAAAATTATTTCACCTACCGCGCCATCCGCTATTGAAACCGTGTTCGGTTATATTCTTATGGGTGAAGTACCCGCTAGTTTATTTAATAATAAAAACGAAGTACCCACTAGTTCGTTTAATAATAAAAATAATATCGCTGATTTAAATACCGCTTCATATTTTTCTACCGCGTTGAATATAGATGATTCTCATTGTTTTCTGTCGTTAGACGAATCTTTACATAAATTCTGGAACATTGAAGAAATACCCTCAAAATCTTTTATGAGTCCCGCTGAACGGGAATGTGAACAGCTGTACGTTTCTACGGTGTCACGTGACTCCAGCGGTAGGTACTGTACTGCGTTACCATTTTGTAAGAATCCAGATTCACTCGGAAATTCTTATGCTGTCGCTTATCGACGTTTTATTCACTTGGAAAAAACTAAGCTTCGCGACCCTGCTTTGCGCGCTAGTTATAACGAAATAATCCAAGAATACCTTAATCAAAATTATTTAACTGAAACTACACCTAGTGCGGCTGATCAGACTGTAGGTTATTATATACCGCATCACCCTGTTATTAGGAATGATAAACAAACTACTAAAGTTCGCATCGTCCTTGACGCGAGCGCCAAGTCTCATAATGGCGTGTCATTGAACGATTTGTTACACACAGGGCCTAATCTACAGGCTGACATATTTTTATTACTTTTAAATTTCCGATTATTCCCTATTGCAGTCACAGCTGATATAAAACAGATGTATCTCCGAATTGCTGTTATCGATGAGCATCGAAAATATCAGAAAATATTGTTTCGGTTTAATACCGCTGAACCTGTTCGCGAATTTCAATTTAACCGAGTGGCGTTTGGCCTTAAGCCCAGCCCATATTTAGCAATGCGGACAGTCCGTCAACTATCAGAGGATGAAAAACATCGATTCCCGCGCGCATCCATTGTCGCTTCGCATGAGTTATACATGGATGACTTGGCTAACTCGACCTCCACTCTGGAGGAAGCCAAGATTCTCTCCGCTGAACTTATCGCCTTATTTAAGGCTGGGGGCTTTGACCTTACTAAGTGGGCAAGTAATTCCTTGGAACTACTAGATTCTATTCCACACTCCAACCGCTCTTCTATTAACTTTTCTGACGGGGATAACTTAAAGATTCTTGGACTCAAATGGATTCCTTCCGAGGATTGTTTCACCTTTACTACATCTAACTTGGATAAAAGTTGTACTAAACGTTCCATTCTTTCCACTGTTGCCCGTCTGTGGGATGTTCTGGGTCTAGTGGCTCCCGTGGTTTTATTCGCGAAATTACTCATAAAGGAATTATGGAAATTAAACACAGATTGGGATGAAACTCCACCCGATTCTATTGTACTTCTCTTTCAAAAGTTTAAAGAGCAACTGCCTTTACTTTCCTCTTTAAAACTGCCGCGTCATGTAGCCGTTACTATGGGTTGCGTGACAAATATAGTAGGTTTTGCTGATGCCAGCTTGAATGCGTATGGCTGCGTCATATACTTACATGTTACTGACACAAATGGCAACGCACACGTAACTTTGGTGTGTGCTAAATCCAAGGTTGCACCTGTCAAGGTCGTATCTCTGGCTCGTCTAGAGCTTTGCGCCGCTGTACTCTTGTCAAGCTTAATTAAGTTAGTTTATGACACTTACCGCTCTCGTACCGCTATTAATAAAATATTCGCATTTTCCGATTCTACAATTACTCTTTCATGGATTCATTCCTCACCGCACAAATGGAATATTTTTGTTAGCAACCGCGTCGCTAAATGTCAAGAAAACCTTGATCCTAAGCATTTTTTCCATATTAACGGAAAAGAAAACCCTAGTGACTGTTTGTCTCGAGGTCTTCTACCTGAGCAGCTACTAAATCACAATTTGTGGTGGCATGGACCTGAGTGGCTTCTACGCCCAACTGCTGAGTGGCCTATCAGTCCGTTTGTTTCCTCATGTAGCGAGCAGTTGCCTGAGTTTAATAATAAATCGCTAACCTTAGTATCTACTGTATCAGAACCTAACTTAATATATAGTGTTAGTCAAAAATTTACATCATTAAGTAAGATACTGCGCATAATTGTTTACATCTTAAGATTTTTGCATTTTATTCCTTATGACAAGTTAAATAAGACAATTACTGTCCGGGAACTAGGTACCGCTGAAATTTATTTAATTCGTTGCATTCAACAATTTCACTTTTTAGATATTTACGTCGAAATTAAAGGTAAAAAACTTCGCTCGCAGTTTAAAAAACTAGATCTCTTTATAGACGAGCATGACATAATAAGAATCGGTGGCAGGTTGTCAAATGCGAACCTTCCTTATGAAGCTCAGCATCCCGCTCTTTTACCTAAACATGATAATTTTACACATGTCTTAATAGACTATTACCATCGCATTTATTGTCATGCTGGTGTAAGCCTTCTTAGCAGTCTGCTACGACAAAAATATTGGATCCTCTCTTCTAGAGGTGTCATCAGACAAAGAGTACACGCTTGTAACTTTTGCTTTAAAGTGTCACCTTCTCACCCCAGCCCAAAGATGGCTGATTTACCCGCTTGTCGCGTACAAGAGACTAAAGCTTTTGTGCACACGGGTGTGGATTACGCTGGTCCCATTAAAGTCACGTTATGTAGACGCAGAGGTCAACGAAGTCAGAAGGCTTACATTTGCTTATTTATTTGTTTCGTTACCAAAGCAGTTCATATTGAGTTGGTTACTGACGTGTCATCGGACACTTTCATTTCCGCTTTTAAAAGATTCATTTCCCGAAGGGGACCTGTTTCCAATTTATACTCCGATAATGGAACAAATTTCGTTGGAGCCAAGGCTCAATTGCAAGAACTACTTGCTAACCGCTACCGCATAGAGTGGAAAATGATTCCACCCCGCGCCCCCCACTTTGGCGGGTTGTGGGAATCTAATATTAAATCTATTAAGACTCATTTATACCGTGTTATCGGTTCTCAGCTTCTTACCTATGAGGAACTCTCGACTGTTCTCACTGAAATTGAGGCAGTTCTGAATTCGAGACCGCTCTGTGTCCTGACTGAGGATCCTTACCCAGAACCGCTTACTCCCGCTCATTTTATAATGGCTTCTCCGTTGACTTCGTTGCCTGTCGTGAACGTTCCCGAAACAACGAAGTCTCTAACTTGCCGCAAAAAATTGCTTGACCAAATGGTTTGCAGCTTTTGGAGAAGATGGCGGATAGAATATTTACATAACTTACAAGTTAGGCAAAAATGGTTGGATGCCGTGGACAATGTTAGGATTGGTGCAATGGTTCTCATGCATCAAGATGATGTCCCTCCTTTACGTTGGCCAATGGGCATAATCACCGAGGTTTTCCCCGGCAAAGATGGGACAACCCGCGTTGCTATGGTGAAGACATGCAGTGGCTCTTTCAAGCGACCCATTGTTAAACTCTGCCCGTTGCCTTCCCAATGATTTCACCGCGTAATTAATATCACGTAACTTTAGTCGTAATTAATATATTTCAATTGTTTTCTTCTCTCTCTTTCTTTTAATCCGCTTTAACGCAATTTCTTTCCCTTTTTTGAGAATACTACATATCCTCAAACCCGGGCAGGATGCTTACGCAAGTTTCTATATTACAAGGTTCTCTCTATTAAATATCCGAACGAAAACGTCAACGTCATGTCGCCAAGTGCCTATCCATCTATCCCTCTCCCTATCATTACGTCCATACGCGACAGAAAGAGAAAGCGCCAACCGACTACCGCTTCCGGACTACGTGGAACAAACCACCAGCAGAGGGACAGAGATTCAACTTCACTTGTAATCGAACACTTACCGCTCTCGCACCGCAAGCTAACCGCTAAGCTTCGCGACGCGCTCGCGCCGCGGAACATACCAAAACCGCATAAATTAAATTAAACCAATTCACGAGTGTCGGCCGACACAGAACCAGGAAGAAGCAGAGAAACAGAAGCTACCGGACGCCGGTCTGCATATCAGCACGGCACATGCAAAACCACCAAGTAAGTCCTTAATTGTTTCCTACCCCCTTGTGTGCAGGCGACATGACATTCGTTCCAAAATAATTACACAACGCTTATTGGTCCTTCGACAGCCGCAATAACCCAACTTATTCAACACGTTGTTTCGTTTTTGTAGGGTGTCGTTTGGCAGTTCAAAGGGGTCGATGGTGGAGACCCTAATCTACGAGAGTCCCTTACAAGAGGAGCCGGAGAGCAGCCCGCCGCCCAAGGTGCAAGAGACGGCGTTCCCCTACACGCCCATAGAAGACGAGTACGTTTTGTTCATTTGAGTATGTTAATTATTCATTTTTGTTCCGAATTCACGCGAACGCTTCTAGCGATTTATTTTTTTATTTTTTATATTACCTTTATTTTTATTAAGTAGGTAGTCGTTTTTAAGGTGAAATGGTCATTTGTGATATTCTTCTAATCGTTCTACTGCTTCTATTTTATTTCCACAACGCAACTTATTTCTGTTTTTATAGGTAATAGGATTTACCGTAAGCATGTAGGCAATAGCGTAAATAGGTACGTAGCAGAATTGCGATTGGCATAATAATAAAAACCTACCTATGTTGTAGGTAGGACCTACCTAGGCGCTTGATTCTCGAGCGCACTGGCTTGACAAATTCAAATGGGCATGCACTAATTGAGGACACCAATTGACCGAAATGCATGAACTTTGTAGGAATCTGGCAGTAAAATGCCGTTGCACTTACTATTTGGTACCTAACCTACCAAAATTTTGACAAATTGAGAAATAGTTTCACCTCCCGCTGAGAAGGGAACTGACAAAGACTTTAATATTCTTTTATCAGAATAAAAACTCGTAAATAAACAAAATAGGACGATCCACACGATGAAAAATACCATAGATGCTTACCAAATTTAGTTTCTCGCAATGTAATAAGCTCCCCGCCATGGTGCATAGATCAGCTCCCCCTATCTTCCGCAATCAATAAAGAGCCAGAACATCGCCCCATTTTATTTTCTTTACGTAACTAACAGCTAACATGGCTATCTATGTGTGAACGATCTCTTCACCAGACATTATCGATGTAGGGGATCTATTTTTTAGTTAGCTTGGACAGTTTCAATGACTGTCATTGTTATTTATTTATTTTTGGACTGGTTGCTGCTTCGTGTTTAATCTTTTATCCAGTAGGTATATTTCCGCTTCGCTTACCTCCTAGTTGCATTCTCAGACTTTTTGACATCATGCTAACACATTATTCTGGTTTCTTTATCACCGTTTAGGGCCTTAAATCTTATAAAGGCGTCTTTATGGGCCTATATGCTCACGACGTTTTTGTTACGCGCCGTTCACGCGCGTTTACACTCTGCAAACGCAACGAGCGTTGCATTTTTCCCCGACTACGGCAAAGCCAAAGTACGGTTATGATTTTAACAGGCTTTGTATGTATGTATGTTTGTTCATGTGTTACCTTATAACTCCTAAACTGCTTAACGTTTTGTGATAGACAAGAGATTGTTGGAAGCGTGTTGTTCCTTGGGATAATATATGACGTCACATAAAATCCAACATGGCGGTTTATAATGGATGCAAGGAATTACCATTTTTTTACCGGTTTGACCTTACACTTGATGCCGTTCCATGGTACTATTAAACGATGCTAACTCTTCTTGCTTCACCTTGGTACTTACCTAAACTGTAATAATTCTCTTAACGCTGAATGACTAACATCTTTTAAAAATACCGTAAGTATGTTGAGTTCGGTTCATCTTGAAAATAAGCTGAACATACTGATAAAACTAAGTAGTTTGTGCGCCTGTAATAATCTGCCTTCGGCAGCCAGCGTCGTACCGTCAACTGCTTTAGATCTCCGTGCGACTGCTGATAAAATTTTATCATTCATATTGCAACTATTGCAAGGGGACCATCGGCATAAAATAGCAATCAATTGAAACGGCATTGATGTTCACTGTTCTATGATGTACACCTCAGGGCTATATTACTTTACTCTTTACCTCAGGGTTATAGGGGAAAATAAAAATTCGATGTGCAATCCGTATCTGTGTAAATGTAGCGCCATCTATTGAGCGACTACGTAAAACAATTCGTATCATTGTCTTTTCTCTGTAGCCTACAGTTAGTTATAATACGTACATTATATTAATTAATTAATAATTCCCATATAGTTTATGTTCAAAATATTGTCTAAATCAAGAGTAAGAACAGCCTTAATGTTGTCTCGTTAAAATGTTATCGCGAACGCTAACGTTACGTCACTGGGCGAGCTCGCTGGCTGCGTGCTCCGCTCGCTTCGTTCCGTTCCATTCCATTCCATTCGCCACGGAGCCGCGCGCGACTTCCGAGATCGATGTAGTAGTGGGAAACATTTTTGTGAAGCGTCGAATGGACCAAACCCTACAGCGTCAACTGCGCCGATGTTTTTAATAATTTGTTTAAAGGCAGCTACTTAAATAAATTCAGTGATTAAATAATAACTAAAACGTGAACAGTGTTAAATTTGTGAGTGGATACTTTCAAGGTATGTTATTTACATTAATCACGTCATATTTGTTGTGCTGCAAACTGGGTGTACACTTGCCGATGGTATCCTGAATTTGGATTGCGCACAAATCAAAAGTATGAATTTTAATGCAATTGTCCTTTGTGTGAATGTTAACGTTGCGAAATAGCGTGAACTTGAGTTGATTTGTCTTTTCATATCATGAGTTTTGTGCGGATAATTCGGTCACAATGACGTCACGAGTACTGATTTATAAACATAAAACGACTTTCGGTTCCATCCAGCAGTCGGGAACACAAGGTCATTACTCAGCACGTACCTACAAAGTAGTAAACATGCATTGGCAATCTTTTATAAGCTCTATTTTTAATGACACCATCAGTGGTCGACTTCATTCATTGAGGGCCCGCCCTGTCCCGCTTCGAGGCCATAGCAGGCTGTTCGTCTCGTGTACCAATTATACACATCAATTTCTCAACACCTTGACTCTTGCATTATGTACTTTTGTAAAATCTGTACAATTTCTTATTTTTGAGACTAAGTCAAAATTGTAAACAATGACTAAGTTAGGCCTTAGTTAGGTTAGGTTAGGGGGTTAGTTAGGGTTAAAAATATATTTGAATTAATTTGCATTCTAAGTAAAGGAACTCAGGATCAGGACACCATTAAAATCAGGAATGGGTTAATAGCCTGGATAAGCCCCATCTAGATACTCCAGAAAGTTGGCTGCATGTCTACATGTACATGTAGAGCTGCATAGCTTGTGACCTACATCATGCATCATATACTAGTGTCCAATTAAGTCACACCATAGATGTTTGCCGATGTGAATAGAAACCTGTTAGTGCTGGCTTCAATGTAATTTAGAATTCAATGTATGTCAGTAGACACACATTGAATTGTAATTATTGATAATTGCAATTCAATGTGTGTAATTATTAATTATTTGATAATAAGTAATTATTTAACAATCAAATAATTACAAGTTGTCAGTGATAGCTTAGTCAGAAAAAACAGTTTCCAGATTATTTAATCTAAAGAGTGGAGTCATTCTTAACAATGGCCTTTTTTGCATATTTAAAAACTCTTGTTTTGTGACCGAGTTGTGTATTTTTATTTTTGTAAACATTAAAATAATAACATGTGGTTATTTCATAGCATAGACAAAATAAATTGGACTAATTTCATTTGCCAAACTTATTTTTTTATGTCTAGTGTGACTAACATGACATTTGTGTAAGCCGAGTTACTACTGTATGTGACCTTGGGACTATGTCAATTAAGCAAAGCGATGATATTCCTCTATTTTTACCATCTGTTGATTCATGTGTTGTTAAAGAATGTGATGATGTCAGATTTTTGTATCCTTTTTATGATGACCTGCTACAAAAATGTGGGTGGGTGTCCCAGCTAATGTACAGCCATCTGCTAGATGATCTTAATGTTCTTAGAAGTCATGTTTGAAAGACAATTCTTTAATAACAGGTTTGAGGCCTTTATTTAAACCTTATCAAAAATTGAAAGTACCTAAATGATGTCATATCATTGTGGTGGGAGATAGTTTATTTGGGTGTGACTGTGGTTTTTTATTATGATGTAACCAACCTTGTGATATTTTATTTTTTAGTGTTATTCAATAAGGTTGGAGACACAGTAAACAGTAAATTTATAGAATGCCTCAATCTCAATAATTATTCAAATGAGATGTTATTGAATAAAGCTGAACAAATACTTCTATTTAACAAGTCAAAATGTTAAGTGTGAGCTCATGATTGGAGCTAAATACTGTGTGGGCGATGAATATAGTCATCTTCTAATAAAAGAGGTTCCATAATTGAGTCACCTTCAATGATAATAAGCGCGGCGCTAGCGTCCCGGCCATGCGAATATGTTCATGACGATGTTGCAAGGCGAGTATTGCTTAGCATTATGTAAAAAAATTGCAAAAAAAAAGTACTTAGTTTGAACATGCAATTTTGGCCATAGTTGACGATGAGGAAGAAGTACAAGCTTGTTTCCTAACCTATGGCTAATTTCCATTAAATTATCTACTAGATAGTTTCATACAAATCTGTTCAATTTTTTTATTTATCTGGTAGATAGTAACTATCTTAACACTGCGAAACAAGAAATGTCCTAGTTGCTAGGCAAGATGACAGGCTGGCTTTGCGGAATGATGATGTTTTGACATCTTTTCTGTAGTCATTTTTATGGCTTCACTTGTCTGATGTATGACTTATCATATGTCAAAAAAGATTATAAAAAAAAAAACAGAAAATACTGGCTATTAACTTTTTTCCAGAAGCCTAGACTAAGAAATTATTAGAATACTGTGATATTTTTTTATCAGTGTTGCCTCCACTAAGTCTTTATACATAGTTTTTATTATGAAGTCCATCTTAAAATACACCTGTATTTGTCAGTCCTCCATGCTTCTTCTTTTCAAATCTACTGATTTAAAAATAACATTTCCCTTTGGGGAAAACTTGCGAATTGTTATGTTGTGTAAATATACAATGTTCAAAATAGTCCATATAAGATTTTACGGAAAGAGACATTGAAGAAATATCCCAGAAAATTGAAAAGTTCGGGTAAAAGTGAAAGTATTTTTTTTTTCTATGCAAATTAGTATGAATTATTAAAATTTTGACAAGAACATGTCTGTCAGGTCACCTAGTGTAAGATAAAAATATGAAATTAGAATACCAGATCTAGGGTAGAGCAAAGAGGATTAAATACATAACTATTTATAGCACAATTTTTGCGGGTACAGTGAATGTTAACATTTTGGCCAGTAGACATAATAATCACCCGATTATTATTATCATTCACATTGTGTTTTGATAAGTTTTTTATATGTCTTAGGGCTGATTTTTCAATCATCTGATAACTTTATTCGAGGAATAATTTTGAAATTTTGACAGTTATTTAATACTAAAACTATCAAATGTCATTTTCTTTCCTCGAATAAAAGTTATCTGGCGATGGAAAAATCAGCCCTTACTGTTAGTTGCTCAAATACTATAGGAAATCAAGTTGCTAGAAATTATTTGAGTATTATAAGAGGATGTAAAAATGTTTCTTGAAATAACAAAAATATCTAAAAAACCTTTATTCATATTGACAGTGTTGCTTGCTATAAATTGTTTATGTTTAGGATTATTATATTTAAATTATAGAATTGATCTTACAACCAGAAGGCAAATTCTCGTAATTTAAAGCGTTCAAAACCTAGGCGCAGTCTCTTATCGGCGTCAAAAACTTGTCAAACTGACATTAAAAAAAATTAAATACTTGAATTAAAAATTGCACATTGTGGAATATGTTCCACAATGTGCAATTTTCAATTCGACTTAATTCAAGTGTTTCGTATTATGTTTCCATCTGGGAGGTCAATTTTTTTTTTATTGGGTTCTTTTAGTCTGTTCACGGAAATGCTAAGTTATAATATTAGGTATTGAAATGTACGACTCGTTTATGGAAATATTTATGTTTTCAATAGGTTAATTATAATGAAATATAAACATATTTCACTATGATAATGAGCTTGCGACTTATTGTATTAACACCGATTAATTTAATGTATTTAAAAAAAAATATATACCTTAAAGGTTTAATATTATGAAGACTCGCTCATGCATGACTTACTCACAATTATATTATTTTATCAGTAAGTTTTCCTCAACTACCTAGCAACTACCATAGTCATAGTGATAATAAGGATAAGGCTGCATATTGTTTGAGATTTACTGTGTTATGTGAAGAGCTCTTGTTTCTTTCCAACTTAAATAATATATTCCTCTTAAATTCTGTAAACAATCGGCACACTTTTAAAGTATTTTTTAAATAATTGGTTTGAGAAATATGAAACGGAAACAAGAGTGTCAACAATAATTAAACCCCAACTTATTTTATAACAATACTGTCATGAAAACTTGTGAAAGGTAGGTAGGTTAACATTGCCAAGCTGAATACTATAAGAAATCGATTTCATTTATTTTTCATGATCTCTGTTAAAGTTGTTTGATGCTTGCGTTTCCGACTGCCATTGCAATTTTCATAATATAATGTGAAGTAATATTTAATGCTTTCAGTTCGGAGCGTTCAAAGGTTCGCGTGTCGTTCTACCAAGGGGCGCGGCCGCAGTGCTTGTCCCCCCCTCCCCCAGTGCCGTCGACAGATTCCCACGTTCTTTACGCGGCCCTGCTCTCGGCTGCCGCTAACGCCGACATGGTGGACCACACTATGTATAACAGACAGATCAGGTAAATACATAATTCTCTAATAGGCTAGTTTTCTAAAAAAATCTAATTAGGTGACGTCACGCCTTGCTACACTTTTTAGCATGGCGTGACGTCACGACCCCCCACTCCCAATTTTGACGTGCTATATCTTTGTCATTTTTTGTTTGATTGACAAAAGAAAAAATACGTGTCCATTATTTTTCGATAATCTAACTGACGGAGTAAATATAATAATTATTTTTTTACCCAGGAAACTACCCTATTCGTTGAAAGCAAAACGTGGTGCTAGTTATAGCAGCAAATTTTGTTACGATATTCTATTTAGATATTTCATGTTGATACATCTTTTAAAAAACTATATTTAAGTAGTAATACAGGTCAAAAACCATCTGATAAGCGTAGCGGATCACCAGAGGTCCATACTCTGAAATAGTTACTGACATGTGAAATTGAAATGCTAAAATCATGTACCACAGACTCTGGTATCAATAAGGCACCCTTCATGCATTATTTAAAATACTTAAAAGGGGATAATCAAAACGTTCGTCTGTACCTACTTCATATGCATCGCTCATGTACCTGATCATTGAACACAGATATTCACATCTATTTTAAGAATATCTTTTAGAATCCGTATCAGTTATTATCAGATATTAGATGATATTGCGCCGTTAAATAACAAATAAGCACTTGATACATAGCATAGATATAAGTGGTCCACCCAAGAAGTAATTTATTCGCGCTATTATTGTTGTGTATACATAATAGAGTCAATACACACAGCGATGATGTCATCCTGCATCACACATGTTCATGTGAATCCAACATAATTGTATTGATGTTTAGAACCACAATAATGGCGTTCTAATGTCGGTATTTTCCAACTATTATTCTTTAGAAATGTACATACTACCAGCCGCCTTTGTTAGTATTAAATTTACTGCGGCTAACGGACATGTCCAAAAATGGTTTTTTATTATTTAATAATTCTAACAAGGATAAATTAAATATATTTGAATAGACATCCCGAAAACTAGTGGTTCTAACTATATCATATATTTTTAAAGGCCCCCAATTTTGAGAAAAATGTATTTTCATTTTAGTGTGAATTTACCCCTAAAACTAACAAACCTTTCTAATTGTCTAGGATAATAAAGTGAATACACCCCAAAAAATAATAATCTTGTCAAAATTGACACATGGAACTGTCATTACTGTCAATCAATGTTTGATTTGCGAGTTGATCAATGTGAACGAAACGAATCTAATCAGATTATTTATTTACCTCTGTAATAATCTATACTTACTAATAATAAAGCTGAAAATTTGTTTGTTTGTCAGATTATTTTTTTAGTGTGACGTATCAGACGGATGAGGCCTGCCTGACGGTCAACACTGTCATCTGTCATATTTAGACATTGTCAAAGTGTGTGGGAGGTTTAATTTGGGCTGCCATAACGAATAAATTATATGTACTAATATAAAATAGTTTTTAATTTTTCTCTGAAATGGGGCTGTCTAAAAATATAATTTCAGTGGTTCCAAGTTCCATATTTTTGTAGCTTTTATTTGGATGTAGTTTGATTCTTGTTAGATTTTTCTCGGAATAAAAAACCAACGTCTATACAAAAAGCGGACATCTCCTTTCTGTACAACACAAAAATAATCAATCAAATTAGCCATTCTGTGGCGGGAAGCATAGCATAATCAGCCTATAATGTTCCCCACTGCTGGAACATGGTCTCCTCTCGGTGAGAAGCATAGTAAAGAAACTGAATGAAAATCATCATCATTTCAGCTGAAAGACGTCCACTGCTGGACATAGGCCTCCTCCAGGAGTCGCCACATCGAACCACTTTTTAATCAACCAGAACCAAATGTTTAATTTTCACGGTTGAGCGATAGCCATAATACGGATGAGTCGATTGAAGTATTCATGTGCAATTCGTCTAGTTGATCTGAGTTAGAATGCATCGATTGCATCTGCACGTTGTATTGTTCGAACATAATCATTCGGCCATTGTTGAATGTTCATTGTATGGAATACGTTTGGTGAATAGTATGTTTTTGTGTTTGCAGTACGGAGAGCGGGTGGGACAACCCGTTCCGTCCGGACGGTGATCTGAGTCGCGAGGCCGACGAGATAGTGTCCCTGATCAAGGGCGGCAAACCGATCACCCCGACACCGCCGCCGGCCGCCGTGCCGCAACTAGCCGCCTGCGACGAAAAGGAGGAGAAAGTGCAAGCGAATAATGTTAACGTAATAACTTTTGCCTATAAATATCATGGTATAATGTAAAACACGCAAACTTCGCATTTAGAAACTGATGGGATAAAGTGCACCTAGTACACGTTATGTGCGGTGATGCTTTGGTTTTAGGATCATCTAGCAAAAACGATTGAATAGTGTTGTACGAGTTCTTCTTCTTCGCTCTTGATATACTTACAGAACGGCGCTATACATAGCTATAGTTTAGATTTATACTTATTTAGATTTTTTTTCAAAATCTGTGAATTGATTATCATTTCTCAACAAAAAAAAAAACAGTCTCCTAAGACCGTTTCGTTTAACTCTTTTGAAGGGATTGGGTTTTTTTAGATCGTGACGAAACCGAAAGCGTGGCAATCAATGCTCGTGCCTTCTCTGTGTGAGTAGAACCTGGCTGGGATTATTATTATTTAACGGATTGGAAATATAGTTTCTCGTTACTTTTTCATTCCTTAACGGCTGAACGGATTTGGATGAAAGGCATACGGATAGGCCGTCACCAGGGTAGGAGGGTACTTTTATCCCGGTAGTACATTCCCGTGGGCTAATTTCTAACATTCATTCATGCGAAGCTGTGGGCAAAACCTAGTCTTTTATCATTTGAAATGTTTCACTGATGTAAAGTGTACACAAAATATAGTTTTTTATTCATTCATATCCATATTAGATCAGATTATGTTAGATCCATATAGCAAACTGACCGAGCCTACATATAATATTGTTTAAAATGTAAATTTCAGGCTAATGCTCCACCGTCGCCGCAGACAAAGGTGGCGAGCCCAGAGCAGCAGAGCACTCCGAAGGTGATGAACGGCACTAAGAACGGTGCGGCCGTGGCCGAGGTGCGCGCCGGCCAGGTGGAGGTGCAGCGCTCGCCGCCCCAGGAGCCGCAGCAGCCAGAACACGTCACCATCCGCAAGAAGCCCAAGTGCAAGTGCTGCGCTATCCAGTAACCGGCCCCCCACGGTCCCTACTTCGCTTCACACCAGTAACACGCTATGCTTTACGATGGCGGCAGCCAACCTTGGTGTTTACTCGGTGCTAAGTATTTCATTTTAAACATACTTTATGTTCATCACTGAAATATTTCTACAACTAAAGGTACTATTTACATACATAAAGGTTCATCGTACCTACTATTTACAAAATTCATTGCGAGTATGGCAGCTATTTTTGTGTAACCTATACATTATTGTCGTGTTAGATTCAGTATACCTATGTAGGTAGCAGTTTTATTTTATCTGGTATCTTAATTAATGTTTTTGATATAATTTTATGTAGTAAGTTTTTATCAAATTTTTTAGGGTACAAACATGAAAGTATTTATTTCGTTTAGCTAGTCTGAAGAAAATTTTAGTACGACATGTTAATTAGTTTTCAGGCTATTTAAATTATTGTTTCTAATTCAAAGACAATGTGTGTGCACTCCACGCATAAAACATAAACTTAATAAAAAAATCTATTATTTTATATCGTTTTAGAGAATCTCACAAAATTAAAGGAGCTTAAGATAAGAGAAATAATTGTGAAGCTCTATTATATCAAACTAAAACTTGTGAAATGTTATTTCCACTTTTGCTCATTTTAATCAATTGACATATATAGAGAAATATAATCATAACTTTGAAAATAATCATTTATTTAAAAACTGTTATTTTAAGAGTTGACTCTGTGTTGAATAATATTAAAATACATAATTTAAATGTATATTTTTATATCTTTATTTATAAAAAGTATTATAAAGCATACATAGTGGGTAACAAAGTATCCACGATATCATTGAAGAAGATTATAGATATTTCAACGGATGTATTTTGCCATGTTTCTATGCTACCCACGAATACTATTGGTAATTTCAAGCAGATTAGTTTGGAGATCAATAGGCTCACCCCTATTACATGGCACTTTTATCATAACTGCCGAAATGTGGGTCAAACTGTACAGTCAGCGTCAATAATATCGGGACAAACAGACTGTTCAAAATTATCTAAACAACTATGAAAATGAAATATTAACTCAATGACACAAGGAATGTTTCAGAATGAAGACAGTACACGATAACACTGTCATTCTGACAAGAACTTTATCCAGTTGACATAAAGTTTAATTTTCGTAGTTGTTGACATCATTTTGAACGGTGTTCGTCCCGTTATTTTTGACGGTGACTGTACTCGCATTGCGACAGTTATGATGATCGGCATTTGCCTACCCCATCGGGGCATAAAGCGTGACTAGGTACTATGTAGTTCAGTATAAAACTAGTCTGACAGTCATTTTTCAATAGCACTCGTGTGTAGCCGTACATAAATACCTATAGATTATGTGTAGGTAAATGTTATTACTGTTATATTATTAAAGTAGCCTCCTTCATAATTCCACGCTTGCATCCAGTAGTGTCGACACTAAACCTTTTTGAATTTTGACGATGTTGTGGTTACTAAGCAATTGATGAGATCATTTTAATGAGCCTACTTACACTACATAATATTTCTTCGACAGAAACAACAAGACTGTATTTATTTGCTAATTTATACTTGGCGGCATATTGGATAACTGGTAAGTGAAAATGATAACTAGCCAATACTAAAAGTTATATGTATGGGCTAAAAATAGCTTGTTGCTATAATTTTGTAGTATTTGCAGGCGGAAAAATGCGATGGAGTCATTTTAGTATACATGACGAATTTGATTATTTAAGGTAGTTTCTGCTGAGAAATAGATTTATTAAAATTATGTAAAATACGGATGGGCTATTTTCCTGAAACCTAAAAAAAAATATAACGAAATTCAATCGACTTGTAATATAAAATACGAATAAACAAAACGGCTGGACAACTGTTGCAAAATGGTTATAGTTAGTAATGTGTATAAAATCGATAGGTTCCAAAAGGATAGAGTTTTTAAGGTAGCTAGAAGTAATTAGGAAGGAAATAGCGTTACGAACTTCGTTATTAAACAGATAAATTATTTTTGACTTTGTTTAGTTTTCGTATTTTGTAGGTGAAGCTTAGGAGTGCGGTTGTAGAACATCAGCGAGTGATTTTAGTACTGCCGTCGACATGGCGTCATAGATGAACTCATCGAGCTGGCAGCTGTTTAGTGTGGCGCGGCGCGACTGGTATCGGACGCTCGTTCATTACTGTAGGTGTCACCTCCACACGTATCAGCCGCGTGGCACTGCACTGAACACGTAGCGAGTGTGCGAACTTACTTGCATACGGAACGCGTTCCTATGCGAAGCAATGTTGGCTTACAATGAAAAAACAAGATTGTCGATATAACGTAACACCATCTACATGTCCACCTATAGCATAGCTTGGCATACATCACTTTTAACTTATTATCGCAAAATAGCTTTGTGGTGTCATTGCAAGTACGTATCGGTGTTAATTGTTAACCTCTAGTTAAATGTTTCCATAGTAAATTAACGGACTGTATGTAAATCTATGTGCACTAGAATGTTAGGTGTCTTACTATTTCCTATATCGCCAAGCTGCAGGTGGTTCATCTCATTCTAGAACTTACTGACGAGATTTCCATAACAGTTGTTATTTAAAATGAGGAGGCTTTCCTATTCAGCCCCAAATTTTTAAATCTCATATATTTCTGTAAGTGCTTGTTAACATCTTGTTATTTTTTTTATTACGTCATACTTTTAAGTGCGTTTATTCGGGCACAAAATTATGTTCATAATAATTCCTGTATTTTAACAAGTAAGGGAGTGATAACATTGTAGAAATTGTGGAATGCTGATTTTGCTTTTGTTTTGTAAAAGTTAGTTTATCAAGTACAATTTTATTATTACCTTCTCGACGTGTAATCAGCAGCTAGTAAAGAGGTTGTCAACAGTGCGACGCGCACATTCTGCTTAGTTGGATATTTCATAACTAAACTTAACTACTTCGTATTGGCGAAACTACACCTTTACAATGTTTTGGCTTGCATACCATACGCGTCTCGTGTCATGGCTGCGTTTTCTAAATTATCGAAAGAAAAAAAACACTGCCAATTAAATTTAATAAAAGTCAAATTTACACCGTTAAAATTAATGTGACAAATATATTACGAGTAAAATAATAGTTTATTGTAATTCGTGTAGAATGTCGCGTCAGTTTGTGACTCATCGGAAATGCATCAGTAATCGGTTAAAAAGCAGTATTATATAATTTGTAATATCTATTAATGTTATGACTCTCATACAACTTCATGTAATTGTGTAATTATATGTATGTATTAGTAATTAAATTATAAAAATGTACCTATTTCATCACCCTTTAAGATTCCAATTGATGAAAGTATGTTCCTTAATAAAGTTTTTTATTTCTAAGTAAAATACTGGCATTAAGGTTCCATATATCAAACTGTTCCGAGCGGCGACCAACAAAATTCATATAAAATATAATGAATATCTCCTTTATGCGATTATTATTACACGATTCTAATAAATGTGGAGTATGTTCTTATTTTCCAATGTTTTACTATGTAACCTAGCCGTTATTTATAATACAGACCTAAAATGACATTATATTTGTATAAAATCTTTACTTTCTATTATTATTGTCAATGGATATGTACAAATTGATTACATTGTAATTATTTATATTAAATCTTTAAAGGCGAACTGTGGTTTTTGTAATTTCATTATAGAGAAGCAGGCAGAAAAATAAAATTCCGTTTAAAACCCTCTTTTTTAATGTTCCAAAAAGGATTGACATATTTACAGACAGTAGAGTACAGTGAAGCAGACATGATGATGCACTTCTATTATAACAGAGAATTCTGATGATTATGGTTATTAGTAAATTAAAAATTATATATCAAATTCGTGGCAATTATTGTACGACTATTACTATTTGACATAATGATTTTTAATGGTTATATCAATTAATATTACAATAACTAATATAGGTGTATTCTAAAATATCGAAGAAGAGTACCATCGACACGAAAAGAAAGGTGTTTTCTTATAACGTCAGAGATTACAATTGCCTATTTATAAAGGAATGTGTCATGCTCTGCCGCAGAGCCACCATTTTAGAAACCGATCAATTATATCTTAAAATGATGTACGTCAAACGTACATAATGTACGTATACCCTTTATCGCTGTACGTGCTTTAGGTAATAATAAAATAGACATTGATTGTGGCTCTGCTGGAGAGCATACTCTCTAGCAGAGCCACACAGAACATGTACTCAGGAAAGATAAACGCCACTTTTTTTTTTTGATGAAAACTATTGTACGAATAGTTTATATTGCGTACGTGTTGAAAAATATCATTAATATACAGTGGTTTTCTTTATTTTAACTTTACTAAAATTTTCATAGAAAGCGCCTGGTTATTTCGTGTCAGCAAAATGTTTATGTCCTTAAGGATTGAGGAGCCACATCAGATTTTTTAAATCTGATCTCACCATTATTTAGCAGCAATGTAGCTGATTTTGCAGCACGAATTCTAGATTTAGCAGCAAAATATATCACTAGTTATATTTAATGCAAAAGTGGCTCCACAATCTAAACGTCTGAATTGAGGAGTTACCTGGAACTCGTTAAGTAATAGATGAATATTTTTGAAAATTTTGTATTATTTAGCAGCAATTGTGCATATTACCTTCTAAAAATTTAGCTTCTGTAGCGCTAAAATGAAAGAAAATACAATACTTTTAGTATGGCTCCTCAATCTACACTCAAGAGGTGAATTTCTATTGGATGTGAGCGATCAATTAATATATTCGACATAATGATCATTTAGCAGGTGTTGTGTTTGTTTTTGCAGAATAGGAATAAAATAGTAAAACAGAGTAAATTTTGTAGATGAACGCATTTTCTGTGGCTCCTCAATCCTAACGTTCTAATTATATATGTTTGACTGTAGCCACCTGAGATCTCAACGTAATCTAAAGCCAGAGATACTAACATTTAGCAGAAATGTCTGCTAAATATATCTGCACAGTTCAGCAATGTATATATTTTGGATTCTGAAAAAACAATACTTAACAATTTTCTTGTAAATTCAGTGTGAAGGGTGACCATATTATACTCGTAATAATGAAACCAGGATAAATCATTTATTTTTATATTTTCATAACAGGTTATATCTATCGTACCTACGATTTTGTTATTTAGCAATCAATTTCGCTATAAGTTATAGAATGAATGAATATTGGCTGAATAGTGCTTATACGAACTTTAGAATTGTAATCATCGTAACAGAACATCTCATCTTTCGGTGTAAGATAGTGACATTTGTATTGGCCTGTCAGTTTCGATAATTGCAGGAATAAATACTATAGCACCTATTAATTTATATGATTTATTCGAAAACATTACAAAATATGGTATTTCTCTCACTCTAAACTTTTCACAACCATTCAGTTCATGAAACTGTATTTTATAGAGTATATTTACACACGGTTTGGTTGTTACAAAACGTACAGTCAGCACAAATGTTACATTGAAAACAGGATATCAAACTGCACTTAATTATCAGTCACTGCACGATATTGCACATATTAATATCCCCACAATTCAACTAAGATGACACAAACATGATGATTAACTTTATAATATAAGAAATCCAAGTTAATTATTTATTTCGTACATGAACATATTCATGTACAAACGAGAATACTTCACCGATGATGAATGTTTTGTTACTAAATAAATATTAATTTGTAGGTACCCCCAAAATGTGGTCACCCTTCACACTGAATTTACAAGAAAATAGTTATGTATTGTTTTTTCAAAATCCAAAGTATAAAAATTGCTGAACTGTACAGATATATTTAGCAGACATTTCTGCTAAATGTTAGTATCTCTGGCTTTAGATTACGTTGAGATCTCAGGTGGCTACAGTCAAACATATATAATTAGAACGTCAGGATTGAGGAGCCATAGAAAATGCGTTCATCTACAAAATTTACTCTGTTTTACTATTTTATTCCTATTCTGCAAAAACAAACACAACACCTGCTAAATGATCATTATGTCGAATATATTAATTGATTGCTCACCTCTAATAGAAATTTACCTCTTGAGTGTAGATTGAGGACCCATACTAAAAGTATTGTATTTTCTTTCATTTTAGCGCTACAGAAGCTAAATTTTTAGAAGGTAATATGCACAATTGCTGCTAAATGATACAAAATTTTCAAAAATATTCATCTATTACTTAACGAGTTCCAGGTGGCTCCTCAATTCAGACGTTTAGATTGAGGAGCCACTTTTGCATTAAATATAACAAGTGATATATTTTGCTGCTAAATCTAGAATTCGTGCTGCAAAATCAGCTACATTGCTGCTAAATAATGGTGAGATCAGATTTAAAAAATCTGATGTGGCTCCTCAATCCTTACGGACGTAAACATTTTGCTGACACGAAATAACCAGGCGCTTTCTATGAAAATTTTAGTAAAGTTAAAATAAAGAAAACCACTGTATATTAATGATATTTTTCAACATGTACGCAATATACACTATTCGTACAACAGTTTTCATCAAAAAACAGTGGCGTTTATCTTTCCTGAGTACATGTTCTGTGTGGCTCTGCTAGGGAGTATGCTCTCCAGCAGAGCCACAATCAATGTCTATTTTATTATTACCTAAAGCACGTACACCGATAAAGGGTATACGTACATTATGTACGTTTGACGTACATCATTTTAAGATATAATTGATCGGTTTCTAAAATGGTGGCTCTGCGGCAGAGCATGACACAAAGGAATAGATTGCTGGAGTCTTTAACAGTAATTTCCCGTTTGTGAAAATGCACTAATGCACTTTAGTCAAAACATTACGTGACACAAACGTAGTGTTGAAACATTTTTATGTGTACGGTAGACTGCTGAATATTAGTGAATAAATTGCGCTTTTAACTGCGAATGCGTGGCACGATACTCTGAACGAATTGTGCATGCTTATTCAGATAAGGATTTACGACCCAACTTTGTGCTTGTTACGTGCAAACTATGCAACACATGCCCCACGTTAGCCAAAAAAGCAACCCGTATTATTTGAAAGACTATTACTTTATTTAGAAACAGGAATGATTTACAATCTGAATTAATTACGTCTTGGCAGGGAAGGTCTTTGGGAGGTGGAGTCGGCTTAGCTGTGGGTACAATGCTAATTTTTGGATAGGTTCATTACAATTAGGTACATATCTATTACAATTCCTCCGAATTATCCAACTAAATATTTGCAGTGGACGTGTGTAAATGCCTATATTTCTAAAATAGTTTGACAGATATGTAGTAAGTTATTGTCAAACCAACAATATAGCCTAGTCAAATAAGAAAGTTGGTCATGATTATATGTAAGATCCCTTTCTACGACTTATTTGACTTGGCAAGTGATTGAATACGATTAAGATTACACCTAAACGTTACCATGAAGAGGTTATCTACCTATAGTTTAACAGATATTATAATGGTATTCGCAATATGCAAGCGTACCATTCAGACGAACCCTTCTACATTATATTATACAGGTTACAGATATTTTGTTGGGCTGAAGAGATATTTGATTGAAAGTGTACGACGGTTGTGTAGTTTAGGTATACCTACAAATGAATCTTTTCTGAAATTAATATATCATAAAAGATTAACTTGTCTACTTGAGAAAGTACATAGATGATTGCATCTATGTACTTTCTCAAGCATGAGTCGGATTATGAAAAGAAACATCTATGAATAAATAATTACGTTTTGTTAGCGCGAAGAGATCGTATGGAAACCATCCAGTTATTACACTTAATTAAATACCTAATATTTTTTATACAATAATATAATATATTAAATAATAATATCTTCAAATAAATATGGATTGGTTTTATCTATTTATTTAAAATGAAGTTTATGCTTTCACTATCCTAATATCGAAAAATTTGGTAGGTAGGTTAGGTACGTGCTTATGGCGTATGTTACCGTCAATGAGTAAAAATATTTTTAACTATTATTCCTTAAGAAAGGCATTTGATAACAATAAGTAAAGGTTACCTACTAAAAAGGAGGAGGAACGATAAACTGCCCTTGTACCTACATAAATTCTGTGTCAGACGATGTAGGGAGGGACCACAGATCACATTTTTTATATACAGGGTCTGGGCAGCAACTAGGTCTGTTTGAACGTCCATAAATATCGAGAATATTAATATATAGGAGCACGTTGGATTTTATTGCAGCCAACCAACTAAGGTAAGCTGGAGACAAATATCGGATCGGCCCTAAAAGCCCGTATTCAGGTATGCTTGTAGAGTTACTATTAACTTTTAAATAAAATAATTATACGTAGGTACAATCATACACCAGTAACGGTTTATAGTTATGAACAGTAACCTAATGTTAAAAATAAAAAATGGGTGTGACCAGAAACCAGCAATTTATAGAAATTGAACATAAGAACATTAAAGACAACTCCTGGAAATTAAAACCTTTTAAAATCTTGCTTGAAGTTATCCCACGACCAGCGAAATTAAGGATAAAAAAATAAATATTTGTTCATGATTTTATACCTCAACAGGGAATTGAAAAATATGCTGGAATGTATCGAATACTTAAATTTAAATAAAATGATTACACATTGTCGGTAACACGTACCTAGTATAAACTTACAGATTCCTTATTTGTGAGACAGCCAAGACAGGTTTGCAGATCGTATGTACAGACGCCAGCACATCAAGCTACTACAATCTGTCAAATTTCTTTAATAGATTTTCAACTTTATTTCTGAAGCATTAAGGTTCAAGGTTGATTGGAAAAATTTTACACTTTCGGGTAGCTTGACCTGCTGGCGTCTGTACTTACTTACGAGCCGTAGCTGTTAATATTTTGTGATGACCCGTAAAATACATGTCAGGAAATTGGTTGTCAGAGAAAATCATAACAGCAGTTACAACTGCAAACATATTATGAGGTAACTATATAATTATGGCATAAAATTAAAATTCGTATTGGCGTAGTCTTTGCAACGAGAGATGAGAAGCCTTGAATGTGTATGTAAATGCACTTTTGAGACCTACCAAATTGTAGCAGTGTGCACCGCGTTGCCCGTATAGGTACTACTTTTCGGCGCGCACTGCTGATCAGATGCTCATGCTT
Source organism: Apamea anceps (assembly GCA_951799955.1). Classification (NCBI taxonomy): domain Eukaryota; kingdom Metazoa; phylum Arthropoda; class Insecta; order Lepidoptera; family Noctuidae; genus Apamea; species Apamea anceps. The sequence goes on along the minus strand of OX637500.1, from coordinate 16,975,098 downwards.
CGTTGCAACGATTGTAGATACAATTAAACTATAGCTAAATAAATTATATTACTTATCCTATTAATTGATTTTTTAGTAAATTGGGAGTAAATTGGTTTACATCGAATATTAGGCCTTAGAATACAACATATCTACATAATTAATAAAAAATATTCGATCCAAAAGGTACATCCAAATGTCTTTTTACAATAACAACGCCATAGGTATAAATGCATAATAAAAGTATATTCTAGTTTATAAAAGGTTTGGATATCAAAAGTTAATAAAATGTAACCAAACTGAGATTTATCGATTATTTGATATTTCAACTGCTTTGTTTAAAATCAGAGATACATCCATCGGTGGAAAGTTTTGAAGCAATTTCACATTTGACGCAAAATCTCCGTGAAGAATCTCGTGTCTTACCAACCTGTTGTTAAAAATAATATAAATTAGCCAAAGTGAGATGAACAATCATAGTTATCAATATTTAGATGACGACGACGTACATTATTAATTATGTTAAACACTTACAAAATCATGGCACAGCAGATGTATATTAGAAAGTCAAATCGTTGCGCGTCAGCGAACATAGAGTCCCAAATTCTTTCGACATCTGGCAGTGAGAATTCTTGAGAGAGCAGCAGCGTCAACCATCTGCGAAATATTATTGATTTGTTTTAATTAATTACTTTTTATTTACCACGATCTTAGTTTAGTGATCATTTGACGAAAATCGCCACAAAGCTTACCTAAAACTATAATATTGGGGTCTTAGTTCTTGTAACTCCAGCAAATTCCAGACCAAAGGATCATTTTTTTTCAGGCAATTGCTGAGTTTGCCCATGACATAATTGATACCGCTGGTGGACTCGTCCAGGGTGCGAATGAAGAAGTCACGTATCTCTGCCATTAAGTTGGTAAAGCAGAAGAAACAGTCAGCTTCCGCATGTTCTGTAACCACACACATCTCTTAATCATAGAACAACTACAGTGGATAAAATCGTAAAGATAAAACGGAGGAAACCATTTCATACTCGGAATAAAATGGTAAACGAATCTTTTGGCCTTGCACAACCAGCTAAGATAAGAAAATAATCTAAAGAAGGTAAAATATTGGTAATATTAATGATAGGCGATTATTTGTGGGGGAAGAACATTAACCAAAAACAATGTACAAAACAGAACAAGTATTTTCCACACTCACTACGAAACTCCATATCGGCGTCAATGGCGAATGTATGGTAAATAGGTCCAATGATTTCGTTCATGCCCTGAACGTAGCCCTGGCCCGGGTTGAGTTTGGCGTAGAGGAACAGCATCCGTTCCACCACCTCCCAGTGCGCCTCACAGCCCTCGTTCAGCGGCGCGTAGTCCCCGCTGTGGACGCTGTCCGAGCGACGGATCTCATTGCTTAACTAACAAACAAAAAAAAAATGGAAGTTAAAAAAATAATTAAAAAGAATCTTAATTTAAAAAGTTGCAGTTTCAAGGTCATCATGATAACATTTTGCTGATCTATTCTCCTTTGCTCAATATGTTTACTAAACAAGATAATACCAATAACCATTCATGGGTTTGTGCAGTCATCTCTATGTACCAAAATAACGTATTGTCATTGCATTGGAAGACTACAAAGTTTTAACTTGATAGTCCTACATCAAATGGTTGCATGACCTGTTTTCTGCGCAAAAAAACGAATCCATTAAAACCCAACAAACATATAGAAACCACATAATGTTCAGATTTGTAAAGGTGGTGGGTTAGTTAAATTATTGTTCAAAAAATTCCATTCCACACCTACCTTAGCAACTCCAAGTCCTCGTCGTTCTAAAGTTGAATATTTCAGAACAGACTGCTCGACTCTTTTGTGCAGCCTTTTCACGCCATTGCTGTTCACTATCTAAAAATAATATAAATCAATGTGAGTTTGTGTGCCACTAATAACTCAGTGAAATGATTCACAAGCTGTAATGGATAAACCACGGAGATATTTGATGAGCAGTACTTACTTCTTCACACGGAAATTCTGTGGCAGATTGAAAGAATGATATATCAGGACATAGTCTCCGGACATCTTTGTCAATCTGCAGCAACACTTCATTGTCCTTGAAGTAAGTGCTCCACGAGCTGTCAGGACTAATGTTCAATGGATGGTCAGTAGGCCCACCTGGGGATACTATTATCTCATCTGGAAATACACATAGGTACCGTTAAGTTTTCTACTATGTGGAAGTATATACATTACTTAAATATGTTACTACTTTAGGTGTTTAATTACAGTTTAGGTACTTAATTATCCAGTAGGTACACGATACCATACCTACTAATTGATTCAGAAACACACACACACAGATATGTTAGCAAAGAGGGTAAACAATTAATACAAACATCCCATTAGCAGCGTTTGGGGATATGTTTATTACCTATGTAATGTTTGTAGTGTTGCCTTCTCTCGCCGAGGGTTGCTTTCCAAGAATTCTTTTGATGTGGAAGATAAAGAAGTAATATTTTCCACACTAGGGACCTCAAGCCCTTGTCATCAGGTATACCTTAATATAATAAAAGAAAATAGTTAATCAATTTTGGAATGTGTCTATCTTAATAAAAGGCAGCAAAAAACAAGACATGTTTTTGAAAATTTGATTAGTATTTTCACGTAAAAAAAAAACAAAAGTATATAATGGTAACAGTTGTGAGTCACAAAATATGTTTACCGTTAAATGCCAATTTTCTTAATTTTTCAATATCCACTACATCTGCTTCGAGAACTTCTTCGAAAGCTTTTATTCTGCAAGAAAACTCAGTTAAGTACTTGTTGAAAAACAGTCATTATTTATTAAAAATATACCAAAATCAATCACAATTTACTGGCTATGTCAATTATTAATACAATGACACTTAAACAGCAAAACGGTTTTAATTTGAAGGGCATCAGTGGGTTGCAAGTTGTTCCAGCGACCTGTCACCTTTTCATCCATCTGAGTTGATTTGGTGTGTAATGTATCGGTCTACTGCCCCATCCCCTTGCGCAAGCGACCCAAGGTACTGTCGGAGCAGATTGGTGAGGCCATTCCGGTGAGAGATAAGGAAGGGAGATTTGCAACTCGAGATATTTTCAAACACAAAACCTTCAGCTATCCATTATTGAGTATCCCCATCTGCCTAGCCTTTTCTCAACTATTTTGGGGTTGGCTTCCATTCTAACAGGATGCAGCTGAATACCAGTAGTCCAGTATTTTACATGGAGCGATTGCCTATCTGACCTCCATAACGCGTTGCAGTTAATGGGTAACACAATCCACATTGGTAAGACTGGTTATTACTTTTGGGCTTCTCACTACCCATATACGCATAACAATTGATGAATGACAGCCGGGACCAATGGCTTAACATGCTTTCAGAGGCATGGAGGGGTCGCAGTACCAATGAAATGAATGACAACTCATCCAGACTGACATCAGCTGCATGGAGGGGTCACAGTACCAATGTAATGAATGACTACTCATCCAGACTGACCTCAGCAAGCGTTGCTTAACCTTCGATTGATGGCTGTCACCACTAATGTGTTTTTGTAGGTAAACCAGCTGAGCCAGCTACAAATTGCCTTTTGTACCTGTCTCAATATGAAAAATTACCTACAGCTCGTCATAAAATATGGTTAAAGGACTTTAATTCATATAAGTACTGAGAAACTAATTATACATAAAATGTTTATCGTACACAGTAAGATGTGTTACATTTGTGTGCATGAACCCTGGCTAAAACAACTAGGTATTTTAATATTGCTAATGGCACATTCTATATGATTTTTTAAGTTGTTTTTTATAATAAGACATACTTTTCGCTTCTTCAAAATCATATTATGGGAAAGTGCTGGTCCATGGAAAATACCATTTGTTCCCACTAGTACAACCAAACTGTACCACCGGTGGTACTAGCGGGAAATTGTGTTCTCTATGGTACCACTATTTACTTAGTGGTACTAGTGAGACTGTTTGTTCTCAACCTTTGTTCCCACTAGTATCTCCGAACTGAACCACCGGTCACACCCAAAGATTTTTCCTTACGTGGCAGAGCATTTAAAAAGTGATACATCCTGTAACTTTTATACCATTTTTAATTAATGCTTGTTCAAAATCTGCCATTCCGGAATTTTTATTTTCAGTAATTCGAAAAGTATAGAGTACGCTTTTTCATTTTGATGAGTCATAAACGCAAAGGCTAATGGGACAATATTTTTATATTCCAAATTGCTACCAAGGTCTCCATGAATCACGTTAATTTGACGAAAGGGTTCCGGGCAAGACTTATATGTACCATCCATGAAAGACATTGTCGAAGTTTTAAGCACATCTTTCCCTGTTTTATTACAAAATAGGTAGTATGATTCTCATGGGATTCTCAAAATAATCAAAAGCAAAAATTTTAAGAATTGTTGAGGTACTTTTACCTCTTCAGCATTTTTGGAAAGAGTTTTTTCAACACAGGCAGCTTTATTTCATGGCCTGTAAATTGAAGATCTTTTTTCTTTGAAACTTGGTGTTGGCTTACTGGCGAGTAAATCCTAAAGATTTGTCGTGATTTTAGCTATTGCCCATTGAAAAACTTTAGGAGCTGGCTTATCGCCCTTCACAACATTCGCTAATAGTAGCATCAATACAATTCTGGGCAGGGTCAGGCTGGCACTGTTCACTATGTGTCTTTCTATTTATAACACTATCTGGGTTCTAAAACAAAAAAGTAGGTAGAACCAGTTAAACCCTCACATTAATACGCCAAAACTCTCACAAGTAACAGCATTAGAAGGATCCAGATTTGATAGGATTAGAAAATTTAGAGTGCCATTCATAAAGCGGACTCAGGTTCGACTCAATCTTGAGCAACCGATTTTAACAGAAAATTTATAGACGATCTGTCAGAACTGGCTACGCAAGATTAAGTCGAATTATGGTCGAACTTGAGCCCTTGAGGTCTCTTTATGACTGCCACGAATGTCTCGAATGACTCTTTTTAAAATTATCCCAAGGACTGGTATAGAGTAGGTGCAGTGGTCTGTGAGGTTATTTATGAGTATAAAGAAAACAGTTATCTTCGATAAAGGTACCTTTACATTTTAAATCCAACTTGTATAGTTTACATCTCCAGATTTCACTTTCCTTTTTATATTTTTTATGGAAGTAATATTGGTGCCCACCTTTACGCAACACTTTTCCACCCCCTTTTTTTAATTTTTAGGTTGATTTCATTCATAATGGCGTAAGTAAATAAAATGCTAGATAACTTAAAAACTTACACCAGTACTGGGGATTTTTGATATTTTGTTATTGTTGTTATTTGCAAAATATGTTGAAAAACAACAATGAAAACTTACTTTGTTTAATGATTTGTCTGTGGTTTTATATGGAGTTTGTAAGTGGATATCTTTCGGATATGGAACAAACAGTCTCACTAGTACCACTAATACTAATTAATATAAATGGTGGTACTATAGGGAACTAGATTTCGCGTTAGTATCACCGGTGGTTCAGTTTGGAGGTACTAGTGGGAACAAAGGTTGAGAACAAACAGTCTCACTAGTACCATTAAGTAAATGGTGGTACTATAGATAACACATTTCCCGCTAGTACCGCCGGTGGTACAGTTCGGTGGTGCTAGTGGGAATGAACGGAAAATACACGTGATTTTGTGGTTAAAACTTAATTTTACATCATACATTTTTTTAGATATTTTTTATTTACAGAATTCAGATTACACAATTATACGTCAAAAACTAATCGAGTACACGAATTGATTTTAGAAATTAGGATAACAGTAATAATTTTGCTGATGAATACGCCTTTTTTATGTGTCAGCAACAGCAGTGTCTAACAATTTATTCCGAAGGATAGTATAAAAATGTCTGAATTATAACTACACATGAATATACATTAATTTCCATTACCTTGCTTTATGTAGACTCATTTTTATATAAACATCTATTGAGAATGTTTAAAGAAATCACAAAAATTCCAAAGCTAAACCTCTTGTTTGATATCAAAATGTCATTAAGTTATATTGACACCTGTCCACTGGTCCAGTGTTGCAAAACTGAGGATTGGAAAATCGTTAACTTGCCAGCTGAAAATCGTGAGTTTTAGATATTTTTTTATTTACACGAAGTGGAACCAATATTTTTGGTTTATTACTGATGACTTTAATGATTATACAAATTCTGTAAAAAAACGTAAGAAAATTTGAATTTCGCGGGCTACCTTGGAGAATCCACCTTAAACAGACAATTACGTATAAATAAAAAAAAAATCTTAATTAATGTATTTTTTTTTAATTGTTTGAATGACAGTCAATTTAAATTCTGTGTAAGAATCAAGTGTGCTCATAGACAAATTCGGGAGAGAGCGGATCACCTTTTTTAACGTATGCTTCCAGCACAAACGCAGGAGTCTCAGGGCGCTAGGGTTCTGTCTCTTATTCCTTTATCCACTTGGTGAGGATTGGACCGTATCCCACTATGCTGGTCCAGTGCGTGTTGGTAGGTTGCCATGGCCTCGTTTGTTTGCTAGCAGGGTGCACCACGGGCAGGTGAGGTTGGCCTGAGTCCCGAAATATGTTAGTTGGAACCCCAAAGTACATAAACTAATTCCAGTAGTAAGTACCTACATACTAATTTCACGAGTAGTATGTACGGACATACATACTGACTGAATTTAAGGATCTTTTGGCGCATGGTAAAAATCAGAACTTATGCTAGCATCTTGTTTTTTCAATACAATTTCACAAAACCATTTACCAACAACTCACCCCTTCCATTCAACCCCGTATTACAATAGCAATATAATAATGAAAATAAAAGAATTATTACAGTATGATTCTTGTTTATTAATTTATAAAAAACGAATAACAAAATAACCGCTAAAGATTATTGTTGGAAATGAAAAATAAAAGTCCCAACTCGAGATTAGTTACACTACCAGCTATAGATACTTGATGTAATGAGTTCAATTTTAGCAATGGTATGAACCAACCAATGTCATACGTAATTATTACGTAGCCTGTGTATGTACAGACGCCAGCACATCAAGCTACTACAATCTGTCAAATTTCTTTAATAGATTTTCAACTTTATCACTAAAGCATTACGGTTCAAGGTTGATTGGGAAAATTTGACAGTTTCGGGTAGCTTGACCTGCTGGCGTCTGTACAAAAGCGACGATATGTTTTTTGTTTCGTTCGACCCCAGCCAGTGTGCGAATTATGAGGTGAGCGTTCTGTGTTGATACATCACTTTATGCACACAGACGTAGGTACGGCCTTTACCGCGCGTTCACAGCAATAGTCCTTAAGGTGATACTGCATTAATGATCGCGACCGTATATGGGACATTTGCACCGGTTAAATCTGTAACTATCTGCAATATTTCAACCTTTTGGCTCGCCTTTTTACAATATGCGGTAAACTAAAAAGAATTCTAACATACTTAATAATATTACTCAACCCTAATAGCAAATAGCGTGATAATTTAGCCTACATGTGCAGACTAACCAGGCTCTATCTATGCAAAATTTTATCAAAATCTATTCGTTACTATAGGTATTTGTGATGCTGGAACATACATTCAGACAAAAAGGTATACAGATAAAAATTCTATAAACGATATTTTCCGCATTAAAATCGTTCCCAAACATCGAAGCAATTAAGTATATATACAAAATGTGCAGTTTCGACTTCGATACAACCTACATATAACCTAAATCCTACTAATCCTAATCTATACTTATAATAAATCTGTAGAAGTGAAAATTCTGTACATTGAAAATATCAAAAAAATAAATGGCAGGGGGTGTTACTAGACCGACACCGAACCCAAAAATGTGATTAAAAAAATTTTTGTCTGTCTGTCTGTTTGTTCAGGCATCACGCAAAAACTACCGGTTCGATTACGATGAAACTTGGTATAATTATTCTTTAATATCCTGGGCACCACACTGGGTACTTTTTATCCCGGAAAAGTATATACAATAAAAACAAACTTAATTTTGCGGTTTGGTCCCTAGACCCGATTACTGTACCAACCGCAAATAATAAGTTTGTCGTAGGTTACGTTACCCGCAGTGGAGTTCACTAAAGTTATGCTCTAAATGTAGTGCTGAAGGTTGAATTTGGCTTGCACCGTTCGCAGCACACGCGTGGCGCGCGGCCGCCACGGATCGCTACCGTATATAAGGATATTTTTTGAACTTTGATTTGAATGGACGTGTTGAGTGGCGAGCGTTCGTTCTTATTTTAACTGCTACTTGCAATTCTAAACCGTGTTTTTCAGTGCGACCTTTTTTATTTCTATTAGTTTTTAGAATTATTTAGGTTTATTTTTATAAGTCGTAGGTATAGATTTTAATTTTAAAGTATAGGTAGTATATTTGATAGTGTACGTAGTGACCGTAGGTTATTTTATAATACTGTTAGGTAAGATTAGTCATTCGTATAGATATTAGTTTTTAGGGATTTTGCTTATTTATTGAGTTTAGTTATCATGAGAAATAGGTTTATTTAGGTAGGTAGGTATTTTATTTTCTGTTATTGAGTTTTTTTTTTTCATTGTGTAGGTACTTTTTTTTTTTTTTTTTTGAGGATGGGAAATCATGAAATGACTCCTCCCGCTCTGGGTGGAGCAGGAGGGAGTGTCAGACTCTTACTGACTAAAACCCACCCGTGTTCCTTCCTTAGCCCTTTATGTTCCAGGGCAGCGGTAACCCTTTCGGACAATCCCGCTACCCTGGCAGGCTACGGCCCTATGGGGCCCCGTCACTCATGCTGACATCTCTTTGAGGCGCGCGTGGAACACAACACGCCGTCCGGCACGGGCCTGGTCCTGATCGGACGGTGAGTTACCCATTACTCACCGCCCGCAGGCCCGCGCCTACGGTGGCCGGGAGTCGTCACGCGGCTCCCGACGCCCGGAGCGTCTCCCGCGGCGGCTGAGGCGTGAGGTGCGCAAGGCGCGTTCTCTCGCCCACCCCGCCACCTCCTTCGCTAGCATGACTGCTTCGCAGAAGGAGGTGACTGCCTCCCACTTGGTAGTATTGTGTAGGTACTTAGGTAAGGATATCATATAGGTACCCTCTTAATCACCACTAATGAGACACAATTGGTTTTCTATTGTAATTAGCCACAAAGGGCCCGCGAGATAGATGGCATCCTGGGGCACATACATTTTATCCTGTTAGCACGTTCCCGTGGGATAATTTCCGACATCCACGCGGGCGAAGCCGCGGGCAGAAGCTAGTATATAATATAATGTATACCTACTACATAATATTTGCACAACGACAGTCCCATTTTATGTCCAGGAAAATCACTGTCCATTCTAAGGTTACCTGCAAGAGATCGCAGTAATGCAATAAGGCCGCCCATTGTATATTTTGTAGTGTTTCATGTATTTTTTCTTGTGCTATGTATTTTTGTGGTCTACAATAAAGTATATATATAAATAAATAAATTTTACTATCCTACTAATAATATAAACGCGAAAGTTTGTATGGATGGATGGATGTTTGTTACTCTGTCACGCAAAAACTACTGAACGGATTTTTATGAAACTTTACAGTAGGTAATAACTACACTAATATTATAAAGAGGTAAAAGTTTGTTTGTTTGTTTGTATGTAAGTAGAGGGTAATTTCCGGAGCTAATGATCCAATTGTAAAAAGGTGTTCATTGGTAGAAAGCTACATTATTATGTGTGAGTGCTATAGGGTATAAATTATGTTTACATCATGCATTTTAACTGGGCTATCACAACTTTTATCTGGCATGTCGGAAAGAAATACCTCTTAAAACAGAATTATTTGCATGCGCTGCCTCAACAGTTGTATATAACTAAAAACAATGTATGGCAACTGGTCTGCCTTAAATAGTTATACAAAAAATTCCGCGACACCATACTTCTATCTTTTATATTTTATCTTTGAATATCACTTATATGTATAAAAAAGGTTTTTTTTCATGTTTACGTCTGGATGAAATTATAATTTTTAATCATTAATCCTTATCAAAATAAATTATTTTATGATCACAAGGACATTATAGAGATAAGATTTACCATTTACAGTATGTGAATTGGGTCTTATAGTTTCGGAGATTACTAAAACGCAAAATGCCGTTATAACATTCACGGACAAAACTACACATGCTTTGTGCAGACGTTTTATCCATTTACCCATAGATGGCGTTGTACAAATACGTAATTTTTCTGACTCATGGTGTTCATACTTTATGCGGATTAATGACATTGTCGGTATTGCCATTGGGTGATGTAAATTGATTGGATGTCGTTCTATTGATTTCTATTGGTTTTGGTTGTTAGAAATACTTCGTTCCTTCTCCTTTTCGTAATTCTGGTTTACGATTGTTTTTATCTCAAGTTGAGGTAATAATAATAATAAAGCTGAGGGCATAGTGCGAGTTTTTCTACCTAGTCGATGGCGTTAATGTAAACTCAGATTTGTATGGAATGACAGCAGTGCTATCGAGTTTCCACTAGATGGCGCTGCTCTAATACCGTACAAATCTGCGTTTACGTTCACGCGATCTAGTAGGTTAAAAACTCGCACTACGCCCTCTGAAGAGTTTGTTTGTTTGAACGCGATCCAATTCTTGAGAAAGGCTATTTAACATCACGCTACAACTCTTCGGAGCCGAGCAAAAAGAAAAAAAAAACTTGAGAGGTGTCAAGCACAGAACAGATAAGAGGTTTTATCTGTTCTGTGGTGTCAAGAGGTTTTATCTGTTCTGTGGTGTCAAGGGACACCGCTGGAACGAAGTTCCTTTCCATTAATTAGTGAAGGAATTGTAATAAAATTTTATTTTTTTTAAGTTATAAATTATTTATTATGTCAAAAAACCTGTATACACTCAACAAAAATAGTCGTCGCGACACCACACTGTTCAATGCGAAATAGAAAGACGAAACGAAAATAACTGGCTTGCTTTCTATAAGAGAGAGAGAGACAGACAGAGAAACACGCGTACGCCGCACGGCCTACAACTATAGCAAAAAGTGTCGTTCCAACTTTTGGTCTTAATTTTTTCCGTCTAGCCCCCTTTCGCAACGCGCGATAAGGAACTTCGTTCCAAAACGTCCGAAAGAAGAAAGAACGCTAAGCGAAAACAATGTAATAGCGCGGACAGGCGACGAGTTGCGACGGGTCGGGGCGGAGGAAACAAACATTCCACGCGGACGAAGTCGCGGGCAGAAGCTAGTAGCTTATACATTAGAATAACACATAGGATACCTTTTTATCCCGATATTCCTACGGGGATGACACTTATGCAGGTGCAACCGCGGGGCACTGCGAGTCGTAAATAAATTGGTTATCAATTCGTTTAGATTTTTGAAATGAAGTGCGGCACTTCATTTCGAAAATGGATTCCGAAGGGGAAACATTGTTGCTCCTGCTTTTGATAGCGTTCCAGCTCATCGCGGACTGAGCGCACGTAGAGGCCGCGCCAGCCGTGCGCTGCAACCGCGCTTCTGTTGATAATATGAAATTCTGACTGGGAGACGGTTGCGCGTCTGTCGCGCTGCTTTCATTTAATAAGAAACAAGATGTATTTATTTTTCGGTAACACTTTACATCAATCCAACATGGTGGGGAGTATTAGACTTCTCAATCTTTTCAGGTCTTATAATTTAATTAACTTATTTTTTGAACCTACTAGTATCACAGCATCTTCGTCAACTTGTCTTGATAATATACATATTTAGTGATTGTGATGCCAAACATAAATTAGTGTTAACTGACTTAACGCCATTACATAAAAAGCCGCATAAACTTGAATGCAGGCCTTATAGGCAAAATGTTTAAAAATAATATAGCTTATAGAATTACACAATCTATAGCAGAATACGAGAATCCCAATGAAATTTATGGTGCCCTTTTTAATGTTGTGCAAAAAGAGCACTATCTACTTTCAAGACCAAAACTATTAACATTAATGGATCCTATGTTGGCTTTAACCAATGGGCTACTCCAGCCGATCGATTATGTAAAAATCACTCCGTGAAAAGTTAGGTGAAGTGAGCTTAGAGTGAGCTGTCAATAGTGTAAATCCTTAGCATCAGTTGGAATGACAGCTCACTCCACGCTCACTTCACCTAAGTTTTCACGGTGAGATGGTTACAGAATCGCACTGCATTGCTATTCTGTAAAAAACTCACGGTGTAATCTCAAGTTGTTTAACCGATTTACCCGTTTCATTGATAATAATTTTCCAAGTGGTTTTTACTTTATTATTAGAATTTTTAATTGTATCGCCTAAAATTTTTAATTTAGCAAAAGCACTAATCTTTTTGAATAATTTTTGACATACTAAGGAAAGGAGCATCAAACCTGTATTTTTTCAAACCATGTAACTCCTATTATAGTCTCGTTCTACTTTTATAAATACCTGCAGCCGATCTATTCTGTAAATATCTCACCGTGTAAAGTTAGATGAAGTGAGCTTAGAGTGAGCTGTCAATAGTGTCAATCCCTAGCATTAGTTGGAATGACAGCTCACTCCACGCTCACTTCACTTAAGTTTTAACGGTGAGATGGTTACAGAATCGCACTACTGATGCGGGTGTTGCTCTGCTGAGACACATATTTGACGCATGGGAGAAATCGCAAAATGCTATTGGACTCTTCTGTGATCTCTCCAAAGCCTTCGATTGCGTGCACCATGATACGCTTTTGCGTAAGTTACGTCATTACGGTGTCCAAAACAAAGCTCTCAACGTAATAATTTCTTATTTACATTATAGGGTCTAATGTGTAGATGTTAATGGTGTGAAATATTCCGGGCTACGGTTCAGTTAGGTGTTCCGCAAGGCTCAATACTGGGTCCATTCTTGTTCTTAGTATAGTATATCAATGATTTACCATTCCATTTGAAGGGCATCTGTGACGTTGTACTGTTTGGAGATGATAACTCTCTTATTTTTAAAGTAGACAGGAATAGACAAGATTTTGACGACGTAAACAGTGTACTCTCAACAGTTACATATTGGTTTACGTCAAATAACCTAGTTTTCAATGCCAAGAAAACAAAATATGTAAAGTTCGCCTTACCGAATGTTAGAAATCTAGGTCCCAACATCGTCTTAGACAAAGAGGTGCTTGGAACTGTAGGCTCCGAAGTTTTTCTAGGACTAACAGTAGATGCCAAACTTCAATGGGGACCTCATATATTACGAGTAAGTCTAGCAGGAAGGCTCAGTTCGGCTGTCTACGCCGTTAGGAAAGTAAGATAATACACTCACGTTGATACAGCTCGTTTAGTCTATTTTAGTTATTTTCATAGCGTTATGTCCTAGGGTATTCTGCTGTGGAGCAAAGCCGCTGTTATACAAAATATATTTGTCCTTCAAAAACGAGCTGTTCGAGCAATTTACCAGCTAGGTGCCAGGGTTTCTCTAAGAAATTTGTTTAAAGATATTGGTATTCTCGCGGTTGCATCACAATTCATCTTCGCCAACATCTTATATAGTAGGCAAAATTTACACTTGTACACTAAAAACGTGTACGTTACCCCAGCAGGAGAGTAACTCCTAGAGTGATACGAGTGGAACGAATAATTAGTGTTTAATCTCTTGTGAATATGCACCACATAAAAAGTTTGTGCACTTTGTCGTTTTGGAAAAAAATGGAAAAAACGATTCCTGCTGGAGTAACGTTGTTCCAGCAGGAAAATTCTAAACGAATGATCGTAGAGAGAAATATTGTGCATGGCCAGAGATCTTATATTTGTGTAAAAAAGTGCACTGAAAATAAAATTTGTGCGCCTTTAGGTTTTCGAGATACGTTTTGCAAAATCGTGTACCGCTAAAACCATAGCATGTGCGCCTGTAGAATAAACATACACGAGTAGCTCTTTATTTGTGCGTATTTGTGACAGAATGAAATTTTCAAGTAATCGCGGTTTTTTGAAAACCCGAAAAATATTGTAGCGCCTAAATGGGAAAACGTATAAGCTCGCTGAAAACTGTATTCGGTCCTTCTTGACGCTTATAATAACCATAAAAAGTTTCAAAAGTGTACATGCATACATTATTGAATAATACTGATAAAAGTCAAAACGACGCCGACGGTATTATAACTTTGACTGCAGAATACAACAAACCGGCTCAACCCCAGATGCTGTAGGTGTAAACCGAAAATTAGTGTATATAGTCAAAAAAATATATAGCGAAAAAATTCAGCTTGAAATGTGTCGCATTTAGTAAATATAAACAAAAGACCTAACATGTAAACAACGGCTGGTTATCCGACCAAATTCGAAGACTTTCTTTATTGGATGTATTAAACCTAAGCTGTTGTCCGTACAGGTTTTATTATTAGAATTTCATCACAGTTTAGGAACATTCATGTTATAAAACAAATACCTAAACAATGCTTATGTCCGTAGTAAATTAGAATATAATGCAATAGTTCGGAGTCCTCATGTGTACTATTATGTTGGAAAAAATTCAACGTAAATTCTGTAGATTTGACAGTTTTGGGTAGCTTGACTTGCTGGCGTCTGTACAATTGCAAAACATGTCTATATTTATCTTAATGTGAAAAAGTAATTGTATAAGTACTTCCCAAGTTAATGTAAGGTTGTTTTAATTCATTTTTTGTTACTCTAAATTTGTAATTGACAATTTGTAATATAATGTAATATAATCATCATTCTCCTGCCCTTATCCCGATTTATTTGGGGTCGGCGCAAATGTCTTCTTATAATGTAATATAATATTAGTGTAATTATTGTGGCAGCTAAATTAAGACTGGCAACTTTGATTGCAGCTATTATGCCTTAAATTGGCATAGGTAGAATGATTCTATCACATAAGAGGAAGCTGGAGTTGTATACACCACTTGTACCCCCTGGTTATAAATGTTTCAGATATGACATGAATTTACAAATCTCTAGGCCTTGTAGTTTACACATAATAAACAAAAAAATACTTTCCGCGCCAAAAACATCAAATTATTGCTTCAGAGGAGGTAAGGGGCGGCGTTGCCGTTCCGTGCGCTACTATTATTACTATATTTTTCTGACTATGGTCCAAAACCCTAACCTCACTGGTTTGCCTGTATTAAATGAGGAAGCTGGGGTGAAGTCACTCCAGCTAACACACACTAAACGACTCATATTAAGGAAGTTTTTGTGGCAGAACTTTGATTGCAGAATTTTTCTATCACATATGAGGAAGCTGGTTGCTGGGAAGGCTGCTGGGAAGTTTTGAGTTTCTAGTTAGATATGTTAGGTACGTACAAGAAAACACAAGTATTAGTATAGTATGTATACTTGGTTTATCTGAAGATATGTAAAAAATACAAATCCATCAAGCAAAGAAAACTACCAGTAGCAGACACAAAACCCTTATTCATTGTTTCCTTGACTGGCAATATGCCTGAATGATATTCGTAGAACGCTAAAATAGAAACCACGACATTGAATAAACAGGCCAACAGAATGAAATTGCTCTCTATAAACAGATCAGTGTACATCTCCATTCCTCTTTCTATCATGAGGCCTAATGATACTATTACAAAGCTGCCGTATACGCCGGTCATTACGAAATGGTTTAATGAAGTTAAGTCCGGACATTCCGAGCTGTAAAAGAACCCCAGACCCATTAAAAATAAAAAAGTTCCTCGTAAAACCATATGCATCAGTTTCATACGCATGGTGTGTTGCTGGTCAATAAAACTGATTTTTAGTAGCTGCTACTCGTATAAGTAGTAGCCATATTTGGAGCTTAGATTATAGAACAAACGAGAATTTCACGAATGTGAAAGTTTGTTGTGAGTGTTATATAATGAATTATCAAGTTTAAATGGATGACAGATGAAACTCATGACATTGCACTGTGACATCAGCACATTATCAGCCACAGAGTAGTCAAAAATCAGTTCTTCGGAGCCGACATTGGGCATATCAATCACTGACGACGTTGTCCACCACAGAATAAAATTAATAAGTGGAGAGAGAGGACGAGGTGAAGCCGGCAAGTGAGAGGTAGACAATATCAAAGAGTAAGATTTGGTAAAGTTTGACAGTGAAAGAGTGACAGCAAGCAACTTTTGTTTCGTAATTCAACAATATGTCAGTCATTCTGATTAGTATATGTATAGTGATTATCTATGATTATCTATTATTTTGATGTTGGACGTCTTCTTTCATCTTTCAGTTCTTTTTGCGGCTTACAATTTTTTATTTAGATATGAATATTATTTACTTATTTTGTAGTAGTTTTATTGTAGGATATGTGTTCTGTAAAAACGGCACCAATAAGGAATTTAATTATTGTGCTCATCCTGATTGTTCGTTGGAAAACCAGCACACAATGTGCGTAGCCGCTAATAAACAGAGCTCGAGGCTATATGCATCAGGTATGACAAGTTGGATGCGGTACCAAATTCTGTTACTGCATAACAGGCACAGGGATAATATCGCCATGGGCTTAGAGCCGGGTCAGCCACCCGCCACTAACATGCGCAAGATGTACTGGGACTATGAACTCGAGCAAATGGCAGACCTTTGGGCTCGCCAATGCCAGAAACGACATGACGAGTGCAGGAATACTGTCAGATTTAACGTTCTACAGAACATGGATGTGCGGGCCGTCGTGAGCAGAGTGACAGAGGCTCAGTTGCTAGCAGACGCCGTGGGCGCGTGGTTCTCTGGCTCCAGAGTTCTTCCACCTGAGCATGTGTGGTCTTTTAGACTTAGTAACTGTAGCGCGCCCGGTGGTTGTAACGCTCATTGGTATTCAGCAGCAGCTTGGGCGTCCACATGGCGCATTGGTTGCTCACAAGCACTTTGTACCGCTAAAAAACCCTCTTGTGTTATCTTTCGCAAACGCAGAACAATAAGTAGTGAGGAATCGAAAGAATCTTCAAAAGCAAGTGCGACAAGAACATTCATGCCAAGTCAAAACATCCTGCGCCGCACTAAATACATGACTGAAGCGAAATCTGTGTGGTTTGAAGATTTTAGTACCACTGATAGCGTCAATAGAAGAAAAGAGTCGCCTTTACATCGCGGAGTTGTGGTAAAAAATAAAGAAAAAAGACGTTCGGAAACGAAAATTTTTGCGTACACGTTTTGTAATTATGGACCCGCAGGAAATATCGACGGCTTCCCCATCTATGAAGCAGGCCATACTTGCTCAAACTGTCCTCAGGGGTCGCAGTGTGGGGACCGCACTCACCGGGCTCTGTGCTCCGTGCTCGGGGACCCTGATTTTCTAAACGAGACTTAGTTTTAATCTTTATTATCGATTTTATTCTTATCTACTAATTTATTCTTGTTTATTAATAGAATGTTTGATACAAGCACGGCTTATACTTTTTTTTTACTCGAGAAGACACTTATTGCACACTGAGGCCTAATGATACTATTACAAAGCTGCCGTATACGCCGGTCATTACGAAATGGTTTAATGAAGTTAAGTCCGGACATTCCGAGCTGTAAAAGAACCCCAGACCCATTAAAAATAAAAAAGTTCCTCGTAAAACCATATGCATCAGTTTCATACGCATGGTGTGTTGCTGGTCAATAAAACTGATTTTTAGTAGCTGCTACTCGTATAAGTAGTAGCCATATTTGGAGCTTAGATTATAGAACAAACGAGAATTTCACGAATGTGAAAGTTTGTTGTGAGTGTTATATAATGAATTATCAAGTTTAAATGGATGACAGATGAAACTCATGACATTGCACTGTGACATCAGCACATTATCAGCCACAGAGTAGTCAAAAATCAGTTCTTCGGAGCCGACATTGGGCATATCAATCACTGACGACGTTGTCCACCACAGAATAAAATTAATAAGTGGAGAGAGAGGACGAGGTGAAGCCGGCAAGTGAGAGGTAGACAATATCAAAGAGTAAGATTTGGTAAAGTTTGACAGTGAAAGAGTGACAGCAAGCAACTTTTGTTTCGTAATTCAACAATATGTCAGTCATTCTGATTAGTATATGTATAGTGATTATCTATGATTATCTATTATTTTGATGTTGGACGTCTTCTTTCATCTTTCAGTTCTTTTTGCGGCTTACAATTTTTTATTTAGATATGAATATTATTTACTTATTTTGTAGTAGTTTTATTGTAGGATATGTGTTCTGTAAAAACGGCACCAATAAGGAATTTAATTATTGTGCTCATCCTGATTGTTCGTTGGAAAACCAGCACACAATGTGCGTAGCCGCTAATAAACAGAGCTCGAGGCTATATGCATCAGGTATGACAAGTTGGATGCGGTACCAAATTCTGTTACTGCATAACAGGCACAGGGATAATATCGCCATGGGCTTAGAGCCGGGTCAGCCACCCGCCACTAACATGCGCAAGATGTACTGGGACTATGAACTCGAGCAAATGGCAGACCTTTGGGCTCGCCAATGCCAGAAACGACATGACGAGTGCAGGAATACTGTCAGATTTAACGTTCTACAGAACATGGATGTGCGGGCCGTCGTGAGCAGAGTGACAGAGGCTCAGTTGCTAGCAGACGCCGTGGGCGCGTGGTTCTCTGGCTCCAGAGTTCTTCCACCTGAGCATGTGTGGTCTTTTAGACTTAGTAACTGTAGCGCGCCCGGTGGTTGTAACGCTCATTGGTATTCAGCAGCAGCTTGGGCGTCCACATGGCGCATTGGTTGCTCACAAGCACTTTGTACCGCTAAAAAACCCTCTTGTGTTATCTTTCGCAAACGCAGAACAATAAGTAGTGAGGAATCGAAAGAATCTTCAAAAGCAAGTGCGACAAGAACATTCATGCCAAGTCAAAACATCCTGCGCCGCACTAAATACATGACTGAAGCGAAATCTGTGTGGTTTGAAGATTTTAGTACCACTGATAGCGTCAATAGAAGAAAAGAGTCGCCTTTACATCGCGGAGTTGTGGTAAAAAATAAAGAAAAAAGACGTTCGGAAACGAAAATTTTTGCGTACACGTTTTGTAATTATGGACCCGCAGGAAATATCGACGGCTTCCCCATCTATGAAGCAGGCCATACTTGCTCAAACTGTCCTCAGGGGTCGCAGTGTGGGGACCGCACTCACCGGGCTCTGTGCTCCGTGCTCGGGGACCCTGATTTTCTAAACGAGACTTAGTTTTAATCTTTATTATCGATTTTATTCTTATCTACTAATTTATTCTTGTTTATTAATAGAATGTTTGATACAAGCACGGCTTATACTTTTTTTTTACTCGAGAAGACACTTATTGCACACTCCGAAACACCATGATCTATAGCAAATTATATACGGTACTTACTACATATAATTAGTAAATTATTATATTGATACTAGCTTCTGCCTGCGACTTCGTCCGCGCGAATTCCCACCGCCCCGCCGCGTCGCATCTCATACCATAGCCCACAGCCCGCGTTATTAGTTCTTTTTGGCTTAGCGTTCTTCCTGACTTTTTTATTTTTGTTCAGCTCCTAAGAATCCTAGCGTCATGTTAATGTATTCTATAGTCTTTCTCAAGAATTGGGCTATCAAATACAAAAATATTTATTCAAATCCGACCGTTCGTTCGGAGATTAGTGCGTTCAAACAAACTCTTCTGCGTTAATATAAGTGCATATATGTAGATATAGGTCATTAGTATAGTATTTATTATAAGGGCCGATTTCTCAATCGTCAGATCATTTTCATTCGAAGAATAAATATGGCGGTTTAACATGTTTGTTTTTTGATAACGAGAGAAAATCGGCCCTACTTACCAAAACATAATAAAAACTCGGGTAGCCGTTTTACACATAGCAAATGTTGAGAAAGAAGAAGCGTTGAACGCGAATTGTCAACTATGTTTATAGTGGTATGCTACAGTACCTACTTCTGGAAGTGATAATCTGGTGTGACTACGAGTCGGCAAGGGATATATGGAAACAAACTTCTTTTTTTTTAAATATCGTTATGAAATGAAGATGCAGCCCGTTTTGTAACTATAACGTAACCAGTAGGTACGTTGCACTTTATCTTAGGTACCTACGTTTTATAGGAGTGAGTTCATTCCTATAAAACGTAGGTAGGCCTTAGATACCGATAAAAATACGTCTATATAATTTTATATTTTTTTTTACTTCTATTACTATCCGACACCTGGGAAACCTCCACTCTTTTCATATTTCGCGAACCTACACGATATAAACCATATAAACAGCGACCACAAAGGTTACAGATGGCGCTGGGGCCTCCACGCATTTCCGCAAATGTTGACATTGGCAACTGACACCCTTGGCAAGGCCTCGTAATCGGGTCAATTGCCAGCATTTGCATGAACACACACCTACACTGAATTAAAATCGAATAATTAAGTATAATCTTTTTTAAAATACACACAGAGCAATATTGCACCCCTTTCTAGGACGTTGTAGATAATGTTTTCCTCGTTTGGTTTATTTTTTGTTTATTATGCAATTGACATTGTTTTACGACACAAACAATTTTTACAGACTGCTTATTGCTTAGTGTATTGATTAGCAATTATTACCCAACCCGATACAAACATATAATCTTACGGTCGATTTAACATTTCGTAAAAGTTTTGCCACATACTTATTGCATAGACCAAAGTCGGTCAGATACACTCAGCCTAACTTGATAGTACTTTTCCGAGTGTTGTATAAGCTTTTAAATTAGTCAGGAACTGGCGCGAGGTGGTGAGTTCGTCCTATGGTCCTTCCATATCGCAATATGTTAGCAACGCTGGCTACAACGCACTTGCTGAATTAATGCAATTTGATATTAGATCTACATCCTGATAGAGTTACGAAGCTAGTCTAGCCCTGTACACAAGCTCCTGCTTCCGGTTCCAGCTATTAATATAATTAAGGTATATACAAGGTGTAGGCTAGGCTTTCTTGGAATTTGCCAAGATATTAGATACATAATATACCGGGAGGTGGAGTTTGATTTAGGTAGGTAGTATTTGCCATGGGATAGCGCTATTTACTGTTAGCTAACAATTCAAGGCTCAACTGGCACAGGCTTGTGAATTCGATGCCGTCTGTGATTGTACTACTAGGTACAAGCTAAACAAACGAAGATAGATTTAGTTCGTTGTTAGAAAGTACCTATAATATGCGTGGGTGCAACGTGTTAAAGTTAGTTTGTTTCGAACCTTGTTTTCGAGACACGTGTTTGAAGTTTCGAGTTTTGAATCATAACCGCGATCCTTTCATGTTCAAACCGGAAATAAATTAAAAGTTCGTCCCTTACTGAGCAAGGAGTTCCCCACGGCCATAAAAAAGTACTTTTCAGAAGCTGTGAGAATAGGTAGGTGAAACATTTGATTTTAAACTTTTACATGAAAATGGACGCCAAGAAACAAGAAACAATCATTGCCGTATTGCAGTTGTAGTAGGTTGTTTTCTTATTAAACCTGGAGGCAGTACTCAAAACCTGGCTTTTTATCCTCTTGTAAGTAAGTACCTACTTAGTAAGTAGAATAAAGGCTTTTTAATTTGTTTTATTTAATTTAAGTAGTTTCTTGGGCATTGTCCATTTTGAGTGGGTACTTATTTATTTTGTTAGGCATGCAGACTATCGTACATTGTATATTATTACCGGCTTTTGCCCGCAGCATCGCGCGCTTGGATGTCGGAAAATATCCCAGGGGAACATGTACCCTATCTATGTGTTAATTTAGTTTATAAGCTATTCTATTTCATCCAAATCCGTTTTAGCGCCAATCCGGAACATACATCCAGACAAACGGGTAAAAATTTATAAACTATATTTTCGGCTTCAGACTTCGTTCAATACCTTTTTAGCAAATACTTTTTTTTTGACTTCGTTATTATTTTAATAAATGTAAGTATAGATTTCGATTACGAAAGCAATCCACGACGTTTCCACAGATAAACTATGGTCCGGTGACCATTATATGTAGATACCTCTACCTACCGTACTACTACCTACAGTCAAACACAGTAAGCTAAGTTACAAAAACACAAAGAAGCAGACAGGAAGAGAAAATAGTGGATGTTTGTTGTAAGTTTATGGAATTCATTTAATTTAGTTTACAATTTGCAGGTTGTATGTTGAACAAAATATGATTCGCGTTCGTAACAAGTAGGTATGTATTAACAGAATTATAAACATTAAAACCCTCTAAGTTCATGTAACCCTATCGATGACTTTTACATGAAATATCAATAAAAAAAAATAACGTAAGAAAATTAGAATTTTGCGGGCTACGTTAGCGCATCTCCGATCTCAGAGCTCCTATACTACTTATTGCCAGCCTAAGCCTTGAAGCTAATTAAAGTAAAATAAATTCCTGAGAAATATGAATTTAATATTAATTGGCATCATAAAGTACTTCCTTATCAGCTTATTTGTTGAGCTATTATTATAGCTTCAGCATTTTACCACGTAGGTGCAAGCTGCCCCGCCGCCGAAGTTCGTGTGAACTTTTTTTTTGATAACAAAAAGAAAAGTTCACCCGAACTTCGGGCTGGTTGATTCGTTTTTTGTTGTTTCATTTGATTCATGATTACATTTTTAGCATTGTTCTCTAGTTTTCGACCGTATCTGCCATTTGATACAGATGTTGTCTGCATGATGATATTGCATTTGTTAATCGCGATGGTGATTATGTATTAAGTGATAAATGTAAACTATACTTAAAATTAATAAGTAGTACTTAAATATATTTTTTTATGTGCCGTTAAGGTTCTTGAGTTGTGTCAGAATCTTTGTAACATATTTGATATAGGCGTCAAGATTTACTGTTTTCGCATTAGCATCCCGATTTCAAATGCCTGATACCAAATCTCTCAGAGATTGCCTCATATTTCATGCGATCCATGGCGAATCTGGGGCAATCCCTGAGGAGGTGGTTAAGACAAACGCGTATGATAGGTATATTTAATCTAGTTCGAGAACGTAAAACGGGAAAAAAATATTAAACGACAGGCAGGACAAACGAGAAATTTTGAGTTTTATAAAAATGTTTATGTAAGGGTTTCAGTATTTTCATGTATTGTACTACGACTTTATCCAGATATAGTAACATAGAGCAAGTGATAGGGATAGGTAGTGCCTATTTGCCTAAACTTCGAAGAACAGAGACAAGAAACGGAGACTTCCTTAGGACTAAATTTTTTCCGGGACATCTGTCCCGAAATTCGGGACAACACTTTAAAATACATTAAAAAATATGTTATTTGGAATAAGTAATTCGTCTATATTTACCTAAAGTTTGCGACTAGACATAACATAATAAATAACATTCACAGTCGTTACAACCACAAAATTTTCTAAAAATTTTTTTTTGGAGATCATTTTGTAAATGACTTGTTAATCTTAATACTAATCACAATGTTTGTAATGTGAATGTGAATGATGGACTCACGCATAGGACTCACCTCGGCCCACATTTTTCAGTTTGTCCATCAATGCCCCTTTTGCATGTCGCTGAAGTAATGGACTATATACCTCTTTAGTACAACCTCATTTTAAATTGGTTACTAAAACGTCAATTCTGTCCTGCATAAAAAAATATATATTTTAGAATGTCATGAATATTTCTTCCGCAATCCAATTAATTGATAATAGTATACATATTTTATTTGTGTAGCAATTTTATTCTGAATCAAGATGTTGTCGGCGGCGAAAGTGCGCCAGCATGGCATGCAAGATGGGGACTGGGTTATCAAGGACAAAATCAATCAATATCGGGGGCTGATAAAGTTGTATGGTAAGTCCAGTTGATCAAGTAGTTATTTGATATTTATTAATTTCATCAGAGATATAAATCGTCTCATCAATTGGGCTTGTGGTAGTATGCATGCATGGTGATGCAAGCCTGCCGTAAAGTTTTGAGTACTATTTTTGGGTCGAACCAAAGAGATTTAATTGTCAAATAAATAATTTAATGTCTTTGGGTCGAGCAAACGGTTATCAGGGTTTTCTCACAGGGCTGTTTGGCAATCTGTCATGGTTTGTAAATTTGTTGGGTTAATAGGAAACCCTTTATAAAAATTGTATGTATGTATGATTTCAACGGCGCTAGGTATTCTCCTACTCCTTCGGGGTATTCAGGAACTGCTGGTTATTACCATGGATGTATCAGAGTTTAGGCATTGGTTATTAGGTAATTAAAATTTATTGGTGTCTCAAAGGTAACGTATTTGACCAAAACGTTCGATCAAAGGGTTAGAAGGGAGTTCATCTTGTCAAAATGTAATTTCCCTACATTTTGACAAGATGAACTTGGACAAAACCCAGGTTATGTTCAACGATTGCTGTCAATGTTAATGCTTTCAAGGTTATCCGAGAAAACTTTTACCTACGGAAAATTCTGCAGTTTGGTTAGAAGAACTTAACAAAAGACGAGAGAGAAGAGGTTAACAAAAGAATTTAGCTGGGTTGGGCAGCGTTTAGGGAACTTCATTGAGTCTTCTCGTTGAGTATTTCACAGAGCCTAAAGACTAAGATCTTCAATCAGTGCGTCCTGTCTTAAAAAAAAAAAATATATCTATAGATTCTTCGCAATTATATTATTAAGAAGCCTGCAAATTCCGGGGATGGGGGAAATGGATCCTGAAACAGTTTTGCGGAATGGGGGACATAATAGTTTGATAGGGTGACGCGGATAATTGTGGGGGCAATGTTAATTAGTTTGATGCATGACGGCTTTGGGCCTTTTTACACCCTGTATATATTATTATTTTTATTTTATTCGGTCAGGTTAAGCTACGCTTGCCGCGGTTGGTCTGTGACCATCTTTACATACCGAGACCCCTCCGTGCCTCGGAAAGCACGTTAAGCTGTTGGTCCCGGCTGTCATTCGTGGATCTTCGACAGTCGTTACGGGTAGTCAGAAGCCCGAAAGTCTGACAACCAGTCTTACCAAGGGGTATCGTATTACCCAGTAACTGGGTTGTGGAGGTCAGATAGGCAGTCGCTCCATGTAAAATACTGGTATTCAGCTGCATCCGGTTAGACTGGAAGCCGACCCCAACATGGTTGGGAAAAAGGCTAGGCAGATGATGATATATTATTATTTTACAACGGTTTAGGCGCCTAACCTTACTGCTTCGTTTAAAAAAAATCCACCTGTATTTATACATTTGTGGTAATTGCAATATATTTCCATTACCGACCACAAACCTATCTCAAATAAAATTATTTATAAAAAAGTTTTGCTGAATATATTGAAAACACCATAAAAATTTGGGAACGGTCTTAAATAGGTACGTTTACCTCCCTACATTTTTAACAATGTTTTGACATTGACGTGAGATTATGATTTTGAACCATTTCAAAGATGATTTTATAAATGAAATCTACAAAATTTGGAAAAAATAAAATACGAGTGCCTTATTTTTACATCTAAATTTAATTTTTTATTATTATATAATATCTTCAGAACATAAAACGTTGTCAATCGAGTCTTTTGAGCGCAAACGAAGCGACACGGGTTCCCCGTCCAATAGCCGAACCGGTACTGACAAGTACTGAATCGGGGTCCAGTCGGGGGCCGGGCGGCAGAGGGGTTCAAGGTGTGAGTGGTTATAAAGCTTGATATTTCCAATATTATCTTTTTACGTTACATGTAACGATTAAAAAATAAAAACTATTAGATGACACCTGCTTTTTACATAGTTCGATTAGCCTGTAAAGTTTAGTGATCTAATTTGAAAATTTTCATTGATTATTCTTCTTTATTGTACGGTTTAGAGGTAACTTTGAGATTTCTTTGTATCGAGAAAATTGTACGCAATCGTGTTTTCACAACAGACGACACTCGCCTGTTTTCGTCTTCATCTTTGTTGTGTATTAATTACAAAGTGAATACTATAGTATTGTTGAAACTACAGCCATTAATGCTAAGACAATTTTCGCAATTTGAGGTAGTACAGGCCCTTAAACATAAATACAAAGTAGTATCCTAACAGTAGGCCGTTACTAATGTGGCCGATACAAACAAAATCGCAGAAACTCTCCTAAATAATTCTCTGACCTACTTAAACGCAGCGGTGAAGTAGAATATTTTTAGCTTTACATTTTGGAAGTCGTTTCCCCTGCAAAGTCGGCAGACGGTGGTGACATTACTTTTATATTTTCATCAATTGCTGCTATGTAGGTGCAAGGTGTGGAAATCGAAATATATTCATACAAACTGTACCTGTAGTAAATCGAAAATTTTCACTATTTTCTCCATCGGAACTTTGTAGGAACAAATTACTTATTGCGCAACTCTACACAACTCCATGATGTCATGATGTGCATAATTCACGCAGAATAATATTCTGCAGATAAATGTCTGGATTATGTGTGACACGATACTACATGTGACGTACTACGACACTGCGAACTATGTGTGACACGATACTACGTGTGACATGATACTAAATTAACTGCCAATCAAAACCGCTCCTTCAGAATGTAAAATCAGATTTATTCCCGCGCAATGGAACCCCGAGCGATTAACTATTAGCCGATTAATGGCCGATTTTTCATTAGTCACACATATGGACAACTGGATGGAAAGTGGCCTCTCGGCCACTGAACCTCTCAGCTCCAGCGAACGTCTTAGTCCCGTATTACAGAACCTCACTCAAGACTCACTCATTACTTAAAACTAGTTAGTACCAATCAAATGGCTCTAAACTAGTTTGTAAGTAATGCTTGAGTCTTGCTTAGTTCCGTTTAAATCGTAGCCACAATTACAACTCGACGACTACGGGTGCTACGACGTAGCAGCAGAATATTTGTCCTTTGCAAGCATGTGTGCTGTCACAATAACATGTAACGCATATTTTCTCTTTAAAAAGAGCGCGATATTTTCAGACGCAAATGCACATTTTATTTTGTTGTTATTTCTTATTTTATCTCTTTTGTTTATAATAGTGATTGTGATAGTTTCTTAAGCTGGTTATACTTGTGCCTAAACCCCTTCTAATGGATTTATTTGTGATCTTAGAACGTGACCGCAAGATCCATGAAGGTGACTTGGCGAAGCAGAAGAAGCGCTACTCGCGCGACATTCGACAGCTTCGCAAAGAGATCTCAGCGAAGCGCGAGGAGCTTGGAGTAGCTGTGTATGGCGACAAGCAGTTCCTTCGAAACGCCTTCCAGGACCACAGGAGACTGCAGCTTACTTACATGAACAGTAAAGCCGATGTTAGTAAAACGCGTTTTTCTCATCTATTATTCTGACTTATAAATGCAAAAGTGAGTTTGCTCGTTACGCTTTCATGAAGTCGCGGGCAACAGCTAAACATCGATGTCGGTTTACACGACATTGATAAACTCAGAATATGAAAGTTGGTTTATATACCTACTTATAGTTTCATGACGAAGTATATGTAAAGGTTTTTAATCCGACCCCCAAGCGGGCGAAGCCGCGAGCAAAGCTAGTTATGACAGTAGAGAGGTATTTTGGTCAGTTTTGTGCGTCGCTGCGTTACGTACAAAGTCACCTTCGAGAGTCTACACTAATGAGATGCCGTTCTTCCTACCGGAAACAGCAGTGATCTTATTTTATAGTATAATATAATATTTATAGAATAATAATATAATTAGCTTCCGTCCGTGGCTTAGTCCGCGAGGTACGTATAAACCTATGTCCTTCCCCAGGGTTCAAAGTATCCCCCTTACCAAATTTCATCAACATCGGTCTAGCCGTTTCGGATATTAGCCAGAACAAACAGACAGATAGAATTTAAAAAAAAAACCGCTCCATAACTACAGATCAAACAATAGGTATATAAAAACCGGCCCGATATAACACTTGTTGATAAAGAAAACAAACACACATACAGACGCCAGCAGTTCAAGCTACCCGAAACTGTCAAATTTTCCCAATCAACCTTAAACCTTAATGCTTTCGCGATAAAGTTGAAAATCTATTAAAGAAATTTGACAGATTGTAGTAGCTTGGTGTGCTGGCGTCTGTATATAATAGATACAAACATCAATAATATACAGAAAACTACAAGAAGAAATTACCATAGTTAAGAAAATGAATAGAGTGACCATAGTCCCAATAGTTGTATCAACGACTGGTATCATTCGGAAACAACTATTTATCAGTTACATGCAATCAATCTTTCAACGGAAAACAGCTATATTAAACACATGTTGCATAGTTCGGAAATTCCTACAATTAGATTTAGACAATAATTTCTCTTATTTTGACATTACAAACAGACACTTCAATTTTATTTCATCATCATCATCATTTCAGCCGAAATATGTCCACTGCTGGACATAGGCCTCCCCTAAACACCTCCATTTCGACTGGGTCTGTGCTTCCCGTAACCAGCGGATTCCTGCAGCCTTCACAAGGCATACCTTGTTGGAGGCCTCTAAACGCTACCGGCACGCGGTCGCCACTTCAGAACCAATTTTATTTATTAAATGGTTTTAATATTTTGCTATCCCGACCAGTTTATTTAGCTATAGTTCTGAAAGCCTATTCAAGTCTTTCCACAATTAAATCTGAAATAGGTAATCTTTCAGAACTCGGCGGTAAATATGCTTGTGCTAAGTGGATGTGGGAGTTTAAATGCAGTTTAATCCTTTACTTAAAAAAAACTTTTAATAAAAAAATTAAATCGCCGAAAAAACTGAAAACCAAAAAATAATAAACCTTTTTTATTTAACCATAAATGTAGGTATGCCTAAGTAATTTTGAGTCGGCGCCAAACAATCAATAAACAAAGATCACTAAATTGCCTTTTTAAACGGCGCTGACTGTTCCAACATGTTCATTATTTGAATTAGCAGGTGTAATTTGAACATTCAATTATAATAAATTTCGATGTGTTTATTGTGGGCACATTTGGTTTGGCATGTAGGTATTGCTGAAATGTACAGCAATGCCACGAATATGTCCCTATTTTTGTGAAAATGTATTGACTTAATGATGATGGATGCTGAAGTGAAAATGTATACAAAAATGCAAAGCTTTTATGTTTTTAATTCGATTTTTGGCGTACGACACAGACGCTTCTGGCTAACTGCGAACTAAACGAATGATCATATTAATATTATAAATGCGAAAGTTTGTATGGATGGATGGATGGATGGATGTTTGTTACCCTTTCACGAAAAACTACTGAACAGATTAGGATGAAATTTGTCACATAGATAGTTTTTAACCAGGATTAACAGATAGGATACTTTTTATCCCGATATTCCCACGGGATTGAAACTTATACGGGTGAAACCACGGGGCGCAGCTAAACGAATGATTAAAAAGAAAATGCTTATGATCTTAGAGGGTCGATGGCATTAATGCTATGATATTTGCAAACAATGCATGTAGTTACCATTGTAGTACTATATTTCCATCACTACATACCTAACCTACCGTAATTTTTTGTTGGTGCGTACTAAGAACAAACTGTTTATCACGGTAGTAAACAGTCGGAGTAACAGCCCCTAGCCCCTATAGGTAAGGGTATTTGCCAACTCATTAGGGGAGAAACCCGGGAGGGTACTACGCAATTACCTCATAACAATGTTGCCTCTGAATTAGACATTGTTCTTTTTTTAATGGGACTTTTTAAAACTGCTTGGATTGTCATCTCGTCAAATATTTAGACAATACAGAGTACTTACGAGTACCTACTTGCTTATATAAATCATCATCTGCCTAGCCTTTTCCCAACTATGTTGGGGTCGGCTTCCAGTCTAACCGGATGCAGCTGAATACCAGTATTTTACATGGAGCGACTGCCTATCTGACCTCCACAACCCAGTTACTGGGTAATACGATACCCCTTGGTAAGACTGGTTGTCAGACTTTCGGGCTTCTGAGTACCCATAACGACTGTACTTGCTTATCTATATACAAATAAATAAAATTGAAGTGTCTGTTTGTAATCCAAAATAAAAGTTTTTTACTAAATGTATTCGAAAGTATAATATATGGTAACGGAAACGGAATATGGAAACGGCTGGACCGATTTTGATGGGACGTTCAATTTCCGATTTTGTTGGATGGGCTTTTTGTCCCGATAGCACGTTCCCGTGGGATTATTTCCAACATCCACGCGGGTGAAGCCGCGGGCAGAAGCTAGTTAGTATTATAATAAATGATAGGTATAGACCTCTAAATAAGTATGGAATAAGAAAATGGCCGACTCGCAAAAATCTTGTTTTGTGACTTGTGCTCAAGTGTGGAGAAAGGTAAATAACGCAAATAGTCCGGTCAAATTAGACCAAAAAATAGGAGTGAGGTTACAAAAATTTACACTCGGCTCAAAATTGGTAGGATTGTTCAAAACACTACTATAAGTGAAAAGTGAAAAGTCCTCATCGGTCCGACACCTGGAAAAAAAATTACTCGGGGTCAAATGTAACAAAAACGGGTTTTTCCCGATTTTCATCAAAACGGTAAGTTTTATCATAAAATTAAGCCCAGACAAAAATTGTAGATCAGATAATTATCTATAAAAAATGTGTAAATACTTTTTTTTCTAAGAGCCACCGTTTTTGAGATTAACGATTCAAAAAGTTGAAAGAGTTGTAATCGTCATAATATGCACACGTTTCCACGCCACCTTTGAGGTAGTGTACTTAGCGCGTTTTTAGGGTTCCGTAGTCAACTAGGAACCCTTATAGTTTTGCCATGTCTGTCTGTCCGTCCGTCTGTCCGTCCTCGCTTAATCTCTCTGACCGTTAGCACTAGAAAGCTGAAATTTGGTACCAATATGTATATCAATCACGCCGACAAAGTGGTAAAATAAAAATTGAAAAAAATGTTTTATTAGGGTAGCCCCCTATATGTAAAGTGGGAAGTGATTTTTTTTTTAATTTCAACCCTAACGTGTGATATATTGTTGGAAAGGTATTTAAAAATGAATAGGGGTTTACTACAATCATTGTTTGATAATGTCAATAATTTCGGAAATAATCACTCCAAAAGTAAAAAACAATGTGTCCCCCCCCCTCTAACTTTTGAACCATAAGTTTAGAAAATATGAAAAAAATCTGAAAAGTAGAACTTTATAAGGACTTTCTAGGAAAATCATTTTGAACTTGATGGAAACAACAGTTTTTGTACAAAAAAGACAAAAAGTTGTACAAAATAATTTCTGGACTAAGTTTGTAGTATAATCGTATATGCAAGCATTTTTTTTAACTTCGTTTACATATTTTTTTTTGTTATCACCGTCAATTGTGGGCCCGTTTTTAGTGTTCCGTAATTATTACAGTTCCGTAACAAATAGCCTTTTTTAAGTTGAGTTACCACTATGTTCGCGCTCTAGCAGCGCTCCGCGCTCCTGCAACTGCTCCAATGGATACGTCGCGCGTACTTCTACATGCGCTCCCCTTTGAGACACTGCGCTCCCCTTTGTGTTCGCGCTAAAAACCGTCACGAGTCGGAGCGCCTGTCGCGGAGCGTGCAATGTTGCACGCTCCGTGTTCGCGCACGTACCCACTACCGGGAGCAGTTGCAGGAGCGCGGAGCGCTGCTGGAGCGCGAACATAGTGGATACCCACCTTTAAACTCATAAGTGGGAACACTTATTGTGACGGACGGGAAACTACGGAACCCTACACTGAGCGTGGCCCGACACGCTCTTGGCCGGTTTTTTTTTAATGTGGTTTCCCCGGTAGGCCTATGAACAATCTATGACAGTTTCTACCAATTAACAGAAATTTCTTGCAAATACTCATAACAAATCTCGGTTCATTTCAATGTTGAAAGAAAAGTTTACTGCTGAAAATATATTGGTAAAACAAGCTAATAATGATGCTGATGTAGGTAATGATAATTGAAACAGCAAAAGAGCAACTTAATTTAACAAATACACTACTACTGTTGTTGTAGGTGAAGATGTAGGCTTACTCGTATTACTCACCGCTCGAACTCCAATCGAAAAGTCCATTTTTTTTTATAAACCTGGAAATGCTCAACATCAATCGGTAATATATTCATCAAAAAGTTTATCTACTTTTGCAAAGTGTTAAAATCATGCACTATTTTTACATGCGATAACTGGCTGTGATACGACATCTGCATTTTTCAGGAGGGGTAAAACAACTGTTTTTATAATGTTTGAAAAACAAGATTTAGTTCAATGTGCTGAAGTTTTTAAAAAGAGTAATTTAACTCCACAAGAAGTTATCACCAACGGAATTCGCTTTCTTCTCTCTATGTATGGAGCTCCTAAAAAAATTACGTGCTTAGATCGATATGCATGTTTCGTTAAAAATATTCGAAATAGAAAACAAGTGCAGTTAGCTTGTCTTCCTCCAACCTCAGCGGCTGCTCATCAACATCGTTTTCGGGTATATTACCAAGTTCAAGTGTAGCTTGGTTATCAGCTAGACCCAAAAGACTGGGGTTGGAAGTTGGTCGACAATTCATTAGACCCAGTTCAACCTTTACTCCCGCCTGTGCCAGAAAAACTGCTAAACACAATTTTTTGCAACTGTAGTGCTAAATGTGGTTGCAAAAAAAGTTGGACTGTTTTGTTCTGTAGCAAGTCTGTACAAATTGTCAAGGCCGGTCATGCTCCAATGTTGAATCACCAACAATTGAAAATTCATTTGATGCTAACGAAGAGATATGCGATGTGTCATTATTGGGGCAATTTACTTGCACCCAGGATGAAGAAGATAAACAAGGAGAAGAAAAAGAAGAAGAACAAGGAGAAGAGGAAGCAGGAGTTTCAAATTCAAATTCCAAATCATTTATTTGCTAATATAGGTAATTACATAAAGTTGTTAAAATAATAGAGCAAAGTTCAACCATATTACATACGCCTTGAGGCATGCAAATCTCAGGCTTAGACTGTATCAAACATTGATATACAATTACTTGCATCAATAATTTATAATTAATAACACATTTTTGGTAAGTTTCAGATAATTATGATTCCGATGGATAAATTTCGCAATTTTTTTTTATTTATACCCCTTTTATCATTTTCATCCCTTGCCAATATCTTTAGTTATTCAATAGTTTCAAATTAAACAGAATCACAACAGATTAATGGAATAGGCCTACCGGGGAAACCACATTAAAAAAAACGCGCTAAGTACACTACCTCAAAGGGGGCGTGGAATCGTATGCATATTATGACGATTACAACTCTTTCAACTTTTAAACTCAAAATCGGTGGCCCATATGAAAAAAGTATTTAGACATATTTTATAGATAATTATTTACGCAAAATACGCGCATTGTCGTGGAGTTGCGGACACCAGCCCGCTGTACCTATTACCTATTAGATAATTATTTGATCTACAATTTTTGTCTGGGTTAATTTTATGATAAAACTTACTGTTTTGCGGAAAATCGCGAAGAACCCGTTTTTGTGACCTTTGACCCCGAGTAAATTTTATTCCAGGTGTCGGATCGATGCGGAATTTTCACATTTCATTTATAATAGTGTTTTGAACAATCCTACCAATTTTCGGCCGAGTGTGAATTTTTGTAACCTTGGATGTCTAAATTGGCCGGACTAAAATATTTAGAATCATAATGAAAATATAGTACCAATATCAGCGCCCCCACGGTTTCACCCGCATAAGTTTCGATCCCGTGGGAATATCGGGATAAAAAGTATCCCATGAATCCTGGTTATAAAATATCTGTGTGCCAAATTTCATCCAAATCCGTTCTGTAGTTTTGGCGTGAAAGAGTAACAAACATCCATCCATCCATACAAACTTTCGCGTTTATAATATTATAGCAGGAAGGAAATAGGATTCGTAGCCTCACAAAATATATGGTCTATAACATTAATAACAAAAATCTTACATTGGATGCCAGAGCTCATCGAAAACACTCTGTTCCCCTAGTTGTAAAGCTTAATGTTGAGAATTTGAGATGTGTTTTTTTGTACAATTGAAAAAAAAAGGTAATAAAAAAAACAAAACTTAAATAAGACTAGGTACTATACTATACGGCCGGACTATAAGATAAACCCACGTCCAGCATCCGGGCACTGTGTGAGCTTTCCGTTTACTAAACTCCCCTGATTTACCCAAAGAAAAAGTAATACACCGGATCTTTGCAATAAACATTGAACCTTGTTATTAAAAATAATGGATGAAGTAAATCAGCATCCATACTCATTTATTTTAAGAAAATGAATACAGATGGCTTTGCTTCACTCACTCACAAGCTCGAAACAGGGCTCTTTACCTAATATTTTTCTATTTTACGTCGCTTTTAGGGTTCCGTACGTCTGAATGATAAAACGGAACTCTTCTACTGGTTTGACTGTATGTCCGTCTGTCACAGCCAAATTTCTCAAAATGTACTGGACCAATTAATTTGAGAGTTACACAAAAGACCTTCATACTGTACTCGTTTTACAAAATTAATATTATCTTATATAAAATTTTGTGACCCAAACACGGTCGTGTAATGTAAATAAATGCATTTTGAATATGAGACTCACTTTTGGGAAAAGTAAATTTAAAAAAAAAGTTTAAAAACTACCGTGTGACATTAAATGAACGGGCTAGTTGTGTGGGTCTCAAATACACTGAAAGGACAGTAGCGAGAGCGCAGATTTTGGTCAATCTGCGTCATGTTCGTATCAGAGATTTGACTATACAATGTGTAACTGAATTAATGCTCATTATGAAAGTTGTTTGTTGTTGTTGTTTACTGAATCAATTTCTGTTATTTTTAATATACTTAGGTAGTTTTTTTCCCAAAAATAATTAAAACTACGTAAATTACATTCACACTTCCGCTGTACAGTCAAAACAAACTAAAATGGACGAAGTACCTATTACGCTAGACACTTATACCTGGGCCCCAAGTCTGCTATTACAATAGTGTCAGAATGGTTTATCATTGATTTCATAATTGTTGATTTTGACAAGTTTGGTAATCTACTAACATAATGGCGTCATTATGACTTTCCAGTGGTCAACCACTGACACTCCATTGAAAGAAACGGCATAGAATGGTAATCTCGTACATAATGATAAATGAATGACTGACTTACATAAAACACTTGACTTGTATAAAACACTAATAAATAATATGTAAAAATATATATACTTACACACAACCGGGTAGATCTGTAATGTTTTTTTCAAATTTTTTCCCACTATCAGCATAACTTATTTAAAAAAGAAATAAACAATGTTTGACGGCACGGTTGGCGCAGTGGTTAAGCGATTGACTGCTGCGCTGCGTGTCGCGGGTTCGATTCCCGCACGGAACAAATATTTGTATGACCTACATGTATTTGTTCCGAGTCTGGGTGTTTTTCTATCTATAATATGTATGTATTTACAAAAAAAAAATGTATATAAGTAGTTTATCAGCCATCTTGTTACCATAACACAAGCATTAGGTTGCTTAGCTTGGGACTAGATGGCGCTGTGTGAAATGTCCAGTGATATTATTATTATTATATTATTAATGTTTTATACATAATAGTAAAAAACCAATGTATGTGTTATGATTATAATATAATATTCTAATTGGGGTGTTTGATAGTGTGCGTTGATTTCGAGACATGTTGTATAAGTTGGATAATGACATTGTACTGCACTGTCTGTAAGGTTGGGAATTAAGATAAAGACCTTTACGTGCAGTTACATTTTCTTTCCAAGGGCTGTAGTCTCGACATTCATTGCGATCGCTTTACGACCGAATTCGGTCGCAAAGTCCCAGATTGACAGGTGTAATGTATGGAGTCACAGGACTTTGCGACCGAATTCGGTCGTAAAGCGATCGCTATGAATGTCGAGACTGCAGCCCCTGGGCCCTAATTTACTATGACCACTTAACGATTCCTTACTTCGAAACCTCATCAAATCCTTATCTTATCACAACATCTGCTATTAACGTATTTGAGTATTCGCTATGACACAATGGCGTGGTTTGAACTGTCAAAAATACGGTTTGCATGTGGTAAGGTTTCACGGGGAATAATACAGAATTGGGGCCCTGATATGTTACATGACTGTCTGTAACACTATTGTAATTATTTTAAAACCGGCACATATTTCGGGCCACTTCGAAACACATAAATCCTCTATTTGTTGGGAAACAAACTAGACACAAGTGCCGGACAGGTCGAATGCAATATTTCAACAAATTCTAAACAAACAAATAAAATACCCGATTTCTAATCTGATCAAAGCGTCAGTTTTGGACAGTTTAAGTACCCGTCTCAAAAAATAAATCATCAGCATCAGCATATAATAGCAGTACACTGCTAGACACAGGCCTCTCCTATTGCACACCATTAAATTCGATAGATAATAATTGTACCTAATTGTGTAATTGCCGTACAGTATTCCAGTGTGAGGGTAAATAAATAATAATAGATACTGCTTTAAGAATTTATTCAATAAAACATATACTCATATTCATATTGTTTGATCACCCGGAAGAACTAGGTATTTGTACTTCATTTATAAATAAGTTGTTTACTTACTGCGCGCGTGAATCGAGAAAATAATTTATAGCGCAGAGAGGATTGTTCAGATTCTGCGACATCAGTAGGCACTATCGTTATTAAAATAAATGCATTATTGTTGAAGCAATAACTTTAAAATGTTGTTACAGAAAGTATTGGAGAGCATCCATCAAGAGAACTTCAATAAAAGGAAACAGCTCGACAGAATCAGATATACAAAGAAGAAAAAGATGGAAAGATTTCGCTTGGCACAGGTATTTATTGATTCGTCTAACTAAAATAAGTATTCTTTGTGTATTGATTTAAACACACGCTAACGAAGCAGGGTACTGGCTGAATCATGTCCACCAAGTGCAAATATTATATAATTATTCGATTCGTTAAGATATGAAATTATAATTACTTTTGCCAGCCTTCTTCTTGCAGGTCTAAACAAATTCGAAGGAAAAGTACTCGAAAATAATCGTATCCTAGACTCTGTCCACTAGGTTATTCACTTTTTGACAGATGGCACTAGTGGTTGCGTCAACGTAATATTTTGACTATCGATTCGATTATTGACACTTTAATTTGTATGTAATAACGATTATCGACTTTTTGTTTATCGTATAAAAAAATTTGTGGTTTCTCTATGCCCGTGTTTATTATCAATAAACACAAGCAAACAGAACAATATAAATTATCCACTTCGTTTACTTGAAATTAAATGTTGCAGGCTTTATAATATCATCCAGGCGCCGATCAACTGGCGGCCTGGATGATATTCAGCCGATGCGTCTAATACATTTATTGAGCTAGCTGGCTGATGCTTAGGCCGTTTATGTAATAGGGTGTATATGTGAGGGTAAAAACCACCTTTTCTGTATGCTGAGTGTTTTCCCCCATTTTAAATACGAAGAGTTGAGTACACTATATTCCTCCGTGTTAACTTTGTGCGTGCGTAGAACTTTAGCGTTCGCCGTTTAATTCGCAACATCCCGTCGAGTCAGCTGATATGTCATATATGTCAAAATCTAGTCGAGCAGAGTGGTTAAAGTTCGCAGATTTGCGGACTTTCTGAAATGCCAAAGGGAAATGTTTGAGAGGACAATCGAAGGAATTGGTGTTACGCCTGCGTGTCTACATATTTTGCCAATATGTCTTTGACGAAATGGCAGCAGACCATGGCTACACAGTGCTCAGACTTCCACCATAGTACTGCCAATATAGTGCTATCGAATTAATATGGGCACAAGTCAAAGGATATGTTGCCAGAAATAACACGATTTCACCATTTACAGCTAAGAAGATGCTCGAGTAACTAAAGGATTCTTGTAATCAAGTGACGCCTGAAAATTGGTCAAAGTTAGAAAATTGGGAAAAGACTATACGGTTAATATTATCTGATTGGGAAAGAGATGTGACTTTCGACAATATAAGAGGTCAAGAACAACACCCTAATTTCATTACACACTTTAATCACAATCTGAATCATTTTGAAGGATACTGCTAATCCATCACTTCATATGTTCGACAATCTGTTATTTATATGGTGGTGTAATAATACAGAGTAATTTATTCTATGTCCGAGAAAAATTTCTGCTAAACATCGTAAAAAGAAATGTTGAACTGTCAAAATGAAAGTCATTGCTACTGTTAGTGTCTTACGCAATTAAGTACCCTAAACATAAAAGCGAAAAAAAAACCATGAAAAAAAAAACCAATTCCAATACCACCAAATACCAATTTTATTTATTTTTTTGAATTCCATGAAATCAGTGGAAGCTGGTACCCGACCCAATAGGAATTCATCATTAGAAAGGTATTAAGGTTTAGTACAAGAATTCCATTGCCTTTGTCCTGATTCCTTATCCGATCAGAGTAAGGCTATCGTATCGGCTATCGTCATCCGACACCGATATCGGATCGGATAATGTGAAAACGCTCTAATACAGGGTGGAAGTTGAGACGAGGCAGTAAGGGAAGCTACCAGTACCTTAACCGTTGTAGCTACAGAAAAACGTTCTAAGGAGACTCTGCTAACTGTATTTACAGAATGATAATTGGTACAGTTTTGAATAAGGATTCAAAGCCTCTTTAGGGTAAACTGAGGTTAGAGTACCTACTAGAAAACTCACAAATAAAAAAAAACTTTTCTCATAACTGACAATGTGTGTATTGCTAAAACT
This sequence comes from Apamea anceps, assembly GCA_951799955.1. Taxonomy (NCBI): domain Eukaryota; kingdom Metazoa; phylum Arthropoda; class Insecta; order Lepidoptera; family Noctuidae; genus Apamea; species Apamea anceps. The sequence goes on along the minus strand of OX637500.1, from coordinate 16,936,537 downwards.
GACATGATTGGTACAATATAATTCTGAACGGACAAGTCTTTGGTATTAGGCGCCATCGCACCTTCGTTTTAGTTTTAAAAGAGCTCTCCAACGATGTAATACACATGGTTATTGCAGGGGGTACCAAAATGGGCATCATTCTTTAGATGAAGACTCGCCTTCAGATGAAAGTTCTATGTCGGAAGACGACGAATAATAAATACGTATTTAAGAGCAGATATTTCTAACAATAAAAATAAATTAACATCTGGCAGATTTTGTATGGAACTGTCAAAAATTCAATATCCGAGGAATAATTTTGAATTTTTAACAGTTCTTCCACACAATCTGTCAGACGTCAATTTTATTCCACGAATAAAAATTATCTGTCGATTGAAAAATCAGGCCTTAGTAAAATAAACTTGTAAACATTAATTTGGTTGTTAAATTTTCGATGTACAAAACCCGCAATATAAATCCATTGGCTTCTTTTTCAAAATAAATAGGCATTAAGGATTGTTTAATTGATATATTTTATCGATATTTGACTGGATGCAAGGTAAGGTATTTTCGGCTTATTCATTTCAAGAGAATACATTCAATCACTTAGTGTTTATGTAACATATAACAATTTTAATATCTTTTTTTGTAAAAACTGATACATTTACGGTATTAAAATGTCTGTAAGAAGTCATAAATAACATAATTCAATAAGATAAGGCAGTTTACATATTTATTTTATTACTCATTTTAAAGTGAACTTTTACGCAATCTGGAACAGTTACTGTCTAAGGCAGCTGTCAAAGAGTGAATAACCTAGTGGACAGAGTATACATAGTGTATTAGTATATTATTGATCGTATGAATGCGGGGCGGGTAATGCACCGTGTTTATTTCGGGAACTATTGAATGCATTATTTATTAGTTTGGGTCGTTTCAGCCGAGCGTACACCGTCCGAGATTAGAACTAGAACGCTTCATAATTTTACCTCAGCTACACGTATTTTTTTACTAGCTGTACCTTCGGCTTTGCTTATAATGGCGCCGATTCCCTTGTTCACAAACTAAACTAAATTTAAGTTCAGTGCATCTTTTTCTTTCTATTTCATTAACAAAAGGACAGAAGATAAATATTAGTTTAGTCCTGTCAAATTTAGATACTCCATAGCAAGTTTAGACGTGATTAAAAACATGGCTACTAAAAATACGTCAATTTACGTCAGGCGCTGACTAATTTGACAGGACTAAACTAATATTTATCTCCTGTCCTTTTCTTAATGAAATAGAAAGAAAACGATGCCCTGAACTTAAATTTAGTTTAGTTTGAGAACAAGGGAATCGGCGCCAATGTGTATTTTACAAGATGTAACGGAATAAACGCAAGCCCCGAAAGTAGTTTGCTCATAACTGACTATTGAATCGATTTCAGTAACTTGTACTATACGATTTTTTATTTTATTTTGATTTAGACATATTGACCGCCAATTAAGCCGAAGAAAATTAAATCTTATTTCAAGGCAATAAGCCTCAATTTTAAATGCATAAAGTAATGCTAGGGCCACGATTTTCTTGATAATACCCATAGCTTTAAAAAAAATATAGTTTTGGTCAATACTCTAATTGGGGTGACCGAGGTCTTGTGTTAGTTATGTTACATATGGTGGTTAGCCCTTTCTTAAAGTTCTTATTGTTATTTAAGCATCATTAACATAAATAATAACAAACAAAACCAGGAGTCATGTTCTTAAAATGTGTGTCTATTATTATCACCTAAGTATGTTTGTTCGTTTTACTAGAATCGTGTACCTACATAGTGACACTCAGGTGCTATTGTGATTAGTTCCTTGGCAAATTCAAACTCAAATTCAAGTAAACTGTAGTTGTCATTATTCAAGTTAGATAGTGATTCTACAGTAGGTAGATATAGGAGATAGTCTCTTATATCTACCTACTGTAGAATCAGAAATACTCTAAATACATCTCTTGAGCCAGAATCAGTGTCGTGAAGAGATTTACAAAATTAATTAAATTTCAATTCTGTAAAGTTCTGGAAGAAATAGCTTGCCAAGAGTTGTGTGCTATAATTAGCTCGGGACCTTCGAAAGTGCCATTGAATTAAGTTTCTACAGCTCGGCTATAAGGAAGTCTTAATGAAGGATTTATAAGATATAGATACCCTTAGTTGACATAATTCCACTTCAGCTGGAATGCCACATTATGATTTTAAATGTTTGAAATTCAAAATTCAAAATATTTGAACTGTGCAACGTTTTATTGACTAATTCAACTAGCTACCTATGATAAGGGATTAACTAATTATTTTTCTTGATAACCGATTTTTTGTTCTCAAATACTTTAATACCAAATGTTAGTTGACTTTTATCATATCTGTGGATTTACAATTTCAGTGAATCATATACCAACATGACAGCTAAAAGTCAGTTATAAAAAAATCAGGTAATCCCATATCAAAGGGTAATTGAATCACACTAATATTATAAAGGAGAAAGTTTGTGAGTGTGTGTAGTGTGTGTGTTTGTATGTTTGTTATTTCTTCATGCTCAAACGGCTTGACCAATTTTGATGAAATTTGGTATGGAAGTAGCTGACACCAGCCCGCTATTCCCACGGGATCGAAACTTATGCGGGTGAAACCGCGGCGCGCAGCTAGTTAGTCAATAAAAACGTTATAGTGTTCAGTTCAAACATTAGAAACTAGAATTTAAAATAATAATCTAGCATTTAGATACAGCTGAAGTGGAAATGTGTCAACTAACTTTCGCAAGGCACTGTAAATGGGTATCGTTAGATAGTTATAGGTATTGTTTATTTAAACTGTTACTGTGAAATAGATTAGTTACCTAGGTATATAAAACAGGGGGCTTAATATCGATTAAGAACTTGCATACTTTTGTGTACCTGCTTTTAGACTTCAGCTGTAGTGAATTAGTACCTAAAGGCCTTTGGTAACAGTAGCTGCAATACCAGTTCTTGCAGATTATCCATTGCTTTTTCTGTCTTCAACTGCCTACCTTGGTAACATTACCGTGTCTTGGATAACCCTTTTTAATATGAGATGAGAAACTTGGTGCGAGCAGGAAACGACAGTCATACTGTCGTTTTCTGCTCGCACCCAGTTTCTAAGGGTATTAAAGGCTTTGGGTCTTGATGATGAGGGGGGTCTAAAAACGGTTTTTTAATTAAGTTTGTTCCAGATCATTTTTTGTCTTATTCTATGTAACGATTCTATACACAATCTTAGGGCCTTTCCACCATAGATGCTAAATACTATTTTGTTTTGACGCGAATTGATGTTCTATAGTTGGATGCGGCGGAGATGCGCGATCGAGTCATATACGAAGTGGGGGGGAAACTTCCCCCAGAGAAGAAGGAACAAGCTGTAGCAAACTGGGTCCAGCGTGCTAATATTAAAAAGAATGCTGCGCTTGCCATCAAAGTCATGTATAAGAAAATACTAGACATACTAAAGAAGGTATGTATCACTTGTGACAAATCTAGCTTTGGTTTTTCGTCAGATTAAATTTCTACGTAATAATATTAGTAATATTCTAAACATAAAAAGACGTGTATATCAAAAATTGCTGATATAAACGTGTATTACGAAAAAATGAAAATGCCATGGGGTTGAAACGAATAATTTAAAATACCTGTGCAATTTTTTTCACAACTCAAATATCGTGCGTGACTGTCATGTCTTAGTGCCTGATCGTGTTGAAAGAGACGAGATAACACAAATTCCAAAAATAACATTGTAATATGAAAAAAATCCGTAAAATCTCATAACCATAGATTGATAAGCAAAGAATAAGAAGAAAAATCCATCGCAAACCCTTATCTCGTGCTGAAGATACTTGACTGGTCCATTCATTCACCGTATGGCTATTGAGTGGTCCATTCATTATGAATTCTCACGTAGTGAATGCCGTCTTTGAATACCTAGTTGCCACAAATTCCCTAGCAGTAAAAGGAGATATGTAACTGTATTCATTGCTATGAAATGAATTTAATGAAATTTATACTGAAACCTGTGGTAGGTTTCAGTATAAATAACTTTTCCCAATACGACAGATTATTCGGTTAAAATATGAAAAACCAAAAAACTCGTATATATCTGGATCTACCAGACACGAGGTTCATTTGTGGTCTAAAGTATGCAGCATAAGAGACGCCATCGATGCTTCTTACATAAGCCTAATTTTGCCTATCATGCTAAGGGCCGGTTTTTTAATCCGTAGTTAAATTCAACCAATTGTTAAAAATAGTAAATAAGGCGATTAACACACTGCCACGCACCACGCAGCATAGCGCGTGAATGCGTGTTTTAACGTTGCTTGTAAGTATCTCCGTTTGTATAGAAAACACGCACAGTTCAACACGCAGAAAATGCATCCACGCGCGTTCATTCAGTCAGTCGTGCCGTGCGCGACTTTTCACCACAGCGAACGGCTTCGAATGAAATGAGTCAGAGCCGCCGTGAATCCACAAAACGCAAGTACGCGCGTGAGTGCGTAAAAAACCCGCACGATGATAGCACTCCCGCAAGTACGCGCGTAGGTGCGTTGACAGGCAACATGCGGCGTGATGCGTGGCAGTGTGATAATGGCCATGGTTTTTGTGCAAAATGTGTTGTTTGATCAATTTTTAGTTTATCTAATGATATATAATATCGTTGCTAATCTATCTATCTATCTATTTATATAAAAATTAATAGCTGTTCGTTTGTCTCGCTAAAACTCGAGAACGGCTGGACCAATTTAGATAATTTTGGTTTTTAAATGTTTGTGGCAGTCCAGGGAAGGTTTAAACGGTGAGAAAATATGGAAAAATTGCGAGGAAGATAGTAAAAACAACAATTTCATTTTCCCATATAAACTGTTCTACCTAATTTCCTGTCAAACATTTGACGTTCGTCCCTTCGGTACGGTAGACTCGGGTCCACTCGAATTGAAGCACGTATTAAATTAAGGGTTTTGAATCGACAACATGCATATATTATCCACATTACTCGCATTATCTAGGATTAGTAGGTTAGTAGTAGGGTAGGAGTAGGGTAGGGGTAGGGTAGGAGTAGGTTAGGAGTAGGTAAGGAGTAGGGTAGAAGTAGGGTATGAGTAGGGTAGGAGTAGGGCAGGAGTAGGTTAGGATTTGGGTAGGAGTAGGGTGGGAGTAGGGTAGGAGTATTGTAGGACTAGGGTAAGAGTAGGGTAGGAGTAGGATAAGAGTAGGGTAGGGGGTAGGACCCTACGCGAACGAAGTAGCGCCGGGCAGGTAGAAATAATTTATATAGCAAAACAACGTTTGCCGGGTCTGCTAGTGGTCAAATAATTAACTAAATTAGTTAAAAAAATACGCATTAGATAAACTACCAATTGATCTAAAAACACATTTTGCAAAAATTCAACCATTATTTACTATTTTTTACAATTGGTTGAGTTAACTACGGATAAAAAAACCGGCCCTTAAGAGTAATGTTTTTTTCCGAATACGAATGAAAATTGGACGATTTTCAACATTTTTTTTCCATAAAACTAAACATGCTAGCTGAATGACGGGATACGAGATCTCGCGTTTAAATAATTATATCAATCAGATTTTTTATTTTATTTATTTATTTAATGACATTTTAATACAGAAGTGTTACTTAATTCTAAACTCGCCAAACTTTAACGTTTGATGGCGAATAAAAATAGGCTTCTTAAAACCCTGTGAAACATTTATATACACGCATTATTTCATGGAAAATAACATACAATATGAAGTACCAAGTAAAAACTAATAAAATTTTTACATTTTGTACTGCTACAGAAACGAAGGAAATGTAACTGTCCATTTCATTTCCCTCTTTTTTCTGAAACTGCATGCTTTTGACGGTCGGTGCCATAGAAAAGAATAATCAGTAAGCCAAGACCTTTTAAATGAGGTATGTGTTGACTAAGTTTCAATTTCGGGGACGCTGTCGCCCATCGTTCTTAAGTGAAGGGAAAATAATTACTATTATTAATTGAAAACTCATTTATTAAACAAGGAAAATGCAAATAGTTATATTATTTTATTAATAATTTGTAATTTAACATTGGCAAATGATGGTTTAAGAACACCAGTTTTTCAGCACTATTGGCATCAAGTCCACTTCTCTTCTAATCGTATTAATCCTGCTGCAGAAAACAGGCGCTCATTGTAAATAGAACTTGCAGGCAATACCTATTTAGACGCAGCTTTTCGTAATGTCGGATAGTGTCCTTTTTTAGAAGCCCACCATGTATAGGGATTTGTATCTCTTCCAACTCTTGTCGAGCTTAAAATTATATCTTATTCCGGTGCGACTGAACTTTTTGTACAGACGCCAGCAGGTCAAGCTAACCGAAACTGTAAAATTTTCCCAATCAACCTTGAACCTTAATGCTTCAGCGACAAAGTTGAAAATCCATTAAAGAAATTTGACAGATTGTAGTAGCTTGATGTGCTGGCGTCTGTATGGTTGACCCGTTATAATCATTAGCAGCACTTTTTTTCCTAATTGATCACGCACGCGTAACCGCATGTCGGCGCTACCAGGTACCCGGCATTATTCATTCCGGGTACCCGGTAAAACCATTACCCGCCCATGTCTAGTTATATGGATTTTGTAATGAAACTACTAGGAAACTATTTTGGCATGTGACCGCAATAATGACAAAAAATATGTAGCTTACGCCTTACTGTATTAACATTGATTAAATTAATCAAAATTAAATTCATTTATTCAAATTAAGCTGAGAATCAGCACTTTTCGAACGGCAAAATTACGTATGACAGTCCCCCAAAACGCCCGCCCTTCACCATTTCTTAGTCGTTTCGCTGGGAAGAAGTGGCGCAACAAACTCCCTTGCAGCACAGCTGTCTGTTCAGTTAAAAAAAACTTGCTTCTATACAATAGTAGGTAGGTATACAAAATAATTGACGTTACGAGACACGAACATTAAATTAAATTATTTGCCAATGTCAGATAATTTAATTTATGGCTGATTTTTCAATCATCTGATAACTTTAACGAGGAATAATTTTGAAATTTTGACAGTTATTTCATACAAAAACTGTCAAACGTCAATTTTATTCCTCGAATAAAAGTTATCTGGCGATGGAAAAATCAGCCTTTTGTGTTCTTTGTCTCGTAATGTCAATTATTTTTAATTATTCATATTGCAAGTATTACGTACTTCATTCCATGAAAATAACAAGCTAATTAAATGAACGAAAATTCAATTCGGCGCTAAGTGATATTCACAATATAGTATTATTAAACGGTATGTATGTATGTATGTATGTATGTTACGGGTTTGGTTTCCGCACTTAGTCCTTCAGGTGGACCATTGTGCGTGGGCCATGGCAGCCGTCAGTGGTTATTCCAACCAGCCCACCTCCCTCCAGAAGCTTATTAGGTCTTCTGGTCTGTCGTGAACATCTGTGTAAGATCTCCGAGAAGAGCTCCGAGAAGATCAACTCTCAGCTCTCCCGGGCCTGAGTAGTCGCACTGCTCCTCTTTAAGCACTATATTGTAATACTTTTGGAAGCAGTATTGCTTAGGGGCTTTGTCACAGGGTGATGCCATCATTGGCTGCCGTTTGATCGCCTCGTCCTTTATGCGTATGTGCTTGATCCTCGAGTCTTTGGTTAGGGTTCCTGATATATGGAGTCTGAAGGCAGAAAGGGCCGCCTCCTCTCGCACGTTGAGGTATAGGGAAGGCAGTCAAAGCATAGCCTGTAGGGCAGCGGTGGGTGCAGTTCTCAAGCAGCTAGTGATTGCCACACAAGCAAATCACTGCAACTTTTCGAGATCTCTTTGGGCTGTGCTCAGGTCTGTTCTGGGCCACTAGACTAGTGAGCCGTATGAGATAATTGGTCGGATTGACAGGATTTATGGATACGGAAGGGTTGTGTTTGGTTAGGACATTAAGGTAGATGGGATGAGGTGCATTGGATACCCTAAACCTGGGACTTGGTGTTCGGGCACTTCTCTTGCCCGGGATCTCTTTCAAGATGCTCCGGGTGCGGGATCGGCTGTAGGCAGTCGGTCCCGCAGCCGGAGTTGGGCTATCCGCAACCTGCCCACCCGCTCGGTTGCAAGAGAAGAAGTGCCCGGCAGTCTGAGTCGCACCACCACGGATGTACGTATACATTTGCGTTGGTACGAGCCAGCTAGCCCCGAGTCCCGCCGAGCCCGAGAGTTATTAAACGGTTTTCTCCTACATGAATCATTTTTAATTATTTTATAATAACTGCATATCAATAACTTACAAATTGAGAGTTTTGTTGAAATGGAAACGTAATCGTCTTTATTGGTAGAAAGGTTTCATGAAGCCGAGCCATAAAATATACGAAATATTTACTACTACACAAATATGAAAAGGATAAAAAAAGTATGTAATAAACCGGGACCACTTGCGCCCTATGCTCTTATTTATTTCCTTAATTAGATAGGTACTTCTCACTAATTAACTATTTCTAACACGACGGTACCGTGTGTTTTTAGATAGATGTGCTTTCATTGTATAGAAATATTTACTTTTAAAATCGTTATGACTGATAGTGCATATCATTTTTGATGAAAAAAATGATATGAAATAATGATAGGCAGAAAAAACAGAGGGGCAATTCCCATAATCTTAAGAATGTTCACCGTGTGATCTCAGTTCCAATCTGTCAAAATTACGTCTAATATGCCTATATTTTTGAAAAGTTTTTGACATTGGTTGTCGCTGAGATGAGATTGCGACTTGAATTTGAACGTTTTTAAGTACGAGAATTAGCCGCTATTTGTATTTCCTTTTTCTTTCTCTGATTAGGTAATGTCTTTTTTATCATATTTACTCTTATGATTTTACAAAATTTGATTCCAAAGTCTTTTATAGGATTCGTCATACTTCACCGTCGTGTTGGAGGCATTGAAGCTGGACTGTCGAGCGCAAGGTAAATGCCTCATGGGAGCCACCGAGATGGGTCAGCTCGCTATGGAATATCTAGACGATAGGAAATTCGAATACAATAAACTAGAGAGTGAAATCAAAGCAAACATGAAAGAGAGGGAAAGGACGCTCAAGTTGGCTCGACGTGAAGTCGCTTACTTGACAGACTCGTTCCCCAGTCTTATAAGGAAAGAGGTAAATAGAACAAACGCTGTTTACGTAAGTTAAACAGTTCAAATGCTGCATTTAACGATGTTCACCGGCTTCCAGAGTTGTTTAGAAATTAGATTTCGTACCTTATTTTACCTATTCGATTTGCTTTTATTCAACTCATGTCATAGCGGTTAACCTAATACCTTGAATCCCCTTAGTCGAGTTAAATTAGACCAAAAATTTCGAATAAGGTTTACAGTGGACACATTGTTATGGCAGTTTTGACTGATTCGCTACAATATAACTGTATTTAAAAGACAGTTCCACGATAACTGCGACTCATTCTCTGCATTTACATCATAAAATTGTATTTATGTGTGTCATTCAAGATGCCATGTTTTTAGGGCTTATCAAAGTAAGCCAATGGGACCCAGTTACTAAGACTCCGGTGTCCGTCAGCCTGTCGCACGTAGACACTTCAAAGGGCTTTGAAGGTCCGTGACATACCAACCTGTCCACCATTTTGAAACAGAAATAAATAACAATGCTTATTACGAGTAAAAATTACCTAAACTCAAGTGAAAACAGTGATTTTAAGGACAATATTAATTAAAAGTTATCAAAATTTTATGAAAGACGCTCATTGTGACTATAGATAAGTCATTCTGCATTACGTCTAACCGACGGTAGCAGTTTTGTAAAATGTAGGGCAATGACAATCCAGCTGAACGTTGTTCAGTTGTTTTACATAACGGAGCTGTTTTGTAAAACAACTAGTGGTTTTGTAAAACAGCGGATTCTACAATCCATCTGCGACTTAGAGATATAATCATTCAACTTACTAATAATATGCGTGTCAACATAGTATTTGTTTTATGCAAGTTTATTTTCCGTTTGCATTGATATCAGCTATCGATTTTTATAGAGATCATGCGTGGACGCCATTTTGAAAAAAAAAAAAACAAATTGGCGCGACAGCAGGTATGCCAAGCTCCATATAAAAATCTCCAATCTCCTTTTCACAGGGTGTGTAGGTATTACAATGGCCGCTACTTATAACAAAAAATAATAAAAATATGTATTGTTCAATATTGTACGGTGGTACGGGACTCGTATTTGGCCCCTTTTTGCCTGCTCACTCCTAGGAACTCAACAAAGTGCTATGAAAATTGATCCACTATAAACTACGTTCAAGTTCAAAATTTAATCAATTGCACTCGACTACGATATCATTTTACCAATGTTTGCCAAACAAATAATATACATGGACTTGGACTAATCAGAGCTTTGAGATACTATACATAGGTATTGGTACATTCTGGAATCTGATGCATCCAATTTGCATTAGTGCCCACTATGCACATTGTATTGGTCGTCCTTTGAAGAGCGGACACTGCAATTAATCGCTAACATTGTTCTAAATTTAGACATAGTCTCGCATCATTGTCACATGTTGATTTGTATCTTGCTTGACCTTTAGAGCCACGTGTCGTAGCTTGTTATACGCATATGGGTATTTACTCTCGTGTCTTTCACGACTGCGCCATCATCTCTTTATGTGAACATTACGAGCGTAAAATCTTCAAAGGACACATGTCCAGCAAATGTATAGAGGGTTCCTGAGGTATTGTAAATAATACTAATGATTTAATAGGAGGCTACTAATCTCGACGACTTATATGAAGACGATGATGTCGGAAGTCAACAGTCCCTGCACGGGGAACTCGACGAAGTAATGAATATATGCAAACGTTTGCAAAAAGCTACTCTTGTGTCTTCATTCGATAAAATTCTTTTGAGGTAAGTGTATCTTTCGACGAATCCTATAATAATCCTACCTTATATTATAAATGAAAAAGCGTCTTTGTTTGTTTAATTGATTGTTAAACGGCTGAATGGATTTGGATAAAATTTGGCACATGGGTAGACCATAACCTGGGTTAGGACGGGTAGGACGAGGTATCATATTCTTCTGAATTTAACTGAATAGGCTGATACTTTTAACGCTATACATGTCCGTTAATATTGCATTGACACATATTTTTGAAGCCGATGCAGCATCCTATATTTTGGCGGAGCGTGCCTTACCAGAAAGTTTTGGTGTTCCTTCGATGTCACATATTTGTGCTGCCACTTGTACATGTCTTCCACAAATGATGACATATTGCCGTCATCGTGACGACAGATATTAATGAGTGAATCATGAAGTCAGATATTATTGCCGAGCTGTTCATAGTAATATATTCACGCTCGTGACTGTACGAGTACATAGGATGCTACGACATGTTGTGGAGGACAGAAAATCTTAATTACGTTGACCCTAGTATTCTTGTGCCATTATAAAGCATTTGAATTAGTTTCTCTTGCTTCGGATCCTTTATTGCGTTTATCTGTGAAGGTTGAAAGAACAACGTTACCAGTCGGGGCGGCTGATGATGGCACTGGCTCTCAACAGTAACAAACGGGACGCGCTGCTTGAGGACAAGAAACACGCGGCCCAGATGTTGGATACTCTAAAGAACGTCGGTCAGGAGCGGACTGGTCTGTAAGTACAGTACATGTGTTTCTTCATTTCAGCAATACAAAGTGAATTATAATAGTAAGTGTTTCCCGCCCCTGCTCTGCACGGGTGCAACGGCGACAAGTCAAAACAAAAATTTGCGCACACGGTCAAAATAAACGACTTTAAAATTATAATTTTCATTCACGAAACATTTGGGAACCATAGGAAAAGGAAACCCAATTTATTTCCTGTCGAGAGACGTACCGGATGTTGGGGATACAATCAAATAGGTAGTGAACGTACTTTTGTCGGAAAAAAAACAAAATACACAGATAATGGCGCCGATTCCCTTGTTCACAAACTAAACTAAATTTAAGTTCAGTGCATCTTTTTCTTTCTATTTGATTAAGAAAAGGACAGAAGATAAAATATTAGTTTAGTCCTGTCAAATTAGTCAGCGACAGACGTAAATTGACGTATTTTTAGTAGCAATGTTTTTAATCACGTCTAAACTGTCTATGGAGCGTCTTAATATGACAGGACTAAACTAAAATTTATCTTTTGTCCTTTTCTTAATGAAATAGAAAGAAAAAATGCACTGAACTTAAATTTATTTTAGTTTGTGAACAAGGGAATCGGCGCCATTGAACCTTTTTTTAGAATGGACCGCAAATAAAAAGGGTGGTCATACGTTTTAATATCTGGTTTGTGGCCCATAAATGAGCAGAAATGTTACGGATTCGAAATGAGAAAATATAATTATGCCATTTTTTCGGATTTTACGTCGCTGTGAACTATTTTGTAAAAAAAAATAGGTTAATGAATAAATCGAATAACCCGACTGCAACAATAAAATCAGACTGCTTCAAGAGCGAGCTTGTTTGAACTTTTTAGTTAAAATAATAACTAGGATTTGCATGCGACTTCGTTCGCGTAGAAGTCGTAAGACCACAATATAAAACTTCCCTGTATATATATATACACTTGTAGTTTTGGCAAAAAATAACTAATAGTGCTAACGGTTTTAGTCTCAGCAGCCAAAATATACAGAGAGTAAGGCTGGTAACTCGGAAGCGAGGGCGTACTTGTCCGTGTGAGAAGCATCTCGTCCTAAGGTCGACGTGCCGCGGCCGCAGCCTTCAGTAGTAATTTCCCATTGCTCAACACACGAGATTTATCATTATGGCCCTTTGTACACAAACGTAAAAAATACGTTTTATTTGTCGTGTGTAAGCACGGTCGTCAGTGCTGTTTGGATCACTATACTCGTATTATTTTTATTATAACTAAAAAAAAAGAAAAGCTTTTTAAAATCAAACTTTTATCACTTGTTAATAAAAAGAACTAAAAAGTTAAAAATAATTTAAACCTGATAAGAAAAGTACCATTATATAGGTACAGTCAGCAACAAAAGTGAATTAACACTGTTACTTTTACAAATCATCTAAATTGATACAAAATGATGTGATACATTGGTTTTATCTATTTCATGTAATAGCAAAGAGTTAATTATTATTAAATATTCTATTACTATATGTTTTTTAAGAATATTTTGCTCAATAATTAAGATTTAAACAACTAAAGTGTTAACCGACTTTTGTTGCTGACCGTACCTAATAAATAAAAGCGTGTTACATTTTGAGGGAATATTAAAGAACATCCTTCATTATTTTTCTTTTGCAATGACAATGTAACACGCTTTTATTTAGTAGGTACCTATATAATCGTATTTTTCTTATCAGGTTTAAATTATTTTTAACTTTTTTGTCCTTTTTATTAACAAGTAGGTAATAAAGCTTGTTTTTTAAAATGTGTTTTTTTCTTTTAATTTTATTTTTAACTTTTCAGTATTTTTTATCTGAGATTGACTAAGTCGTAGTTTGTAGCGTGTAGCAGTGTTTTTCCGTTAATGAACGAAAGAACTTATTTTCCCAAAGATGAGGGTCCACCACTCAACACCCATCAAAAACGGTCCATCCATCAAGACGAATCAAACTCGATGCGGTTGTGTCGCTTAATTACTGAGTTTCTATGGCCACTTTCCAGCTCCATCATCAGACCCTGGTTACCATCTAGCACCAAAGTACTCGTCAAGACGAATCAAACGAGCGCAAAGTCAATGGGGTTGTGTCGTTTAATTACCGAGTTTCTATGGCCATCTTCCAGCTCCATCATCAGACCCTGGTTACCACCTAGCACCAAAGTACTCGTCAAGACGAATCATACGAGCCCAAACTCGATGGGATTGTGTCGTTTAATTACCGAGTTCCTATGGCCATCTTCCAGCTCCATCATCAGATCCTGGTTATCATTTAGCACCAAATTATTCGTCAAGACGGATCAAACGAGTCCAAACTCGATGGGGTTATGTTGTTTAACTACCGAGTCCCTATGGCCACCTTCCGATTCCATCATCAGATCAGCTCCATTTTGCTCCACATTGTCGTCCAATTTACACATGCATGCAAAATTTCAGCTCTATCGGTAACCGGGAAGTGGATCAAATTTTACTTGCAAGATTTGATTACAGACAAACATCGGGACAGATGAAACTAAATAAAAGCTTGTAAAATATCAAAAGTTGACAATCGAACTTATAGCCACAGGTTTGGAAAGTAGTCGTCGAACCGCTAAGCTTTGTCGTGCTGATATATTTTGTCATGACTGAATGCTTAGCTCCATAAAAAATAAATAAATTGAGGAGATCATAATTTTGTTAACTTACCTACTTACTTTTGTTAACTTACTTTTGCTAAAACTAAAAGTAATGATTTCTTAAAATTGGTTTTTGATGTATTGAAAGTTAGCAGATTATTATTTAGCCAATTGGCAACTTGAGCCATACCCGTCTCAGTTTTGAGTTTCATATCTTGCCAGTAGTTCCCAGAGACGACAGCGATATCATCGGCGTAAGAGAAAACTTTTGCATTATTAATATTTATGTCGCGGAGTCCAATCAGATTATTTGTTTCAGACTCAGATGATTTATTTGTAAACATAGGTTACAGATACACAGGTGTGTGAGATGTTACATTTTTTAAAGTGCTTTATGCTTTGCCATTAGGCGTACAAATGTCAGTTAATACATAAGTTTATTTTAATTATTTCATTATTAATTTTACAATATTAAATAGAATTATAAAGTGAGCGATAGTTAAAATACACAATTAATAAAATTTAAAAATTTCAACAATAAACAGCAATGTCAAATCTGGTACAAAATTAATATATGTTTCTATAATGTCAACAATAAAAGTTAAAGATAAATCAGAAAGATCAGTAAATTACAAAAGGAAAATGTCAATTAATGAAGTTAATACAAGAATTAGTCAAGGTAGTACTATATTGTCAAAATAATCAATAAATCAATTAAACACTTTCCAACTGTCATCAATAAAATGTTAGATGGTGGATACAAAAGTAAATTTAAAAATAGTAAAGTCAAAAATAGTAAATTCGAGAAGCTATTAGATAACCATAATTAACAAGCACGTATACATTATATGATTGACCTAATGTTAATTATCTGGAGGAGGAAGTATAGAACTGTCATCGAAATAGTCCTTTATTGAGTAGTAGCATTTATCTATTAAAATATTCATAAGTACTCTCTTGAATTTGTCCAGATTTAGTGACTTCATCGTTTCAGGCAGCTTGTTATATATTTTTGTGGCCATACAGAATGTACTTTTATTCATTAGGGCTGTTCTACCATGTGTTATTTCGAGCTCTAACTTATTTTTATCCCGCAACTGTCTATAGTAGCTTTTGGAAGCTACTTTGTATTGCGAGATGTGTATTTTCACAAATATGTTAGTTTCGTAGATATACAATGATGGCAAAGTAAGAATATTTAGGCTTTTAAAGTACGGTTGGCAACTGTCGGTTTCTTTCTAGCTTTTTGTGTTTTATGTTTTTAGGATCGTCTCCTCAAGCCCTTTATTTTATTGCCTCCCATGGTCATGGTTCAAAGCTTTTTTTTCACGACTTTACTTATTGACGACTAAAATCCGCCCTTTTGATTTTATAAAACCAAAACCTCGAGTCTACAGAAACCTCATGTATTAAAATCCGTCTAGTTTTAGGACGCTTCAAGGGCATAAAGAACTTGTATCTTTGTGAAAAGTTACGCGTGAAAAACGTAAACGTAGCTTTGCTGTCGCGCAGTCGGGTAAAAATTAAGTATCATTCACAGTTATATCATTAGATTGCCATATATCATCTGATTCTTGACTGAACGCATCTTTGAAGCTTAAATGTTTACGCTAACGAAAACGTGAGCTTTTGTTATGCATAGTTATCACGTAGACCCCGCGCAGGTTCCGTGAAAAGGCTATATCACCATCTACAGCATGTATCAGAAAGGTGTAGTCATGTTTGAAGATATAAACTATTAAACTGAACGAATTCTGCATGGGATCAATATCGCATCCCGAAAAAATATCAGCCGTCAAATACATTTGGGTCGAGTAGGTATTTGTTGCAAGTAGTAACGAAAGTTCCATAATGAGCGTGGCGACGCCCTATTTGCAAGTAGCGGTTTGCACTTTATCAAGGTTAGATATAAAACTTGTAACTGCGCTCTGCTTACCACCCCGTGACCGATTTTTCAAGTTAAATTTTTACTCTTTGATGTAAAGCAAAGTTTGTAGGATTGCATGAAAAAGTGAATACGTTTTTTTTTTTGAGTCCTTCAGTGATTACCACAAATCCACAAAATGGACATTTTCGCTCTGTTGAATTGTTGTTAGGTATTTAAAGTTATTATTTATCTCTTAGGGCCGATTTTTTTTTATCCGTAGTTAAACTCAACCAATTGTTTAATTAAAATAGTAACTAATGGTTAAATGTTTGCAAAATCATCAGTTTTGATTAATTTTTAGTTTATATAATGATATAATATCATTGCTAATGGTAAAATAGTTAACTATTAGTTAAAAAAATAACCATAAGTGACTATAAAAACTAAAAATTGATAAAAAAACACAATTTGCAAAAATTTAACGTTACTATTTTTAATTTACCAATTGGTTGTGTTTAACTACGGATCAAAAAATCGGCCCTTAATAGATATTACGTTATTAGTGTATCGTACGTTTTAAATGAGTGATTGGTTTTAAATTTAGTTGGAATAGGTACGTAATGTTAAAACAATGAATTTGTTTTAATGAAATTGCCTGGATTTGCCCGCGGTATACTTCAATCAATTATTTTGGATTTGTATCAATATGACAGCCATTAAAATGAATCATAATTATCTAAACTGTGATGTAACGACTGGTCCAATCGGTAAAGCGATCTGTTAATATTTAATGTGCCATAAGTAATACGTGAGCAGCCAACATGATATGCAACGAATATAAAATAGAATTGCTTTCCACCGTTGGGGAAAAGCTTCCGAAAAGCGAAAATCGCGAATTGCCGATGCTGCAAAGTATCATGTCTGCTTTGGCCCTAAATGGAGGGCTCATGAAAATTGCCATACGATAAAAAAAAGCTATTAAGTATAAAGATAAACATTATTTACCTTAATGTTTACGCTCTTAGTTAATTTAAAAAGGGTACTAAGGCGAGATCTACGAGCATCCGTTTAAGCGAAAAATCGTTTTCGAGATGTCAATATCACAGAAAGTGTCGCTTGGCAAGTATCGTATTACATATTATGTAGCTATACTCTGTGAGTGAGCAATTTCTTTTTTGTCAAATCTGATACACGTAAGGTATAATAATGTCTGGCAGAAGTCATAAATAAGATAATTCAATAAGATTAGGCAGTTTGTAAATATAATTTATTTTATTACGCATTTTAAAGTTAACTTTTATGTAATCTGGAATAGTAACGTTCTAAGGCAGATGTCAAAAAACGGTTAACCTCGTGGACAGTATAGTAATAGTAATAGTAATATGTACATACATATCCCCCATACTCATACAAAAACTCGATTAGGTACCTAATCGAGTTTTTGTAAGGAAGTGCGATAATAGGTTCGGTAACTCGGATGTACACTCTCGCCTCTGTGAATGCTTCCTAAATCTACGAGTGACTTCAAAACAAGCATTTTCGACTAGCGCAAATTGTGTTCGTGAGGAAACCGGCATGTCCTAGAATTAAAAATTCGTAGACAAGTGACATCTACCAATCCGCACTGGCCCCACGAGGTGGATTACGGCCCACTCTTTCTCACAGAGAGGAGGCCTGTATCCCAGCCGTGGGAACATTATAGGCTGAGTATGTATGTATGTAAATGGTGTTCACCTTTCTTATACTGTGACTATTTTGTATTATATTGCTATGCTGTAAGATGTAATTAAGCCGCTAACGTGACGCGCGGCTGGAGGAGTTTGCTGAGTTGTGTCGAAGATATTGTTTCTTATGTCCTCGTACGTAAACCTTGTGCCGGCACTAAATCCTCGAATGCTAGACAATTCGCTGCTTTAGATTTGCATTTATTTACGTAAATATTTCTAGTTTTCTACCGTTTTGTGCAAAAGGATTGTTTCCTTTGTGGAATTTATGGATGAATTCTTGCCTACTAAATGCTCACGTTTGAAAGCTCGTTTACTAATGTTCGGTGCGGTGGTAATGCTACAAATAAGCAGCTATGACCACAAGGGTTCCTTTTTTTAACCATTTTGATACGGAACCATGAAAAAGGAAATACATGTTTTTTTTGTAAAATTAAGAGAGGAAGCGATATTTAGCAGCACAAATATCGCTCCCTCAAAAGTTCTTAAACCCAAATACGACAAAAACTACCGACTAAAAAGTTATACCTAAACAAGACATCGATATCGATTATTTTCGCTTTTCGTATAGCCGGGGTCCCTTACCAACTACATTTAGAGGATTTTTGAGCAAGCATATTCAGGGTTATAAGTTGACAGTGGAGCAGGTTGTGGCTAGGCAGCATAATCCTCCATAAACTTTTCAAATATATTTTCGGTGTTCCCTCGAACACCGAAAATATATTTGAAAAGTTTCAGATTTCCAAAATGGGCAAAATATATAATGTTAGGTATATTTAGAGCTTTTCGTATGATCGTGTGCGGCCTGACACATCTGACAAAGAAATAGTTTGCTTTCCCTAAATCTGACGACTTTGAAAACTCAGATTTGGACAATGTTTTAAAGGATATTCATAACCGTAACCCGGACCGTAATAACGAATGTATTGACGTCTCATTCGGATGAGAAGTTTAGGCGCTACGATGGAACGTACATAATAAATACATCCATAGAATGTTAGAAAACACAAACCTTCTTTTTGGTATCGCCGTAGCTGGATAATAAATATTAGCCTAACGTTCTGTTAAAGTTTAAAATAGTAGCGGTCCCCCGACAGGACAATATTTAATCAAAAAATTTCATACGTACTTACGTAGGGTCATAATTTCAAGGTTATTTTTTTCTTTTTATAGGGTTTCACGTAGTCGGGGGTTTTTTAAATTTTTAATTTAATTTTTTATTTCATGCTTTTTGTAGGGACTTCTTATTATTTATTTTCTTTTATTTTCTTGCGTTTTGAGATTCAGATAATTTGGTATTTAATCAGGTTTTTTGTAATTCTCCATTTTGTGGTGGCCATCTTGGATTTGAAATTTGTCATAGTGTATTCTACTAGTCAAGCCCTTTCATTTGATACCCATATTGAGGGAGTTGTAAAAAAAAAATGTATTTTGCCATTTTGTGGTGGCGGCCATCTTGGATTTGTAATTTATCATAGTGTATAGTATTCTACTACTCAAGCCCTTTCATTTGATACCCATATTGAGGGAGTTGTGAAAAAATATGTAATCCGCCATTTTGTAGCGGCGGCCATCTTAGACCGATTTTCATCAAACATAGCTAAGAACACTCCCGACAAATTCACCTTTCAAACAAAAAAAACAAAATTAAAATCGGTTCATCCGTTCGGGAGCTACGATGCCACAGACAGACATACACACACACACACACACACACACACACACAGACACGTCAAACTTATAACACCCCGTCGTTTTTGCGTCGGGGGTTAAAAATAAACCTTACGCGTGCAACCATCCGTTGTAACATTACATATAACGGCGCAGAACTGCTTACATCAGTAGTGGTCATCGTATTATTGGTTCAGCAGCTTTCATACCGTCAGGATTGTGCCGGGTTATAGCAGTTCGCCGAAGACATGGTACGACAGCGGCTGGGGAAGTAAGGGGTTACTTTATCTGTGTCACCAGAAGATAGCCGCCACGCAATCATAAAACCATGTTTATTACTATTTTTTTATTACTTACACTTTTTCTAATCATCATCATTCGTCTGCCCTTATCGGAATTGATTTGGGGTCGGCGCAACAAGTCATTTCTTTACATGTCAGACCGAATTAAAAATTGGTCTGACAATTAAATAAAAAAATGTATATTTCGTTATGAATACAACAACAATGTGATGTGCCAAAATTGACTTCATGTAAACCTCTTTTTAAAGATCTGAAAATATTAACTGTTACCGGTATGTACAGTCAACAGCAAAAGTAGATGATCAAAATCAGAAATTCAACACTAATGAACGGAGTTCGCGCCAGAACTGTGTGGCGTCGAAGTGTTTCAAAAGTATGGGATTGTAAATTATACCAAACATTTACTACTAGTACAGCTATCATATAGCTGCGAACTCCGTTCATTAATATTGAATTTCTGATTTTGATCATCTACTTTTGCTGTTGACTGTACTTACATAATTTAATACTGTAAATAACATTGGGAAAAAGCGTCCCCACTCTTGTAGCACTTTTTTAGGGTTCCGTAGTCAACAAGGAACCCTTATAGTTTCGCCATGTCGTCTGTCTGTCTGTCGGTCTGTCCGCGGTTTAGCTCAATAACTATTGGTACTAGAAAGTTGTAATTTGGCATGAGTATACACGTTAATGACGCCGGAAAAGTGGTAAAATAAAATTTGTACCTCCCCTACATCTAAAGTGGGGATGATATATTTTTTTTCGTCCTTCTCATTGTGTGGGAAATCGTTGGATAGGTCTTTCAAAAAATATTAGGGGTTTGAGAAGACCGTTTTTTGATTAAGTAAATCGTTCGTGACTTATCAAGCTTTAAAGTACCAATTTTTGTTAGAGTCAAGTGTCCCCCCCCCACCCTCTACCAACTAAACGGTTGTAGTTAGAAATTCAAATGTCACGGCAATAGTACCTATATATAACGAAGTTTAAAAGAAAACTATCACACTTAAGTGGGCTTTACAAGTTTACGAGTAATAGTCGACCAATTGTATTAGACCCGAAAATTTCGAACAACTCCATAGAAATGTGGATAGATGGCGCTAAGCGTCAGTTGTATCGCGCTATTGTTTCATTCCTAAATAAGTTTTATAAAAAAAAACAGTTGCTACACCGGCTATGACAAGTCTTATCTAAATATTAAAAAAAAAACTTTCCGTGCAAAATTGTCGGATCAGGTGAGGTGAGGTGGTTTGTATAGGAAGTCAAATTAGGTAGGTAGTCATGTTTGGCTTTTAATTAGAGCATGGTACGAAACTATCAGTCAGCGAATACGACCCGCACTTGGCTGTTATAAAAACTACGGAACCCTACACTGCTCGTGGCCCGACACGCACTTGACCGGTTTTTTTCATATATCAAATGAAAGTGCGTAAAAAATACATCATTTTATTGTACGGCAGTAAATGTTTAAATAATAAGGGAAAAAAGTTATTCATCCATAAAGATAGAAACACAATAAATTAATTTTATTAAGAAATATTTTTTAAAACGATTCTCGTTGGTTGAGCACAACCTGTATGTACCCTCAAGTGCACGAGTATGCACAGCTCACATGCATATAAAAGAATGACATGAATTGTACGAGTTTGCCGAGGAGTCATTCAGTCCCGAACAAATATGTATAAGAAATGTTAGACTTAATGAAAGATACATTTAACAGCAAGGGTCAATTCGATTTTAACGAAATCAATTCGAATACACACGAATAACTATATTTTCGCACAGGGCTAACCAATGAACAGTTTGCTTCTGTTATTAATGAGACGCGGCTCTCTTGCAGTGCGATCGAAACGTGTATTGTTTGCCACATTCATACATGCATTCTTTCATACTTTCTTTCGGTAATTTGTTATTCAGAATAACATCTATTATGTCACACATGGCCCATAGTGCTACACTGCTGGGGACGGGGTCCATACAAATGTTCCCATTGTTCTTTGTTAAAATGCAGTCTGACTTATTTCGCAAGTCTTGGGAACACTGTTAAGATTAACAAAAGATATCCTGATTATTTCTCCAATGAAAAGCCACGTAATATCGCATAAGTTGCTTTCCAATGGATATAATAGTACCTAAGGGTGGGCGGTGGCTGGAAATATACTGGCTGAAAATAGTTTTTCCTTAGTGCATAAGATATCTGTTCATCAGTTGTTCCAGTAGTGAGGTAGACCAAAGTTAGAGCATGTCAAAGTTGTCGAAAAACGTATAAAATAAGTCATTTCATACCGGACCAAAACCTTATAACATAGTTTTTGGGATCATCTTCAACGCAAAAAATAGTCAACTACTTACATGGAAGTGGAGAATGTATGTCAGTCGCGTAAAAGAACATGATTGTTGCGATGGCACATCAGGGCTAAATTCGGAACTGTGGGTACTACAAGTAGGCACCTCAATTGCACTTTTATATTCCTTGAAAAAAGAGTGCATTTTTTCCAGGAATCGAACCCGTTTACTATCCATTTAGACGCTTCCAAAGATTCAAAATAATTGCTCAGATTTGAATTTCTAAGATACCAAGTGCAAGACCACTTTTCGTTGAACTTTGAAGATCTAGAGAGCAATGTTTGCTTAGCGGCGCAGTCATGTAAATTCTAGTCAGATAAGTGGCAACACAACCTGTTAACGCCTTAGTAAGTGGCATCAAAAATGCGACATTCTCAAGACATTCTCATGATATTTTTTGCATATCCTCTATCATCAGGATCAGACTTCATTCATAATATTGATCTTGGTACTCACGACAGTAAGGGTTAACAACATCGCTTAAACTCGGCGTAGAAGTAGAAAAACCTCCATTACTGCACAGCCTTGTTGACTGGTGATTGTGAAAACAACATGGGCTAGCGGTGTAGTAGTCAATAGATAAATATGACAAATAGATAGATGATTTTTATTGTACACTGAGGGACCGACAGGGCACAATATATTTGCCTATGTTAGTCCTGCATGAACGTTGGACTTATCGCTAAAAGCAATTTTTTCGACACCCATTATAAAACGACTCGATAAACGGATAAATTATGAAAGCATGAAATTTATCCCTCCTGATCAGAAGGTCTAAGCAGCTAAATGTCCAATAGCGCGAAACGTCTAATGAGCAGTAAGTCTAGTTAGCAAAATGTCCATGTAGCAAAACGTCCAACTATCAAATGGCCTGTATAGCAAAACATCTATTTAGCACATCGTCATATTCTCAAAATGTTTGGATACTCAGGCACAAAATTCAAAACACACATTGCATCGGGAGGGAAACGGACACGGCATTATAATAATGATGGAACATTCAAAGCTACACCCAAGCCATTCTACCAGCTGTTATCAGTTCATGTTGATTTGAATAGCTGTGATGATATAACTTGTGTTATAGGAGTTATATACGCGTTACTACCTGACAAGAGACAAGAAACCTACGAATGCTTATTTGGCCTCATCAAGCAGCATTTTGAAATAGATATGATTGCCATTAAATGCGATTATGAGATGGCGCTTATCAATGGAATTAAAGAAGCTTTTCCAAACACTCAAATAACGGGCTGTTATTATCATCTTAATAAGGCCGTTTGGAAAAAAAGCGTCAACATTGGGTCTTCCTGAAAATAGAGAGTGCAGAAACATTGTGAGAGTATGTTCCAATTTACCTCTGCTACCTTCTCCATACGTTACGGAATGTTGGACTAGCATTGTTGAAAAGGCCACGAAAAGCGAAATGGTGGCTTTTTTAAATTACTTTAAAAAACAATGGCTACAATCTCTGGCAGATATAATAAACTGTCCTAGCAATTATAATTTTCGCACAAACAATGCACTCGAAGGTTGGCACAGGGTGCGTGGACAGGAAACCTCCCCGAGTTCCCGTGGACTGGAATTCCCTTATGGATACGTCCGGGGGGAAGGCCAGTCTCTGGGACGGTGCACCCTGGGGTACGGGCAATGACTCCCCTTGGGCACTATGTGCCTAAGGGGTCTCGTTGCCCGTATGCCAATTTCCTGTCGAAGAGGTACGCTCCACACAAGTCGCTATGAGGAGCAGAGCGGCAACTGTGGTGGAGTAAGAGCGGGCCCGGTGTGCACTTACCCTGCCGCCGGGCAGGCAGGGGGGGGAACCCCCCCCCTCCTGCCACCGCTAATCTCGTAGCCCCGGAGACAGTTAAGGTCATGTCTCTGGCTGTTGAAGGGGGTCGAGGGTCTTGGCTTAACCGCCCGGACCGCGAGGAAGATTAACCTCTATAAAAAATTCCCCAAACCTCCAAGCGGCGGCGCACCGTGAGGGAGGTAGTAAGCTTGGCTAATGGGTAGCTTGATTTAGTCGCTAGTGCGAACCACGGAATTTGAGCAAGTACACAAAGTTTTTACTCGTGGGAACAAAATGGAATTTTTTTTAAAAAACCTAAACCCAACCGACGAAGAGAGGAGTGATGCGAGGTCGGAGTCCGACTCGGCATCGGGAGGAGCGAGCACGGGAGGCTCAGGGAGCCCTTGCCGTGGTAAGGAGTTGGCTGCTGCGAAAAGAAAGGTGCAGAGCAAGCGGCCAAGGTCAGTGGACGGCCAGGGGTCGTCCTCTGACGGGGAGCTGGCCTCGGCTCGGAAAATCCCCACCAGTAGGCGGGGAGGAGTCCGAGAGCGAGGCATTGGGAGGGGGCTCACTGCTCGGGAGGCGGCAGAGCTGGCGGAGAAGCCTGCAAAGGAGGGGGGAACCGGTCGCGCGGTCGCTCCGGAGCCCTCCAGTGACGAAGCGGGCGAGGTTGGCGGCCCTGATGCGGACCGCATGAGGAAGTTTGCGGCGGTCGTGGAGGCCGCGATTCGGGACGTGTCCCTAAAGAAGCTGCAGACTTCCAAAAACAGGGCCGTAGCCTCGGCAAAGGCCGCCATTATGGCGGCGGCGGAGGCGGCCAACTGCACCGGTCCTTCGGCCCGCGAAGTGGCCGAATTGCGGGCGGAGGTCGCCCGCCTGACGGCTGCCACGGAGCGTCTCCAAGAGGAGAATAGGAGGCTCCGGGCAGACCTGGCCGGCCTAAAGGACACCGGCAAAGCGCAGGCGACGCCGGCAGCCAGCCAGCCAGCCAGCCAGCCAGCCAGCCAGTGCCGGTGGAGAACCAGGTCCTGAACCTGGTTCGGTAGGAACTGGCGGCCTTCCAGGCGCGGTTCGCCGCCCTGGAGAGCATAGTCCTGCGCCCCCCCTTGGCGGGTAGGACGGCCCCAGGGCCGAAGGCGGCCTCGTACGCGGCCGCTGCCGCCCCTAAGCCCGGGCCGTCTGGCCGGGCCCAGGCGCCGGCCAAACCGGCGTCGGCTGGAGGAACCCCGGCGCCGGTTTTACCGGCGCAAGCTGGCGGAGCCTCGGCGCCGGCAAAACCGGTGCCTGCCGGCAAACCCCCGGCGCAGGCCCATAAGAAGGGCAGAACGGCTGGGAAGGCGACGGCCCCAGAGCCTACGCCTACCCCAGAGAAATCTCCCACGGCCAACGCCGAGTGGCAGGTGGTCGGGGAGAAAAAGAAGGCGGCCAAGGCGGCCAGGAAAAAGGCGCAGAGGAGGCGCCGCAAGGAGCGAGCCGTTGCGGCTAGGCTTCGCTCCCCTAAGACTGCGGCTGTAGTAATAACGCTACAGCCAGACGCGGTCAAAAGGGGGGTGACCTACTGCGACGTGCTCACCAAGGCGAGAGCGACGGTGGATCTCCAAGAGCTGGGGATCACCGGGGGCCTCCGGCATAGGGTGACCGCCACTGGTGCCCGCATGCTGGAGATCCCCGGTGCGACGAGTGGCCCCACCGCTGACGCCCTAGCTGAGAAGCTAAGGGCGTCCCTCAATGCGGACGAGGCTCGAGTCTCCAGGCCTGTCAAGTGCGCAGATATGCGCATTATGGGCCTGGATGACTCCATAACGGAGACAGAGGTGGTAGCCGCCGTCGTCAGGACGGGCGATTGTCTGGCCGATCAGGTGAAGGCGGGCACCATACGTCCTGACTTCACGGGCATGCGAACCGTAACGGTAAGCTGCCCAGTGACGGCGGCTAGGAAAATTGTGGAGGGAGGAAGGCTCCTGGTGGGCTGGGTGTCCGCGCAGGTTAAACTGCTGGAGCCCAGACCTCTGAGGTGCTACCGATGCCTCGTGGGGCACCACGTGAGCGTCCAGTGCACCTCGGAGGACCGCAGCACTCTGTGCTTCCGCTGCGGTAAGCCCGGACATAAGGCCGGCTCGTGCACCGCCGCGCCGCACTGCGCTGCATGTGCGGCTGCTGGCAAGCCGGCCGATCACCGGGCGGGCAGCAAGTCCTGCGCCCCACCCGCCGATGCCAGGAGGAAAGGCAGGCCCTCCGCCGCCGTCGCCGCCACCACCACCGTCGCCGCCACCGCCGCCGCCACCAATGCCGAGGGGCCCTCACAAGGGGCCCAGGAGGGGGCTGAAATGGAGGAGTAATGGCTCCGCCTTTACGCCTCCTCCAGGCGAACATCAACCACTGCGCCTGCGCTCAGGACCTGTTGCTCCAGAGCATGGCGCAGTGGTCGATTAACATCGCCGTGGTCGCTGAGCCGTACTTTGTCCCGCCCAGGGATAACTGGGTGGAGGACCTTAACGGCTCAGTGGCCATAATTTCGTCGGCTGCCGAGTGGGAGTCTACTTCTCTCCGAGCCGAACTCTCGCCGAGTTCCAGAACTCTTTAACAGAGTTGAGTGTCGTCGTCGCCAGAAGCCATCCTTTCTCCGTGCTAGTGCTCGGGGACTTCAACGCCAAGAATGTGGCCTGGGGTTCCCGTTGCACAGATGTGCGGGGCAGGATGGTGGAGGACTGGGCTCTGGAAACAGGCCTGGTCGCCGTGAATCGGGGTTCTGTCCCTACGTGCGTGCGGATGCGGGGCGAGTCGGTTGTGGACATCACGTTCGCCAGCCCCGCTCTGTCACAGCGTGTCATTGACTGGCGCGTCATGGAGGAGGTGGAGACCTACTCCGATCATCGGTATATCCGATTTGATGTCTCCTCTCAGACCTCTAGCGCGCTGGTCCGATAGACCCCGAGTGGTCCGCGTTGGGCGCTGAAGCAGCTGGACCGGGAGCTCCTCCTGGAAGCCTCGATCGTGCAGGCCTGGGTGTCTTCACCGGACAGGCCTGCTGATATTGACGATGAGGCGGAGTGGTTCCGGGAAGCCATGTCCGAGATCTGTGACGTGGCAATGCCCCGAGTCCGGCCAGGATGCGCCCGACGTCGGGTATACTGGTGGTCGCAGGAGGTGGAGGCGTTGCGCAAGGCGTGCGTCGACGCGCGACACCGGTACACCAGGCACCGCAGGCTCCGCATCCGCCCTCCGGATGCGGAAGCCACAGAGGCGGAGCTGTACGAGGGGTACAGAGCGGCGAAGACCGCCCTCCGAGAGGCTGTCCAGCGGGCCAAGGATGCGGCCCGCGAGGAGATGCTGGAGACTCTGAACAGAGATCCATGGGGGCGCCCTTACAAAATGGTGCGGAATAAACTCCGCACCTGGGCCCCCCCACTGACTCAGAGTCTCCACCCTCAGCTGGTGGAGGAGGTGGTGAGCGCTCTGTTCCCTTCACGGGGGGAGCATACTCCCCCGCCTATGGCTCCGCCACTGGCGGTGCCCGAAGCGGACCACGCGGAAGGCGACGACGACACCCCTGAAGTGACCGGGGTAGATCTGAGAGCGGCGGTTGGCAGGCTGAAGGCCAAAAACACCGCCCCAGGACCCGACGGCTCTCGGGCCTCGACTGGAGGCGCTCTTAAGCGCATGCATGGAGAGAGGCCAGTTTCCGCTCCGTTGGAAGACGGGGAAGCTGGTCCTCATTCAGAAGCCAGGGCGCCCTGCGGACTCTCCGTCCGCATACCGGCCCATAGTGCTGCTCGACGAGGTCGGCAAGCTCTTTGAGAGAGTAATTGCGGGCCGCCTCGTCGGGCACCTGGTGAGGACTGGGCCGGATCTTGCGGATTGCCAGTTTGGCTTCCGCAAGGGGCGCTCTACGGTGGACGCCATCATGCGCGTGAGAGCCCTCACGACGGGGGACGCGGTGTCCCGGGGTGGGGTGGTCGTGGCGGTGTCACTCGACATCGCCAACGCGTTCAACACCCTGCCCTGGAGCTGCATTGGGGAGGCACTCCGGTATCACCGGGTGCCGACCTACCTCCGTCGAGTAGTCGGGGCGTATTTGACGGACAGAGCCGTTATCTACCCCGGTCGCGACGGGAACTGGAACCGGCGAGAGATGTCGTGCGGTGTCCCACAGGGATCGGTTCTGGGGCCGCTTCTGTGGGACATCGGTTACGACTGGGTGCTGCGGGCCGACCTCCCTGAAGGCGTCAGCGTAGTTTGCTACGCTGACGACACGCTGGTCCTGGCGCAGGGGAGGTCGCATCAGGCGGCGGCTGACGCGATGACACGCGGGGTTGCGATAGTCGTGGAAAGGATCCGGCGGTTGGGTCTCGAGGTGGCATTGCACAAGTCCGAGGCCATGTCCTTTCATGGGCCTCGGTACGGGCCACCTCCAGGATCCCAACTAGTGGTAGGAGGGGTTCACATCGGCGTCGAGACCACGATGAGGTACCTGGGTCTCGTCCTCGACAGCCGATGGAACTTCGTCGAGCACTTCCGATGTTTGGCCCCCAAACTGGAACGGGCCGGGGCCGCCCTAAAGCGGCTCTTGCCCAACCTGAGGGGGCCAAACGCCTCCTGCCGGAGGCTTTACGCGGGGGTCGTGCGGTCCATGGCCCTATATGGGGCCCCGGTATGGGCGCGTTCACTGCGGCTACGAGCCGCACACTACCTGAACGCGCCCCAAAAGGTGGTAGCCATAAGGCTAATCCGGGGCTACCGCACGATCTCGGGCGAGGCAGCAAGCCTCCTTGCCGGACTGCCGCCTTGGGATCTGGAGGCGATAGTGCTCGCGCGCCTGTATGATTGGCGCGCGGAGGCACTACGCCGGGGGGAAACTCCGCATCCGCGGCAGACTGCGGCGGAGCGGACGAACCTCCGGCGCGATCTCATGGCGGCATGGAAGGAGCGACTATCGCAACCCAGCGCAGGGCACGCCACGATAGCGGCGGTAAGACCCCTCTTTGAGGAGTGGCTAGAGAGACGTCACGGCGTTCTCACCTACCGCCTGACGCAGGTCCTCTCCGGACACGGATGTTTCGGGAGGTTCCTGCACATAATCAGGCGGGAGGAGACGCCCGGGTGTCACCACTGTCAGGATCGCCCAGAGGACACGGTGGAGCATACGGTGGAGGTCTGCCCTGCTTGGGCAGAGCACCGCCGTGTCCTCGTAGAGGCGATCGGCAGCGGCGGCGACCTCTCGCGTCCGGCCCTGGTTCAAGCCATGGTCCGGGGCGAGAGGGAGTGGGAGGCAGTCACCTCCTTCTGCAAAGCAGTCATGCTAGCGAAGGAGGTGGCGGGGTGGGCGAGGGAACGCACCTCACGCCTCAGCCGCCACGGGAGACGCTCCGGGCGTCGGGAGCCGCGTGACGACTCCCGGCCACCGTAGGCGCGGGCCTGCGGGCGGTGAGTAATGGGTAACTCACCGTCCGATCAGGACCAGGCCCGTGCCGGACGGCGTGTATGTGTTCCACGCGCGCCTCAAAGAGATGTCAGCATGAGTGACGGGGCCCGATAGGGCCGAAGCCTGCCAGGGTAGCGGGATTGTCCGAAAGGGTTACCGCTGCCCTGGAACATAAAGGGCTAAGGAAGGAACACGGGTGGGTTTTAGTCAGTAAGAGTCTGACACTCCCTTCTGCTCCACCCAGTGCGGGAGGGGTCATTTGATGATTTCCCATCCTCAAAAAAAAAAAAAAAAAGGCGGCTAAACACGAATATAAAATCAAAGCCAACCCTGCTACTATTCCTCAAAGGTCTTAGAAAAGAAGCGTTTTGGCAAGATCGCAAATACAAGAATATGTTATTTGAAGGAAATAAGAGAATAAAGATTGATATAATGTTTAATGCCAAATACAAAAGAGAGAGCTGCAAAAGCTTGAGGACCAAAAAGTTAGTTCCTTTGAATTTTTGATAAACCTTAGCCATATCAAAAGGAATTAGGTGAATAAATGCAGGGAAATTTGTGCGCCTAATATCCTAATAATATTTAAGAGGCTACTAGCTTTTTAAGCCAGATATCTTTTTAACAAATAAATTTAATGTAATTTACAAATGACTTTTACTTTCTATCATGAGTGTACACATTTTAAAAATGACTTTTTGCTAAATAGACGTTCTGCTATACAGGCCATCTGATAGTTGGACGTTTTGCTACACGGACAGTTTGCTAACTAGACTTACTGCTCTTTAGACGTTTCGCGCTGTTGGACATAGAGTAGACACAGAGAGCGTAGTAGAAATCTTAGGATCACTAAGTAGCAAGCACGATAAAAATATAAATAAAAGGAATTAAAATAAGCAATAAGCACTAAATACATTCAGACGCCATGTTAGGCATTATAAACTAAAAAATAAAACACTAAGCGCTGTTAAGAAAGTTGGCGTCTAGACACTGGCTCCAAGCATCCGCCAACTCTGCCTCGATGTGATTCTTCCATGCCGGAGATCACATTGCGTAAGAAAGAGGTTCGAAGGGTGCTTCAGTGTCTGGATGTGGGCAAAGCTAGTGGGCCTGATGGCATTCCTGCGAGAGTGCTGAGGTGTTGTGCGCCTGAGTTGTCTCCTGTATTAGATATGTATAATACTAACTAATAACGAATAATCCAACAAGTAGGGTAAATAGGTATACACACAAGTTAAACGGAACAAAAAATGCAGCAAAAGCACAGGTAACTATGCGAGTAAGTAAGCAGTAATTAGACTCAATAATAAGTGCGAGCGAGATAAGCATAAATAGATTGAAATGTTCTAATGAATAGAACAGCGCAATAAGAAAAACAAAAGGCCCATACGCGAATACAAAAGCGAGGTGTCGAAGCTTCGAGAAAGAACAGATTTTCATCCTTTTTCAGGGGAATACCCTTGATTTCCACATTGTTCAGCCTTGATCTCTGATCGCTTGCGGACAGCTCCGATTTAATCAAGTCGACGTCAGATTGAAGAGAGCCAACAGATTCCTGAAGATGCTCAAAGCCAGCAACCCTAGTCTCAATGCTAGCAAGTTTGATGGAGAAATCATCCAGTCGTTTACCATTGAACTCACAACTGGCCCTGAGTTTCTTTTTGATGCATTTGACATCATCAGACAGCGTCGGCCAGCCAGCCAATTGAACCTTGACCTCGCGAATCTCAATAAGGATCGTTTCCAGAGACGCCGGTTCAGATGTTGGTACTGGCGACGCGGAAATTCGGCACTTCGGACACTTCCATGCCGCCCTTCCATCGGCCCCCAGTTTTCTTCACCCGCCCTCCGTGAATGCTAGCGCAGCCAAAATCGAGGTCCCGCTTGCATGAGGCACATTGGACGCCATCATTACAGTCAGAGTTGCAGCTGGCACACTTCATCATAGTCGACCACAAAATTTGAGGATGAGTAAAATATTTAGAAGCCCTGATTAAAAGACTGACCGAATGAGGCGCGTAGGTAGTTGCGTAAAGGTCGTGCGAAGTGCGTTGCAGTCAAGCAAAGCACGTGCTTACTTAGCGAGTGGTCACGGGAAACTGAAATATGTGAACGTTTTTCCATAACATTAATGAAATCCCTACGATGAGTTACTACTCGAAAATATAAAAATAATTATATCGTTCCTATATTTAAAAGTCCAAACTCAAGGTTTGCCAACGTGCAATGGAGCGCAGTATTCTAGGCGTCAAATTGACCGAACATATTCGCAACACCAAACTGAGCTCCAAAACAAAGATTACTGACGGTGCTCAAAAAGCCGCTAAGCTAAAGTGGGACTGGGCTGGCCATGTCTGCCGTATGCCCAATAAGCTGTGGGCCAAGCAACACAATATAAACTTTTACGAGTAAAAACAGAAAGCGCTGTCGAATTTTGCCGAAACTACAAATATGTACTCGAGTGATTTTTACCTCGATCCGCCGATGCTAATTCAACGGAGCGAGTAATCGCCCTACCAACCAATACAAGCAGCAAATTATATTTATTTCGTGGGTACGCTTGTGTAGAGAAAGTTAGTCCAAATTCCGGAATGAGCCGTCAATACCAAATACTGCACCATTTATAATGAAAACTTAACGAACTTAACAAAAGATCGAAGTTCCAAAATGTGGACGGGTGAAATATCCGAGTAATTACAACTAGAGATACTAATCAATACCGCTCTTCACCAGGTTACTGATAGTAACAGAGGGAGGAAAACCGTTGACAACTTGAAACGAGTCACAATCCTCAGCAGTGAGAGAGCGATTAAGAAGAGAACTGAATTACGCCAAATAATATGGTCCTTATTATATTATTCATACCTGCAAGATGCGGTCCATCATTTGAAATAATCATGTTCCCTTGATAGGTTCAGTTTTCGGTTAGTGGGTATTAAAGTATTGGAGGCAGGCTAGCTGGCTAAGCTGTATTATCGAGCCAGTACAACGGGACAGTTGTAATATAATGTAGTTTCCCGGTGCAGCGCCCGCCACCGGAGCAGCGGTGGCGGTGGCAAAGCCCCTCTCCCTCCGAATACGCGGCTTTATGTAGTTTTACCGCTAAAGTAATGCTTAATAAACCATACAGAATATTAAATATTAGTAATAATTTTTTTTTTTGACATATTATAGCAACAAATCTAGGCGAAGACACTGGTCCCTATGATACGGTTAACACTAATGGAAAAAATGGTAGTACCTTGGAGCAAGGTCTGGCGAATACGGACGGTGACGAATGGTTTCTAATTGCAGTTCCTGTAGACTTAAAACGGTTTCTCGTGCTGTATGAGGTCTCGCGTTATCATGGAGCAATAATGGTGAAGATCGATTCATGAGTCGGGGCTGTTTCACTGCTAGATTTGCTATCATTGTTCGGAGATCGGCACAGTAGACATCGGCCGTTATTGCTTGACCAGATCGGAGAAAGCTATAGTGAATTACACCGAATTCAAATCAAAGTTTCCATCACGAAAGCGTTTAAACCAAAATCGCACGGTGCGTTCATTAGCAGTCCCCTCTCCAAACGCAACATTGACATTGCGAGCTGTTTCTGCTGCGTTAGTTCCGCGTCGGAACTCTTATTCAAAAATGACTCGAATTTTCCAATTTTTTTTGTTTCAATAATAATTTCCTACTTATAGTAGGTACAACATCGAAGTGAAGCCAATTCTGTTACTAGTCGAAAGTCTTCATGGATGATTCTTTTTTTACCCGACTGTCCCGGAAGGAGTGAAAGAACAGGTCTATGATATTATTTATATTTTATTAAATGCTTTTGTTATTTATGGACCGGAATCGAGACGTATCGCGCGTTGACACGGAGATATTAATTGACGTATCCAGGAAGTTTGTGTCGCAATGTCGTCACTCGACAGGATATGCGGCTGTGCGGATCAGTGCTGACAGTTTGTAAATTCGAAAATTGACCATATCGTTTCAACGTCAACGTTTAATCATATTTCAGTCGAAGTTTGGCAATATCATTAATGTAGGGTATCTGTGGTTTAAGTTTTGGTTAAAATTCTAAATAAAGAAGGAACTTTTGTATTGCTTTTGAAGTTCCAACAAAATAGTTAAATAGTAAATACACTCGAGAGCAATGAATCCGGGTCACTTAAAGAATGTTAAAAATCTCGGAAACTAAAAATGATAGGTTAATGCAATAAATTGTATTTAATAGACAATGTAATACTCCTTAAATGAAAGTAAAAAAAACATGAGTCACCATACATTTTATTAACACAAAATTACATAAAGAAAAAAACTGCTGATCTCTCCTTAAAACAAAAATAGGAAACATGATATTTTTGAACTTTATTACGATTTTCTTGAATTTTAATACTTCGTATTGCCTCCTCGTGCTTCCATTACTGCGTTTACGCGGTTTGGCATGCTGTACACCAAGTTCCTTATACGATTTTGGGGAATATTCTCCCATTCCTCTGTGACAGCAATTTTGAGCTCACGAAGCGTGATTGGGGGAGGGTTTTGTTGTTTTACGCATCTGCCTAGCTCGTCCCAAGCATGCTCGATCGGGTTGATATCCGGGCTGCGCGCTGGCCACTCCATACGAGTAATGTTCATCTCTTGAAGGTAGTCATTCACAATCCTACCTGTATGAGGTCGGGCATTGTCATGCATAAATATAGCATCCTCACCTAAATTGACCATAAATGGACCAACGTGATCATTGAGGATTTCTTCCACATATCTTACGCTAGTTAAAGAGCCGTTTTCTATGATCACCAGCTCTGTGCGACTTTCAGAAGAAATTCCGGCCCACACAAGTACAGACCCACCACCGTAGGCTACTTTTTCTTCGATGCATGCTTGCTTCCCTTCTTATCTTTCCCCTGGTCTTCGATACACTCTGTGTCTTCCATCGTGCTTGTAGAGCATAAATTTTGATTCGTCGGAGAACATAACTTTTGACCAATCTTCAATACTCCAATTTACGTGGCTCTGGGCATATCTTAGTCTTGAAATACGATGCCCACGCTCCAGTTTAGGGCCGTTTGCAGGTCTAAGGGGTTTTAAGTTAGATTCAGCAAGCCGACGTCTTACTGTCCATGCACTTGGGTTACTTCCTCCGAGGCGTCGAAACGGATTTGTGAGTTCAGTTCCTGTGAGAAAGCGATTTCGAAGCATGGTGTTCACCAAGTATCGGTCTTCTCGTGCTGTGGTACACCTGGTTCTGCCCGTTCCTGGTCTGCGTAGGTTAGAACCAGTTTCTTCGTAACGTCGGAGAACTCTTTGTACTGTTGACAGCGACACACCGACAGTCCTGGCTGTATCGCGCTGACTCCGGCCGGTTTCCAGCATTGTAAGTATTCTGGTGCATTCTTCAGGCGTAAGCGACATAATTTCAGCTTGAATAATGAATATAGAGCACTATCAACATGGTTTATGTACCCACATAAATGACAGATTACAAACAAAAGCAAAACCAAATGCTGTAATTTCGTAGTTCCATCTTCGAAAGTGGCCCTTTTTCAAATTTGATTTTTTTATGATATAACTTTACAATAACTAAGAAGTTTTAATACCTTCATTTAAGGAGTATTACATTGTCTATTAAATACAATTTATTGCATTAACCTAGCATTTTTAATTTCCGAGATTTTTAGGATTCTTCAAGTGACCCGGATTCATTGCTCTCGAGTGTAGCTTAAAAATATAATAAAACATCTTAGAAAAGTATTATTTTAAATACTGAAATATAAAAAAATAACACTTAAAATTAGTTTTAAGTGTTGGGCAAATTTTAATTGCAAGAATAATTAAAGATTAACAATTGATTAATTGGTAAATGTAACCACAACAACTAACAATCAATTGTAGTTGTGGAAAATTACAATTAACAATTATTTAATTGTTAACTGTACTGTAACAATTAACAATTAATTAATTGTGATTTACTACTATTAACAATGAATTAATTTTCAATTGTTTTGTGAATTTTAATTAAAACTAACAATTAAATAATACTGCTGTATAATATACAGCCGGTATATATAAATATATACTATACTCGTGTGGCTCCGGGTAGTAGAATAGTGCCTCCCATCTATTCCTGTGGTTAAATAGTCATGTTGGCAACAAATAAAAGACCGATTCAAATAATCATCAATAACTTTAATTAAACATGATTAGACAGACAATGACAATTTAAAATTTCTTGTAATAATTTAAATTACATTTTAATACCACTCTCTTCTCAAACATGCTGTCTGACAGTTTGTGACTCTTTGGCAGATTTGTCATTGTCGCAAAAGAAAAAAGGCGTTCAACTGCAGCTGACGATGGTAAAGTGTGTTGTATTTAATAAAAACACTTTTAATCTCAGGATATCTATTGAGGAGTTGCAAATCTTGGCTTTCCTCGGCAAAAAAATGCAGCATCAAAAGTTCTGCTTTAGTCATTGGTGCATCGGAGGAGCATCCGTTTTTATCTGACATTGAAATATCCGAGTCTGAGTCGAGAGTCAAAATTGAAAAAAATGTTTTCTTGGGTACTTTTTGTTGTTACTCTTGTTGCTACTATGTTTTCACTCATTTGTTTGGAAATGCAGGTCTTGAAAAGTTTTTGAAGTTTAGTACGATCCTTGGGCTCAAAACAAGACAACCATTTATTTTTGAATGTTGGGTAAGATAATGCCGCAATAGCTGTATTTTCCGCTTCAGGAGTGGTGACGTCAAACATTTTTTCAAATCTCTTCTCAACACTCACTCTGTATGCTTTGATCAACGGGTTGCAAAAGGAAAAGTTGATTTTTTTTCAATTTTTTTCTCAGCGCAAGTAGTTACGGCAGAGCTATCCCATAATATGTGTTAGTCTCACTTTGCATTATATCGAGTGCTTCTGCTACTGGCGAAGTACACATCAAATATTCTTGTATTTCATCAAATTCATTTTCTTTGATAATATTTTTTGTTTAATGATCTACGTAAAATCTATGTAAGCTTTTTCTTTAATGTTGAAAATTTGCTGGAGGGCATCAAACAAGCCATCTGGTCTCACCAGGTCGGCCTAACGTGTGCCCTAACACATCCTGTATTATTTCGGCACTCTTTGGTCCTCCTGCAGCCTTCCACAAACATTACATTTCTTCTTTATTGCAGCATGCATTTGCGACAGAGGCGTGTCTTAAAAGTTTGTTTGCGTCCGGCGTCCGTAGTTGCGCAAAGGCTTAATGTATGCGCAGAGCATTGTAAATGAGCAGGAAGGAAATAAATATGCTCAGGATCATCTAAATTCCATGATTCACCTTCTTCAACATCTGATTCGGAAGAAGCTTCTCTTGGCTGAGAGTCGGGCATAGCTTCATGTTCAATATTTATATTAGTCAATTTTGAAAGCTTTTACGAAATTGCTGCCATTAATCCGTCACCGATGCAACAATTTTATTCGTATTGAGCTCGAATTCACCGTTAATTTCTTGAATCATATCGGATAGTCGATCATAGCTGTGGACGCCTCTGAATCGTTGACAAGCTAACGCCACTGATACTGCGTAGATCATTTGTGATCCAGTGCGCTGTAACTCCGATGAAGCTTCTCTTTTTACTGGACCAAATATCTATTGTTGTGCATACATAGGGAACTTCTTCTAGTTCTGACTTAATCTTAGCTACTTGCGTTTCGTAGTGTTTTTCTATACGATGTCCTAGTGTACGTCGACTCATTAAAGTTAGCCCCATTTCAGATATTTTTAAATCCGTGAATATTTTTGAAAAATATGGATCTTCCACTGCACACAATGGGATCATGGAATGTATAAAATTTTTCAAAATATTTTATTCGAATTGTTCTTGTGTCATTTTATTCTCATTTGACTTCTTAGTTTTACTGGTTGTGATTTTGACAATAGTATTATCTTTTTTTCTGTATCACACTTTTTTTTATATATAGGTCTGAAGTTTAAGTGTTTGGTCTTAAATAATTCACGTAAATTACGTACTTAAGGCATCTAAATGTTCCGTGTCTCGTAATATTAACTACTTTGCATACCTATTATTGTATGGAAGCACGTTTTTTTAACTGAACAGACAGCTGTGCTGCTGGGGAGTTTGTTGCGCCACTTCTTCCCAGCGAAAGCACAAGGAAGTGGTGAAAGCGGGTTTTTGGGGATCTTATGTAATTTTGAAGTTCGAAAAGTGCAGATTCTTAGCCTAATTTGAATAAATGACTTGATTTTGATTTACTATCATAAAATAAAATAAATATAGCTCTACCGGTGGAGAATCTAACAATTTTACGATATGATCACTAATGTTTGGCCACATCTTAAAGTAGTCGTGCATGTAACACACGCGTGTTCACAACGTTGACGTTATGAACAGTCGGTCGGTCGGTCGTCGATTGAATAATAATCCCGACCACATCATGATGTGACCAGCGGTCGATGTTCTATTTAATGAAATATAACCACTTTATGAAATGATCAATTCTAAGATCTGCCCACGACATATTCATGTCTATAGTCCATTTACAATAGCATTAGAAAGAAGTTAAAAAAGGTTATTTTTAATGCACACTTTGTAACAAAAATACAATAAACATTGTTACATTATGATAGACGCCGAATTTATTATGATCTATTTTTACAGCAGCTGTCACACTTAATTGTAACCATTTTAACTATTTATCTTATGAAATTATGTGGCTTTAATTTATTTATATTATATAACTCCAATTTAAAATTACAGTGTCAATGCTAAAAACCTAAAAGAAGCAGGGATGAACAATACTTGGAACGTTATTCGTTTCACTATAATTCTACCGAATTTTATTTTAATTAAGGTGGATGCGCTGCAGTAGCCCGCGAAATCAGACGAATTCGGAGCAATTCTAATTTAAAGGGATGTATTGATGATTTTTAAGGTTAAAATTGTATTATTGCCTACATATTTCTTATTGTTGCGCATCATATTATTTTTATTAAGATACAACCTTACACTGAACTGCAAATTGCAAAAAACGCAAGAAAATTAGAATTTAAGCATCTCCCTTAAAATTGTTTTATCATAACTTTGAAATAAAATGTTTTGCATTCCTGCTTCTACGAGCCTCTTTTTTCTAATGCTATTATAAATGGACTATAACATAGTTCAAAATAGAATTTCCCATCGTCAAAAATGAATTTTCAAACATTCTTTCTTAGAGCTCGTTTTTTGAAGTTAAGGACAGTCTCGTGAGAAAGTTTTCCTGTAGCTGCAACGGATCAGGTACTGCCCTTACTGCCTTGTCTCAAAAATCTACCCTGTATAGCGGCGCAAAGTTTTTAGTGACTTTTGCTTTTACATTATTTATCAGGAAGATTCCAAGCAGTAAATGTTGTTGTGTTCTTGTAAAGCGAAAGAGAAAAAAAAAAATTGAAACTGATTGTTCAATTAATTTACAAAGTGCTTGGCAATAAAGAACAGTCCTTAACGGTCAATACCCAAGTACAGTGAAACCAGAGAAGGCCTGCGCTTCGGTATTCTTCGTCTTTCCGAATTAGCACGAACGCTGCACCACAGAGTAACCCCCTACAGAGGTAAAGCTTTTAAGTTTTGTAGTGCTGCGCTTTTAGTAGTGCAACGCCAGCAGTCATTTGTCACTCATAAATGAAGAGTTTTTTGGAATTGGATACAGTTATTAACATTCTTACTTAATAAAAATCCTAAATTCATTTATTCATTCACTGACAGACAACACCCCTAAAAGGGTTGGTTATATAGGAGATGAAAGTTTGTATGGAAGCTCTTCATTCTTGTGGATGGAAAATCTAATCGCGTGCACTTACGGGTTGGTTACTTATAGTTTTCTAATCAGGGTAATATGGTTATATAAAACAGGCAAGTTCCTCCATGGTTGTAACAGCTGCACATGCTCTGTATTCGATCTCATAATCGCGCGTTCGCATTGCCGAAGAGAAGACATCCTTTGCTTTGGTTATCTGTATTTTATTCTCAACTAAAGAACATTATTTGGTTTTTGTCATTTTGCAATTTGCCATTTCCGATTGTCCGTGCTGAAAGGCTCTTGTGATGCAATTTTGTTTCTAATTTTTTTATTTTTCTCTTTTATCTCTGATATTGAAAGTGCTTTTAGACAGCACAGGACCTGATCAGTCTAATAAGCTGATGGTTGGTCACGACGTTTGCTTTGAAGTACCTAATCCAAATCCGATCTTATACATTATTTATATTTTCTTTGGACATACTCGTATTTACATTGGAAATTATTTTTTTGTTCTTCGTCAAAGTCATCTTCATTTTAAATTTCTGTAGGTAGTTCAAACAGATTAAAGAATACATCATTGTTTCATTTCACAGTTTGCAAACACAAAGTCACAAAGCAATCTTAATAACAGACTCAGCTGCTTTGTTCAAAGATCAAGCGACGGAATATTAAAGAATACAGATTGACTTGCACAATAACTACCTATACGTGTATAGGGTCGCGGAGGTTTACATTTATAATATGTATGTATTGTGTACCTTCTTTATACCCTGAAAAAGGTACGCAATCAAGTTGATACAAATTGGTACAACGATATGGGAACAAGAAAATAAATAAAATGAGAAAATTCGTTGGCAATACAAAGACATACCTACGTTCTAGAACAATACCTACCTCTGGGTGAAATTTGATATTTCCATTGAAAGTGTGAATTTCGAATAAAACCATTGAGATGGACATACGAAAACTTTTAAGCTACGAGCTACGCCATAAATATTTAACTACGTTGTAGAACTGTTTGAAAAGTGCAGGCGATGATAAGTACTTATCATCGCCTGCACTTTCGTGTGCACCGACTGCGTAGGTAGGTACAATTATAAAGCGATGTCGATACTGTCCGTTTTTTTAGTATATTTACAAAATTTGTGACGACTTATTCCTCAAAGCGACAAAAATGTGCATGTTATTCGTTGCGCTGCGACATCTCTCATTATCAGCCTATCGCTGTTTGCTGCTGAACATACGCCTCTCCGGTAGGGAATGCTAGGTATGATTCGCGGTCTCCACTTAGGGACATCCTCATCGGTTTAACGGTCGTTGGTCCTTCGTCAGACATTGCTAGTCCATGCTGGGGCCCTGGGCCCGTATTCCCGTAATTTAAAACGTTCAAAATCTAGTCGCAGTCTCATCTCGGCGACAAACAAATGTCAAAAACTTGTCAAAATGTAGGGAAAGTAGACGTATTTTTGACAGATTGAGACGGAGATCAGACTGTGAACGTTCTTAAAATTACGAGAATTACCCCTCATATCTCATACAAATACACATAATGGCAAAAAGACTGAAAAATTAAGTGACAATCATTCCAAACCTACATAACAGTAGGCCTGCACGTCAGTTGTTACACATTGACCTAGAGCTGACCTGGAGTCGTACGGTGTTTCAATAGAATAAGAGGCCAGCTCAGGATTGGGTTATTACCAACGACGTGTGGCCTACTGTACCTACTACCTACCATAGAACAAAACATGCAGTAGCGATCACCAAAAACTGGTACGAACTTATCAATGAAACGTAAAATTTTAATTACTGTAAATTGGCGAATTTCTTAGTGGCCTTTAT
Source organism: Apamea anceps (assembly GCA_951799955.1). Taxonomy (NCBI): domain Eukaryota; kingdom Metazoa; phylum Arthropoda; class Insecta; order Lepidoptera; family Noctuidae; genus Apamea; species Apamea anceps. The sequence goes on along the minus strand of OX637500.1, from coordinate 16,895,562 downwards.
TTTTGACTAGTATAATTATTTCGTAGTTGTTTGCATCGGTCTTGCTCTTGACCTACTTGTTCAGTGCTGTATTGATTAAAACATAAATTAAACTGTTGCTACAAACGCGCTATAGGTATACCAACCTGTCATCTCAAGTTGGCTCAACTTGAGATAGTGATGACAACTCTTATCCCGCGTTTTCACCCATACTTATAAGTTGTACATAATAGGTACTTGTCCTCAATATGTTTTCTAAAAGATTTTTTTTTTCTTTTTTTTTTTTTGCTCTATTTTGTTGTTGTTTTTTTTTTATATACACTGACATTAATGAATTTTACATACACTATGACATTTGCTTACTTTGTTAAGTATTCTATTATTTTAATTATTGTGAATGTGAAGACTACGTGGGTCATTTTATTTATATTATTTTTCTCTTTGTTCTCTTAGTTTTTGTCATGGTCTGGCAGTTTGAGTAATTAATGTGGCCTACCCAAATGTCCTTTCTTTGGTATTGTTCGTCGAATCGTTGAGCTCCTTAAGTTTTGAGTTGAGCTGCACAATTTCGTGCACTGACTGGACAGGTCCTCTCAATCTGTGTGGTTCTTTCCTCAAAAGACCATCTCAGACATCGACCTACATGGTCTTCATATGATCTGACCAAGATTATGTCTGGACTTTAAAAGAGACTGTGACGTCTGAGTTTGTTTCGGCCTGTCTTCTCAGACTAGTCAGATAGGAAACGCCGACCTCACCTAGTTTTAAAATATGATTGACGTGTAAAAGTGTTTGTACAAACCTACTTACAAAATAAAATCATTTATCAAAACTATGTCGTGTATAAAACATATCTAAACCCAAGGCCAAGTGGCCAGGTTAATCTACTCTATGCGTGGAAAATTTCTAATTCAAACTACCGCATCACTAAATTAAGGACGACATCAAAAAAAAAACAGGTCAAGCTACCCGAAACTGTCAAATTTTCCCAATCAACCTTGAACCTTAATACTTTAGCGATAAAGTTAAAATCTATTAAAGAATTTCCACAGATTGTAGTAGCTTGATGTGCTGGCGTCTGTACACAAAACACTTATCTATACACTATGCAGCGTTACAACAAAGGAAAAGTGATTTCGATGAACTCTGGCACCCAAAGTAAGATTTAACTTGTGTTTAGGATGCCAGCGTCCTCGCCTATAATTTGAAACATAGTATCAGTAGTTGCAGGACGAGCACAGTATATTATTGTTATGATAACTACTTACTAGTAAATGCATAGATGTGGCCTATTAAAGTACCTATGTATATGTATTGAGAAAGAGATAAATATGGTGAAAAACTTGCGTTTATGTAATCCTGTATAAATATAATTATAAATATATGATAATTATGTCTTTATTACCTACATTTTTTTTTTTTTTTTTTAAACGTTACCCCCACTAGGAATTACTCCTGTATCGTGGGTGCGTTTACAAACATTTCAACTCACATACACAAACGGCTTTTCAACATTGGGTTATGCGATTGGTCATATCGAGCGGTCATGGTTGTTCACATCTCCAAAGATGTGAAAAATGACGTGGGGTAAAAAAAATGTTTATTGACTTCATTCCAGACATGCTTTGTTCAACTTTTTGACATCTTCAACAAACTTTTTTATTTAAGTTTTGTATACAACTAGTCTTTACACTTTGTTTTAAGTTTAAACAATAAACGAAAACAGTACACTTGGGTGTAAACGCGGGGTTATGAAAATTTTTCAGTTGGACAAACATACTTGTCATTTATGTAATTGTTACTAACTTTTGACCGCGGCTTCGCTCGCGTGGAGGTCGGAATTCATCCCTCGGAAACGTATTACCGGGATAAAAAGTATCTTATGTGTTAATCCAGGTTATAATAAACTATCTGTGTGCCAATTTTTATCCAAATCCTATTAAAAACATAATACTAATTATTGAAATACTCGTACTATCGTGAATTCCTGCAAGCCTTTTGTTAAACTTTTTGTTAGACTTTTTGTTAGAATACTGCTCAGAAAGGTCATATTTCAATCATGATTCGGAAGACACGTAACGCCATCTAGCATCCTAAAGCAGTTGTGACCGTCCAAAGTTATTGTTCTTTTCCCCGGGAACAGTTTTTTTTTCTGGATGAATGGTACCCTTTTCTATACCCCTGACAACGTATAGGTAATATAGGTATGCAAAATTTCATGATGATCGGTTCAGTGGATTAGGTGTTAAAAGGTAACAAACAAACTTACTTTCGCATTTTTAATATTATTTAGGATTATTTATAGAAAGCCATCCTACGATCCTACATCTATTCAGGCTTCAAAGTATAACCCTAGCCTTTTACCAAGTGTACTAGGGGCGTGTTTTAATCAAGCGGAATCTAGCTGGGAATCCGAATGGCAGTCTTACAAAGCTTCAAAAAAAAAAACTGAAATATGTACACAACAAAATAAATTGTAAAATCGTCACTCGTTAGTTAACAACTGGACAACAGCTGCCTGAAGGCAAGTTTGAAATTTGCTTATTGACCGACAAAATGTAGCGCCTGCAGTCCTGACCATAACACTGCATAGGACCGATAATTCCGAATACTTGATACTTTAACGTCGAAAAACCAAAACATGTTGTAGGAGAAAACTTATAAAACAATCCGTAATGCAAAAAATTGAAGAAAATCATAAAACATTGTTACGTATATAGAATGTGGTATGCTTCATGTTTAAAAACAATTTAAAGATGCTGAAATTTTTTTATCTCACAAAAGAAAATTTCTTTTGCTTACGTTCAAAGTTGTGCGCGATGACATTCAAGATAGTATATAGCATTACGTAGATTGTCTGGTACGAGCAAATTTATACTCTATTTTCCATTACATAAAGTCGGGTTTTCCATACGGAACCAGATTTCTTGTATTAATTTTACACGCATGCTCTGCGTTGCGAGTGTATGCTAACATTCCTGATCCTAAAACATATGCCTCGTTTCCTTTTGATAATGTACAGAGTTAACATCGTTGTAATGAGAACTGGGTTCTTTTAGCGATTACAATTTCCAGAAAACGATTTTTTTAAATTCTCAACAGTTTGTCGTTTATACCTTGTCATTTTAAAATTATCTTTTTGGAAGCTATGTAACATATTTAGGTATTGATTACACGCAGCAAAATTAATCACAGGCAGCAAAAAAATAAACCAAGGTAAGTGGAGATGCGTGGATGAGTTTCAAACGAGCCCGCTGCATTCACTGCAGTTTCTGAAGACCTGCCTGTTGCAACTCCCAAACATATTCACGTAGGACCCGAAGACTTCGTTCGAACGTTAGTTCTTATTTCTAAGAGCGGGATCTTAAATTTTTGGAACGGGTGGGTTACCAGTCAGGAGCATAAATATGTTATTAAGTTATGCTTGCTAACAAGTTATGCTATGTTGTCCCTGCGCACGATCTGTTTTCGCCATCACTCCTAGTCGCACGAATGCAGGCTTGCGGGCTACGTCGCCTTACAGGCAATTTCAATAATAACTTGGATCTATTTGCTTTATCCGTTGGTAAATTTAGAAACATATTGCTTGACACAATCAAAAAATTATGTGAATAATATTGAAACTTTAGTGTTTCTTAGTAGCTGTAATTTATGTCTATCTTATTTCATGTACTTATGTATTCTGTTCGACTTTAACTTTATCAATATTATTTTTGTCTTTTTGTGTATCTGTGGAGAACGTTGTTGGTTGCATACTTGTATAACTCCCTATGTTCTTTTCCTTGTAAAATATAATGTGTAATTGTTTGTTCTTCCGAATAAATAAAATAAAAAGTGAAATTTCTCGTTCCCCTGACCAACCCCGTCGCATCGCATTACCTACCCGCTTTATCACTTCGTTTTCGATTTTGAGATTACTTAACGTGTTCAAACAAACAAAGAAACTCTTCAGCTTTATTATTAGAGTAGATTATTACAAATGGACACCTCGGCAAAAATGTCACAAATTATATATTGACAAATTATGATTATGTCAAATTATTGATCACAACGCATTATATTCTTCTGAATTCAACTGAGTAGGCAGATATTTATCAAGTAAGACCATCTTTTTGAAGCCGATGCAGCATCGTATATTTTGGTTCGTCAGATAGTTTTGTGTGTACTTTCGATTTCACACATATTTGTGCTTCCACTAGTATATGCCTTCTACAAATGATCACATATGATTCTGGAAATTTTGTTAATCACTAACTCTTAACCAACCACATCGGATTTGCCGATGGCATGCGTCTACTGTATCCGAAGATTATCTCTTCTTTGCAAATTTGAATGATCGATGGTTCAGATTATACGATTCTTCATATCTTTCTACTAATAGAATAAAAAGTGAGTCATCCATCTTACAATGTTTTTGGCGGTTCTCACCTCAATCATAAACAAAACAACGTGCGGTGGCAGTGAGCGATGAACGTGGTAAACTAATCCATGTGACGTCTCTGGCACGCAACGCATTTTTGTCTATATGCGCTCGGTGTGGGCGGTAACGATTGTGGACGTGGTGCTATTTGAATTTCATAAAAAGCAAACGAAAATCCGTTGCGTGCCGTGTGTGGGTTGCAGTCAGTGTTGGCCAACGGACGTTGATCTTTAGGGTTGGTTGAGAAAATATCAAGTATGACAGACCGAGTCAAGAATTTTGTATGGCAGCGCTGGCGGGAAACGAGAAATATGTAAGAAATAGACAAATATTTTCGACGCGAGAGTAGCGTTGAAAAAAGCAGGAAAAATTCCCGTTTCTTTCCAATTCCGTTGTTTTTTTCAATGTTTCATTCGAAAGTTTCAAGAAAATTTGCCTGTATATATTTCATGTTTTTTTCCAATAAAACCGAAAAAAACCGAAGAATATGAAAGAAACGGGAAACTTTTCATGTCTTTTTTTTCAAATACGTACTTACTTATAATTTAACTTCTATGCTTTAACTCTTCCCATAATAATACGTAGTACGTACCTACTAACCACCACCTACTAACCTGTATTTCACGTATTAAAAAATATTTTAATTTCAATAAAACTGGTTTTTTTCAACTTTTCATAACATCAACCGAAACATTCGAAAGAATCCTGTTTCTTTCCAAAGGATTCCTTTTGTTAATTTTTCTATGTGACATGCGATAAAAACGGAAAAAAACCACAAATTGTTTTTTTCGTGGAAAAAAACAAATTGTTATTTTCGGCATTTTCAACGCTACGCGAGAGTAATTGTCGCGTGTATCACGTTAGGCCTGCAAGTGCAGTTTATTAAAAGTGCACAAACCATCGATCGCAGCCATTAGGTCATTAGTCAGCGATCGATTTCAACGATTCATGCAAACCGTGTGACATGGTATGAAACAAGCAGTTGCAAGTATTCGGACTAGCTCCCACGCTCATAGGATTGTTCCTTCGTAAGAACGAAAATTTGTAGGAATTGTAGAAAGAAAAGTTATATGAATTTTGTGGTGGAAACAGTTTACTTCTTTTCTTCTCATAGTAGTTAGTAGTCATAAGACTAAAGATACTTGACATGCAATTCCGTTACTTGATTGTATTGATGCTGAGGCAGTCAGTTGCGCCACTAACTTTTCTGACTTTCCATTGTCCACTAGTATTCTTGTAATTTTCATGCTGACATGAAAAAAATAACTACTGCCACACGAGTGTGAAAAATATGATTTAAATTATGTAAATATAAAAAGCTACACGCGAAATGCAATTATTTTGTGCCTCAGAAACTATTTGAAATAGATTCGTTTGAAACGTTACCTTATAGAATGTACAGACGCCAGCAGGTCAAGCTACCCGAAACTGTCAAATTTTCCCAATCAACCCTGAACTTTAATGTTTTAGCGATAAAGTTGAAAATCTATTAAAGAAATCTGACAGATTGTAGTAGCTTGATGTGCTGGCGTCTGTACAACGCCGCACGTGTAGGCAGGACACTTTATTAAAAGAGTTGGTGTAAATTATAATCTCGCGGTCTTCCAAATACTTTTAAAAAAGAATTATGCAGCTCTGATTTTTGATAAATAACAAACAGTTGCCTAAGGGCCAGTTTTTTTTTAAGCAGTTGGCTAACGTAACATCGTTGGTTAGGCAACCATTTTGTAATTGTAATTTGAAACAACGCTTTTTTTATTTGACGGTAGTCAGCGCCATTTTTGACGTATACACGTGCGTCAAGTGGACGTGAAGCAACCCGCCCTTAGGTATTAAAACTTAAACTTGTTCAGCAGTAATGATGACTTGTTATTTATAAACCACCCGGCTACTAGATTATGTACAATCCAACTATGAATATAACATAAATAGTACACTTCTTTATCTCGTCCTTGAAGTTTTGCCGTAAAAACTGTAGGACCGTGTTTTCTGGATACAAAAGAAAAAAGGCTACTCAAGAATATTTACACAAATAAACAGACGTCATATAAAAAAAGACGATAATCATCTTAATATTTAGATATAAAACAGTGTTACTAATCTGGGGGCACGGTACCGCCTCCGCCAAGACTAGCCAGAAATAAAAGCAGGGGGGCACAACTTACCGTTTCTTGAACCGTCGCATTTTCAAACCCTCGAAGCTTCGACCTGAATAACGCCAGAGAGATCAAATTCTGAGAATAAGGTGAAGTTAGCAGACTTATGAAACACACTTAGTTTAATTTATGTAACTCTTATATTTTGGATTTTATTAATTCCTAAAATACGTCGATCTCGTGACTGATACACTCACTCACCTCCCTCATAAAAACCTCTAGGGCACTTCCCGAAGTCCTAGAAAGCTGAAATTTGGTATGCAGGCTAGGATTTGCACACAAACAATAAAAATCTTAGGAAATTTGTGAATTCACCTTCCAACCCCCTTAAAAGGAGGTGCAGTTTGTATTTCTTACGGATAATAGGTAAGTATACCTACTTCAATTTTTTATGAAAGCTAGATTAGTATGTACCTACTGGAAGAAGACACTCTGTTTTTGGTGGCTATTAAAAAGAAACAGCTGGTGTGCAAGAAATAACTTTTTTACCCGACTTTGCTTTTGTAAGGGTTATGATTTTAACATGTATGTGTAATCTCAGTACAATATATTATATCACAACTTCATGCTACTGCTCTGTCTGCGTTAAAGTTAGCGTTCATGTGTGTTCATAGTAATATGTGGTCATTAGAACTTACGTGATAAACTTTGTTAATATTCACATTAAAGGAACTCTTTAGGTTCTAAGGTCATTTAAACGCTAAAACTCGAAATTGACGCGTCTATGAAACTGCCATCTAGTTGTGAGGCAATAATACTAAATAATAATATATATAATATATATAATACTATATTATAGCCATACATTTTGACCATGATGTAAGGTTCGAAGAGTTAGACCTTGTGGAGAATCAGGGAAAAGTCCTTCCAATCAATCATTTATGTTGCTCAATTCAGTAATTTTTTTTTATAACTTCAATTCATGGCATTGGAGAAAAATATCGGAGGAATATGACGATTCGTTCACAGAATTAGGATTCCGAGCTTTTTATATTTCGCGTTACCGAATAATTGAGTTTGAACTCCAGTTACACCATTGGACATTTCCTCCTGCTATGAGCTCCTCTTTTATCGTATCCCTCAGAAAGTTCGTGCTTCTTTTTCATGTTATTGTGTGGCAAACGAGCTTGTGGTCGACGTTATTAAGTGCAGCCATTGATAGATATGTGCAATACCAGAGAGATCGCGGTAACCGAACCGAAAGGTGTAGTTCTATAGTAGGGTTTGGGAATTTCCGACAATTTCAAAGTCCCGGGACACGAGACAGCCTACAATCAAAGTCCCGCCGGGAATGCCCGGGACTTCGAGACTTTTAATTATTATTTTTGTTGTTGTTTTTTTTTTAAGAAAAACCCCTTCTTAAAAAACAGAAATATTTTTTTTTCTTTGTGGCCTTTTTTGAAGAATTTTAATTGAGTTAATTTCTGGTGAAACGTATTAAAAAAGTCAATTTTTTGTAAAAAAAATCAATATTTATTAAACAGAAAATTAAATCTTAATAACTTGTTAATTTCAGTCTTAATAATTGCTTTGTTTATTTCTTTTAATCACATACAGATTCACTTTTAAGCAGTTAAATCTTATAGTTATAAAAAGAAACTTAGTTAAAAATCATACTAATTCTTAATAACTTCACTATTATCTAGTAATTCTAGTATCTAATCATTGGTCATAATCAGAACATTGTTAATTCTCATAATCACAGATTTGTTTCATAATTAAATAATCTAAATATAAATAATAAAACAGACTTATAAATCAGTCTTTTAAATAATAATCAACTAACACATTAATTCGACTTCTTTGCTGATGTAATAAAATAGGCTTTTAAAAAAATCTGTTTACGTACTCATGGACAAATTTAAAGGGGAGGGGGGGATTAGGTTTTCTCCTGTTGTAATAGGGATGATGACAGTAAACAAAAGTCACTAAAGTAATGCATCTATGTAATGAAATGTAAATTATGGATTGCAAAAAACGTATTTATTTTTTAATTATGAGTGCGATTATTTAATATTTTAATAAAATAAAACCACAAAATACGACAATCCGCCATGTTATGTTGAACGCCAATCAGAGCGAATTACGTCACGTTCGACTACAATGACAGCTCTTCTTAGTTTCCCTGTATAGCGAGTGGATAATTTGGTTTGTTTTCATAAATATATTAAATAAAATAGAAAGTGAAAATACAAAAATGGAACCAGGATTTACAAAGGCAACCAGCACAAATTTGCCAAGAGTCGACTTGTTGATTCTAGGAGCGTTTCTAGGGTCAAATAAAGACTTTTGTTCGTCAGAATTTAGGAATGTAAAAACATCCATGTAAGTACAAATCATACAGAACATATTGAACAGCGTTATATTTATAATGGTTTGGAAACTATGTGGAATCTAAAAATATAAGTAAATACTTACGTCAAAGTGATCTTCACAGAAATAAAGCTGAGTATTAGGCAATATTCCTTTTATATCACGTCTTGCAAGTTTATGCCACTTATTTCGTATTGTTTTATCATAGGGAACGAATATAAATAACTTGTCCGGGCTTTTTATAGTTGTATTAGTACACAGAGGCACTGCACAACACCTATATGGTCTCGAACTCATATTTTAGAACTTTTAAAACACAAACAATGCAAAATTAATACTGTAGCCGTACTAGCCGTCAATGTTTACGTCGAACGTGACGTCACAAGCGACGCCATGACAGATTGAAGCGTTTTGGCGGAAATGAAAAAAATTTAAAGTAAAATGTATTTTATTTCATATTGATTCCTCATTTTAAGCAGAAATTTGATATACATTGTATATAATATTTATTTTTGAACCTGAAAAACCAGTTTTTCAAAATTTGTCATCATGCCTATTATCATGCGTACTGGACTAACCCTCCGTTCAAACCAGATGGAGGGTATCCATGATGATTTCCCCACCATAGTTTCCGAGGCACAAAATAACAATTATTTTGTGCCTCGGAAACGCGAGTTTTTCGCGTGTAGCTTTTTTATATCTACATCATTTAAATCATATTTTTCACACTTGTGTGGCAGTAGTTCTTTTTTTCATGTCAGCGTGAAAATTACAAGAATACTAGTGGACACCCATATGAAAGTCGGAAAAGTTAGTGGCGCAACTGCCTGCCTAGAGCATCAGTACAATCAAGTAACGGAATTGCATGTCAAGTATCTTTAGTCTTATGACTACTAACTACTAAGAGAAGGAGAAAAGTAAACTGTTTCCACAAAATGCATATAACTTTTCTTGCTACAATTCCTACGAATTTTCATTTTTACGAAGGAACAATCCTACGTTTGTGCACTTTTAATAAACTACACTTGCAGGCCTAACGTGATACACGCGACAATCTACTCTCGCGTCGAAAATATTTGTCTATTTCTTACACATTTCTCGTTTCCCGCCAGCGCTGCCATACAAAATTCTTGACTCGCTCTGTCATACTTGATATTTTCTCAACCAACCCTAAAGATCAACGTCCATTGGCCCAGACCAACTGCAACTCACGCACGGCACAAAATTTGCAATTTTAGATTACCGAATAATAAGCAAAATCTAAATTAATAAACTTAAATGTCACAAATATCCAAGATAAATTTGCCCACGAGTGTAGTTTGGAGTGGACAGGGATGAAAACTCTTACAATCTATTTGTGTAGCAGTTGTATGAAGTTGGTATCAGAATTACGCCCACATAATATATTATTGGAGTGTATACCTACAGTTGCGGAGTGAAACTTCTTACCGGAGTCTTGTGCTCCCTGAAAGCTATTTTGGTATAGTGAACTTCAAGTTACGTACCAGTACCGATAGTACCTACTTCTCGCCCGCCGGTATTTATAATTATATTTGAAACTAGCTTCTGCCCGCGGCTTCGCCCGCGTGGATGTCGGAAATTATCCCACGGGAACGTGCTAACAGGATAAAATGTATGTGCTTCCCCAGGATGCCATCTATCTCGCGGGCCCTTTGTGGCTAATCACAATAGAAAACCAATTGTGTCTCATTAGTGGTAATTAAGAGGGTACCTATATGATATCCTTACCTAAGTACCTACATAATAAAAAAAAAAAACTCAATAACAGAAAATAAAATACCTACCTACCTAAATAAACCTATTTCTGATGATAACTAAACTCAATAAATAAGCAAAATCCCTAAAAACTAATATCTATACGAATGACTAATCTTACCTAACAGTATTATAAAATAACCTACGGTCACTACGTACACTATCAAATATACTACCTATACTTTAAAATTAAAATCTATACCTACGACTTATAAAAATAAACCTAAATAACTCTAAAAACTAATAGAAATAAAAAAGGTCGCACTGAAAAACACGGTTTAGAATTGCAAGTAGCAGTTAAAATAAGAACGAACGCTCGCCACTCAACACGTCCGTTCAAATCAAAGTTCAAAAAATATCCTTATATACGGCAGCGATCCGTGGCGGCCGCGCGCCACGCGTGTGCTGCGAACGGTGCAAGCCAAATTCAACCTTCAGCACTACATTTAGAGCATAACTTTAGTGAACTCCACTGCGGGTAACGTAACCTACGACAAACTTATTATTTGCGGTTGGTACAGTAATCGGGTCTAGGGATCGAACCGCAAAATTAAGTTTGTTTTTTATTGTATATACTTTTCCGGGATAAAAAGTACCCAGTGTGGTGCCCAGGATATTAAAGAATAATTATACTAAGTTTCATCGTAATCGAACTGGTAGTTTTTGCGTGATGCCTGAACAAACAGACAGACAGACAGACAAAAATTTTTTTAATCACATTTTTGGGTTCGGTGTCGGTCTAGTAACACCCCCTGCCATTTATTTTTTTGATATTTTCAATTTACAGAATTTTCACTTCTACAGATTTATTATAAGTATAGATATCGAGCGTGGGAAATGCTCAGAAGGAAACCTAGAACAAACGTAGTCAACATAGAATACTTAAAACCGAACGACTAATGTGACATTAAAAGGTAATTGCCGTAATGAAACCGTTTTAAATAATAAGACCAATTTCAATTGCATAAAGTATTGCGGCTAAATAATCAATTGAATGTTCAGAGGAAGGGAACACGGTGTAATTGTTGTGCACAAACAAAGCTTTTCTGGTAGTCATAGAGAAAGTGTTCCAGAAGTTACGACTTGGAAGTAAGGAAACTTCTCTAGTATCAATTCTATAGTAACTACTTATTGTTTTGTTGTTGATTTTGTGGTAGGTACAACTCACAAGAATACGCTATTCAGTTTTTTGCATTGCCTGTTTGTATTCAGGTAGTCGATATAAACGAGGTTTCGAGTAAAACGATATTATTCTTTTAAAGCTTTGTTTATCGACATTAATAATTCTTTGAAATAATAATTTCTACTATTCAAGCTGCTCAAGATGCACTCAACGTTGGCTGAAATCTTCTTCTATATACAGGTGGGCAATGAATTTGTTAACATTTGAATCGAACAAACACAAGCCTTGAGGGGTCTTACCGCTAGCGCGTATCTCGGAAAATTAGTCGCAATGGATCGCTTCACAGGACCGCAGCGTGCTTTTTGTGTAAAACAACTTTAGTATTTAAACAATAGTTCGCTCATTACTGTGAAACGCTTATTTCGCGTTGAATACGATTTACACGACTTGAATCAGTGTCCAAGTGGTCCTTTGATAAAGAAATGGGTGAAGAAGTTCGAAGAGACGGGATCGACACTAAACGTGAGCAAACCGGCGGCCCACGGACTTCTCGAAGCGAAGAGAACGTGCAGAAAGTTTCTGCTTCAGTTCGACGTGATCCAGATTTATCGACGCGCAAACATTCGGCTGAATTAGGATTATCCCGCACATCTTTACGCCGTATTTTGAAAGCTGATTTAAAATTACATCCATATAAGATCCAAATAGTGCAGGAACAAACCAAGGGAAACCTTAAATTTACGCATATCGTATGCCAAAACAATGTTGAATCGATTCAGTAATTATGACAACGTCTTGTTTTCTGACGAAGCCCATTTCCACCTCAACGGACACGTTAACAAACAGAATTGCAGGTATTGGAGCAGCAATAATCCCAAAGCTAAACATGAAAGGCCACTTCATTCACCGAAAGTAAGTAACTGTATGGGCTGCAATTTCAGCAAAAGGAGTCATTGGCCCCTACTTTTTCGAAGATTCTCGCGGGCGTACAGTCACTGATAACTCTGCTGAGTACGTGAAAATGTTACGGGAATTCTTGGCACCACAACTGCTGGTATTTGCTGGCACGTGGCGGGATGGAGCCACCTGTCACACATCTAACGAGTCCCTGCCGGTGGTCAAAGAAATGTTTCCGGAAAAGCTGATTTCAAGGAGAGGCGATATCCCATGGCCACCCAGGAGTTCAGATTTGTCCCCCGCAGACTTCTTTTTGTGGAGTTATTTAAAAAGCAGTGTCTACACTCTACAACAATAAACCAAAGACACTGACACAACTGAAAGAAAAAATCTGCGAAGAAATGTCAGCGATCTCACGGTCGCTTTGCCGACGAGTATTCGAAAATTTTAGTACTCGCTTAGAAGACTGCAAAAATCGAGACGGTCATTTAGATGGTGTTATTTTTAAAAAGTAAATTACAATAAATAAGCTATCCAATAAATAAATATTTTTAATTATATTCGTTTTCTTTATATGATTTTTCAAATGTGCACACCCTGTATACATGAGTATATATATCTATACAGGATAATTTTTTATTCAGTGCGTAAATTTTTACAACATTCACTATGGGACCATCTCTGAAATCACGAAAAAAAAATCAGCAGATTCATACATTTTGGTCGAGTAGGTATTAAACTTTTATAAGAAACAGCTGATTTTTTTTTTGTGATTTCAGAGATGGTCCCATAGTGAAAGTTGTTCATATTCATGGGTAGAACACCCTGTGAAAATTTACGCACTGAATAAAAAATTATCCTGTATATATAAAATTCAAAGTCCTGACTGACTGACACATCAACGCACAGCCTAAACCACTGGTCCTAGAGACATGAAATTTAGAGGGTGTATTCTTCGTGAAGAGTAGGTATCTACTAAGAAAGGCTTTTTCGGAAACTAAGAGGGTGAAATGGGGGTATTTTGTTTGTATGAAAAATCTTATTCCTTGAGTTAATAAACTTGAAACTTGCCACGAATACTTACCTAAGTAAATTATGAAGATTGCAATTTTTTGTTTTTATAAACTAACCCTAAAAGAGGATTGGGGTGGAAGTAAGTAAGTTTGTATGGAAGAATTTTAGCGCGCGGTCCGTTTTACTCGAAACTCTTACTTCGTGTAAATCGGATCGTATCTAGGATCGAAAGTAAACAATAATGTGTATCAAAGTTTTTCTAAAATCTACCCATGACGGGCTCAAAAGGGGTAGTCTATTTTACAGGGGAGAATTTTCCAGCGTGTCTTGATTAACTCAAAAATTGGTATAAATAATCTTTCGTTCTAATCTAAAATAATCTTTCTTTAATAAGCGGGGATACAGTTTATATGAAAAATCTTATTCATTCGGTTAATAAACTTGAATTTTGGCAAGAATACTCGCCTAAGTAAGTAATAAAGTTTATCATTATTAGTTCTTCAAAACTACCCCTCAAAGGGGATATAGGGGTGTTAAAGTTTGTGTGGAAGAATTTCAACGCGCGGTCCGATTAACTCGAAACTCAGTATTAATACTTTGACAGGAAAGAAACGATGATAAGTTTTTGGGTCTTTCGGAAGTCGACCCCTGACGGGGCAAAAAGGGGTTATTATTTTTTTAAAGGGGAGTATTTTACTTCGTTGCATGATTAACTAAAAAATTGGTACACATCATCTTAAAAAAATAGTCAAATTATGGAAAAATCCCAATATTTTTTTTAGAATTCTTCCCCTGTGGGGTGAAAAAACGGGATACAGTTAATATGAAAAACCTTTGGTTAATAAACTTGATACTTGGCAATATTTCCCACAGTAATTAATACAGATGGTCACTTTTAGTTTAAAAAAACTCCTCATAGAGGATTTAGGGGGTGAAAAAGTTAATAGGTAATAAAAAAAATTATACCGCTCGGGCGGATTAACTCAAAACTTGGTACTGATACTTAAAACAAAAAATAAAAAGTATGTGTTTTAAGGGTTTTTTAAAAATCGTCTCTTACCGGGATGGAAAATGGTAATAAAGTTTAAGGGGTGCATTTTACTGCTTGCTTCCATTAACTCGAAAATGGTATAAATAATCTTTAAGTCATACAATGGAAACGTACCAAACGCACTTTTTAAAAAAAAGCCTGTCGTGGTAATTTAAAACCCGAATTAAAAAATAAATGATCAAGATCGTAAACATACATCTTCGAAATTTTTAGAGTAAATTACACGCAGACGAAGTCGCGGGCAAAGTGCTATACTATATAATATTATAAAAACTGTCTGTATGTTACAGTGTCACGCCTAAACCATTGAACAGATTTCGATAAAATTTGGCAAAGAGATAGATGGCATCCTGGGGAAGGAGTTACTTTTTTTCCTGGTAGCACTTTCCCGTGCGATAATTTCCGACATCCACGCGGGCGAAGCCCCGGGCAGAAGCTAGTAGTAGAATAATTTACTAAGTCCAAATAAACATTATTCTTGAGAAAAGTGAATGAACGAAATTCATAATAATCTAGTATACATCAGAGGCACTTCACCTTGGCTTTAATAGTTTCACAAACCGAAGGCGGAACGCGCGCAACAACTTTCATCTTGCAAAACTTAAGAGCTCACAGTAGGAATTTAATTTTGTAAATGAAAAGGAAAATTGTTTCCCTCCATTGTTTACAAGCATTGCCATTTACAATTATAAAACTTGCCTCCGTTGTGCAAAAACACGACTTGGAGTAACTCTTATTGAGAATATCAATACTCTACTAAGCTATTTGCGACTGATTGCCCTTTTGTCAGCGACACCATTGATCAAGCAGTATCCGTGTTCAGTCCATTAACCCAGTGGCATTTTTACTTAAAACTGTCTACTAACAGTCGAACCCAATAACCTATTTTCAGTGAAAGATAGATCGCTACTGATGATAGCCAGTATAATCGTATCTTTCCTCGAATGTCGTCTCACAATCATCAATAAAGGCTATCTATCTAGCGAAAACAATAGATATGGGTTTATAAAGGTTCTATACTTTTTCCTCCCGTGCGTTGCGTAACAGCCTTTTTATAAAAAAGATTAGAAGATAAATATTAGTTTAGTCCTGTCAAAGACAGTTTAGACGTGATTAAAAAATTGCCAACTAAAAATACGTCAATTTACGTCAGGCGCTGACTAATTTGACAGGACTAAACTAATATTTATCTTCTGTCCTTTTCTTAATGAAATAGAAAGAAAAAGATGCACTGAACTTAAATTTAGTTTAGTTTGTGAACAAGGGAATTGGCGCCAATAGCCAATTTATAAAACGTTATTAACAAATGACTTTTACAGGCTTCTACCAACATTTCTCGTTGGAGGCAACGATAAAACCTTGTTATTAGAAACAATAATGAAATGAGTTGGCTAATTGAAATGGTTCGTGGAAACTTTGACGTCGGAACAGCGCTGCGCAGCTTGCGGCCGGTTCTAGGAAGGGTGCAATCGGGCCGGCCTTTCAATTTATGTTTTTATTTGGTCTCATGACCTTAACATTTCGGAAGTTCATCAGTCTGCAAGAGTATAGCCACCTCTTCGTTGGTCTAGTGGTCGCAAACGCTACTGCTGAGTATGCGTTCCTGGGTTCGATTCCCAAGTTGGGCAATGTTATTGAGGTTTTCCATCAGGAATTTCTCAGCAGCAGCCCGGCCTAGATTTGTGTCCGATTGATGGCAATAGGCTTGCCCATGGGACTATCTGAAATAAATAATAAAAATAATTATATCAAAGAAATACAATCTATTGAGACCGGTGCGGTAAGAGCTACCGCACTATAAAAACTAGAACCTAGCCAGAGCACATATTTGATATCTATGAATTAAAACAAACATCACGAAAATCCGTGAAATGTTGCTCGAGTTTTCAAAGCGCACGAACACAAAGCGAAAGTCGTAGTCATTGGGTTTTCCAAACTAACTAGGAAATTCCTAAAAATGGATGCGCGTGTAAGGGATTTAACCTTCAATGACTTTCACGAATATTCACTGGATGCAGTGCCACGTGTACTCCAAATAGCGTCCGTCATGTAACTACGTGAGTGTGACATAGATAGTTTAATAATTGGCAACGCGTGTATGCAGCCAACGTGTGATGATGGATCAGCCACTCTGTGAAAATGTTAAAGCTAGCCGGCACTTCGCTCTACTACACACTTTTATTTTTTACCTTTGATTTCGCAACAGACTGGTCTTTATTTCTTTGGTAAAAAGTTGCAGCCATAATAATAAATGTAGGTTAAATTACGGTGACTCTGTATATTTCGGAATAGCTTGATTGATTTCACAGTTTCTTTAATATTTTCGCAAAAAATGGAAGGGGTGGAGGGAGGTCTTTGCCCAGGAGTGGGCTATTCCACTCCTAGGTAAAGAACTCCTTCCGCTCTATGGCACTACACCTACTTCAGTTTGTAAAACACAAGATATTTTTATATTATCCCGGTTTATAGCGAGAGCTATAACTAAAAACATTCGAAGAGTAAAGTCCCTGAAGAAGGTGTAGTGCCTGTTTATGAGAACTGTCGTAGGAATTATTCATGCTTCCTTGAAATCTTTCTAGGCTGTATTAATGATTCACATTTGCTTACACGTGGATTGTTTTCTATGATTGCGTTTTTTTCTCGGTTAGTAAACAAAAAAATGGTTACCATGTCTTATGTTAGTTTTTTCTTTTCCTTTTTTTTTCCTATGGAGCATGATAGTTGCGATTTGCACAACGAAGAGTCATTATGGTCGATCCAAAATTCGGTCACTCACAATGTGATCCTATATCCTATGACTTACATTTGATCACATTGCTGAAACATTGGTCAACACTGCTTTCAAAAAAATAACCAATAAAGGCCTACCATACATCTGTAGGTATGTTTTTACAAAGGAAAATGGGTTGCCCGTGCAATCGTTGGCGCAGCTGAAACCGAAACTACGCCAATGTTTGTTATTAGTTTGACTGACAAAAAAAAAAACCAGCAAAGCTCGGCGGCGTATTGCTTTGTCAGCCAAACGAATTGAAGTATCCGTGTAGGTACGCATGTGTTGTCCACGTTTACTTTGTAACTGTTTGATTCACAAATGTTAAAATAGTATTGACGTTGGCTGACATTTGCAAAAATTTTTGCATCTTCCGATAACCCTGATGACTTTTGCGCTACCTTGTATATGTAAGTGACCAACTTAGACTCGTAATAGTAAATACACGGTGTATGGGACGTTGGTGCGCACACTATTACCATGTATTCAGCACATGATTCTTAATAAAATCTACTGTTTCATACACGGTCAAAATATAAGGAAAAGTGTTTTTTTTTTTAATAAGCTACATACAATTTCTGCGTGGGTAGTTCTAGAATCATGCACTGAATTAATAGCAACAGCTTGCACGTCGATGTCCCTTACATTGTGAATAGGCAAATCAATGATAGTATAGTACTTAAACAACGGTAAGTATAAGATAAATGAACAATAACATAGTACAAATATGTAAAAGCTGGGGAGATATGGCTGTGTCAATTTGTCTTAGACTATTCGCAATAATCAATATTATATCTTGTGCATTTCAGTATCCTCACAGCGGTATTGGATTTCATGGTCGAGCCCTAGTGGAAATTACGTCGTTTGAGATATCGCAGTTGCTATGTAGCTACAGCTAGTTCACCAACGTCTCGGTTATTCAAAGACGTGATCTGTGTCTGTCCGAGACCTTGAGCAAATTACATCGTTTCTAATACCTAACTTCAGGATTTTCTTGTCTAGTTTCAGTGAATATTTGGTTGTGATTATAACGGATACTAAAATGATGAAGTTATGACAAAAAAAAACTATGCTGAAGAAAATACAACGATGTCTGAACTTGCTGTAAATCCAATTTTATTTCCTTACACCTCCTATTCAGTATACGCTTTCAGTGTTCTTTATCTTTCAAACAACAATAAAACCTATGAGTCGTATGAAAATGTTAATTAACTGTCGGTTGTAGTCAGTACGCGTAGATAAGCCTTGCATATGAATGCCGTGGCCAATGGCCAACAATAATTCAATAAAGTAGCAGAACGTCAGCCAACATTTTACGTGACTAGCAATAGATCAAGAATATTTAGTGCTTCTGTCTCCACTTTAAATATAGGTATCCCTCACAACAATAATCCTCACGATTTTCAGAACGATTTTTGTATGCAAACTATTGATGTTTCACAATTCACGACAAACTGGCTGTAGCGAATGGGAATAAAATACAACTTGAAACATCAAAAGCGTTTTCCTTTGATATAATGTAAAGGCTTGAAAAGCAACACAGATATAAATAAATGCAAAAATGTGCCTCTTAGTTAGTTTTGTACGAATTCAAGCCCCTAACTATCTAACCACTTAACCAGACCTGAAATACCTAATTTAGAAAACCGGTAGTTTGATACCAGGGAACCTACCGAAAATATAATAGATCGACATTAAAAATATTTGACATCGAAATAAAAGTGAAGGCAATATAGCTTATAGGACAGTAAAAGTCAACCAATCATTCATACACACATCAACTTACTACAACAATCGAAGGTATTTAGTAAAAGTGCCAATCATCAACTCATCGATAGCAACGAAACTGTGCTATGTAGGTATACCTACATGAGTAGGTAACTATTAACGGGCTCGAGCTCGTAATTCATGTAGCTAATGAAAATACATAGTAGTCGAAATTATTCCCAACATGGATTCATGTCCATGTTGGGAATAATTTCTACATACGAAAGGATTTAATTTCACAGCTTCTATGGATGAAAACGCGATCCTTTGTCAGTTGTGACTTTGTGACACCCACGTCCATATCAGAATAACTCATCTGGAATTTTATGCAATATTCTGAAACAAGTAATTGTTCAATAACAACTGAATTTTTTTTCGTAAAATTTAATTAATTGTTTCCGTACCATTGAATAATAAAGAAGTGTCAGTACGTGGACGTACACGTGCGTGTGCACGGCTTCATTTTGTTTCCCTCGTTGCCTATCGCTGGCGATTCCCTGAAACTTTATATTAATTTTTGCTTAAAAATATGCTGTTTTGGGAATGCTTAATTTAATGTTATTTATATTACGTTTTACGCTGTTTTATACATACACACACTAGGTACTGAATGAACCGCGGTATATTCCTGCGTCTAGACTCGTTCATGTCTAAAGTTGCGCTTTGTATACTGCGATGTGACAGGGGCATAACATGTTTACATGTGCGTCACTAATACCCTTTTAAAACAAACAGATGATTACAGCTAGTGCTTGTGAACAATATGTTGATTTTCAACTTATTTATAACATCGCCGCGTTACAGGTCGTGTATCCTACGATTATGTAACACCACACACATCGCAAATATTCCGTGAATCCTTAAGTTATTGATCTCATACATTAGACAGTGACTATACCAACATTCTGATTAGCATAGCTGAGTACATACAACGCATATTCCACGGTAACTGTGGATAGGGAATATCTATCTATCGGGGTTTCGATTACCGGATTGTTTCAATACCGGTAGAAAATTTCCATTACCAGGATTCGGGTATTACACTAATTTTTTTTCTTAATTTGTTTTTTTTTTTTTAAACTAAGTACCTAACTAATAAGTTTTACTACAAAACAATAAAATACCGCTTTTTAAATGTTAAACCACATTTTTATTATAATTATAGGTACTATACAGGCCAGTCATTGTAGGCACATAAATCGCGTTAGGTTGCAAAAAATTGCAGTGTACTGATTTTTTGGAACGTTGTTAGAATAAACCAATAGTGTAAAACCAAAGTTGCAGCTTCGAAAGACCTGTGCTAAATGCGTGGTGCTCGTCCTCAGACTTAAGTTTTTGATTTATTACTTAAAAAACAAAAATATCTATACTTATAATAAATCTGTAGAAGTGAAAATTCTGTAAAATATCAAAAAAATAAATGGCAGGGGGTGTTACTAGACCGACACCGAACCCAAAAATTTGATTAAAAAATTTTTTGTCTGTCTGTCTGTCTGTCTGTTTGTTCAGGCATCACGCAAAAACTGCCGGTTCGATTACGATGAAACTTGGTATAATTATTCTTTAATATCCTGGGCACCACACTAGGTACTTTTTAGTTTTTATCCCGGAAAAGTATATACAATAAAAAACAAACTTAATTTTGCGGTTCGATCCCTAGACCTGATTACTGTACCAACCGCAAATAATAAGTTTGTCGTAGATTACGTCACCCGCAGTGGAGTTCACTAAGGTTATGCTCTAAATGTGGTGCTGAAGGTTGAATTTGGCTTGCACCGTTCGCAGCACACGCGTGGCGCGCGGCCGCCACGGATCGCTACCGTATATAAGGACATTTTTTGAACTTTGATTTGAACGGACGTGTTGAGTGGCGAGCGTTCGTTCTTATTTTAACTGCTACTTGCAATTCTAAACCGTGTTTTTCAGTGCGACCTTTTTATTCCTATTAGTTTTTAGAGTTATTTAGGTTTATTTTTATAAGTCGTAGGTATTGATTTTAATTTTAAAGTATAGGTAGTATATTTGATAGTGTGCGTAGTGACCGTAGGTTATTTTATAATACTGTTAGGTAGGATTAGTCATTCGTATAGATATTAGTTTTTAGGGATTTTGCTTATTTATTGAGTTTAGTTATCATTAGAAATAGGTTTATTTAGGTAGAAAAAAAAAACAAACTCAATAACAGAAAATAAAATACCTAATTTTATTTTCTGTTATTGAGTTTTTTTTTTTATTAGGTAGGTACTTAGGTAAGGATATCATATAGGTACCCTCTTAATCACCACTAATGAGACACAATTGGTTTTCTATTGTAATTAGCCACAAAGGGCCCGCGAGATAGATGGCATCCTGGGGAAGCACATACATTTTATCCTGTTAGCACGTTCCCGTGGGATAATTTCCGACATCCACGCGGGCGAAGCCGCGGGCAGAAGCTAGTAATTAAATAAGATAAATAGTTCTAATTAAAATACGCAGTTTTAAATAAATAAAAAATTGGCTGGAAATATAATGACTGAAGTTTCCACCGAAAATAAAATAAGTGCACCAATACCGCAATCCCGGTATTGGATATTTCAATACCGTTATTGAAAAATGGAAAAAAAGAAAACTGGGATCCCGGTATCAGCTAATTCCGAGATCCTGGTATTGGAAGCCATAGTTATATCCTATAATAGTCTTACATTCGAAAATAGCATTGAAATGAAATAGCATTGAAAGTCCCATTTTTCATTAAAACGAAAAGTCCAAATGTGCCATGTGTTTTGTTTCACAAGGAATGGAAAACTTTTAATTATTTGATTACTTCACGAAAGTTCTAGGAGAATATTAAACACGTAATAATTAATTAATGTTTAGTTGAATGTTACGAGCTACTTAGTGAGAAATTTCTATACTTACATGCTTAGAAAGTAGATTAGCCATGTCCTTTGTAAAGTGTAACTTGTAAAGTTTTATGGCCTAAGACTTCTTGCGAGCCATTCCATTACTGCGATACTAACGTCATGCAGGCATTCTCGAACATTACTTGCAGTGAGCGCCCGTGCATTATCATGCATAAAAATAAAATCCTGGCCCACGAACTCAGCATTATGTCGCAGATGGATTGTAGAATCCGCTGTTTTATAATACCGCTAGTTGTTTTACAAAACTCTCGAAGCTCCGTTATGTAAAACAACGTTCAGCTGGACTGCCACAATCTCAAGGCCAGTTTTTCCTTCAGTTAAAGTTCCGCCCTAGACTGTCCATAACCCACCGCCATAACTCGCCATCTCTTCAATGCAACATTGCTGGAAACGTTCTTTCTGACTTTGGTACACTTTCCTAGGGCCATCATTGCCATTCAGCATAATCATGGTTTCATCCTTAAAAGAATCTGGTTTGTTGACGTTAATTCTAATGGAAATATTCGCGTGCAAACTGTAGGCGTTCCATTCTGTGAGTTCGTGTCAGTTTGGGACCATTGGCTGGCTTATGAGGTTTCAGGCCACTTTCTTCAACTTTCTTGAAATCTCCTTCTAACAGTTCCAGCGCAAACAGTCAGTCCATGATAGTCTCGAAGCTGTTCTTGGACCTGTACTGAGGTCAGGTAACGATTACGCCGCCTGGTGGTAAAGATAAACCGTCATCAGTGCAGTATGCATAATTTGAACGTCGTCAGTCATTTCAAAAATATTCTTTAAGAGCGACCAAACTCCAATATTCCGATTTTCTACTCTTTTTAAAATGCATGAATTTAAATTTGGAACAATGGTGATACCGAAATGATGGTCAGAGATGGCCATGATTTTAGGCCTTTTATCATAAAAATGCACCGTGGCTTGATTTAGAAGTCCGGGAGTGTAATTATTACGAGATATTTTTTCTGAGCTGTCGCAATTTTATAATATATATATTTGATATGTTCTTATTTTTTTTTGACAACAGTGTGTGTGTTTTTCGACAAATTCTTTGCGAGGGAATTTTTGAAAATTTTGGCACAGGTCTCGATTACTCGAGGCTTTCAGCGCGAGCCAAAATCAGCCGAAAAACCTATTTAACTTAAAAATCTAACCGTTTAATTCCTTATAAAATACGATTACCTCATAGTAAATGCCATTTTCTTAGTGTTTTGTATTGTAATGATGAAATGTTTGTGAAAAATGGTTTCGGTGAAATCGGACCTATGTCGGTTGTGGTAGGTAGCTGTTTTCCTTTTGATCGAGTAAATTTTAATGATTCGTGTTTTGAACCGGTAATTTCCCTAAAACATGTTTTTAATATTTAACATTTTTTTTTGGCCGTTTAGTTTTGATTCCAAAACAGGCGTATTCGGATAACCCCCCGTTAAAATAGTTTCATGGATGGATTACGGCGTTTCAAAACATGCGATTAATTGAAATTTACTAGATCAAAAGGAAAAACCAAAACAGGGCCGATTACAACGATCCCATTTTCTTAATTCTCTTAATTTATTACAACGGGCACACACTTCCCTAAGTGTTTGTTATTCTAGCATATGACACTCGTGGGTTGCAGCTGAATCAGCGTCAGCACCTTGTGTTGTCACCCGTCATTATGCTGAGCTGAGGCCCTTTTGGCGTTATAATCTTTGTTTTCTGTTTTTTTTTTATACTTTTAAAGTTTATCTACTAAGCTTTATGTGTAATGTCAATAAACGCACTTTTCTTTCTTCCAATATTTTTCTGTGACATTAATTTTGAACTATAACTTGTATAAATTATTTGTGATTTTTATGTCGTTGTACAACAGATATTTGGCGGAAAAGAGACAACTGCAATCACAAATGGACGCCGAGAGCCGAGCGGAAAAAGAACTATCAAGATCTCTGGATGAGAAGGGCAGGCTCATTGTAGAAATGAGGACCTCTTTACAACAAATTAACGAGCTTTTATCCTGTGTTGGTAAGTAAACATGTTTGACCAAATACGAGTATAATCTCTCAGCTCAGCTTAAGCTTCCCAGACTAAATCCCCATACAGACCCATTATAAACATGTATTTTTCAGAAAAATTAATTTGTAGACGAGTAATTAATAAACGCAGTAGTGAAATTAAGCCACACAACAAGACAATATACACACATATATCATTGCATAAGAAGCTCGATATAATTATTAAAAATCTTTGAAAAAAAGGCAAAAGCTTATTACAGTAACATGTAATATAGAGCCTAATACTTTTTTCAGAGTTATTTTTATATACTTATAACAAAACGAAGTTCTATGAAATAATTAATATTTATATAAAAAAATACCGAAAGTCACACTTCATACGCATGTAATGTTATAACTTCAAGCATGTCATGTTATGTCAAATCAATAATCATTAATTGAACAATAGGTAGTTGGCGCTACCAGAGGAAACTGTCGGGACGTCAATCTTTGCGACATTGAACTCGAAGGCAACGCCACATCAAGTTCAATGCCGAACTCAGATCGAGGTCGTTGCCAGTGGGTCACGCCCGCCGGCCACTCTGATGAAACACGGTTCTCGGTACTCTTTCAATATTCAACAGTGAATATTGTTGTTTAGATGCCAAGATAGATATTTTGGAACCGGTAGTTTATTCATACGTTTATCGGGTTCATGCGTGCATTTTTTAAAGCTAGCTTGGACTAAGTGTTGTCTCCCATTCGGAAAGTGGCGTTAAAATGGTAGACGTGTTTCTCAGATAAAGAAATGCTAAAAGGGTTTTCTGCTAGAAAATAGCAATAGGCTGTGTCTGTTGTTTAAATTATCATGTTGTTACATAGGTTAAGCTAAACCTATCGAGAATGTAATTAACTAAATTGAATTGCTGTCACTACGTCTGTATGCGGGTAGCGGGTTCATTTTACGTTTTTTTTTTGCTAGTCTGTCTGTGTCAGTTATTTTTCTGTTGAGAATAAAATAATCTCTTATGCTAACGATCGGCCAGTGTCCAGTGATGGCTTGGAGCGGCAAATCACTGGTTCATAAACCGACCTAAGGCTAATAAATTGCACGTATTTCGAGCACAGCCGTTGCTTGAATTCGACCGTGCAAGAAAGAGGTCGTATGCGTCGGAATTGCTGGGTGCATCTGTAATCTCCTACAAACTATACTCCCGTACGATTAAGGCGGGCGGGGGGGGGGGGGGGGTAGCGGGATCGTCCGAAAGGGTTACCGCTGCCCTGGAACATAAAGGGCTAAGGAAGGAACACGGGTGGGTTTTAGTCAGTAAGAGTCTGACACTCCCTTCTGCTCCACCCAGGGGGGGCGGGAGGGGTCCCCATACTCAAAAAAAAAAAAAAAAGGCGATGGGTCGGGGGCGCTAGATACCTAGTCCGCCAAATTCAAATTATCTTACGTTTTTAATGATTAAAATCATCAATACCTCTAACTTCAGATTTATATTTCATGAAAGAGTGATTCTATAAAATTATATGAACTATGAGGGTTGTATTGATGACTTTAATGACCATAATTCTGTAAATACATACTTGTTATACTCGCAAATCATATTTTGAACCTGCAAATTGCAAAAAAACGTCCGAATATTTGAATTTCGCGGCTACCCTGGCGCATACCTTTTAATAAGTTAGTTTGTGCGCTTTACCATTCTCGTGACAGGCACGAACGACTAGATATTACGAGAGTAACCGATTAGCAATGGAATAAGAAAATTTCTTTTTAATTATCGCTGAAAGCTCATTGCTCTCACAAAGTTGGTTGAAAGTCGTAGCATGATTAAGTTGGTTTTTAGGGTTTCGTACCTCAAAACGAAAAACCGCAACCCTTATAGGATTAGTTTGTTGTCCGCTCGTCTGTCTGTCTGTCAGTCTGTCAAGTGCCTTTTTTCTCAGGAACGCGTGGAGATATCTAGTTGACATTTTATCAAATACGACGTAGGTCTGCAGTCCCTTGGAGCTCAAAATAATTAAGCTTCTAAGTCAACGCAAAAAAAATACGGCCATTTATGGAACATATTTTGATACTCGCAAATAAATCAAAACATATAGCGTATTACCAATTGGCCTAGGACAATGAAATTTGGCCAGTAGCAAGGTGTCACAGTACATGTAAAGGAAAGAGTCAGAAAATCATTCATTTTTAGTTTTATTAAAAAATTTTTTGACACTATATATTTACATTTGCGGTTGGAGAATTGACCGTGACGTATATCGATGTATGTGAAAACATTTTTTCAACTAGAAAGTTAAGTTTGTTTTTGGGATAAATACATCCCAACTACGGAACCGTTCATAGTGCGTGGTTCAACACGCACTCGGCTGGTTTTTTTTATCGTATTAGGCTTTGAAGCAGATATCAAAGAATCTTTGTCGGGAATTAATAAATCGTATTATGAAAGATATTTAGTACTAGCTGTTCGTGCCCGGCGTCTTGTGCGCTTGAATTTTCGGACTTTCACGGTGGATATTCAGAAAAAATCTTTTACGCAAACCTTGTCCTGACAATTACAAACACAACAGAAAAAATCTGCCAAATCGGTCGAGCCGTTCTTAAGTGATGGTCTTTCATACATTCGGCAATTGATTTGTATTTATTTAGATTTAAATTGGTGTTATCTGGGTAGAACGATAGGTGGGTACTCTACTACTCAAAAAGGTTCATAAGGTGAAGACACCGAGTGCGCATGATCGGATAAACGAAACACGAATCTTTGTATGTAAAAAGAACTTTGCTAACGAGTACTTCCACATACACGTAGCAAATGTAATTACTGACATTTTACAACGTCGAATTAAAAATAATATTTTTTATATTTCGCTGCGAGGGAACTGGATCCCAGCGAAATATATAAAAAATATTTTTTGGCGTAGTTTTTGCTTCGCAAGTTTTTTGTATTTTCACTAATGAAAATGTAATCCAAGTGTTTGTTATTACTGTTGTGTTGTGTTGGATTTTTAGAAGAGGGCATATGAAAGTACAAAAAGCATTAATTCGACAAGGACAACACAACCGCAAGTGCTTATGTTCGTGGTAGATCCGGAACATAATTATTAGTTTGTAAGTTTCCATCTCGTATTTAGTCCGTGGAATATTGTGCAATATTAACCACAATCGTTGCTAGAGCATTTCAAAGTAATTTAATTAGAGGGAGGAAATATGAATCCGTTGAACACAGGACTCAATGTTCGCTGACACGCATTGAGTTCAATTAATAACATTGAAGTACAGTCGGCTGACGAAAAGAAGTTTTGTCTAGAAACACAAAACTTCAACCAACGTACGAAACGAAAATAAGGCGGAAAGTATATACAGAGGTATAAATCCGGTACCTTGAAAAATAAAACGTCCAATCAGTATTCATAAAAACAATAGTTTCTATCTCTCACTCTAATTGCGTAACACTATCAACCCCAATCTGTATTATTTTGAAGGATATTGCTAATCCATAGCTTCATATGTTCGAAAAATTTGTCTGATCAACAACGTAAATAACGCAATGAATATTGAACTGTCAAAATGAAAGCCATTGTTACTGTTAGTCTGTTACGCAACTACCCCAAAGGAGCATTCGCCTGTAATGTAACCTTTATCTGTGACCTAGTCGTGTTACGTCCACTAATTTCATTATATACCTATCCTGCTGGTTTCAATTATCTCTTTACACTACCCGGCAGTTGACAGCCTTCGCAGTCTACTTACAAAGCCCTAGCCGTTACAGTGGAATCCGTGATTATTACTGTATTGCATGCCAATGCTGCTGGTAAGAGAGCTCCTTCAGATAAATTAAATATGAATTACAAGCCCACATTTGTTACTGAATGGAAAGTTTTCTATTTTATCAGATATTGAACAATAGTAGTTGTAGTATTTTTATCCCTTTCCGATCCCTTATCTGTTCGCAAAATACGCGCATTGACGTGGAGTTGCGAACACCAGCCCTTATTAAATACTACCATCAATTATTGAAATAACACTCATGTTACCTAGTCTTTTAGTAAAATAAATAATTACTTACTTACATTACGCTCGGCTTGCGGCTTGTATTTTGTCAGCCAATACCAAGCGTTTCTTTGACATAAAAGCCAGGAAGTATTTAATTTACCCTCTAAAAACTTATTGACCTTTTTATAATGGACGCTTTTTTTTTAAATATATGGTTCTATACACACTTTTGGCCATATATTGTACGCTTTTATTAATAAATAAACCCCTTTTAAACTTTATTGCCTTTCTCAAAGTTGGTCGCAGTATCTAAGCTAGGGCAACCCGACCGAAATGAATGAGAAATGGTGAGCCCGAATGGGTGAGCTTAGGATCGAAGTGTGACTAAACGCACACGTTACAAAATACCAATATTCAAACGCAAAAATAATTATTCGATTCATATTATTCAACATCAATACTATCTATAGGTATTCTTAACTTTAAATCGATTTGAGATGTTCGATGATGGTAAATTAATAGTAAAAGAGCTTATTGATAGTAGGTATCTATGAATTATGCCTACTTTATGTTTTGAATTTAAAATGAAGATGAATCGATACGTTTCACATTAAATATTTGTCAAACACGACGGCAAACAATTAGAAGTCTCAGCAAAGACAGGACCTAAAACGTCTAAAATAAATCGTTGTGTCGTGTTCGATATTTTATCGACCACATGACTGATTTTCTTCTTACATAAGCAGACAAAAAAAAACGGCATTAGGTACGCACCTATAAAGGAATTCAGCAAGAGGTCATGATCGAATGGTTGTCCATAGAGTAAAAAACTACGGTAACGGAATACTCCAACAATCAAATAGAAATTTAAAAAAATACGCCAAAAACAAATCATATCACATTCACATCGTTGCAGTGGTTACGCCCACGACCACGTAACCATCCCGATTCCGCGAATTTTGTATATTCAGAATGATTTAGAGATTTTGAATGATCCCATAGATACTATGAAACTTTAGAGTCATTAATAACTTGCAGGTGTTGCTAATGTGCCGAGGCGGCCCATAGGTGTACCGGCTGCGGTCCAGTACGCCTTGGAAGATATACTGCAGGAAGTGCCCGAGCCAGACGCCGATTGTGAGTCTTTGCTTCAACGTATATTCATGCGAAAACATACAGTTAATGAAACCCTCTACTACATAAATTATGAATGCAATTTTAAGCTGTGGTAATTCAATCATAATCGGAAGAATTGGAATTTAGCACGTTCCACTGTTATACCCAAACCATTTAACTGTTTTGGGCGCCGTTTTATTTATAATTACTAATAGATAGACCATACATTACCCGATTAATGACAAAGAAAAAAATTATTTGGCGGATAATAAATGGGCCCATATTATGCGATAGAGGGTTAATTTAATTAGAAGATAAGCTACTCCATCACTTGGTTAAAAATGAAGCGCTCCATTTTATTTTAAAATCGCTCTTATCGACGGCGTCTGCTGTTCACAGTTAAGGCACGTCGTCGACGACCGCATAAAATTTCCTGCTCGCAATTTGTCAGAACGACACTAATATCCGACATCTTAATTCGAATCTAGGCACTCAGGACTGCATTTTCCTGACTGTTTTAAATTTAATAAACATCTTGTATTTCTCCAAGGGTTTCGCAGTGGTGTTTCATATTGTCCACCCACATTTCATCTATGCAGGGTCAAATTAATATAGCTAGCAAAACTCTGCAGACGTGATGGGTACCGATATCTAAACACTTTAAAATAAAAACAAATAAGATTTGATGTTTTCTTTGGGTTCAACGATGACGTCCACGGTGTTTCGCTAGCTAATTTAATTTGACCCTATATTAAAGTACTATGTAATAGAGGGCTGGCTTACTGCCATCTACCAGGCACAATGCCGGAGTCTAACGGCTGCTCCTCAGTAATTTTTAACGAATACCCAAACCACTATTTAAATGAGGCATTCAAAAAGTTTTGATTTTAATCATCAAATGGTACATACCTATTCTAAGATTTTGAAACGTTCACAGTCGACAAGCTAATAGCGAACGCTAAGCAGAAGCTGAATGTGCTAATCGGGGCCACAGCTAGGATGGAAGTAACTCCGGAGGTCAGGGCTACCGCAAATCAGTTCTATCACCAAATCGTGGCGAGAGCAATGAGGGAAAGCTACCAAGAAGACGTCGTTCTTGAAGGAGGTATGTTTTAGTAGCTATAAAGCTAGTTTAGTAACTTTTTTTGACAGACTGTGAAGTCTATTAAGCCTATGTTTCATCGTTCACTACTGGTTGTACTTGAATTGCATTACGTGCTATTGGAGAGCCCAATAAGTAGCACGCTATGCAATTCAAGTACGAGTATGTATTCTAATGTGCTAATAATTAAAACTAAGTAAGTTATTCCCTCTGAGGTAGTAACTAGTAGGTATATCTCACATATTGATCGACCTATATGATAGTGTAAAATTACTATACGTTGGTATTCTTCTCTCATATCGTACATAAGCTTTATGAGAATACTAGCACTTTGCCCGCGACTTCGTTCGCGTGGATTTCGTACTTTCCTCTAAAAAAATTAACATACTCTCCACTCCCTTTGAAAGGTTGTTTTCGAACAGGAGAATTTTCAAGTTTTTCAAATAAGCTGTCTTCTTTTTTCACCACGTCGTTTGTTTTAAAAAACTAAAACTGTCAATCTTTATTGTTTACTGAGGAAAATATTGCTATGTCTCAAGTTCATTAACTAAAGGATTTTTGAAGGATTTTTCATTAAAAGTATATCCCCTCTTTTCACCCCACAGGGGCGTGTAATTTTGAAAAATCGTTCGGTTTGTTTTCATAACTCGACTCAAAGATTATTTATACCATTTTTCGAGTTAATCTAGCCACGCCGTAAAATCCTCTCCTGTAAAATTAACCACCCTTTTCACCCCGTTATAGGTCGAATTTTCCAAAACCCCATCTTACTGTATCATGCATTATAAAAGGAAGTCGTGTGCAGAATTTCACGTTCCTAGTGCCAGTATTTTCGGCTGTGCGTCGATATGTCAGTCAGTCCGTTCCTTTTTTTATGTATATAGATTCGCTCATCATCACCTTCCTGCCCTTGTCCCATGTTACTTGGGGTCAGCGCAGTACGTTTTCTTCTTCCATTTTCCCCTTTAAACCATTACGCTATCATTTATTCCCTTCTCTTATAAATATTCGCTCATACCAGTTTAAATTAGCCAGTTAGTGACCAGGTAATCAGGTTGGCAGCGTTGATGCCTGCAAGGCGCGTCCGACGTCCTCCTAGCTGGCACAGTCACACGTTCATTTGTCTCTATTCATTAAATTAAATTAAAATTATCCTTTCTAACTATTTCACGGGGCTAATGAGGTTTGCGAACAACATCATTAAAACATAGAAATTTTTATGAAAAATGTAACTGTCGGTATGACATACATACAGATGCAACGGTATGTCGCAATAAATCATGAAAACCGAAGCTTACATACTTGTACCAGTCTAAAAATAAAATCTTGCTCGCTATGGATTCATTGAAATGTCTTGAACTCGGTTAGGTGTTTCTTCTACCTGAGTTGTTATTTCAAATTTGACATTAAAAAAATAAGAGGTATGAGAAATTATTGCAGTATTCTTCCCATAGACACTGTTATCATAATAATAACCAACCGGCTAAACAACAGATTTACAAAGAACAATCTTTACCTTTTTAATAGATTCTACAATTGTACATCGTGTTCCGGATGACATACTGAACTTCGACCAAATGTTCAGATCATGGAAATTAGCATTTTTCACTATGGACACATTAATGAATGCTTATTTTTAATTTTTTGTTAATTTTCATACAAACTAAATACCTTGACGTAAATCACCCGATATGCATGCCTCTTTATCGGAATTATCAACGTCGTATTTTCATTCATAAGATTAGCAGCAGGCTGAAACTTGTCAAAACTATTTTTTTTTTATCTTTGTCCACACTAGGAATTACTCCTGTATCGTGGGTGTGTTTACAAACATTTAAACTCACATACACAAACAGCCAGACCCGGAACGACTACCTGTAGAAAAAAAAAAACAAATTTCGTTAAATGAAATTACAAATATCTTTGTAACGAAGCCTTTTTAAGTACTACTTCCTTTGTTATATTTGATTTGTAAAAGTTATAGAAGCGTTTGCCAAAGTTTATGGCTAACGTGAAGAACACGGTGTATATACCTAAGAAAGAAGTTCTATCGTGTTAACCATATTCGTACCATTTGATGAATTTTAATTTAATTTCAATAATACTCCTTTTCATCGAGGCGTGTTACCCGATTTCATCCAGGTACGATTTATTAAAAGATTCCTAGGGGCGATATTACTTTTTAGCACTCGCAGTTTTAATAGAAAATATAAAGGCATGGAGAATTGCAGCTGTCGTCGTGACTTTTAAATAATTTATTACCTCTTTAAGTGGCGCCGGTAGTACGTTTGCTAATAGTCAGGTTATAACAGTCAATCAGGCTTGTGATGTCATCGCATTCAGGCTTCTGGGAATTAATACATATGCCAAGACATATATTATCCCAATACAAGTATTATTGGACGTAGGTAATGACCCAAGGGTCGATGCGTCCAATAATACACTCCATATCATCGTATAAAACTAATTAAGGTGGAAAAGTTTAAGTTCAAGAACTTAAACTTTTCCTCCCAAAGTGAAACAAATAACAAAGTAAGTAAAGGTTATCTTTTACAATGCATAACAAATGCATCCATTATTCCCTTTGTTTGCACTCGATAGTTAAAATACTTTGCATTTCATTAGGTTAATGGGCAAAATAAATAAGAGCTTTATGGCTACCGTCGCAGTTCATTTTATTCGAATGATTTTGATTGTTTAAGTTGAAACAATAACATGCATTCTGATGAATGATAATCATTAAACGTTGGTTGGCTTTTAGTATATTAATTTATCGACATTGTTTTAAGCCGCACGGTCTTATTCACTTAATTTTATTAAATTAGTAGGTAAGTACGTACACTATCAAAATCAGACACGCATGCGCTGCGGTGTCGCTACGAGCCCGCTACTACACGCTCTGAACCTTGCTACGACACGCTCCGACCTCGCTACTACACGCTACGAATTTTGCTACGACACGCTCTGAACTCGCTACTACACGCCACGAACCTTGCTACGACACGCTCTTAACTCGCTACGACACCCACCCTACGAACTCGCTACTACACGCTACGAAGCTTGCTACGACACGCTCTGAACTCGCTACTACACGCTACGAACCTTGCTACGACACGCTCCGAACTCGCTACTACACGCTCCGAACTCGCTACTACACGCTCCGAACTCGCTACTACACGCTACGAACCTTGCTACGACACGCTCCGAACTCGCTACTACACACTACGAACTCGCTAGTACACGCTACGAACCTTACTACGACACGCTGCGAACCTTGCTACGACACGCTCCGAACTCGTTACTACACGCTACGAACTCGCTACTACACGTTACGAATGCAGTACAATTTTGAGGGAGGTTCCTTCGACATGAACTTACTAACAAATGATTTCCTTTTTGTTTATAGCCATTAGGACACATTTTTTTTTTATTGACAATGGGCTTACTCTTGACCTCAATCCAGCCCAGAGGCAGGGATGAGATCTACGGTGGAACGAGCTTGCACAGAAGAAGCCTATTCACTCTCGCCTTGAAGAGATTCGGGATGTATGAACTCGGGAATGCAGACGCAGGCAGACGATTCCACTCCTTAGCTGTGCGCATCAGAAAACATGACGAGAAGCGCTTAGTGCGTATATATGGTATATTAACCAAATAGGGGTGGTATGCCGCAGTGCGTCTGGACTCTCGATGGTAGAAAGGTGAAGGCGGGATGAGCTCATGTAGCTCTTGAGCACACTCCCCGAAGTACAGTCTGTAGAAGACGAACAGACAGGCGACACTTCGCCGGTGAGCCAAACTGTGAAGTTTTGCCTCCACCAGCTTTTTTCGAAAATCAGGTTTTGCCGGTGCAAATTTATAATTACATAAGTTTTGCCTGCAGTAGCGCGCAGTCGTCATAATTAACGGCTAATCACACGATAACCTCAAAGTTAGGTACGCTGCAGTAGCTACACTTTCGCACAGATTTGCAGATAAAACAGAATTTACGTACGTACATAAATGTACTGAGTTCGTTAAATGTTTGTCACTTATTTGTGCTGGTTATTCGGTTCTGTTTACTGACATATATGTGGGTAGCCTTTTAGATATATAGATAGATAGAATTCTCTTTAGTATGTAGGTACGTCACCTCTAATTAATGATAATATGATTTTTAATATTTAGGTAATAACGTTATGACTCTAGACATATTAACATTATTACGTAAAACAATACATGAATATAACATTAACATGCTGCAAAAAATACTGAGGCATTATTTAGGGTGCTCTGATTCAGTAATGGGTAGTAAAATGAACCCTCTCATAGCTGATATAGCTGTCTATATGTAAGAACGTTACCAGCTATCGTGGTAGTGGGCCGGTTGAATTGGCGCCTGCCTAATGAGCTTTCTATTGACGTCAATTTTGATTCACGATCCTTTTTATTGCGAACTTTCAGGGCATTTTTCAAACTAATTTGATTTCAGCTTGTAACGATGTATTTTGATAAATTTTGCTTTACTGCACCTTTCTGCTGGGCACAGCACTTCAGGTTTTGTACATTTACGAAAAATGTACACTGTATTGGTCTTCCGGTAGTAGCGTTTAGTTTTCAGACTTGAAAACTAAACGCTACTAAAAAAAATTGCAACGGTGCCTCCGTTGCAATTTTACATTGCAGACATAACAATAAACTGAACAAAAAAAAAAAAAAATTAATTCGATTGCCCCGAAAAGTTCCGCTTTAATCCACTTACATTCAACCAGTACGCGCTTGGCACGCGACGATGAAGAGACAAGACGGTTTGATCATAATGGCTTGGAAGTTAGGCAGACTCTTGGTGTGGGATGCATCATGTGTCGACAGCCTTGCGCGAAAATATTCTAATCTTATTGGGAGTTACATGTTCGAGCCGTTTGGGGTTGGCCATGGTGTGCGAGTACCCACTTGGTTATTCGAGACATCGCCAAGCGGTTGATCGACTCTTCACGTGACTAGAGGGATGACTATTTTTTGGCCAAAAATCAGCATCGGTATATGTACAACGCGGCAATGCTGCCAGCCTTTTTGGCACTTTTCCTGTTGACAGCGATGCGGACGATTTTTTCTGCCCTATGATTCTTTTCCCTCTTTTTATATATATGTACATATTATGATTCATATTTTAATCTGTTAGCTTATATATTATGTAAATTTTCTAGTTTGAAAATAAAAGCAACTGCTTTTCAATCATATTATTACTCGTAAAAGAATTTAAAGGTCAGAATTCACCTCGCATGCAGCAATAAGTCCGAATGTGTGGGTAGTTTATAATCCTCAAAACATACAAAAGACAGAGATATTTTTCCATAAATCTTCACACAGCAACTCATACTCTGTAAGCGCAGATTAAGCACTCCCATTAATTAAAATCTGGTCACTATACAACAAAAGAACGTTTTGTCAACAAGCTTACAGGAGAGTGAACCGGAGTTTGCAAAATGAAAATGCATAAAATAATTCTGAGAGAATGAATAATTCTAATAATATTGAGATTGTATTGCGTAATAATTGTTTGAATATGTCGTGAATAAACACCTAATTTTAATATTACATGATATAAATGTTCTGCGTTAGCTTTACTGTTTATTAGTCTATAATAGCACAAACTTTAATAATATTCTTCAAGCTCTTGAGGCCCGCAAACACCGCAACACAAACATTCCAGTCCGCAGTCCCGACGGAAGAGTTTTTGTCTCTGTAAACAGTGTTTCCAGTTCGCATTTCATGCCATTAGACAAATTGATTCGTATTATCTATTGTGCGCTTTTAGCATTTCTAACGGGACGATATTATCGGGTACGTCTACGTTCATATTCATAAAATGTATGGAAATGCGTGCACGATATAACGTAGTCATGGACGGAAGTTTAAAAGCGTCTTCATATATTTCCATACATTTTACTTCCCTGTGTTATCGTGAACCCGTGACGTGGTCGTGAACCTCCACGGCAATATCGTCACGTTAGAAGTTATAAAAGCGCACAATGAGCACAGATATAATACAAAATTAAAGCTATACCTCCACTTAAAAAGACTGGCAGCGCTGAGGAATCGCCGCGCCAGCGTCTAGTGCGGCAATTGGTACGAATAACATTCATGACGCCGAAAGTGAGTTGAGCACAAACTTCTATCACGGACTGCCTTCAAAGCCATCAGTTTCTATATGTCATTAGTGTCGGCTGTCGTAGTGCGAGTAACTGATGGCACACTTGGTTTGTATGGAAACTGTAGATAATGCCGCGTCCAGCAACGGCCGCCGATATTATTTCCACGTGGATTTTCAATAGGACACATACATTTTGTAAAAAAAAATGCTTGCAGTTTAGTTTGTTTTTTCAATATCGTTGTTTTTATTCGAGCTACTAACTAATCTTTATACAGGGTGTTTGGTAATTGCGTGCATTCCTTGAAATGGGTGATACTAGAACGTTTATATAAAAAAATTTTAAATCCCTGGATTTATAAATTTGAAAGTTGACACGACTACCGAATAAATAACTACGAATAAAAATGTAAAAAAAGAAAGGAAAAATCTAAACGCATAGTCAGATGCATTTGAAACTCAGCATTAAAAAATTGACAAAAAAAAATAGTTTTGTTTTTTTAAAAAAACGTTGCCCCACATTAGGAATTTCTCCTGTACCGTGGGTGCGTTTACAAATACTTAAGCTCACATACACAAACAGCCAGACCTGGAACAACTACTTGTAGGTCATACAAATATTTGTTCCGTGCGGGAATCGAACCCGCGACACGCAGCGCAGCAGTCAATCGCTTAACCACTGCGCCAACCATGCCTTCCCTACCTACGTTAGTATTAGTTATGTACCTACCTTTTGGATTTTTCGAAAATCACCCCTAACTGACTGAAAATGGGTAATCAATGGTTTTGTAGGGGAGGATTTTACTGATTGATTCGATTAAGTCGAAACTCAGTGTAATTAATCTAAAAGTTAAACCACCAGTCGATGATAACCAGTGATAGGAATAGGTAGTGCCTATTTGCCTAAACTTCGAAGAACAGAGACAAGAAACGAAGACTTCCTTAAGACTAAATTTATTCCGGGACGTCTGTCCCGAAATTCGGGACAACATTTTTAAATACATTAAAAAAATATGTTATTTGGAATAAGTAATTCGTCTATATTTACCTAAAGTTTGCGACTAGACATAACATAATAAATAACATTCACAGTCGTTACAACCATAAAATTTTCTGAAATTTTTTTTTTTGAGATCTTTTTCCATATTGATTTCATATTTTATTAATGTATTTAATAGTGTTGTCCCGACATTCGGGGCAAATGTCCCGGAAAAAATTTAGTCCTAAGGAAGTCTTCGTTTCTTGTCTCTGTTCTTCGAAGTTTAGGCAAATAGGCACAATCTATTCCTATCACTGATGATAACCCAACAAGATTTTTTTTTTAATCATCCTCCGTCGGGTCTTGGGCCGGTTTTTTGTTCCGTAGTTAAACTCAACAAATTGTTAAAAATAGCAACTAATGGTTACATTTTTGCAAAATGTGTTTTTTAATCAATTTATAGTTTATATTTGAAGTTTGATAACTGAACAAAGGCATTATTTTTTCACGGCTGTAATAACATACCCTCCTTTTGCCGTATCTTCGGTGACGCACACGTCGTGCCAGCAAATTAAATGTGCTATTGTTTTACCATAGCCTTCGCGACCGTTGAAGGTGTGATAGCTATTGACGTGTATATTCCCTTTCTGAAGACTAAAAGCATGTGTTTTTAGACTCAGGTATTGTTACTTTATGACGTGTTATTGTTTAAGCATCACGTGTCTAGGGGCTAAGTACTTTGTAACATGATTCTTTACATCACTGTGGTTTTAAAAGCTCGCCCTTAACATTATTTTTCTCATAATAGTGGTAAACGAAGTAGACTATCTAACAATGGTGGGTGGAGGTGCTAAATTGAAAACTCCATCGATCACATATTATTTTCCAATTTAGTCTATCTATACATAATCAGCATATAAAGTTCCCACTGATGGGACACAGGTCTCCTCTTTTTGTGAGGGAGGAGGCTTTAACCACCACGCGAGCCCGGTGCGGGTTGGTAGATGTCACATGTTTGCGATTTTTTGTTTCTAGAATTTGTCGGTTTCCTCAAGATGTTTTCCTTCACCGTTTTGAAAGCAGCGGTAAGGGCCGCGACTTACGGGTCTTAGGTTCGAACCCGGACAGGCGCTTTACTTTGTGTAAATTATTTCATCACCGCTGCTCTCAAAACGGTGAAGTCTATATCTACGAGTATTCATAGATGCTGTTTCGTTATTAGTACTATTAACTTTTTTTATTTATTATTTTAATCGCCATTGATGTCCCACTGCTGGGCAAAAGCCTCCCTACTCTCTCTCCACCTCTTTCTGTCCAGAGTGGACTAACTTATTACAAGCTCTTTATTAAAACGTTGCAATTTATTAATGGCCATACATTAGAGCACGCGAAAGCGCATATGGAATTGAAATCGTAACTTTTGAACTTGAACTAAGAGAAGTTGTGACGGGTTTCATCGTAGGAAAGAGCTACTCTGTATAATTATTAACAAGTGCAGCAGAATTTACACTGCCGTCAAAGAGTGACATCATGCGAATATGATAAACTGTACGAACTAAACCAACGATTTCTTGGAATGTTTTGGCTTAAATCAAACATACTCGTACAATTTCAGTAATAATTAAGTAAATTTCGGTAGTTCCATACCTCGAGCTTACTCTGAATTATGCGTGGGCCAAGTTCTTGCATATAATTTATATTTTTCCGCTCGTCATGGTACATTAATCTTGTTAATTTAACGAATATGCTGCATCACGAGCCTGTCATGTGCCAATATAAGAACAGGGGCCGAACCGCCATAGTCTTCCTCGGCCACTTATCGCTAATGTTCTCAATTTATCTCCGGGGCATTTTTATACCGTTTTATTTCAATCCATATCAAAAAAGACTCTTAAATGTTTGACAAATTGAAAATCATTCTCAGGGGTTATACTTGTAAGGTGCTGCGTTTTAACAATGTAATATTTTATTTCTTATAAAACAAGAGCCAACTTTTGAATTTATTAACTCACTTAATATTTTACAGAAATCGATGGCCCACTTGCAATTAAACATCAAAGTAATCGACAACGTTCATGATTTTCGTGAAAACAACGACGCGTTGATAACGTTCGGCGTGGTTTGTGAAAATTTGTTTGATTTGATTGTGAATTATCTTCATTGTTGTAAATCAAAATATTGTCCTTGTCCTTACAAATATTTGTAAGTCCTACATGTATTTGTTTCGAGTCTGGGTGTTTTTCTATCTATAATATGTATGTATTTACAAAAAAAAAGTGTATATAAGTACTTTATCAGCCATCTTGTTACCATAACACAAGAATTAGGTTGCTTAGCTTGGGACTAGATGGCGCTGTGTGAAATGTCCAGGGATATTATTATTATTATTATATTATTATTACTTTCGTTGTTGGCGTATGATAGGTTAGGCAACGGTCCTCCCACATCCTCTTTAGTGACGACTATTTGATAATATCAGTCTGAAATAATTCTTGGTCTTAATCTTCCACTGTTTGTTTAGAACTAGAAGGCGTCCTACAGGCGTAGTCGAGTTAATACGACTATGGCGTATTATAATTACAACATTCTCATAAAGAATGTATCATTACAGGGCTGATCGAGTTCGAGATGGAGGATCCGAATGTACCAAGTCGTGCCATAATAAAACTTCGCAGTAAGCAGCTTGTGGATGCGCAAGTCAGCGAGTTCGACTAAAATTATTAGTGAATATATTTGTATCTGGAAAATTGTGCTTTTTAATTAAATAAATATACAATAAAACAAACTGAGATATCATCATCATCGTTCAGCCCAAGATACTACTAGACACACTACCCGACATAGGCCAGCTCCAAGCATTACCACGCCAACCCATCGGCATCGCCAAGAGCCCTAAACGGATGGCTGATGGGGCAGAAAAGTTCTGGAGTGGCGACTAAGGGTGGGTAGCCCCTCCTCCCAAAAGGCGGACCGTAGACCTGGTGAATGTAGCAAGATTCCGCTAGATGCCATGAAAATGTAGGTATTTAGTTATCCACTTCATTTTTGCGGATTGTACTTAACATTGTGTTTTAAAATACCCATTGCAAAACTTATAACTAATTATGTTATAATTAGGAAATTTTAATTAAATGAGCTTTCCAATCATTTAAAAACAAAAACAGTTAACTTTTCTTAAGTGTTTACAATATAAAATACTTCAGTATCCGTTCAGACGAAACATTGCGAAAAGAGAAAATGCTATCATTGTTTTTAAATTCATCCCGAGCAGAATATTATTACACAGTTTTATGCATGCCTGCAAAAAAGAAAACCCGCCAAGTATGTACGTGTTGGATCACGCACAAATTAGCGTTCCGTAGTTGGGATGGTCATTGTAGTTGAAAAACATAATGTCCCTTACATTCCAACTGCAAATGTAAGTGGGCGTGATTAATATGTTTACCCATGCCAAATACAGCTTTCTAGTACTAGGAGTCTCTGAGCTAAGCCGCGGACAGGCAGACAGACAGACGGACATCGGACATGGCGAAACTATAAGGGGTCCTGTTGACTGCAAAACCCCAAAGTGATTATCGATCTTTACGCTAAGATGCTCTCTATTGGTCTTGGTCTCGTTTGGTCTATTTTAGTTACTTCCACAGTATTATGTCATATGGCATTTTACTGTGGGGTCGGGCTGCTGACCCTGAATCCATTTTTATTTTGCAAAAAAGAGCTGTCAGAGCCATTTACAATCTACGTGGTTGCGAATCTCTTAGGGAACTATTTAAAAGGGTTAATATTATGACGGTACCTTGCCAATTCATTTATGAAAATATTATGTATGTAAGAAAAAATCAACATCTTTTTAATAAAATAAATGATAGACATAATTTTAATATTAGAAATAAAGATAAATTAGATCAACCTTTTTTCAGATTACCTAAAATACTAAATGTTATAACAAAATACCTTGTGAAATATTGCAATTAATTGAAAGAAAATTTAAAACTTATATTAAAACTACACTTTGTAAGCAAGGATATTACAAATTAGAGGATTATATCCAAGATAAGAATGCTTGGAAACATGCTGGCCTGCTCCATAGGACAATCTCTAGTCTAGACAAAATCAAACTGGTTGCTAATGTAATTGTATAAATTACTCTTCTTTTTTTGACATTGATTTACATTCATTCAGTAATTACTTGGAGAATGGTAATAAGTTATTCTGTAATTACTTATTATTCTTATAAGTCACACCCGGACATAATACTCTTTATTTATTTATGAAAATCGTCTACTTTTAGAATGTTTGTAAATATGTGAGCACCATGGATCTATCACATACCTAGTTAATTTATATGTCATGGTTTCATTAATCCATTTTAATTCTTTTAACTATTGTGGTATAGTAATTTTATTTTTAGGTGCATCGTCTTCACATATAATTATATAATTAATGTATGCAAAATACTGTAAAACATTTTAAAAGTGTGACGGTGGAGTTTCTTGCCCATTCTTCTCCATACGGAAACTACCTTTTGGAAGGGGCGACTAGAAACAATTTTATTTTTATTTTATTTTTGACGTTCAAATGTGCTTTTTAGGTGCCTATTTGAAATAAATGATTTGACTGTGATTTTGACGTCTGAGGAGGTAACTCTAAACAGTCAGTGTTAAAAACTTAGATTAAAACACAAATACGAAGTACATCAATAACTTATAATTGTAAAAAGAACAGAAAAAACGCCCAACAAAGAGTAAACCAACGTTACTAGGCCACACGTGCAAAGAGGACTGCAAACATGGAACTATATCGCTTGCTTGCTTATATTTGCTTTACGTGGGAGCTAGATAATTTTAATGTTGTTTCACAACAGGATACGTGGCCTTCCGCGTGCGGACGTGCAAAATATTATGAAGCGCACATTTGCCTATAGTTTATTTTATTTTATTTATTCAGGGACAATAAACAGCTACAATATGTGTTGTTGTTGTGTGTACAATATATGTATGTAAAGGTAGGTGCAGCTCAGACGTAACCAAAAGTTCGCTTTAGGTATGTTTGCCCATCCACCAGCCCAGTGTTGGCGTTTTTTGGGTTCCGGTTTTGAGGTACGAAAGGAAAAATGGAACCTTTACAGAATCATGTTGCCGTCCTCCTCCTTCTCAAAACCTCTCTGTCAGGACCCGTTTTTTTTCTCAAAATCGCTTGGAGTTATCAAGTTGAAATTAATATCAAATACTTAGGTCTACGGTCCCTTTGTCAACGCAACCAAAATATATTGCCATCTATGTCGCATATTTTGTTAGCTCAAGTAAATTAAAAAGGGTACTTCCCGTTGGCCTATAGAATCATGAAAGTTGACAAGAATCTCATCACATGTCAGGTCTTCTAAAATTGTTAATTTGTAGTTATAGCACATAAAAATAAATTATGCGGTTACAAATTTACATTTGCAGTTGAAGATTTGACCGTGACGTATGTCGATGTCATCATCATCTGCCTAGCCTTTTCCCAACTACGTTGGGGTCGGCTTCCAGTCTAACCGGATGCAGCTGAATACCAGTATTTTACATGGAGCGACTGCCTATCGACGTATGGGACAATATTTTTTTCAACTACAAAGTTAAGTTTGT
Source organism: Apamea anceps (assembly GCA_951799955.1). Lineage (NCBI taxonomy): Eukaryota > Metazoa > Arthropoda > Insecta > Lepidoptera > Noctuidae > Apamea > Apamea anceps. The sequence goes on along the minus strand of OX637500.1, from coordinate 16,852,469 downwards.
CTTTCAATTCAGAATTGTGGCTGTGTTACATGAGTGAAGGCGGGTACAGTTTTTAGTCGGAACCCTAGGGCGCGAGTCCTATTCGCACAAGTTCGATATATTTTTTCATATCTATACTTATAATAAATCTGTAGAAGTGAAAATTCTATACATTGAAAATATCAAAAAAATAAATGGCAGGGGGTGTTACTAGACCGACACCGAACCCAAAAATGTGATTAAAAAAATTTTTGTCTGTCTGTCTGTCTGTCGGTCTGTCTGTCTGTCTGTCTGTCTGTCTGTTTGTTCAGGCATCACGCAAAAACTACCGGTTCGATTACGATGAAACTTGGTATAATTATTCTTAATTTTTATCCCGGAAAAGTATATACAATAAAAAACAAACTTAATTTGCGGTTCGATCCCTAGATCCGATTACTGTACCAACCGCAAATAATAAGTTTGTCGTAGGTTAGGTCACACGCAGTGGAGTTCATTTTTATTCCTTTTACTTTTTAGAGTTATTTAGGTTTATTTTTATATAAGTCGTAGGTATAGATTTTAATTTTAAAGTATAGGTAGTATATTTGATAGTGTACGTAGTGACCGTAGGTTATTTTATAATACTGTTAGGTAGGATAGTCATTCGTATAGATATTAGTTTTTAGAGATTTTGCTTATTTATTGAGTTTAGATTGAGGGGCCCGTGGCTAAATAATAACAGCCGCACAGGTCGATCGGTCAGGTTAAGCTACGCTTGCCGCGGTCGGTCTGTGGATGGGTGACCATCTTTACATACCGAGACACCTCCGTGCCTCGGAAAGCACGTTAAGCCGTTGGTCCCGGCTGTCATTCGTGGATCTTTGACAGTCGTTACGGTTAGTCAGAAGCCCGAAAGTCTGACAACCAGTCGTACCAAGGGTATCGTATTACCCAATAACTGGGTTGTGGAGGTCAGATAGGCAGTCGCTCCATGTAAAATACTGGTATTCAGCTGCATCCGGTTAGACTGGAAGCCGGCCCTGAACATAGTTGGGAAAAGGCTAGGCAGATGATGATTGAGTTAGATTAGTTATCGTCATAAATAGGTTTATTTAGGTAGGTAGGTATTTTATTTTCTGTTATTGAGTTTATTTATTTTTTTAATTAGGTAGGTACTTAGGTAAAGAATCATATAGGTACCCTCTTAATCACCATTAATGAGACACAATTGGTTTTCTATTGTAATTAGCCACAAAGGGCCCGCGAGATAGATGGCATCCTGGTGCACATACATTTTATCCTGTTAGCACGTTCCCGTGGGATAATTTCCGACATCCACGCGGGCGAAGCCGCGGGCAGAAGCTAGTGTAAGGATAAAGCAGTTTAAATTCAGCTTCAGTTAGTGTGAGCGTGTTTGCGGCTGAACTTTGATTATGCTGCATTCCATCATCTCTCTCTCTCTCTCTCATCGCCATATTTTAGCCCTTGCTTTGTCTATTAAGTTTAATGTTCAATAAAATCAGCTTGATAAAAATCTATTTCTATGAATAAGAGATCAGTCGTGGTGGCAATACTCAGGGGATCAGTCGTGGTGGCAATTCTCAGGGGAGACATTTGTGCATCAATGGTTGTCCTTGACTGAAATGATTTTGAATAAAAATTTTTAAGAAAAAAAAAAAGAAACAACCGACGTCCAAAAACGACACTACCAAGTGAAAAATAACTTTAATTTTGGAAGTCGGTGTCGTTGGGTTCGCATTTTCGTTGTTTGCCACCGACTTCCGATATTTAAGCGGATATATATTATATACCCTTTCCAACAAAAAAATAATTTTACAAATCGGTTGGCAAGCAGCGACGGAGTTATGCGCGAAGATGCCTACTCCTTACTGTCAAGGAGTTGTACCTTCCATCATTAACTCAGCTACATGAGATGATGATTACCATACGCAAGTACTTAAATTACTTCATAAGATTTGCGAAAAACGATGTGTGGGCCCATAAAATTAGAGAGTTGCTCTCGATTTCTCCAGGATCCAATTATCAGATCCTGTCTTGGAGACTCAGAAGTATCTCCTTTCGAACAAAAAAAGAATTTTGAAAATCGGTCCACAATTGGCGGAGTAATCGCGTAACAAACGCACAAAAAAAAAATCATACCGTCGAATTGAGAACTTCCTCCTTTCTTGAAGTCGGTTAAAAAGAAAAGAAACACGTTACTACGACACGGTTGAACCGAAAGTCTAACCGTGGGTGGATTTTGTTGCCGGCTCCTCTCCATAGGAAATGATCAATCGTAACCGTGCACCTAACTTCTGACGTTTCAAAAGTACATAATGACCATGAATCATGTTGGTTTAATTTACATAGGAATCAAATTAAAAATATGTTATTTTACTTATGTAAAATAAAAGATTTTGATACCTATGTAAATTGCAGAACAGTATTAAATATGGGTTCTTAGATAAAAACAAAAATAGCTTTATTCGGATTTACAAGTATGATTTCATTTAAGTCTAATTTATAAATCTCATTCTCTCAAAGCAACTCTACCAAGTATCGTATCAATTATGGAGTAAGCACATTGAGCTTGAAAACCAATGAAAACATTGAAATAAAATACTAAACAAGTAACCTAATGACTGAGTTCGAGCATTGTTCATGTTTATTTTATAGTCCAGCCATCACAGTGTAAAATTTAAAGGTTTTTCTTTGAATCTTAAAATAGGTAACGTAAACAAATGAAAAAAGTTAACACCCAGCTTGACATTAAAAAGAAATATTAACTTCAAGACCTGCACTCTAATTGCGCAACATGTATCTGCTCAGATACATTTTTCGAACGTATGAAGCAAAATTATTCAGAAAGAGATTGAAAGTATGTTGTGCAATTAGAGTACGCAATTAGAGAACAACTTAACGCTATGATTATTGTTTAACTGTCAAAATGAAAGCCATTGCTACTGCAAGAGTGTTACGCAATTACCTAAAGTTTTTTATTAACAAATACGAGGGCGGAGTGATGTCTGGTAAAAATTAAACAAGGAGTCAAATTTATTTAATTATTATTATTTATATTTCAACGTAGTTTCCTTGTAACTCAATGCACTTCATCCAGCGTTTCTCTAGTTTTTCGATCCCTTCCATAAAGTACGTCTTAGATAACCCTCCGAAATAGGCATTGGTTTCGTGCATGATCTCTTCGTTGGAGCCAAATCTTTTCCCAACAAGCCATTTTTTTAAATTCGGCAACAGAAAATAGTCGCAATAGTCGTATCTGGCGAATATGGTGGGTGAGAAAGCAACTCATAGCGCAACTCATGAAGTTTGGCCATGGCAATCGCGCAGGAGTGCACACGTGGGTTGTCTTGGTGTAGGAGGATTTTCTTCTTAGCCAAATACGGTCGTTTTTCACGTAAAATTTTGTCAAATTGGTCCAATAAATGTTTCGTCTACTGTTATAAAATTACCCAAAAATTCGGTTTTATCCCGTTGAAACAACGCCAAACCTGCCTCCGAAGTGGTCACACGCATGCGTTTTTGATCAACAGTCAGTAAACGCGGCACCCATCGCGCGGATCGCTTTTTCATATCTAAATGTTGGTGTAAGATTTTGTGAACACGTTCGTCTGAGATGCCTACTATCTCGACTAGCTCCCTCACTTTTACTCTTCGGTCGTTCAACACTATATCGTGGATTTTAGCGATCATCTCTGGAGTAGTGACTTCAACTGGGCGTCCTGGACGCACAACATCACTTGTGCTTTTACGACTACACCGATAATCGTAGAACCACTTATGAATCATTTTACTCGACGGAGCAGAGTCCCCATAATATTTATCAAGTTTTTGTTTCGTTTTCGTTATAGATTTTATGCGCAAAAAATAATGTTTAATCACGACACGAAATTCACTTTTCTCCATCTTTGCAAAAACGTGTTCAGTTGTTTTTCTTTAATGGCTGTCAGAAAAATACTAACCGGCAGTACTGGCTGAAAATTTAAATTTAGTCCTTCAAAAGAGTGGTGATCAAGGAGAAGTTCTATGCAATGTGCGATCATTTTATTCCAAAATAGATTTTTACCAGACTTATCACTCCGCCCTCGTAAAAAACTTTGACCCGTCTGCTTCAGTCTCCAGATAGGCAATACATTCAACAATAAATAAATGTATGTATATGAAAATAAATGATTTGCTACATTAGTAAACAAGAACTTATCCGGAGGTCATGACACAGCCTTCCGATACATGTATACTTGTGTCGGAAGGTATGTATGGTAACAATTTACAAAATGTAAATTCATTACTAACGTTAATTTCTGGATGCTGGCCGCGTGCCCCGGAATCATTCAGTCTGCATTGCAAGGCAAATTGACAATCGTGTGTGGTTTACAGTAAATGCGATTGTGTAATGGCTTCTACAGCGATGTTCCCGTAAAACACTTTCAGGAAACAATTCAGCTTTATTATTTACTTTATTTCAATAACAATTGGCAAAAAAGCTTTGGAGACATATTGAGGTTATACTAGAAAAAATACTAGCATCTCTAAATTAAAACTATTTCTGCTTCCCAAACCGTACTTCAACTTGAATTTTAGGTTTATTTATGTATATTTTTGTAGGTATAGTTAGAATTAGTTATCGCAATACCTAGTTAGAATTTAAGTAGTAAGAAAGTAAGTAAATACGAACTTATAGATCATTCTGGAAATAGTCATTCAATAGGATTATAATTATGAACTTAGAGGATTGTATTGATGATTTTAACGATTATAATTATGTAAATCCATACTTAACAGGTATATCGCGAATCGTATTTTTTTTCAACATAGAACCCATATTGCTGAAAAACGTAAGAAGATTTTAATTTCGCGGGGGAAGCGCCTCAAGACAGGACAAAGACGCTCTACAAGGCCGTACTTTTACCAAGATGTTCCATATTTACGACCTATTATAGTATGTTATTTATACGAAAGCGGAAATGTAAGGTATGCAAGCGCCTTTGGTGTGTATTGAAGATTTATTTTATACCTATAACAAGATTTTTTTTTGTAGGTAATTGATTTATGCAACTTTTTGTTTTTGTTACCTTTAAGGTTATGCATCTTACGTACGTCCTTCCCCAGTGATCCTACACACGGATTGGCGCGAACGTTGCGACTGTGTAACACGTATCACGAACAATAACTGAAGGCCAATTCTCGTAATTAAAAACGTTCAAAATCTAGTCGCAGTCTCATCTCAGTGACAAACAAATGTCAAAAACTTGTCAAAATGTTGGGAAATTAGAGGTATTTTGTAACAGATTGAGACTGAGATCAGCGGGGTAATTCTCGTAATTTTAAGAACGTTCACAGTCTGATCTCAGTCTCAATCTGTCACAAATACGTCTAATTTCCCTACATTTTGACAACTTTTTGACATTTGTTTGTCGCCGAGATGAGACTGCGACTAGATTTTGAACGTTTTAAATTACGGGAATACGGGCCCAGACTGTGAACGGTCTAAAAATTACGAGAATTGCCCCTGGTGTAGGTATTGTGCACTCGTGTAATGGTTCACCTAAGGAAAATATTTAACTGAACCTCTAAAAACTTATTGATCTTCTTATGATGAAAACTTTTTATAAATGACTGAACAACAAAGAAAATTTAAGCTTCTAATGATGCAAACTTTTTTATTAAACGACCCTCTTCTTATTTTTGGCCTTTTTTCCCAGCTGGTCGCGGTACCTAAGCTAGGACACCCCTGACACCTAGCCATGTGGTTGGGCCACACGGTTAGGCATCGCAGCAGCGACTAGCGTGCGCTACATCCAATTTTGTTGCAGATATAGTATTTATAGCCTGTATGCCCCGTGGTCCCTTCCATAGTCCCTGGAAGGGACCACGGGGAATTTCGTTCCCCGTGGTCCCTCCGAGTAATATAATGCTGCCGAATTAAAATGGTAGTTTCTGCCGTAGTCCCTGGAAGGGACCACGGGGATTATCTTTACCCGTGGTCCCTCCGAAAAATACAATGCTGCCGAATTAAAGTTGTACCAAGGTCAAGTCATAATACAGTCAAAGGTTTCGCAACGGTGGGTTGCATCGCTTCGACCTTCCAGGAACGTTAAAATAAAATTTGGATAGAATATCGGAATTATTACTCGAATTATTGAAAATTAAAACACTTATCATGTTAATATATTTGGGTCGCAACCAAAATTTTTTGATGTAATTCATAAATTTCTGCATATTAAAAACATCCACGGCGCAATCGGAATTTATATACTCCCACCCCGCTTCAATCATTTCTTTGGGTAAAAGCGGTAGAACTGCACATAGAGATACGATTCTTCTTTCTGGTTTAGATTTACCGAAACTCATGAGTTTAGCTTTTTTCCACATGCATCTTCCCCAATGGTAATAACAACCAACAACTTGAACAGTAGGAAACATTTGTAAAATTGCGTTTATTGCACCTATTTCATAATCACAATGCACAATTGATGGTTCCCACTGTGGTAGTTGTGATTTTATCATTTGAAGCATAATACTATATGTATGTTCTTTTTTATCAGGCATCAAAGCATATATCAAAGGTTTTACATTTGTGCTTTCAACGGAGCTACCTAGGTCTCCATGTATTATGTATAATTGGAAAAACGGATTGGGACAGCTTTGGAACGTTGCATCGCAGAAATATTCTTTTATAGCACCTATTAAATTTCGAGATTCGGGGGTGCAAAAAATTATAATTCGATGTCCTTGGTAAGAATAATCGGATAATATGAAGTCACTAAACTTCTTGGGTATCTCAATTTCAGTCCGAATTTTACTCTGTAACTTAGTAACTCCTGCTTCTTTATTTCTGCCACTGTACAGCGAATGCTTTATACTACCAAATTCTGGAAACGATTCTACAGCATCATGCAATCCTTTATTGCTCATTTCTCTAAGAGTGTCTTCGTATAATGTTGGCACGGGAATTTTTTGCTGTATTACGTAGAATTGCGATATTTCTGTCCTTTTCATTTCTTATTGGGTCAGCTTTACACTTATGGTCATTAGTCTTTGTAACTAGTCTCTCCTGAAATGTAAATAATGCAACAGCCTTATGCAAATAAAACATACTATCAACAATTCAATTTTTTAGACCCACTTTATTTGCCGGCTACTTTTTTATACAGTGTGAACTACTCATAAATGCAATTCTAACGACCCCAAACTCGAAGAAGTTGTTTCGTTACAGAATTCCTATAGCCACCTTCTGGCTCCATCGTAAGACATGTTCTATAACATTCATTTTACAGTTTCACAATTATTTCCTTTTCGAAAAAAACGAACGTGATATCCTGATTTATTAAAACATAGGTACTTACATCGAACTTTACGTGTAAGACCGTGGTCTCTCCCGTAATCCCTAAAAAGAACTTTTAACATGAATGAATAACTTTCACGCTTATTTTTTTTTGAAAACCGTTAATGCATTATTGTACTTACCGCAATAGTCACAGTCCCAGGACATTTCAACTTTTTCCAGTTGCTACATCTCCATTTCACAGATCCATCTTTGTTCACAGTATGTTTATGAAACTGATAGTCGTGGTAAAGTAGGATTTCACCCCCCTTTCTTTTAATTATTTCTATTTCAGACATATTTCAATATTTTCGTTGAAGTGTACGTCAAAGATGACGTAGATTGGACTTTTAGGGTTAAAATAGTGCTTAAAAAATCATTATAAAGTCGTGGCCAGATAATTATAATATTTGTCAGAGTTTTTGATTGAGAAGGATTTTTTTTGTATTTTTCGGAGGGACCACGGGTAAAGATAATCCCCGTGGTCCCTTCCAGGGACTACGGCAGAAACGACCATTTTAATTCGGCAGTATTGTATTTCTCGGAGAGTAACAAAATTCCCCGTGGTCCCTTCCAGGGACTACAGAAGGGACCACGGGGCATAGATGTATTTATAGGACCCCAAAATAGGAATTATTAGAGGTTCACAAAATTAGGCGCAATCACTAATTATAGTATTCTATCATATTTATTAATAGGAAATCAAAATGAGAATTATTTAAAATTCGATTAAATACATAGCGTTCTCCTTATACCAATAGGGACTACACAAAGGTATGTTTGTGCGCTCGGCAATTATGCTATCATGCATATAGCTGGTTGAAAGGCACTTTGGTAGTCGGGGAACGAACACTCTAATAATAATATTATCGAACATGTCTTTAATTTCCGTTTACGCAAACAGTGGTTTTTGCTATCTGCAATAACAGCTGTAAAATAGGCATGTAATAAAATGATAAGATAAATCTATGTAGTAAAATAAAAATGCGTAGTATTTTCCTTAATATATCTGGCTGGTTTTCGCAGATAGGAACATATTGCATTAAAATTCATCCGTCGAGCGACCCGAACAACAGAGATAAACAGTGCACCCATGCATGATGCATACTTTTAGCTCCCAATGACAGCCATAACAGTGTTGTTGCACTGGCGATTTCTATAGTACAGTAAAAAAAGAGATAATTATGTTAGTATACAAGGTAGATTTTTGAGACGGGGTAGTCACCTTAACCAGTGCAGCTACAGGTTGTTCGCCAATCTGTTTTAAGATCACCCTCCCACCTTCTCACCGGTCTTCCTTTATTTACTTTACTAACTTCTACCCGCGACTCCGCCTGCCCGCGCTGTCACTTCGTTTTCGCTTACCGACCTTTCTGACTTTTTTCTTTTTGCTCAGCTCCTTAGGTCATAGCGTGATATTAAATCCTCAAGATTAGGGCTAACATGCAAAAAGAATTTTACAAATCAGAGAGTTCCGATGCGCGATCAAACAAATTAACTCTTCAGCTTTATTATTAATATAGATTAAACACAGGCGTATTCCTTTACGCACTCATGTGCCGAGAGTTTTGGTAATATTAAAATTCATTATATATTTTTTTTTAGTTATATTGTCTAAGGAGTTTGTGTTGTGTGAAAAAATAAAATATAATGAGTCAATGAGTGTCGGAGTTTTGTTTTGTTGTCGTTTCTGTTCTGCAATGCGATTCTGTAACCGTTTCACCGTGAAAACTTAGGTGAAGTGAGCGTGGAGTGAGCTGTCATTCCAAATAATGCTAGGGATTGACACTACTGACAACTCACATCAAGCTCACTTCACTTGAGTTATCACGGTGAGATTTTTACAGAATCGACCGGTAGATGGCCGTAGATGGAGCTGTTGGCCTTACTAGTATATAGAATTCTCGCATAAGTTTTAAACATCTGTGCTAAGCTGCATAGCGATGGAAGGGTATTAATATCACCCAGTAGGGTAGTTTTTGATTTTTATTGCATTGTTTGGCTTAATTCTGCTCAAAGAGGGTTTATGAAGCGAAATTTTATACACAAGCGGAAAGCGTATCTTTATCGCACGTCTTACACGTCTAGTCAAGCCCTACTAGCACTGTCACGCTAATTGTTATTTAAATCGAAACTCGATAATGACCTAATTATGTGTAAAAACGCCTGACAGAAAATTATCAGCAATTAATAGTTTGACGTGTAAAGAATGAGCTTTGTGCCTGGAAAAATATTTTTTTTGTTATCAAATGAATATAAAACTGCTACTTTAAACTGAAAACGGAAAATTTATTTAAAATCTAGGTCAAATAAACTTCTAAATGCACCATTGTGTAGCTTTTATAGATGCTCATTTTGGTTAGGACATGCCAATATATACCAGCAGCCTAATTGCGTAACACACTATGAATCGGAATCTGAATCATTTTGAAGCAAATTGCTGAACCATTGCTTCAAAAGCCTGTACCATCTGTAACCATCTCACCGTGAAAACTTAGGTGAAGTGAGCGTGGAGTGAGCTGTCATTCCAACTAATACTACTACATTTCGGAAGAAATTTATGTAGAAAAATTATACATATAAAGTAAGTAATGAAAGTAGTTTAAATAGGCACTTTACATAGTTTAAGTATTAGTAATAAGTATACTGACCGCTAATACCGCTATACGAAAATGTACCAACGACTTAGATTCAAGTAAGTACCTACTATGGGAGTGAAATTATGTTTATTTCTGTAAGTAGATCTCTTTTAACCTTTTGGTACTACTGTCACCCTTCGCCCCCTAACCATGTGATGCAGTGGCAGTGACAGTAACGGTATTTTACGGAGTTTCCGGCGTATTTTACTTAACTACTTGACGTTAATGTTTTAAAACCGCGCCGGAATTTCCTTACTGACTCATTCCTGAGAAGAAATGCTGAACCAAACTTCAGAGTTTATGCTCACACTAGATGTACGACTAACTCGCATCCAGTGTGAGTAGATTATTTTTGCTTGTATACCTTTCCCTTTTGATAACTGACCACCAGCACCCTAATTGGGTAACACACAATCAATCGGAATCGGAATCATTTTGAAGCAAATTGCTAATCCATTGCTTCATAAGTTCGAAAAATTTGTCTGCTCAACACGTATGTAACGCAATGAATGTTGTTGAACTGTCAAAATGAAACCGATTCCGATTGATCGTGTGTTACGCAATTAGGGTGAAGTTCCTTCGTTCAAAATTGCAATATTGGATAAATTAAACGACTTTGAATCAATACAAAATACACTGGGCCGCAAAGAAAGCGGGTCGGTAACAAAAACCTCAATAACTTCCAACATATTGGAGCTAGCTTTATGAAATAAAAACTGTATTAAAGACAATTTTATAGTGCCTAAATCGAAGTCATAAAAGTTTAAGATTATTTTGAATAAAAATAAGTAAATAAATATTTATCTATAATATATTTATTATCTAATATGTACAAACTTCTAATACTTACTAAATAAACTACAAATTATTAAAATAAAAATATAATATCCTAATCTAACGTAAAAATGACCATTTTCACTAGATTTCGAAAAATGTACTTCGGCATCAAATATGCAATTATTACTTATTTTGTATTGCCACCACGAGCTGTTAATATAGCTGTTATACGGTTTGGCATGCTTTCCACCAAATTTCGGAGCCGATGCTGAGGAATATTCTCCCATTCCTCTATCAGTACCGGGAAATCAGGAATCAGCGAAATTCGTCCCAATCCGTATCTTGATGGGGTTCAATTCTGGGCTGCGTGCTGGCTACTCCATGCGTGTGATAGCGACATCTTCAAGGTTGACCAACACTGTCCAAGCTATTTGGGCGTGAGCGTTATGTTGCATAAATATGGCGTTCTCGCCCATGTTTACTAAAAATGGGCCAACATCCTGATTTATGATTTCATTCACATATCTATCTGCAGTTAAAGTGCCATTTTCAATTACCACTAGCACAGTGCGGCTTTCGGAAAAAATTCCAGCCCACACGTGTATGGAGCCTCCGCCGTTATAGCGCCCCCCTGGTATTCTGTAGATTCTTTGCCTCCCATCGTGCGTGTATAGCATTAACCCTGACTCGTCCGAAAATATTACTCCTGACCAGTCGTCCAGGGTCCAATTCATGTGTTTTCTAGCGTAACTCAGCCTTGAATTTCGATGCCGCGTTTCGAGTTTTGGACCATTTTCAAGTTCGCTTCAGCAAGGCACCGCCTCACTGTACACGTGCTTGGATTGCCCCCTCAAGCATGTAGAAAGTGATTTTACAATAAGAATAATTTATTTTGCCAGAAACATGGTTACAGGGTGTTACGTTACATTAAACATTGTAGAAGTTCAGCATGTCTCACCTTTTTTTTTTTTTTCAGGATGGGAAATCATCGAATGACCCCTCCCGCTCTGGGTGGAGCGGAAGGGAGTGTCAGACTCTTACTGACTAAAACCCACCCGTGTTCCTTCCTTAGCCCTTTAAGTTCCAGGGCAGCGGTAACCCTTTCGGACGATCCCACTACCCTGGAGCATGTCTCACCTTATAATCGGTATGCAAAATTGATTCATTTACAATTGATACAATTTAAAATGTCATTATTATTTATTTACATGTCTTTAATTAATTTAGCATTCATTACTTAAACACAAAAATTGATCCTTAACCTCCAATATAAAACAAAAAAATATTATTTACACGTCATGTATTCGTCAATATTATAAAAACATTTTTCAATAAGCCATTTCTTTAATATATCTCTTAAACGCGTAAGGGGCAATTTACGAATAGATTTTGGTATTTTATGAAAAATTTGGATTGTTGTGTATCCACAGTTTTTTTTTTTATATAATTGGGTGGATGTGGCCGGTGTTTGTAACTTAGTTAGACTTCAACAGCCGTTTGAAATCGATTTCTCAACACCATATATCGGTCTTCCCGCGTTGTCGTGCACCTTGTTCGGCCTGTCCCTGGTCTGCGAATATTGGATACAGTCTCTTCAAATCATTGGAGCACTCTTTGAACAGTTGATAGCGACACACCAACAGCTCTCGCTCGTATAACGCTGACTGCGCCCGTCTTCAAGCATTTTAAAGTTTCAAAGTGGTTCAAATATTAAAAATAGTCTTTCTTTTATATTTACTGTTTTTAATACAATCACCAAAAAAAAAAAAAAAGAAATCAAAAGGTTTTACTTCTTCCTATATTTGAATGATGTAAACTAAAATTTTAGGTTTTATTTTAAAAGGATTGCTCAAATATTAAAATATATTGCATTTTTTATAACCGACCCTCTTCCTTTGCGGCCCATTGTAATTACAATATTCAGAATTAGTAGACTCATATCATAACTTATTCAGTGCTTACATCCTGAACATATTTGTATATTTTGATCGATCTGACTTCACCTAAACTGTATTTCAATGATAAGGTTTTGTAATAATAGTCTTGAAAATTAGTAATCATTATAACAATCACTCGATTCGTCAACAAACATTCAAATTCTTGCAACATCTCCAACATGCAACGTAAACTATGATAAGATACAGTAATCATAGGAAATGATCTTATCAATTTGCTATCGTACTTTAACAAATTAATAATAGGTATTTCGAGTTGTTTAAGGACCGAATACCTCGCATTATTATCGTTACACATAAAATAAATATTTGCTAGTTATATACTGATAAGACGATGTGCCATAGTGGAAAATAAGTGTAATAATTTTTGTAGCTGCGCGATCGTCATGCTCTTAGCTGGAGACTTACCGCTCTACTCGATGTGCGACGTTAAACAGTGACTAGAGATAAAAGAAAAATGGTATAGATTAAGCGATACATTATCACAGATTATCACAAGCCACGAGATATCTTTAGAGTTGAAGACATACATGTAACTAATCAGACTAGAGGCCAGAGGAAACGTGTTTACTTTTATTATATTTTAATGACGTAGCTCTCTTCGTAGTGACAACGTCCAACACGATCACGGATTATGCCCAGGAAAACTATCTAATAATAACAGGATAATGTGATCAAGATATTAATTTATCGCATTGTTCGTACGGCAAGTGCGCGAGTGGCGGCCCTGGGACCACATTTATTGGTTGGCGACGCGATGCCGTTCGGTTCTGTCGACATATTGTTATCGTTACCGCCATCACCATGATTAAACGGTTTGTACAGGTGTAACGTTGTGCGCTAGTTACGTGTTGATAAATGTTTGTCTCAATAAAATGCTGTGACACTGATTTTGTTGTCCGTGAAGTGTTTATATGATTATTGTGAGTGCTGTGCAGTGTTTCGAAATGGATAGATTTAGGCAAAAGTCCAAAAAGGAAAAGCCGATGAAGCATGTTGACAAAGATCCAGCTCCCTTGTTTATAACTGACGTAAAGGCGATAAAAGAAAATCTTAAAATAAAAGAGATTTTAAGAACTGTAAAAATGAACAGTAGCATGCGAATAAAAGCCCCAAGGGGCAGTAAAGTGATGCAAAATAAAGATTTTAACGATAATGAAGATATGTTTGGGGTCGATCAAAATAGTGAAGATCAAAATAGCGAAAACGAAAATATTGAGGAACAAAATATAGGGGAATCTCCTAGTGCAACAAATCCCGACGTAGTTGTCATTTCCAATAGTAGTGAAGACACAAACGAAAGTAAATTAGAAAAAACTGTAGATAAAGTAGATGAAACTAATGAGTCGGAAGCAAAACTTATAGCCGCTTGTGATGAATACAACAGTTCAATTGACACGAAGATACACGAATCCATCAGTGTACCAGAGGGATTATCAGATTTCGTGCAAATTAGCGAAGAAAACAAACAAAATAATCCCGTTGTTGCTGACGTCAAGATCGATTTACCTCCCCCGAGCGAATGTTTACAAGTGAAGGTTCGCGACAGAAAGCTGTCTCTGGACCAGACTATGTTATCTAGACGCGGGGGCTTGTCACAATCTGAATTGGATCTGAATTCAATTGGGAAATCTCCGCTAGAGAGGAAATCTTCATTTTTTAGAAAAAAAATGGACAGTTTTTTGAAAAATACGACAGAAATATTTAAACGTCAGTCAATTAGTAGAAGTCAATCTATTCAGAGACGGGGTTCCATGTCGGTGTCTCTGCAGTCGTTGAACGAGAGCAGCGCATTCAACGGTGACTATGGAGAGTCCCTGCACAATCATCCAGTAAGTATTGTTATTTCTATTAGAGTTACTAAGGCTTATGAGTACTTCTGTATGTTCTGCCTTTTGTACCTACACCTGTCCCTATCGAAGGTGTTTAGTATATAACACACATTTGCACAAAATTTAAAAGAAACATGCTGAAGGCTCAACGAATGTCTACCCGCCCTAATGTAAATACATAGATTCCAGGAACATATTTTTCAGTTTCCAGATTAAGTATTGGTTGAAAAACCATCATTATCGCATAAAATGCTAGTTTTCTTAAAATAATAAGTTATGAAGATAATATTTGGTACCTATTTCTTTAAGAATGTATTAAAACACGTGTTCTTAGAAAATCAAAGGTTTTCGATGTTTGCGATTTCTTTCGAATAAAAATTTCTCGCCGTCGTACTTACTTACTATAGTAATATGTCGGCGATTGTATCCAACTTCAAAGAAGGAACTCTCAGCTCGTGTCATATTGCTGTCAAATACTTATGTTAATACATTATTTACAGAAACACTTACCACACGTGTCGAGGTACCGTTCTATTATTGAGTTGCTTTCTTAACTTTTTACTGTACTGTAAATAAAAATTTCTATATATACCTACCTTACGATTACTAATCGCAAAAAAAATAAAAATATCGCTCAATAGTTAAATATCGCTTACAGTATAATTTGAGATTGCAGAAATAAATGGAGCGATTGAGCGTGAATAATTATGAATTAAAATATCCACGCCTTTTTCTAGTGCACACGTTCATATGAATAAAAATAACGGAAAGTTTTCCTTTCTTGAGTAATAATACGAGTATTTTGTGCTCGTTTTGACGTCGGGACTCACAGAAGTGAGGCTCTCTTGACAATGCCCTCGGTATACCGTCTGTAGGTACAGACGCCAGCACATCAAGCTACTACAATCTGTCAAATTTCTTTAATAGATTTTCAACTTTATCACGAAAGCATTAAGGTTCAAGGTTGATTGGGAAAATTTGACAGTTTCGGGTAGCTTGACCTGCTGGCGTCTGTACTTATCTTTTTTGCGCTACTCCTATTATGTTTGTATAATATTTAGGTGATGTCATTGTATGTTTATAACATAATGGGAAATTTACACTAGGTCATTTTCGCCGTGCGGCTGGTCACCTACCAAATCGCCAACCCACTTACACAGGTCGATAAAAATCGCAGGTGACTATGATTTGCATCAAAATGGCGACCTTCATGCCGCGGGCGATCGCCTGCAACTGGGCATTTTCACGGTCGGTTTTAGTCACCCACTGCATGCGACCTGTGGCCGCACGACAAAAGTCGAAAAGAACTCTACCTTGAAACTTGAGATTTTAGTCGGCTACGCCACGGTAATATTGTCTATACAGTATTGTAACTCGGCCGTATCTTTGAAATAAATGCCTACAGTCGCGCGGTACGTAAACATGCGATAGGGCTGCCCGGCTCCAGCATTTTAATTACATTTGCCTACTTTGTGTTTCCATTTAGTTTTGTGATTGTAAATATACTTTTTTATATAAACAAATAAAATACTCTGTGAATTGAATAGGAAGTGTTCAATAAAAATGCGTGTTGTTTTTTGATTGGTAGATTTAATTAAAAAACCATGTTTATGTTCTTCTAAATAATAATAATAATAAATAAATAATAATATCCCTGGACATTTCACACAGCGCCATCTAGTCCCAAGCTAAGCAACCTAATGCTTGTGTTATGCTAACAAGATGGCTGAAAAACAACTTATGGTCTTATAAATTTGCGACCGAATTAAAATTACTTTGAATTATATATACTAACAAAACAAAACACACATTCCCCGAGGTTTTAACACAAGCGTTCCTAACGTTTCATGATTCATGAACCGCCTATAACTACCTATTTCACTCGTGTCAATCACTTTACTCTATTCACTTTATTTATTAATCCAGACATCTTTTTTTTCGGGAGATAAAAGGAAATACTTATCCATTAAAAAGACACACATTATGTACCTACCTACTAGTAAGTAAAATTATTTTATAGTCTTACCTTTCAGAGTTCCAGGTAATCTAAAAAAGTTATGTCTGGATGCGTTATTGACGAATTCATGCAACCAAAAACAGCACAATATATCCTACTCGTGATATTAAATATGTACTTGAACTTATTTTTAGTGAAAAAATCGCGCGGTTATTGTTAAAAAAACACCACACCG
Source organism: Apamea anceps (assembly GCA_951799955.1). Lineage (NCBI taxonomy): Eukaryota > Metazoa > Arthropoda > Insecta > Lepidoptera > Noctuidae > Apamea > Apamea anceps. Next base: position 16,835,771 of record OX637500.1, on the reverse strand, counting down.
TCCGTTCGGCACAGTCGCGACTGTCTGCATGCCGAGCGCATGCCGAGATAGAGGCGCGTAGGCATAGCTCGCGCTTCGTCCGTTTTTATGAAGATGGAATACTGTATTACCGCCACGTTTATACAGTCGATTATCGCCGTGCGGCGAAAATCAAGCGGCTATAGGCACCTGTGTAAAGCCCGCATAAGAGAATAAACAAAACTGCATTCTTCAGTAGATAAAGGAAAATAAATATCGTATCTCTGTAATATAAATAAAATCGTATTTACAAATGAAATAGTTTCACAAAGTTTTGATTTGCTTTGCTTAGAACGAAATAGTACATTACGATACGTGTGACTTGGTGCTAAACGCCGTGCCTGCAAACTACTTAAGTTACAGAAAAGCGTGACTTAATTGCGGGTTTAGGTCACGGTGCGCGGTGCTATAATCTAAAGTCTTTACACCTAACAAAAAAAAAGTCTAAAATATAAACAGTTCCTTAACTGTTTACACAAGATCAAGATATATTTGTGTCCCTAATTATGACTGTTAAAGGTGTACCTAATGTTAATATAAATAAGTGTTTTGATGATTGAGGTTATGTCCATTAAAGCGCATAGAAATAATGAGCAGCATCCTGCCGGTAAATAAATACATTTACATAATAACAAACAACTAAAATTCGTCGTCTATCAAATGGTGCAATTTGCAAGAGATAGATACATAATGAGCCAATAATGTTCCCACTGCTGGGAAATAAGCCATCTCTCTGAGGGAGGGATTGGGCCCCACCATAGACAAGCCGCACTGGGCCCACATGGTGGATCCATGTGGGCCCAGTGCGGCTTGTCTAAAATAGATACTTTGCGAAAATCGCATATTGTTATATTATAATTTAATAAACATAGGGCTCCTCAAGGGTCGTCTGATTCCTCAGCAGAGGGCCTTGTCCATTCATTCGATTTGCTGCGCTTCAATTCATTCTCATGAAACGAGTACGGTGAGGAAAACATGTGCAGAGGATTTTATTCATGAATATATGTATTTTTTACGAAACAGTACAGTTTTAGTTTTGAAAGTTGATTCTTGATTACGTTATTTCAGGAGGAACAAAGAAGTATGTCGAGCCTGCAGTCGTCACCGACGCCCGCTCGGAGTGTTTCCAGCCTGTCGATGAGCCAGAGTGAACAGACCCTGCCTGACCAGCAGAGCGAAGGAGACAGCCTAGCCGGCAGTCGTCCCGCACTCACCGACAGTCAAACCCTCGGTGACATGTCGCCCAGCATACATAGTGAGTGATACAAATAGATATATACTTTCTGTGTCTGTGCAATAGTTATGGTCAGCTGAATATTCATATGCAAAAACGTTATACCTACTCGAGAGAGGAGAGAGATTTCAGAGATTTAAGATTTGTCAAGTAAATAATTTAATGTCTTTGTACCTACTCGATAGCCCTTCATTAGATAGTGCTAAAGTATCCCTTATCTACTCGTATACTCCGTGTTGAGAGTCCAAGTAGGTAGTGTAGGGGAGGTACGTCAATCAAACTATATCTTTCAAATAAAATAAATAATTATGACGGAATCGTTTTACGTTCTTTTACATTCATGACTTCGCTTGTCAGCTAAACTCACTCCTTTCCTAATTTTTTATTGGCGTTTATCTTCTCATTTTATGTCTTTATCTTATAATTACTAGAAAAGGTTGCATGCCATAAACTAAGTAGTATGCATATCATAATCTCTAAAGTATGTTACTAAAGATTATGGTGATGAAGCGCCACGTTAAAATCTACCCCCGCGTTTGTGAGTAATGTCCGAAAACTACGGGAGCGTATGCGTCGTTCTGGTAGATTCCGACAGGCTGTGGATTACCTAATTACATTGCACTCACATGGTATGTTCGCCGCGTTGCGTCCAAAGCCGGCATAACTTCATATTCACCCATTTTCGATTGTGTTCCCAAATAGTCCACTATCTCATCGGGAAGTGTAAATGCATTTACTTTTTAGCTAGTCAAAGAGATTTACACCTCAGAAAATGACGATGAAAGCATTTCAAGGTTCAGGTTTCATTGCCAAGTTTGCTACTCAAGTTCCCTGTAGTCGTGGAATTTAATTAAAGTTGGGAATGTTGAAAGCCAGTTACTATAATAAATCCATTGATAGCAGTTCTAGAGCATTCTAGAGTTACAAATAGACACAAACACCGGCGCGGCCGGGGGCGGTACAAAGACGGGCAATCAGTTTGTTTATCTATTTCCAAAGAAAGAGTTCATCTTACTTCGTTAGCAGCTGCAGCGAGCGCAGTGATTAGTTTGCTTGAAATCTATTCAAGTTCAAAGTTTATGATCGCACAGCTGCTTTTTATGCCGGGATTTCGCAAACTTTCATTTATTTTTATAGGGTACTCTAAATGTATATATATAAAAGGGAAAGGCTACATGCCGGTACAACCACAAGGTCAACCATAGGACTCAGCAGTGGACTGCGAAAGGATCAGTAGACAAATTTCCAATACTGTATATTATTAATGCTAAACATTCCAATTAACAGTAGGTATAACGACCCTGATTTGAGATAAGGTTTAAGTTACCTAAGGATTGTAAGTTATCCTTTGTTAATAATAACAATACCTACCTACATACATTCATAGAGCTCACCCCTTTATCCCATACTAGACATTACTGAACGCCAGATATATAACTGAGTACCTATATGTATGTTTTTCTTGGGCGTCTCTCAGTATGTGGACATAAAGAAAGGATATATAGAAATTTACTAGGCAGATGTTAGTGGACTAACATCTGCCTAGTAAATTTCTTGTTGCAAATCGCCTATCATTACTGCAAAATTGGTGTTTCGGGCATGCTCGGAGCAGTCTCCGAGCATGCCCGAAACACCAATTTTGTCACCAGCTGCTATCCCATTTTTATCCCTTAAGCTATCATTCTTGGTTACAACGCACAGACTTTATAAGGAACGCGTTTAGTCTTCTTTCATGTATTTCCGGCCAGACCCAGCGTTCACTTTCATACGTATGCACCAGCGCCAAACTACTTACGGCATTGTGGACGTAGCATTTTTGACATCAACTGGATTACCATTTACGCATAAGTCTCACGATTTCAAACAACTTTGTTAAATATGTACTTTTATCTTCTACCTTAACATTCGGGATGAGCTCCTTCAATAAGAACTGGTCCTCAGCAGCTTTATACAGAGAGAAGTGGAAAGACTGGGACATCACATGCTTATAATAATAATAATCTATGCTCCCGATACCGGCGGACTATTATATTTTTAAATGTTTTTCTTATGGTTTTTATAAAAATATTTAAAAATGTATTTAATAAGTAAGAAGTAAATAAATAAACGAAATCGATATCTAACTTATTCATATTCGTTTATTGGCATTCCACAAGGTAAGAAGTTACTGAATATCAAGTAACTTTTTAACACCAATATGATAAAGATACTTTAAAAAATCTTAAATTAATTTTCTGGCAGACAACGCACAGCCTAAGTCGTTGGGTAAAGTAGAGCAACGTGAAATTTAGTACAAAAGATTCTTTTATAACGTTTATGAGCACTAAGGACAAATTTTTGAAAATTCATCACTTGATAGGGTTAATTTTTTTGTCAATGGAATAACTCTATAGGGCACACGGCTGGTTAAATATATACCTAACGGATGAGTATAACAATAACGTTCGCAAATTCTATAAGCTTCTCAAAGGAACTATTTTCTAAAGTGTGCAAAGCTTCGCGTGACGGAGGAGGGGTACGGGGTGACTCTTGTCACGAACAGACTTGGAAGACTTTATTCGAATGAGTTGTGTAAGTGAAGCGAGACAACATGATGAACGAGAGCGCCCTTGACGCGCACAATTAATTCAGGGACACTCACTGACATTGACACTGAAAAAATATCTACTGTTAAGTAGTAGGTATTTTTTCTCATCTTAAGTTATCTCTTATACATAGAGATTTATTCATTAACTTGCTGTGCCGCGGCGTCGTCGCTCAGGCCAGTTACTGTGTATAGTATTGGAGTTATAGGTATTGGGAACGTGCCGCCATAGTATATTTATTCGTAACACGAGTATCCTGTACTAAAACATCGGTTGGTTCGTTTTTTTTTAATTTCATTAACTTCTTTGAGAACTTGAAGAACAAAAGTGAGAATATACTAAATACGCGTTATTGATAAATACTGTAATCGCTTGAATTTAATGTAGTTCAGTAGTAGGTACAGTTAACTAAGCTTTGCATTAATAAATAGCAGTAACGAACTTCGATAAGCCAATGACTATCTTCCAAGCTCCACGTAAATGACAGACTATCTACTAAAAGTATTGATATGTGAGTGGCGAGGCTGCAACGGTTACTAGACAAGTACATATAGCTCGACTACTGAAAGAGAGTAATAACTCAGATTTTCTTTTGAGAAATTGCGAGTTTTCAGTCTAGATCTTAGACTGGAAACTCGCAATACATTCTCTAAAAATGTACTCCACTAGTAGGTGGATTTGAGAGAATAGAATCGTCTGCCCCCTGAATATAGAAAATAAAAACCGATTCCGCTGTTTGGCGGGCTATTTCAAGCCACTGCACTTAGTCAAATGAGGTTACTCTTGGCAGGTAGGTAAATGTAGTAAGTATTAGGGGTTAAAGTATGAAATTGCCGATTTGTACTGAAAAATTGAAATTCGTTTTTTTTTTTTAATTTAACATATTTATTTAAGTAATCAAAATAATTACCATTATTATCTATACATTGCTGCTATCTAATAGGAAGGTCATTTGTGCCTTTGCGATAGAACTCTCGTGGTCTAGATTCGACAAACTATGTGAAAGCATTTTGTACTGCCTCACGTAGAAAATTGTCCAAATCACGAAAAAAATGGTAGTCCGTTGGAGCAAGGTCTGGCGAATACGGAGGGTGACAAATGGTTTTTAATTGCAGTTCCTGTAGAGATAAAACAGTTTCTCGTGCTGTATGAGGTCTCGCGTTATCATGGAGCAATAATGGTGAAGATCGATTCATGAGTCGGGGCTGTTTCACTGCTAGTTTTGCTATCATTGTTCGGAATTCGGCACAGTAGAAATCTGCCGTTATTGCTTGACCAGATCAGAGAAAGCTATAGTGAATAACACCATGCTGAGACCACCAAACAGTTACCATTACCTTTTTATTGGTAAGCTTTGCTTTAGGACACTGTTGCGGCGTTTGACCTGACCTCGTAAAGAATCGACTTTTCATCACATGTCACAATTCGATCCAATATTCCTTCATTTCTGTATCGATTCAACAAGGCAACACAAGTTTCAACACGCTTTTCTTTCTGCAGATCAAATCATGAGGCACCCATTTCTCATATTTTTTAATTTTATTGATTTGAGGCAAATGAGTCAATATTGTTGGTAGGGTAACGTTAAACCATGCCGCTAATTCCTGGGTAGTTTGGTTCGGATCGGCTACCACCATGTCTTTCAATTCATTGTTATTCACCTGTGTGGGCGGTCTTCCACGTGGTTCGTTCTTCAAATCAAAGTTTCCATCACGAAAGCGTTTAAACCAGAATCGCACGGTGCGTTCATTAGCAGTCCCCTCTCCAACCGCAACATTGATATTGCGAGCCGTTTCTGCCGTGTTAGTTCCGCGTCGGAACTCGTATTCAAAAATAAATCGAATATTCGAAGTATCCATCTTTCTTGTCTAAGCTGAATAAAAAAAAAAACAACTGAAAGTCGATAATCGGATGTTGCACGTTTTTTAAAAGAATAACTTCATAGGTACAGTCGAGTTCCTTAATATCTGAGCATGTTCATGAATCAAAAATATATAGGCAATGGTAAGTTTCGTAAACTCTAAACAGCTTTGCCTTACAATAAATTGTAAACAACCTGTGATATCATAAATATGTGACTACATTATATCAATAATATTGCTACAGGCGAAGACTCTAAAAATTGTGCGCAGTCCCTTGTTCATATTATTTAGCGCAAAGTTAGGTTCACAAATATCTATGCAATATTTCTATGAAAAATATCTTGACAATTTGACATGTCTCGAATTGTTGTCTTGAATTCTTGGAACAATCTCTTTACAGAACTATATTCTATAGTAATCGTTTTCTTTGAAACAAATGCAATTTAAAGTGGTCAGTTATGACATCCTTCATCCGAATACCTACTGGATAGCATTCCCTTCAGTCACCAATTTAAGGGCCCACGTATATGAGATTTGGGAAGGCTTTAGAAGTAGTGCCGCCTGTCCAAACATGATTGCATCAATGCGGGAACGTTTGCAAGATGTTATTGATGTCAATGATGGATTTACCAGATTCTAAAACTGGCAGCACTATTGCTTAAACCTTGCCTGGAAGTTCCCTACCTTATTTTAAATGTTAGGTTTTCAGTAGAACAAAATAAGAATTTGAGAATAATAAAATAAATAATTAAATACTTTATAATACTAATGTGCTTAAGTAAATTTGATTTTTATTTTTAAACCAACTGAAAAGTTTTAAACAAATAGGTAGGTATAGTTTGCGTTGACCCTAAGATTTTCAGCTCTCTCAACGTTGTCAGATTGATACAGTCGTATTACGAACGGCAACATTGCATTATTACTCGTACTTCTGCTCCGACAAGCAAAAATAATTTTTATGGTAAAGGCCATTTAGTTGAATATTCAAAGCTGTATAGATATTTACGAATCCTAGGTTGCACCACATATATTGAAATCTAGAGTATTTAAGTAGTTATTTATGTTCCGAAGAGTAGTTAGATATTTTTGACTGCACTATCGTAACGTACATACTTATGAACAGTTTATATGATAACATTTTATTGATGTCTAAGTTTTTATAGAACTATATGATCATTTTAACGCTTACAATATTTTGAAACATTGTCACTGCCAATATATTAGTGAACTCAACTGTACCATGAGAAAAAAGTTTCACTCAAAAGTCTCAAACCATGAAAGTTCTATGTCAATTCGAAGTACCTATTACAATAAAACGGCAATTTCATACTGTAACCCCTATTATCTATACATATCATAAATTAAAGCCGCTTTTCGTTTCTGTCTGTGAGACCGCATTGTTCTTCTAAACTTCGCAACCGATGTTTTTTACCATCATTCATTAGAGATTTTTTTCCGAACGGTTTGTATATGTATGTTTTGAGTGTTGTGACTGATTTTATTTAGTACCACGCGGTTTCACCCGCGTAAATCTCGATCCCGTGAGAATATCAGGATAAGAAGTATGTCCTAATCCATGTCATGGTCTACCCATGTGTCAAATTTCATCCGAATCCGTCCAGCCCTTTTAGCGTGAAAGCCTAACAAACAAACATACAAAGAATGAAATTATTCGATCTTTATAATATTAGTTTAGACTCATATATTATATTATAATAATCTCCATTTTTCATCAAGTCGTAAAAGCCATGCGAAGCAGGGGCGGCGCGTTATTCAGTTATATAGCACATACAATATTGTTACTTATTTCCTAAGCCACAAGCTGCATAGTTATGTCTTTATTACCTTCGTGACAGCTCAGAACATTCGTAAGGCTTTGCAGCTCTCGTATCAATGGAGACGTTGCCATTTCACCTCATAATCCAAGTTGAAGTAAAAACCATCTTTCAGGAAATCATTTAAATGAAAGGTACACTTTTTATTCAAACTTTAATTCACCTAACTAAGTATTTAAGGCGACATTCAAGTTCGCTTTCCCGTACTATTTATTAGACTGGATGTTACATAGTATGCTTAGACTCCGACCGAATTTCATTTTCGGTTTACGGCAATTTTAGGCCGAAAAAAAAGTTATTATTTTTGGCCGTTGCCGATAAAAATTAAGTGGAGGCAAATGAATAGTTTCAGTTAGGTAATTTGTTAACACGCTCAGCGCCAAGCCCCATATGCCAATACCACTACACCAGGAAAATTCCCTAGGCCAGGGCAACATTTTTTGTATACAAAATGCATGGAAAGTGTGCGCGTTAGCGATACACGGCGCTTAGACTGGAATGGTGCTTGTGTATCAAAAAAAAATACACAAGTGTTTAGACAGTGTGTATCGCAAAAGATACACATGGCGCTGAGCGTGTTAAGAGAAAATTGATAGTTACAACAAAGAAAAGCACAATGACTGTGTAGATACAGAAATAAAGCTTTTTAGCTCGTGTGTAGTATTATATTGTTTGATTGAAAACAATATAATACTATACTACACTACTATTGTTTGATTATTAATAATTATTATTGTCTTTGTGAAAATTATAAAGTTTCGTGTGACTTGAGTTTAGACGGTAAAATAACATAACATCACGGCTTTATTCCCCGAAGGATAAGGCAGAGCTGTACCGATAGTACACCCACGTTTCGCCACTTATGTTTAAGTCCCATGTATTCGTAATAGGGGGCGAGTCCATTGCCATAAACCGGGTACAAATTTAGACTTGAAGTTAAATATAATTATTAAAACATAAATTGCATTTTTTAAGTTTTATCTTAAAAAAAAAAAACAAAAAAAAACTATTTCGTTTTCAGCCGAAAGTAAAAACCCATTTTCGGACAGACTATATATGCTTTATGCTCAGTCACCATGGACGAATGTTGCCACACTCGACCACGGAGACCGAGTGGCAATTGCAGCTTTGCACCTCTTCAGTTATAGGACACGCTAGAGTTTAGTGGTAGGTACAGGCCATCGCGACTGCGCGATACGCACTTGTTTCACAGTTGCTGAAGCTTCCACGCGCTGTCATTTCTCAATATAATTTATTAATACCATAAGTGTTTTAGATTGTCTTAAAGAAATAGTCTAGCTAGATCTTTATGAAGGCTCTGAAGTGATGATTATACAACATATTTTCAAAAAGCAAAAGGTTTTTTTGATGATACATTTTACAAAAAAAAAAAAACCATTACATAGACGACTTTAGGACGGGTGAGTAAAAAAAAAAACTGATAGATGTTTACACTGCCAAACTTCAGTGGGGACCTCATATATCAAGTCTAGCAGGGAGGCTCAGTTCGGCTGCCTACGCCGTCAGGAAAGTAAGACAATACACTGACGTTGATATAGCTCGTTTAGTCCATTTTAGTTATTTTCACAGCGTTATGTCCTACGGTATTCTGCTGTGGGACAAAGCCGCTGATATACAAAATATATTTGTCCTTCAAAAACGAGCTGTTCGAGCAATTTACCAGCTAGGTGCCAGGGTTTCTCTAAAAGATTTTTCTTAAAGATATTGGTATTCTCACGGTTGCATCACAATTCATCTTCGCCAACATCTTATATATTAAAATATAACAAGTGGAAATTATTTGAAGGTCTCAAATTTGGGTTTGCCCGACAAGTTTCAATCTCAAATAGAGCCCTTAGTCATGATAGGTATAGGTGACCCAAAACAAAAACTTTATAAATGAGGAGTATGTTTACCTTTACCGTGTTTCACGGGTAATAGAAATTGATTGATATTTATGGCCTCCCGCAAACCTATTAATAGAAAACGAATCCTACTCTGCAGGTAATCTAATTCGAAACTGTTGGCGGTACGTCCATATTGGGTAGGAATTCAATACATATTATATTATATACGATATAGGGCTGATTTTTCAATCGACGGATAATTTTTATTCGTGAAATAAAATTAACGTCTGACAGATTTTGTATGGAAGAACTGTCAAAATTTCAAAATTATTCCTCCAACAAAATTATCTGGCGCTGGAAAAATCAGCCTATAGTTAAGTATATCTAGGTATAAAACGGCGTCAATATTGTGAAAAGCATACAGATTAAGCCAGCCTCTATCCAAGAAACGTATTTATATCAAAGTCAAGGCCAATCTCGGTTCCGCAATAGATTTCTCGCAAAGGATCGCCCAGTTTGATTAAGTTATTTCAAGGACTTGCGGTCGTGGGATCAACCGCACTTGGTGATAGGGCCCGCTAAGGGTGGTGGGCTGATACCAGTTGGGGGTGCGTCAAATGTACATTTATTTCCCGGGCCCCCGACTTATGGTAGTAGAGGAAACAGTGGGGTTTTAGTCGGTAGGAGTCCCACATAACCCTTCGTTCTCCCTAGACGGACGGTATTCATGAGACTGAAAAAAAAGTCCATGGTTATTTTTTTATTATTATGTGGTCTTATTTATTATTTAACATAGCATGTATTTTGTTATATAGGTCTGAACGAAGCCTATATCCAAGAAGCTATGCTGAACCGGGCTATATCTATGAGTTCCGGCTTGGACTCAGCAACAGGGCAAAACCGCCGGAAATCCAGATCTAACAGGTACGTACTATTGGAACGATTTTAGGTTTAAGCCAAAGTTGAGTTACAAATATGTTTCATCGAGACAATGCTAGGTAGTTTTGAAACATACAGAAGTACAGTGACACATACTAACAAATAGTTTTGAAAATTGCATTGAGATTAGGTCAAAGATTGAAGAAGAACTGAAGTGCCGACAGGCATCGATTGCTAAAACCCTTTAGTTTAAAAACTGTGTCGGTAAAATATTTCTTTTTGCGAAGTTCATGACTGAAAAGGCTCTACCCCTCTACCCGAACTTCGTCGTTCTTCATCCTTCAGAATGATCTGTCCTAAAGGGTTAAGGAAAGGGTTATCGCTCATTTGGCTTCGCGGCACCTAATTGACATCCCTTAGGCAAGGTAGAAAAGAAAGGACACTGTCCGAAATCGCCCTGTGTACAAGAAATATCGGACATACACGATAATTAATTGTCTATTTTATTATATTAGTTGCAAATACTTTCGTAACATGGACTAGCTGTATACCAAAATGAACATTTTAAAGTATTTTACGCGACTAATGACCAGTGATAGGAATAGGTAGTGCCTATTTGCCTAAACTTCGAAGAACAGAGACAAGAAACGGAGACTTCCTTAGGACTAAATTTTTTCCAGGGTATCTGTCCAGAAATGCGGGACAACACTTTTAATAATAATAATAATAATTATTCATTTATTTCAGATAATAATAATCCATAGAATACATTAAATTATATTAAAATCAATTGGTACGTAGACCACAGACACTGAAATAGAATTAAAATCAATTTAAACAATACTAATATTACATTAAATTAAATAATTTACAGTAAAATCAAAATCAAAAATTGTGTTAGTATATTATATATGACGTACACAATGTGTTAGTGAGTGAGTGAAAAATTTAGTCGTAAGGAAGTCTCCGTTTCTTGTCTCTGTTCTTCGAAGTTTAGGCAAATAGGCACTACCTATTCCTATCACTGCTAATAACATTAACCGCCGCCATCTTCGCCAAATATCGTGTCGTATCGAAAAAGATTAGGGATGCTCTCTTGATCCCCCCAATTCCAATCGATTGCAATCGATCGATCGAATTTTTAATGAATTGTTGCATATTTTTGAATCTGAATCACTAGAACATTTAGTCAAAAGCGCTCAGCCATTTATCAACACACTAACGCCATCTATCTACCGCGCTACATCATCACTATCATCTTAGGAGGCAGCATTATTTTTACATTAATACACACAAACATTTTACTAATTCCAAAACCAATACTAAAAATACAGGCACCTATGTTAATTAGATTCTATGCATTTAAACGTTGCAATTACATACACTTAGGCTTTAGGAAAAAACTGCATAGATACCTAATTATCTATGTAGGTACAGAAAACAACTAAATGTGTTATTTTATTGTTTTTTCGTTTCTTAAAAATCACTCGGAGCTATGAAAAACTATACCTTACCTTACTATACCTATGTCTTTAAAAGATCGCTCTTAGCGATAAGACCGCCCATTGTGTAACCCTTTATAAAATGTTTATATATTTATATTCAGTAATTTGTATGGTGTACAATAAAGAGTATTCTATTCTATTCTATACATATTATTCGTTGTTATGGTTCGATTATAACCTCAAAATCTGATACTTTTTTTGAAATATATCTATTCTGCAGCTAGTTCGCTATACAAATAATTTCTTATAGGAGTTTACTAATGATCGACAATAAAACACGTAATTTTCCGATGCTCTTGGTTACAGGGCGAACAATGTATGGGCGCAAAGCAACGTCCTTTACAAAAAAAAAAAAATGACCAACAGTAATATAATAGTAGTCGTGTGTAGTGGCTATAATTTCCGGTTAGACCCCTATACTCTAGTCCCGCTATGCTCGACCTGAAAAATACCTAATGCTTCCTGAATCGAAGAATTTTATTGCTCAACCCGAAACATACCTACCAAAAAGTTTCGCCTTTTTAGTAGGTATTTTTCGGGTCGAGCTGAATTATATAAAAAGGCGAAACTTTCAGTAGGTATTTTTCGGGTCGAGCTGAATTTCGCGCACTTCGTGCTCGACCCGAAAAATACCTACTAAGAGTTTCGCCTTTTTAGTAGGTATTTTTCGGGTCGAGCTGAATTATATAAAAAGGCGAAACTTTCAGTATACCTACTGAAAGTTTCGCCTTTTTAGTAGGTATTTTTCGGGTCGAGTCGAGGTCGAGCTTTGAAATTCATTTGTTAATTAAAATTCGTCAATGAATTTTCCTTGCAAAAGGGAAACGTAACGTAATTAATCTAAGTGAATGAGGATCTGGCTTGCCTTTTATGGACCGTATTGCGCATTTCACTAATAATAACCGTTTAACGGTTAAAAATTCATAATGATACGAATTCATTATCGGAACATTAATGATGCACTTATATGCATATTAATAATAATAATAATATCCCTGGACATTTCACACAGCGCCATCTAGTCCCAAGCTAAGCAACCTAATGCTTGTGTTATGGTAACAAGATGGCTGATAAACTACTTATATACATTTTTTTTTGTAAATACATACATTTTATAGATAGAAAACACCCAGACTCGGAACAAATACATGTAGGTCATACAAATATTTGTTCCGTGCGGGAATCGAACCCGCGACACGCAGCGCAGCAGTCAATCGCTTAACCACTGCGCCAACCGTGCCGTCAGTCATATTGTTATGTGGGTTAATCAACTCAGCCTATCTAAGTCCAATGCTGGACATAGGGCTCTCCCAGGCTGCGCCACGACACGCTGTCCTCCGCATTTCGCACCCAGTCTATCCCACTCTCTTTAAGTCGTCCGTCCAACTAGCTGGGGGGTATCCCACACTACGCTTGCCGATACGCGGTCGATGGTCATCTGCACTAATGTGCATCTGGATTTCAGTCAGTCATTATTTATTTTTAACTAATTCACATAGGGTATCTAAGTAAAGCATGTTAAAGTCGCATTTATGTATTTCTTCAGATAAATCTATGTTTTGCAGATTCCTCAGTACAGACAATAATGAAGTGAGAGCCCTAGATATACCGCCATAAATCTGTAATGTCATATTCTACCGATTTGGGAATTTCTTAACTAAATTCTTAAATAAAAATTATTAACCCAGAGATAGTACTTACTGAGATTTAGGCTACATATGCCACTTTATGCACACGTCTGGATAGAGGGCCCAAGTTATTTAATCATAACAGTTTTAATTCACGTTTAAGAAATTCATGGCCCTTTGCTTTAGTCTTATTTCGTTTCGCATGGGTTCAAAAAATGGGCCCTCAATCCAGATGCACATTCTGCACTATGCCCCCCTGGTTTCGTCGTCCTCGTTGAGTATAGGTCCAAGACAAGCCTGTGATCGCTTCCGATATTAAACCTACTAATCACGGAGACATCTGTAAATATATCTTTCCTATCCGTCACGATACAATCTATCTCGTTCCTAGTCACGCTATCGGGGCTTTGCCAGATCCAATTACTTTGGGGTTTCTTTGCGAAAAATGAATTAATTTTTAATTAATTCAAAGTATGTGGACTTTTTGGAGTCGCAGGGGCGACTCCAAAAAGTTGACCAGCATTTGCCCCCTGTGATTCCTGCGCCCCAAACCGAACGGTCCGACTTTCGATGCACCGCGTTCTTGTTATCCCACTTTGGCATTGAAGTCCCTCATAACGACGTTGTTAGTAGGCTTATGTCGTACTGGCATTGCCTTGGCAATATCCTAGTATATGGCCTCGGCTGTCTCGTCAGAGCATGTCGAAGTCGGCGCATTTACCTGTATCAATTTCAGGTAGTACCTGTCACTGAGTTTCAGTACAAGTACAAGAGTCAGGGCTACACTGATGTTTGTGTCTTGAAGTGAAAATAAATAAATAATTAAATTAAATTATAATTGAACTCTGTTTTAAGCCGGCTCCCGTTGATGATACAACACAGGTCAAGCTGTTATATGAAACCAATTTTCAGAGTAGGGGTGCCGCGATTCGAATAAGAGTTATCCTCTGTCCACTATGTTAACCGTTTTTTGACAGATCGAACTAGTGACCAATTACATTAATTTTGTCAAAACTGATACACGTACGGTATTATAATGCCTGTAAGAAGTCATAAATAAGATAATTGAATAAGATTAGGCAGTTTATACAGCGTGGCGCTTTAATGGCGACATTAATTTAACACGCGTATACGGTTCTGCGTTTTCGTTTGATGGGCAAATTTTAATTACATTAAACGCTATTTTTTATTAATTTATTTATAATTTTCTAAAATAGCATCTTGGAGCAACCTGACATAAAGAATTGTAGCGCAGGAGTTATTTGCCGGGTCACGGAACATAATATCGCATCAATGAAATTAAAACGAATAACGTGCAAAGAGTAAGCGTATTGAAGGAAAGAGAGAGAGCCATATGTATATGTCGGCGAGCGGCGCAGGCGGTGGTTTTCAAATGACGAATTATTTATGTTGTTATATTTTTTATGATTAATGGCCACTGGCCCTACCCGTGTGACAAATTAATGTCGCCATTGTAGCGGCACGTTGTATACTACTCTGTCAAGAAAGTGCCGGGAAAAGGTCAATAATACACAAAATGTAAGTTACTCATCCAAATTTATTTTATCATCTTATAAGTATGCTCCTTCAGAAACGATACACTTACGCCAACGAATAGTCCAATCATCAAAACATTTTTTAAACGAGTATTCCGGAATTGAGTTCAGTTCTCGCAAGAAAACAGTCAACATGAGACTTTGACTTTTGATCGACTTTGTCGTGGTTTTTTCGGTTTCGGTGCAGTTGGACGGCACCACTCCGAAGTTTATTGAATAGTTTGCATGGTAAACTCATAAACCCACGTATTGTCACCAGTAACAATTCGTTTTATGAATGTTGGGTCGGAATTGACTCGTTCTAGCACGCCCTCAGGGACTCATATGCAGTTGAGTTTTTGGAGAAAATTCAAGTCTTTTGGGACTAGCCGAGCGGCAACATGTTTCATACCTAAGTGATTATTTAAAATGGTACGGATCAACTCGTGAGACACAGACCGTCTTATTACAAAACGAAACCTAACTTTAGTTTTAGCCTAAACCTCTGAGCCAGTATTTGTTTTTCGAATTTTATTTCGATTTAGATAAAGTTCTTTATACAAAAATGACAACTTAGCACCGAACTAAGCTGTCATTTTTGTATAAAGAACTGCATTTCTATAATAGTTAGGTTCTTAATTTAATAACTGGTGCGGTGGTTTAAACCTGATCTAAAGAAAAACCTAGTTTTGTAATAAGGGGGAGAAAGTTCAGCGGCTATATCTCTCAATCTTGAATGAGGATTTTCAGTCCTACTAATCGTAATAGGAGGAGATATCCTGTCCATTAGGTAAACCGTTTTTTGACAGATGGAACTAGTGATTGCAGCAACACACAATACATTGATTGATACACGTAAGGTATTATTACGTGTGTAAGAAGCCATAAATAAGATAATTCAATAAGATAAGGCAGATTATATATTTATTTTATTACGCATTTTAAAGTTAACTTTTACGTAATCTGCAATATGGCACGTTCTAAGACAGCTGACACAAAACGGTTAACCTGATGGAGAGGGTATACATAGGTAGGGTAGACGTTAAATGTAGTCGCAGGTAATAGGCGACTGAGAAAATACTTAGTTCAGGTTAAGTTTTAGTTGTGCGCATCGGTTTAATTAAAATAAGACTAATCTTGTCGTCTTGTTTTGTTGAATTTGTGTGTTAGCGAGGGCGCCCTCGGGCAACTTAATTACCCAGCCACTTTTTCGTCTCTGTCGGTGTCTCCTCGCCTAGATTTGGACGATGCGCGCATGGGAGCGACAGCAATAATACTGTTACTTAAAATTTTGCCACATTCATCAACATATTTTGTTGCCGTGCGCACACTTGCATTGCAACCAATAGACATGACAATTGCGTCGCCGGCTTGTCTCCAAACCCTGGGACAAAAAGTCTCTTTCGTATAAATCCGTAGACTTGATGTGAGAGACAAACTAGTTGCGGAGACAAAAGTTACTCGTGAGCGCCCCCAAAGAGGAGTCGGCCGATCTTCGACCGGAACCGGCCGATCTTCGACTGACATCAAGCTAGTCTTGATGTCAGTCGAAGATCGGCCGGTTTATTGCCTAGCAATTTGAGCGGTGCAGGTTACTCCGTTTACTCCAGATACGTAGTCACTGAAAGGCACAATCGAAGCGAATAATTACATCAACGCCCAGCACCTACCGTACTGGCGTTCATCACGTTTGACGAAATTCTGTGAACACAAACGTACAGATGCGGGCTGAAAATGATTACCACCTTAAGGTTTATAATGGCATGCACACATCTTTGCCACAAGGTCGATGATATATGTGATTTGATTAGGTATAGAGCATTTTTTTTTATTTACACGTCATCGAGAATTTATATAGAAAAGATTTTTGTTTAAAAAAAGATAAAATATTAACTGGCATATACGGACATTAACCAAGCGAGGTCGAACTTATTACAAAAAATGCCTAAATAGGAATAATTAATCGAATGGAAATTCAAAGGATCCTTATTTTTTAAATCCTATCAACAATGTATTGTTTTAATAACAAGCTATACTTGTTATTAAATCTGAATTTATACAATTTGCAATTGTTACATGTCCATATATAACTGTACGTGCCCACTTGAGAACCTTCTCCAATTTGTAGTCGGCTAAAATGAGTGCTACATGTTGTCTGGAAAAACCGAAACTTCGGAATAACGAAAATTGTAGGGGCGCATAATTTATTCGTTTTGTTCATCATCGGATCGTTATACTATGTAATATTAATAGTTATACATGCAGCGTGACCTCGCAAAATTACAATGTAACATATTTTTATAAAATAGGTCTGAGGAATCGAGCTAAACCTAATTAAAAGTAGGTCCGTCGAGCTGGTATCCGCCGTTTATTTAATTAGGGAATAACTTTGTGAGTATGTTGCATTGTTGTGACTGACATTCACTGAAAATAATTGTTGCCTAGTCCGTTTATAACTACCCTGTCAAGCTTTAAAATTCCTAACCCCTACGGCTATGGATAAAGAAATCTGCGAATGGTTTCTACATGCCATGCGATATACAAACATATGCTATATTACCTAAGTACGTGTATGGTACATAATACTTTAGTTTATAACAAGGGGTGCACCACTATGAAAAGAATTCCAGATATACAATAAGAAGAAACTCAAGCGTTTACAACAAGTATAAAGACTTCGAAGAATAGTATGAATTCACACCGAGCGGATTCATAAGATTTTGGTTCGTTAATTTACTTTGAAAGTACAAAAGAGCCGATTCTGTCAGACTTTTGACTACGTCCCGTGTAAAACTAAATGCTCAATACGTGACACGTAAAAGCATGGTAAAGCATTAATAGTTGTATAGTGTAGCCTTCTGCCGAATACCGCAATATCCCGCGGTATTCTCAGGCTGCTTGAGCATATCAACGAAATGTGAATGCTAACTGTATGAAAATAAGCTTCAAAATAATTTTCGCTTATGAAAAACCATTGCCATGACACCGTGCCGTGCCGCCGGCTTTTATATACACGAACACAAAACATAGTTGTTATCAACAGTTGATATTGGTCCAGCAGATGGCTTATAGACTCGGCGACACGAAATGGATTTAGCGAGCGTGTGGACGGTTTCAAACAACAATCGAGGTCAGTTCACGTTGATTTCAGGTAGTAGAATTACTCGGGTACGTCTTTTGTCACTTCTTTCTACACTATGCATAGACGAAGAAGAGTTAAGATTTTATTGTTATTGAGGCTAATCTATACTAATAGTAATAATAAAGCTGAAGAGTTTGTTTGAACGCGCCAATCTCTGAAACTACCAGTCGGATTTGATTTTTTTTTTGTATTTGGTACCCTAATTCTTGGAGAAGGCTATAGGCTACTTAACATCACGCTAGGACACTTAGGAGCCGAGCAAAAATAAAAATAAAAGTCAGAAAGAACGTTGAGCGAAGTAATAGCTCGGACAGGCGATGCGATGTGACGTTATGGATCGGGGTATCAAGAAATTTCACGCGGACGAAGTCGCGGGCGGAAGCTAGTAAATAATACAAAGCTCATGTTGTGTGCTAAACTGACCGAACAGATGTCGATGGTTAGCAGACAGATAGACTGCTCATAAGTACTCGTATGTCTTGAATTAAAGTAATGCACACTTATCTGATTAGATGCGGAAGGTACGACGCGAAAAAACCGCAGGCTAGGTATATCTATAGGCTCCTATCCTCCTATCTTCAATAGGCTTCCATAGATGTATAACAATAACTTTTTATTGTTATACTTCTATGGAAGCCTATTATACCTGTTGGCTTTTAATGGCGTGGTATCGGCCATTGATTGATAATTGTAAAATAGACGCGTCACTCGACTGCACTAGCCCGACGGTAAAAACAATTACCTACGACATTTATCAAGTTCAGACTACAGAATAAATATACTTGCAAATTATTTTAAAGTCAGTCGCGCTGCCGTTAAAAAAGGTATTAAAAAAGTAAGTATTTTTCTTTGCAATGTTCTCCAGCATCTTAATAAAACATAATAGAATCTGTGTCCGCAAAAGCGCGGGTTACACAAAGGAAATGTTTTCCTTCTTGAATTGTTCAATGTTACGAGTATAACAAAACATGGCGTCCATACTTATGGAACTATTCTTCATCATATTATTTAAGCTTATTTAGCTGTTGCGCTCCAGAGCAAATGCTTGTTTCTCATAAAGTGAAGAACTTGGATCAGCACGCGTTCTCCTATGTGATGACGTTTTCTGTAGGCCAGTCGCAAGCTCATCTCAGCGACAATCAATGTCAAAAACTTGTCAAAAATGTAGGAGAATTAGTGGATTTTTTCAAAATTGAGACTGAGATCAGTGTGAGCGATCTTAAAATTACGAGAATTGCCCCTCTGATCACAGATGCTAGATTTCCACGCGATGTTTTTTGTAGTCCGTTCAAGATTAATTATTTAGAGAGCAACTTTGTTACCATAATAGCATAATCAGCCTATAATGTTCCCACTGCTGGGACACAGGCTTCCTCTCGATGAGAGGGAGTGGGCCGTATTCACCACGCGGGCCCAGTGCAGATTGGTAGATGTCATATGTCTTCGAATTTTTTAACTTTTTATTTTTATCATACAACACGATATGTAACACAGTGTCAAGTGCTCTCATGAAAAAAGCTAAATAGGAAGATAATTGCTTACATTATGAGAAGGACAGGAAAGGACCTTCCTTATCTTTTCGGTTAAGTAGTGTTGAGCGCTACCCTTACCGAATACCTAAGTGGAGCTCTTTACTTTACTTTTTACTCTTTTCTTTACGAGTAGTACCTATTTTAAACTGAAGGTTATGTAATTGTTTGAAGAATATAAACCTAATTTCCGCCCATACTGAAGCCGCGTAAAAATCTGCCAGCTCACTTTAAGCTTACTTACCTAAGTTATCACGGTGATCTTATATCTATACAGAATAGCGCAGTGGTATGGGCTCCTTTTCATTCGTGCTATGAAGGATAATCTAATGCATGTCCTAGGAAAAATGACGCCGTCAAAGCAAATGCAAATAACGAGAAGAGGTACTTAGTGACTTTTGTGTTATGATCGGGATTACGTATATTCACGTGTCTCTTACGTACCTACTGAAGGCTCAGAACCTTAAAAATTTTGAACTTGAAACAACAATTCTATCTTTGCACGCTTATAATAAACTACACACTCAGTCACGGATGGAAGCGAAACTTTATTAATTTATGTAAGTCGGTCCGACGTGTTCTTCTCCTAAAAACGATCAAAAGAAATTGTTGTGTTTCTTTTTTGTGTTTTTATTATTTCTTTGCGTCATTTTTACTGCAAATAAACATATTTTCTTTCTTTGTTAAAAGTAATATTTTTCCTGTATGTAGATGATTATTATTTACCTAATATTCTCCTTTATTAATCTTCTTTCACTTCACTGGGACACAATTCAACTAGTATTACAAATCCAAAAACAGCCATCTTCTCACTGCAGAGCAAAGGTCACTATTAGGAGAAGGCACGAGAATTGATGGCCACACTTTCAGACTTATATAACCATAATTCCAGGTTTCCTCACGATGTTTGACTTCACCGATGTCAGTTTTGCGTTCGACAGTGCGCAACTACGACATTAGTTCACCGTTAAACCGTCCGGCGATTGAACCGAAATATTCGGTACGCCGGCAGAATGTCCTATTGTATCTGGTTCCGCCGGGAAGGTAGGCACGGATTCCGTCATCATTGCAGTTCAGCTACAATGAAAGCTATTTAACCCACCCGTATGCCACATACCATAAGTATGTCAGGTAGATCCATATGCATTAGCTTAGGTATATAGGTTAAAGCCACTTTAGGTTAAGACTTTCAAATATAGGTAGGTAAATATGGTTATGCTCCCACGAAAAACATTTCTCATAGATGTCATTTCTTAAAGCAGTTGGTGGTAAGTTCAAACCCAGGCAGGCGCTTTACTCTGTGTAAGTATTTTCGTCACCGATGCTCTCAAAACGGCGAAGGAAAACATCGTGAGGAAACATCCTGGGACCGAAAATTCGAAGAGATATGACATCTAACAATCTGCTCTGGGCCCGCGTGCTAGATTAAAGCCCACTATCTCTCGAAGAGAGGAGGCCTGTTTCCCAGCAGTGGGAACATTATAGGCTGATTATGCTATATATTTTGTGTGCGCGCTTAATTTCAGATATTGCTACAGATAATTGAGATTGCCGCGGTTCGGTTTACCGGCGAGCTTTACTGGCGAGCCAAGACGAATGCGATGGATAATGCTCTCTGTAGATAATACTTTTTAATAAATAAATCAATTACCCCACTGCACCTCAAATGTATTCATTCCATTAGTCCGTCAATAAGTCAGATGGTCAAACACCTAAAGTTAGCGCTTACTTGCTTCAAAAGTACAGTGCTGCAATGATCTCTTAATAAAAGCTGCAATCCAAGGCGAAAAGGAAATCTCCATAGTAAGCACAATTTTTACGGATACCTAAATAGCCAGCCATAAATGAGATTAAGGTATTTTAGTATCGCGCCTCGTGGAGCCTATTGGAAAACGACATTTAGCATAAAACTAAATAGGGATGAAAGGCCGAGGTCAGCCTTTCATCCGTATTTAGTTAGTGGTTTATTTCAGTTATTGGACAAGAATAACTATGCGGCAGTGCCATAATCGTGGCATCTCGATCAGAATCGAAGCTTCTCATTAGTACCTATTCGAGATGTTATAATTGTTACAATACGTAATCTACAGAATTTAGAAAAGTGCAGCTTTGTAGGAACGTCGCTTCGTGCTTCATGCACATCGTCACTTATATACGAGCACTACTAGCCGGCCGCCGAACGTCGTACCGCCATATTTTTTTTCTTTTAATTTTCTTCTATACAAACCTTGTCCGTAAAATAACAAACATAAAAAAAAGAATTACCCAGTTTGGTGCAGTCGATCGGAAGT
The DNA here is from genome assembly GCA_951799955.1 of Apamea anceps. Lineage (NCBI taxonomy): Eukaryota > Metazoa > Arthropoda > Insecta > Lepidoptera > Noctuidae > Apamea > Apamea anceps. Next base: position 16,813,881 of record OX637500.1, on the reverse strand, counting down.
TATGCGCGTACATACATACATTTTGGTGATTCATTTTTATTTATACATATATAGAAGACTAGCTGCGCCCCGCGGTTACACCCGCATAAGTTTCGATCCCGATTTCGTTTTAATTTTCTTCTATACAAACCTTGTCTAGCGGGGTAATTCTCGTAATTTTAAGAACGTTCACAGTCTGATCTCAGTCTCAATCTGTCAAAAATACGTCTAATTTCCCTACATTTTGACAAGTTTTTGACATTTGTTTGTCGCCGAGATGAGACTGCGACTAGATTTTGAACGTTTTAAATTACGGGAATACGGGGCCTGACAAAAACACAAAAAAAAAATCCAATTTGGTGCAGTCGATCGGAAGTTATGCGCGTACATACATTTCAGTGATTCATTTCTATTTATATAGATAGATTAGTAAATTCAAGTCAATATCAACCAAACATGGGACACGCACTGCTTTGTCGGTTTAAAGCCGGCCAAAATACTGTAATATCTGACGCGTAAGAGTTGAAAATAGTGTAAACAACAAAATGACAAAACTTTACTTCCACCTACGAACAAACAAGTCGCATTATTTAAACGGAAACCATTATTGTGGAAAACGTTTCGAGAAATGAAGATATGTGGACGGAGACTGTCTTGTTCGAGTACATATTAATGAATTAATGGGTTCATTTGCAAGTGGTATGACAAACTAGGGCCCACTTGCACGTTAATTAACCTGATATTAGTGTTTTTTGAGTTAGGAACAATGCTGTTCAATCGACGAAACTTAATTCTATTCAAGTCATTTATTCAAATTAGGCTTAAAGTCAGCACTTTTTGGACATGAAAATTACATAAGACAGTCTCCCAAAATGCCCGTACTTCATCACTTCCTAGTGATTTCGCTGGGAAGAAGAAGTGGCGCAACCAAGTCCCCAGCAGTATTAATAGTATAAAATAGAATTGCAATGTCCGTGCCCTGATATGAAATCCGACAAAAAAATTATGAACGGAAATTGTGTACCCATCTCTTATACACTAAATTACGATACGTAATACTTTCTTGTCTTTGAATTTCAAAACATGACATTTCTTTTTAATCGTATTGTATGTGTTTCCATGGAAATTTAGTTTATAAGTAGGTTTACTTTCCTCTTTTATTGCAAATGCATTAGCCAAATAGTTGTATGTTCATCACATAAAATTCCGCATTGTATAGTGCTACTGAAATTCCTAGAAAAACGCTGTACAGATCTAAGAATACATCTCTCTAATTAGTTAATATGCTGTACTTACTAGAAAAAACTCTCTATGTTGCCACAGTATGAGCCATAAATCAAATTTCTATGCATCATTTCAGGGTCACGTGGTTGGCTAGTGAGGGCTTGACGAACTACTTGCGACGAGTTATCCAGGACGAGAAGACCCGTGAGTTGAATAAGGGTCACTCGTACCAAGACTTCTCCTCAATACCAGAGAACATGTCACCTGGACCGAAGACAGATTCGAAAGGAAGGCGGCTGTCGTACCAACGGGCCGTGTCGGGCGAAGACCCTCGCTACCACGAACACACCATCAGGAGAAAACAACTCATACCTGAGAACTCTGAGGTAACAATGTTCATTCTTTACTTAGTCCAACTTACTTTAATACCTGTAACGTGTGGTGTGGTGTGACAAACTCCTAGTTCTGGCTTACACTTTGAACTAACGGGTGAAAACTAAATAACCATGTAAAACCAACACGTATAGCTACGGTTGCCATATAACGGTCAGTGACGGCCGTCATGAAAATGATAGCACTGGGGTTTGACTTTACGGTGTCAAAAACCACTCTCTAGCAAAACACACCGGATGACTTTCATAAATAAAAAAAGGTGCGGTCGGGGGAACCCCGTCATGAAAGAAGTTCTTTACGCGATACTCGCACTCGTATATTATAGAAAGAGAAAGAAAAGAGACAGAGACAGAGAGAAAGTGAGAAGAGAAGTTCATTTTGATCTTTAGATCCCTCGAAAACCACTAAAACGACACCCATGATGAAAAATTTGGAAATCATTGCAGCCACCATCTTGGATTTTGATTTATCATGAAAACGACAACCATGATGAAAAATTTGAAAATTTTTGCAGCCGCCATCTTGGATTTTAATTTTGACCTCACTATCGGCAGCCTCGAAAACCATGAAAACTGTCTCTATAACGCTTTTTCGTTACGCTATGATTTCTACCAGCTACTCCTACCGCAAGCTGCATTAAAAAACTTCGTTCCGATGACGTTTCAGTGACGTCATTCGACGGTAAATCGCGGTCGCTATATGACGGTCACCATAATCGTAGGGAACCCTAGCTAGCTTGTCTTCTTCTCTGGAAATATTCATTAAAGGAATATATAATTTACATAAATATTTTAGAATATTACGGCCTATTATAAACCACATAGATATTATATCCCTAAGGGTATATTTGTTACAACTGTTATTAAAACATTAGAGATGTGAAAAAATTCACGGGTAGTAATTTAATTTCGTGGCGGTTGGTAAATTAGTGTGACAGTAAAACATGAACAGTAATAAAAAGAAAATTGGTCGGTTATTCCATCCTAAAATGTAAATACTCAAGTAGTGTCATAAATGACTAGACGGTAAAACTGTTGGAATGGGCGGTTAGATAAGCAGTTCATAGGTTAGGTTGGAACTGTGACCAACCACGCGCGAGGCGAATTGGTCGCGGTTACTAAGCCAGAGTACCCCGACCAAATGGGTTAGGTTAGGTTAAAACTGTAACCAACCACGCGCGAGGCGAATTGGTCGCAGTTACTAAGCCAGAGCACCCCGACCAAATGGGTTAGGTTAAGTTAAAACTGTGACCAACCACGCGCGAGCCAAATTGGTCGCAGTTACTAAGCCAGAGTACCCCGACCAAATGGGTTAGGTTAGGTTAAAACTGTGACCAACCGCTGCTTCCAAGTTAGATTTCTTACTGACTAATTCCGATTTGTTAACTCATTCAGTGATTTTACTGCTCAATTATTTATTTTATTACCCATTTAAATATTTGTTATGAGAAATTTTTATTTACTGCGCAGTTTTTACTGCCGAACTTGTTAATAAACCTGCATTTTGTAATTTACCAAAACTAAAATAAACACTCTGTCTTTGTTTGTGTGATAACACTTTGTCTTTGAGCTGGCCTAGCGTAGCGGAGTTTCAATAGAATAAGGGGCCAGCTTATACATGTTTTGTTACTCACGGCCGGCCTACTGTACGCACAGCGCATCCTAAGCAGATGAACCTTACACCTTGCGGTCTGCCTATTATTCAATCACAGGGCTAGTCTGATCAAGACCATGCTGATACGAGAAAACACTAAAACAATACTAAAACAAGAGTTTCAAATCTGCTCGTAATAATTTTTACTTTTTAGCAAAGGAGATTATGACTGAATAAATCTAGATTTTGAAATCTTAAGTAATACAAGTAATTTAAATGTATGAGTTAAAACTATGGACTAAATAAAAATAAATAATAATAATTATTATTTAAATAGCTCGACTTGTATGACCAGCAAGGTCTATTGACTTGTTAAGTTTTCTGTTATAGTGAGATCGTGCCAATTTCTTTTGCCGGGCTATTAATAAGTATTGCTGAAATAGTTCGGTCTCATGTTTTGACGTCAAATCGAAGCTTGTTTATGTTGTAATCGCGTGAAGCACGAACTCTGCCCGGCTGGAATCAGTGTTTCATTTCAACTGCTCTATCTTAGCCACAAAGAGCACGAACACGAACAGATTAGATCGATGGAAAACACTGCATTAATTATTCACCTTTCTTTCGATATGTAAACAATAATATTAAGATAACTTGGTACACCCTAAGTTGCCTTATAATAATTTAGTAGATTAGCGACATAAATTATTTTTATAATCACTTAAAACTGCAAGTTCTGAAAACAAACATGGCCAGACAATACTCGTGCATGTCCATGCGAACTGAGCAATGTGCCTTATTTAAAGTTCATAGGAAAAACGTTTTCCGTAACGTAGCGGCTCGTAGCGGGTCTACGTGCAGACACTGTCCGCACCATAGCCGTAGCACGCTCCTCAATTATATCAGACGGATACGAATTACCTTCATAAATAAACGCTTTTACGTATCCGTGAAAAGATTAAGAAATTAATTACGATTTGTAAACTTACAATAAACTTTTAATTACTTTGAAAACCAAAAATAAAGTAGGGGAAAGTTAGAAATGACTACGGATCTGATTCACGTTATGCAAAACGATTCTTAAGCTTTGGTAAGATTAATATAATAAATATTATTAAGTATAAGTAAATAATATGCAGGACTGTTTTATGAAAAGAAACGATGTTTCAATGCTAATGGCTCGTTGGGTAAAGGTGAGGGCGCTAGTGCGCAGGTGTAGATCATACTGAAGCTACGGAACAAGCTTCCACCGGCAAAGCCTGAAAGCTTTCAGTGACCGTCGAAGAGCGCTCGAAGGCAGTCGTGCCACCCGAGCAGCCTTACCTGAACCGCGATCGCTATATTCCAACTTCATGAAAATTTCACAAGTGACTTATAAAAATAAAGTTATTTTTTTCAGTGCAAAGTGAATTCATGGCCGTCTTGTTATCCAATAATGAGATTTCCTAATTAATTTTGAGAACTTTCGCAACTTTCTGTCGGTCTGTGATTCTTGCATTTTTGTGGGTATTTTTTTTTTTGTTGTGTTTTTTGTTGCTGATCTTCGCCTGGAATTGGTAAGCATCATCTTAAAAATGGGTAAACTTTTTCAAGATAAATTACGTGTTTTTTTTTAAAGCAGTGTCTCCTTCAAAAGTTTTGCAAAACTTTACATAAAGTTGAATAAGTTCACTTAATACCTAAACATGTATTTAATTTCAGGCCCTTATCTTAATACGAATTTTGTAGCGGGGGGTTCGGCCAAGGGTCATGAAATGAAGTTTTGTGGTGAGCGATAAAATCTGAGTTTATATTGATTCGGGCCAAGGTGGTTCATTAACAAGACCTCCAATTTTACGCACGATTCCAGACACGCGATTTCTTCAGATATACCTCATTTACAAGTTTGCATCATTCGAGTTTTATTTTGATGCAGTTGTTATTGTAACTGTTAGTTAGTGGTTGTTAATTGATGTTTTATTACGAAAATATATTGCTTATCCCATAAAATTAAATAAAACGATAAAACAAGGTATAATAATGCGTATAATCTATCGGGTACATAAATGTATCATATTTCGTTAAATACATTTTAATTATGCTATGGAGCTACTGCAGGATCGTTACATCAGCGTGTCTTTATGATATTTAAGTACAAAAATTGCAAACAGGTTCATAAAATGTTAAAAGCTTATTAATCATAAAACAAATTAAAATGTTTTAATAACAGCCCAAGTTGGCGCTGTTCTTTAGTTATTACAGGAATAGCGTAAGTTTTGCACAACTTACTAAACGAAAGCATATCTAATAAAAATAAAAACCTGTATAAACTTATACATTAACCAAATATTCCAGGACAACCATGCTGTGTTTTGATCAGTTTTGAACTTGTGTTTTGCATTGCCCTGACATGAGTGGCATGTACACAAAGCGGCTAAACTATGTAAAATGTCTAATGATGCATGAGAGCAAATACATAAACATTCCCTCACGTTTAGTGCCTAAAAGGACGAAAATAATTAAACAAAAAAGTAACGCTTTAAAGTCTCCGTTTCTATTTTCGGAACCATAAAAACAATACTTTCTCGTAACAGAATTCTTGAATTGGGCAAGCAAAACTTAAAATATGTTTTTTGGGCGTTGTAACGTAAAAATCCTGCTTTGATAAATGACACTGACTGAGCCTCAAGATGAAAATAATATTACGGCAGTGCCAAATTTGGCGCAAACGAGCGCCCCTCAAACCATAAATTTGTAATTTCGATGTAATAACACCTTTTATAGGCATTAAATAATTTCTATATTAGCTTTACAGATACATTTCTAAATCAAAATTGTGCTGAGAGAATGTTCTTGAAGATAAACGTACAATAAGATTTTCTAGAAGTTAGAACTCTGTGCGAAAGAACCGTGCGGGTGTTATTTCTTAGCCACCAGCCCCTCCTACTAGCGATTAGTATTCATATGATATATATTTCTGCCAATGAACAAGTATGAGTGCTGGTGTAATTACAAGCACATTAGAAACTTTAACTGTGTCTGTAGGGTGGTCCACGAACCTGCGATGCTTCTGGTATTTAGGTAATTTAAATGTCCCATTGAGTATTCATATGATATATATTTCTGCCAATGAACAAGTATGAGTGCTGGTGTAATTACAAGCACATTAGAAACTTTAACTGTGTCTGTAGGGTGGTCCACGAACCTGCGATGCTTCTAGTATTCAGGTAATTTAAATGTCCCATTGGCGGAGGTGGAAACTAGTGTTATGTGCCATTCTTTCTGATGATTTCAAGACAGTTGAATAATTCTTCTAGGACTGGCTGAGTTATAATGTAACAGCACATTTGTAGCTTTTGTTTTGTTTCTGGCTTCAAATAGTTGCATTGAATGAAGTAAATGCATGAATGAAATTTCTTGATTTTAAATATCTTTTATGAATTTCAATGATTTTGATGAATATTAAGATGATTGTAATTTTAGTAGTAATGTATTTCTGTTATTTATTTTACTTATAATAGTATTATTGACAGAATTTTGTGGAAAAAGGAGAGAGATGCCTTTTCTTTGCAGTGGGACAATCTATAGTCCATTTACAATAGCATTAGAAAGAAGTTAAAAAAGGTTATTTTTAATGCACACTTTGTAACAAAAATACAATAAACATTGTTACATTATGATAGACGCCGAATTTATTATGATCTATTTTTACAGCAGCTGTCACACTTAATTGTAACCATTTTAACTATTTATCTTATGAAATTATGTGGCTTTCATTTATTTATATTATATAACTCCAATTTAAAATTACAGTGTCAATGCTAAAAACCTAAAAGAAGCAGAGATGAACAATACTTGGAACGTTATTCGTTTCACTATAATTCTACCGAATTTTATTTTAATTAAGGTGGATGCGCTGCAGTAGCCCGCGAAATCAGACGAATTCGGAGCAATTCTAATTTAAAGGGATGTATTGATGATTTTTAAGGTTAAAATTGTATTATTGCCTACATATTTCTTATTGTTGCGCATCATATTATTTTTATTAAGATACAACCTTACACTGACCTGCAAATTGCAAAAAACGCAAGAAAATTAGAATTTAAGCATCTCCCTTAAAATTGTTTTATCATAACTTTGAAATAAAATGTTTTGCATTCCTGCTTCTACGAGCCTCTTTTTTCTAAAGCTATTATAAATGGACTATAGTTAAATTAGATTCGATAATTATATTATTGTGTGATACTTTGGTTACTAACATAGTTCTTATGTATACTAACAAAACTATGGATCACTGTGTCTGAAGTAAATAAATAATAATAATTGGTTATAAGAATAGTGTGATGAGATTTCCTGGAGCCGACGGTACTTAATCATTTACATTTAGGTGGGCCGCCTGCTTGTTAGCCGCTCAATGTCATAATTAAAAATGGCTTCAATTAAAACCACAGGATACTTTCGCTTTAATTGCATGCATTAACGATGAGATGTTTCATTTTGTCCTTCACACGTACGACATATGAAATCGTACGACATACGTACGACATATGAAATCACTTTGCCGTAGGATAGCTGTTATCTGAATTCGGATTAGCTAACATGAATAACATGTTCTTTTTTTCGAAGCTTTTAAATAATATACGAAACTGTCCATTAATGAAATGCCCACAAAACAAAATTACTTTTAGTCAATTTAACAACACCTTAATTTAAAAAAAAAAACAACAGATTTGCATCACAACTGTAAGTAAGTCAAGTTTGTATATCATTAGAGGGTATCGGGTCGAAATCTCATTGTGACGAGGTTGATAATATAATTTATCAGTTCCCGTCAATCTCTTAGCCAAGGTTTTTTTTCTTTGTCTTTAAAACCCTGCAGTGTCTATATTAAAATTCCATCGAATCATCTTTTTTGATGAAGAATCACCGATAGGCGACACTTTATGTCGCGTTCATAACGAGTTTTGTAGGTATATTACATTAGTAGGTTATTGCCAATTTTATTATCATTGTACCTTTAACTGTAATTATTATTGGTCTATCTATTTTTCGCATTAAACGAAATAGAGGTGGCGATAACTGAGAGGCAATCTCTGCGCCCTCACGCCCCTAGTCTCCGCAGGGGACGCCCTGGACGGGAGTGAACAACCGACTCCCGGCCACCGTAGGCGCGGGCTTGCGGGCGGCAAGCAATGGGCAGCTCGCCGCCCGGTAAAGACCAGGCCCGGGTCGACGGCGCGTTGTGTACTTACCTACCACGCGCGCCTCAAAGAGATGTCAGCACGAATTGACGGGGTCCGCTAGAGCCGATGCCTGCCGGGGCCGCGGGTTGTTCGAAAGAGATACCGTGGCCCCAGGTACAGGCAACTGAAGGAACACGGGTGGGTTTTAGTCAGTAAACGTCTGACACGCTCTTCCGCTCAGCCCAGAGCGGGAGAAGTCATTTGATGATTTCCCACACAAAATAAAAAAAAAGGTGGCGATAACTCACGAGTGAACTAAAACTTTCAAACAATAACATAAGCTGGTAGCTGTAACTGAACAGGTTGACGCCGTCGTTTTGTCTGCAGGCGCGCGATTGCACTCCCGCATTTTTCATACCTCTACAGTGTAAGCGATGAGGACACTTGGTTTATTTTATCTCTTCCTTGTTTTGCCTGTGAGAAAATATTCTAGTTGAACTTCGCCTGCGCCCGGTCCAGGCTTTAGTTTTAAACAACCTGATCAACGGTCCGTATCCGAATAGTTAGTAGTAGTAGTTAGTTTGTTGTTGTCGTAGCCACAGTCTGAGCTCTACTGGGTCAATGGCTTAAATAAAATAAAATCTATGTGAATTTTATTGGTTCCTTGGTTGTTTACACAATAATTTTGTTTTGCTTACTAACTTGAGTGTGTATCTATAGTGAAACCATGTCTTTAACAGTAACATAGGCTATGCATAACTAAAGTACATACCAAACTACAGGTAGATAGGTATAGTTCTGTCTCAATCAAGGCGGAAAATGCTTTAAAACGTGTGCGATGTAATTTTTTTTACAATAACCTATAATCAATTTTCAATCGAGCTCTTACAAAATATTTAACCTTGGAAGGCAGGTGCCTGCACACTGCGTGGGTAATTTTACACGACGAGTGTCAATTTGTTGTCGTTTTATCGGACCAAAGGTTATTTATTTATGTAGGGTGTTTGGTGCATCGTGTGCCAAATTGAAATGGTCGACTGGGGGGGTCATCTGCTATCCATTCAGACCCCTAAACACTCCTCATACCCTGTGGAATTTTTTCTTCGACTTTTTATTGTTTTATAAAAAAAATACCCAAATTTGACATTCAAATACAAATAAAAAAGAAGTATAAGTCGTAGACTCTGAACTTTAATTTTATTTAGATTTGTATTGTATTACAATACTTTTAAATTCAAAATTAGTGACATTAGTCATCTAGCTTTTTTTTTTAAATTTACCTGCAAAGTTTCGGATTTCAATTAAAGCTGTCCATGTTACAGCTATTTACATGGCTATAAAAAAACCAAAAGCGACCGGGATCTTCCAACTCCCTCAAAAATTCTCTAGTCTATCCTCTTGCTAGTGATGTACCACATGCTATAAAAATCTTTTTACAACTTTTTGAATTCGCTAGAATTGTGAATCGAGTCATAAAATACTAAATTCCAAATTATGATTTATATTTTTGATAAATATTTTTGCTTAAATGATACCTGAAAAACTTATTAAATCTGTTATCTCACTCTTATAAGGGAAGTGAGGGGAGTGAGTGGGGAGTTTGGGGGGGGTACTAGAAATAAAAAAAATGCATTTATTTAATAATTTTTTACATATTCTGCTCAAATTGTTGGCCTCTATTGCGAATGCAGGCCTGACATCTATTTCGTATTTCCACAGTTGTTGTACCAAGACGTATTTCCTCCTTAATTTTATTGAACGCCGTTTCAATGCGTTGAAGTAGTACCTCCCTAGTTGGAACCTCCGTGGCGTATACCAGCTCTTTGGCACGTCCCCAGACATAGAAATATAGTGGAGTTAGGTCTGGGGAACATGCCGGCCATGCAATAGGGCCATCGCGACCAATCTACGCATTGGGGAACACATCGTCGAGATATTCTCTCACAATCAAACGCCAATGCGCGGGACAGCCGTCATGCTGGAATACTTTGGGCACATTTTCATTGAATACGGGCACCTCGGACACTAATTCGGGCAGGTCATTTTGAAGGAACTCCAAATAGTTATCGCCATTGAGCTTATCGGGCAGGTAATGCGGTCCAACTACCTGATTCCCAATCACTCCTGCCCAAACGTTTACACTAAACCTCCTTTGAAAAGATTTCTGTCTTTTAACACGTGGGTTTTCCGCTTTGTTTGTCCAGTGGTGCAGATTGTGAAGAAATTTGGATTCATCCGTCGTTCTTGTAGGGTCTTCCTCAAAAAGTGCCAGTATTCTCTCGTCCACTTCAACATTATGTCGCACAATATGGCCCCTTGGTTCATGAAAAGTGACACTGCCAGTCTCGCGTATGCGTCGGTATGTGTCTTGGAAGACTCTGCGGCCAGGTAATCGTCTACCAGGATAGCGTTCCAGGTAAAGTCGTTGCGCTGCACGAGAGACACCATGGGCGGCTCCATCATGATGTTAGCCTATTCTTCGTTAGAGAACGTCGCCATTGCAACAACAAAAAAGTCAACAAAGTTTAACAATACTAACACCAAAAGTTAAAACGTAACAAAAACCAACAAAACAAAGTAACAAAATGAAAAAATCGCGGAGTACGGTGAATTAGCATACACGTCAGGTAGCAGAGGCAGTGATGTCTCGACTAAAATAGTGATGGATTGACGGCGTCGGCGGCATCAGTTCGTCGTTTATTTAAACTTCACTAGTTCACGCTATGCAAGAAAGAGATAGAAGATAGATTTTACTTCGCGAGAGTGAGAAAACAAATTTTATCTGTTTCTCGAGTAACAATTACGCAAAAAAAAAATTGTTGAACATAACTTTATCTTGACTATATCATTATACAGTCTGACTTTGAATTCATTGGCATTATTTGTTCAAACCTAATACGGGTTTCCGGATTCGGAACCGGAACCCCGGATTCGGTTTTCGCGTGCGAAAACCGTTGAGTGGATAAAGTATAAATATACAATCTCTAACAACATAATTATAACTTTTATTTTGTAGACCTGCATTGCCACCTTACGACTTAAACCGTTAAATATTATAACAATGAATGTAACTTTATAGTAGAATATCATCACCACTATAAAACAGAAATTATATATACAAATGAAATTGATTAAAGACGTTTCTTACGTTGGGGCTCGTCATGTTGTCTCGAGCCGATGGAAATTTATTCATGAATCACCTGAACTATCTTAGGCCGCCGAACTACAAAGATATCGGCTTTTGTAGGTCACTGATACATAGGCGTAATTTAAACTAGGTATATCCAGCGGTATCATAAACATCACGTGACCTGGTAATCGGAGTTAGTTTTCACACCGTTCCAAGCCAACATGTACATGAAACGAATTAAATATGTTAACGTAGGTTAACGAAAGTAGCTACTCATATTGTTCCCTTTGTCTGTCGTCTGAGGCTTAAACACAATTAGTTAACCAACTTAGCGTCAAAGTTACTGTTAAGATGCAAACATTCCCTATGCATTCATAAGCGAGTTTTCATCTATGAGCATTCGTTTGCGAACACAACGTTCTCTTGTGGTGTCAACTGATGTACTTACAGCAGTTATATCTTAGCAGATCGAGTGTAAAACTCACTTAAAATAAATTGAAGACGTCAGGAAATTGGTTTTGCGAACACCGTTTACAGTACCGTCTTAAGGCGGTACTAACATCATTCAATCACTTTTTAATTATCTCTGCTAGTAATTATTTAGTTTTTAATAGGAAATTAAAATCTTAAGATTAAATAAATGCCAGTTCCATAATAGCAGGGCTATACGCGATACCAGGGCTACAGCCACGTGCTAGTGAAGCTACAGCTACGCGACAGAAAAGCTACAGTTACGTGATAGCAGGGATACAACTATGCGATAGCAGGGCTACAACTACAAATGCGATAGCGAAGCTACAGCTGCGCGCTAGTAAAGCTACAGCTGCACGCTAGTAAAGCTACAGCTGCGCGCTAGTAAAGCTACAGCTGCGCGCTAGTAAAGCAACAGCTGCGCGCTAGTACAGCTACAGCAGCGCACTATTAAAGCCACAGCTGCTCGCTAGTAAAGCTACAGCTGCGCGCTAGTAAAGCTACAGAAGCGCGCTAGTAAAGCTACAGCTGCGCGCTAGTAAAGTAAAGTAGTTACAGCTAGGCGATTATTAGATATTGCGCAGCTTTTTGCATAAAGTTCGGACCGGTAATAATTAATGTCGATATGGTAATTCTATTGAAAACTAAACAATAGCCTCGAAACACACGTGTTCAAGTGTACAATGCAAAATACATACGAGTATACAGTATCAAATCTGTTGGCTTTGAATTTGTAAGGATTTTTTTAGAGCTTAAAAGATTTTGTGTATTATTTTAGTATGAATAAAACTCTGTCAAAACGGATCTATTTTAAGTATTGCGTTTTTGAATGCAATAGAATATTTTATTTGTAATTTCAGAATTAGTCCCAATAGTAATATGAGTACATAGTTGTTAGATTTTCATGAGTACTTTCACCCCCTGAAATAATGCCAATGAATTCAAAGTCAGACTGTATAATGATATAGTCAAGATAAAGTTATGTTCGGCTAATGCTCTATAATCAGTAGGTAGCTATGGTGGATTCGAGCATTTCGTTTGAGTTATACTGCAGTAAAACGGAAAACAGGTACAGTACCTGTAGTCAGGCTTTAGGGATACAACAAAAGAAATAAATGAATTAAGTAGTCGTATTCGATTTTAACTAATAAGATAATGATTTATTTCTCACCACATTTTATCAGTACATTTTAAAATAATCAGGAACAATACATAATGGTTTTAATTATACTGTAGGAGCCTGGTGCAGCTAGGCGTAAGGCCTGTATTTCAGGACACCAGGTCCCCCCCCCCCCCTTCAGAAACAGTTACATTTATAAAAATATATTTATTTGCATTCCATAATGTTGTGAGGTGTGGTGTATAAGTCCAGATTTCATCCTTTTAATTATTGATCCTAACGATCGATGCAATAAAAGTACCTACAGGTTGTAATTTTTACAGATTTTAATCGGTTCGATTCCCGGGTGCGGCAAGCGAATTTTTGAAAATCTTTGAATGCAGTTTTATTTCTATTCAAAAATAAAGGAATGTTTTCTTTGAGTAAAATTTTCTATCTGCAGTATTAGGAGTACTTTCCCTTCAGATGGCATTACAAAATTCCACCCTGTATATAGGTATTCATAATAATATTAAAAAATCATGTATATTCAATGTGTAACTGAATTAATGCACTCTATGAAAGTAGTTTGTTCAGAATCGTTTACTGAATCGATTTTTTTATCTTTTTTCCCAAAAATAATTCAGACTGCGTAAATTACAGTCACACTCCCGCTGAACAATAAAACAAACCAAAATGTACGAAGTACCTACTACGCTAGACCACCACAATCAGTATAACTAATTTAATAATTAAACAATGTTTTATACATAATAGTAAAAATTCAGCGCATGTATTATGATTAAAACATAATATTCTAATTAGGGTGTTTGAATTCCGGGACATGTTGTATAATATGTATCTTTTTGTATTCAAACAAGCAAGTTATTCCGGGGTAGCTAGAATTCCGTAGCTACATAACTTAATTACTGGAGCCAGCTCCCAACCTTATTTTACACTTAGTTTTAGTAACATCATAAATCGAGAGCGTCCTATACCTATGTTTTATTGTAGAGAAAGCGACCAAGGTAGCAAAATAAAGGTTTGGAGAACATTGAAGTAAGTCGCTTACTATGGCGATCTAGGGTTAAAACGTCTTCTGCTTCGTAACGGCAAGGAGTTGAAGGTAAGGAACCCATACTATTTTAGGGCCGTTTGTAAAACAAACAGCCGACGTACAGTTAGGACTTTATACAGGGTTAAATCAAATTAGCTAGACAAACTTCGCAGACGAGATGGGTATCGACATCTTAACATGTTAAAAATAAATATTTTGATGATGCTTTTGTGGGGTCCAGCGACCGCAGCTAGAGTAGTCACTTGAAATATCAGTTTAAAAAAATCTGTATTTTCGTATAAACTTTACAGACGGAATGGGTATCGTATTGATATCTAAACACGATAAAACGGAACAAAATAGATTTTCTCAACGCATACTTCAAGTAACAAGACTACAAGCGGTCATTGAACCCCAAAAAAAACTTAAAATCGTTTTTGTTTTTATTTCATCATGTATATACCTATTTACCAAATCTCGGAAACTGAATTAGAGATCAAAAATGTGTACTATAATAATGCATACAGCATTCAGTATTAAAGTTACGTAAACTACAATTCAAGAATAAAATATAACTGTTTGAAATAAAATCATGCAAATTATTTTTATAATACTAGAAATAAGGCAGAAGCTCTAAACATTTGGGGTCTTACTACAAAAACTTAAACACTTGTTGAACGAGTGTTTAATGTCAGTGTTATGTCAAAGTCCATATAATTATGTCATGTTTAAATGGTGTTTAGCCTAAACAACTGATAAACACTGTTTTGTGGTAGTCAAGCTAGACTTTCATTTATGATTTTCTATTTATAAAATAGATTTCCATCTAAATAAGAGAATCATAAATATGTAAATAATATATTATCCTAATAATCGACTCAAATGGGCGTACTTACTGGTCGCCATTTTGTTTTGGTCATTCCGTTTCTGAAGTTTTTCATGATTGAATGTGTCCCTCGTGAGTTTTTATTTCTTGCTAAGTTTTAAGTTGTTATATTTTACGTTTTTGTTTATTTTGTTGTTGAGTAAAATCGAGTTTACACGTAATAATATATAGACCTACTGTGGACGCTCAGCCAGGGTCGTCGACCAAAAGGATATTCTATCACTACCTAAAAAGTGACAACGCACTGCTATGTCAGTGTCTGAAGATCAATATTGGTCTTTTGGTCTTTGGTCATAGCGATTAATCTTTTATATTCATTAGTTTACGACGAGACCTTAGGCTATAAAATGTTTAATTTTGAGACGCGGCTTCAGCGTGATTTCAAAAGCACGAAATTGAATAACGTTAAGTAACCATAATGACTAGGGAAATGTTGACTACCCCTGAAACGTCACTTTGGCAATGACATTTTTACGTTTCCATTGTTGATCTAGAATTCCATTTCCGGGATTAAGTATTGATACCCATCACTTCTGCAGACTTTCGCTAGCTTTATTTAATTTGACCCTGCATAAGCGGACTGTGAGATATCGATTTCTTTTTTTTTATTACATAGGTACTAACCGCCAATCCGTTTGCCAATTGATCTAATTAGAGAGTCACATTCACCACCGGAAGTGTTATTGACTATGCTGTATTTATGCTGTTTGATAATGAAATGATAGGCACGCCGCGCAAATAGAATGGCGTACTAACCACGCAACTTCATACGTTCCACTGAATATCGTTCCAAACATTATACGGATTTATGCATTTACTAGTTTACTTATGTGTATTCCAATAGATACTTAGCGTTTGTTGGGGTGGCTAGTGGCTACTGACAAAGTTACCGCAAAATTTTAAACTTATGTAGGAATACGTACAAGGAGTACGTTCTCGATACTTGACGCCAAAGTTAAGTTCTGTTACTTGAATATTCACTTAGAAACATGTAACTCGCACATAATATTTTGACTAGCTGTCAAAATATTATGTGCGAGTTACAGGTTCACAGGTTGAAAATAACTATACAATATGGATTTGAAGTGATATAAATAAAAGATTGATACGGAGTGTAACCATCCTGGTAACAAATCACTTAACTTATGTGGCACTTTGAAGGCAATCAATATAACTTAGAAGACTTTAGATAGACAGTAGTCTCATGTACGAGGTCGTGGGCACAGATCTGGGCAAGTACCAATATGGCTTTTTCAATTCTTATGCACGTTTTGAGTTTAACTTGGACATTGCTGACATTGGTGAAGGAACACATCGAGAGGAAACCCGGAATTATGGTTATATAAATCTGAAATCGCCAACCCGTCTGGAGTACGTGTGACCATCAATTCTCGTAACTTTTCTTAATAATGACCTTTGAACTGCAGTGAGAATATAATAGGCTAGTATTATTAATGGAAGATAGTAAAAAAAAAAGTAACTTTACATCAGTATCCCAACACATTCATATAAATCTGCTTGGCTGTAGGTGACTGCTATAGGCAGATGAATTCCAGTGACGTTGACAAATGACGCGTCTGGTGCCCCGCGCTATTGTGTACAAATAGAAAACAAATACGAATTCGAAACGGACTATCAGAATTAAACGGATTATAATTATATTTTGTCAATTCTAATGATTGACAAATCCTGATAATCCGTTTTAGTGTGAATTCACCAATTGATTGTGATTGCAATGTCAAATATCTAGCAACAATATTATTTCAATATTTAAAACAATCCCAAAAATTGAAGAAATCTAGCAAGTTAATCGCTATTTGCATTTTTGAAACGTAAAATCTGTTTGGTTAGAAAATGAAAGAATGTAAACAACAAAATGTAAATATTGATAACAATAAGAGTTGTTAATAGTTCTCCTGGTCGACACCAGCAGTCAACCCGGTGTTGTATCACAACCGTCTCAATCGCGCATAACACACCGCAATCCTAACTCACTGAGGAATCACCGCAGACAATTCCAACCCACCGTGAACTATGCAGCACCCGATTCCGGTTTGCTGAAACCTCAACTGGCCTTGGCAAGCATCGCGAGATAGACAACACAGCCCACTATCGTCCTGCGCTCTCCGGAGGGGAGTAATGATGAACTACGCATTACACTGACGTCTTGCAAAATCCTGCATCAAGCAAGCAGATTTTTACCGCGCGACTAGCATATACACAACGTCCCGACATCAATCGTCGGGCAGTAGCCCACCAGACACAACACCCGTCTGGTTGGAGGATCCTCCCTTTTCTTTGGAGGATGAGTGAACTTTACTAACACCCACACCCTGTTCCTCATACTTCTATATACTAATGATTGAAATGCTAGCACGAATTCATGCAACCCTGCTTAGTACTTTTTGTTAGGTTACTAAAAACCTACGTTAGGTAAATAAATTGTGCACAACCTGTCGTGAACAGAATACCGTCTTATATATATGCAACAGAATTAAAAGTGTTCCATGTCTTAACCCAGGTATCACACGGGAACGTAACGTACTCCTGGGATTAAAATTTGTACCAAATTTCATCTAAATCCGTTCAGTCGTTTTAGCGTAAAAGCGAAACAAACAAACTCATTTTCGCATTTATAATATTAGCTAAGATGTAAATATCGATCTACTTATTTGTTACGCGTTTCGCTGTTCCCCTTACTGTATATCACTGAAAATCTAGTTATTACGAATTCGCAACTATTTTCTTCATATACGACGTGTAAATAAAATAAATAAATATTTGAAGGTCCGGATCACTGAAGAGACCTAAAGTTAGAATAGACTATGTTTCTAGGACTCTTATTTTACAGAAATACTTATTTAGATCTAAAAGCCTGGGTATATGTGGGGATAAGTACATTTAACGAAAAACGATTCAACGTTAGACATGAACCCGATGTCCTGCCCTGAATAATACTAGCTTATTATTGTCCCACTACAAGGCACGAGCATTGACCACCACGCTTGCTCAAGACGGGTTGGCGATTTCAGACTTATATTAACTGTGGTTTTCTTACGATGTGTTTCCTTCACCAAGGTCAGTAATGTCCATGATAAGCTCAGAGAGACCTACTCTCTGAGCTAACTTGAAAAAGTCACATTCGTACTTGCTCGGATTTTAACTCACAAGCTTATGTATGTGAGGCGAGGTTTTAAAAACTGCCGGGCACCAACACGTCATTCCGGCCCTAAATAAAAAAATTAAAGAGAAGAAAGAATTAAATCTCATTAAATAAAGACGAGTGCTTAAGAAGTGCTTCCGCCCGATGCATCAAGTGTGAGTCGTGGTTAAGAAACTGTAGGCACATAACAAGTAAAGGGAAGTAAAACTCCTTTTGGATACTTTAATAAGTAGGTACGCGTCGTAAATAATTGGGCTTGTGGCTAAGTAATAACAGCCGCACGGGTCGATCGATCAGGTTAAGCTACGCTTGCCGCGGTTGGTCCGTGGATGGGTGACCATTTTCACAAACCATGACCCCTCCGTGCCTCGGAAAGCACGTTAAGCTGATGGTCCAGGGTGTCATTCGTAGGTCTTTGGCAGTCGTTACGGGTCGTCAGTAGCCCGAAAGTCTGACAACCAGTCTTACCAAGGGGTATCGTATTACCCAGTAACTGGGTTGTGGAGGTCAGATAGGCAGTTGCTCCATGTAAAATACTGGTAGTCACCTGCATCCGGTTAGATTAGAAGCCGACCCTTACATAGCTGGGTAAAGGCTAGGCAGTTGATGTACGCGTCGGTGAAAATGACAAAAGAAACTTAATACAAGTGCTATAGATGACTTAATACAAGTGCTCTAGATCACAACTCTAGATAGATAAGTTGTGATAAACTCGATGGACCATCGTCAAATCAATTCACGTCATAATAAAAACTTACCGTTAGCGCAAACGTCACAGGTACTATCCTAATTAGGAAATGTTGGATAAAGTCAAAGCTCAACCATCAACATAATTTGCATGTAAATAGGCACTTCTTAAAGTAGGTTAAACAAAATGTTAGGAAACCCATAACTTTTGATATTATCCGGATCATGAGTTAACTTGAAAATTAAAGAGATTATTAAAGGAGAACATTTTGGCAGTCGCAAATATGCTGGTAAAGAGCACTACGATATAAACTCTTGATAAATAAGTGTATGGCTTGCATGTCGCATACGTCAATCAGAATAAAAGGTCACCTCCTTATCAGATGTTTAACACGGGCATCAATCCATTAGGTAAATTACTGAAATCCAGTCGTTCAATTGAACCTCAAAGGTTCCAAATTCATTACCACTGAAGTGACAAAGGGTTGATGAAATTGACGTTAGCCACGTAAAGCCAATTAAAAAGGTGTACGTGAAACGTGAACAATTACAAAATTATATGGAACCATTTTCCACGAATGGGACTTTTATTTCGTAAGTATCTATACTACAAATAACGCTGAAGGGTTTGTTTGTTTGAACGCGGTAATTTCTGGAACTACCAGTCAGATTAAAAATTGTTTTGATGAGAGGTTATAGAATCTCTCACAATAAAAAGTCACCTATTTACTAGATTTGAACTCAATACTTGGTATAATTTGATTCCTATTATACGTGAATATGCGCAGAAATATGAAGTAAAAATAGTATAAAGTACAAAAATCGGTCAAGTGCGAGTCGGACTCGACAAAGTTACAGCCCTCTGTCAGATAGACGGCGTAGGCTATCTAGTAGGACCCTGTTTTCATCCTTTGGGTATGGAACCGTAAAAATCTTTAAGAACTTTTAAATAGACATAGCAAAACACACGTCTGCCGATTAAAAGTAGTTTACTCACTTAAGGCTTTCTGAAATATTTTGTGAGTGATATCCTGTACCCGGGGTTTTGAGAATCGAGCGTAAGTTCTTATCGTTGTCAATACAAACGGGTAGGCCCCCATTACCGTGTTTGGGTAGAATATCAAGGTCACCGTCTCATTTGCTTACTCCCTACCCTACCTAAAGACAACAAGTAAACATAACCTACATATTAGGTTCATACTATATTTTCTAAAGGATGCCTTCTTTAATATTTACAACTTTGAAATTGAAACACACAAAACCTCCGGAGCACGGATTTAAAAAAGCAAGTAGGTAGTCTTTCAGCTTCATCTGGTTAGACTGGAAGCTGACCCCAACATAGTTGGGAAAAGGCTAGGCAGATGGTGACTCTGGTATTATTTAATGAAATACCATCGCTTTATTACAATCATTATAAGTGATTAATACTGAAATGCCCATTTACTTTTTGTTCCAAATTACAGAACAAGACATTTACGATCAAATAAAACAAACAGTGCTCGTAATAATGAGTTTTGCCAATACGATGAGCAATTAACCTCGCGGGCTCGTAAATTTCACAGAGAGACTAAGATATAGGCACTCACAATGGGGATGATACCTATAACACTAATGTCATTATTGCGTTCCGTGTATGTTGCGTAACTTAGATATTAGTTATATGTCACACCGTGTTGTATGTTTCCTACTTATTGCGGCGTAAGTACATTACAAAATAATGTTTTTATAATCATTATCAAAATCAAGCATATTTCTAACTTGTTATTTCCGAAAAGCAATATATTTTCAATAAAACTCAGGTGTTCAATATGTGTCTAAAAGATCAATGTTTCAAAGATTCATGATGATTAGATTATTTGGGTGCTTTGAAACAGTTAATTTTTACTTTATGCGTTTTAAAAGATCCGAAATAGGACACCTGCATAATTATTTTATTAAACAAACTTATCAAAAGTTCTTACTTACCAACGTCTTCTAAAACGCTTTTCTATTGTGCTCAGGTACAACCGAAGAGACAGAACCGTAAAAAAGGCATTCAGTTAGTATTTATTTAGGAAGAGACGGACAAACCACATCGCCGAGGGCGCAACCTCGGCAGCATGTCGGGCGCCCACTCCCCTGTGGGGGGGGCGCGCCCGGGCCCATCAGGCACAGGGGGAGGCCACGGCGGACCTGTTGGCGGCCCTCCCGGTGCTGCGGGGCCCGGAGGCCTGGGCGCATTCGTAAGTCCTACTAGACTACGCATGTACTCTCTTACTGTCGCTTGTAGTTATATTTCAATGGAGGCGCCTGTAGTGGATCAGCATGTTTGATGTAGCTGCTTGGTCTCGGCGAGTGAAGGCAGAAGCAGAGTACGCTGCTTGACTGCATGAGTAATCGTATCAGCGCTACACTGCTCGCTGTCGTCCAGTGTCGCATTAGCGATCTACATAGTTTATAGTTTTCCTCTACAGCTCACCTTGAAAATCTTTGTTCGTATTTGTTTGTATAATGTTTTCGCACAAAATAGTGTCTGTAACCAGATTCTGTGTTTATTTTAAGCGGTTAAGAATGCATGTCTATGTAGATTTAATATAAAAATAACAATAAATAAGTAGTTTTTCTGCTCACACTGGAACGTAAATGGTCATATCCAACAAACGGGCAATGGATTCGCGAAAATAGAAAACGTCGTAGAACTAATACTTAACGTGACAGGTGGTCCGTCTTTAAAAGCGTGTAATAAAGCCAAGGGCGTTGCCAACTTATACCCGGCTGTTACGTGCCCAATAGCTGGCAACGCGCCACCACGCAGCCTACTCCGCGCCTACAGGGAATACTTGCACCGTTCTATTACTTGGTTGATTTTGTGAAAGATGTCCCAAGACGAATATTATGTTTTGTTGTGACTTCAAGTGTTGCGCCCATTCAATACTTGCTTCTATACCAAGTTGTCGATAAAATACTATGAAGTTAGTTTACATAATTATGTCTCAATCAGGTACTACTACTTTTATAGAGAACATTCTAGTCCCGAATTCTCAGTGAGTGTAAAGAACGTGCTTCAGTTTTATCAATTCCACAGTTATTAACGCTTAAATAAATGTGGAAGTGATATCTGTTAATGTATGTTGTTAAATGCTCTATTGTACACAACTTTGTATATACAAAAAGTAAATACAAAGTTGTTTACAATAGAGCATTTCACAATATTATTGAACTAGATATTTTGCAACGGCTTTGAATTTTATTGAGTCGGTGAAATGGTACCCTGTTGCAAAATATTCAAACCGAATCTGCTCAATCTACTTACTACAGCCTTTTCCCAACTATGTTCAGGTTCGGTGTTAGTCTAACCGGATGTAGCTGAATACCAGTATTTGACATGAAGCGGATGCAAAGTCAAAGTCAAGACATTATTATCAGAATTTTGGGCCTCTGACTACCCGTAACGACTGTCAAAGATGTAGGAATCTGGGATCAGGGCTAAACGTGCTTTCCGAGGCACGGAGGGGTCTCGATTTGTAATGGATGGTAACCCATCCACCAACCGACCGCGGAAAGCGTAGTTTAACCTTCAGTCGACTCGTGCGGCTGTTATTATTTAATTCTGAAACTTCCGGCCATATATTACAAGCTTTTATTTAGTTTTATTTCATAACCTTTGTTTTATTAATTTGATGTTTGCTTTGGTTTAGAGTTCGCTGATTTTTTATGAACTGAATGACTTCAGTTCATAAAAAATCAGTTTATAAATAATTTGGAGTGTTGAGAATTTGGTTTGTTGAGTTTGGATTTGGAAATTATTTTGACTAGTACAGTACAACAAAAGCGGTCGTCGTTACTCTAAAATGTAAAGTTCTCCCTGTAATGGTAGGTACAATCACTTTCAGGCTACCATTTTTAATGAAACCCGGAAGCTCAATTCAGGTCAATTTACAATACCTATTTAGGTATCACAAAAGAACGACACAATTTACTTACTTATTTTAGTGATTCGATCTTACAATAGAGGCATCACTTTTGATATTTGTTCTCCTGTATTAGGACAGTGAATCAGATCTCACCGTGTTGGATGTTGCCGCGACCGGTGTGTGCTAGTTATTTGGTAAATAGGCAAATAACAAAGAATGGCGGGCGAGCGGGGTCGCTGTTTGATGTTTGTTATGGGGGCACAGACGGAAAAGGTTGGCTTGGGACACTTTTACTCCGTAAAAGACAGGAGAATAGGTGCAATCGGTATTTACGAACATGACGAAATCTGAACAATGCGCTCCAAGACAAAGCTTCAAGAGAATAGCCCTTTAAATAGGGCTTTAACTTAATTAACCTTGAACACAAAGGATTCGAAATCTGATCATTTAGAGTTTGAATTGAGGCAATAAGGCTAAGCTAATGTTTTGAGTAGCTTACGTAGCTTGCTGCGAATAACGATCAGACACACAATAGCGTTATTAGCCGCTCTTAAGCCCTTTCTGCACCGCGTTCTAGAATGTGTTCCACAATGCTGGCCCCTCTAATAGTTACTTATTTATTTATTTTATAAGTGCATTATGATGATACTTAATCGCAAGGCGGCCTTAATGCCAAAGGGATTACCCACCAGACATGATTGTCTGGTGGGTAATCCCTTTAACAGTAAATTGTAGGAAATGATGATTCATTTCCTACAATTTACTGTTAACATTTCACAGAAAATACAAAATTCGATTTCGCCACAGAAATAAAAAATACGCCTTTAAATGTGTTCGAAAATAGTTGCGCCCACATTAACAGGAATATTAGCAGTTCCTTCATCCATTATACGGAGTCTGGCTTCCGTATGCCTGAGGGAATACAGACTCCTGCAGATTGAGTAGATACACTATACCTACAGTATTAGAATATCTACCTACTTATTTGGTGCTAGGTTGGTACTCCTACCGGTGAAATATACAAATCGAAATGCAATAGAGAATATTTCGTCTGAAGCAATCATTAATATCATTTACTTCAGGGAATATGAACCTATAGTTACTTACTGCATTACTATTAATATCATTACACTCAATCTTCATGAGCAGACGTTATTATAAATGTCAATAGACGCACGAAGTCGGGAAACACGTTTTATTTGAGGAATGGCGTGCTTATCGCGTCTTCCGAATAACAGTACGCAAAGGGAAAAGGTTTGCTTAAAAATGAATCGTACATTGGTCTACGTTGAAAGTATCTCAGAGCTTCGTAAATATTTGTATTTCTTTGCGACTTCTCTTTGCAAAAATAAATGTAAAATCATAACGCCTTTAAATCTGTGAGCACAAAATGTTATACTGTTTCTCTTTTCCGTAAACGAAATAACACGCTAATGACGAATAATGAATATAACGTTATGTACCTATCTACTAATAAATTCATAAATTACAATTAGTTAGATACCAACATATCTTCGCAAATACACCCGTGTGCGCTTTGTTTGATCTTCTAATGATTCACGCTTCAATTCGACCGCGCGACGTAGATGAAATAGAAAATATTTTTTAAAAAGACTAGAAAGTTAAAAGATCATTGAGTAAACACATAAACCTGTGTTTGCTAGGTTTATGTTTTTACTCAATGATCTTTTAACTTTCTGGTCTTTTTAAAAACTATCTTTATCAGTCAACTTGGTCGCAATAACTAAACTTGGACACCACGACCAAATGGATTAGGTTAGAGCTGTGTCCAATCAACAAATTGGTCGCAGGCTGGAGCACATCACAGAAACACGATGACAGTAAATACAGATGCCAGCACATCAAGCTACTACAATCTATCGTTCAGATGCCAATGCATACGCTTTTATAATAAACTTCCAAGCTCCATTCAAGATCTAAGCCTTAATAAATTCAAATCAGTCATTAAACGTAAGTTGTGCCAGAAAGCATTTTATACCGTTACGGGTTATATCGAGGACAAAAAGGCTTGGGATTGAGCTGCTTCCAATTTATACATATTGATGTTTTTTTTTTCTCTTTTTTGTTGTTTTTTTGATATACACTTTGATATTAATGAATTTTATATATACAATTACATTTGCTTACTTTGTAAAGTATTCTATTATTTTAATTATTGTGAATGTGAAGACTATGTGGGTCATTTTATTTTTTATTTTCTCTCTGTTCTGTAAGTTTTGTCATGGTCTGACAGTTTGAGTAATTAATGTGGCCTACCCAAATGTCCTTTCTTTGGTATTGTTCGTCGAATCGTTGAGCTTCTTAAGTTTTGAGTTGAGCTGCACGATTTCTGATAAATGCGTGCACTGACTGGACAGGTGCTCTCAATCTGTGTAGTTTTTTCCTCAAAAGACCATCTCAGACAACGATCTACATGGTCTTCATATGATCTGACCAAGATTATGTCTGGACTTTATAAGACACTGTGACCTCTGAGTTTGTTTCGCCCTTTCTTTTCAGAGTAGTCAGATAGAAACGCCGACCTCATCTAGTTTTAAAATATGATTGACGTGTAAAAGTGTTTGTACAAGCCTACGTACAAAACAAAATCATTTATCATTTATTAAATTTCTTTAATAGATTATCAACTTTATCGCTAAAGTATTAGGTTCAAAGTTGATTGGGAAAATTTGACAGTTTCGGGTAGCTTGATGTGCTGGCGTCTGTACATTATCTTATTGATTAGTATTGTTAGGAAAATAAAATTGGAGTTATTTGGCTAACGATTAAGTATATACCTTATCTATTCAGGCTACATTATTACTTACAGACTAATACATACCAGAATTTCCTGCATGGTTAGGTGATGTGTTGCGCTGTCCATGGAATCTAAAGCCGTTCGTCCACCGCACGCTTTCCCGCTTCGCTTTCCCTCCACAGTGAAAACGGCACCGTTGCCGGCAGTACTCCTCTTTGATGACCGTCAACGGGCAGCTAGGCTGGCTCTTCGTACAACAAGCGAACTGAAAATCACTGTCTAACTCAGTTAAATCTTGGCGCGCTGAAGGGGCTTCAGTAACGGATGCCGATTTACGTACCTAATATTAAAATAACATAAATTTTGACATGAAATACTGAAAACCAGCGTATCGAATTATTTTGATATCAAGTAAAAATAAATTTTCTTTGCTGTTGGTTCAACAATAGTTACCGCATCCTCCGCCACGATGATCCCGCCATTTATGTCAACATGACCTATCAGTTAATTAGTATAAGCTTCCTAATTAATTTGTAATTACTGATGCTGGGTATATGAACGCAGTAAAACAAGAGGTATAGTTTGGATCAGTAGGTACAGAGTGACGAACAACAACCAAATACGTGCTGTATCGTTTTTTAAACACATGAAAATCTCTCTAAATATATTAGTAATATCATGCTGCTGGACATAACAAAAACAATACTTATTAATAATGTATACGTAGGTTAATTAATAGAGAGAAACTTAAGGTGCGTACCTGATTTTTGTTCACTGCAATCTTCGCCATTCAAGCTATGCTTGTTTGAGTGCGTTTACAAGCCAAATGCCACCCATAAAGGCCATCGCTAGAAGGTCAAACTTCGCGCCGTGGGTTCATTATAGTCACAAAATGCTCACGGAATACTAAATAGACGGACTTCATCAATCACATAAAAACGTCTTGGGTTTACTTTCTGTGTTCTGGATTTGGGATCCGTTAGACAGCTATTTGCTCAGGCTGTAAAACAGATTTGTTTACTAACATAAGTATTAGCCATTATATTATATAACATATTTAAAACAAGCTAATTTTTAAAATGAATTTAAGGCGTACATTTAGCTATCCATTCTCAACGCGTACCTTTATATTTAGGCTGTTTTACAAAACCTTTAGTAGGCCCGTTATGTAAAACAACTAAACAACGTTCAGCTGGATTGTCTTTGCGCTACGTTTTAAAAAACCTTTAACAGATCAAAATTGGAAAATTTTGATGAATTTACGTTACTTGGACTTACAATAGATAAACATATTAACTGGAAAAAAGAAATTCAAAAAACCCGTTCAAAAATTTCAAAATTCTCATATGCTCTCCGCGAAATCAAAAACACTACTAATTTATAAACTGCCCTCACCGCCTACTATGCGTATGCCAATGCATGGCTTAGCTACGGCGTAACTCTCTGGGGAAATAGTACAGATGCACTGACACTCTTTACGCTACAAAAGAAATTAATTGGAATCTTGGCAAACATCGATCAAACTGACAGCTGCAAACCCTATTTTCTAAAACACAATATTCTAACCCTCCCCAGTATTTACATCCTACAAATATGTAAATTTGTCCGTAAGCATCAAGAATTCTACACAAAACGCGAAGACATCCAATCGCAGTACACACTTAGGCTATACATCACATACATACATGGGATCTAGGCTAAACATACCAACATCCAAGCTAAAAATGCATTCTAAAACTCCCTACGTAATGTCTATAAAAATATATAACAAACTCCCTGACATATTAAAGAAAGAAAAAAAGTTAAATATGAGTATATTTATAAAAAAAAAACTTAAAAATTTACTGATAAACTAATGCTACTACTCTTTAGATGAATATTTAAATGATAAAAATTAATGATAACCACGCAATTTATAAGAATGTTTATAATATATTAATGATACGGCAATAATTAATCATCATCATCTGCCTAGCCTTTTCCCAACTATGTTGGGGTCGGCTTCCAGTCTAACCGGATGCAGCTGAATACCAGTATTTTACATGGAGGGACTGCCTATCTGACCTATATGATACGGCAATAATTAATAAATAATATAATAAAAATAATTAATAAAAACGTCATATAGGTACCTAGGTATATATATAATGTCGTGTTAGATTAAGTTAAACTTACCAAGCTCTACGTTAAATATGCACTCAACAAGTACACTAGTCATGTTAATTAAAACATATAATAAATTACCAGAAAAAAATAAAAAAGAACAAAAATGTAATACATTCACAAATAAATTAAAACAATTTGAATTACATAAATGCTATTATAATTTCAATTAATATATAAATTTTAAATTAAGTACATGGTTTTTATAAAATTATTACAATATTTATTAAAATAACTAAGTAGTCAAATAAAAGCCCTCTTCCTCTCTCCTACTTTTGTCTGTGCCCGACAGGGTCCACAATGATCATACATATTCTGTAAAACCTACCACCTAAGTTCACATGTGAAAGTAATAGATATATTGTGTATTGAAACTGCTACCCTAGTTGAGACGTATCTGTAGTCACAATAAACGTTTGGTCAAGATGAAATAAAAAATGAGTAAATAATTACTGTTACAAACAAATATATTGATAAATTATAAACGATTAATAAAGGTAAGAGTTTACCTATGTAAATCATCGTTACAAAATTACAATGATAATGAGTGAATGAGAATTATTAGCACTGACTTTCATGAAACTCTGATAACTTTCTATTAAAATTGTCCTTAAAATCACTGATCACTCGAGTTTGGGTCATTTTCAGTCATGTAACTCGTTTTATTAGTTAATTTGGATAAACGACTTTCTGCCGATCGATTCTGTAAAAATCTCACCGTGAAAAATTAGGTGAAGTGAGCTTAAAGGTAGCTACCGATAGTGGCAATCCCTAGCATTAGTTGGAAATTACTGTTGTTATGACTCACAGAGCTACGAGCGACAAAATTTTAAACTAAAATATACAATCCGGCGTTTCATTTTACACTGTTTTACAAAACCTCTGATCGTGTATAGATCTCGTGTATGACCCGCTGTATAGATAAATGCAAAACATTTAAGCAATCCTGCGTGTTAACGTTCAGTAATTATGCTATCGAGCTAAGGCTACTTCTCACACAGAGAAGGAATGAATTTGATCACCACCGGCTCAGTGCGGTTTGGTGATTTCAGACCAGGAAGTCCAGGGTTTCCTCAAGATGTTTCCCTTCACCGTCAGTCAATAATGTCTATGAATAATTAAGCAACTTAGAAAGTACGTATTACTTTGAAAAAGTCATATTGGTACTTGCTGGGTTTGAACTCGCAACAAACAAAAAACGTTAAACGTCGTTCACTTCTTTTACATAACGGAACTGTTTTGTAAAACGACTAGCGGTTTTGTAAAACAGCGGATTCTACAATCCATCTGCGACATATACATATTATAAAATATGTAACCGCGTCGTTCTTCTTAACTGTGATTTCACCACCATTAAGAGAATTTATTCCGGGTTGTGTATGTGTAGGTATGAAACATTAATATTAAACTTGCATATAATGTTAAGTCTTGAAACCGTGCGAGGCAGGGGCGTGTCGTTAGTTAAACATAATTTGTTATCGAAACGAACGACTATATAAAGTTTCAACCTCACTGGCCAAAAGGAAGTGAACCACTTAAATAAAAGCTCGTAAAATATCCGTTCCAATTTGTAAATGTACATTATTATTTATTCTTACCACGTCGATATGAATAAAATTTGCAGTTGTAGGGTGTCATACCGTATCATGAAATTTTAATGGATGTCGACAAACCGGAGTTTTACATGATAGCAAATAAATAAATAAAAATTAACTATTATTTGTCAGGACAATATTTCCGCCGCCAGGGCCGCGGGTTGTTCGAAAGAGATACCGTGGCCCCTGGCGCAGGCAACTGAAGGAACACGGGTGGGTTTTAGTAAAAATCTGACACGCCCTTCCGCTCAGCCCAGAGCGGGAAAGGTCATTTGATGATTTCACACCCAAAAAACTTAGTCGTAGTATTTTATTTTACAAACAAACAATATTATAAGAACTTCATGGCTTAAGCAATTACATTATTAAAAACATTTCAATGTCCATTTTGAGTAACAATAAGAATAATTTATTTGCTGAAAATAAAAGTTTTGTTACATGTATTGGTGGTATGTGCACAGTCTATATTTTGCCTGTTTAGGGCATGTAAATTAAAATACGTTATTTAGTAACATTTAGAATTATGTTCACATATAAATAACAAGACATATACTACAAAACTATGATTTAATATAAATTTCAAAACAGCTTAAAATAAAAATGTTATCTATGTTGTGTTATGTTTTCTCTATCCTTAATAATTCACGATGCTATGCTAAATATTAACTCTAGCATCGAACTCAATATAAAGTACTGCAATATTTCAAAGTCAAAGTCAAGATTTATTTGCAGATAAGTATGGTTACAAAAGTTCTTACAATAGTAGCATAATAGTAGCTTAACATATTCAATCATAACATAATGACATGCAAATTTTGTGGTATAGGTACAATTAGATCATTTAGACTTAAACTGAAGGAATTCTTTAATAGTACGGCCACCTCTGTAAAGCCCTTCTGAAGCGGACCATTGGAAGTTCTTTAATTTTAGAATCTTGTTATAAGTCTGAATACACTTAGGGTAGTAACTTCGTCTATATAGTTCCGTTTTCGTTCTAGGAATAATCAATCTATTAGGATATCTAGTTTTGAACTTACATTTATCTTCCAGTTTTTCAAACAACTCAGGGTGAGATTTGGTAAATTTACATATTTCCTCAATGTAAATACCAGTTAATGTAAGTATTCTAAGTTCCTTGAACTGTGGTTTACAGGATGTAAGTGGGTCTACATTAGAAATCACGTATACACCTCTTTTGTGCTCTTCCGAGATGCACTGAGTTTCCCCATATTCAATATTATGTTTGTTGTATACCTATAAACTTTAATATTGCTATATGTTTGGAAACGTTTGTGCATACTACCTCGGGACGCTTCTTAGAATAGAATCTGAAAAATTCAGCCAACTTCTTTCGACTTTTAAACATAAATATTTTCCCTAGATTTGCTTCCCTCTTCTTTAATAGTCTCAAAAATGCTTCACAGTTTCATAATAACATAAAACATTAACACAAGATCTTTCTCTAAAACTTCTATGTAATGTCAAATTGATTATTACTTCAAACATTTCGATTCAGTTCGGTACTGCAAGTTAATCCATAAACACTAAAACCTGAAAACGAAACGAGGAAACAAACATGAGGCTTTAAATTATCGTCAGCTACGCCGTAGCCGCGTAGCCGGTGCTACGTTACCCGCTACGAATTGTTTAAGTGGCCAAGAGATACTTTCAACTTGATTTATATGTGCGACTGAATGTACCGTCAAATGTGTTTTACACATTGACGTGCGCAACAAACATACACTTTACGGAAATACTGTTGAGTGTATGAGTTTATCCTTTTATTGTTGTTTTAGGATAAAATAGCATTTGTGTTTTTTTTTTAACTTATCGTTTGGATAAAAATTTCTTAGAAGTCTTACGATTTAATCCAATAAAAGCGTAGCCTTATTTTATTAAGTCCACAATAATAAAATAATAAAGCAATCAATCTCTGAAATTAATCCATAAATTTTTCTACAAGCCAGTAAAGAACCTGTTTTTAAGGCCTGTAGGCCTTTGAAACGCTACCTCCGCCTTCCCAAAATGCAGCGCGCAGTATTTATTTCCTATTTATTTAGGAAGTTTTATAAAATACTTTAGTATATTGTGGTGTCTTACGACTTCCACGCGAACGAAGTCGCAGGCAGAAGCTAGTTACAAATAAACGGTTTTGCGGTAGTACGCTGAAAGTTTAAAATTGCAATAGTTCTGTTACTACTGGGTATCCCAAAAGTCACGTTACAAAAGAAAGTCTTTTGCAAAATTTCATATTTCTAAACCTGGCGGTTTAGGCTGTGCGTTACCTGTCAGTGAATTTAAGAATTTTGTCAAGTTAACAAGCCGTATGGCCCGATGGTAATTTCCATCAACTAAAATGACGAATTACCATACAAACTTTTGTCCCCTATACCCCTTTAGTAGCTAATTTGAATTTAAGATTTATATTAAGTAGAATGGACTCAAATGATCTTACTGCACAGCTTATACTGCAACCATATTCTTTTATTTTTGATGTTTGCCACCGCTCATTAAGATCCGTAAATATTTACAGTTACATCAAAGGAACAGTGCGATTCTGTAACCATCTCACCCTGAAAACTTAGGTGAAGTGAGTGTGGAGTGAGCTGTCATTCCAACTAATGCTAAGCATTGACACTATTGACAGCTCACTTCACCTAACTTTTCACGGTGAGATTTTTACTGAATCGATCGGCAGCTGCCGTACTTTATTTTCAAGTGATGTACCTACTGGTACAGCTATAATGTATCGATGCAAAGGTGGCACATATGCAAGTATCAATATGTTAAAAGTTACAAACCAACAAAGATACGATACATCATCGAAGAACTTGCTTTGTAACATGGGAACTCAATGCCTAGTAACACGGCGCTATTTTTCAAATATATAGGATACGATATTTTATAGTAAACAGTAGTGACTTTTTGTATTCAAAATTGAATGTTCCCACAGAGCCAATACTATAAAATCACGAATTCGAAATAAAAGCTTGTGTTGTCGGGTATTGGAGAGATATCATTACGATTTTTATCGTGTTTCATACATTTGGTCGTGTAGGTACTTAAAGCACTTTTGTTTGAAACAGCATAATTTTTTTTATAATTTCCGTTGTTGTTGCCAGAGTAAAAGTTATTTATATTATTAGTACCTATACAATCGACAACTGGACACATTGTATAATTGTATAATTAATGTAGGATATGATAGTAACGAAGACAGTTCGATGGAAAGTGAATATAGTAATATGATGAGGATGAATTTAATTAAAAAGTCTTATAAAAATGTGTTTTATTAGAACTTCTTCATAAACGACGATAACAAATTATATACGACTACTACTTGACTATAATTTTATCGATAATTATTTGCAATGTGCCTAACACTATTGTATGATGACAATTAAATATCTTATGAATTAAAACTATAATTAAAATATGGTTTTTCTGAGCGGCCGTAATTTTATATCTAATGTGTTGTTCTTTTATTTGATTTTTTCGGACAACGGCAGGGAAAGAGAATTTTTTTAAATTTTGTTACAGATCGCCACTCTCGACGACCCGACGTCCGTGTCAAAAATCGATACAATATCTCTGAGAAATGGACGGTGGACATACTCACAGACGGTAAACAAACGCGTTCGCACCACAGTTCATTTGTCACATCTCACAATGCACGTCGAAGCCCTTGGGGAGTTCCACGTCCTCTATCTTCATTGATCATTCCAACTCGACACTTATATAAACATGGCACCCGCAACGCACACCGGCGCATTCTTGTGATTTTTCAAGTTAATGCTATTAAGAGCGCTCTATGAAAATCTAATCAAGCGCATATTTATTTCTTCTCAAGACCGATATACGTGACCTACATGAGTGCACCATGCATGCATCCTTATTTACCCTATCTAAGTTTGTTAGACCAACCCGCATTAGACAAGCGTGGTGGGTCAATTTTGTCTAAACCCCTTCCCAAAATGAACGACACAATTAAAGCCAATCCCCCAGTGCTCGGCAGCTCCAGTCAGTGCACGGCTATTGGCAGTACGCAGGTGCACCCTAGGACTGGGGATCATAATCTCCGAGCGACGGTCCACTGCCAAACAACCAAAGCAAGCCAAAAGGCTATCTTAATATTTTAACTTTCAATGTTCGTACTTGACGAACTGAAGAGCGTATATATAGCGAGCGTATATAGTAGAGTCAGAAAATGCACTAGAGTACATCAAATGGGATATTGTTGGTCTGGCCGCGGTGCGACGAGAAGGAGAAAACACAGTCGAAAGGCAAACTAACATATTCTACCATTACGGAGAAACAAACACAAGATATGGCGTTGGCTTCCTTGTTTCAAAAAGATGGAAGGACAACATAGTCGAATTTGTAGCCTATTCAAAGAGAATTGCCTTACTAAAATTTTCCATCAACAATAACAAAATATTAACAGTAATTCAAGTGTATGCTCCAACATCCTCACATAGCAATGATGACGTTGAGGAATTATACGACCTGCTGAGTAAAGCCTGTGATGAACACCGAGGTACCTGGACAGTGGTTATAGGCGACTACAATGCTAAAATTGGTCTACGGACATCTTCGGACAACACCAATGTTCTGGGACCCCACGGCTTGGGACTTAGAAACAAACGCGGCCAACGCCTTCTACAATTCGCTTTCGGTCAGGATCTTAGTGTCAGCAACAGCTTCTTTGTTAAGCAGCCTCAACGTCGATGGACGTGGCTTTCTCCTGATGGTCACACAAAGAACGAAATCGACTTTTGCCTATCATCAAATAAAAGTATTATTAAAAATGTAAATGCACTCAATAAATTAAAATTCAGCTCCGATCACCGGCCATTACGAATAACAGCAAACTTTGATTTGAAATTACATCGCAATAAACTTATTCAAAGTACAATCAAACGTTTAGATAGATGTACACTAATTGCAAATAAAGAACAGTTTAACATAAATATTAAAAACACCATCAGTTTATTAGACACAGATTCAGAGGACGTACATGTACAGTATAAAAAAATAAAGGAAGCTATTAAAATCACCAGTCAAAAAATTGTGTGCCTCAAGAAAAAGAAAACAAAACTTACTGACAGCACAACACGTCTTATAGAAGAGCGACAGAATGTAACGTACCAATCTGCTGGCTATAGGGATCTAGACAGAAAAGTAAAGAGGAGCATCAGAAAGGATCTAACACCCGTATTCCAAGACGTTTCCTCGAAACTTCCTCCACCTCCACTCATTCGAGGTTACCTTAAGGACTACCTCAAGGAATCCTCGAAATCGGTATTCTTAGTTAAATTCAATTTTTTCAATTCAATTCATTTATTCAGAAACAATTCACATTGTGTTTGAAATCATTAAAATTATAAAACTAACACATTCATAATACAATAAATCATATAAGATAAAAGAAAAAAAAATATATAAATAAAAAGAAAATACATTAACAATAAAATTCAATACATTACAAGCTACTACATACTAATATTATTCGGTCTCTCATTAACTAATCAAATTTTAAAACGTGGATATGTCGTCGTCTATAGAATACAGACATTTCTTCAATAGGAACGCCTTAAGTGTTGACTTAAATGAGCTCTTGTAAATTATAGTTTTTAAATCCAATGGCAACCTGTTAAAAATCCGGACTGCTTGATATTGAGGACTATGTTGAACAATATGAAGTTGGGGTATTAACTTGTTTTTAAAGTCTTTCCTGCGCGTACTTTCCCTCAACTGTCTCTCCTCATCTGTTTCATACTTATGCAGGTATTTTTTAAAATTCACCAACAATACTAAAACATAGAGACTGGGCACAGTAAGAATTTTTAAATTTATATAGTGCGGGCGACAGCTCTCTGTTTGCGATTTCCGGACCATGGTTCGTATAGCTCTCTTTTGGAGTATAAAGGCTCTCTGGCAGTTATATTTAAAGCTATTCCCCCAGAACTGAATACTATATCTCAACCTTGATTCTATTAAAGCATAGTATACCATTTTAAGGTGTTTTATATCTATTTCATCCCTAAGACTGCGTAAGGCATAGCACGCTGAGGAAATATACGAATCAATGGCTTGCAATCCCCTTTTCCAATTCAAATATTTGTCAATGTATATTCCTAGAAACTTTACCTCATTAACTATGTCAATTTTAACTTCACTAAGTGCGATCGTCATGCTGTCTTTATTACGAGCGGTTGTACTTAATATCATTATTTTGGTTTTTTCAGTGTTAATTATGAGCTTGTTACTTTCAAACCAAGATTTAAAACCTGTTAACACTGCATTAACCTTTGCGGTAAGCTCTTTTATGTCGTTAGCTTCAACTATTGCGTTGGTGTCATCTGCAAAAACTGTCAGCTGTGTGTCAGGAAATATTTTATTAATGTAATTAATTAAATCATTTGTAAATAATATAAATAAAATAGGGCCCAAAATCGATCCTTGGGGTACGCCCCCTACTATATCTTGCATAGAAGACTTATTATAATTTGTATTACCATTAGCTTGCATATTACTAATATCCACATACATTTTCCTGTTTCTTAAATATGAAGACAAAAGCTGTAAAGTTTTACCTCTGACACCGTAATGCTCCAATTTTGCAATGAGTAATTTGTGGTCAATTGTATCAAAGGCAGAGCTTAAATCAAGGAAAATGCCAGCTACCCTCTTTTTCCTATTCAATTTAGTAACAATATCTTCCACCAATGTAAAACTCACTCTTGTCATGAGGCAATCTTGAGGATCCTCCAGTGAGGTTGAGTTGAGGTCGAGTCGAGGTAAACGTCATTAAATACGTCATTGAATCATAGATTACAGTACACACTTTGTTTTTTTTTTGTCTATGGTCATTCAAAAATTATTGTCAGATTGCGGTTTTTTTATCTGTGTGCTCGCGTCAGTCCTGTCATCCTGTCAGCCTGTGTTGGTAGCGTACACTAGTTTAGTCTGTCTACGGTTGGTAGGAGGTTTACGTTGAAACGTAGATAGAGAATGAACCGTTGAAACATTAATAATTTAATAGTTTTTTTTTTTTATTGAACACAACATATTCAGCACTGTCTCTTTCCCAAAACGATAGCGTCTTTGGAATTCTTCATTGTCATAAAATTCTATGGGATTTTCTGCATTCCGCAAATAACGGCGTGCAGGGTAATCGTACGGATTAACATACAAATAATTCAAAAACTGTTTGAAATCCATTAAAACCACTATATGAAAAACTATTCAAATAAATCAGTTCTGTTTAAAGCGTGAGCGAAAACAACGTAAAGAATGGCATAAATCTTCCTTGAGTGTTCCTTAAGGTACGTCGCGATGTACGTTGAGTTTGACAGTTGTTTCCTCACCTCGACTGAGGAAAAATGACGAGGGACGCCAATTGGAGGTGATTTTTTACAACTGTGAATACCGATTTCCTTGAATGAGGTTGAGTGGAGTCGAGGAAGTTTCGAGGAAACGTCTTGGAATATGGGTGTAAGGCACCATAACACACAACTTGTCCATACCGCATTGACAAACAACCGATCCCTAAGATCAGCTATGCGTGGTATGGATGTAGGCAGGTCTTCAATCACACATTTAATAGATAAAAATGGTGTTAAGCAAGGAGATAGGGCAAAAATTCTTGGGATAAGTACCGAGTTTTATAAATCTCTATATTCCAACGATCATACATCCCAACAAATAAGCGAAATTTACTCATGTCCTGAGGAGATCCCGGTAATATCTGGCTATGAAGTACACCGGGCTCTCAGAGGCATGAAGTACAATAAAAGTCCCGGCGAAGATGGTATTACAACCGAATCACTTCGAGCCGCGGAGCCTATCTTGTTGCCATACATCTGCAACTTATTTAATTCAATATTACAAACAGGTGTTTTTCCGAGTAGTTTCTGCAACTCAAATGTAAAAAAGGTGATACGAGTAAGACCGACATCGGCAATTATCGCCCCATCAGCCTTATCTCACACCTTTACAAAATATTCATAAAAATTCTTGAAAATCGCATTTCTGGCCAATTAGATCAACATCAACCTCCCTAACAGGCCGGGTTCCGCCATGGTCTATCCACTACCGACCATTTACAGTCCCTTAATCAGGTTATAGAAAAGCATCTAGAATTCAACTTACCTTTATACCTCGCATTTGTCGACTACTCTAAAGCATTTGACAGTTTATCGCACAACGCCATATTTGAATCTCTTCAAAACCAAGACATCGAACTTACATACATTAACTTACTACAAAAAATATACCAAAATAGCACAGCAGCCATAAAAATAAACACCACAGGACCATCATTCCCTATCCAAAAAGGGGTTAAACAGGGCGACCTCTTTCTCCAAAGCTATTCACAGCCACGCTTGAAGAAGTCTTTAGAAAACTAAAAAGCAATTGGAGGAACAAGGGCATCGTCGTGGGCGATAGAAGATTAACGAATCCCCGCTTCGCCGACGATATTGTTCTTTTCTCCTCCACGGCAGCCGAGTTAGGCCTAATGCTAGACCTACTGAGCAGTGCCAGCCTCGAGGTCGGACTCGCGACAAATATGACGAAGACCAAGGTGATGACCAACAGCACCAAGCGTAACATAGGAATTGGGGGTGTGAGGATTGAAAATGTCCCTGAGTATATATATCTCGGCCAAATAGTCTCCTTCTAGGCAAGACACGATAAAGAAGTTGCTCGACGCACCGAGAACGCCTGGAAGAGCTATTGGTCGATGAAGCAAATAATGAAAGGAACTCTCCCTCTCCCACTGAAGAGAAAACTCATGGAATGTGCATTCTTCCTGCCCTCACCTATGGAGCGCAGATATGGTCACTAACCAATCGTCAAAAAAAGTCCGCACTCGGGGTCTGTCAGCGAGCAATGGAGCGCAGTATCCTTGGAGTTAAACTTTCTGATCGTATAAGGAACTAAATACTGCGTTCTAAAACTCAAATTGCCGATATAGGTCACCTGGTCACACGGCTGCCAAGCTAAAATGGAACTTGGCTGGTCACAGCTGTCGCATGCCGGAGAAGCTATGGGCTAAAGTAACCACACAATGGGTCCCAAACAGCAGCAAACGACAACGCGGCAGGCCCAGAATGAGATGGCGGGACGAGCTCGACTCTTTTCACAAGGATTGGCGTTTAACAGCACTGGATAGGGATAAGTGGAAGGAGGGAAGGGGGCCTTTGCCCAGCAGTGGGACAGAAATGGCTGAATAAATAAATAAGTTTGTTAGCAGGTGTAAACGAATTTGCTCATGCTGGTAGCATGAGCAAATTCGTTGTTTCAGATCAATTCAAGCTTCACATGCCTGAATTATAAAATACTTAAAGAAAAGGATCCTTCGCGTTTTGCGTGCTTATACATAGTTGTACGATTACCGCGACAAAGCAATATCGATTTACGGCTAAACAGTCTAATAAAACAAAACCTTTCGTTTGACTGTACCTATTCGTGGGATATACTAACGAAAACGGTTCACGAGTAGTCATACAAATGAAACTCTGCCTTTAGCAGTTTGGCGGTAGCCGAGCTTATTTTGCGGAGGCTCTCGATATTAAATAAGTTGGAACCATCGCCCGCCGCGCCCTTGAAGGCAGCCGCTGAGTGGTCGAACAAAGCCAAGTGTCACGCGGAAAGGATTTTTAAGTTATTTTTTATAGAATAGACGCCGTTTTATGCCAGCCGGCCCTTGAAAATGGGCTATCCTTAACACTTTTTAACCGCATTGTTCGTGTACGAAAACCATTATAATCGCAGAAATTAAAACAGATAATACTTATTCTGATTGTTGCATGTTGTAGATGTGTTTGTACGTATATCAATGTTGTGTGTGTGGATAGATTCTATAAGTTGGTGTTTACTGTACCTGTTGTATCTCATAAACAACTGTATAATTAATTACCAATAGTGTGTTAAGTTACAATTTATGATAGTTACATAAACTCTATGTAGATACCTACACAACTAGCATTTTATCAGAACATTAAAAATTATTCACCTTACGGAATTGTAAGTGTGCGATTATTAAGATCTTCACAACCCCACTGTTACCTGCTCACATTAAGCCGCTAAGTTTTGCAATCATCTTAGCTGAGGAAATGGGAATCTGAGAGGATAGTTCTGTAAAGTTGCCATGAAACCTGAGTAACTTCGTCAATAAATAACAACACGGTTGATCTCGAATCTACCCTTGCGAAGGCAATGACAGATTATTTCACATGGACAGAAATGGCAAACGAAAAAGGCAGCCCATAATATAATCGCATTAGTATAACGCTGCTTGAACCAACTTCCTAGATCCTTCTTTATCGCTGCTATAATAGATGCCTAATAGAATTACCTACATGGGTATTGCATTACTTTTATGCATGCCATGAAAAATGACTGATGTTTTCCGTAATTTGACGTTAGCATTAGCGAGCCACTCCACCAGTCCACCACTGCTCACCACGTGACCCCGATACTGTGCAGCTATGGAAACTAATGACTGTATGAATATGTATTCGTTTGTATAAATTGAATATTATACAACAGCTTCGACATAACACAGGCATACCGTGTAGGCATTTCCTCAAGCTATAACGATAGATATTTTTTTGTCATTTTCATAACCTGTTCTTGTGTTCTAGGGTAATGTGGAGTTATCAGATCTACTAGCAGAGTACAGTGTCACCGGCGTACCGGACCTGCGAGGTTTCTGCATCGCCAACATCCCCGAAGAAGCTTTCGAGTTGCTACACTGGGCTGAAACACCCAATAACTTGGAAGAGTTTATTGATTGGAAAAGTAAGTACCTACTGCACTTATTATAAAATGCGAGCAAGGATTGGGAAGTAACGAAGCGTGAAGCTCGATTAAGAATAGGTACTTTTCATCCCGGGAAACTACGTACATCCGACGTGTGAAGTTTTCAAAGTGCTACTAGATTGCTATAAAAGTGGAAGAGAGCTGTAGTGAATCTGAATCGGTCGCCAGATCGTCGAGTGTGAGAGTGATTCAGTATCTCTAGTACAGCGACACTACTACCGGGAGTCAAGGGCAGGCGTCCTTCAAATTGAGCACCCAATACGTTTGTAGAGCATTCTTTTATACTTAATTACCTCATTTTTGAAGTGGCATACTCATCATATGACGCAAACACTACAAAAACAAGAAATTCGTATAAATACATTGCATTTGAACCAGATACGAAAAAAAAACAACATATTATATCCATTAATGCTTTAACTTAGGCGTTGTAAAATACTTCGACATAATTCTGAAGTTCGAAGTCAGAGTAATAATCTGATTAAACACGAGTTGCTTTATCAAACTTACTGCGGATTTTGTGTGGGTTGGTTTCATAGGTAGGACTGTACTACATATACTTGTACGTACCCGACCGTTATGTGTGGAGGCGACGGCCCAGCCACTGCTGGTCGTACCATCAGCCAGGACCAACTTGCTGGCCAAACCCCCTCTGACTGGAGCAATTCCCACCATCTTCAGGTCGAAATTGATATATGTATTTACATGTCACTTGGGTGAATTCGCAAAAGTACTACTGTTTACACTTTGTTACAAACAATGATCTTTATGATCTTGAGATCTTGATGTAGTTTGTGACTTATTTTTAATTGTGTTTGTGTGACTCGGCTATCGCATTAGCTTAAGTAAGACCTGTAATGATAGTGTTAAGGCATTTAAATAAATAAATAAATATTATACTGTCATTTTACGATCGAAAATATTTTCAGTTCGTTGCGGTTACGTAACGAACTGAAAATATTTAATAATCAGTTATGATTATCAACTCTGCCAGCATTAAGTAAATAAAGAAGGGCTAGAATATTAAATTCTTTTTGTATATAAAAATAACGATATCTGACACGATTCTTGAAGTTGTATGATCCAAAGAGACTTCTCATATTTCTTGTAAGCTTCCAGACACGGAAAAATCATGAACTATCTGAAATTCTGAACTACAGACGAAGAATTACTTATATCAGCTAATCAAATAAATATGTCCGTGAAAGTTGACTAACAAACGGGCAACAATACTGTGTAATTGACTGTAACCCTGAACAAGTATCTATAGTTCTTGGAGCGCGCATACGGCCGCCCGACGGCGCGATTAATGGAAACTCCGTGACCCACTAGCATATGCAATCGGGTAAGGTTTACTACTAATATTTCTGCAACCGTATGGACTACTTTAAGCACCGACTTTTAAATATTTACATTCAAAACACATTGAGACTTGACTGTGCTCTCATATCACAGTAATATTTACGAATAACATTCGAATTAAACTAAATACTCACTACAGAATGTTATCGTTGAAGAATATAGTAATATGAAAGGGTCTTATAATATTGTGCCCAGCCTGTCTTCACATTCCAAGCGTTTCTAGGTAAAATTAAGAATCGTTGTATTGAGATTTTCGATCCGTCTTTTTTATTTGAATACCACCACATTTGCGTATAACCATCGATTTTCATCTACTCGTACTTATAACACCTCAGTAGCGGATATGGATACCGCAAAACGGTAGAAATAGGAA
Organism: Apamea anceps; assembly: GCA_951799955.1. Taxonomy (NCBI): domain Eukaryota; kingdom Metazoa; phylum Arthropoda; class Insecta; order Lepidoptera; family Noctuidae; genus Apamea; species Apamea anceps. The sequence continues at coordinate 16,772,066 of OX637500.1, read as the reverse complement.
GCATTATTCAAATAATGTTACTATCTGTAGCTGTTTTATGTGTTATTTTTAGATTCATTTTAGTTTTTCACCCTTAATTCAGTAAAATTCTGCCCTAAAAAGCGCTTCCTGAAACCTTCCGAGTTCCGAAAAGTGTTATTTTTTATTCACCGCAAAATCTCCGCCGGAGGGTTGCGTACCTGAGTAATCTTAAAACCAATAAAATGTTTTCTGAATGAGTATTTCGAGGCACATTCACCATTTTGTACAGATGTACCTACAACTTATTAGAACGGTATGTAATATTCATGAATGTCAGACCGTTTCCTATGTGCGTCTTCGAATCTGATGTGGGTTTAAGCTGATTTGACACTACGAGAAATTTAACTGCGAATAACTTCGTAATTGAGATAGCCGTCCATATTATTAAATGTTGATTTTCTGGGGTCCGTAGTAGTAATAGTTACTCTATCTTCGTCGTGTGGTGTTTATGCTTTCATCCAGTATCATAGCTATCAATGTTGACCCGGCAAGCTGTTTATTGGTCTTTAATTACCTAAAGGCTGTATATGTATGTTATTGTATGAGCAAAGTCGCAAACGATTAACTATGCTATCGCAAAAATATATAACAAAACATCACGCCTGTATTCTGCATATTTATAATATACATTTCTCCCGTACTCGTGTCAACTGAGTACTGAAAAATCTTGATACTAAAAAACCCAATTTTTATTATCACTTTTTCCCGACCTGAGGATCGTAGTCCAGAGCGTATGTTAAGCAATGTGCTATCGATTTCACCCCATATTAATTGAAGCACAATTCATAAAAGATGAAAACAAGTACACTATAACACCGGAGAGTAATTTCCGGGAATACATAGACACTGTTTAGCACTCCCAGGGCGCGCCTTGGATCTTCGGCGGATAGTTTATTGTTCAAGATGACTGATAGGTATAATAACCGCACATTAAGCCCCTCATTAGAACAGGATTATTTCGAGACGAGTAACGACTTCAAATAAAAAGCGCGGAAGAAAAATTATATGAATCAAGACTACTTTTGACACACAAAAAGAAATATAACTCCCATTTACCACCGCAGAGGTTTCTGACACGACTTATTTAAATTGTATTTGTAGAAGGCCGGCTCGCTTTGTTGAGGTAATGTGCAAAGGGTCGGCTTAGCCCCGCTGGGCTTGGCATGGTTGGCGTGGCTCGCCATGCTTGCTTGGCTCGCTCGGCTCGGCCATAAGACAATGACGACGGTACAGTAGTGGCGACAAATTATGACATTCCATTCATTCATTCATTTCATTCATTTGTAATAAATGTTGAGCGTGAATAACCCGATGTTTGAAAGTATTACTGTCACTCGGTTATTATAAGGAATATTTCTCCTAACTTGTTCGTTTTGAAAGAATTAAGAATACCCGCTTTGCGTTACTGTCACGTTTATATCTCCCCATAAACAATACATAGTATAAACATGCTGCCACGTAGCTGTCGTTTTGGATAGATCGATATATTGATGTGAAACTATGTTCTACGGTTAGCTTAGCCTAAACAACAGAATATTGATATGTATACCTACAGATATTGTTGATAAATTGACGGAGACATTGATGTTGACAAAATCTGTTTTTAAACTACCCCTGAGGTTTAACATCCTATGGACAAAGAACCTGACACGACCATAGACATCGGAACCAGCATGCAATATTTCAGTGCCGACGGGTTGCGTGACTAGAACACATACCGATGTGATTTTTGTAATGAATCGTCCACTCTACTTGCTTTTTAATTATTATTGTCTTTTTATTCATTTACGCGACGCTTTTATTCTTTAATTGTCAAAATAACTATGAGATCATCAACTTCTTTCGCCAAATTAGCAGCACGTCTTCTTCTTTTCATACATCTCAATAATTCGGTACCTATATCAGTATTCATTTACCCCGGTTTTAGACATACCTGTACTTAATGAGTTATTTTACTCGTTGGAAAATAATTTTGGTTTGTGATTTTATTGTAGCAGCATTTTATTTTGTTTAGGCATGATAAACAGTTTCATATTATTCACTTCTTTGAACAAAAGCATTTCTAAGATTCTAAATAATTATAAAAATAATGATACCCACGCAATGCAGCTACCCTTTCAGCATTAAGCATTATTTTACTTCAATCAAATGACAACTTTACTACGTCGTTAACACTTTGCTTTACTATTATAAAACAACGATTATAAAAGCAATATTTTACGAGTACGGTCCTATGTTAATAAGTTTTATTGTTTCCTCCCAGATTAAAGAAAATTGTGCACCACGGCGCTGTCAATGAAATGTTTCAATCGCTTCGCGTGTCGCTTGTGAAAGGCTCCTTAATCACACTCCTGATGATTTCTGGAAAATTAAATATAAATAATAACTCTTATTAATTACTAGCTGACCCGACAGACGTTGTCCAGCCAATAGCAAGGTCTCGAGTTCACACTAAAATGCTATGGAAAAAAATTAAAATAAAAAAAGAAATAAAAAATCATGCTTTTATTTAAATAAAAACGTTACCTTAAAAAAGAAAGAATAACGCGAAATAAAAAGAAAAACTAAATTAAGTGACTTTTTTCATATAAAAATATTTTACATTTAACTTATATAAATATAGGTCTTTTCAAAATGTAAAATACTCGTATAATATATAAATTTTTAACGCTTGACGTGAATTTTTTTTTAAAAAACAACCTTTTTTTTTAATAACAACATAACCTAAATAAAATGGTTTGCAAATATTGACGGACAACTTACAACATACATACGAACAATGCAAGTTAAATAAAAGCTTGCAAAAAAAATCAGCTGAATCGGATACCAACAAATATGGTCAAAAAATAGTTTGCAAATTCTGACGGACAACTTACAAACATACATACGAACAGTGCAAGTTAAATAAAAGCTTGTAATAAAAAGGACGTACAGTTTTCCCTAATTTGAATATTTTTCGGGAAACTTTTCCAACTTTTCTATCCACAAAAACCTGATTCGGACTATTGCGAACATTTTAAAATAAAAAATCAAATCAAATCGGTTCAGCAATTCTCTAGTGATGCGCTTACCAACGAACAGCAGTTCATTTTTAGGGTTCCGTAGTCAACTAGGAACCCTTATAATTTCGCCATGTCTGTCTGTCCGTCCGTCTGTCCGTCCTCGCTTAATCTCTGTGACCGTTAGCACTAGAAAGCTGAAATTTGGTACCAATATGTATATCAATCACGCCGACAAAGTGGTAAAATAAAAATTGGAAAAAAATGTCTTATTAGGGTAAAAAAAATCACTTCCCACTTTACATATAGGGGAGCCCCCCTATATGTAAAGTGGGAAGTGATTTTTTTTTAAATTTCAACCCTAATGTGTGATATATTGTTGGAAAGGTATTTAAAAATGAATAGGGGTTTACTAAAATCATTTTTTGATAATGTCATTAATTTCGGAAATAATCGCTCCAAAAGTAAAAAAAAAATGTGTCCCCCCCCCCCTCTAACTTTTGAACCATAAGTTTAGAAAATATGAAAAAAATCTGAAAAGTAGAACTTTATAAGAACTTTCTAGGAAAATAATTTTGAAATTGATGGAAACAACAGTTTTTGTAAAAAAAATACAAAAAGTTGTACAAAATAATTTCTGGACTAAGTTTGTAGTATAATCGTATATGCAAGCATTTTTTTTAACTTCGGTTACATATTTTATCATCCAGAACGTATCTTTTTTCAAACAAAAAAAGAATTATTAAAATCGGTTCTCGCAATCCAAAATTACCACCGAAAACTTCTGGCACGTCTATGTATTAATTAGTAACCCAATTCCCCGAGAGGTGACGCTGTAAAATAGACAACATTTTCTCGAACTTTCCATGTGTGGTTGGAATCTGTAACTCTTTTTTTAGTTATCACCGTCCTTTGTGGGCCCGTTTTTAGTATTCCGTAATTATTAGAGTTCCGTAACAAATACCCTTTTTTAAGTTGGCTTACCACTACATATGTTCGCGCTCCAGCAGCGCTCCGCGCTCCTGCAACTGCTCCAATGGATACGTCGCGCGCACTTGTACATGCGCTCCCCTTTGTGTTTGCGCTAAAAACCGTCACGAGTCGGAGCGCCTGCCGCGGAGCGTGCAATGTTGCACGCTCCGTGTTCGCGCACGTACCCACTACCGGGAGCAGTTGCAGGAGCGCGGAGCGCTGCTGGAGCGCGAACATAATGGATACCCACCTTTAAACTCATAAGTGGGAACACATATTGTGACGGACGGGAAACTACGGAACCCTACACTGAGCGTGACCCGACACGCTCTTGGCCGGTTTTTTTATGTATATAGATTATAGCTTCTGCCCGCGGCTTCGCCCGCGTGGATGTCGGAAATTATCCCACGGCAACGTGCTAACAGGATAAAATGTATGTGCTTCCCCAGGATCCCATCTATCTCTATGCCAAATCAGAAGTTCAGTGGTTTAGGCGTGAAAATGTAACATACAGTTTCAAGTTCAAATCCTCCCCTTAAAAACTGAATTACCCCTTTTTGTCCCGTCAGTGGTAAATTTTCGACAACTTTACATACTTCTTATTAATTATTGTCTGTCAAAAGTATCAATACTGAGTTTCGAGTTCCTCGGACCGCGCATTCAATTTCTTCCACACAAACTTAACACCCCTACATCCCCCTTTGAGGGATAGTTTTGAAAAATTTATAATGATAAACTTTATTACTTACTTAGGCAAGTATTCTTGCCAAGTTTCAAGTTTATTAACCAACTGAATAAGATTTTTCATATAAACTGTATCCCCGCTTTTCACCCCCATAGGGGTGGAATTTTGAAAAATCCCAAACATTTTTCATTACTTGATTCAAAGATTATTTATACCAATTTTCGAGTTAATCAAGCCACGCATTAAATCCTCCCTTGTAAAATTAACTACCCGTTTTCGACCCGTTAGGGGTAGATTTTCGAAAACCCCTGATACGTGTTACTCTTTATTTTTGGTCATATGTATAAACACTGAGTTTCGAGTTAATCGGACCGCGCATTCAAATTATTCCACACAAACTTCAACACCCCTATATCCCCCTTTGAGAGGTAGTTTTGAAAAACTTATAATGATAAACTTTATTACTTACTTAGGCGAGTATTCTTGAAAAGTTTAAGGTTTATTGACCTAATGAAGAAGATTTTTCATATAAACTGTATCCCCGCTTTTCATCCCCACACGGGTGGAATTAAAAAAAGAATCGTTTGGGGTGTATTCATAACTTGACTCAAAGATTATTTATAGTAATTATCGAGTTAATGAAGCCATGCAGTAAAATCCTCCCCTGAAAAATTTACTACCCCATTTCAGCCCGTCAGGGGTAGATTTTCAAAAAACCCTGATACACATTATTCTTTACTTTCAATATTAGGCATAAATACTGAGTTTCGAGTAAACCGGACTGCGCGCTAAAATTCTTCCATACAAACTTTGAAACCCCCCAATCCCTTATTAGGGGGTAATTTAGAAGAAAAAAAAACTGCCAATCTTCATAATTTATTTAGATAAGTATTCGTGCCAAGTTTCAAGTTTATTAACTCAAGGAATAAGATTTTTCATACAAACGAATTCCCCCCTTTTCATCCTCTTAGGGGTGGAATTTCGAAAAATCCGTTGTTAGTGGATGCCTACTCTTCACGAAGAACACACCCTCCAAATTTCATGTCTCTAGGACCAGCGGTTTAGGCTGTGCGTTGATATATCAGTCAGTCAGTCAGTCAGTCAATCAGTCAGTCAGTCAGGACTTTGAATTTTATATATATAGATAGTTACGCCCAGCTTTTTCACCCGCATAAGTCTTGATCCCGTGGGATAAAAAGTATCCTATATCCTAATCAATTGTCAACATTTCATCCAAATCTGTTCAGCCTTATTAGCGTGAAAATATAAGAAACATACATACAAAAAATCAAATCTTTTCTCTTTATAATATTAGTTTAGATGTGGCTGTACACTATATACGTACCAACACCTGTGCCTAATCCTTCGAGGAATACAGGCGTTATGTTAAATGCTATATTGTAATATATTTTGTCACTCCACTCTCACGGGAAAAGGAAAGCTATTTGAAAGAATCTCGCCTATGGACTTTACATCCGCGAAAACTAAATTTGTGTAGGTAAGATACTATGTTACTTATAATAACACCGACCACTCATTCATTACTGTAACGTATGAGTCAAAACAACATCAGTAGCACGACCTCGACGTACAAAATTAAAGGCCTCCCTTATTTTCTTTTACCTTGTAAGACGAGAGCAAATTAAGATTGTGGTACATACAACAAAAAAAAAGAACGAAACCTTAAAATGTAATGGGCGATTTCATGTTTATTGAAATGAGCAATATTTGTGCGTTCGCATCGATCACGTTGATTAGTGACACGCGAGGCGTCGAACACGCAACGCCGTGCCGACGGCGACGCCGCGCCGACTCTACGCCGACACCGCGCCGACACCTCCCGCCACATTTTTCATCGCTAGTTATCCGCGTGCTGCTCTGCCTGGTCTCTAACGTCCATTATATACATTGGATTGGAAACAGTAGATAGTCATAATAAAACGCGGAGGGTCGCGAGCCGCAGCTGCTCAGCAATCTGTCCGCCGCCGCGAATGGCTATTCCCATCAATCATCACATTTGGTACACTGCGGAAACAGATATTGTACATTTGTTTTTCCTATTTTACCAACCTCGCTCAGCTCAGGTAAGTTATTATTTCAGGTCCCGTCTGGCATACCGGTATACCGTACGACCGTTCTCTAAATAAGATACTCGTAGGTTATTAGAATACGAAGTAAATTATGCCTTCTTTTATAGCATGTTGTTTATTTAAAGCTTTTAGTTTGATTATGTCGTGTAACGTGTGAAATTGGTTTTAGTAAACTTAGTCGTTTTTGTTGTTTGCGATAACTAAAATAACGAATTTTGAATTGTGTTTAATTTCGGTAGCATTTATTTGTAATAATTAATTGGAACGTGATCGATCTCGCAATATTTTCTGCACTCCTACCATAGCGTGGCTCGATACCATTTGTTAACTACATACATCATCGTCGTATAGTAGAAATATGGCATGACTTTTCACCACCTCTCACTCACTCTACCCAGCAAAAGTTCTTAGATTCAATTCGAAGGGCAGGCAAAGTTTTCTGCTGTTAGAACCAAAATTAGAATTCGTGGCTGATATATGGAAATGGGCTGGCTTCTATGACATGGAAATAAAAACCGTCTTAGGTAAATAAATAATTATTTATTTCGCTCTCAAAGCACAACAAAAACTTAATCTATGAAGTACAATTGATTAAGATGTTTTATTTTATTTTATTTTACAGTTTTTAAAAAACTATACAACTATAAACTTTAGCACGATTGAGAGTAAAAGAAAAATAAAGCCAATTACAAGTTTTCACAGACAGAAGTGAGAATATAAACAAAAAATATTTGAGAAGGTAGACAGCGTTTTGAGTAAATACATTATCATAAGTACAAATGCGTTTCAAACAGCGTAAATTGTTATCAATTACGGTTATGGTTACGTGATCAAAAAAGATATCACAAACACTCTATTTTAATTTTGAAATACTGGTATTGAAAACATCGATGTCGACGTCCCGGTAGACCGCTTTATACGTATGACTCGCTCTGATTAAGTATGAATTTCGTCTGTAATTAAACCTGGAAAACCCTCAGATGATCCCTAAAGCTACCGACCTATATCACTGTTATGCCACACATATAAGTTATTCGAGAGACTACTACTAAACCGCCTCACAGCAGTAATTGAGCCAAAATTAATCCCTGAGCAGGCTGGTTTTAGACCAGGCAAATCCTGCTTCAGCCAAGTCCTTCGCTTAACTCAATATTTGGAGGATGGATACGAGGCCAATAGAGTCATTGGTGTTGTATTTGTTGACCTCTGAGCAGCTTACAACACCATTAACATCAAAAGATTACTTACCAAAGTGAGCACCCTTACTAACGACCAGGGTTTCGTAAACCTTTTAAGTGAACTTCTACTCAACCGCCGCTTCCAGGTTTGTTTCCAGTGTGGTAAGAGTAGATGGCGAAGGCAAAAGAACGGTCTTCCTCAGGGTAGTGTGTTGGCGCCAACGCTTTTTAACATCTACACAAACGACCAGCCTTTTACCCAACACACTAAGCGCTTCTTGTACGCGGACGACTTAGCTCTGGCGGCTCAATCAGCGACTTTCAGTGGCGTAGAAGATAAGTTGTCACTGGCACTCGAGCTACTAGGAAAATACTACGACAACAATGGTCTCCGGCCAAACCCGTCAAAGACAGAGTCATGTGCATTCCATCTCCGCAATAGACACTCAAATCGGGCCCTTAACATCACGTGGAGAGGCTCTAAGGTTGAACATTGCTTAAACCCGAAATACCTAGGAGTAACGTTAGATAACATATAAGTCACACTGCTACGAAACCAAGCAGAAGGTCGGGACACGCAATAATCTTTTACGTCGCCTAATTTCTACTAATTGGGGAGCAGCACCCGATGTCCTTCGCACAACTGGCATGTCCTTGTGCTTCGCTGCTGGCGAATTTACGTGTGCAGTGTGGCACCGGTCCGCTCACGCCAAGCAGGTGGATACTGCCCTGAATGAGACGTGTCGGATAATATCGGGCTGCTTAAAACCGACCCCACTCATTAAGTTCTACCCGCTTGCAGGAATTGTACCACCTCCCGTACGAAGGGATGTCGCATGCGCACTGGAAAAAAAGAACCAGGAATCTGATTCCCGACATCCTCTCTACGACTACACAACGATCCCGGGTAGGCTTAAAAGTCGCAAGACTTCTTACCATCCACGCAGGCCACCCAGGACGAACCACCCAATGAGAGAAGCAAATTGTGGGAAGAAAAGCATTCACCACCTCCCGACTTCGTTAAACCCCAGGAACATTTGCCTCTCGGCCATGATCTGCAGTGGCCTATATGGAAAGCTCTCAATCGATTGCGTACTCAAGTAGGGCGCTGCAGACACAATTTGTCGAAATGGGAGATTACTGACCCATCCAATACCCAATGCGAGTGCGGTGCCTCTAATCAGACCATCCCCACTGGCTGGAGTGCCTTGGATGACTTAATGAATGCCACTGATGCCGCAATTAACGTGGCCACCTACTGGGCTCAAACAATATAAAATATCAAAGAAGAGTACCATCGACACGAAAAAAAGAAGATTCTGTAATTCATTTCTACCATAGGAGTATGCAACACATGAGGACTGCGCAGAAAAGCAGAAGGAACCCGCAGTCCGATTTGGTTCAGCAATTCGGGAAGCTCGGTTGAACCGTTAGCAATTCTAAATAAAAAAGCCAAGTCTGCAATTTTTCTACGTTCAGAAAGAGGAAGTAGATGGAATCTTTTACAGCGTAGGAGATAAGTGGAAGAATAAGTTTTAGACCGGAATTGAATGTACCTCAAAAATTTTCTTTGTATGCCTTCCAATCGATTGATGTATACGAGGTCTGTTCAAAAGAAAAGGTGAATTTTGAATTTTCGCGGGCTATGTACATTCGACTATCGAATTTTTTTTTTTGTTATGCTGGTACACATATGTTTATCATATGTTGGAATTATCAGCCAATTTGGATTAGTAGTTTGTTGTTCAAAACTGAAAATTTTAGTCACGTTTTTGTGTGTTCTTCGATTTTTGATTTTTGAAAAAAAAAATGGATCAAAGAATATGTATTAAATTTTGCGTTAAAAATAGAATTAAGTGCTCCAAGGCACTTGAAATGTTGACTGTGGCATTCGACGAGTCCACTTTGTCTCAAAAAAGTGTTTATAAGTGGTACAAGTGCTTTACAGAAGGCCGAGAAGATGTTGATGACGATGAGCGTCCTGGAGTTGCAACCACGTCAACAAGCGAAGAAAACAACGAAACAGTGAAAAAAATTGTTTTGGAAACTCGTCGAATCACTATTAGGGAAGTTGCAGAGGATGTTGGCATATCAATCGGCTCATGCCATGCAATTTTCTCGAATGTTTTGGGCATGAAACGTGGGGCAGCGAAGTTTGTTCCCAAATTGCTAAATTTTGAGCAAAAGCAACATCGCATCAGTATCGCTCAGGAGTTGTTGAATGACGTCAACGACGATCCAGGTTTGCTCAAAAGGGTCATAACCGGTGACGAAACGTGGGTATTGGTTATGACGTCGAAACCAAGGCCCAATCATCCCAATGGAAGCGGCCAGATGAGCCAAGACCGAAAAAAGCACGCCAAGTTCGATCAAATGTGAAGGTTTTGCTCACTGTTTTCTTCGATTATAATGGCGTGGTGCATCATGAGTTCTTGTCAACAGGTCGTACGGTTAATAAGGAATACTACAAGCAAGTTATGCAACGTTTGCGTGAAGCAATACGGCTCAAACGATCGGAATTGTGGAAAAACAAATCATGGATTCTGCATCACGATAATGCACCAGCTCACACATCACATGCTTCTTCGTGATTTTTTGGCCAAAAACAACACCGTTATTATGCCTCAACCACCGTATTCACCAGATTTAGCTCCCTGCCACTTTTTCCTATTCACAAAACTGAAGAGACCAATGAAAAGAAAGCGTTTTGCCACAATTGATGAGATAAAGTCCGAATCGAAGAACGAGCTGATGGCCATACCGAAAAGCGCATTATAGAAGTGCTTCGAGGATTGGAAGAAGCGCTGGCATAAGTGCATGATATCTGAGGGGGATTACTTTGAAGGGGAAAAAATGGATATTGATAAATAAACAAATACTTTTCAAAAAAATTCAAAATTCACCTTTTCTTTTGAACAGAGTAGTATGTTGTAATTGGGATTCCAAACTTGAGAGGCATACTCGAGATGACTGCGAACAAAAGTACAGTAGAGAATTTTAATGGTTTTGATGCTTCTGAACTCAGACGAGACCCTCAATATGAACCCTAGTGATTTTGATGCTTTGTTAATGATTTTATCTATGTGTTGATCTAATAATAATTTTGAGTCAAAAACAACTCTCAAGTCTTTGACTGTCTTAACCCTAGCTAGGGATTTGTCTAAAAATTTATAGTTAAATGTGATAGGAACGGGCTACCTGGTGAAGGAGTACACGTAACACTTGGAGACGTTTAAATGGAGCTTATTAGAGCTACAGTAGTACTGGAACCTATCTAGATCCTCCTGCAATGATAGAGCATCTGATAAGAAGGATATCTTTGGCATAATTTTCATGTCATCTGCATATAGAAGTAGTTTAGAGTGAAGGACGCAAGAACCGATATCGTTGACGAACAAATTGAATAAGAGCGGCCCTAATAAAGAACCTTGAGGAACTCCAGATGGGATACGCATGCATCTTGATGAATACCCATTCAGCACAACAGTCTGGCACCTGTCCTCCACATACGACTTAAACCAACGGAATAGATTACCCCTAATGCCCATCGATAGAAGTTTACGCATGAGAATGACGTGATCAATTCTGTCGAAACATTTGGCATAGTCTGTATATATGACGTCGATTTGGGACCGATTAGACATAGCCTTTGACAAGAAGTCACTACAGAGAACGAAGTTTATAATTGTTGACCGACCACCCAAGAATACATGCTGGTGTTCGCTGAAACTGAGTCTGAGAGCAGAGTAAACTTGCCTATACACAATTTTATCTAATATTTTGGCAAACACGCATAATTTGGATATCGGTCTGTAGTTTTCAACGTAGTTTCTCGATCCATTTGTGTGAATAGGAGTTATATAAGCCGACTTCCATATAACAGGCGTAACCCCGGAATTAAGAGATCGTCTGAATAAGATTGTAAGAGGAAACGAAAGGCTTGTAGCACAGTCTACTATGAAAACCGGTGGGAGCTTGTCTAGACCAGCAGATTTATTTAAGTCCAAGTGCTTTAGTAATTTCATAACCTCGTCTTCACAAACAATATCGTATGGACTGTAATCAGTCCAGTCACTGGTATAATGGTATTGTGCATTATTCTCAGAACTGGTGGATTCACGAAAGTTTGACAGAAAATACTCGCCGAAGAAATTGCAAATTTCTTCACCATCGCTAGAGGACAGGTTCCCAAACCGCAACACAGAAGGGTAGGAGTTGTTTTGATTCTTTGATTTTATGTAGCTCCAGAAGGCTCGAGGGTTGTTGCGAATAGCGGATTCTACGTTAGTCATGTAAACATCGAACATGCACTTCTCTAGTTCCTTTGCACGTTGCCGTAATATTATAAAACAGTGGTAGTCTGAGTCGTTCCCATACTTTTTTTTAGCGTAGAATTTGGATTTTTCTTTAATAATTTTTACTAATGGACTTTTTATACCAGAGACTTTTTTTTTATTTAGACTGGGAAATAACTGTTTTCGATGGGATATAAGTTTTGTGCACATTATATAAGACACCATCAAAGAATGCAACGGCATCGTCCAATGACCTGTGGGCCAACTCGTACTGTCAGTCAACGATGTTGAGTTCATCTTTCATTGCTGTATAGTCAGCAGACCGGTACAAGTATTTAACATAGGGACGAGCTGGCAGACTATGCAGCTGAACAAAGTCCGCCGTAATACACAGTGCGTTGTGGTGAGGATCTACAGGAACTAGGGGGTCCAAGCTGCAGGAGACAGAAAGTTCACTTCAACGTTCTTCAAACATGTTTGATGGTTGTTCAACAGCACATAATAGGTGATCTACCAACTCCTAAACTAAGTCGCGCTTGTATTTTGGGAGTTAGTGGCTCTTAAAATGCAGGACTTACATAGGTGTGATATAATGATCTTGACGTATGCATCACTTCTGCTTGCTCTTTCGGCGATGTTGTGCTCTAAAATATCGGTGACACTATCCAGGATGAAATTGAAAACTTGCGCCAAATCGAAACAGGGAGTTGCAGTAACTGTTACATAATCATTATAAATTGTTATTTCCCAAATCTAAATTCTTGAAAAAAATCGTGTAATTATCGTCTTAGATACTTATTGCAAACTAAGCTATTGCTTTCAAGTAGAAAGAAACTGTCGTCGATCGAATTTTTTTTTTCAAAATTATCAAAACTAGTCAGCATATTAAAGGATCAGGTTTAGCGCGCGCCCGATAAGCAATCCATTCATCGCAGAGTTCAACATGAAGCAAGTTGGCAACGCATTGAACTAGCGGTATTTACCAAATTTTGACCGTTCCTACGAAATAAAAAGGCGCGCGACGACGTTGCCAAATCGCTCGCCTACGCACACGTATATGCATCCCATGCTCTAAATTTACTTTATAACACGTTATTTAGATATTTTAATTTGGTGCGCCTATTCAATTATATACTGGACAGCACTGAGATTTGGTGGTCGCATGAAAGATCACGTCTACACCTACTTAGAGACCGACTGTTGGGTCCCTCCAAAATCGAGCCTAGTTCCCGCCCACACTGGGACGGTCGTTCTATTTACAGCTGGAATTCAGGCGGCATACCTGTCCCAGGTGCTAACTGAGCCAACTCAGTGTAGCTCCGGGCTTTAAATTAAACACGGATACAAACGCAGCACTTTGTCCAATCCCTGGCTTCCAGCGCAATGCAAACATTCGGATATTGTAAAATAACATAAGAAATTATAACTTAAAATACGATGAAGCAACTTGAGACTGGTCAAGTATCGCAAGGGACTCAAGATCAACGCAAGGTTCAGTTCCAACACTGATGTTATTATTTCATCCAAATTTAGATATAACCTTTTCATAGAGATTGAAGTAGGTACTGTATCAATGCAAACAAGGTCCAAATATAAGTCTCCCGAGAGTTTCTGTCAGCAATTTCCAACATTCACATTTCTTGCCGACAACGAAGAAAAACGAGAAATGTATAGTTAAATCGCACCACGTTACACGCATTTCACTTAAAATGCGTTGAAATACTCGTTAATTCGTCGTTTCCTTTGAAGAAAATGGGTTTAAACTTTTTGATCCGCTTTGCCAATATATTGCTTTTCAACACAATTGCTGAAAAATGGCTCTTATTGCACCGCTTTTAGGTTCACAATGGAGTGAATATACCTAGTATTACCATGAGTAAATAAATAAGTGATACACCTAATTCCACGACAACATGTTTCAAAGCTAATACTGAATAAACTGAAAAGATTCAACACTTTTAAAATAAACCTTGTGACGAGACAATCAGTCTTCTATTCCTTTGAAAAAATCTCTTTTGTCACTAGACTCCCTAAGTTTTGTTACCCGCTGCTTCTTAATTATTCAAATAATACAAAAAGTAAAAGATTATGAAAAACCTAACTCATAACAGTAAAACACTTAAATGTGTTGTGTAGTTTAAGATATTAGGCAATAACATAATTATAGTTTTCCAATATTTTGTTCACTCATAAAGTTAACGATTTCATAAGTTTTGAATGAAAGCTGGGTCACAGAGTTAACCTAGGTAAATGCAACGTAGGTGTTATACTATGATAATACCTAGTGTTGTTCATTACTAATGGTAAAAAGCACAACGACGTCAGCTCTTTGAAACAAAATTAGCGGTTTCGCGTTTAGTTTTAAGCTGTATTTAAATATTTTATCGCTAAATTAAGAGAGCTCCATTTTACTTTGGTATCTTTTGTGTTTTCTTTAGAATATGGAGACACAAAATAATTAAAAAATACAAAAAAGACAATGAATTTACTAATGTTTTCAGTATAATAATTTCTTAACTGATGAATTGAATTGTCTTCAAAACTTGATGAATTTCTTCTTACTTGTCAAAAATGTGTGTAAATTATTTTGACAAATTGTGACTGACATTTGAATGCGAAAGTTCTTAAAAATACGGGAATTGCCCCTCTGGTTGTTAGTTATCCTACTAATATTATAAATGCGAAAGTTTTTACGGATGGATGGATGTTTGTTACTCTTTCACGCAAAATCTACTGAACGGATTAGGATGAAATTTGGCACACAGATAGTTTATAACCAGGATTAACACATAAGATACTTTTTGTCCTGATATTCTAAAATTCAAAGTCCTGACTGAATGACTGACTGACTGATAGACCAACGCACAGCCTGAACCGCTGGTCCTAGAGTCATGAAATTTGGAGGGTGTGTTCTTCGTGAAGAGAAGGCATACACTAAGAAAGGATTTTTCGAAATTCCACCCCTAAGAGGGTGAAAAGGGGGGAATTCCTTTGTATGAAAAATCTTATTCCTTGAGTTAATAAACTTGAAACTTGGCACGAATACTTATCTAAATAAATTATGAAGATTGTCAGTTTTTTTTTCTTCTAAACTACCCCCTAATAAGGGATTGAGGGGTTTCAAAGTTTGTATGGAAGAATTTTAGCGCGCAGTCCGATTTACTCGAAACTCAGTATTTATACCTAATCTTGAAAGTAAAGAATAATGTGTATCAGGGTTTTTTGAAAATCTACCCCTGACGGGCTGAAATGGGGTAGTCAATTTTTCAGGGGAGGATTTTACTGCATGGCTTGATTAACTCGAAAATTAGTATAAATAATCTTTGAGTCAAGTTATGAATACATCACAAACGATTTTTTTAAAATTCCATCCCTGTGGGGGTGAAAAGCGGGGATACAGTTTATATGAAAAATCTTCTTCATTAGATTAATAAACTTGGAACTTTTCAAGAATACTCGCCTAAGTAAGTAATAAAGTTTATCATTATAAGTTTTTCAAAACTACCCCTCAAAGGGGGATATAGGGGTGTTGAAGTTTGTGTGGAATAATTTGAATGCGCGGTCCGATTAACTCGAAACTCAGTGCTTATACTTAGGACCAAAAATAAAGAGTAACATGTATCAGGGTTTTTCGAAAATCTACCCCTAACGGGTTGAAAAGGGGTAGTTATTTTACAAGGGAGGATTATAATGCGGGGCTTGATTAACTCGTAATTTGGTATAAATAATCTTTGAATCAAGTTATGAATAATCCCAAACGATTTTTCAAAATTCCACCCCTGTGGGGGTGAAAAGCGGCGGATATAGTTAATATGAAAAATCTTATTCATTTAGTTAATAAACTTGAAACTTGTAATTAATAATAAGTATGTAAAGTTGTCGAAAATTTACAACTGACGGGACAAAAAGGGGTAATTTAGTTTTTAAGGGGAGGATTTGAACTTGAAACCGTATGTTACATTTTCACGCCTAAACCATTGAACTTCTGATTTGGCATAGAGATAGATGGCATCCTGGGGAAGCACATACATTTTATCCTGTAAGCATGTTCCCGTGGGATAATTTCCGAAATCCACGCGGGCGAAGCCGCGGGCAGAAACTAATGCTATTATAAATGCGAATGAATGATGTGGGAAAGTAACTCCGTATGTCTTTCTGTCTGTTTATTACATTTTCACGTCTTAACGACTGAACGGAATACGATTGCATATGGCATTAGGACATAGGAAATTTTTTATCCCAATAGTATGACCTATTGGGATAATTTTCGACCTCCAGGCGGGAGCAGCCGCAAGCAAAAGCTAGTTTTGTATGAGACTACATTTCTGCCTTTGTGTCATTAATAAAATTAGTTGATTGCTACAACATTGCACATTAGCCGATAACGACACCGACCCGATACCGAAACGTTATCGACAGTCAGATAATCGCATACGTTTCCTCGTAAACGCTTTCACATTGTGTTGTAATTGTCATCTATATCGTCGCAGAAAGCGACCGACACCGATATCGGCACGATATCTACCGGCGAAGACGCTCCATATTAAAATTGTTGGAAAAAGCTCTCTTCGTCCCCTTGGGTCGCCAATCTTTGAAAATTCCTTTTCCGAATTTACAAAAATACAAAATTTCAACGACGTTTCGGAAAGATTGTTCCAAATTAATATGCATTCGGCCATCACCTTAATTCGTTACTGCTGTTTCGGCCCTAAATTACCTAACTTATTTTCTTCGCGCTTCCCATTTATGGAATCATACTCACCTTTTAGCCAAAATGGACCAAATTATCAGGCATACATTAACATCGACTTTAAACGTGGCCATGGACAAGTTACTCTTCCCATTCGTATGGGAGGCCTCGGCGTCTGCAAAATTCCTAGTATTAGTTTACCGGCTTTTATATCCTCGGTCCACGGTACTGAGAAATTAAATCAGGAAAATCCTAGCCTCCACTACTGATTAATTTTGATGTGCCGTGCTTCACCGAGGCTATGCCGTGCTTCACCGAAAATGGATTATCTACCCGATAATCTATTTTCCCAGAGAGGGTGGGATGAGCTGCTCTGCAGAGTAGTTCAGGATAATTTATTTAAATCGTCTGTTACTACTGCGGAGCGTGCGCGCCTGCTGGCTGTGGGTAAATGGGAGACGGGTCTGTGGCTTCATGCACTACCATAGTCGAACATAGGCACTTTGTTCGACGATAATACTTTCCGCCTCGCTGCTTCCTTACGACTAGGAGCACCGTGTTGTTCTCCTCGTCGCTGTCACTGTGGCGAAGTTGTCAACAGCCTCGGACACCACGGCCTGTCTTGCAGCCGAAGTGCGGGTCGCCTAGCGCGGCACGCAAACATTAACGACATCATTCGACGAGCTCTAGTCACCGTCGGCGTTCCAGCTGTACCCAATGTTTTGGCACGCGACGATGGCAGGAGACCGGACGGCATGTCTTTATTTCCATGGAAGGTGGGTAGGCCTTTAGTGTGGGATGCAACTTGTGTCGATACTCTTGCACCATCCCATGTTCCAGGGTCGGCGTGCTGCGCTGGTGCTGCTGCTGCGGCTGCGGTAAACCTCAAGCGGCGTAAATATAATAACCTTATTAATAATTATATTTTCGAGCCGTTTGGGGTTGAAACCCTCGGGCCGTGGCCGTTGACATTTCCCATGACCCAAGGGCTGGCTTTTACTTTGGCCAGAGGCTAAGCATTGCCATACATCGTGGCAATGCCGCCAGTTTCTTGGGTACATTACCAGTCGACAGCGATGCGGATGAATTTTTCGACGCTATATTTTGGTTTGTAAATAGTTTTAGTTAATTTATGATATAATTTTATTATTTTAGTCTTATCTTGTAAATGAAAATATTAAATGTTTTGGGCAATAAATTAGTTATGTTCATCACATATTTTATAAAAAAAGAAGTAGTTTTTTTTTAGCATTAAAGATTGGTGATTTGGGAAGCTACGTAATATCTTCTCGTCTCATACCCACGTAACGTGTAGTCCCACGTGAGTATCTCAAGACGCACCAAGGTAACCGACTTAGCCCGTAGACTTGCCAAACTTAAGTGGCAGTGGGCAGGGCGGCACATTGCTCGCCGAACAGATAGCCGATGAGGCCGAAGGGTTCCGGAGTGTCGACCGCGTACCGGAAGAAGTAGCGTTGAATGGCCTCTCACGACATGGACAGATGGCCTGCTGAAGGCCGCAGGAATTCGCTGAATGCTAGCACAGTCAGAAGCCCAGAACCGGTCGAAGTGGCGGTACTCGAGGGAGGCCTATGTCCAGCAGTGGACGACTTTCGGCTGAAAACGAGTATAATGAAATTATTTGTCAAGTTACTGTCATAAAATTTATTGTTTTTTTCGGAATCGGTTTAAGGAAACTATTTCGATTGTCTGTGCCCAAATACCTAAAATATGTAGACTACAGGCTCCATGCTTTTCATAAAATATGTGATTATCATATTATATCTCTAAGTGTATATTTGCATCATGTAGAGCAGGCATTGCAATTTTATAATAATGCAAGAACATTATTATATTACATAGTCATATTATACAAATCAAGTAGATTTCATGTAATTATAAATTTTAATTTTAATAGTATTATTATGAACTTGACTATAAGGGTATTTATTGATTTTAATTATAATAATTCTGTAAGCCGTATTTGTTATGATCGCCATTCATGTTTTAATCAACGTACAGACGTCAGCACATCAAGCTACTACAATCTGTCAAATTTCTTTAATAGATTTTCAACTTTATCGCTAAAGCATTAAGGTTCAAGGTTGATTGGGAAAATTTGCCAGTTTCGGGTAGCTTGACCTGCTGGCGTCTGTACAATCTGACACTGACCTGTAAATTACAAAAAACGTAAGTTTGAATTTAGTTTGCTACCTTGCCCATCATAAGGGAGTGATTTTGTTTGTATGAAAAATCTTATTCTTTGAGTTAATAAACTTGAAACTAGCCACGAATAATTATCTAAGTAAATAATAAAGTTAAGTAGTCATTTCTTGTTTTTTTTAAACCACCTCTTAAAGAAGGACTAGAGGGGTTGTTAGTTTGTATGGAAGAATTTTAACGAGTGGAGTGGTCCGATGAACTCGAAACTCGAAATTTATACTTAAGATCGGAAAGAAAGAATAACGTATATCAGGGTTTTTCGTAAATCTACCCCTAACAAAATGAGAAGAGTAGTAGGTAAATGTAAGAGAGAGAGAGATTTTATTGCATGGCTTGATTAACTCAAAAATTGGTTTTAATAACGTATAAGTCAATTAATTGAAAAATCACAAACGATTTTTCAAAACTCAACCTCGTTTGGGGTGAAAAGGGGGGATACAGTTTACATGAAAAAAAATCCATTGATCAATTAACTTGAAAATTGACCCAAATACTTTTAGATAAGATATGATATATCAAATTTGAAAAAAAAATACCTTTTTTAAAATGGTTTATGGGTTTAAGGATTTTATATTGTGTAGGAGAAAATACGAAATCTAAGCGGACGAAGTTACGAGCGAAGTGCTAGTTCTTTACAAAAATCATAACAGTGCCTACAGCAGTGCTTTGTAGCGCTTTTTTTGTTATTTTCATTTTTTTACTAGAGGAACCTATTCCTAGACAGACATTTTTTTGCGACTGCTACTTATCGTTGTCTAAATAAGCTTATGAAATTCCATAATACGGTTCTCGTAACTGACTATTAATTAACCTATCGGTAGTTCAATCATATTAATCTATATGTCGGAGATGGTATGTCTGTCTCTAGTTAACATCAGGCATATTTTAATTACTGTGGGCGTACTATGGGTAGTGTTGGTTATAGCACAATAGAAAAACGGTTTGCAGTTCAAATCAGATTACAATTTACGAACAAGTTAGTCACACTAGCGAATCACACACTGTAGGTACACAACTCAACGATACGGAACGCAAGACAGTTTCTAAGCACATGTTGTTCGTACGATGTCCAATGTTTCGATGATCTCGAGAGCTCTGCTCACACCGCTTTTGTAGCTGTTGCTCTCGTCCCCCCACGAACTCAGGCTAGACTCTGTCTAGCACCACGAGATGGCGCTAGCGTTCCGAATAGTCAAACGAAATTCGTTTGACTATATATATATGTAGATAGATGTTGGAGTCATTCGTTTAACGAATGACTACGACATCTGTCTACATATATATAAATCAATTGCTGTTCGTTCGTCTCGCTAAAACTCAAGAACGGCTGGGCCGATTTAGCTAATTTTGGTTTTGAAATGTTTGTCGTAGTCCAGGAAAGGTGTAAACGGTGAGAAAATATAGAAAAATTACGAAGAAAATAGTAAAAACAAAAATTTCATTTTCCCATATAAACTGTTCTACCTACTTTCCTGTCAAACATTTGACGATCGTCCCTTCGGTACGGTAGACTCGGTTCCACTTGAATTGAAGCACGTATTAAATTAAGGGTTTTGAACAGTGTAGGAGTAGGATAGAAGTAGGGTAGGAGTAGGGTAAGAGTTGTGTAGGAGTAGGTTAGGAGTACGGTAGGAGTGGGGTAGGAGTAGTGTAGGAGTAGGGTAGGAGTAGGGTAGGAGTAGTGTAGGAGTAGGCTAGGAGTAGGGTAAGGGGTAGGACACCACACGAACGAAGTAGCGCCGGGCAGCTAGAAACAATTTATATGTCAAAACAACATTTGCCAGGTCAGCTAGTTAGTTATAGAAATTCAAGATTATTGACAGTAACATTCGATATGTTATTAGTATGTAATACATATGTCGTAACAAGATAATTTCGAAATAATACTAATTATAAAATTTGGAGCTGGATTCAAGACTCTAGTTTTCAGGACATAGTAAAAAATATCACTCACATTCAAAAGTCTAAACTCATGGCTTTGCCTACGTGACCTTATTCGCAATTTCACATTGCGCTCCACAACACATATCACTGACGCTGCTCAAAAAGCCGCAGAAGCTGTTAAGCTGAAGTGGGACTTGCCAAATCTGCCGTATGACCAATGAGCTGTGGGCTAAAATAGCCACAATGTGGACTCTGCATAGTGGCTATTTTGGCCCACAGCACCACAACGTGGACCTCTGACACAGCCAGAAGGCATCTTGGCAGACTCAGTAGAAGATGGCGAAACAAGCTAGACAAACCTAATGACCAGTGGTCCACATTAACCCTGGATCGAAAGAGATAGAAGTTGTGGGAAGAAGCCTTTATGCAGCTGATGATGATGCAGTCTAACAGTAACGGTAAAAGTAAAATATTTAGGAAAATACATTTTACCCGCATCAGGAAATCTAAATCAGGACCCAGGACGAAACCTAAAAGCACATTTTGGTATTTTCTAAACATCAAATATCTCTCTTGGTCCAGGGGTCCTGACGCTTACACTAGACAGCAAATATATAATCAGGTCGTTGAGTTTTCATTCATATGGAAATTAATTATAGGGATTTAGGGACAAGAAACAAGCTGTAATCATTTTTTTAAACCAGGCAAATATTATTGTTAAGGGGTAAGTAAATCAGACGCTATCGTTTTCTCTCAACCTAGAAATGTTCGTAAACCAAAGCCTGCATGTTACCATAATTATAGCCATAAGGCGACTTTCGATAATTACAGTTTTAACACTGATTGCTTGCCATCACGCCACCTAACGCCATTTTGCGTAGCTCGAGTAATTCGATGGCTTAAAATCTCCTTTTAACTTCAGCGTGTGCGTGAGGTCAATTCATTTTCCAATCCGAAAAATCTTTTCTATCTATTTCTTGCGTTCGTCTGCCACAGTAAAATATATGAGTACGAGCATCTTTTCATTCAATTTCACAAATAGCTACTTAAGATTCGGTTCGCTATCCCGGCTGCCACGAGTATCTCACAATTTATTGCGCATGATTAAAAACGTCCATTCAATAACTTCGCTGTTAATAACATAATATATACATTTCTAATAAAAGTGTATGAACACATGAGATTAGTTTTTGTAGTGCAATCCCAACATTTGGCCCAAAACTCAGTCCCCAACAAATACAAACGTCTATAAATACCAACGGAAATCCGCTCTTCGGCTGGAGCAGCTGCCATATTCATTTTTATACGTATAAGTATACCGCCCCAAAATTGGAATAACGGAACACTTGGTGAGGACTGAAGAGTAAACTCAACTCTATAAACATTATTGTATTTATGTATGCTTTGGAATTTGTCATATTCCCATTATGTGTATTGGTAGTTTAGTTTGTTATTTTTCTGTGGCCGTTTCGACTGCTCGGCCACAGTGTCGTAGAAGAAAAACGACTACGTCAACATTACGAAAGAATTTGTAAAATACTAACAATGAAAGTCGCAAATTTGTAGATCCAATATTCAGAAAGTTGTAAAGGGTTTACCATGGCCGCGCGGTCGAAACGTGGAGAACTGCGCGGCCACGCAGTACTCTTAAACGGAGCTTGGTAGAGGGCCCATTGTTTTTGCTAATCACTGATACGATTTCGAAGAAAATGTAGACAGTATGAATACAGCCTTAATGTTTGGAGTTCACGACTTACAGAGCTTAAAACCTATAATGCAAGTTAGAAGAAGGGTGACCAAGATTTATGGTGCGTAAATCGGACATTTCCAAAAGCGTCGTTTTTATACCACGTCCCCTATTATCATAATGAGGGAATAAGTATGCTTAATTGGATGGAGAAGTACTAAAGTAAGTAAGTAGTATATACGAAAATATTGTTACCGTCAACATGGAGGGACCATGTCTTGGATTTCAAATCAGCCTACATAAAAGTTTAATAATGTAAGGGCTGAGTTTTCAATCCTCTGATAACTTTATTCGAGGAATAATTTTGAAATTTTGACAGTTATTTCGTACAAAAACTGTCAAACGTCAAATTCCTCGATTAAAAGTTATCTGGCGATGGAAAAATCAGCCCTAAATGTACTATTTGCAACCCTTGCACTATTTTTTCAGTACAATTAGTACTTTTTTTAAGATACACTTTAACGTAAGTCATTTGCATAATCCAAAGGTAGAAAATAGGTACTTACTAATCTAAATCTACTATTTGCAACCTTTGCACTATTTTTTCAGTACAATTAGTACTTTTTTTAAGATACACTTTAACGTAAGTCATTTGCATAATCCAAAGGTAGAAAATAGGTACTAATCTAAATCTACTATTTGCAACCTTTGCACTATTTTTTCAGTACAATTAGTACTTTTTTTAAGATACACTTTAACGTAAGTCATTTGCATAATCCAAAGGTAGAAAATAGGTACTAATCTAAATCTACTATTTGCAACCTTTGCACTATTTTTTCAGTACAATTAGTACTTTTTTTAAGATACACTTTAACGTAAGTCCTTTGGATTATGCAAATCATAATCCAAAGGTAGAAAATAGGTACTAATAGTACATGCCTGACCAAATTTTTGGATCGTCATTATGGAGAGACCAACATTTATTGTCGATATTTCTCAACAGTTTCCTTGAGTATTTAATATTAATTTCAACTTGGTAACTCTACGCGTTCCCGAGAAAAGGGTCTTGACAGACGGATGGATAGGCAGACGGACAATGAAGTGATCTTATAACGGTTCCGTTTTTCCTTTTGAGGTACGGAATTCTAAAAAAGGTGTTATTCTATCCTGGTAAGGTTTTAACAGCAGAGGTATCACTGCAATACATAGTCGAGGTCTTAAAATGTTTACCACCCTGAAGTTTATAATTCCATTGTCATTCGATTAAACAAGAGCTACTACAATATAAATGAATACTTAAACGATAAACATTTTGAGACATTTTGAATACTTACAGTTTGGTATGATACAGTTGGTATGTTTCCTTCTTTAATAATTTTCAGCAGCACTTATGTTAATATGTTTAAATAATGAACGTCAAGATGACGGGACCCCGCTAGGTATTTCAAATATCATGTGAATAGGATTCAGTAAATGATTTCTACTATTTCATAGTAAAATTCTACACTCATAAAATTTGAAATATTCTACAAAGACCACTATTCAGTTAATGAAAAAACACATGGCTTATTCTTAAACTGAACACACCATATCTAAAGCTTGATGTGTTTATAGTAAGAATTGCGTGTTTAATTGTAAGTAGCAAATTAACTGTATTAAAATTCGGTTGAAATTCAAGAAGTAGTTTTTGTAAATTAAATTGTATATTTCTAAAACAAATTCTGTGCGGCTCAAACGTTTTAAAAGCCTAAACAAATTGTAAGAGCCACAAAATGATACTTGGTTTAAAATAATACTTTTTCTTCTTTTTCTGACGTAAATATATTATATACTTTTTATTGAAATTACAGTTTTAAAAGTATAATAACGATTCAAACGTAGCCGTACTATATCTTATTAAAATTTGGTGTGTTCAGTTTAAAATCACGTTATTTATTTTACATTAATTGAATAGTGGTCCCGCTATTTTGATATCAAAATAGCGGGACCACTTTCTTTGTAGAATATTTTGAAATTTTATGAGTGTAGAATTTAACTATGAAATAGTAGAAATATTGTATTAAATCCTATCAAGATGATATTCGAAAAACCTGGCGGGGTCCCGTCATCTTGACGTTCATTTTAAATAGCCACAATAGTGCAGAATCACGAGCACTACACAATCCATGATGAACCATTTATCACTGCGCTGATAAAGACGCGCAAGCGGGTGGTGCTCAAGCGCGGGCACACTCGCTCGCGCAGGACGGGAGCCGCCGAAATAGGATATAAAAAACACCACGCGGGACGGGCTTAGTCGCTAAACGTCTCTTTCGCAAAATGTTTCTTTCTCATAATGTCGCGTTAGTAACTTAGAATAAAATTTACCCAGGTTTAAAAAAAAGGTTGTTTTTCCAAATACTTATTACATGTTTACAAGTAATAGGTAGGTAGGTAGGTACTAATCGAATAGACAATCATTAATCCTTTTTACAATAAAAGGTACTTATCTATCTATCTTAATAAAATTGAAAATGTCTGATTGAAGAACAGTGACCAAGATTTATGATCTTGGTCACCGTTCTTCTAACTTGCATTATAGGTTTTATCTTCTGTAGGTCGTGAAGTTCAAATATTAGGACTTTATTCATACTGTTTACATTTTCTTCGAAATCGTTTCAGTGGTTAGCAAAAACAATGGGACCTCTACGAAGCTCCGTTTAAGAGAACTGCGTGGCCGCGCTGTTCTCCATGTTTCAACTGCGCGGCCATAACATTTAAGTTCTGTAGGTCGTGAACTCCAAACATTAGGACTTTATTCATACTGTCCACATTTTCTTCGAAATCGCATCAGTGGTTAGCAAAAACAATGGGCCCTCTACGAAACTCCGTTTAAGAGAACTGTGTGGCCGCGCAGTTCCTTTATTCGCATAATATTAGATTCTCAAAATAGCTGATTCTCTACGTTTTAACCGCGCGGCCATGGTTAATCCTTTACAAATTTCTGAATATTGGATCTACGAATTTGCGACTTTCATTGTTAGTGTTTTACAAATTCCTTCGTAATGTTGACGTAGTCATTTTTCTTCTACGTCAGTGTGGCCGAGCAGTCGAAACGGACACTATTTTTCATACCAACTGAAAATTATTTTTCTAAACTCATTCAGAGGCAAAAATTGTGAAAATCGATTTACAGCTCTCGTTAATAAAAGTTATCTGGCGATACTCACTGGTTACTGGTGGTCTGGAGATAACTTTAATTCGAGGAATAAAATTGATGTTTGACAGTTTTTGTATGAAATAACTGTCAAAATTTCAAAATTATTCCTCGAACTAAGTTATCAGATGATTGAGGGCTGATTTTTCAATCATCTGATAACTTTAAGTCAGCCCAGGCAGATTTTTTCAACGACAGATAATTTTATCGGAGGAATAATTTTGAATTTTTGACAGTGCTTCCATACATAAACTGTTATCAATTTTATTCGACGAATAAAGAATATCTGTCTGACGAATAAAGATAACTTTATTCGAGGAATAATTTTGAAATTTTGACAGTGCTTCCATACATAAACTGTTATCAATTTTATTCGACGAATAAAGAATATCTGTCTGACGAATAAAGATAACTTTATTCGAGGAATAATTTTGAAATTTTGACTGTTATTTCATACGTCAATTTTATTCCTCGAATAAAAGTTATCTTGCGATGGAAAAATCAGCCCTTAGTTCAAACAACTGTTATTCTTTATAGATAGGTAGGTACCATTTCATTGTCGTAATAAAGGTCCAGGATGAACAATGCCAAAATAGGTGGAAAATATCACTAATATCGAAAATTTGGAACTCAGAATTGTTTACTTTTCAATTTGTTAAAAAGTGAATTAGGCTTTCTTTTTCAGTCGCTCGCGTAATAACAATTCCGAATACCACCTGTATTTGGGTGCACCGATCGATTAGGTACTGTGAGGCTCTCTACGAACTGTCAGGGTACCGGGTGGAATCAATTAAACCACGTTTTATCTTGTATGTTCAATAATATTGTTTCAAGAAATCATACGTCTTTTACATTTTCTTCCTTTGACTTGTCAGACAAATCTGACGCCTAATGTCTTCTAATCTTAAACTAAGTTAATGTTTGTCTTGTATTTCATGCCAATAACTTTTAGCAGACTCGCGGAGGTTGCATGTAAGCACCAAATAGGCCATAGTCTCTACAGTACCGACACTCAAGTATTCAATCTATACACACATACATAAGGCGTGTGTTTATGTATGAAATCTATGTATGTAGTTAACATAAATTGTTTATTAGATTAGTCGTTACCGATTACAAGTCGTGTTCGCCGGACGGTGTCAGTCTTTATGTAAGTCTGTATGCGATCCGCGATCCGCGACTCAGTCCAATTGTATGAAATGGAAAGGGAATCCCTTTCCATTTCGTACAACTGGACTGAGTCGCGGATCGCTGCGGATCATTATGGAGAAGAAACGTTCGTAATGAGATCCACTGAAGGAACTCTCCGGACCGCTTTGCATAATATGGATTCCTCAGAAAATACGAACCTCTAGAGCTGGTTGTTTACCGAGTCTGGCTCTAGAACATCTTTCAAAACAAATGTTAATAGTATGTTTAAATTATAATACATTTATTATTCAGGAGTCCGTTCGCAATTTTAAATCACACTTGACCAGCTTCCTTATTAATATTAACTGTTACGTTATTCATAATTAAAAACCTTACTCTGAAAACATTGTGTAGGTACCTAAGTACTTAGAGGGTACAAAGCGGATGAAAATAATTAAAGGAGTCGTAATCTAGAGTAGATGATGATCCTGCAGGTTTCAGAATAGTCTCCCTTTGCATTAGTGTCATTATTTAGCTTACTTGGAGCATATTCTTTAGTTTTAGTCAGAACACAGGGATACTTGTTTTTAGTAATAATTATACTTAACCCCACATGTTTAATACGTAAACCTAAGACAGTATGTATTTGTATTATGAAACTTTCATCTCGTTATTAAGTAAATAAACTTGACAGACAGACAGACGGAGGGACAACGAAGTGAGGTAAGGGCTCCGTTTTTTCCTTTTGAGGTGAGAAACCCTAAAAACCTACTATACTGGAAATTACAGAGATAATTTATAATAGAGACATCTATCGAGAAATTAAGTAAGTTTATCCCAGTTGTTCTTTAAAATACTCCCAAGTTGTGGCAGATCTCGCCTTGTACTGTGTCAGATCTTCGCCAAACTTAGGTAAAGCTTGGCACTCTAAGGAGTTAGTTTGCCTGTTACACGATGCTCGAATTTACTCACTATTCGACTTTGGCATTCTGGGGGCTGTAAGTATGCTTCTACTCTATATTGCAACAAATTTTAGCATTCCTGAAACCGTAAATACTAATTTATGTTAGGAGGTAACAAGATAGGGGGAAAAAGAGGTTTTAAATCACAAATTATACATAAGTACGGGAATATTTTTAATGAGTTCCCGGAATCTATACAAATAAATAAAATTGAAGTGTCTGTTTGTAATGTCAAAATAACAGCTTTTACTAAATGCATATGAAAGTATAAACGACACATATGTATATCAAATAAACAATATTAAAATTCTTTATCTGTCTGTTTGTTTCGGATAATCTCCGAAACGGCTGGAGCGATTTTCACGGGAATTTCACCGGCAGATAGCTGGTGTTATAAGAAGTAACTTAGGCTTCTTTTGTTTTAGAAAAATAATTAGGGTTCCGCGCAAAAAAAGGCCATGAAATATCCAATATGCACGCGAACAAAGTAGTGGGCACAGCTAGTCCTGAATAAAAAAGATGTTTAAGGAGCAAAAGAATATATGTAAATAGTGGCAAAAATAGGTTTTAAACAACACAGTTTACATACTTAAGTAAACCTTACCATGGAATTCTAATGACAAATGTTTTGTTATACTCCATTGTGCCTCACTGCTGAGCCTCTGAGCCTCTACGTTAAGAGGGAGGGTAGAGCGCCAGGGTAGCCCGCGATATTCTAATTTTCTAACGTTTTTAGGGTTCCGTACCTCGAAAGGAAAAAACAGAACCCTTATAGGATCACTTTGTTGTCCGTCCGAACCTTTTTCTTAGGAACGCGTGAAGGTATCAAAGCTGGAGTTTATATCAAATACTCAAGTATACAGACCCTTGGAGCAGTGAAAAAATCAAACTTCTAAGCCAACGCAATCAAAAGATACAGCCGTTTATGCCGCAAATTTCCGCAAATTTTCGACACTCGCAAGGGAATCAAAACCTACAGGGTACTTCCCGTGAACTCAGAATCTTGAAATTTGGTACGTACGTACTATAAGCAACGTCTTATAGCACAGATAAAGGAAAAATTGCGAAAACCGTAAAGTTTTAGTTACATACCTACAAATTTGTACGGAACCCTCGGTGCGCGAGTCCGACTCGCACTTGACCGGTTTTATTTGCTATTTGCATGTTTGTGTACAATCATATTTGTTATGGTCGCAAATCATATTAAAATCAACATACAACCTGACACTGACCTGAAAATTGCAAAAAACGCGGAAAAATTTGAATTTCGCGGGCTACGTATATGCCTTTCAAAAAGTTGTTGAGCAAGTGAAATCCGTTATCCTAATCCTAACAAATATTATAAATTCAGAACTTTGTTTGTTTGTTAATTAGTTACCTTTTCACGCCTAATCCACTGAACCGATCATCATGAAATTTTGCTTATACTCTTACGTTGTCAGGGGTATAGAAAATAAAAACTTATTAACAAAAAAATTAAACCGCTGAAAAAACTGAAAAGCAAAAATAATAAACCTTTTTTGTTTAACCTTAATAACTAAGTTCTTAAACTAATGTAAGTATACCTAAATAATTTTGAGTCGGCGCCAAACAATCAATAAACAAAGATCACTAAATTGCCTTAAAAAACGGCGGCGACTCAAAATTATTTAGGTATACTTACATTAGTTTAAGAACTTTGTTATTAAGGTTTAATATTTTTAGCTTTTCAGTTTTTTCGGCGGTTTAATTTTTTTGTTAAAATATTGTTATTTTATAATTTTTTGTGGCTATAATCTACTAATTGTTTGCCAAAGTACAGGCATATGTGGCACTGAGTAGAGTAATAATACACAACTCAGCATTCAAATCTGTGCGTGAACAATAAATCACCCCTAATTTCCCACCCTTGGGGTTGGATTTATTTTCCAAATTTATATGAAACCAACTTTGGGGTATACCCTTTCCAATAAAAAAAGAATTATCAAAATCCGACTACTCTGTAAAAAGTTATGCGTGGTCATACACAAAAAAGTACCTCCTCCGTTTTTTTTCGTCGGTTAAGAAAAGGACATAACTTTTTATCCCGGTAATACGTTTCCGTGGGATAATTTCCGACCTCCACGCGGGCGAAACCGCGAGTAAAAGCTAGTCGGTTATAAACTTAATAAAGAGGTTATCAAGCACTACAAGGCGTTTATTTTCGACCGACATTAACTCGTTAACCACTTAGGATTTTACGACGTAATCGATATTAATATAGTGCCAATAAAATTAACAGAATCTTCAGAGACCGTCTGAGGCATTAAAAGTCAAAGGAATCAATTGACAAAAAGAATAAATAGGTGGTTCTACACGTGCTTTGTTAATTAATGATTTGTATAAATACCTGGAGGTTTGTAGCCCATTTTTCTCCATAGAAACCTACTACGCTTTTGAGTAGGCAAGTAGCTTCCTCTTTCTGAATGACTGACCTCTTGAAAATTAAAAAGTGCCTTTAATTGGTTTAATTGAAATAAATGCTTTGAGTTGAGTTTGAGGTCAATACGAGTATAGGCTTTTTCAAGGAAAACGAACCCTCGGGTACCTACTAAATATCTTCCTAAGTCGCTAATCAGTAAACCCACAAAGTCCACAAGCTTATTTCTTGTAATAATTAGTTATTAGTGAGATTATTTTGCACCTACCTTACATAATTTTGTAATTTATCAGTAATCACTAACGACGCTATTTGGGAAACAGATTTATTTTCATAATATTGTATTTCTTCGTATTTTAGTGGATTTTGAAAACTATTCTAAGTAGATAATTGAATGTGCTTAACCGTAATCAAATCTCAAGTAGTAAGGAGAGTGCATAATTAATAAAAGTAAAAGATTTTTAATCTAGATCCATTGAAACATGGAGCTCCTCTTTACATCCTATGCCAAGCCTTCACAAACTTACATTCAGGCGATTTCAGGCATTCTGTCTTGACGTAAGTCTGTAGGTATTTTAATTAATAAGTTATCTTTGATGAATGTTCAATAAAAAGCGTATAGGTACCGGTGGATCTTTGAAATCCACAGCGAGCTAGAGAACCTTTTTGAGAATTGGATTATGTTATTATCGAATTGTGTTTTGAAATAAGAATAGAATACAGTAAAATAGGATAACAGCCAACATAAACTTAAAAAGTACCATTATTTTTTAATAACCCTAAGAAATTCAGTTCAAGATTGGCTAAAAATGAATATAATAATGGTATTTTTTTAATGTATGTTGACTGTTATCCTATTTTACTGTATTTTATTTGTCTTGTTAAATACTCGTAACAACATAACAAAAATACTCACTCTTTGATCTCAAATACGCATACGAACTTGTTTTGTTTTAATTTACTTACTAGTGGTGATGGCGGCCGGCCGGCGCTACCGAGGTGGATTTTTGGCCGAAGGTGGCCGAAGCCGGTGGGACACTCTCTATGTAAATTACTTATGGCCGATAGTCATTTGTTAGTTACCCGTTTTTCACTTTACCCAAGTCCTTTACGGCTACCATTCCCATTTCAGCTGCCTAACAGTGTCCTGAAGGATAGGTACGAGCAAAATTAAACTTATCATACAACCCCATGCTTTGGTTGACAGATGGTTTTCAACAACTCTATCAGTTAGTCAACCCACATAAAGAAAAGAATTTAAAAAGACTTTCTTTCCACAGAGCTGCCGCCATGCGAGGAGGCGAGGCAAGCAGTGATACGGGAGCTCATCTGTACGGAGGCGGATTACATCCGCCATTTGCTATCCATAGTGCAGGTAAGTTACTGTAAGGTATTTCCAAGTCTTATAGAAATGCCATCGAAACACCAATTTAATAATAAGAATTCACGTTATCTAAAATAGAATGCGAAACATCTATGTTTAACAAGTAACTGCACGCTAACACCAGCAACCCTATAATCTGTTCCAAAAGTATGTGATGAAAGTCAAAACAAATTCTGTTCAACTTTACTACTGTTGCCACTACATTTAGAACGTATTATATCGTTATTTAAAGAACACTGTTGTTTTTCTTCATAAAATATTGGCGGTATATGTCAGAGTAGGTATATTTAAGGTACCTACGTCTGCTAACTTAAAGCTTACCATATTTTTCCTAATAATTAACAAAGTTCGGCGCTTATCCTCTACGTCCGTCATAGGATCTCAAACTTTTATGGAGTTGCTCCCCTATTTCAACGTGGCCCCCTTCTAATAAAAAGTGATTTTGCTGAATTGGAATATATAAACAGAAGGTTTAACGTTAGGTAATAAAATGTTATGGTGGATATAAAAAAAGTGATAATTTCTATTTAATTTCAAAGTGGAATTAAGTTTTTCTATGGAAGAATTGTCAAAAATTCAAAATGATTCCTCGGATAAATTTATCTGGCGTTGGAAAAATCAGCCCTAAAATGCATAAATTGTAGTGTTTTTAAATAATTTCTATTAATTCTTGGGAACAGAGAGAGACGATTGAGTGACTGTGCTGGTGAGGCTGTTGAAATTTTTTTTATGGAATTTGGACCTATCATACTTCAAACTAAACTATGGCTAAGTCCACTTGGACTTATAAGTACGAGGTTTTTTGGGTGTGTTTAAATAGGTCCCTGACTGAATGGTTTAGATTCACAATTGAACCCGGTAGGCGGCGCTGCGATCGAGATTTAGGCAACAGGACAACGTCCGGTCAGCTAGTAAAATATAATTGATTAATTACTTGGTCTGTTGGATACCCTAAAGACTTCAACTGTCATAGTGGACGAACAAAGGCTATAAAAATATCATTATTGGAGGAATCGACATAACAGGAATAAATAATTATAACACAGTGAGATTATCATAAATTAAATCATTTTATTTAAATAAACAGTTATATGAATCAGTCCTGCTTAATAATGAGTGAATTTGGCTTAGGAATCAGCTTTTACCATATACGTTGATTTCAATTTCACGTTGCTGGACATCTAATCAACGACGCATTCAAGAAATGTTTACATTTACAACCCGCGGCCCTTAAATGCGTGGCTACAAGCAGAGAGATAAGAGGGATAAAAAGTAATTTGCTCTTAGAACGTCCTGACCCATTCCTTCCATGACTGCACACATTGCTATGTCAGAGATAAGCTTGGCATCTACCGTGAGCCTTATGACATCTTACAATAGCCAATGTTAGACATGATCATTGGTAAATTAAAACCCAGCAAAGCGCGAAATGTATTCCACATTCACAATATCATAACGAAATATAAGTTGTTTTTTGTGTTCGTAGTGCTGGTCTTTATCGTGAAATAGGGCTCTAAAAATCGATCACCGTCGGTCACTTTCCAAGCTTCCCCGTGCCCTTCACGAGCCGCGGTAAAGGACACGGCTCCAGACCCCACGATGACATAATGACGTATTTCACTTTGCGTTTTCGGGGGTTACTTATCTACTCGTATTTACGTTGCCGTTCTGCTACAATATACAATAACATTTCAGCCCTTCACGGCTTTTGTTTAAGCGACATCATAATAATTACTGTTGTTACCTACTCGAAAGCTTAAAGCTATAATTAAGTCATTTAAACGGCACGGTTGGCGCAGTGTTAAGCGATTGACTGCTGCGCTGCGTGTCGCAGGTTCGATTCCTGCACGGAACAAATATTTGTATGACCTGCAAGTAGTTGTTCCCGGTCTGGCTGTTTGTGTATGTGAGTTTAAATGTTTGTAAACGCACCCACGATGCAGGAAAAATTCCTAATGTGGGGCACAGTTTAAAAAAAAATGTGGGTGAGAAACCATTTGTTTATAAAATTGAAATCACTTAAACGTTAGAGTAACGCTTAGGTGCTCCGTAACCCAAACACATTACGCGAGTCATATTTTATCGTGTAATATGACGCTCGTTTGGGCAAAAAAACACTTAATAGAATTTCCAATCCAAAATTGAAGTTTCACGGATGGAATCGACGATCCCTATCATGAGGATTAGTCCGCTCCGGTAATAGACTGCGAGCTTGCCAAAAGCATTATGAGATATTAGACGATCTTGAAACGTAATGTATTACGCAGGTAGGAGTAGGAATTCAGCATTGTTGCTCTCCCTCAATAACATTCGGCTTTTTTTAACGAAGAAATCCGATCCGTCGTTGTGTAACATCCGTGTAATAGAGACGCGTTCCCTCAGTGCCAACAATTTATAGATTGACGAAATCTTTCCTTGTAGGTACCTACCTATTTTTAAAGACATCAATTTATGCGCACGTTACAAAGAGGTTTCGTTAAGGACACAAATTAATCTATACTTATAATAAATCTGTAGAAGTGAAAATTCTGTACATTGAAAATATCAAAAAAATAAATGGCAGGGGGTGTTACTAGACCGACACCGAACCCAAAAATGTGATTAAAAAAATTTTTGTCTGTCTGTCTGTCTGTCTGTCTGTCTGTTTGTTCAGGCATCACGCAAAAACTACCGGTTCGATTACGATGAAACTTGGTATAATTATTCTTTAATATCCTGGGCACCACACTGGGTACTTTTTGTCCCGGAAAAGTATATACAATAAAAAACAAACTTAATTTTGCGGTTCGATCCCTAGATCCGATTACTGTACCAACCGCAAATAATAAGTTTGTCGTAGGTTAGGTCACACGCAGTGGAGTTCATTTTTATTCCTTTTACTTTTTAGAGTTATTTAGGTTTATTTTTATATAAGTCGTAGGTATAGATTTTAATTTTAAAGTATAGGTAGTATATTTGATAGTGTACGTAGTGACCGTAGGTTATTTTATAATACTGTTAGGTAGGATAGTCATTCGTATAGATATTAGTTTTTAGAGATTTTGCTTATTTATTGAGTTTAGATTGAGGGGCCCGTGGCTAAATAATAACAGCCGCACAGGTCGATCGGTCAGGTTAAGCTACGCTTGCCGCGGTCGGTCTGTGGATGGGTGACCATCTTTACATACCGAGACACCTCCGTGCCTCGGAAAGCACGTTAAGCCGTTGGTCCCGGCTGTCATTCGTGGATCTTTGACAGTCGTTACGGGTAGTCAGAAGCCCGAAAGTCTGACAACCAGTCGTACCAAGGGTATCGTATTACTCAATAACTGGGTTGTGGAGGTCAGATAGGCAGTCGCTCCATGTAAAATACTGGTATTCAGCTGCATCCGGTTAGACTGGAAGCCGGCCCTGAACATAGTTGGGAAAAGGCTAGGCAGATGATGATTGAGTTTAGATTAGTTATCGTCATAAATAGGTTTATTTAGGTAGGTAGGTATTTTATTTTCTGTTATTGAATTTATTTATTTTTTTAATTAGGTAGGTACTTAGGTAAAGATATCATATAGGTACCCTCTTAATCACCATTAATGAGACACAATTGGTTTTCTATTGTAATTAGCCACAAAGGGCCCGCGAGATAGATGGCATCCTGGTGCACATACATTTTATCCTGTTAGCACGTTCCCGTGGGATAATTTCCGACATCCACGCGGGCGAAGCCGCGGGCAGAAGCTAGTAAATAATAAATCCTAATTTAATTTACCATGTTCATAATTTGGTTAAACATCTGGGAATGCCTAACTGCCTCGTTGATCTAGTAGTCACACGCTAGACTGCTGAGTTGTGACCTGGACCTAAACCCAAGAGGGTTCGATTCCCAGGTCGGGCAAAGTGTTCTTGGGATTTTCCACTAGGAATTTCCCAATAAATACCTGTAGGCATTACATGTGCTTACATAGGCTTTTACATGTGACTTAAACATAACTAGCAAAATGTGGAGACGAAGGCTAATAAGGTATTCATTGATGTTATAATATATTAGCGTCAGCCTAACTAGGTACAGTTCAAATATGCATCTAGGTTCAGCATACTTTGGTGGTGGAACCTAAGGCATAATCTAATTAGATAACGTTAACTTTATGCTAAGTACTTTTAATCGCCGTTCACTAGAAACTAATTAAGGTCAGTAAAATGTAAGCTACCAACTTGGTATCGTGAGAATGTGGCTTAACTTGGCTTAATCCGAATAAATGCGGAGCCTACTTCGCAAAACTCATTTGGGCTATCAAACGATTATAATGGCTCTTTGTTTCAAATTTTAATCATTGCAGCTGCTTTATTAGAGCCTTTAACGAAGTATGTCTAACAATGAAAGACATACAGGGTTATTTTTCAAAGACCAGCCAAATTTAAGGATGTGGTACAGACCATCAAACTGAACAACTTTCTCCATGGGACCAGCATCGTAATCGCGAATAAAAATTCAGCCGTCCCATACATTTAGGTCGAGTGATTAAGCTATTTGTCCCATGGAGAAAGTTGTTCAGTTTGATGGTCTGTACCACATCCTTAAATTTGGTTGGTCTTTGAAGAATAACCCTGTATACTATAATATTACTATCTTCTTCCCGCGGCTTCGTTTGCGTGAAATGTCTTGTTACCCAGATCCACCCCGTCGCATCGCATCGCCCGTCCGCACTATTACTTCGTTTTCGCTCAGCATTCTGATTGACTTCTTTTATTTTGCTTAGCTCCTAAAAGTTGTCTTAAATAGCCTATAACCTAGAATTAGACTGTCAATTGTATTTTTTTTTATATCCGGTGGGGAGTTCCAGAGATTAGCGCGTTCAAACAAACAAACTCTTCGGCTTTATTATTAGTATATAGATTTTTACATAAATCACATCATTTTAATGTCTTGTTAAATACTTACCAGCATTGTCCACAAATTGAGTAGGTATGTACCTAATTTCTGAAACTAGATTTATGTTCTTCCAAAAAAGAGACTTATTTAAAATAAATACGGTAGCAATTACAGTGGTCATTGTCCTACGGTCAATTTATTACGGATAGCACTAGCACTTTCATTACAGAACAGAAATCCTGAATGACCAAGCGTTATCGTCCAAAACAAAAGGATTATACTTACATCGTTTTGTTTAGATTCATACGAAAAGAAATTAGGGAAAGGGTAATGGCCACCGTATTTGGTTGACTATGGACAATACATTCAAGGTCGGTTGGGTTGTTCCCCAGGTATTCATTGCCGCCGCGCACGCACTTCAGGACTCCGGGAAGCTACTCGACATAGATACGGAGAAACTCTTCACTAACATACCCGATGTCCTTAACGCCAGCCTATACTTCTGGGAGACCACCATCTACCCAATGATTGCTGATGCTCATGAGAAACAAGCTCCGTAAGTACATACGATCAACTTACATTTACCTTTATTTAAACATTACTGTATATCTTACATAATCTAGTTTTAAAATAATATGAGGGGTTAAAGTATGAAATTGCCGATTTGTACTGAAAAATTGAAATTCGTTTTTTTAATTTAATATATTTATTTAATCAAAATAATTACCATTATTATCTATAGATTGCTGCCATCTAATAGGAAGGGCATTTATGCCTTTGCGATAGAACTCTCGTGATCTAGATTCGACAAACTGTGTGAAAGCATTTTGTACTGCCTCCTGAGAAGAAAACTTTTTATCACGTAGAAAATTGTCCAAATCACGAAAAAAATGGTAGTCCGTTGGAGCAAGGTCTGGCGAATACGGAGGGTGATGAATGGTTTCTAGTTGCAGTTCCTGTAGAGTTAAAACGGTGCCTCGTGCTGTATGAGGTCTCGCGTTATCATGGAGCAATAATGGTGAAGATCGATTCATGAGTCGGGGCTGTTTCACTGCTAGTTTTGCTATCATTGTTCGGAGTTCAGCGCAGTAGACATCTGCCGTTATTGCTTGACCAGATCGGAGAAAGCTATAGTGAATAACACCTTGCTGACACCACCTAACAGTTACCATTACCTTTTTATTGGTAAGCTTTGCTTTAGGACACTGTTGCAGCGTTTGACCTGGGGTCAGCCACTGCATTTTTCGCTTACGGTTATCGTAAAGAATACACTTTTCATCGCATGTCACAATTCGATCCAATATTCCTTCATTTCTGTATCGATTCAACAAGGCAACACAACTTTCAACACGCGTTTCTTTCTGCAGATCAGTCAAATCATGAGGCACCCATTTCTCATATTTATTTATTTTATTGATTTGACGCAAATGAATCAATATTTTTGGCAAGGTAACGTTAAACCATGCTGCTAATTCGTTGGTAGTTTGGTTCGGATTGGCTTCCACCATCTCTTTTAATTCATTGTTATTCACCTGTGGGGGCGGTCTTCCACGTGGTTCGTTTTTCAAATCAAAGTTTCCATCACGAAAGCGTTTAAACCAAAATCGCACGGTGCGTTCATTAGCAGTCACCTCTCCAAACGCAACATTGATATTGCGACCTGTTTCTGCCGCGTTAGTTCCGCGAACCCAAACCAGAATTCCGGAACTCGTATTCAAAAATAACTTTAATTTTCGAAGTATCCATCTTTCTTGTCTAAGCTGAATAAAAAAAGCAACTGAAAGTCGATAATCGAATGTGGCACATTTTTTAAAAGAAGAACTTCATAGGTACCTACCATGTGAAAAAAGTTTCACTCAAAAATCTCAAACCATGAAGATTCTATGTTAATTTGAAGTACCTATTACAACAAAACGGCAATTTCATACTTGAACCCCTATTATATCCAAATAGTAACAGTTTAAGTCATTTAAAATATTATACCTTCTTTTCAATTTAGCCTCTAACATTTATTGTTGTCTTCTTTTTAAACGTTTGATGTAAATTGATGGCCTGAAACACAGGTTTTTCATAAACCTAGATCAGGCAGGTCTACATTACAGTTAGAATTTAACTTTCCTCGATTGTAATTAATGTAAATCATATTTTGACTTTACTTTATAATTGAATAAAAAAAAAATATAATTATTTTTATATCCAGCAAACCATCATCATAGTGAGGTGTGAGGTTCAAGTAATAAGAAAGAACCCTAATTATTAAAGAAAAAATATATAAACGTAAGCTTGTTTCTCAGGTTCAACACAGAAATAATGGCGCCAGGGTTCATGCACTTCCGGGATTTGTTCCAACCCTACGAAAAATACGTAAACGAGCAAACCAAAGCATTGGACTATTTACGTTCCTTGTCGAACAACACAGACTTCATGTGTTATCTGACTTGGTGCTACCGGCAGAAAGCTTGTAACAGGTTAGTTTTACTGCTTAAGATGGCGTTCTTTTGTCAGAATGTCTTGTCAAAGGAACCTGAAAGTAACCAGTGGTTCTTTTCAGGCTGCAGCTTGCAGACATCATGGTAAAGCCAATGCAGCGCTTGACGAAATATAGTCTGCTCCTGCGCCGTTTGATTAATCACACAGACATTGAGCCGGAACGCACATCGTTACAGGCAATGGTAAACTATACACCTTTATTATTAAGTAAATAGCTGTCTGTCTTCGTATTAATTCGATTAAGGGCTAATTTCTCCATCGCCAGATAAGTTTTATTCGAGGAATAAAATTGACGTTTGACTGTTTTTGTATGAAATAACTGTCAAAATTTAAAAATTATTCCTCGAATAAAGTTAACAGATAGTTGATAAATCAGCCCTAATAAAACCTCCACACAAACAAAAATATTTACAAAACATTTTGGTTACTACACTGAGGGCTGATTTTTCTAACGCCAGATAATTTTATCTGAGGAATCATTTTGAATTTTTGGCAGTTCTTCCATAGAAAATCTGTCAGACGTCAATTTTATTCCACGAATAAAAATTATCTGTCGATTGAAAAATCAGCCCTGAGTGTGTTTACACAGCTACAAAAAATAATTATGTTCCCAGGTTAGAAGTGTTTAGTAAGGTACTCGTAATTTTCATTATATTCTTTATTAAAATTCTGGATTGCAATGCGACGAAACTTTCGTTTGGTAAATTGGACCCTCAGCCCCAATTATACATTATTACGTGATCTACTATCTAAATGTGGAGCTGAAATGTATCATTTGGTGTAGGCCGACTGTCTACCGTGCTTACACACAATTAAGGACCCACGTATCCAGCGGAATGAATGATCACAATTAATTATATTTCCAAAAGTTAAATAACAGACATTAAGTTAGATTGTTTTTGAATTGACGCATGTTTGTGAATTTATTATTCAGGAGACATGTGCCAAAAATTACGTTCAGGACTTAAACCGATCGATACGGCAACGAGAAGAATTGGAAAAAATGGAAAGACTGGCCAACTCGATAGAAGCCTACGAGATTGTAAGTTCCGACTCAATTAATTATTACTTTTACTCAATAGGTATTGTCTTTTTTTAATCTAAGTATACATTGATCTAAAGTTGGATCTCCCTAGAAATGTGACCGGTTATGAAGAAAACAACTGAGGGGCAATTCTCGTAATTTTAAGAACGTTCACAGTCTGAGGGGTAATTCTCGTAATTTTAAGAACGTTCACAGTCTGAGGGGTAATTCTCGTAATTTTAAGAACGTTCACAGTCTGATCTCAGTCTCAATCTGTCAAAAATACGTCTAATTTCCCTACATTTTGACAAGTTTTTCACATTTGTTTGTCGCCGAGATGAGACTTGATTTTGAACGTTTTAAATTACGGGAATACGGGCCCTGATCTCAGTCTCAATCAGTCAAAAATACCTCTAATTGCCCTACATACTTGATAAGTTTTTGACATTTGTTCGTCGCCGAGATGAGACTGCGACTAGATTTTGAACGTTTTAAATTACGAGAATTGGCCTTCTGAACAGGGCCCTGATTCCACTAGAAATACGGCACTGTATGATGGCTTATCGTTATGACGTTTGCATGTGTTTATGATATGCATAATCTGCCTATAACGTTCCTACTGCTGGGACACAGACCTCCTCTCGGTGAGAGGGAGTGGGCCGTAATCCACCACGCGAGCCTAGTGCGGGTTGGTGGATGTCACATTTTTACGAAGTTTTGGTTCTCGGATATGCTGGTTTCACGCCTCAGGATGTTTTCCTTCATCGTTTCTATGATAATGATTGTTAAATGTGAGGAAACCGATGCCATAGTTCGAGCCGAAATTGATTCGAATGATTGATTTAATTCGTACCGCTGGATCTGGAACTTATCGAATCGATAAGCTGTATTTGTATGATTTTATAATCTGTCACATGCGCTATCATACAGTGTCGCTGGTTTAATTTACAACGTTCTAGTAGTATGTCGAATAGTACCTACGATTTCTTGTTTTGACTTAAAAGGACATAATTCATTTCGTACCCAAAAATTTTAAGTGCCAG
The DNA here is from genome assembly GCA_951799955.1 of Apamea anceps. Lineage (NCBI taxonomy): Eukaryota > Metazoa > Arthropoda > Insecta > Lepidoptera > Noctuidae > Apamea > Apamea anceps. The sequence continues at coordinate 16,730,868 of OX637500.1, read as the reverse complement.
CCAGAAAAAAAGGACACCTACTCTCGTTAAAATAGTAAAAAATGTTAAGGGAGTCATTTCTCATAAGAAAATTGTATATTTTTCTGGCCGGCCAGATTAATTTTTGAGTACAAAATATTTGAAACCCGAATGATGTCCTTAGTGTAAACACAAACAAAAGCTGTCAGAAAGGCATGATCGACAGACTACTGAAACTTTTGAAAGACAATGACCAAAAGTGGTACCAAAAAGCCTCGTGCATCAAGATCAAAATATTATAGTAATTATTTTCATAATTTTTTACGACATTACGCGTCGGGGATTTGATTTATGAGCAAGGAATTTAATTTTGAAGTAAAAAAGTGTTGATTTTGTTGTATTCTCTTTACATAACGTTCCGTTTTTAATGATATGATTAACCTTGAATTTTGAAAGTGTCATGATCACGATCACGTCTTTAAAAAAACATGTCAAACAAAATAAAGTACCTAGTTTTCAGATTATTTAGATTTTTGTGAAAATCTGCGAAAAAAACTTTTGTAGGAGTTAATATGATAAGAGTAGTCTATAACAAATAAAGTTTGACTTTGATGCAGCATGGTCCTTTTACGTTGCCACGAAACAGAGTTAAAGCTATTTTTTGTAACGAAGTTTTACAAAGCATGAACATTTTTATACAGTACTATATCGCGCACACAAGATACGAGCTAAACAATAGCCGGTGTATTCTGTAAAAATCTCACTGTAAAACCTTTGAAACATTTGTTTGAAAAAACGCGGCGTAATATTCCATTTGATGCTAGGATTGACACTGACTCTTGACAGCTCACATCCCGGCAGTTCGCGAGTTTTCCGGAGAATTTTCGCGCATTCTCGGAAACTCCCGCAGCTAGTAAAGATAGCTCGAAATATCGAGCTCGTACGTTGCAATATTTAAATTATTATTCCTGCTGTCTCGTATAATTGAAAGATTAGTATAATATCGGAACAATTATTTGAAAGATTAATATAATATCGGAACAATTATTTGAAAATTGGATACTTAGATATTTGTTTACCTACTCCGATATTCGTAAGTAGTGTATAGTTATTGCTTTTTGATCACTGTAAACTCTGTTTAGCGTTAAAATATTCTTTTTCGCCATAAAATAATGATAACATAAAGAGAATGCACTCGTTCAATTGACTAAAGTAAAATATATAAAATTAAATATAATCAACTATAGGTATCATTGGTAAGGTACATATAAAAGATTAAAAAATAAATAACAGAAAATTACGAAATAATTGGCAACGAGACGCGCAGGACAAGAGTTCGACAAAAATCCTTTCATAACACTTTTTCAGTAAGTCTCACTACAGTAAATTATTTGTCCGTTTGTTCTACAGTTAAAAACTCAGTTCAAAAAAAAAAATAAAAGGCTAACGTCATAGCTCAAAAACTAAAAACTTGCGCCGCACTGATCATATCAAGTGTCCTATGCGAGACACCCCGGAGTCTTATAGCATCTGTAACTACTGTACTAAATGTGTGTGTGTGTGTGTGTGTGTGTACTAAATGGGTTAAATTAAAAATATGGTGCATCCTTCTATTGCACCATAGTTCGCGTTAATTCTCCATAAAAAAAAAAAAAAATCCTAAATTCCGATATTCATCATCATCAATGCATTCGTTTTTTTTTTACATTCATTACGAAAAAGCAAAACGCTAATGTCATTTCTTTAAACACTAAAAAATTACGGATGTCAAAACATACTTAGATATATATGTGCTATTCACCCCTAGACGGATACATTTTCAAAGACACGATATCAAAAGTAGGTATCTTTATCTAACTACTGTCAAAATTTCAATTTATTATTTAGTCAGTTTATCGTTTTTTTTTTCATATTCATAAGTAAGGATTTTCTGTTCTTAGTGTAAGATAAGTCAGGGCCGTTTTTTGTATGAATAGCGGACCTGTTCATATAAAAACGGCCCTGCATGACTTATCACTTTCATAGCACGTTGACTGGCCCAATACACCTTATTTAAGTTTATACTTAAATATCTAAATCAAATATGAATGCAAGAAAATCATCGAAGACAATATTTTGGAAAACTTTTGGAATGGTACATTTAAATAACTTTATCCCTGGGTCTTAATAATAATGCTTTAAGCAAATTTTGGCTGTATACAATACAATTTCACTTCGTATAAAAGGTGCTCTCAAAATACCTGCTCAAATATCAGTTGCAAATTAATCTCAGTTGAGTACTAACTACCTCTTTAATTGCTGTAATCATTTCATAATAAAAGATCCTGGATACGGGGTTAAGAAAAATACTATAGAACCTTGCCACGTTGAGAGACGCTAAATATGTATATAATAATTTATAATATTCCATTATTATGCTATTTTTTTAAGTCTGTTATTAGCTTGTAACAAACTTTAAAAAAAAATAACAACATAAATTATGTGTAGCGAGCGTATCTTGAGAAGCCCCATACTTTGTTGTTGTTGTTTGTGTGATCCGAAATAATTAATCATGATTAAATTATCAAAAGGTATACCATGAGTATGTACGTCTACAAAATAGGAAAAGAAAAACTACTACCACATTATTCGGATTAATATTTTATCCCAAGAATCGTACATTAGGTCGTACAATCATTTACGAGGTGTGCGACACAGGTATGAATTTAATAATAATACATTTTCATGGAAGTGCATAATTTTTGTCATTCCATTCAAGGCGGGATTGGAGCCGAAAGCGTTATAGATGTTCTATTTCACGAAATCCGCTCAGCCTCGGTTGTAGTAGTGACGTTTCCCGATATGCGTATTTGAGTGCGTGAACCTAGGTAGCGTTAGCAATAAAAATCTTGAAGAACGAAAATAATTATTATATTATTATTATAAGCCTGTGTTGTCCCACTGCAGGGCAAAAGCCTCCCTTCCCTCCTTCCACTTTTCCCGGTCTACTGCGATTGTGGACCAATCCTGTGAGAAGGAGTCCAGCTCAACCTGCCATTTCTTTCTGGGCCTGCCGCGCTGTCGTTTCACTGCCATTTGGAATCCATTGAGTGGTGGCTTTTGCATATTTCTGCCCCTACATGCGACAGATATGGCCAGCCCAGTTCCACTTTAGCCCAACAGCTGTGCGGCCAGCGTCCGTTATTTGTGTTTTGGAACGAAGTATAGAGCACCTCAGGTTAGGATGGATTCATCTTACAAATTAGTGATTAATCCGAAATCAAGGTCCAAATATTTTAAATATTCCTTTCAGATTTTGTCGACGTGTTCACATGTTTTATGCCATGTCTCACTGCTAATAGTATTAGGTTCAAGCTTTCACTTATCAGCTTTTCAGTGCTAATGAGATTTTGTTGAATATTCTTCGATGCAATATAACAAAAAAAAAAACAAAATATTAAATTGTCTGTTGACGTACGTCATCTTATACGTCACTACGAACATCTTCGCTTAGTTTCTATGTTGACGGTACTCAGTGTAAAAATCTGACGTGAACACAATAAGCACTAGTGACCCGGACCGCGTCGCGGTCATTCATGACTGAGCGCCCCTGACCTTACGCCCACTAAAACAATGTGCATGTGCATGCACAACTACAAACATAGACAAACGGACTTCGTGAAATAGAATATCTGTAAGACCAATGCTTACGTGAATCAAACGACGATTTTCAACACACTTGCAAAGAAAGCAGAAATAAAATTTCTTAGACCTATTATTGGGTATTTTGAAGTATTTGTGACAGATGTCAGATGGGCTCGTATGTGTTTTTTTCGTGCCAGACTTGTTAGCCGCCAGACAGTCATCATCTGCCTAGCCTTTTCCTAACTATGTTGGGGTCGGCTTCCAGTCTAACCGGATGCAGCTGAATACCAGTATTTTACATGGAGACAGACAGTATATTAAAAAAACATTATTTGTACTAATTTGTATTAATTTTATTTACACACAGTTTATAAATGTCATATTCCCCAGTGTACCGTATTCACAAAAATTTTGGAATAAAAAGGTATGAAGATGTTTTGCTGTAATTTAAAACAAATCACACATTTCTAACTAGCATACACCTAGTTATCTATGGCGTACTTTCCCACACTAATGCGGGCAAAGTAAAGGCATGCGTGTTCAATACAATGCATTATAAAAAAGGCAGTTTTCGAGCAAGTGTGTTGAAAATAGGTATATTTCATTGTAATGAACTGTTTAATGTTCTTTAATTTTTCTCTATTAGTTGTGACCTTTTCTTTAACCATCTCATTGTGAAACCTTCATTACCTTCCTTATTAACCTTCTTTATTTGTCGCTTTTACTAAAGTTAGTATTTAAGTATTACTAAACGCCTTTGTGTGTACTTAAAGCTAAGCGCACGTATCATCCCCAATTCATTGTGTTTCATACAAATTTCTTGATGTTAATGAAGTAGATACGATTTATAACTTATAATGCTGCTTAAACCTAATCGTATTTCTATCGTTTTCAGTATACGACTACAGAAAGAAAACTACAACTAAAGTTAGCAAATATATGAGTCCAAGTCCTCCTCCTATCCTGGACCTATCTGATAATGAATAATCAATAGGTGTTAGGGAAAAAATCTTTCTCCTCTCTGTTTGCAAAAAAACTTAAAATAACAATAGCTACAATACAATAGCTTAATATAAGTTGGTTATTAATAAATAAATAAATAAAATAAAATAAATATTAGATACCAAATTATTCGTGTAAGCTAATTAAATACTATATATAAATCTTAAGCTATTAAGCTTTGACCAATAAGACACTATTATTTGCGCGACCCCCCGGGGGAACAACGCGCATGAAAATTTGAAAAAAAGATGAATAGATATCTTCTGTTTAAATAAATAGGTAAATAAACAATGTGTAATGCACCTATCACTGCGCCTGCGGTTACCTAAACGCGCTTTTTTTTTTTTTGCAGGATTTTAAAGATGATGAACTGGATAAATGCTTTCGTCTGTATGCGCAGTTAAACCTCAAAGCACCCATGATAAACTGCTCTCCCCATCATAGCAGGACGCTAATATATCAAGGGGATTTGCGCTATAAGGACAACATTAAGGAGGCAAGACTAGAAATTAATGATAATTTTAACAGTGGTCTCTAATTACTAACATAAAATACTTAAAAAAGTTGAGCATTGCTATAAATTCCTTTTTTTAGTAAAAATCAAGGGATCACTAGTAAAATTAATCTTTCTTTTCGTGCTTTGCGTAATCATTATCGGATGCATCCGTTATTATTACTTAAATAGGTATTGAGTCATAATCAATCAAGTTCATTTGGAAAGTGTTTTGTTCGTCAGCAATACAAAAAAAAAACGTCGAGAACACACTTTTAAGAGCGAGTAGCCTTATGCAATGAAATTAATTATTACTCAATTAATTTATGCATTACGCTCTTCATATTGCACGGGTGCGAATTATTTATTGTAATTATTTTACGACGCGAATACTATTTGCACTCACTTCTTTTGTGAAACTGATATTACGTATTTTTCTTCTTTTCTCTTTTTAATGAGGATGATATCACACAATTCCGCGTTTGAGCTTTATCTTAGATTATTGCTGTGCTGGCGTTACGCAGATGCGGCCAACGCCACTTTCAAGTTAGCGTTAACTATTGTATACATTGCATTGCGTCTACCAGTGAGCGACGCCAAGGTAGCGCTGATCCAGGCGTCTGCGTTACGTACACATTCTCGAGCCCGAACGAGTGGTAATATCATCCTGAAGTGGTCTAAAAATACAGATTTTCCGCAGATGGAAGTACGAGTATACCTACTTACTGACATGCTCCTCATTTGCAAGAAGCTCTCTAAGGGCAGTCTACATCCGTACAAGCTAATAAGGTAAATATCTAACTTTTAAGCGAGTGAAACCCAAAGCGTATACTGTTGTTTGCTCTGCGAATTACCCATAAACTGTTTGCTTCACAGGCCAAAGTTCTTCATTGAAAAGCTCGTCACATACCCGAAAATTAGCCCACGCAATCCAAAGGAATACGGATCCTTAGTGTTTGTGGCCATTGATGATGTTGGCTCATCACTTGTCGCCTTCAGTTTATCGGAATCATCAAAGGATCCCAACGCACAAGGCACGCTGAAGGTGGGACATTAATAATTCAAGTATTACTTTATCGTTTTCATAATACGAATAATAACGAGTTATAAACTTCCAGAGTTGGGAACATAAACTTCGCGAAGCCCGTTTAACATATGAACTGGCGATGTGGTTCACTAGGAACCCATCTCGGGACCTCACGGAAATGGATGTCGATACGTCCTCCGACTACGGGCTCAGCATACCGAGCGCGTCCAGGCCGGTGAGTAAATTCGTTATTTTAAAGCTAATCCCATGGTTTACAGTTGGCTCTGAAGATGCATCTCATTCTTCTTTTTCTGTCGTGTCGATGGCACGTTTCATATTTTGTCCGTCACATGGACGGTTCTCACACAATCATGAATTAGTCGGGTAGAAAGGATTAGGGTGAAAGTGTGAGACCATGGAAGACAAGATGTGAGATGGGCCATGGTTTATAGCACGGGCTCAGTCATTACATCTTAAGTCGGAACTGTCTGTAAAGCCTCAACTGAGCAATTTTTCTTTGCTTCACCCGACTTGAGTACGGAGTCGGTTTAAGGACTCGACAGACTGTGCCAATGTTTGCATTCCCCTGTTGCATTCATTTCACAGTTTTTTTTAAATTGTAATAATGCTGAGACGCATTAGTAAAGGTGATGTTTCTTTCAGGGTGCAAAGCAAAGTTCGGATGAACTAAACATCGACCGTGAAGCGCGCGAGCGCGTGGCTGCTATGCTCCACCGAAGCCTGGGAGTATCGACTGAGTGCGACAATTTCTCACAAGCATCCATGAACACTGATTCATTCGAGGGTAAGCTACCCAATTTTTTTTTTTAGAATTGATTTATATCTCCTTTGGCAAAACCTGCCAAAAAAAATTTTTTTTTTACCTATTAAGCAAAAGCAATGTTAAGGTGGATGCTCCAAGGTAGCCCGCGAAATTCAAATTTTCTTACGTTTTTTGCAATTTGTTGGTCAGTACTAAGTTGTACGTTGATTAAAATAGGATTCGCGGCCGTAACAAATATGTATTTACAGAATTATAATCATTAGAATCAATAATACAACTTGTTAAGTTAGCATAATCCTAAAATGTCAAGATTTCATGAAATAGTCATTCAGAAGGATTACTTGATCTTAGAGAGTTGTGTTGATGACTTTAATGATTATAATTCTGTAAGTACATAATCCCACCGCAATTATTTTACGTCCGTGCAAACGTAGTCTAACTTTCAAAATTAATGTTCGATGATAAATTTCAGTACCTACGCGGCTGTTTCTTAGGCATATTTATGGGGCCATGGATATTTTGACATAATTGAGACTGAAGCTATACATACATAGTCTATATTTTTTCTTAAATTCGTTGTGACATGTCTAAAGCCGGGTACTGTAGTTCAAAAGTTTTAATGACGTCACTGATTATCATTATGGTTTTGAAGGAGAGTTATCCACAAGTCACGGAGGTCGGCAATTCCCACACGGACTTCGGTACCCGATGAAGCGAAATTCGACCGGTGGCAGCTCCAGAAATTCAAGACTGTCCAGCTTCCACCAATCAACGAGGTTAGTATGACACATGTTTATTTAATTAAAATATTCGGAATATAATTTATAATTGGTTGTTTATAATAGGTAATGTGACAAATCATAGCTTTTTTTATTACCGGGTTTTGGCCTTCGAATCATAAAAAATCATAATGCGAATTTCAATCGTTTCTTACATTAATTACTTCGACATAAAGTAAAGAGGGGTCAAATTGTACATAATTTTAATATTGGGGTTTAGTACCAAAATGGAAAGTGTAAAAAAATATTCAGTAAGTACTTCAGGTTTAATTGGCAATTGCAGCGCTGCTTCCCACGACGAACCGCAGCCGGGGCCCAGCAAATATAATTATAAAGCGGGCACCTCCGTCGAGCACGTCATACCGCCACTTAACCCCGACGACGGTAAGTCATTTTGAGTAACAGAATACAAACTGACGCACTCAGAGAAGCTTAAGTAGCTTCTCTGAGTAGCTTCTCCGTTTGTATTAATAACACTAGTTTACAAAATTTAACTTTTTGTCTGTTGCCGCGAATTTTATGGTTCACTTATGACTTGTTTTTGTCAAATCTACCCTCAAAATTTTTTGAGGAGCTCGAGTTACTTTATTTTTTATTTTTGTCATTTAAGCGTATATATTAAACGATAACAGGCGTATTTTACTGTGTTAAGATTAGTATTTAAAGTTTTTGCGTCATGAGTAGTTCAAGGAGACGTTGTTTAAACAATCCAGATCATTTTTGCTATATATGCGGAGAATATGTGTTTAACGATTGTAGAAAAGTTATATCAGAGTTGGTGAAAAATACCTATTTTGAGTAAGTATTTTGGGATGCTCTTGGATAAAAATGAGAAGTCTTGGGCTCCCAATTGTGTTTGTAAATCGTGTGTGGAATATACACTAAGTTTCCCTGCTTTATATGTCTTTGGGACAGTAGAGCTAAACTAGAGCATTGGGTAAGAAGAAACTGGCCTTTGAGAGAAAATATGGAGCCTGGAAAGCAAAATATAGTCCAGAATTCATTAGTAGCTCGTGACAAAATTATCCTTCCACCATTACATATAGAACTGGGCATCATGAAACAGTTCATTAAATCACTAGATAAAGACGGGAACTGCTTTTCTTACATTTGCCAAAAATTTCCTCAGCTCACCATGGAAAAGGTTAAAGCCGGTATTTTTGATGGCCCCCAAATTAGACAACTTACGAAAGATACTCAATTTAGAAATTCTATGACTGACTTAGAACTAAAGGCTTGGACAGCTTTTGTCTCTGTGATGCAGAATTTCCTTGGAAATAAAAAATCTGAAAATTATATTGAACTTGTAGAAGACCTTCTGCTACAATTAAAAAAATATGGGGTACAATATGAGCATAAAACTCCACTTCCTCCATAGTCACCTGGACAGGTTTCCGGAAAATTTAGGAGATATGAGCGAAGAGCAGGGAGAGCGTATGCATCAGGGCCTACGCGTCATGGAAGAGCGCTATCAGGGTTTCTGGGACACGAATATGATGTCTGACTATTGTTGGTCTCTGATAAGTCATTTTCCAAAGTCTACACATCAGAGAAGAGCTTTAAAACGAAGTTTTTTAGAACTCGATGATTAATTATTTTTTTTAGTAAATACATGTTTTTTTCTGTTTTATACCTACATAGCTGAAACTCAGAAACTAGAGCTGATAAAAATCTTCTAATTATATTTTTGAAAATAGCATATCATATGTAGTCAGCAACAGCTAAAATTTCTTTGCCAACAAATGTACTGTAAACTAATGTAATCAATCATTTACTTTAACTGACCAGCATATCTCATGTCAATTTAGTTGACATGATATGCTGGTCAGTTAAGAATCACTGCGCCTGCAGCGGCAGCATCTAGAGACGGCAGTATCTATCACATAGTAGGTACCTACTACCTAATACAATTCGTGGATCTTATAGTCACGGACAAACCATTCAAAGCTGTCACTTTCTATACATCATTTATCTGACAGTTCAAGAAAACGGTGACACGCTTGGTTTGTATGGAAAGTGTTGATAATACCGGCTCTAGCAGCGGCCACAGATTCGTCTGTATGCTCTTTGATGGCAATTTACTTTTTAGCTTTAACCACTGATGCCTTCTAGCCCTCTCTTGTCTCCTAAGTCCAGAGGCTAGGGTGGAAGTTTTTTTTTGACCCACCTGCATATTTTTGTATGGCAACATTATAGCTACGAGTTTTAGTAACTGAATTCTCAAAGAAAGTGGTTTTATTTACAGTAACATTTTACATTGCCTGCTTCGAAATAAAGAATAGATACCTATCTCATTAGAAGATTCAACGTAAATGAATGTATTATGGCGTTAATTTATAAACGATGATTAAAGCTAACTGACGTCCAAACGTCATAAATGTTAAACAGTAGCGAATCACTACTTAACTTTAAGCAACGTTTATGAATAAAGGGGTATAGGTATGTATAACAGGTGTAAAAAAACACCTAACAAAGCCGAGAGTCACTTGTACTCCCCGTCATTGTCAATTTTTTTTTTTGTACTCGACCATACCTGGGAACCTTCCGGAGAAGGTCAAAATTCCAACTTTTACTGATGTTTTACGAAAACAAGTTGTAGTGTTATAACACAACTTTAAATACCCCTGTTCCATTGTATGCACCCATACGCACAATGTTTTGCGTGTGTTACATTGCGCACTACCGCAAACAGCAAATTTTTACACCAAAATTAAAAATCGTTTTCCAGCAAGTATTTTTGTGCAATATTACTTAGTTTTATGAATAGAACACGTAATTGACGGCTATGTGATGTGTCTTTTTACATCCTGTAGCTATGAAAATGATCATTAATAGGATGGGTGGTTTTATCCCCATTATTACAGTTTTACGGTATTTTTGGCAAGTCGATTTTTGTTTCACTATAGGTACATTGTCGACTACATACAAAAGCCGACTAGATAATGGTTATGGGGTAAAGGTCAGTCAGGCAATGTCGATTGAAATGACTTTCCCCGTTTTTTCGACGGTCCCTTTTGCTTAGGAACTTACTTACTCTATAGAAAAAAGTTGATAGATGGAATGTTGGACGTAAACATGCTACCTACTACATTTAGCGATAGTAATACATACCTTTTAATGCCATTTATTCTTTAGAAATATTTTATTAAGTTTTACAATATACAACTATTTACACTAGGTAAAAAATACTAAACAAGAGGAGTCGATACGAAACAAGTGCTCGTCCGCATCGCTGTCATCATTCTACAGGGAATGCATCAGAATGCATGAATTCAAATTAGTGATACGAGTATGTAGGTAGAATAGATACAGTCCCCTTCAGTTATTACCTTCAATGTTGCACAACTATCTAATCACAGTGATATTTACCTGCTGTTACAATATGGTTTCTGCTAACATTATACAGGGTTAATTGTAAAACACCAGAAACCTCTTAAGAGGTCATTGTACTCATCATTATGAACAACTTTTACTATAGGACCAAAACTGAAATCGCGAAAAAAAAATCAGCTGTTCCCTACATTTATGTTCGCATAACTCGTCAAAATGTAGGGAGCAGCTGATTTTTTTTTCGCGATTTCAGGTTTGGTCCTATGGTAAAAGTTGTTCATAATGATGAGTACAATGACCTCTTAAGAGGTTTCTGGTGTTTTACAAATAACCCTGTATATAAAATAATTGTGAAACGGCCAGGTACAGACCACTGCCACAAATTTTTCTGTTCAGGAAAATAACTTCACCTGCATTGTCCACATAGCATGACCAAGGACCATGTACCCATACTTTAAGAATCTTAACACAGGGTGGCAGGGCCATCAACGCCCAACCGATTACCGTGGATTCAGTCCATGCGCGACGTTTGATCTGCGTTAAAATTATACGTCGGTTACAAAAAAAAATGCTGTTCCATACATTTTGACCGCATAGGTATTACACTTTTCTATGTCTATAAAAAGCATTTTTTTTTTTTATAACCTTCGTAAAATTTCTACACTAGGGGATATTATTAATCATATGCTAAATTCATGTTTGCAGTTTGCGTGTCCATGTCCCTGCCAACCTATATAATCCAATCCAAATCGCAATAAGAAAACATGGAGATTTCGATGTATCATTGTTTGAAAACATCATGTAATAGGCTAATAGAAGGTAATGCAAGTGGTTTTTACAGGAGTGACTTCAATAACAGTCAACGTAGTCAGCGAGAGCGAGTCAGAAACAGTGGTCCACACGCAGCAACCTCCACCGGTAAGTTTGAGTTCTTATACAAAAAAAAAAACTATCTGCCTAGCCTTTTCCAAACTATGTTGGGGTCGGCTTCCTGTCTAACCGGATGCTGTCGAATACCAGTATTTTACATGGACCGGCTGCCTATCTGACCACGACAACCCAGTTACTGGGTAATAGGATACCCCTTCGTGTAAGAAAAACTCATGTCACTATGTTTTATAATTATTTATTTATACAACCAATGTAACACAGCCAAATACAGCTACCAAAAAGACCCCGCCCTACGGCCGTACCGATTAAAAATTCCCGCGCTCGCTGAGTGTTGTCGAGTCATAATATCGATTCTAACGATTCCTCAAATCGATAATTACTATCGGTATTCGGTTTATTTAATTTTATATTTAATTATTTAAAATGTTGTAGTAATTGCTATTAAAAATCATATTATATTATTAACCTTCCACTTGTCCATCCTGACCTCGTGTATGTCCCCATACACGGCCTGAAAATACGTATACACAATAACCTTACAGTCGACGAGAAAGAGAACCCATAACCTTTTATACTTATGAAGAGACCAGAAAAGAGAGAGAAAAAAAATCATGAGGTCGTATTTCCAATAAACTAACCGCTAGTTCAGTAAACCCATCCAATTTTTACAGAACAATATCGGAAATTGTGTTCTCTTTATTTATTTATTTATTTAAACTTTTCGCACAAAAAGGTACAAAGGCGGACTTAATGCCTTAGGTATTCTTTACCGTAAACCCATCCAATTCTTACGGCATCCACAACAACATTAAAGCGAACCCATCCGATTCTCGCAAAATTACATCCAATACTTGCTAACCCATCCAATTCTAGCAAGATTGGCCACCGCTTAAACACAGTTCTTGCTAACCCATCCAATTCTGGCAAGAATAGCATAACTTAATTACAATTCAATAATTAAATTCTTGCTAACCCATCCAACTCTAGCAATAGTACAAATCTTAATTCACAAATACCAAAATTATTCATAAAACATGAGCTCAACGAAATAAATAAAAATCTTCACGTATAACTGACAACAATTCAAGCTCTGGTTTAATTACATATAATAAGTACAAACATAAATTATCTCTATAACAAACATTTTTTTTATAATCGAACTCTGCTCAATCGTCCTCGTTATTAAAAACCTACTTTGGTAATTTTAACTAATACTTTGTATTTGCGAGTTGGTTTTAGATATACCTATTACGATACTAGCGACGCGCCTTTCCTTTGCGCGGTTTTCACGACTTGACAGAACATCAAGATTTCTTTAATATATGAAAGTTTAATGTATAGATAAAATCCTTACGGAATAAATTCTCAAATGATGGTGATAACCGCATCAAAAACAACGCAGTCACACAGAAACAGACACTAAAATCGACTTTAATTTATAATTAATTATGTATAGATATAGAAGAAGATCCTATCTTATCGTAATATTACTTTTGTGTTATACAATTTGATTGTTGGTACCGTTTTTATTTTCTGACTTAAACTTACAACTTTCGGACCCATGGCGAAATCTTTGACAGGTTTAGCACTTAATAAGTGGTTTGGAGCACTTCATAAAATATAAAATTTAAATTTAAAAATTAAATTAAAACATAAAATTGCAAAGAGCAAGGGCACCCCCCTTGCTCTTTGCAATTAAAACAGAACAAACCGGGATTAACTGCTTTTTTAGGGTTCCGTAGCCAAATGGCAACGGAACCCTTATGGATTCGTCATGTCTGTCTGTCTGTCTGTCTGTCTGTCTGTCTGTCCGTCCGTATGTCACAGCCGCTTTTTTCCGAAACTATAAGAGCTATACTGTTGAAACTTGGTAAGTAGATGTATTCTGTGAACCGCATTAAGATTTTCACACAAAAATAGAAAAAAAACAATAAATTTTGGGGGTCCCCATACTTAGAACTGAAACTCAAAATTTTTTTTTTCATCAAACCCATACGTGTGGTGTATCTATGGATAGGTCTTCAAAAATGATATTGAGGTTTCTAATATCATTTTTTTCTAAACTGAATAGTTTGCGCGAGAGACACTTCCAAAGTGGTAAAATGTGTGTCCCCCCCCCCCCCCTGTAACTTCTAAAATAAGAGAATGATAAAACTAAAAAAAATATATGATGTACATTACCATATAAACTTCCACCGAAAATTGGTTTGAACGAGATCTAGTGAGTAGTTTTTTTTTTAATACGTCATAAATCGTAACGTAACGGAACCCTTCATGGGCGAGTCCGACTCGCACTTGGCCGGTTTTTTATCATTTACATTATTGCTATGTGAAGGCAGCAACACGTACGAAGCTACTCCTAAAATCTGTGCAATCCTGAGGTGAAACCGTTTGTGCTAAATCCCTATTACTCATGAGGAACTGCAAGAGCTGGTCAGGATGCGTGCAACGCAACGCCAACGCACTAGTTTTATGCGTTTTATCGCTCAACCCATGTACAACGCAATCAACAGCATGTTTACCAACGATGTCACACCGGTTCAACAACGTTATCTTTTCATAAAAATACACTTCAATGGGCTCATTATTCTCACTCTTACGTCTCAACATATCCTCCAGCGATTGCCCAAAAGTGTCCTCACAGGGAAAAGCTATTAAAAGCTTTTCCTGCCACTCTGACCAACTAAACAGAATAGAATACAACCCCTCATACCAGGTTTTGGCCAATACCTGGAGCTTTTGCATTGCGAAATGTACAACGGTTTTGTCATCCCACCCATAAACAACAGCACACGCATTGACCATTCGTAACCCAATGGCAATTCTCTGATTCTTAGATGAGGGATCAAAGTCGGGTAATATATTGTCGGGATTCAAACTACGAGCGTGTGTTGCCGCGGATGGCTGTGATGGCTTAAACAAATTCAAATTATCGGCCACATCCTTCGCCGAAAAATCAGAATTTCTTGACCTTCTAAATAAACGACGAGCAGGAACCGTGTAATCTTGTTCGTAGTGGTAGCTCCGTTTCATCCGTGCGCGGCATCCACTCGAGATGGCTGCTGCTCCACTTGCCGTGAAGATGCGGCACCGTCACGACGGCGGCCATGTGGACTCGAATCGGATCGTCGATGTCTGCGCTCCCGGTCGATTTCCTCTTCCAGCCGCCTGACTCTGTCTCGTTCCCGCTCCAGCTCGCATTCCTTTTCCCGGATGCTCCTACTGCGCCGGCTGTGATGAGATGAGCTGCGACTTCGATAACGAGTGCGGCCTCGACGACTTTCCTGCATCTCGCTACGTAAGCGACTCCGACTGCGTCTGCCTTCGTCACGTCTCGATGCGATGTGGTCAATCAACATCATGTTATCGACAGTGTCTACGTATTGTGTCAATGTCTAGGTCTACAAATGTGAGGTTAGAAAAAGCAGGAATTTTTTCAATATAATTCCTATGTATTAAAAAATGCGGACATTTTCTGCGTCTATTTGTGTAATAAATTTTCGTCCCAGTTCTAAAATATTGCATTAAGGGCTGATTTTTCAATCGACAGATAGTTTTTATTCGTGGAATAAAATGGACGTCTAACAAATTTTGTATGGAAGAACTGTCAAAAATTCATAATTATTCATCGGATAAAATTATCAAGCGTTGGGAAAATCAGCCCTCAGCTAAACATTGCGTTAATGTTTAACAGTTGTACATATAAAAGATAAATTCTGTGGGTTTTTATTTCTAGATGTATTACATCCAGGTACTGCACACGTAACCATTATTAATTACGAGTACGTCTATTAAACATACATTTTCTCTAAAAAAACTCGGATTTTTTAACATGCTTTTATTAGTTTCACTTGTATAACAATGTAACAAAATCTTAGAAGTCAATTTTAACTACTTCTAATTGTCGTATCGAAACAAAACTTTGTATGTAAATGTAGTTCGGAAAACAAAACTATAATTTGATATCTTGGAGCTGATCTGATGATGGAGCCAGAAGGTCGATAGTGGAACTCTTCAGTGGCTACTAGTAAACCCCTCGAGTTTGGGGTTATATGATTCGTTTTGAGGACTCCAATAGATTGCACTTGGTTTTGAGCTTGAAAACCGTCTGCTTCGAAGAAAGGTTTATAGAAATAGAAGTGATTCATTTTCTTTAGATGACGACAAATAATTTAATGTCTTTGCTCGACGAAGACTTTCGGACCTTCTTTTCTGAAAACAACCATAGTGGTTCTAGCAGGAATTCATACTTGTAACATTGCAGTTGGCCGCGGAGACATGTAGTAGGAGGGTAGCAATATCAATGAATATCATAAATAAATAAAGTCCTCCAGACCGAATTTTGGCCATGGCGGCCAATTTCAACGGAGACCAACCTTCGGCGCGGGAGATAGTATAGTGCACAAGTGTGCAGACAGGTGCACTCTCTCTTACACTCACTCTCATTGTCCGATGGAAAGGCAATCCGACACGACCAGAGAGAGATCAGACGCAAGGTCAACGGCTTAACGTGCTTATCACACCACCAACTTCCAAACTCCGGGCTGTTACTAAGGAATTTCCAATGGAAAAACCCAGTAATACTTTGTCCGACCCGGGAATCGAACCCAGTATCTACGCTCAACACTTGCGCTTGCGACCACGAAACCAAGTCAAATAAATATAACCCAAAATAACCCAAGAAGGGCTACTTATAACTTTTGAGGAAACATTTAAGTAGTTATTTATAAAAAGGTTGTATACAAAATATCAGTTTAATTTATTTTTATAATACTCTAAACTCTAATTTGGCTTTTAGAACTTGTTCATTTGGACCAATTTTTAAAAATACTTTTTTTCATTGTTTCCCATTTCCCATTCCCTCTTCTGTAGGCCATTTCAGTTTCTGCTATTTGTAGTGCAGCGCCATCCTTTCTAGTTCTACTGTCCTGAAATACAAAATTAATGTTATAATTATTTCTCTTCATTACTTTGCCCAACCCAAGAATCGAACCAAGGATTTAATACTCAGCAGCCGCACTTGCGACCGCTAGACCAAGAGACAGCAGACTAACGCATCATAATTATGCCAAATTAACTAAATCAGTAGTGGCATAAGAATAACTAATATTACGAGTCATTATTAGATATTCTTATGGCAGCGGTTTTTTTGTTATATTATATGTTATAATGAGTTTTGTACGGGCAAACAAAATTCTTGACAAGGCAATCAGGAACTTCGTAACATATAAGTAAATTGGATAGGCACCTAATTCGTAAATCATGCCAGACCGCCCCTTTTTCGCGTTGGTGTTTGCGTCAATGTTTTTATTATGGAGACCCGCTCCCTGACCAGCGCCCTAATTGCGTAACATACTATTAATCTCAAATTGAATCACTTTGAAGCATGTTGCTTCAATGTTCGAAAAATTTGTATGCCTAACAACGTAAATAATGCAATGAATGTTGTTGAACTGTATAAGTATAAGAAATTGAGAATGTTTACATAACAAAACTTACTTTGAACACATTCTGGCTGTAACAGTACACGCCTTATCCTCCTCCAACCATTTTCACTTTTTTGCCTTTTATTGGAGCTAGTCTCCGGTCTTCATTCCATTTCTTTTTTTTTTAATCAATTAAATAATAGGGGTTAAAGTATGAACTTGCCGTTTTATTGTAATAGGTACAGACGCCAGCAGGTCAAGCTACCCGAAACTGTCAAATTTTCCCAATCAACCCTGAACCTTAATGCTTTAGGGATAAAGTTGAAAATCTATTAAAGAAATCTGACAGATTGTAGTAGCTTGATGTGCTGGCGTCTGTACTTCGAATTGGCATAGAACCTTCATGGTTTGAGATTTTTGAGTGAAACATTTTTCACATGGAACCTATGAAGTTCTTCTTTTAAAAAATGTGCAACATTCGATTATCGACTTTCAGTTGTTTTTTTTTTTTTATTCAGCTTAGACAAGAAAGATGGATACTTCGAAAATTCGAGTTATTTTTTAATACGAGTTCCGACGCGGTACTAACGCTGCAGAAACAGCTCGTAATACATATCAATGTTGCGTTTGGAGAGGTGACTGCTAATGAACGCACCGTGCGATTTTGGTTTAAACGCTTTCGTGATGGAAACTTTGATTTGAAAAACGAACCACGTGTAAGACCGCCCCCACAGGTATTCACCTGTGGGGGCGGTCTTCCACGTGGTTGACAATCAATTAAAAGAGATGGTGGAAGCCAATCCGAGCCAAACTACCAAAGAATTAGCAGCATGGTTTAACGTTACCTTACCAACAATATTGATTCATTTGCGTCAAATCAATAAAATAAATAAACATGAGAAATGGGTGCCTCATGATTGACTGATCTGCAGAAAGAAACGCATGTTGAAACTTGTGTTGCCTTCTTGAATCGATACAGAAATGAAGGAATATTGGATTGAATTGTGACATGTGATGAAAAGTGGATTCTTTACGATAACCGTAAGCGAAAAATGCAATGGCTGACCCCAGGTCAAACGCCGCAACAGTGTCCTAAAGCAATTTATTCACTATAGCTTTCTCCGACTGGTCAAGCAATAACGGCAGATGTCTACTGTGCCGAACTCCGAACAATGATAGCAAAATTAGCAGTGAAACAGCCCCGACTCATGAATCGATCTTCACCATTATTGCTCCATGATAATGCGAGACCTCATACAGCACGAGAAACCGTTTTAACTCTACAGGAACTGCAATTAGAAACCATTCGTCACCCTCCGTATTCGCCAGACCTTGCTCCAACGGACTACCATTATTTTCGTGATTTGGACAATTTACTACTACGTGATAAAAAGTTTTCTTCTCTGGAGGCAGTACAAAATGCTTTCACACAGTTTGTCGAATCTAGATCACGAGAGTTCTATCGCAAAGGCATAATTGACCTTCCTATTAGATGGCAGCAATGTATAGATAATAATGGTAATTATTTTGATTAAATAAATATGTTAAATTAAAAAAAAAAACGAATTCCAATTTTTCAGTACCAATCGGCAATTTCATACTTTAACCCCTAATATTCAAAAGTTTTCGCGTGCTTGACCATATCAAATATTTTAACTTAAATAAGCGTGACGTTACCGCGTCAAAACTGTAGACAATAAAATAGTTTAGGTATACAGCGCGTAATAATGGCGCCGATTTCCTTGTTCACAAACTAAACTAAATTTAAGTTTAGTGCATCTTTTTCTTTCTATTTCATTAAGAAAAGGACAGAAGATAAATATTAGTTTAGTCCAGTCAAATTAAGATACTCCATAGACAGTTAAGACATGTCACAAAACATGGCTACTAAAAATACGTCAATTTACGTCAGGCGCGGACTAATTTGACATCAATGTTTCGGGTCCAGCTGAAACTTTCAGGACCAAATTCATTCCGATTGTAACAGGTTTAATTCTATGAGCAGAGAAACAACCCGAAAACCACGGAAACTATGTTAGAGCACAAAAGTAAGTTATTAATTGTTATTACACGACTCACGAGTGAAACATGAGGGACTTTACAACTTAGCCGGGTTTAACTTGTGTAATTTATTTACAATAATGTACCACAGGTGGTAACTGGTAACCCTACCTTACCTGTTCTATGTGCGCAATAAATACCTACTTATGAACAGTTTAATAATGCTTCTGTAGCCGTAAATTTATAATTCTACAGTCCATTGTTCATTATTAGGCTTAGTAACCGTATAATAATAATATATAATTAAATTAAATAATAAATAATTTCGGAAAATATTGGCTATTTAAATGCCAATATTATAAAGAGGTAAAAAGAGAACGGGTAAGTCCGTACTCAGACACAAAGTTAACTTAGAATTATAAACTATGTTGATTTTTGCTGTCCTCATAAAGTAGTTTAATTAATCCTAAGACAGCATTGTCTGAATTCACTTGGAGAAAAAATATATGTGAGGACATTAAATTGATTTAATAAAGGATTTAACTTATCCTCTCAAAACTTATCCTGCTAATAATGGACTTTTTAAAATTAATGAACCCCTAAAAACTTTTTGTGCTTCTAATGATGCACTTTTATTAATAATTGAGGTTTTTTTTTATCTTTCTGTAATTTTTTGCGGTGCATAAAAGAAAACATGTATTTAATCGAACCTTTAATAATTCTCATTATGCGCTGCTAAAAATATGACTGAATACTCTAATTAAACTAATCTAATTTTAGATAATAAGTTAAATATTTCCCTTTATTAAATCAATCTTACTTCCTCGCATATCTTTTTTCTCCAAGTAAATTCAGACATGCTTTCCTAGTATTAATTAAACTACTCCCTGAGGGTATAAAATACAGACATAGTTCATAATGCTACAGTAATTATTTTTTTGGCTAGGTACGGGTCCCATACAACGTTAACCATTGTCCTTTGTTTGTTTGTATGGATTTGAAAATTATTTTTGACCGAAATGGAAAAAGAATTTTCGTGATGTAGAATAGCCTACAGGCTATTTAATAGCACACTAGCTACCTTTAGGATTGGATCAAAAAGTCAGAAAGAACGCTAAGCGAAAACTTAAATTAAATGTTAACAGGAAGTAATTCTCGGCAAACACATTATTACCTGCGTGCCTACCAAATACGTTATATTATTTATTGTTATTTTAGTGTATCTCAGGAAAACTGCAGTTTAATATCTATGCATAATCCACAGGCTTTAGATTATTTGAGAGTTATTTGAGTTACGGAAGTTATCTATCGGTTTGTTTGTGCACGTATCACGTTCGAGGTAGTCATCATTAATTTCATGCATATTATCAGGATTGTATGTAGTCAAGAATATGAACAACTTTTTTTTTTAACTTATATCTACTGTGGGACGAACTCTAAAATATTGAAAAATAAAACTGCTGTTTTGTACATTTTAAATCGGATTGGTTAATTGGTGTTGTTATCCATTGATTTTTTGTATGGAACAGCTGTTTCTTTAAAGTTATCAAAGTTAGGTTTTCAAGTAAAAGTTGATCAATTTATAAGTACACTAGCTTCTGCCCGCGGCTTCGCCCGCGTGGATGTCAGAAATTATCCCACGGAAACGTGCTACCAGAATAAAAAGTTTGTCCTTCTCTAGGGCGCCATCTATCTCTTTGCCAAATCAGAAGTTCAGTGGTTTAGGTGTGAAAATGTAACATACAGTTTCAAATTCAAATAATCCCCTTAAAAATCGAATTACCCCTTTTTGCTCCGTCAGGGGTCAATTTTCGACAACGTTACATCCTTCTAATAATTATTTTCTGTCAAAACTATTAATACTGACTTTCGAGTTAATCGGACCGCGCATTCAATTACTTCCACATAAACTTCAACACCCCTATACCCTTTGAGGGGTAGTTTTGAAAAACTTATAATAATAAACTTTATTACTTACTTAGGCGAGTATTATTGCCAAGTTTCAAGTTTATTAACTAAACGAATAAGATTTTTCATATAAACTGTATTGAATTCAACCTCACAAGTGTGGAATTTTGAAAAATCGTTTGGGATGTATTCATAACTTGATTCAAAGATTATTTATACCAATTTTCGAGTTAATCAAGCCACTTATTATAATCGTCCCCTGTAAAATTAACTACCCCTTTTCAACCCGTTAGGGGTAGATTTTAGAAAAACCCTGATACATGTTATTCTTTATTTTTGGTCTTAAGTATAAACACTAAGTTTCGAGTTAATCGGACCGCGCATTCAAATTCTTCCACACAAACTTCAACACCCCTGTGTCCCCCTTTGCGGGGTAGTTTTGAAAAACTTATAATGATAAACTTTATTACTTACTTAGGCAAGTATTCTTGAAAAGTTTCAAGTTTATTAACCTAATGAAGAAGATTTTTCATATAAACTGTATCCACTTTTTACCCCCACAGGGGTGGAATTTAAAAAAATTGTTTGGGATGTATTCATAACTTGACTCAAAGATTATTTAGACAAATTTTTGAGTTAATCAAGCCATGCAGTAAAATCCTCCCCTGTAAAATTGACTACCGCTTTTTAGGCCCTCAGGGGTAATTTTCGAAGAACCCTGATACACATTATTCTTTACTTTCGATCTTAGGTATACTAAGTTTCGAGTTAATCGGACCGCGCGTTAAAATTCTTCCATACAAACTTTGAAACCCCCCAACCCCTTTTTAGGGGGTAGTTTAAAAAAACATAAAATGGTAAACTTCATAATTTACTTAGATTAGTATTGGTGCCAAGTTTCAAGTTTATTAACTTAAGGAATAAGATTTTCCATACAAACAAAATCCCCCCATTTCACCCTCTTAGGGGTGGAATTTCGAAAAACCCTTTCTTAATGGATACTTACTCTTCACAAAAAACATACCCTCCGAATTTCATGTCTCTAGGACCAGCGGTTTAGGCTGTGCGTTGATGTATCAGTCAGTTTGAATTTTATATACATATAGATAGTTAATTTCTGTTTCGTTTCTGCTAGCCGCTGGTGGTGTTACAACACTCATCGCCGCACAAGACGCCGCCGCACAAGACTCCGCCGCCGGTGCCGTCTCGTAGTTCAAGCGCCAGTCGAAACACGTTGCGAGTTCAGCCGCAGAACGTGGTGATGGCTCTAGTTCACAGTCTGCCGGACCTGACCTTCGACACCTCGCCGCCGCGCCCGCAACAGAGGTAACAGAACCATAATAGATTCTGATTAGAAGAGGTAGTTTAACACATCTTTATGAACAAACTTTTCCGGAGAATTACTACCATGTCATACCTATTTCTGCCCCAAAGTAGCGTTGCTTTCCGGATTGTGGGGTATGGATGCCGATGCAATTACAGGCACATAGCAGCGTTGTCTCTGACATGACTTGACAACGCATCGACGATGCCTCTGGTAGTGGAGATGTCAATAGGCGGCGGGTACCACTTGACATCAACGCGGATAAAGCTAACGCAGCTACTTGCTAGAAACTACAAAAAAAAAAGACAAAACCAGGATAAGCCCTTTTTTAAATTACCGTTGCAAAGGCGTCTTTATAATATTTTTCTGTCATTGGGCCATATTAAGCCCCAGTCCTCAGTCAGCCTCCGAGAAGCTGTATCAATCGCACCAGGAGTTGCTGCAGAGGAACCGTTTGACAGCCCAGCAGCACCATCAGCACTACCTGAGCCCGGACCACCGTGGTACTAGCTACCCGCCGCCCAGTCCAACCAGGTACCCACTCAATAACATTATTTGATACTAAATAGGTAATAAGTAGCTTTACGAGTCAATATAGGCTATAAGACTATCTTTTAAGCCTACATAAATTAAAATATAAAGTGTCAGATAAATATATTTTAGTTTCTTACAATGCAAATTCGGCACGCCCTATTGACATTATTCTAGTCCATAGTTACAGTAAGGTCAATTCAGAACTGGACTGGGCTAGATGCCGTCAATAGTATTCCAGTAACCTAGAAGCTGTTGAATTTTTAAGATATAAGAGAAGATAATAAAAAACTTACAGCTAACTTATACAGTGCTCGTAAGTAATATGAAATTGAAGGCTATTTACAAGTTTGCAATGCTAAACAATAAAAAAACTAGAAATAAACAAACAAAAAATTAATTATTATACAAAATACAATGGGATGGCATTGCTGTCTAAACGATTCCAGTCGCGTTGGACTGAAAAGTCGACCGCCAATTCAGTTGTTGAACTGGATATCTTACCTGAATCAAAATACTGCTCAGATCACTCCAGTTGCGGTCCAGAATTGAATTCGATCGCTGGACTAATGGAATAATGTAAACCATTTTACTAATATTATTTGATTTGGTGATCTCGGGTATCTTAACTACCGCCATCTTAGTGGTAAAAGCCTACGGCGTAATTAGGCACTCGCGCCTACACCGTAGCTGGTACTGCAAGAGCGCGTAGTTCTACTTACAGTCAATATACATACATACCTGGTAGATTAAAATAATATAATTATATTATTAATTCGAAAAGATGAGTATTAAAGTTTTGTTTTGAAAGACATCAAAATAAAAAGAAACAGTGGTGGCTTTAAATAAAAAAGGACAATGGGCAAGTCGGTACTCCCCTGCAATGGCAGTTATTGATATAATAAATTACCTTGTACCTACTTAGTTAAATTGGTTTCTATGACGTTTTGTTCCACATTGGTTCTTTTGAAGTTATGCGTGTAAATCCATTTAAGTAAAAAGCTGACTTCACTTCATTTGAATAATAGTTTTTTGAGGATGACGAAGTTCTTTACTTATTGAATTGTAAAGCAGTACTCCGCCTGCGCTAGATTGCTGGAAATGTAGACCAGCATAAACACTGTTAGCCCACTCCTCACGGGACTGGTCTGTGCAGTCTTGAGGGTAGTGGTTAGGTAGGACTGGCACCAGCAGCCATGGAAAAACTCCTGAGCGTAACAAAGGACATCGTAGAGTTTTCATTATTACACGTCCAAAAGAAACCTTCGTATTTCTTCATCAAGAAAAGCTATAAATCAATCGTTAGGTTTTTGTGCCATTGTGCTATGTTTTTCTTATTAATAAACATGCAAGAATAATATTATTCATGAAATTATGAGCAGAGATGAAGTTTCTTGGCAATTATTTTCCAGAAGAATATGCGTATGGAACGGACTACTAACGCTCTAATTCCCGTGTATATTCTGACACACGGTTCAGATTTTAGTTCAGATCAGATAGATCTAAAACTAGAACTGGCCATGCATACATGGCCACGCATACCCCTATAAAATCCCTAAATGATATGGCTTTAGGAATTTATTAGAAATTTTTAAAAAAACTTATCGTATTTTTTTTATTCAGAAGATACCATTCTTTAAAAAAAACAGCGGAATATGCGAGAAAAAAGTGGAAACTCGACAACCCTTGGATAGGCGTAAGCGTACTTAACAATCTTCTAGGTTATACAAAATACTGCAGTCATTTTAGCCCGGAATCACCCACTGTTGGGTATAGACCTCCCTTTTCTTCTGCCATACTTTCCTGTTCTATATAATACTACAGTAGGTGCTACGAAACTAGAATACGCTCGGCTATTTCTGTTTAAAATTGTAAATACAACAAAAAGACGTAGGTGATTATATCAAACAAGCAACCCGTGTGCCCGATGGGGTTTCCCATCGGCAAACTTGTCAAAATTTCATTCAAATTTTTATCTCCTATTTAACCACTTTATGGTGAATTTTCACAAATCCTACCTTACTCACTTTCACTATTTATAACTTATAACTCTTGTGCAAAATCTTATACTTCACACTTTATACACTAGACTAAGCGATTTAAGCTGTGAGTTGACTGTCAGTGAATGAATTTTAGCCTGGTCCATGAAGTCGCTGATGAAGGGTGACCTACCTTTATCCTTGAAGCGCAAACTCATCGACATGTGCATCCTGCCCATCCTAACCTACGGTGCTCAAACTTGGTCACTGATCGAGTCTCAAAAGACCAAACTCAAGGTTTGCCAAAGAGCGATGGAGCGTAGCGTGTTGGCTATTAAACTCAGCCACCGAACACGTAATATCACGATACGCTCCAAAACAGGAATCGCCGATGCGGGCAATAAGTCTGTTAGACTGATTGGGATGGACTCACTAAGTGAGTGGGATTGGACGGGAAATGTATACAGGGTGCATCGGGACATCACCTGTCCAGCCAGAGTCGTTACGCAGTGGGTGCCAAAAGTCGGGCATCGTCGCCAGCGTTTCCGGAGGCCTAGGAAACGCTGGCGTGATGACCTAGATGCGTTTACGGAGATCGATCAGATAGGTCATCTCACAAAGAACAATGGAAAGCTATAGAAGAGACCTTTGCCCAGCAGTGGGACAATATAGGTTGAACAAAAAAAGAAGTGGTGAAGTAGTTTGACAAGTTGTCAACTTCTCATTTTTAATTCAGGAACTGGGTGTTAGTAGTTAAGGCCGAAAATGTAGGTAAGTCAGGTTTTCTATACATGATAGTCAAGAAATACATGATAGCAGAGAAACAGCACCAAAGCGTTTCTGATTTCATTCTTTGTAATACTTCTTTCGCATCAATACACGCAAATATGCAATAAGTAAGCAACAGTCCTTCGTCTTCTTTCTTTAATGCCTGCTCCGAAGCGTCCTAAACGATCTAACCATTAACCACGTAGGTAAAACTTCCATGCTGATAGCTCGGACTGGGTTTGTTAAAAGAAGATTTTATAGTACAGAATATTCAAAGTAAAAAATATGTACAAATCTAAAAAGTATTTGAAACTTAATGTAATAGTTACTGTTGTTGTGTTTCTACCGCATTAGCATAGTCATTGCAGGGCGGATGAGTATCAGACATTTCTGCCAAATGTCCTTTTCACAACCATTGGTAACTCAATATGCCATTAGATAATACCACCAATAATATCAAAGTTTTAATATTACTGATAACAAGAAAAACTAGGATTATGATTTTACTTCTATTTTGTCTCACAGTTAATAATGTATAATGATAGTAGTAAAAGGTTTAACTTTAATATTAAGCAAAATTGTTGTATATTCATACTCTTTTATTCAAAAAGTTATGGATATAAGGTCTTTACTCTATACTTGTCATGTTCTTTTTGCTTTTCAATAAAGCCAGTTCAATATGCTCCTGCATTATATTTTCTTATAATATTTATATCCTTCCAACACGTTATCAGCACGAATTATAAGGTGTTATATGATGACAGGGAATAATATGAGTTTTCACGGTATTCAAATGTTAAAAAACCGAGATGGATACCCAACCTGGAAGTTCAAAATGCGGATGCTTCTCATTCATGAGGAGCTGTGGACGTCCATCACTGGGTATGATGATTCTGATAAAACGGCGGAGGATTTGCGCTCTCGTAATGACCAGAAGGCGTTGTCAAAAATATGCCTTACGGTTGACGAAGCAGCAATTTCGCATGTGAGAAATGCGAAAAACGCCAAGGAGGCTTGGAGTGCTTTACAAAAAGCTTATGAAGATAAAGGTATGGGTCGTAGGCTATCACTAGAGCGTAGACTTTACAAATATGCCTTAATCGATTTCCAAGATATAGAATCGTATATCAACGCCATAATGAGCATTGCTCAAGATCTTGAAGATATTGGTAAGAAGATCGACGATGGATCTTTGGCTGCGATAATTCTCGGAGGTTTGACATCACGATATGAACCGCTGATAATGGCTTTAGAGAATTCTAATGTTGAAGTAACCAGCGAGTTGGTTAAGGCGAAGCTGTTAAACGAGCTTTCCAAGGACCCTCACCAAGACCAGGTGGCTGCGCTACGTTCAACAGGTTCTACTAGCAAAAAGAACAAGCCTATAATCTGCTTTAAATGTAGAGAACCAGGACACAAAAGCCCCCAATGTCCCAATAAGAAGAATAAGAAGGCGGCTTTGAGTGTGTCGGCAAAGGTTTTCAAAGGTACAGATTGCCATCATCATAAGGAGGTGGAACAGGCTGTTGTAAAGGAAGTGGCTCTCTCTGCGCCAGCTGCAATTGAAGGATGGATTATTGATTCCGGTGCAACAATTCACATGACTCCGCATCGCGAGTGGTTCAGCAGTTATCGGCCTGTACAGGGTGGAACGATTACTGTGGCAAATGGACAAAAAGTGGCGGCTGTTGGAATTGGTGATGTATCAATAGATACAGGTACTTTGGCGAACAAGATAGAGAATGTAGTTCACGTTCCTGATTTAAACTGTAACTTACTTTCAGTTGATAAAATAGTAAAGAAAGGTTACTCTGTAGTTTTCAATAAAAAAGGCTGTACAATTTATGACACAAAATGTGATGTTGTAAATAGTAAAAATGTTTTAGCGTATGGTTCTGAATGTAATGGGTTGTATACTTTGAATTGTTCAATTAATATGTTCAATAATGTTTCAGCTAAACTTGTGCACTCTGATTGTTCCAACTTCCAGCTTTGGCATAAGAGGTTAGGACATTTATGTCGTATAGGCATGGATCTACTAAGAAAAGGTCAGGCTATCGGCGTAGAGTACACGGAGGTTGACAAGGAACCATGCATACCCTGCATAGAGGGTAAGCAGGCTAGAAAGCCATTCAAAAGTTTGAAATACAGGAAAGCTACGTCACCACTTCTATTGGTTCATACCGATATTTGTGGTCCTTTTTCTACTAATTCGTTTACAGGTAATAGGTATTTTATTATTTTTGTAGACGATTATACACGTTATATTTTTGTGTATTTTATTTCTTCTAAAACGGAAGTGAAAACCAAGTTTTGTTCTTTTCATTCATTTGTCGAGAGACAGTTTGGTGGCAAGATTAAGGCTATGCGGTCGGACAATGGCACTGAATTCATGAATAAGGAATTGATGGATTATATTCAGTCTATTGGTATCGCGTGGCAAACGACTGCACCTTACAGCCCTCAACAGAATGGGGTAAGTGAACGGTGTAATCGTAGTTTAGTAGAAAAGGCTCGCTCACTGTTGTCACATAGCTCACTATCAAAAGGCTATTGGCAGGACGCAGTGGAGACAAGCGTCTACTTAAAAAATCGAGCACCACACCGCGCGCTTAACGGTAAAACTCCATTTGAAATGTGGTTTCATGAAAAACCAGATCTGTCTCACCTAAAGGTTTTTGGATGCAGAGCACTTGTTCATGTTCCATCAAGCCAGAGATGTAAGTTGGACATGAAAGCTGAAGAACAGATTTTTGTAGGGTATTCAGAAGATCCTCATACGTATTTTTTCCGGAATGCTATAACTCCTAGACGGTTAATGAAGTCAAGAGATGTTACATTTTTTGAAAATAACTTTACTGGTCTGAAGGATAATATTGAGACTATTGATACTGTCAACTCTGACATTGTCAATTTGCTTTCACAGTCACCATCGGCAGCAGTGCCAAGACAAGAAGTTCTTCCCTCCTCTTCACCTGGGAGTAGCGAGATGGATGTTCCGGATGTTCCTAGCATGGATACTTCTTTCGTGGATGCTGAGGATACTGATGTTGAAAACAGTGAAGCAGTCGATACAGAGGTCAACAATGTTGATGATCAGCAATCTAGGCGATATCCTTCGAGAGATCGCAAACCACCGGATTATTTTTCATATAAAACATTGCTAGATGATGGATGCGACGATCCAAACAGTTATCGGGCTGCTATTAGCAGCGACGAAAAAGATAACTGGTTTTTAGCAATGAAAGACGAGTATGATGCCTTAGTCAGAAAGGGCACGTGGGTTTTGGTAGATAAACCAAAAGGTAAAACTTGTATTCCTAGCAAGTGGGTTTTCAAGTTGAAGCGAGATGCGAACGGTGATGTTGTTAGACATAAAGCGCGCCTAGTAGCAAAAGGTTTCCGACAGCGAGAAGGTGTCGACTATCATGAAACGTTTTCTCCGGTTGTGCGTAACTCATCTTTGCGAACCTTGCTAGCTCTTGCAGTGCAGGAAGATTATAAGGTTCGGCATATGGATGTGGACACAGCTTTTCTGAACGGAGATATAGATGAAGAAATCTTCATGACACAGCCAGAAGGTTTTGTAAAGGAAGGCGATGAGTCGAAAGTTTGCTTATTGAAACGGTCTCTTTATGGGTTGAAGCAAGCACCAAGAGCCTGGAATACAAAGTTAAAACAGACTTTGTCAGTTCTTGGTTTTATGCCGACATCTGAACCATGTATTTTCAAAAACAATTCGTACTCGGACTCCTTGGTTCTTGCTGTTTACGTCGATGACCTCCTAATTTTGTATAAAAAAGAAATTACGTTTGACAATTTCAAATGTCAATTTGTAAAATATTTTTCATCAAAAGATCTTGGACAAATAAATTTCTTTACGGGGATAAATATTCATCATAATAAGGATGGGATGAAATTATCTCAAAGCACATATATTGATAAGTTGCTCAAGAAATTCAATATGCAAGATTGTAAGGGTGTGTCTACACCTCTGCTCAAGAAAACACTTGAACCTGGAGTAGGTGAGTGTGAGCACCCATACAGGGAGTTGATAGGCTGTCTCATGTTTTTGGCTGTAAATACAAGGCCAGACATCGCATACACCGTGAGTTTCTTAAGTCAATTTAACTCAAAATTTGATCAGTCACATTGGAATGTTGCCAAACGATGTCTTCGTTACCTGAAAGCAACAAAAGATTGTGGTATTACATACAACAAAAAACGAGTGTATGACGAAACACCGACAGACACTACGCCGACAGACTGAACACCGACAAGACTTTACTTCGACGGGACTTTTCGCCGACAGGACACTTCACCGACAGGACTCTTTGCCGACAGGGCTCAACAGCGACGCAACTTATCTCCGATGATCAGATACATAATTTGGAAATCGATTATGCTTTTCTTGTAATTAAAAAATTCATAAAAAATAACGATCTAACATTGGTTTTTAATATACGTACATATAATCCTTAAACATTAACTATTTTAAGAAGCGGATTTGAAGGTATTTATAAAATATTTAGTTCACTGGTTGAACTGTTATTCTTACGGTCACTTTTGCATTACAGTTCAGCACGAACACAGCCACGTTACCACTGTTGACGACCAGCAACCAACCTTTTTTATATTGATTGTTTATTTTTCTATAAATTTATTCCTTTGTCTTTTAATGTCACTGTGTGTGAAAACTGGTTAAAAATATACTCTAAAAGCTGTGATCGTATTTCCATTACAAGCATCCTATAGCCATCCTCAACAACCACTTTATAATTTCTTTTATAATGAGTTCATGTGAATTTATCAAATCAAAAACCGGTAACTTACAATTAGTTATTGATGGATATTTGTATTGCCGAAATAAAGTTCGTGGGGATGTGTTTTATTGGAGTTGTGTTGAAAATAAAAATAAAAATTGTAACGTTTTTGTGAAAACCAAAATTACTGACGGGAAACATGATTTGGTAAGTAAAACTATCAGGCAGCATTGTCACATGCCGAATCCCGAACTACTGGTTGTTCGTAAATTCCAGGATAAAATAAAAAACAAAGCTCATTGTAGTATGGATTCACCTGTACAAATAATACAAAGTTGTATGAAGGATGTTCCAAGTGTAAGTTCTCCAAGTATGCCTAATAAGCACGCAATGACTAAAATGATAAATCGGACGAGAAATAAAAATAAACCTTGTGTTCCTAAAAAACTTAGTGATATAAGTATATCAGATAATTACCAAATTTTTGAAAATGAACAGTTTTTAGTGGGTCATTACGATTACAATGGCGAAACTGTTATTATATTTGCAACTGAGCAAAATCTACGATTATTATTTAAAGCTGATTTCTGGATTCAAGATGGGACTTTCAAATGCTGTCCGCTGCCTTTATGCCAGATGTACACTATTCATGGAAATGTTAGCAGTGATAAGAAGACAATTTTTCCTTTAGTTTACGCATTCCTTTCACATAAATCGGAAAACTGCTACTACATTATGTTTGAAATATTAAAAATGCATATTTTGAATAAATTTAATTTACTTCTAAATCCAAAAACGATTATAACTGACTTTGAAAAAGCAGCAATTAATGCTTGTAAGCGCGCATTCACAGAAAGCAGGAATAAATATTGCTATTTTCATTTAAGACAAAGTATATGGAGGCACATACAACAAGCAGGACTGGCAAAGTTGTATGGTGACAACTGCGATTTTGCGTTCAAAATGAGACATTTGGCTGCACTGGCATTTTTACCTGCGGTAGAAATTCCATCAGCTTTTAAAGAAATTGTTGACAAAGTTTTACCACCGGAAGCGCACCAAGTAATCGAATGGTTTAAAAACTATTATATTGACAGTAATGTTTACAAAACCAAAAATAATCAAATGAATACGAGCTCATTAAAAGTATTGATTACAAAAGTGCCTCCCACGTTCCCCCCAGAGACATGGTCAATATCAGATTCCATTGAAGCAGGCACACCAACCACACAAAACGCTGTTGAAAGTTGGCACAATAGGTGGAACACATTGCTAAATAGAAAAAAATGGAATATATTTAAAACTATAGATGAAATTAAAAAGGAACAAAAAAATATAAAATGCGAAATTGAGAGACTATCAGCGGGCATAATAAAACCACGGAAGAAGAAAATGAATATAATCAACGAAAGGTTGATGGTACATTTGAACAATAAGAAAAATTTAGATGTGATCGCATTTTTGAAAGGTTTATCATATATTATTAATTTCAAAACATAAAGAAATATTTTATTAAAAAGGAATTGTTATTAGAATAATTTAGGTTTTTTTGATATTTTTATTGTTACTAAGATGTTAATAAATTATTTTAGTTTGTTTTGTTACTAAGAGGTAAATAAATTATTTTAGTTTGTTTTTTTTCCATGCATTTTTATGGGTATCTTTACTTACTTACTAAATAATAAAAAGTTTATTTTGGAACAAAAATACAAGAATAAGTAACAAGTAAAACGATGATAGCTGCAAAAGTATAAACTGTAGCGCAGCTAACAACGCCCTACTCCAGATACAGAATGGAATGATGTTCCATGCAAAAGGTGCTTAAAAGGTAATTAAATTAATTAAGACTTAGTTAGTTAATAATAAAACGAAAATAAGTAAAAGAGAACAAGACAAAAATAAAAATAAACAGTACAAGACATTGGTGATTTGGGATGTATTTTAACTTTGAGTTTATGTGCTGAGTGTAAGGTGAATGGGTGTGTGGATGAGTGATAAAGAGGTGTGCGAGGGTTATTTGTGTGTATGTGTTATGTTATGTGTTATGTGTGGTTTTGTTGGATACTGAGGGAGTGATCAGTATTTTACACTTCCACGAGTGTCTCTGTTTCATCGTAATTTTGCGATTTTAACCATATTATACATATGTACGTATATTAAAAACCAATGTTAGATCGTTATTTTTTATGAATTTTTTAATTACAAGAAAAGCATAATCGATTTCCAAATTATGTATCTGATCATCGGAGATAAGTTGCGTCGCTGTTGAGCCCTGTCGGCAAAGAGTCCTGTCGGTGAAGTGTCCTGTCGGCGAAAAGTCCCGTCGAAGTAAAGTCTTGTCGGTGTTCAGTCTGTCGGCGTAGTGTCTGTCGGTGTTTCGTCATACACTCACAAAAAACAAGGTAATACAACAACTTTGACGGGGTTTTCAGATGCAGACTGGGCAAATTGTCCAACTGATAGAAGATCATACACTGGGTTCTATTTTGAACTCGCAGGCGGCCCTATTTCGTGGGAAGCTAAGAAACAGCCCACAGTGGCTTTGTCGTCCGCTGAAGCCGAATATATGGCATTGGCTACAGCAGTAAAGGATGCGTGCTTTTTAAAACGATTGATATCCGATATAACAGGTAGGACTCTTAACATAGTTTTGTATACGGATAGTCAGAGTGCACAAAAATTAGCCATGAATCCTGTTCACCACAATAGGACAAAACACATAGATGTAAAGTTCTATTTTGTCAGAGAGAAAGTGAACGATAAAACCGTTGAACTTAGGTATATGCCCACCGAGAGGTTACCTGCAGATGTTTTGACGAAACCTTTGGGTCCAACAAAGCATCGCAGTTGTTTACAAATGATTGGTATATCATAATGATTTTGTTTACTGCGGTTTTTATGCCTTTGTATTATGAGTGCCATGGGATTAACTTTTTGAGGGGGCATGTTGTATATTCATACTCTTTTATTCAAAAAGTTATGGATATAAGGTCTTTACTCTATACTTGTCATGTTCTTTTTGCTTTTCAATAAAGCCAGTTCAATATGCTCCTGCATTATATTTTCTTATAATATTTATATCCTTCCAACAAAAATGAATAAAATGTAATTGGTACTTATGTAAAAAAATTGACGAAGGATATATTGCTAATAATTTAGTATAGTTATTTTTATGTATGTACTACCATTGCTGATGTAAAATGTGAGTATCATGTAGATTAACGTCTATCTACATGATACTCACATTTTACATCAGCAATGGCAGTACATATATAAAAATAACTATACTAAATACTACTAATTCAAATTATTTTCAATTAGTTTTGTAACAGCTGTGCGTCTGAAAGTTAGAGCCAATCAGGCTCACTAAAACGTACCCAGTTGGACCCTCATTTGTATAATTTTGGCGTATTGTAGTGACACAAGTATCTGATGCGCGTATCATATTGTACTATAAGATTTGATACGTGGCACACGGCGTCCCAGCTCTCTCTGGGTTTTTCCCGATCACCAATGGGATAAGACACGCCCGCCGCCGATACGATAATTCGTTAAGCGTCAGCTTAGTATGGAAGTATTTTTTGTCATGATACGGCTCGTAATGTAGCCAAAATAGGCTTCTATTATCAGGATTAGCTGCGCCCCATGGTTTCACTCGCATGGAGACTCCCACAGGAACTGTGCATTCTTTGACATGAAAAGTATCTATGTCACTTGGAAATAGTAAAGCATTCTATCAGTGATTCTTTTTTTGTAATTGGATCAGTATTTACAGAGATTACCTCTTACAAACAAAACAAACAACTTGACTTCTTTATAGTTGTACCTGATACAATAAGTGATGCCAATACGCCAAAATTATTCGAATGCGAAGCTAGCTTTGGTGTAGTAGCGACGTGCGTTAGATAGCTGAGTTCACCTCCAATGTAGCTGAGCTAAGTGATGCTGATGCACAAACTTGTCATTCACTCAGTGAAAATTTTAAAGTTGTTTTGTAAATTAATTTACATTGACTGGGATCATTCTCACATTACCGTACGAAAATTGTTAAACAAGGTAAGTACTTAGATATAATTAGATAATCGTAGACTTTAAGAGTAGGCGGACTATATCTAGTTGTTTAATGTCTTAAGCATTTCTACATAACTTATCCTGTTACAAATTTTTAAGACAATGGTTCAAAATATTAGCTCCTACACATGCATTTACGGCTGCTAATATTTTGATCTTAATTTTAACCGATTATTAAGAAATTATTGACCGAATAAAGAACTATTAAATTCAAACATTAAACTTGACCTTTTTCATAAATGAGCACATCATAGCTCATTTATTTAAATAGGCGAACTCCAAAAAGCAGTAAAAATAGCTAATTGTAGCAGAGACAATGGCGCCGATTCCCTTGTTGACAAACTAAACTAAATTTAAGTTCAGTGCATCTTTTTCTTTCAATTTTATTAAGAAAGGGACAGAAGATAATGATTAGTTTAGTCCTGTCAAATTTAGATACTCCATAGCAAGTTTAGACGTGATTAAAAACATGGCTACTAAAAATACGTCAATTTACGTCAGGCGCTGAGTAATTTGACAGGACTAAACTAACATTTATCTTCTGTCCTTTTCTTAATGGAATAGAAAGAAAAAGATGCACTCAACTTAAATTTAGTTTAGTTTGTGAACAAGGGAATCGGCGCCATTGACGCGCAACCTGTTACCATGAATTCAGTACATGATTCGAAACCCCCGGCGCTAAATATATTAGTGGGTTATTAAAAAAAAAAATTGTTGTTCCATACACTTTGACCGCGTAGATATTGCACTTTTTTTTATAACCGTCAGAAATTTCTGCGGTACACCAAGTCCAGAACCATGTACTGAATTCAAAGCTGAAGTTTACGCATCGATGTCGGGATGCCACAATTAGCTATTTTGCAATTAATACGTATTAGATGTATGTGTCATATTAAATAGTCTTTTTCTAAAATAAAGTACTAAAATAAAAAGTAAAATACAGTTAATCCTTATAACATCAGCTATCTGCCAGTGACAGACCCGTCAAACTTGGCTTAGATGTTCCGGAGACAAGCCGCTACAAACAAACAGTAAGACTAACAAAAGTGTTTAGAATTGTTTTTTGTTATAAGTACCAAATCCAACCAACCTTATGCATTTAGTAAAAAGCTATCTTATGCATTTATTAAAAAGCAAGTTATTATTTTGACATTACAAACAGACACTTCAATTTTATTTATTTGTATAGATGTAGCCCTAACGCCCGGTGCGTTCGGTGTGCTAATAAAACCCACATTTCTGTTATTGATTTTCCCAAAAATACTTATTAAATAAAATAAAAAAAAAATGGGAGCTTGAAAAGTCGGTCGAAAAGCGTAGGTATAGCGTATTATTATTACTTTCTACACACTTTTACAAAAGTAATCCTAAGTGTTGTATTACAATAATGGTTATCTGTAATATAAAATTCCATACTTTGTTGTAAACACAGTCAAACTCCGATTAACGGAACGAAATGTGGTCTCGAAATTGGCCTAGCCTTTTCGCAACTATGTTGGGGCGGTTGTCGGTCCAGTGCAACCGAAAGCAGCTGAATACATAGACTTTACTCGGAGCGACTCCCTATCTGACTTCCACAACCATAAGACTGGTTGTCTTGCCGGCTTCTGGCAACCCGTAATGACTGTCAAACATCTACGAATGAGCGGTTTCAGAATACATATTCACTTATAAATATTACAGATGATATTGTGATAGAAGTAGAGGGTTGTGGAGGTCAGACAGGCAGTCGCTCTATGTAAAATACTGGTATTCAGCTGCATTGGTTAGACTGGCGGTTAGACTGGAAGCCGACCCCAACATAGTTGGGAAAAGGCTAGGCAGATGATGATTGTAGTAGAAGTAGCACCAAACATAGGTAACTAGTGTCCGACCGAAGGTTCGGTTTCGGCCGCAGTTTCGGTTTCTGCCAAAATGTGACCGAATCTTAGGCCTTTCAAAACGTGTTCATAATTTTTGCTAGAATTGATAGGCGAAAATAGATGACGGATAGACAGACAACTCGGTTTCACCCTTTTTGTACAAAACCCAAAGAAATAAGCGTTTACTTATAAATTGAAGAAATTTAAGTTCTTAGCAGACATGCTGCTTCTAGTATCAGTGAGAAGGAAACACAGCAGATGCACCTTATCGACTTTGCGTTCGATAGCTAATGTAACTATAGCAAAATCACAGGTTTCAGCGATTACTTCAACGCTACATCGCGTGACTCGTTCCGCAGCCTAATTGCGTAACACACTTTGAAGCAAATTGCTAAACCATTGCTTCAAAAGTTCGAAAAATTGGTCTGCTCAAAATGTAAATAACGCAATGTTGTTGAAATTGTTTAAATGAAACCGATTCCGATTGGTAATATAATGTGCCTCGCCGGTTGAAATTGTTTTAAAATTTTGTTTTCTAATGACGCTGACGGCTTGTTTAGCGGAGATATAAATTGTTATCGCTGTATCGAGCTTCCGAAAAGCGATTTAAGCGCTGATTGCTGCTCCTAAAATTATGCGGTTTTTAGAGCTCAATCTCTGTATTGAGAAAACTACTATGATCGGACTTGAAAATTAGCTGCAGTAAAATGACTGCTTATGTGTTACCACTTTTTAACAAAATTTAAATAGTGATGTGACAAAATAATCGACTCATTCAAGTAACATTCAGTTCAAAATCGATGCATGTTAAATTGATTTTATAAATGAGGATAATATTATTAGAGGATGATATATATACTCGTAATGAAATTCAGAGCCCGTGTATCACTGGTCAGTTTCTCTCAGTAAATTTATTATTGTTTATTTAATTAGTCAGTTTCATTGATTCGTCAGATTTGCCGAAACTAAAAATACGCGGACTCGAAATTCAGGATAGTTAATATAAGTTTTCAATAAAAACATTGAGCAATGCCTAATTATTGTTATGTCATCACATCAGTGATCGGAATGGATTTATAAAAAGCATATAAGCAAAGCAAGTACCTAATCCTAATCACAAAAATTTCTTTTAAGTATTCTTATTTTTGAGGTTTTTGGTGTTTTGCAAATAAACCTGTATGGTATTCCTAGTGAAAACTTTTATTTATTTTAAAAAATGATTTCTTAAATCAATACAGTAAGAGTTTTAGGGTAAAAATTGAAACAAAATTATCCTTAGTAGGTTATGTATTTACGCTGATTTGAAACTACAACATATATTTTTATCCGATGAATACAAAGAATATTTGATTGTTTACGGCTAAATCAAAATTGGTCAACTTCGAATGTCTAAATTAAAACGATGTTTCATTGCGTTTTAATCACGTCACTAGTAGAGATTAGCGTTGAAAAAAGCAGGAAAAATTCCCGTTTCTTTCCAATTCCGTTGTTTTTTTCAATGTTTCATTCGAAAGTTTCAAGAAAATTTGCCTGTATATATTTCATGTCTTTTTTTTCAAATACGTACTTACTTATAATTTAGCTTCTATGCTTTAACTCTTCCCATAATAATACGTAGTACGTACCTACTAACCACCACCTACTAACCTGTATTTCACCTACCGTATTAAAAAATATTTTAATTTCAATAAAACTGGTTTTTTTCAACTTTTCATAACATCAACCGAAACATTCGAAAGAATCCTGTTTCTTTCCAAAGGATTCCTTTTGTTAATTTTTCTATGTGACATGCGATAAAAACGGAAAAAAACTACAAATTGTGTTTTTCGTGGAAAAAAACAAATTGTTATTTTCGGCATTTTCAACGCTAGTAGAGATAGTGTGGCAACATTTTTTAACGAAATGACAGTATGAGGTGTCATTTTACTGCACCTAATTAAAAGGCAGACCAGAAGTCGCTAACCGCAGGTGCTAACAGCAGTATGTCTGATAAAGCCCTTATTTAAGTTAGGCCCTATTTTTAACAGACTTTAAAAATAGGAGGATGTTAAATCATCTCGGTTGTTTTTTTAAAGGTTTTTTACCTCAGAACTCCGTTATTTGTAAGCCTCACGGGTGGTCCTATATAAATTGTATTAACTTTGCTTGAGTAGTTTTATAGCTAGGTAGTTAGGTAGCTTCACTAATACGAATGTAATCCACTTAGTTTATATTGATGATGTTTTAATAACTTCCTGTCACTGATATTTACATAGCAAGTAGTATTATATGAATTTGTGTGGGGTAGGTACAACTAAAAGGTAAAAAAAAAACCTTTTTCACAAAAAAAAAACAACCGACTTATAAAACAAAACACTACAAAGTGAAAAATAACTAATTTCGGAAGTCGGTGTCAAAAAACCAACGTCACG
Source organism: Apamea anceps (assembly GCA_951799955.1). Classification (NCBI taxonomy): domain Eukaryota; kingdom Metazoa; phylum Arthropoda; class Insecta; order Lepidoptera; family Noctuidae; genus Apamea; species Apamea anceps. The sequence goes on along the minus strand of OX637500.1, from coordinate 16,691,936 downwards.
ATTTTCAAATTTGAACAGATTTTTACACAAAATCTGCCGAAATTCAATTTCATCTTTGGGTAAAAGAAATCTAATATTGCAAAATCAGCTCTGAATTACATTATTTATAGGTCTCAGAAAATAACGTCTTAAGTAACTTTTACATAACTTCATATGGTTAAATTTCGGCTAAAAGCGAGTTTCGGTCGGACACTATAGGTAGCTAAGAACTCTATGTCGTATAGGTACAATCACGAACTACATAAGCTCATGCCGTGGTAAAAAGAAATAATTAGCAAGGCGAAAGCGGGCGAGCCGCCCAGGGTTCCTCCCTCGTAAATACATATAGTCAACTTTATATTAGTGTGTTATTACCAACATTAAAACATCAACAACGCGTGTCGAGGCTATTTTTATAAGAACTTCACGAAAAAACAGCAATGAACGATTATAAAACTTGGCAAGTAGCGTATTCACAACTAGAATGATTCTGAAAGCTTAAAGCTGGAAAATCGGGGTTTGACTGTAGTTCCTGGGTACATAACATCACGCATGCATGCCCCGGAGGGTTAGGCAGAGGTGTAGGTACCTACTAGGGTTTTGGTCCCGTGACGTCTCGTGTCTCGAAGTCCCGGGACTTTTTGTAAATTTTATTGTCTCGGGTCCCGAGACTCGAAACATGGTTGTTGAAACTGTATTGTAATAATTCAAAAGGTCATAATAAACTTAATTCAGATAAATAAGAAGTATTCGGACCAATTTTTAAGTTTCTAGATCAAAGGGATAAGATTTATCAAATTAACTGTATCGTCGCTTTTCACCACGACAGGGCTTGTTTAAAAAAAAAAGCATTTGGTACGTAGACACTTTATCGCGTGTTTGCAGAAATTGGGTAAATTGGATGACTAAAATACACCACGTTCTTGAAACTAGTCAATAATTAATCTAATACAAAAACCATTACGCTTCTTAATAGCTGCCGGAGTAAAGTAAAAACATTTGCATTTTTTTAACTGGCTGCCAGCAATATCTTGTTTTTCCACTCATTTTCTAACGGGCATACCTAATGACAGGCTATATGGCATCGTCCAAGAAACACAATGAGCGAGCATCACCTGCCGGCGAACGCGATGCTGCATGCCGATGCCGTGATTTTTTATACTATTTAGGCGATGATGTGGAGATATCTTCTACCTGGACAAGTCTCCCGGTTTACCCTGCCTAGCTTATTGATTGTTTCTTTATTTTGTCGACATTTTTGAGGTGCGAATGCAATAATTTTCTTCTACTTATTATCATCGAAAATATGAATACACATACAGTACTGCTGAGCATAAGATCCTTGGTTCGATTCCCAGGTCGGGCCAAGTGTTATTGGGTTTTCCTGTCAGGGATTTCTTATAGTACCAGTCCGGAGTCTGGTTGTGTGCCCAGATGATCGCAATACGCTCGCCCTCTATTACATGGGGACTAGAGCAAAACTGGCGAAATGTGGGTGTACTATAAACACACCTCTGCCCAACCCTTCGGGAAAACATAGCGCGATGTTAAGTTAAAAACGTCGTCGGCCACCACTGTATAGATTGCGTTTTACACTATACGTGTTTATAATTTATTTTTAACATTTTGTAGACTATAGGGGAAAAACATAGAATGTCAGCTAAACTAAAAAATTAAAGGTAATAATGCCATCTAGCGGTGTTTGAACGTATCTATTTATAATAAAGTTGTCAGATGCAATACGCGGATTTGTGACCATGTTATGCGATTGTTTGCTGGTTTCGGTTGTTTTACATTGAAAGAATTGTGACTCCGTCAGGTCGAGTGCAGGCGCGCTATTATTTCGTGTTTCGGTTGTGGTGGTGTTTGTTGGTTAAATACGCTCGTTTATTTGTGATTAATCGCCTAATAAAGGTTGAAAAAGTACAAATATCGCTAGCAGCAGTGATGAAAATACACGAGTGAAGCCGCCAGAAAGGAAAAAAACGCATAAAGAACGCGTTATGTGCGAGAGATGCAATGAAAATAAGAGATAATTATAACATTTACCATCGAAACAATTATAATGGCCTTTACTCAATGGGAATTATTATGGCAAAGAAGAACAATCGGCATGATTCTCAGACACCATGTCAAGCTGATGAGTTATATTTACCTGATGGTGCATTTGAAGGTATGCATTGCATTTCCTTTTGTGACTGTCTTTTGATTTTATAAATTTTTCTCAAATCCATGTTATATTTTACTTGTTTTTCAATCCAGTATTGAAATACACTTCCCACACCACCTGAATCACACCACGCCTGGACACCTGAATCGAGCCACCCAGCATATTTTTGTTTAAAGGTCTCTCGATATTTGTATAATGGTAGTACACACGGCGACACGTCAAGCTATGCATTTCCAGTATTAACTGACCTAGCGTTGTATAGGTTTTCATACAACCAGAAGTCAGCTTATACTGGTTATGTATAGCTTGATGTGTAGCTGTGTGTACAAAGAAAAGAAAACGTGGTTTTGAACGTAGTCACTCATTATCATTTCCGTTTTTCATTGTTCCAAAGGATGTTGCCATGAAATGTATGGAAGCTGGTACCCGCTCCAAAAGTTATAAATGATATAATCATCAAATTATAAATGATTTTATTTCTGTAAGAAGGTTTGTACAAACACTTTTACACGTCAATACAAACATTAGAAAGATATTAAGATTTAGTACACGAATTCCAATGGCCTTTGTCTTGATTCGTTATCCGATCGGAGTAATACAGGGTGAAAGTTGAGCCGAGGCAGTAAGGGAAATCTCCTTAATCGTTGTAGGAAAAAAAAAAATGTTCTTCGAAGACTGTCTTTAACTTCTTGAGTAATTGCTATCTGCATTAACAGATTTTGGAAAAATGGTACAGCCAGCTAGAAAAACGTTAACTCTTACATTTTATTTTTATGATGCCGATCGATGTAGTTTTGTATAAGGATTTAAAGACTTTTTAGAGTACTAGAAAAGTAATAAATCGCAAAAAAAAACCTAGACCTAGTAATGTGTGTATTGCTAAAACTGACATGTTTGGAAGGATTTTGAATTAGGCTTTTGCTTTAGGTTTAAAGAATTTTATTCTCATAAGAACTTAAATAACAGTTCACTTAAAATGAGATACAGATAGTGCTTACATCTAAAAATATATATATTTGCCTCTAGGGTGTTGGCAACGTTACAGTTTTAGGGCTTCTATTCAGTTTAAAAATAGCTATCGAACGATGGCATGGCTATTGGAGGTACCAAAATTATTCCTTTAAATCGGAATACAAAAAAAAAACAATTGAAATGCAATAAGTCGTCAAGGGCAAACTTAGCGTGGAATTTTTGAAGAAAGCAATAATTTACAAAGAAGGAACGTTGAGTTAGTAACTTGTGTTACTTCTATGAGCATTTACGACGGTCGTCATACAGTTCGGCATTTAATTAATTAATGCCACTATCACATGTTGTGGAATGTTCCCCCATGCTCCCAAGTTGGCAGTTTTCAGCTCCTGCTCAGTTTCTGGAGCTAGTTGGTTAGTACGAGTACGAACACGCCTCTACAGCTCATCACATAAGTGCTCTATTGCATACATATCAGGGCTTCATGCTGGCCATTCCATTGCTGCCAACGGTATGCAGGTATTCTTGAACAGTTCTTGCAGTGAGCGCCATTCTATTATCATGCATATAAATAAAATCCTGGTCCACAAACTCAGCATATGGCATCACATGAGCCTGTGGGCAAAGATTTATGTGTGTATGTATCGGTCGCAGTTGTTTCTTCGTCGGAAATTTTGCCCCAAACTGTCCACTTTCTCTTCAATGCAACATTGCTGAAAACGTTCTCCCTATCTTCGGTAGACTTTCCTAAGTCCATCATTGCCATATAGCATAATCTTGATTTCATCTGTAAAAAGAAACTGGCTCCATTGACGTTGAGTTCAATGTAAATGTTCGCGTACTAACTGTCAGTGCGCCTTTCTGTGAGCTCAGTCAGTTTGGGACCATTGGCTGGCTTATGAGGTTTCAGGCCACTTTCTACGACTCTCCTTCTAACAGTTCGAACGCAAACGGTCAGCCCGTGAAAGTCTCGAAGCTATTCTTGTATCTGTATCGGTCAGGTAACGATTACGCAGGCTGGTGGTAAAGATAAACCGATCTTATCGTGCTGTAGTGATCCGGTTTCATGGTCCTCCTGGACGTCTAACGAAGTCGCCAGTCTCCAGGTATCGACGGTAGATTCTTTGAACGGCAGAACGACTTTCCTTGAGTTTTTTATGCACAAGCATGCAAAGTAATTTCTTTTCGAACATATAAGATACTACTGACTACTGACTTATAGTGTTAGTCTAATCAAAGCGTGTTTCTTTAAGAGCGAGTAAACCCCGATTTTCTTCTCTTTTTCAAATTCGTGGATTCTAATTTGAAACAACAGTGACAGCGTAATGATGGCCAGTATGTCAGCTTCAAAATTGCATGATGAAAACTTTTTCTCTGTCTTATTATTATTTTGATGTGTTAGGCATACATACATTTTTCATGTTTAATTATTTTGATGTTTTAGGCATACATAAAGTTCACGGTGGCTCGATTTAAGATTCTCTCGAAGTAAAAGTATTAGTCAGACTTTGGTATAAGAAAAATACAGTTTGATTCGTTTTATTTTAATTTTTGTAAATTAGCATTCTTCTGACATTCCTTATTTTTCCCCTGTAGTCTTCATTTATTGTCACAATGTTTTTAAGCCTCGGTCTTTAGGCCGACCGCTTAACGGTGACGTTGCCTGAGGGATCTGTGCGGTGCGAGGGGTGATAGTTGTCACAAGTTGACGAATCACTGAGCTCTCGCAACACGTCACTACACCCCTCCCGCACTGCGCTGCTACCTCAGGCAACGTCTCAGTTAAGCGGTTGAACTATAGTAAGCGAAGATTTTAAAAAAATTGTGAGACTCAAATATTTTGTAGAGCTTCATTAAAGCGGGGACTGGCGTTCTCCTACTCGTTCAAGAACCCGCCGCTATCGAAAATGGGCCACGTGCACAGCCAGTCCCAACAAGCTGAAGCTGGCCCATCGACAAGTCAAGCAACTAAGGTGATTAGCAACTCTTAATATTTAAGTAGGTATAGCTTATTTACGCTTCTTTATAAAAATAAAATATTTTTATACAACATTTATTGTAATAATAATCATTATGTATGAATGTTCCTAGACTTAGAAAATAAAAATAAAAATTTGAAAGTAAAGACTTTTTAATTAGATAGACGCAAGTATTTTATTTTATATCCACTTTGCGCTCTTTCTAGTTTAAACATAGTTATTTTTTGTAACATTATCAGATGCGGACAACAAATGAAGTAAACAAAGAACCTATTTTGATATTATTTTGAGAAATCTAATCTTATATAATTGCAATACTAACTACTACTACACTTCGCAGGGGTGCAATGGCGTCATGTCAAAACATCGAGATTTCTTTGCTCTCTCTCAGTTAAATGTTGGTATATTATAATTATACCGGAACATCATCATTGGCATCTATTCTTCCGGAATAGGTAGATCTAAATGATGGTGAAAACCACGTCAAAATCTGTGTGTGGTTTAGAAGATCTAGGCGGTCACACAGACAGACACGAAAAGCGATTTTCGGTCTAGGTACGGTCACCAAAGGAGATAAGTAACCAGGGTCGTCGGATATAGTTGAAGTTTAGTAAGAAACCAAAAGATATTTTCGAATGAAATTTAATTTAATTAATAGAAAACAGACAGTTCATTCAATAACCTCCATCGGTTTCTTACTAAACTTCAATTATATACTACGTAACACTCATCATTAATAAAATTATAGAATGTAAATTATTTCGAATATACATAATTATATATTTTCTTTTAAGTATCTTTTACCACTTTATGGTAAGTTTGTGACTGCCGAGTAGTTGTTAACTGTGGTACGGAATCCAGTATCTTATTTGAGCTTGCTGTTTGTGATTTGGAACGCAGTACCAACTGAGTTCCTAACACAGTCAGTAAGTTCAACTCCTAGAATACTGAGATCCATAAAACGATCGTCAAACCCCGAAAGTGGACTTTTAAATCAAATTAAATCAAATACGTTTATTTGTGCACACAGGTATAAGGTAGGTTTTTTTATGTAGTTAGTCTAGTTAATGACTATGTCTGCGCTCCCTTAATGAGCTTCTCGGTGTAAATAATTCGCCTTCGCCCCTTTAAATATCCGCACCTAATAATGTTACCTTCATGATATTCTGTAAATTAATGCACTTATCTATTGGCACAGGGAGACAAGGGCTCTTCCCCAGTCCCTGGTGCGTCTCCGGAGAAAACGGACAAAAAGCCAAAGAACGTAAGCAACAGGTAAGGATCTATTTACTTTAACTATTTATTTTAATGATTCCATTACCTTAAAGGAGTCCGCCCACTACACTACATACCATGACCGTGCTAGGAGCGTGTCAGGCGAAAATATATTCTTTGTATTGAAAAGTACGAGACCAGGCCCACTAGACCTTTTTATCTCCAACCAACGTCGTTGCGCATCACTCGCCCGCGCTATTACTTCGTTTTCTCTTCCGTTCTTTCTGACTTCTTTCTATTTGCTCGGTTTCTAAGAGTCCTAGCGTGGTGTTAAATAGCCTTTCTTAAGAATTGGACTATCAAATGCAAAAAGGATGCTTCAAATCGGACTGCTAGATCCAAAGATTAGCGAGTTCAGACAAAAAAACAAAACTCTTCAGCTTTATTATTAGTAAGATTGGAATTACAATTTTACTCTTCGATCCTTTTGTTCTGCAAAAAAAAACGGTACGACGAACTACTGCATCCGACAGAACGGAAACCGAACGGATATGTCACGCAGAAGACACGCTGATGTTACGGTCACTATAACCGTTATGCACCGTATGCACGGGTATACTTAGTAGTCCATGTCATATTTCTTTCCGTGCCTGATACGTTCACAGCACGGTTTATGGTACGGTGTAGTGGGCAGAGAGGTTTTATCGCGAAAATATTACAAGTGATTAAAATTTAATGGTGATTGGAATTAATTCATATAATCAGTACCTGAATATAGTGAATGCCCCGTGGATCCGTGCAGGTATCACCACTCTCATCAATGTGTCTAGTGTTGCAGACGTGTTCCATCGTTGTACTCAAACATAGCGTAGCTTATCTTCTGTCAGTTCATTCTTCAGTTCGAGCGGCTGGCTCTCCAAGAGCGAAGGATGACATATAAGGTGCTGGCGGATGATGACGTTTACAAGGCAAGAAAGACTATTTATAAGTAGTAGGAGTAGCTGTGCAGACTTGCCTGAGACATCACTAGGAACGCTTGCGCCCGCACAGAGCTTTGTAAATGGCATTATACCGTGCCTGCCTCTATAGATATGGAACTTCGGAAGTACTGATTTATAAGTAGGTACTATTTCATAGGCGTCACTGCGACAATCTGAAATAGTGTTAGCAGGTTGTTACAAAACTGCTTCCGTTGTTTAATTACACATATAAGCTTTTTTACGCATTTTTCATACGCTACACACTAGCATTCAATTAGGTAATACTTTAGTTGATAGTAAGTATAATGCTATCAGTGCCTTGCGTACTTAGGTATATTTTATCAGAGTCTCGTCGATAAGTTGACTCCGCGGCGATATTCTTGACCTACATTGATTACACCAGTAATTTATTGGTTCATTGTGCGTGCTCTCTGCGTGACCGAAATACTGACTGCTGTACATTAAATTGTACACACATTGAGTCAACCATTCCAAAAACATGCAAATAAATTATATCCTATACCTAGTTCTCTAAACATAGTATTTTTATAAAGATTGAGACTAACTCCTAAGTCCACCTAGATATTTTTGGATTAGATTAGCCTGTCCCTAAGTCTTTACAGCCTATTTTTGCTGTTTGTATATATTATGTGAGTATGGTACCTAGGTACATACCTACAATACAAAATAAATACTTTTTTCGAAAAGGACATGAAACATGTTTATGTACCTATTTAATAATATAACATGGTACATACAATAAGTGGTCCTAGGTAGGTATTTATAATAGCGATTTCTAACAGAAAAACTTAGGATGGACAGGAAAGCTATGGAAAACAAAATAAAGCCGTAGTAAAGGCAGGTACCTAAGTACGGTCACGCAATGCAATAATGTCCTACAGATATAAGATAAACTGAGGGTGTCATGTGAGCAGTGTGTGGTGGGCCAGTGGTATCGGCCCCGACTTTCGAGCAATAGGTCGCGAGTTCGAACCCAGGGAGGCTCTTTGTACATTTAATTTCATCACCACTGCTCTCAAAACGGTGAAGGAAAACATCGTGAGGAAACCGGCATGTCCTAGAACTAAAAAATTCGAAGAGATGTGACATACCCACACAGAGAGGAAACCTGTGTCCGAGCAGTGGGAACCTTATGGAGAGACTATGCTATGCTGTGAGGGTGTACCCCTGATGCGTGTACGACGCTTGTATCGCAATGCTAGTGGATACACGATCGCAAAAACGATGGAAGGTTTGTAAGCAACATTGTCGAATAATTTGGTTTTGTGCGCAGGAATAAGGGTTCGCTTAGCCCGGGCAAGGAAGATAAGGCCGAATGACCCGGACGCTGGCGCCGTTTGCGTGAATGAGTGCTGCCTAGAAAACTACACTTCCGATGGCTGTATTGTTGGTGTTCGTAGTTTTCTTCAGGAGTACTTAATATTATCAATTCATAGTGTCGATCATTAGTGAAACATTCCGCCTCACGATGCGAAGGACGTACCTACAGTGATTTTAATTCAAATATTTATTGTTAACATGGACTACTGGTCACAACCATACTGGCTCTATCTAGAGAAATTACCATGAGGCCATTTCATTAAGCCACATTTGATAAAGTAACTACCTTCTTTATACAGAAAAATATTATCTAACTAATACCTTTCACGAGTATTTTTTTTTCGTTGTTCCTTCTCCGCCGCGTACTACAGTTAGCTGTTGTAGACAACAACTTACCAAAGTTTCATCACTATCGGTCGATTCATTTTCGAGTTATTGCGTAGCACGGCATTTGATTTATATATTTATAGATTGTGATTTATTGACGAAATGGTCTAATGGTCTTGGTCACTTCCCTGAGTAATCTTATAATCTATATTCCTAGGCAGTAGGCGAAATATATCGGTTTTACAAATCGGTTTGTTATAACTATCTTACCGGTTATACATTCTTGTGTGTAGCCGTATTAGTATAAATTAATGGTGACAACATACCGATTTTTACTATTGTTCTATATATTTACAACTATCTAAAATTTTATAGAGAGATTCGCTCACAAATTTCTTGTTGTTGAAATTATAGATGAAATATTTATATATCATGATAAATAATATATCATATAAAATTATAGATGAAATTAATGTATTTTCACTATATTTACCTACCTTTAAAAAGGAATGTACATATATCTTGGAATTTAATGGAAATAACGCAAAATATAACGGATTTTATAATATCAATTTTTTTTTTTTAAAGTCACAATTTTACTGTGGTGTCAAAATTCTACGATCTCTGCAGATAAATCATAATATTCTCTTACCATTCGCTAAATTTTGATAGTTTTGGAAAGGAACTGAAACTGCGAGGTGTCCTTTTCATAAAAAGGTAGGTAGGTACCTAAGTACACAACAAATTTACGATTTTATCAACAAACTAGTTTCAGGCTTTGCGTTATTTCATTATTGATTTGTTATAACCTACGTATTAAAAAAAAAAACTTCTATAAAATATTGCACTGATTTCAACAGAAGACTGTGAGTACAGTTTCTATGTACCTACCTTTTTATCTAGAACTAAATTCAAGTTAGGACATTTGATAAACGAAAAGTTATCGTGATTTTTTTTTTTCTTCTCAACGCACTTGTTCGAAAAGTAGCTCTCGTTGTACTGATTTTAGGTTTACAATGCAGTGTATTTAACACGCAACCAATAGATACTGCAACTGCTTTTACTTTGCATTCCCGCACTAGTGCGTGTGCCACAGATAGCTATATCAGTACTAGTCAAAGATGTGCGATTTTTTTTTAATATCAGCTAAGCGCATTCATGCATTTTTATATCTAACATTTTGAGAATATATAAACTGTGTAAATAAATAAAATATGATGAAGAAACCCTTTAATATTTGATCAAAATACTTAATTATGATTGTCAACAAAATAATTATTATGTTATGTAATTTTAATAATTGTTTAATTGCAAGTGTGTTGAAAAACCTCGCATGATTCGCGTGAGTCGGTGTATTATTAGTACACACTTGCATCAAAATGTACTTAGATACCATAATTTATTTCTTTAGTTCAAATATTATATTGTAAAAAAAAAAAATCATAGTGATTGTATATAAACACTACACACCTAGTGTCTTCTTAAAGTATTTATACCTAGCTAAATTGAAATTGAAGATAAATATATACATAATATAAAAAAAATAATTCATCAAAGTGTTCAGAAATATCTATAATCTAATTTCTTATATATATACATACTATATTATATATACTAAACATGATAGTATTTATAGGATCTATAAACTATTTTTGTCTACAGATATCGCAACCAAGAATATTCTTTGTATGCCTAGTATATAATAGATGAATGTAAAAAAAACTACTCCCTACGTGAGTAAAATGGTCAAAGGCTAGCACACGTTGAATGGCTATTAATGTCATTCGAGGAACTGTGTAATAAACAATTACAAGAAGATAAGAGAGTTCGCAGACGGCATGCAATCAGTGGCGGATTTTTTGCAGGAGCCACATGAAACAGTAGAGATCAAATGTAATCAACGCACATGCAGATCTCGTACAAAAACATAACTGACCCATTGTATGACCTACAAAAAGAATGCCGTGTGCGAGCGTGCTTACCAACTGCCACACTAAGACACGACACATGCCACAGGGTTTCCAGGAGAAAGCGGTACCGTCTTAATAAAACGGCCGTGACATGCAAATGTGTCATTTTCGCCCGGATTTGACATAATGGTGTCAAAAACGCTCTGTATCTGGACAGCCGTTATTGTTTGACCGTTTTCCGGAAACCAAAGCATAATTAATCAATGACTTTAATTGACCAATAATTGACCAGGATCGGGACGCTGTAATCGCTGTCAGTCGAAAATTACGACAGACTGGGGAGTTTCAATTTTGTTGAAACTGATATGATATGATATTTTATGGTGGTCAAAGTCATCAAAGTTATTGATTGATTAATTATCGAGTTCCTGAGCTAACCCTCGGACTCATAGCTACCTACTTAAGCCTAAGTAGAGCTAGGAATAGAGACCGTCTAATATTAAACTCCACACCTCTTTCAACTTAAATTTCTATACCAGCATTTGAAATGTATACAACAAGCAATTGAGGCGCGTACAATTTTAAATTAGACGATCTCTACGTTTATTTTGTTGAACCTAGGTGCGAATATGTTCAGGGAGTTCAATTTATACGTTTTAATAAAAATAAAAACCATTTCATTTACCCGAACTAGATATCTCAATAAAAACTGAAGACTTTAGGACTAGAGACTTCTTTCCTCAAAAATTGATTCAAATTGGGTCGTGAGAGTTACGAGTATTATCTCCTAGTTATCAAATTTTCAATCTAAAGGTAATTTATCAAATAGAAAAATTATATTTTTTTAAATTATGTGTGTTAACATACATACGATCTATTTAAATATTATGTAAACTATATACCTAGATTTACAACTAACTGTGTGTCCTGAAAATATTATCACCTAAAAATGTTACTCCTATGCTTAGTTAGTTTTACCATGAATATTATTTGTATTGTTTTTGTTTTATTAATTTCATCTCATTAATTTCATTCCATTTCATTAAATTAGGCGATTTGTACTTAATTTATATTAATAGGTACCTAGAGAATAGATTTATATAAAAAAACGAATTTATATGAGAGAATGGGTACCTATTATCAGAAATTATTAATTTATTTAATTTTAAATTATTAGTTATTTCCCTAAAAAAAAAACATTCAACACAGAGCACGGAGACGCCTAGGCAATCGCTGCTAGAAGTGGCATTGTCAACACTTTCCATACAAACTAAGCGTGTCACCGTTTACTCGCACTACAGCACAAATGATACTATGAAAAGAAACTGACCGCTTTGTATACTGTCCGTGACAGAAGCTATGCGCTCAACGCACTTGCAGCGCGTACGTACTGCCGGCCGTCTCTACTCTGCCGGCGCGGCCTTTCCGTGCTCTGTGGAATTAAAGTATTGTATATGGACGATATTTACATGAATTATTACAAGCCTACAAAGTAAAGAGAGGATAATTATTTAAAAAAGAAAGATTACTGAAGGGTGCTATGAATTAGTGATAGATTGCATGTAGGTAGATAATTATTCATATAAATACTATGACGATTGAGTCACACCCCTGTAACTGAAGTGTTAAAGTAAGACCGCACTGAGCGGAGCTGACCTGCAGCAGAGCGGCGACGACGTCGCGGCCAAATATTGGATAGGCCGCATTACTAGGCAGTGCAAGTGTGCAGCATGACTTACTTTTCTGCGCAGGTAACCGTCGCTCCGTTTCAGCGCAGTTCCACTCTGTACGGTATTATCTTTATGAGTAGTATGAAAATAAAAATTAAAAAAAAACTGATTGTTTTAATAACTACTAAGCCCTTCATTCACTCGTCACTAGGTGAACCCTGCTGAACGTACTGGTTCAGGCTTTTATCTAATCTGTGCCTAAGGCGGATCACACACTACACGCTCCACGAGACGGGGCCAAAATTAAATTGTACGTAAAAAATCACGCGCGGGGACACGATATCTGCGTCCCGTCGCGTGGCGCGTTGTAGTGTGTAATCCGCCTAAACTTTCACTTCTTTCTTCTCTCGTATCGGTGCGGACCTGACACCTATCTGCCATTAGCCAGGCAACAGGCTTTTAGCGTGGCTGACTACCCAGATTGCACCGGATTTACCTACATTCAGGTATCTCGGTACACGGGGGATGGTATTTTATTGTAGGTACCTATGCAACTTATTACCTACAGTTATCCGACGTCCATTATTGAACACAGCATTTGGGCTTGGGCTTTACAACTGTCACTACAATGCCTGAGGGTTACACCAACATAATACATACCTACCTGTATCTACACATATTTCACAAAAAATTAAGTGCCATGCGAAGTGTCAATCGTTTTTGCACCATGAGCGGTGGAACTATCTTTCATCATGACTTGCCCTGCACTTAACTGCCCAGAACAATTAAAAGATCATGATACGGGCCAAGAACTGTCCAATATCTAGCCTGCCTGATAAATGGACAACTAGAGAGGAACATCTGGACCTGCGATTGTTCAGACACCGCGCCGCCGCCCCGCGGTCGTTTCGGCGTCTTCGCCACACCAGATGTTATTGTGGGACTGTACCTACTTACCTATCATAGATGGATAGGGCTATTGTGTAACAATCTCACCATGGAAACTAGCGCGGATCGAGCTATCAATGTGTAGTGTCAATCCCTAGCATCAGAGGGGTAATTCTTGTAGTTTTAAACGTTCACAATCTGATCTCAGTCTCAATCTGTCAAAAATACCTCTAATTTCCTTACATTTTGACAAGTTTTTGACATTTGTTTGCCACCGAGATGAGACTGCGACTACATTTTGAACGTTTTAAATTACGAGAATTGGCCTTCTGATCTGTCTCATTCTGTCAAAAATAACTCTAAAATCCACACATTACATTTTTGACAAGTTTTTGACATTGATTGTCGCTGAGATGAGACTGCGACTAGATTTTGAACGTTTTTAATTACGGGAATTGGCCTTCAGATGGAATGATAGCTCACTTCATCTACGTTTTAACGGTGGGATGGAAGATTTAACAGAATAGACCGGCTGTTCAATGACAAAAGGGTTTTTTCCGTAAATAAATTATAAAAACCCTTTCACACATCAAAAAGGTCGGTGTTTGCTATCTGACTAGGTATGCCGACAAAACTCAGAGGTAAGAAGATGTAATCTTTGTTTTGTTAGGAATCGAACCCAGCACAGCACTGCACTTTGCGCGCGATCTCTGAGGATCCAGGCTCGGTCGCAGCCCAAGTTTGAGGGGCACCATGGGTGTCGAGGAATATATTAAGGGAGGTACAGACGCCAGCACATCAAGCTACTACAATCTATCAAATTTCTTTAATAGATTTTCAACTTTATCGCTAAAACGTTAAAAGGTTCAATTATTCTATCACAGGAAGCTGGACTTATACACACAGTAGAAGTTGTACGGTACATGGTAAATGGTGTCCGTTTCGACTGCTCGGCCACAATTTCGTAGAAGCAAAACGACTACGTCAACATTACGAAGGAATTTGTAAAACACTAACAATGAAAGTCGCAAATTCGTAGATCCAATATTCAGAAAGTTGTAAAGGTTTAACCATGGCCGCGCAGTCGAAACGTGGAGAACTGCGCGGCCACGCAGTTCTCTTAAAGTTCTCTTAAACGGAGCTTCGTAGAGGTCCCATTCTTTTTGCTAACCACTGATACGATTTCGAAGAAATTGTAGACAGTATGAATAAAGCCCTAATGTTTGGAATTCACGACCTACAGAACTTAAATGCTATGGCCGCGCAGTTGACACGTGGAGAACTGCGCGGCCACGCAGTTCTTTTAAAGTTCTCTTAAACGGAGCTTCGTAGAGGGCCCATTCTTTTTGCTAATCACTAATACGATTTCGAAGAAAATGTAGACAGTATTAATAAAGCCCTAATGTATGGAATTCACGATCTACAGATCTTATAACCTATAATGCAAGTTAGAAAAAGGGTGACCAAGATTTATGGTGCGTCAATCAGACATTTTCAAGCGTCGTTTTTATACCACGTAACCTATTATCATAATGGGGGAATAAGTATGCTTCATTGGATGGAGAAGTACCAAAGTAAGTAGATACGAAAATATTGTTACCGTCAAGATGGTAGGTAAGTACCTTTTTTGTAAAAAGGATTAATGATTGTCTATTCGATTAGTACCTACCTACCTATAACTTGTAAACATTTAATAAAAAATTGGAAAAAAAACAAACTTTTTTTAGATCTGGGTAAATTTTATTCTAAGTTACTAATGCGACATTTTGAGAAGGTGTTTTATCCTATCTCGGCGGCTCCTGAGCCGCGCGAGTGAGTGCGCCCGCGCCTGAGCACCCTCTGCTTGCGCGTCTTTATCAGTGCAGTGATAAATGGTTCATCATGGATTGTGTAGTGCTCGTGATTCTGCACTGGATTTGGATTCTTGGATTTTAGATCAGCCTACATAAAAATTTAATACTGTAAATCTACTATTTGCTACCTTTGCACAAATTTTAGCTACCTCAACGTATACGTAGTTATTTAACAGTATGTTATTTAAAATCCTTGGTCCCTCCATTTTGACGTCAAAGTGAAAGGACCATATGGATAGGCTGGCCGGAGGAGTAACCTACCTATATAGTATTACAATACCTTAATTCTAGTTTAGAAATATGCAATTTGATGGTCCCTAACATGAATCATTTGAGAAATATCAGCAATAAATGTTGGTCCCTCCATAATGACGATTCAAAAATTTGGTCAGGCCTGTTAATGGATAGTATTTTTTGGTTTTTCGAAGTATTCATGTTTAGTACCTATTTTCTACCTTTGGATTATGCAAATGACTTACGGTGAAGTTTATCTTCAAAAAGTACTAATTGTACTGAAAAATTTGTGCAACGGTTGCAAATAGTAGATTTACAATATTAAACTTTTATGTAGGCTGATTTGAAATCCAAGACTTGGTCCCTCCATCTTGAGGGTAACAATAGTTTCGTATAATCTACTTCTCCATCCAATGAAGCATACTTATTCCCTCATTATGATAATAGGCCACGTGGTACAAAAACGACGCTTGGAAATGTCTGATTGACGCACCATAAATCTTGGTCACCCTTTTTCTAACTTGCATTATAGGTTATAAGATCTGTAGATCGTGAATTCCATACATTAGGGCTTTATTAATACTGTCTACATTTTCTTCGAAATCGTATCAGTGATTAGCAAAAAGAATGGGACCTCTACGAACCTCCGTTTAAGAGAACTGCGTGACAGCGCAGTTTTACACGTTTCAACCGCGCGGCCATAGTATTTAAGTTTTGTAAGTCATGAATTCCAAACATTAGGGCTTTATTCATACTGTCTACATTTTCTTCGAAATCGTATCTGTGGTTAGCAAAAAGAATGGGCCCTCTACGAAGCTCCGTTTAAGAGAACTTTAAGAGAACTGCGTGGCCGCGCAGTTCTCCACGTGTCAACTGCGCGGCCATAGCATTTAATTTCTGTAGGTCGTGAATTCCAAACATTAGGGCTTTATTCATACTGTCTACAATTTCTTCGTAATCGTATCAGTGGTTAGCAAAAAGAATGGGACCTCTACGAAGCTCCGTTTAAGAGAACTTTAAGAGAACTGCGTGGCCGCGCAGTTCTCCACGTTTCGACTGCGCGGCCATGGTTAAACCTTTACAACTTTCTGAATATTGGATCTACGAATTTGCGACTTTCATTGTTAGTGTTTTACAAATTCCTTCGTAATGTTGACGTAGTCGTTTTGCTTCTACGAAATTGTGGCCGAGCAGTCGAAACGGACACTCGAAAACGTGTGCGTTACCCCAGCCAGATGTTGTCGAAAATGGTCATTTGAATCTTATAGATAATTAGTTTTGCGGCTTCTGTAATTGTTGCACACATTTTTAAATTTGTTGCGCTTATAGTTTTTTAATTATTTCACAAAAACATATCCTGCTGGGGTAACGTTACCCCAGCCAGACCTTTTTCTTTCTAATGGGAGTATTTAAATAAATACTAGCTATAAAATTAGTTGTCTATATGAAGTAAATGTTGTGCCTTATTTTGTATTTGTTCTTTCTTCGGTTGCGAAGTTATTCGAGATTTTGCTGGGGTAACGTTTTTGGTTTTGCTAGATCTTTGAAACGGTTAAGCGGATTCTAATCATATTTTGTACATGACTTCTTAGGAATTAGTTTAAATTTGTTCTGCAATAAAAAAACCAAAATAATGCATAGCTTAAAGGGTATTTCATTAAATAGAAAAACACTTCAATTGGTCCCAGCACTCTCAATAAGAGGTTTAAAGACTTACTTTAAACGTTATTTTGAAGCTTGTAATTGCCTTCAAATGTATGTGAAGTTTCATTAGTATCCTGTAAGTATTTATCAAGTTATGATGATATTCAGTTCTTCACGAGCACGGTCATGATGCGCGCGGTGTTATTTGGCCACTGATAAGCCTGTTTATGGATATATGAACTGAATGTTATGTCAATTATTACTTGTTTAGTTCAGTTGTATATCAGTAAAATTTCAGCGTAATACATTGGATAATTAATGAGATAATACGATTAAAGTCATTAGGAAGTGAATGACCGTGGTAACCCGACCAAGTTTAGGTGGTTACGAAAAAGCGAAAACGTAGAACATTATGCTATCTTTTGAAATGTTTAGTATAATGTATAATACACCTTACAATTTCGGTACAGACGCGTCCACTGTTAAATACATTATAATATAATAATATCTGTACTATGAAAACATTATTATTATCTTCCAGTTGCACATACTTATCAAAAATCACCGATAACACGTGTTCGGTGGGACGCGTGAGGGGTGGGGTGAAGGGGTAATTCATTGTTTGCATAACACACTAAACATGCTCCATAATCACATAATTCATCTTGTAGAGTGCGCGTGCGCTTCCGTAGTTCCGTTTCCTGTTTTTGCAAATATTTATCGAGTGCGTGAGAACTATTTAATAAGTGTGGCGAATTACTATTGATCTGTGATTTTAATTGATATAAGTAGGTATTAGTAGACATACGTAAGTTTAGTGTAAACTGAAAAAAAAACATTGTATATTATTTATTGTCTATGATCATTACACATTTTAATATGTGTATATTTAAATAAAAACTGTAACTGTGTATACTGAAATCTATAATTTAAATAAAAAGTAATAGACAATTTCAAAAAAGCAAAATTACTATCTGTAATTTTAATCTGTAATTGTTTTTAAGTATAATTAATACTTTAAAAGTTCAATGGAATTGATTATTTTACCTGTTAATAAAAATTCTTTAATAAACATGTAGTTCTTTTTTAAAACTTGTGTACATGTCTGTACTAAATTTGTAACACTATCCTACATATTTTAGAAGGTAGCATAATGTTCTGCGTTTTCGCTTTTTCGTAACTACCTAAACTTGGTCGGGTTACCACGGTCATTCACTTACTAATGACTTTAATCGTATTATCTCATTAATTATCCAATGTATTACGCTGAAATTTTACTGATATACAACTGAACTAAACAAGTAATAATTGACATAACATTCAGTTCATATATCCATAAACAGGCTCATCAGTGGCCAAATAACACCGCGCACATCATGACCGTGCTCGTGAAGAACTGAATATCAATCATAACTTGTTAAATACTTACAGGATACTAATGAAACTTCACATACATTTGAAGGCAATTATAAGCTTCAAAATAACGTTTAAAGTAAGTCTTTAAACCTCTTATTGAGAGTGCTGGGACCAATTGAAGTGTTTTTATATTTAATGAAATAACCTTTAAGCTATGCATTATTTTGGTTTTTTTATTGCAGAACAAATTTAAACTAATTTCTAAGAAGTCATGTACAAAATATGATAAGAATCCGCTTAACCGTTTCAAAACCAAAAACGTTACCCCAGCAAAATCGCGAATAACTTCACAACCGAAGAAAGAACAAATACAAAATAAGGCACAACATTTACTTCTTATAGACAACTAATTTTATAGCAAGTATTTATTTAAATACTCCCATTAGAAAGAAAAAGGTCTGGCTGGGGTAACGTTACCCCAGCAGGATATGTTTTTGTGAAATAATTAAAAAACTATAAGCGCAACAAATTTAAAAATGTGTGCAACAATTACAGAAGCCGCAAAACTAATTATCTATAAGATTCAAATGACCATTTTCGACAACATCTGTCTGGGGTAACGGACACCTCGAAAACGGCTCAACGCAGAAGATTGAAAAAATACCATTATGAGACCTTAATTTGTTTAACCTTTTAACCGCTTGTGTCGCATTTATGCGACACATATTTCCGTGGCCCTACCGCTCGTGTCGTATTTCTGCGACAGAGAACATGCACGATTTTTTAGTTCTATTTTCGTCCTATTAAATGCGTGGTACAACTAAAACTATTATTAAATAGAGATATTATTTACAACAATTACTTAAAATTATGTTTCATAGCTCTAAGTATTGAAAAAGCTTAAACAAAAATAAGTAATTGGCAGTTAGGACTTTTCTTCTGTGTCTATCGCGCGCGTCACATAAATATGACCGGATGGGATACAATGCAATGCGCATTTTAAAAACGAAATAACAAACAGTTAAATAATCAGGTATAATGCATTATTCAGCATAAAATAAACAGTGTCATACGAAATACAGTTTACTTAACATTTAACCTTGTGTTATATTAATTATTTTCCTTATTATTCATAAAAAAAATATCCCTCAGGGTCTTTGTATAATGCCAACATTTGACGTTAGTTGCCATCCCTACAGTATGGCCATTTTAATAGGTAACATTTGACAATTCATAAAAATTCAACAACGTAACCTTATAACGGCGGGCATAAAATAATATATTTTTTCGTTTTGTTAGAACTGCACAATTGCTTAACTTTTTTCAATTACGATTACATATTTATTGTAATAATGACCGATACGAGTAATTTTACGATTTGCTTTCACTAATAAACCATTCTAAACATAATAAACAATTTTTGATATAAAGAACTGAACGTCGTTACAATGTTGCGTCAGTTAACCCTTTTTCTTTTTAAACACTAGGGATGTTACTCTAAAAATCGAAAGCTGATAAGTTGAATCGAATACAATGATTACTTGTGAAGAAATATCACCATGAATTAATATCCACGTTGTGATTATAATAAAACATTATAAAAATACAAAAAATAACTAAACTCCGATTGCTTAAGGTGGATGCTCCAAGGTAGCCCGCGAAATTCAAATTTTCTTACGTTTTTTGCAATTTGCTGGTCAGTACTAAGTTGTACGTTAATTAAAATATGATTCGCGGCCGTAACAAATATGTATTTACAGAATTATAATCATTAAAGTCCAGAACCACCCTTCAGTACTGCTAAAATGATGACTCTGCTACAAACTGCGTGTGCAGAAGTTACTACAGAAGACTGGAGAAAAGTCGTAGAGAAAACAAAGAAAATAATTTTACAAGATTTTGAACGAGATGTGAGAATAGACAATATTATTGAAAATGAATTAATAATATCTCTGAGTGCTGACAATACTAATAACAGTTCTGATAGTTCAATTGAATAAATGCATTTTTTTTGTTAAATTATGTACTTGTCTTATTTTTCTTCTTAAATTTACGAAAGAAAAAATAATAATAGGACAGGGATTCGCCTGATGATTTTTAAAATTCACATATGCTTCAAGCCCGTATCGATTCATTCACTTTAATCGATGTTTTTTAGGCAGGTCACCTCACTATGAAGATTAAACTGACAGACGTCAAATGTTACCTATTAAAATGACCATACTTTAGACGCCTATGTTTGGTGGTCCGTTTCGACTGCTCGGCCACAATTTCGTAGAAGCAAAACGACTACGTCAACATTACGAAGGAATTTGTAAAACACTAACAATGAAAGTCGCAAATTCGTAGATCCAATATTCAGAAAGTTGTAAAGGTTTAACCATGGCCGCGCAGTCGAAACGTGGAGAACTGCGCGGCCACGCAGTTCTCTTAAAGTTCTCTTAAACGGAGCTTCGTAGAGGTCCCATTCTTTTTGCTAACCACTGATACGATTACGAAGAAATTGTAGACAGTATGAATAAAGCCCTAATGTTTGGAATTCACGACCTACAGAAATTAAATGCTATGGCCGCGCAGTTGACACGTGGAGAACTGCGCGGCCACGCAGTTCTCTTAAAGTTCTCTTAAACGGAGCTTCGTAGAGGGCCCATTCTTTTTGCTAACCACAGATACGATTTCGAAGAAAATGTAGACAGTATGAATAAAGCCCTAATGTTTGGAATTCATGACTTACAAAACTTAAATGCTATGGCCGCGCGGTTGAAACGTGTAAAACTGCGCTGTCACGCAGTTCTCTTAAACGGAGGTTCGTAGAGGTCCCATTCTTTTTGCTAATCACTGATACGATTTCGAAGAAAATGTAGACAGTATTAATAAAGCCCTAATGTATGGAATTCACGATCTACAGATCTTATAACCTATAATGCAAGTTAGAAAAAGGGTGACCAAGATTTATGGTGCGTCAATCAGACATTTCCAAGCGTCGTTTTTGTACCACGTGGCCTATTATCATAATGAGGGAATAAGTATGCTTCATTGGATGGAGAAGTAGATTATACGAAACTATTGTTACCCTCAAGATGGAGGGACCAAGTCTTGGATTTCAAATCAGCCTACATAAAAGTTTAATATTGTAAATCTACTATTTGCAACCGTTGCACAAATTTTTCAGTACAATTAGTACTTTTTGAAGATAAACTTCACCGTAAGTCATTTGCATAATCCAAAGGTAGAAAATAGGTACTAAACATGAATACTTCGAAAAACCAAAAAATACTATCCATTAACAGGCCTGACCAAATTTTTGAATCGTCATTATGGAGGGACCAACATTTATTGCTGATATTTCTCAAATGATTCATGTTAGGGACCATCAAATTGCATATTTCTAAACTAGAATTAAGGTATTGTAATACTATATAGGTAGGTTACTCCTCCGGCCAGCCTATCCATATGGTCCTTTCACTTTGACGTCAAAATGGAGGGACCAAGGATTTTAAATAACATACTGTTAAATAACTACGTATACGTTGAGGTAGCTAAAATTTGTGCAAAGGTAGCAAATAGTAGATTTACAGTATTAAATTTTTATGTAGGCTGATCTAAAATCCAAGAATCCAAATCCAGTGCAGAATCACGAGCACTACACAATCCATGATGAACCATTTATCACTGCACTGATAAAGACGCGCAAGCAGAGGGTGCTCAGGCGCGGGCGCACTCACTCGCGCGGCTCAGGAGCCGCCGAGATAGGATAAAACACCTTCTCAAAATGTCGCATTAGTAACTTAGAATAAAATTTACCCAGATCTAAAAAAAGTTTGTTTTTTTTCCAATTTTTTATTAAATGTTTACAAGTTATAGGTAGGTAGGTACTAATCGAATAGACAATCATTAATCCTTTTTACAAAAAAGGTACTTACCTACCATCTTGACGGTAACAATATTTTCGTATCTACTTACTTTGGTACTTCTCCATCCAATGAAGCATACTTATTCCCCCATTATGATAATAGGTTACGTGGTATAAAAACGACGCTTGAAAATGTCTGATTGACGCACCATAAATCTTGGTCACCCTTTTTCTAACTTGCATTATAGGTTATAAGATCTGTAGATCGTGAATTCCATACATTAGGGCTTTATTAATACTGTCTACATTTTCTTCGAAATCGTATTAGTGATTAGCAAAAAGAATGGGCCCTCTACGAAGCTCCGTTTAAGAGAACTTTAAAAGAACTGCGTGGCCGCGCAGTTCTCCACGTGTCAACTGCGCGGCCATAGCATTTAAGTTCTGTAGGTCGTGAATTCCAAACATTAGGGCTTTATTCATACTGTCTACAATTTCTTCGAAATCGTATCAGTGGTTAGCAAAAAGAATGGGACCTCTACGAAGCTCCGTTTAAGAGAACTTTAAGAGAACTGCGTGGCCGCGCAGTTCTCCACGTTTCGACTGCGCGGCCATGGTTAAACCTTTACAACTTTCTGAATATTGGATCTACGAATTTGCGACTTTCATTGTTAGTGTTTTACAAATTCCTTCGTAATGTTGACGTAGTCGTTTTGCTTCTACGAAATTGTGGCCGAGCAGTCGAAACGGACACGGTAAATGCACGCTATGTTTGATGAGTTAAAGTTTATAATTTGATTGTGTAGTACCTACGTTCTGATTTATGAATTGCAAGTCGCGCACACAGACTTTGTATCTATTGCTTTTACTGAATTACATGTGTTAGTAGTGGCGCAGTAGTGGGATCGTCTTAACGACATGGGGCATATCTCCTTCATTCCTATATCTATGGTGTGAAATTAAAGAGTGGTTCGTGGAGGTGTATCAAATACCTATGGCTTGGTATATATTGCTGTCTGATCTCACAAAATACATAGGTACCTATAGTTTGACCAAAACCGCTATACCGCGCCTTCGGTATGTGCGCGGCGAGACGGGGTAGTGCAGGCCGCTCATTCGTCATCGCTCACGGCGTCCCGCTCCCCGCCTCGCCGCGCATTCCTCCCGCCTCGCCGCGCATTCCTAAGGCGCGGTACAGCAGTTTCGGTCAAACTATAATGCCTCTTACGACCTTACTTGGGAAGAGACTGGACCCCACGATACAGGGAATCCTAGTGTGGGGTCCACGGCATTTGTAAAAATCTAGGCTAATCCCCTAAGGCTCCTATATAATCTATTACTAGTTTTTGAAATATTGTGTTTTTCTGAACGAAACAAAGATGAACATAGAACATAATATAATTATGTATTGCATCCGGTTAGACTAAGCTGACCCCAACATAGTTGGGTAAAGGCTAGGCAGATGGTGAGATAATTAGATATACCTACAATACCTACCTACGTTTTAATAAATAAAACTAAAAAGAATTTTGTCCAAAATTATTTACTAAAATTTTACAAAATCAGTAACTGACAACATAAAAATGAAATTAACTATTTATTTTTACACTGGGTGTCACAACATTTTCCGGTCGGTGTAATTTGAAACACTCGATTCTTTCGGTCTCTTGCATACACTGGGCCTGGGACGGTATATACGCCCTGCTTAATGCACGGCAGCCATAATATGACGAGGAGTGTAGCCAGTATCGCGGCGTATACCATGTTTTACCCATAAATCTGTTGTTAATTCTGTAGATAAGTAAAGGTAAGGTAGATAAGGTTTTAGAACAATATAAGTATTAACCTAAGAAGAAAGTGCACGGTATTCCAAAACTCTTGACCCCGCAGCCCACTCCAGCCCAGAAAATAAACAAAACACTTCAACCACCACAACCATTAAGTACTATTAAAGTGCCTTGGACACCTGAGATTTTTATACTATTTCACATTGATATATAGGACAGCAATTACTGTTTGATTTGGACACAGGCCTGTCTGTGAGAGGGAGTGGGCTGTAATCCACCACGCGGGCCCAGATTCACATCGATACACATGTCTTCGAATTTTTGGTTCTAGGACATGTCGGTTTCGTCACGATGTTTTCCTTCACGGTTTTGAGAGCAGTGGTAATGAAATAATTAACACTAAGTAAAACGCCTGTCAGAGTTCGAACTTCTACGACCACTCGGCTCGTAAGTTGCAGCCGTTACCACTGGGCCACCACTGCTTTTACCTAATGCCTGAAGGCCCTGGGTGGAGAGTGAAATTGCGAGTATTGCAGCGAGGTAACAATGAGGGTGAAAAACTTCCTAGGAAGCGTGTAAAAATTTTCGAGCTCACTTCACTCGCTCCGGCAACCTACATTCTCTTTATTCTTAAGCTTTTCTGCAACTTCTATTTTTGTATGACTATGCGAGGAACGGCAATCAACTTTACTTGTGACATACATCCTAATGGATATGGTAGATATCTCAATGTTGATGATGTTTATTCCCCATTTCTTGCCCCATGGGGCCCAATTCTCTCTGCGCGCCAGGCCCCGACGAGCTTTGACCACTATTAATTCCGCCACTACATTTGAAGATCATTATTAAGGTTCAGGGCCCAAATTTTCAGTTGTAAGACTAATGTCGAAATTTGCATTTACACCACACAACAACCTTGGGTTGGGTACCTACTTCTCAACTTGTGTTGGTCTAGCAGCAGACCAACACCAGTTAGACAGGATACTTACCTAATGCAGGATACTTAGAAATCTAATTCCTGAGGAATGAGTATGAGTATTCCTGAGTATTGTGTCTCGCAAAAACCAATGACAGTTTCGTATACGCTAAGAAAATAGAAATTATTATCTCTATATAGATTCTTGACCCATGGATACAAATATGTAAATAGTAACTAATGAGTGTACCTGGATTTTGCATTCAAAACGTGCGACTCATCCAGTCATACCTGTTATTTCCACATACATATTCTATAAATAAATGCCCTACAGTGATTTAAACTACTGACAAGTTTAAACACACCAAACGTGCACAAGACGAACCCTTCAAAACCTTTGACAGTAGTTGCCAAATAACACCTAAAAGCAAAGAGATCGTTACAGCCTGTAGATAGTTCCAAAAACAAAAATAAACATGTCTGACCAAATTGTTGACCAACATTTATGGTCGATATTTCTCAAACAATTCATGTTACGAGACAAACAAATTTCATACCTATTTCTAAAGTAGAATTAAGGTATTGTAATACTATATGGATAGGATACTCTTCCGACCAGCCTATACATAATTATGGTCCCTCCATTTGGATGTCAGAATGGAGGGGCCAAGGATTTTGTTAAATAACTACGTCATACATTGAGGTAGCTAAAATTATTGCATAGGTAGCAAATAGTAGATTTACAGTATTCAACTTTTATGTAGGCTGATTTGAAATCCAAGACATGGTCCCTCCATCTTGACGGTAACATTTAAAGGTCTTCCAAAAACTTAACGATATTATCGTGGACGTCCAAGTGCACGTCACAGCATCATGGCAATACAGGGAAGCCAAATGTCTTGTACCAATCCCCACGTTCCTGTGCCAGCCTCATCCAGGTTCTACCCGCGATGTCAACAATGTCACTCACCCATCTCGCAGCTGGTCGAAGGACACTTGTCTTCCAGTCCTCAAACGCCACTCGATCACTGCCTTACTCCACCCGTCATCACTACGTCTTGCCAGGTGTGCCCAACTCCATTAAAATTTGAGTTCCATGTCGAAATCCTTCTTACGTCTTGGGATCTCGACGTTTGGAACTCGGTCTTTATAGGTTGATTTAGACCAAACGAGCGAATGCACATTCTAACCCCACTCTACCAAATTCTTTTTGTAAAAAGACAAAGTGGGAAAGTTAATAACGAACCGACTGTCCAGGACGCGGAGGACGAACTTAATAGAGGATTCTTTGTGTATTAAAAAACTCCACACACAGTAAAATAATGTATATTTAAAATTTTCCAAAAATATTTTGCACCCATAAAAGCGTTTTACATAGATTCCAATATAAATATAATACAGTCAATATAATAGTAACATCACTAACAATAGATCCATTTAGCCTACATTTAATTATAACCTTCAACAAATATTGGAGATGTCTGCACGGAATGTTAACCTTAGTTATTTCGTTGCAACTACCCCAAAACAACGAAAATAGGAATGTCTTAGCAGTACAGCTTTGAAATCAATGCCCCGACAAGGCTCTGGTCCCAGCCACCTATGCAACATAGTAATAAATAAGCGCTCGCAATAAAAAAAACATTACAACAAACTTAACATAGTGGAAATGCACCAATATTATATAAAAATGTGTTACATTGCTCGCGATAAAATGGTTTAGTTATTGTAAGTAGAAGCGGACACGTTGCCGCCATGTCCGGTCCAGTTGGTGTGCACGAACTTTCCGGGGTTTGTGATCAGCTCGTATGTGTGCGCACCGAAGTAGTCTCTTTGAGCCTGGAACAAAACACGATTCACATGAGACTTTTGTTAATATTATATTTTTGAAGCCCTAGCCACACCACTATCTTGAAAGAACGGTACAACATTCAAAATCAAAATATTTTATTTCACATAAATAAACCTATATGAGCACTTATGAAATCAGAAGCTAGGTGCACGGATCCAATAATTGGTCGTTTCCTATGGAGAAGAGCCGGCAAGAAACTCCACGGTTACTCTTTTAAAAACAGGTATGGGAGGACAGCGTAGGCCTGACAACAAGTACCTGGTACTTGATAAAATAAAAAATGGTCTGGTTCTGTAACCGGCTTTGGCAACTTGTTATAAAAGCAGATGCGGTTTGCGAGTTTTAGTTGATCTAAATTTAGGTACATTACATTACATCACAACTGTATTCCCCGCAGGGTTAAGCCTCACCTACCTTTTATACACCCACAATTCGCTAGTTATGTTTAAGTAACATTTAACAGGGGACGAGCCTACTGCCATCCACTCAACTAGGCACAAATCCAAACTCCAAACTGCTACTTACAAATTCCAAATGGTAAAACCAATAACACTTCGCCCGACCTAGGAATCGAACCCAAGAAGGACATCATGCTCAAAAGCGATCACTATACCACATACACTGTTTATCTGCTTTGCGTTCCCTCCTACCGAAATATTAGCACTACAGTCTGCCTGCACTGTAACAGTGGTCGCTTTTGCCTTAAAAAAATATTTTAGTACCTGTAGCATGTTAGCGGGTAGTGTGGCGGATCTGTAACCGTCGTAGAAGGCGAGCGCGGCGGAGAAGGCGGGCGCGGGCACGCCGACCAGCGCCGTCTGCGCGACCACCTGGCGCAGGGACTGCTGCGAACCGCTGATGCGCTCGCAGAAGAACGGGTCCAGCAGCAAGTTCGTCAGCTGAGGGTTCTTCGTGAAAGCATCCTGCCAAATAAAGAATTATGTATAATTCAGATTATCTACTACTAACAAAAATTCATGAATTCGCTGACAGACAACGCACAGCCTAAGCCACTGGGTCTAGAAATGTCTGTGCTATACTTATCTATGTTAAATATTAACATATACCCCATAAACCTTCCGGAATAAATTATATATACATATATTCTCTAAATTCTCTAAACGATATGAAAGCTAAATCAAAATCCGTTGAGAAGTTTGCCAGCTACAAACTAAGCGGGCAGTTAGACACGAAAAGCAGATTTATTTTATACTATTTATTATACAAGTGCGACGGTCCGTCCGTCGTTAAGTGGTCACCACCACCTACTGGGCCCTTTTTCTCGAAACTATTAGTTTACTAGTATATTAGTTATTAGTGTAAAAATTACTAGTCCTAAAATTTCCTGTTTCTCAAAAACAAGTACGACTAATAACTAATAGTAGCAGACTAATAAAAAATATTAGGCTGGCTTGGCTGAATACACATATTACCCATGCCTCTTTACTTATTAAAAAAAATACGGAAAAGTTCCCGCCACTTTTGGATTCGTTTGTTTTTATCGTTTGCACGTTGGCTACTGCGTAGTACTGTGCTCTCGTACAGTCAACAGCAAAAGTAGATGATCAAAATCAGAAATTCAATACTAATGAACGGAGTTCGCAGCTATATGGCAGCTGTACTAGTAGTAAATGTTTGGTATAATTTACAATCAAATACTTTTAAATCACTTCGACGCCACACAGTTCTGACGCGAACTCCGTTCATTAGTATTAAATTTCTGATTTTGATCATCTACTTTTGCTGTTGACTGTACCTATCCAGTGTACAGCAACTAAAATTATTAGTTTTGGTGACAAGGCTTGATTTCTTTCGGTTAACCATTGCAAACTAAGCCCGATAACAGTCATCAGGTTTTCCATTTTTATTTATTTATTTATTTATTTAAAAGTAGGAGAACCAACAGCTTAACCAAATTAATAACAATATTGTAGCGACACAGAGCCAATTACAGGTTCTCACGAGTAGACACAGAGAAGGTAATAGAAATCTTAGGATCACTAACAACTAAGTAGCAAGCACGATAAAAGTACAAATAAAATGAATTAAAAACAAGCAGTAAGTATCAAATACATTCAGACGCCATGTTAGGCATTAGTGACATGGGGAAAAACTGAACTTAAAAATAAAATAAAATATTACGCGCTGTTAAAAAAGTTGGCATTCAGCCGAGTGCGTACAGAATAGGCTTTGGTGATAAATGGGTCAAAAAAGAACTCCTTACATAGAATATTATAGTCTTTGCTCGCTCGCACCATGTATGAGTTTTGCCTATAGTTGGATGAGGAAAAAGGAATGGAGATAGGTGGATTAAATCTAACTGATCTCTGGGGGACATTGAAATGCAA
Source organism: Apamea anceps (assembly GCA_951799955.1). NCBI lineage: Eukaryota > Metazoa > Arthropoda > Insecta > Lepidoptera > Noctuidae > Apamea > Apamea anceps. The sequence goes on along the minus strand of OX637500.1, from coordinate 16,662,668 downwards.
TTTATGCAGGAGATCAGGACAGTCAATTTCGTTATTTAAGATTTTTAAAAGAAAAGTGCAATCAGCAAGTCGGCGCTCGCTAAACGAATCCTTTCATTAAACTGGAATGTAGATTCGAATATTTCGTAAGTGTTTCTGGTTAAAAAGACTCGACGACGGCGAATTATAATTGTATCTCCTTCACTATCGGAAGTGTCCGAATCTGAACATATTTTATAAAATTTGTTGGTAAATTAAAGTCTAATAATTTTGGCTAATATTTTTTACAAGTCTTCTGATACTAATTAATAGCTTTGAGTGCTCAGTGTAATTTACAAGAGTATTTAATAACATATATTTTTATAAAACCAAATTGAATTTACTCAGGCAATTTTAGCTAATATTTATTAGTTGGCAACTAGTAACTAATATTTTACTACTGTAGCTTCGAGAAACGCTCACTGGCAAACTTGTAAAAAATATTCGTTCATGGACTCATATTATTAGTCTAATAAGTTTCGAGAAATAGGGCCCAGACGTCTACAAAGCGAATCCATCCCAGAAGCAAAGCTGAGTGTTTACATCTCAAGCGCCTGTATTGACATTAGCACCCATACCCTTCACACCGGCAGCCTAATTCCGAAAGACAGTTTTAATCACAATCCAACAGTTTCGAATGATAGTTTGAAAAATCATCTGCTCAACAACGCAATGAACAAGGGTGAACTGTCAAAATGAAAACCATTGCGATCAATAATGGTCATTTTATGTGTGTTACGCAATTACCCCGCTGAATACAGTATCGTTGCTAGGCACCAGAAATAGGTACGGTGATATTACTACCCAGAAGAGTTACTCGCAAAGAACTCTACTACTACTCCATTTCTATTTATCACACCATCTAATTTATTTCAACAAACTACTTCATGTTCAAGAAAACAAAGACTAATTGTTTTTATGGTCTGCTGCCCTATAAAACAATTGTCATAAAATACAAGGTAGTAGTGTTTAACGTCAATTATTTTCACAATAGTTAATAATTTCCAGGCTGATTTTTCCAACGCCAGATGATTTTATTCGAGATTTTGAATTTTTGACAGTTCTTCCATACCACGTTCAGTCAAGACGTCCATTTTATTCTATTATTTAATTTTATTTTTATTGATATTGATGGTCAAAGTTTCAACTTCATCGTAACTAGAAGAAAAACCAAAAAAAAAAAACAATGACAGGATCATCAAGTAACTCGTCTTCATTGGGCGTCTTTTTACATCCGTTATGCATTTTTTTTATAACCCTGTATTGCTGCTATTGGCATTGGTAGTGACAGTATTGATAATAATTAAGAAAAAAAAACACTATAAAATGTCACTCACACTTGTCATGACCGGTTTTTATTTTATAGACTCTTGAATCATAATTGGACACAATTATGTAATAATTTGCATGACATTGAGGTTGAATGTCGAGTGGTCACGTTATCGACAAGTCACTGATTAGTGATTACATTGTTCGCCTCCATTAATTACTTTGTCGCTGAGTGCTAAGCCATGCCAACATTTTTATCATACGTGGTGGCAATAATGATATGAGAATAAATTATTACGATTATCATTATTACAATTGCTTAATCAATTAACTATTAACATTCATTTTGATATTATGGTAATTCATAAATTGTTTTGTTTCTATTATCTGTAAAGGGGCTTCGTTTAGGCCTTTTTAATAATGTCGTATCCAATTATGTCGATTCAACGCATTACACTTTGTCCTCTAAAGTAGCCCACGGCTTAGCTACGTTTTGTATGAAAATGTATGCATGCACAAATATGTGGGTAGCAATCAAATAAACCGCGCAGAAACGTGGCAGACTTATCTGTGCACATCCTACGTAAAACAGCACAAGGGTCTTTTGGCGCGTGGCCGTATTCTGAACTAACGGCGCCATCTTGTTTGTTTTAAAGATTGCCTCCTGTCAATGTCATTCAGGCGCCAATTAAAGTTCCTTTTTGGGTTGGTTCCCAGTGGAAAACCGATCATAGCTGTAAAATAAGCATAATTAGGAAAAACGAAAAAATGCTAAAATTTTCGTTTTTCCTGAATTATGTTTGTAGATAACGACTAGACAAATCGATAACATGCTTAGTTTGTGGTGTTGAACATCCTTAGTGAAGTTATCAGCTCCGTTTGTATGGAAAAATAAATTGGCTTGACATGGTACTAAATCTCTTGAGAAATATTGTCTTTTTGGTATATTGCCACGCTTTAAGATGGTACGCAATGTTGCCGCATCCTCATTTTACCCGCGCAGCGACTACGAGTAGCTTGTATGTATTTAGATAGAAAAAATAAATTCCTGGCGCCATACTACGACGTGTGAAAGTCATCAATGTTCCGTTGTGAAAAAAGGATAGAGCTATTCGTCCAGTGTAGCTCCATCTCTCTCACACAGTGGGACAAAGTTCGCAAATTCTTACCTTGATGTTACCAAGGAACGCGCTCCTGATGATGCAACCGCCGCGCCACATCAAAGCGATGCTGCCGTAGTTCAGGTTCCACTGGTTCACCTGACGTAAACGCAAAGAGAATCTAATTAATAAAAATCTTAAATTCAAAATTAAGATTCAATTCAAAAATCATCCCTAACACCAACAGACACAATAGAAAATCCATTGTTGGCGGTCACTGGTGACGCGGTGGAGACAATGTCTTAATAGGTTTAAATAAGAGATGGAAAGTAGTAATATTTTTCGTTGTTAAATTCCATCGGGGGCACGCCAATATAAGTAAAGGCGATGTTGGCAACTACAGCAAAATAATCAAGTACAACTTGTTTGCAATTACATGTATTAAAATGTGTTATAAAATGGCGTTTATCTAAAATGTTAAAGAATTCTCTAGGTCAGTCATCATTTTGTTGTAATAATGTACTAGTCTAAGGTGTCTTCTTCTAACTAATCTAAACTTGACTGTTATTTTACAGAAAAATACTAAATAAAAGTACAGAAACTTGCTAATAATGTCAAAATGAGAAATTATACCACATATTATTATCTCGTTGCTCAAAACTTCTTATTCTTGCCATCAAATAATTATTTTTTTCTGAAAGCGAATGATACATCTATCATCAAGCTGATATTCATCCAATAAAGTATAGTATCGCAACAACTTAACTATAAAATTATTTTATTTTTTATTTCTGGTTAATTTTTCGCTTAGACTGCAACAGTAATATTTCCCTATCAGTCTATCATGTATATCCGTCGACAGGAGCAAAACATACACCACGTTTTCAATACCAATCAAGTTTAAACATACCTTGGCTGCCTCACGGAGGAGCATGAATCCTTGCGCATAAGAGATCAGCTTGCTAGCATACAGCGCTTTGCGCAAATGTTCAAGGAACTGCTTCTTATCGCCGGTAAACTTCGTAGAGGAACCTGGCAACACCTTGCTCGCCTGAACGCGCTCATCTGCAGATAGACAACAAGATAAAGTTTACAATTAAATGTTGTGTTATACAACGTGTTATTAAACGTTTTATTAAAGAGGGTTAGAGTAGATCAAACGTACATATGGATGAATTCTAAGCTATTTTCTAAAAAAACCTCCGTCCATCTCGTGATTTCTCCTGCATCTAAAACCGCAATTATCTTTAGCGCAACTGACAGGCGCACTTTGGCGTATACATTAGAAATACTAATTTATCACCCAAGCACTTACGCACAGGTAAAATCAAACCTGTCAGCATTGATCCGCGGTTTACTGAGAGACCATGAAAACATCGTCATAATAATACCATCACAGGGATGCAAACTATATAGTAAAATCTGACGTGGGTAAAACCTGTTCTATTATAAAACATCAGTTGGTATGTGCGAGCAACAAAATTTATTCATCGCATAAACTCACATCAAAGGAGACATGTCTCCTTTTGGCGTGGTAATTTATTCTGTAAATCATGACATTAATTAGCGTCTCCAGTCACAGACTGTTTCCGCATAATCATGCGATGATTAAGCCTACAGCGCGTATAACTGTAAATGTTGACGAAGCGGAAGGAGTACTTAGGTAAAAACCATAAGTCATAACAGGTGGCGTTCTGTAGTTTCTGTTTTTCCCTTTTGAGCCCTGAAGAGGTAAACGATATTAAATGCGCTGTACTACTAAAGATGATTAATGATGATTTATAGGGATGTCGAAGCCTGAAAACAAAAAGGTTTTATTTTTTATCGTTTTTTCCTACCTTTGAGGGCGGAGAGGCAACGCGCAAACACAGCCTCGCCGATTAGCGTGACCGGCACACCGTACTCCAAGGCCGCAATGCCCGTCCACTTGCCCGTGCCTTTCTGTCCCGCAGTGTCGCGGATCTTCGGCAGTAGGTATTTACCTGCAATATGCACATTAAACGTTTAGCGTCGGTAGTGGAAATAGATTTTTGAAGGCTAAAGCAGATTGCGGCGGCACGTGCTGCAGCGCACCGAATGGCATAAATCCTTCATCATCACTTTCATACATTTTCTATTAACCAACGCACCCTACAGGAGGGCCGCACTTTTTTGTATAATAATACGTTGCATTGCGGCCTTTTGCAGTTGTAGTATGCGCTTGGCTTAAAACGACATACTACGTGACATCAATATGGTTATTGGCTACATAATTTCATCTTGTAAAGTCTATTTTTTTGCATTTGATAGTAAAGTTCTTGAGGAAGGTTATAGGTATATTTAACATCACGCTAAGAGCCTCAGGAGCCAAGTAAAAAGAACGCTAAGCAAAACGAGGTAATAAAAGAAGAAGTTAGTTATTTATATCTCGCAGAGCAAACAAGGAACATTCGCTTTTTGGAGAAAACGTGCGGACCTCTTATTTTTTATCTCTATGATATTTGTTGTGACAATTATTTTTATTTTCTTACATTCTTTACAATATGCTTGAATGCTTGTAAGTACATTTTAAACATTAGTAGTCTAATACCTTGTTTCATTAAACTATTTGTTTGTGTCTGTAGTATGTACTGTAGCCAAAATCTATATCTGACCACCGTAAGGATTATTCCTGCTTGCAGCGCATATTATTGATCAACCTAAAAAGCATCTGCTGAAACCTAGATGGGATGTGCACGGGATTTTGTTTTCAAAATGGACAGATATAAGTTTTGGCGATATTACAATTCGCTGTCCATTCATACTGCCGGTAGCAGACATAATGTTAATACTTCGCAAAAGGCCTAAGTGTTTGCCTGTCACATGTAAACTGAAGGCCAATTCTCGTAATTCAAAACGATCAAAATCTAGTCGCAGTCTCATCTCGGCGACAAACAAATGTCAAAAACTTGTCAAAATGTAGAGAACTTGTCAGAATTAGAGGTATTTTTGACAGACAGTGAATCAGACTGTGAACGTTCTTAAAATTACGAAAATTGCCCCTCTGGTACCAACTTAGCCGTTAACTTGGGCTCCAAAAAGTCAGAGAACATAATAATATATTTATGTCTAGTTTATCTCTTACTACTGAATATATTGTACACAGGTAACTAACCATCAGAGTCCTTGAACTTCAGAATATCTCGCGAAATTTCAATGAGGAATGAGTCCAGATCGCCTTTATTCCATTGTTCAAACACCTCGGCCATCTCGCCTTGCTCCATACCTTCAAATATAATACATAAAGCATTAATTACTTCAATAATAATGTCCACGAAAAAAAAAAAATAACTAGTTCATTATATCACGAGAGCAGTGGTGGCCAGACTGACCAGTGGAAACGGCCGCAACTTACGAGTTGTAGGTCATGGGTTCGAACCCTGACAGGCGCTTTACTTTTTGTAAAATATTTCATCATCAGTGTTCTCATTCTAGGATATGCGAGTTTCCTTACGATGTTTTCCATCGTGAGGTAACTCGCATATCCTAGAACCAAAAACTAAGACGTGACATCTACCAACCCAGTCTGGGCCCGCGTGGTGGATCACGGCATACTTCCAGCAGTAGGTACATTATATGCTGATTATGCTGTTTATTATATCATTAGTTCATTTATTTTTGGTGAGGTGGAAAATGGTTTTACTTGACTACTCAAGTTTTGACTGTATATACCTAGGACGTCTTTCATCAGGTTGTAGGCTTCACAGATGAGCTGCATGTCACCGTATTCGATGCCGTTGTGCACCATTTTGACGAAGTGTCCCGCGCCATCTTCTCCCACCCAGTCGCAACAAGCCTCGTTGTTCGCTTTCGCAGATATCGCCTGAAATAATGAAACAATGCAACTATTATTTTTTTTTAATTTTAGTTCCTAAATATTGCACCTTTAAGCATTAGAGACAGAGTTGAGAATGTACTTGGATACTGATCATTTTCGTTGATTTACGAGGTTACATTCTTAATTACAAGCTTTTATTTAAATTGCGATGTATGTATGTAAATGTATGTAACTATGTTTGTTTTCTGTTCTCTCTCTTAATTCTGCTCAAATTCGTTAAACGAAAGTTAATTAGTACAACAAAATCAAAATATACTTAAAGGTCTCCCTTTCATTAAGTGTATTTTCATCTTGGTCACAAAAAACATGTCACAAAAAAGGGTTTACGATTCCATGTAATGGCGGCTGAAATTCACCAGTATTCTTTTTTTTTTTTTAATCATGCCAGTTTTTCTCTTTGTGTAAAGATAAATAATTTAATCAATGACTCTTGACATTTCTTAAAAGCCATCAAGATGTTAGGCTAAAGATCATGACAAAGGAATAGACCACTATAATACCTACATACACTTAAAAAACATTACCCTCCTTCTAGTGCAATTGGGTAAATAGCAAATGAAGAACTACATACCTGGAAGATAGGTTTGATATGAGGCCATGCAGCGGGGTTTCCACCGGGCATCAGTGAAGGTCCATAACGAGCACCGTCTTCACCACCGCTCACCTGTAAAGAAATATCATATATGCCTTTAATCGTCTTTGTACAAAACGGCTAAATTAAAATGACCCTAATACAAAAGTTCTTTAGGGTTGACCTTTCATGGTATGTGTTTTCATAATAAAAACTAGAGCAACAATACAGGATAGCAGCTTACTTCTAGAATAACAACCTGTCATTTAATAAAACATTACACAGTGCTATACACACTGTGGAATGGTCTACTTACACCCATTCCTACGTAAAGTACTCCAGTTGATGCAAGTTCTTTGCACCAACGCTGTGTGTCGATGTACTGCGAGTTGCCACCGTCAATGATTATGTCACCTTTGTCAAGAAGAGGCACTAGCCTCCTCACAAACTCATCAACGGCTGATCCAGCTGAAATAAACAAATTTAGGTTATTCCTAAACTTTACATAATGATTTAAGTATTTACACACACACAAATTTTATCATAGAACTAAATCAATAACTATTAAAATTTGACTACCTCACCTTTAACAAGTAACATAACTTTCCTCGGCTTCTTTAGTTTCGCTACCATGTCTTCCAAAGATGTTGCCCCGATGATCTTTGTTCCTTTTGCCTCATTTTTAAGGAATTCGTCAACCTACAATTTAAAAACATAAAAGATACTATCAAAGGTCATAAAATAAATTGCATAAGGTATTTGTGCACCAGTGAGCAGTGGTGACCCAGTTGCAATGGCCCCGACTTTGAGTTGTAGGTCAAGGGTACAAACCCAGGCAGGTGCTTCATGTTGGTGTAAATTATTTCATCACCACTGCTCTCAAAACGGTGAAGTAAATGATCGTGAGGCATGTCCTAGAGCCAAAAATTCGAAGGCATGTAACATCTACCAACCCACACTGGGCCCACATGGTAGATTATGTAGCCCACTCCCTCTCCAAGAGTGGAGGCCTGTCTCCCAGCAGTGGGAACATTATAAGCTGATTGTGCAAGGTATTTGTGTACATATAGGGACATATTCAGGACAATAAAATGCAGGAACAAATTGAAAAATTATTGTGACAAGTATTTTTATGTACTATACCTTGGCAACAGTTCTATTAAAGGCACAAACAACAAATCCTTTGCTATCCATGTTCAGAATTATATTCTGCCCCATTACTGCTAACCCAATGAGTGCAATGTCTGCTTTAGGCCTGTAAATAATTTAAAAAATTATATGTTGTAGAATCTATACTAACATAATAAAGGAGTTTTTTTTTTTTTTGTTTGAATGTTCTAATCTCTGGAACTACCAGTTCGATTTGAAAAATATTTTTTGCATTTGATAGCCCAATTCCTGAGTAATGGTTTTATATTTAACACCATGCTACAATCCTGAGAAATAAATAAAATAAAAAAAGTCAGAAAAAGTGCTAAACAAAATCAAATGCAGAGGGAGTTTTATAAAAATGAGGCTGTTATTTTTGTATATTGAGTATCTTACGACTTCCTCTTGAACAAAGTTGAGACCAAAAGCTAATAAAGCTAAGCTAGTTTAGAATAAAATGAACAAACTACCAAAATGTGCCTCCTTATTTAGTTTAGTTTGTAGTTCAGTTCCTTACTACCTACCCATTTTGAATAGGATCACAAACTGCATTTTTTTTTTTTTAATTTTTTACAATAAGAGTAATATTTCAAAATTTAAGTTCCGGCCTTTGGTATCAAAATAAGCCATTACTTAGCAAATAATTCCTCCATTTTGAATCAAATATCTAAGCATTATTTGCAATAGTTTGTGCTAACATACATTTGTAATGTATTATCATGATTGAAGTACTTGACTCAGTAAAGAAAGTCAAACGGTAAGTCTGTTCACCTTCAAGTAACCTTGTGGTCACACTTTGCATCAAGCAGTTACCAATAATTTTCAGTAAAGTATATGCCTTATTATTGATTTGCAAAGCTTAATGCGTTACATTTATACTATTTACTATTTATTCATAGATTATGGAAGAACTAATCACAATTTTAGATAAATCAGTAGAGGAAAGTTCCTTTCATGATGACAAACCTATCAAAAAATGACCACACTCAAACTGTCGTGTTAACGGTAATACAAGGCATTAAAAATATTGTCACTGTAATACAACATGAAGCAGAACATGAACTTATCAAAAATTAACCTCAACCTTCTAAATTCTAATGGGTTCAAGGTTTTATTCTACAAGTTCAATTAATGAAGTCGGTTAGCAATGCCATAAAATGTAATGAAATCCTCTCTAATAATGTTTCAAATATTACATTATTCTACAAAACTCTTGAATAATTGAGTACGGTTAAAACACAAAGTCATGCTCACACTACAAAATTAATGGTAAGTGAAAAATAAACTTACGCTGCCATTTTAATAGAAGTATTTCTTCAGTAGATGTAAAAGGATAAGGGAAGTTAGTGCTGTTAAGTTGTATTTTCTTGAAATACTTTCGATATTTTTTTTGTAAAATATCACGTCATACAGCTAAACAACTGTGCGTACGCAGGAATAATTTGACCGCAACTCACACTTCACAGGTCACTATCAGACAACTATCTGACTGTCAGCAACTGTCAGTCAGTATATAAAAAATGTACTCCGTGCCGTCAATCACACTTATAAACCATGCCCTGGTAACCACAGAGCATGTAACCTTTTAAGAGACGGAACTTAGAACATTCAGTTTGAGAGAATTGTTAACCTTCTTTAGCCAACCTTATACAAAAAAACATAGCTACCAACATGAAAACTATAGGTAGCATTGACAACTTTGACAGTGACAATCATGACCTTGAAGGGTAGAACTGTTATAAATAGGGATGCGCAACGTACCAATAAACTTATCGATATCGATAAAATGCATTATATATCGATATCGACAAAATGCATTCTAATGCAGATAATAATCAGGCTCCAAAACTAATTTATTTTGAAATAAAACAGGTTTATATGATTTCAGCATTTATTAATTTATATAAATTATCAAGCAACATTGGTAATGTGTCCATTTACTTCGGTATCAGTGAGGAAAATAGATGATAAATAAGAAACTTAAGAAAAAAAAAACTTTTGCTGGTTTTTTTATATTCAATCTCCTATAGAATCCTATCTTTATTTATCATCTATTTTATATTGGGGTAAGGGTAGGAGGATGATGCACTTTATTTATCATTGATAATAATATTACAGTATGTTCATATGTCAGTTTGAGGCTATGGAAACAAATTTAACAGAAATGGAGCAGCAACCCCATAGCTTCAATCATTTAAAAAACTTATAAATGTGCTATTTGTGAAAAATACTTGAAGGTTGAGGATCCCGGCGATGACCCTATGTTTAATTACATAAAATTATGAGAATGGTGGCCAGAGAAACTATCTCTAACATATCCCACAAAAAACCTGTGTATGTTTGTTGAGGCAGCCTCTAAAATATTTGAAAATGAAATGTTGCCGTGTCTGCATTCTTCAAATATTTGCCAATTAACAACCACAATATTTATCGCCAACTGTGATACTTCTTTTATAATAATTATGTGAAGAGCACAAAAATAAACTAAAAAATGCAATGTTCGACCGGCTGGCTCTTCTGTTGGTCAGAAGGCAATGCCAGCGCATTAACCAGAATAAGTTGGTAAAATGCAGGGATGTCTTGAGGCTGCATTTAGTTCTTTTTTATTGCTCCATCAACTGCTGTTCTCTTGGTGTTAAATCTGTAAAGATAATTAAATATAAGCAAATTATTTGATGAGACTTGTAAACATTTCCCCGCATATAAAATGCAGGGATATTTTCTATTTGAAAAGAGCATTTCTTTCTATCAAATAAAAAAAAACAATTTAAGAATTTCTTTCTATCTGTGTGTCTATTTCTTTGTAACATCATCACATGCGAAAAGCTTAATGGATTATAATGAAACTACTTCATTTATGTAGGTATTAGTCCAACTTAAAAAGTAAGTTATATAGCATATCAGTTGCATTAATTTTTGCGAATTTCAATTTTTGAGTTGCAATTTTAAGTGGAATGATAACCACTTAAGACTAAATTAGATTACAATGTAAGACAAGTATTACATAACAAAACATCACGCCTTGTTTCCCCGAAGGGTTGGGCAGAGGTGTACCTGTAGTACACCCACATTCCGCCAGTTAATTATACTATTAAAGTCCCATATAATAGAGGGCGATTCTATTGCTATCAACGGGGCACAAATCCATACTCCGGGCTGCTACTAAGAAATTTCTGTTGGAAAAACTCTATAATAGTTTGCCCTCCCCTCATGCTCAGCAATACAACTTGTACATTATGTATTACTGTAAGCACAAAAATTTTAAACCATGTCTTCATTAGAGTTCCAGCTCATCTTGATTGATGGCTCGAGGATCATATTACAGAATTTGAATGATGCTATTAATTTACAATTAGGTAGTGCTATTTGGGCATAAGATCGGTATCGGTACTCACCAGGTTGGATCCAGAGGGAACTTGGAAATAAGCAACTTATTTTCAGTATACGAGGCCTCCTTGGTACCGCAAATTTTACATCTTCTGTGACCCTTACCCATGTTGATTCACAAACTTAATAGTCACTGTCTAGATAAATAGTAAAATAACAATAAGAGTCAATTATCTCGCAAGAGTCACTATCAATAAAAGTGTATATCTCGTTAAAACTATGTGAGGATGATACAGAGGAACAGGTACTCGTCTCAACGTTGTATATACAATCACAGAAATTATTCTGCTATGTTATATTCCGAAATCCTACAGAAAAATGAAAAAACAAACAGAAAAATCACAAAACGAACATGATGCGACGGCAGACATGTTTGTTTAGTTAGTTGACTTTTGTTGACTTTCATAACATAATGTTGGTTATCCTGAGTACTCTGACGTGTGTTTCTGAATGTTGGCTAAAGAAGGTTACAAATTCCCTACAAAAATAATTTGTTCGGAGTTTCACAGGACTGCTGGTAACTTAGAGCATTTTTTTATTGCGAAAAGCGTCATCTATCCCCCAAGCAAGGAACTTTTTATTGCAGTGTTACCACTTGGTTTGCTTGAAAAATATGGTAGTTTGCACCAATTGTTAATTTTGCTATTTTTCTTTTTCTAGATTTATAAAAATATATGATTTAATAACCAAATAAAAATTGAAGTATATTTTATTAAAATTTTGTATTATTAGTGATATTTTTACGGTGATGGAATCTTATGAGTAGTTTACTGATACTAATCGTTAGCAACACTGAGTCTTAACGAAACAAGAAATTTTTGACCGGTGTGTTTGTATGTTCGTGCGCAATTTTTCTTGTAAGTTTTGGTGTTTCTGTGTTATTACGTTGAGTTGAGCTTTAGTTCCTCCGTATATTGCAGAAATACCGAAATTCCAGCATAGATTGCAATTTGTGAAAGTGTTTGTAGATAGGCCCTCCGGAAGGAGTTTGGACCATATATCTCAGTGTAGTTATTTTACGCTTTACACAATGTCTCGAAACGTCTGCTGTGTTCCTGGGTGCCCAGCAGTAGCAAAAGATGGTGAGTGTAGTGTGTTTTTATATTCTAACCAGCTATACCTAGCATGCGTTGCAATACACTTTTTCCTACCTACCTATTCGGCTTTTTTATTTTCACTGTTTTAGTGGTCTAAAACCATCTTCGCATTATTACCTTTCTAAGAAAGCAATTTGGTGCACATTGGTTAGATGGTTTCAAGTCTATGTCGGCCATACATAGATAGATTATTCATAACCCAGTGCCTAATACACTCAGGTAAAAAGTTTAAAAACTAAGCAATCCCTTTTTTTATTCAGTAGTCAAAATGTCTAAAAACCATTAATAATATAAATATTATTAATGGGTTATTCAACGTAATCTTATGTTAGATGACACTGTACTTGATCGCCTGCGAAGTGAAATGCAGAGTAGCCATGTCATCGCCCACCAGTCGCAAGCTACTACAGTACTTCCACAGTCTAACACTGGCCATGCTGACGAGGGGAGTAATGACAGAGCTACAAATGTAAGTATCCAGTGGAATGAGGAATTGAGGAATGCTTTGGAGGGTGCGATTCGGGAATATCGGTTCATGTCGCCCGAACTTAGACCACGTTTAACTCATTTGCCCATGCATAACAAAAATACTGCGAAGACCTCACCGATACTCGATTCAATTCTGTACTGCGCGGCTGTAGCGGCATGTCGTGTAGCTCACGTCAAATTTGCCAGTGACTCTAGAGCTACACGACCGAAACCAGCCATACCAGCTTGGCAGTGCAGAATTGAGCGCCGTATTGGTGGGGCCAGAGCGCTCATCGGCAAACTAATCTGCTTCAGGGAGGGCAATACTCGCCCTAGAGTGATGCGCTTTGTGAAGCGGTCGTTCTCGGGGACTGATATCAGTTCTCGAGATTATTTGTCCCGCGTCACAGAGCGTATCGACTTCGTGAAGTAGAAGATCTGTGCATGGGCAAACCGTATTCGTCGGTACAGGCGAAGAGTGGAGCGGTACACTCAGAATCGCACATTCCAGAGCGATGAAAGGTGGGTTTATAGGGCTTGGGAGCGACCGGACCAATGTGTGACTGACACGCACCTACCGGATGATGACGCCATGTGTTCGTTCTGGCGAAACATCTGAAGGCCAATTCTCGTAATTTAAAACGTTCAAAATCTAGTCGCGGTCTAATTTTGGCGACAATTTAATGTCAAAAACTTGTCAAAATGTAGGGAAATTAGACGTACGTTTTGACAGATTGAGACTGAGATCATACTGAGAACGTTCTTAAAATTACGAGAATAGGGAAGATGCAAATATAATATTTATGAAAATTTTGCGATTAAAATGTTAAAAAAATATAAAAGAAGCCCCCCTGCCAGGTTTTTATTTTATATAATGTTGTTTCTTAACAATAATTACGAATTAAAAGTGACTTGAAACGGAACGGATTTCAAAACACCAATCAGCGTTTAGTGACGTCACTCCTGTTATAAAACTTTGAGTTTATAATTGTAGTAAAAGTGAACATTACTTTATGCGAAAATTAATTGCGTTTTTCGAATAAAAATGGAAGTTGGGTTTATTAAAGCAGACTCCAGGAACCTACCAAAAGTTAATGTTAACAAAAATATGTGGTAAGTACCACATCCTTTTTCAGAAAAAGTTTCCCTCCAATCATTTTAAACTTCATCCAATTTTCGACGTCATTCTCTAACTGAAAAATAAAAATATGTCATACACACAGAATCATACACAGAACCCTTGACTCTTCAGACAAGTTTGGTAAGTATGAGGTAGGTAACTTACGTTTCTTTTCCGTACAAGCAGATTAAGCGTCTAACAAGTATATTCGCCGACTTACGTCAACGTGGTCTTCACAGCATCGAATTATGGTCTTTGGGGAATAATTGTCTTTCCTCTTCGCAGCTTTAAACCACTTTTTTCTTTGTTTTGGGTCAGAAGGTCCCGTCAAAAATAATTTGTTTGGAAACTTTGTTGAAGTTGATGGACACATTGGCACAAAACATGAGTCAACGCGCCTTTTTTTGGAGTATTGGATATATAGTTATGATCACCTGAAGTTGATGGATAATCCATTTCAAATTTTTACAAAAAAATATCTCTAAAGCCGAGAAAAACTGAAAAACACAAAAGTATAAATGCCAGCGACGAACAAGTACGACCAGTGACAGACAGGAATGACGTCAACGGACTGTAGGTCCGTTTTCGCGCGAAAATTTAAATCTTCAGTTTTAAACCGTATTTTTTGCATTTTACAGTGTTTTAATTTTTTAATATACTTGTAGTCTATTCTACATGGAATTCTTTAAAATGAATACAAAAATAAAAATTTTGCATCTTTCCTATTGCCCCTCTGGTCGGTGCCTTTCAGTCACACCGAAGGTGACTGGACTGGGAAGATCGAGCGAGCGTGCGATCTAATACCAGAAATGGGGGCACTTATCATCAGCCCCCAAGTTGTGCCTCGTGCAATCCGTCCGTTGCCTAACTGGAAATCTCCAGGGCCGGACGGGCTGCACAACTTTTGGATAAAATGGTTCCAAAGGTCGCATGCCCCCTTGGCATCCCAGTTCCAGTCAGCCTTAGAGTCAGGGTTGCTGCCCCAGTTTCTAACGACAGGAATAACCCACCTGCTCCATAAATCAGGTAGTACCGCGGATCCCAAAAATTATAGACCGATGACTTGTCTGGAAGCCGACCCCAACATAGTTGGGAAAAAGGCTAGGATGACAGACTTGTCTTCCAACGGTCTATAAAGTTCTTACATCCATTTTGAGAGCTAAAATTAATAAACATATAGACAGCAACTCCATCATGTCTGTCTCTCAAAATGGATGTAAGAACGGGTCCCGCGGTACTAAGGAGCTACTCCTCATTGATATGGCCATTAGCCAACAGGTACGTCGTTCCCGAAAGGATCTGTCGACATGTTGGATAGATCATAAGAAGGCCTATGACTCGGTGCCACATACATGGCTCAGGAGGGTGCTGGGGTTGTACAAAGTACATACAACTCTGCGCACCTTTCTGTTGACGTGTATGGGGCAATGGAGGACGGTCCTTCGCTATCCAGGATGTAGAAATATCCAGAGGAATAGCGAGCCGATAAGGATCGAACGAGGCATATTCCAGGGCGACAGTTTGAGTCCGCTTTGGTTCTGTTTAGCCTTGAATCCTCTAAGCACGCTGCTAGAAGATTCAGGTCTAGGCTATTAGCTGAGGAGAGATGGTCAGGTTATATCTCACCTCCTCTACATGGATGACCTAAAAATCTTTGCCCCCAACAATTTGCAACTGATGAAGCTACTGAAAATTGCTGAAACTGTCAGTAGCGCCATCAGGATGGAATTTGGTGTGGACAAATGTGCGGTCATGCATGTAAAGCGAGGGGAGATTGTTGAATCAGTGGGAACCCAACTCTCGGATTCCACAAACCTTAGAACCCTCTCCGCAGCCGAAACCTATAAGTATTTGGGTATGTCGGAAGCGTTGGGCATCAATGTTACTGACATGAAGCAATCGTTGAAGGAGCGCTTCTTTGACCGCCTGAAAAAAGTATTTAATAGTCTTTTATCAGGCGGAAACAAGGTGCGCGCCTTCAATAGTTGGGTCATGCCGATTTTGATGTACTCTTTCGGCATACTCAAATGGACTCAGACCGAACTCGAGGCCCTGGATAGGAGGGTCCGTACGCTGCTGACTACAAATCGAATGCATCACCCACGGTCATCGGTAATGAGGCTGTATATCCCGCGAAAATGTGGAGGTCGAGGCTTTTTAAACGCTAAGACCCTCCACAATCGCGACATATGCAGTCTCAGGGAATATTTCCTACAAACCGACGTGGCGATGCATCGAGATGTGGTCGCGGTGGACAAGGGCCTCACCCCGCTCTCCTTGGCTAAAGAGAATTGGCGCAAGTCAGTAGTGCTTGATACTAATGATCGCATGGAAGTATTGCAGAGTAAGGAGCTTCACGGACGCTTTTACCGAGCCCTACATGGACCCGATGTAGATCTACCAGCGTCCGTAGCCTGGCTGCGTTTCGGTGACCTCTTTGGAGAAACCGAGGGTTTTGACTGTGCAATTATGGACTAAGTTATGATGACGAACAATTACCGGAGATTTATTATGAAAGACGGCACGGTTGACATCTGTCGGGCATGCCACCGGCCGGGAGAATCAATCAGGCATATTATCTCCGGGTGTTCTCGTCTAGCTAACGGAGAGTACTTGCATAGACACAACCTTGTAGCCAGGATAATCCATCAGCAACTTGCTCTGAAATACAGCCTTGTGGAATCTGAGGTGCCGTACTACAGGTATGTGCCCGACCCAGTTCTCGAAAATGGAAATATCACATTGTACTGGAATCGAACCATCATCACTGACAGGACTGTTGTTGCCAATAAGCCTGATATAGTGGTGGTGGATCGATCAGAGCGGCGCGCAATGATTGTTGACATAACCGTCCCGCATGATGAGAACCTCGTGAAACCCAAGAAAGATAAACAAATCAAGTATCTTGACTTGGCTCGCGAGGATGTCGACATGTGGCATGTGGACTCAACAATCATTGTGCCGATAGTCGTGACAGCCAATGGCTTAATAGCCAAGAGCCTCGACCAACACCTGAGGAGGCTCTCGTTGGGCAGCTGGATCAAGGGCTTGATTCAGAAAGCGGTACATCTGGACACGGCTCGCATTGTCAGGAAGTTCCTCTCTCTGGAGCCTTGACCGCCGGTAGCTTGGACCCTGTTCCCGATACCGGTACCCGATATTTTTTATATTTTTTAGTGTTTTTATATCCTTATGTATAAAAAAATATTTAAAAATGTAATTTGTAAGTATTTAAATGAAATAAAGGAGATAATAATTATTTATTTAATGAAATAACAATGTTAGCTAAAACTTTTTTGCAAAAAAATACAACCGACTTCCAAAAACAACACTACAAAGTGAAAAATAACTTTAATTTCGGAACTCGGTGTCGTTGGGTGCGCATTTTCGTTGTTTGCCACCGACTTCCGAAATTAAAGTTATTTTTGTAATTTATTTATTTATTTAATGTAATTTTTACCAGTAATTTTGGTTTAAAAACCAAACTACTGAACCGTTTTTGATGAAATTTCTATGGGACCATTTGGAAAGTATGCCCTTTTCAACAAAAAAAGAATTTTTCAAATCGGTTCGCAAGCTACGAAGTTATGCGCGAACAAACATAAAAAAAAAAAAAATACAAACATCCGAATTGAGAACCTCCTCCTTTTTAAGATGTCGGTTAATAAACAGTAGAAATCTATCGGTACACTTGACTTATGCTAGTTAACAAATCAGGTAGATGTTGCAACCAGCACCCTTACTAAGTTATAAAATAACTTGTATTAAGGGCAGTGGTACAAACCCATACATAATTCAGTTTCCCAAAAAACACAAGTGTGTGTGTGTTTGTTAAGGTGAGTGTGAGTGTGTTATGGTGAGTGCGTGTTTGTTTGTTATGGTGATGGTGTGTGTTGTGTCGATGCAGAATGTGTGTATTATTCTCGGTAATAAAGGCTTAGGGTGGGTCATTGGTTCCTACAAGCTTTTTTAATACTTAGAAATCATAAATAGCTCTTCTAGTCTGTCAGCTTAGTTTGGTAAACTGGTAAACAATCTTGACATGTCCTTTTGCTCAATTTTTACTTTTATTAAATTATATTATTATTTTTATTGTAAAATAATTATGGTAACTAGATTGAGAATCACATTTCAGTCAGTCCCATTACAATCACTTTAATTTATTTTCAGGTGTGGAACTCTACACTACTTTCCACATCCTGAGAAAGATGTAGAAACGTTTCAAAATTGGGTAAAGATTGTAGGAGGTGATATTGCAAGTCTGGACAACACCACTATCCACAAAACTCGAAGAATCTGGCGTCAACACTTTCAGGAAGTTTCTTTACCCAAAAAATAGACTGTGTAAATTGGCTGTGCCATCTTTGCTTTTACCTTCTGCAGATGTTTCAGGTTTTTGACTTCACGAAAAGCGTATAAAAATTTTGAGAGTTTAGATTTTATTTTTTGTATGTACAGACGCCAGCAGGTCAAGCTACCCGAACCTGTCAAATTTTCCCAATCAATCTTGAACCTTAATGCTTTAGCGATAAAGTTGAAAATCTATTAAAGAAATTTGACAGATGTGCTGGCGTCTGTACGTGTGACTTCCAATTTATACTCTGGTCTATGGTTATGCCTAATAATGGTGAATTCATTGACTTTTACTTATGATTATTAAAGGAAAACAATACATTTAGAGGATTTTTTTTGGTGGGGATGGAAAGTTATTAGTTTAGTCTTTGCTGGTGTTATTTTTAAAAGAGTAACCGTGGAGTTCCTTGCACTCCTGCATAGCAAATGACTAATAATTGTAACCGTCTACCTAACTTCTGACATTTCATAAGTCCTTATATAGGTTTATGTGAAATAAAATATTTTGATTTTAGCGTGACGGTGAATGAACATTTTTATATGTAATTAAGAACCACAGTTAAGAACGTTCAAAATCTAGTCGCAATTTCATCTCATCGACAATCAATGTCAAAAACTTAACAAAATAGAGGTATGACAGATCGATACAGCTCAGATTGTGAACGTTCTTAAAATTACGAGAATATTCTGAATATTGCTCCTCAGTAATAATGCCGAGTGCCGACTATGCCGCGAAAGTTTTTTGATATGGCAGCAGAGACAGGCGTTGACGGTATATCAGTCCGTAGCATACTGCATATTTGTACTCGGCGACGTTCGACACTCGCCGCTAGCGGTCGTGCAAAAGCGCACCGTTCTCGGTTTAGTGCCCCTCGTCCCCCTCTTAGCGTTCACGTAACGGCGCTCTTGTAGTCGCCCCAACTGCACCCAATCTTTCGATTGATTATAAGATCTCACCAACTGCCTTTTTCAAGGCAACTACTATTTATTTATCGCCGCGGTTGTGTTTTAAATTCACTAGGCCCTTCTGGGTTAAAACTACAGTTTCGTGGTCCTCGGCGGAAACCTTACGGTGCCAACGAAGCCGAGTGGGGTGTTGTCCCAAACACACCCGCCGAACCCCTTCAGGGCTAGGCAGTCAATTGGACGGGTCCCATCTTCCGGCCTTGGGGGGTCTCCTAGTCGGTGCTGGTGACAGTTTTCCTTCCACAGTTACACACCTCGTGTCTTTAGAGTGTCTCTACACCCTTCGCGCTAGACTGGTCAGGGCCCCGTTCGCACAATAAGACTGGCGACGGGTTATAAGCTTAGGGCACACCAGTAGGCACTCACCTCCCTGTCTGCACCCGACAGGGAGAGTACACATCCCCGGGCCCATCCACCCGGGGAGTTAGGTATAGGGCATACCACGGATTCAATCCCGTTCCCCCGTCCCCGACTATGGCAGACACTGCCTTAGTAACATTTTTGTAGGAGGTCCTCCTCAAGGACCCCGACTTCCTCGCCAAATATGGCTCCAAACTAGCTGCTCTGCAGCTTCCCTCCCCCACCACGACCAGCAAACCGAGCGTGCTCGATGAGCCGGTAAGTTCTCCAGTGTCCATGGACACTGAAGAGGCCTCGGGCAAACGGGCCCACGACTCTACCGATGAGGACTCTCTGCATTTCTCATCGTCCTACTCCGCCCATTCCTCTGACGACGACGGCTTCACGTTGGCGTCAGGGAAGAAAAATAAGAGGAAGAAGAAAGCTACTTCCCATCAATCAAAGAAAATAGCGGCCACGACTCGATCGCTATCCCCTCCTCCGCACCCACCTCTCTGGCCTCTCGCGCCGCTACCCCCACCCCGACCGTTTCGGACCTCCCCGCTAGCCACAGCGCCGGCGCCACTACTTCCGCCCCAAGGAAATTACCCCCTCCAGTGTTCATCCAGGACAAAGGGAAATGGACGGACGTTTCCAAGTGGTGCACCGATCTCAAGATCGATTTCAAATCAACCCAGCAGGGTGTCAAGGTGACAATCCCTACGTCGAAAGATTACAGGGAGCTAACGCGCTTACTCCGACTGAGAAATGTGTCTTTCCACACATGCTCCCTCCCGGAGGAACGCAAGACACGCGTCGTGATTTGCAGGGTCCCTAAGGAGATCCCGATCCCAGACATCAAGGAGGACCTCGAGAGAACTTGTGATTGAAAAACCCCGCAAGAGCGGCATCGTCGGGCAATGCCACCGTTGCCAGCTCTACGCCCACTCCCAAGCTCATTGCCATGCCAAACCCAGGTGCGTCAAGTGCCTGGGTGAGCATGGCACATCTGACTGCCCCCGCCCCAAGGACCGTTCCCTTTGCAAGGAAACCCCTAGCTGCGTTCTGTGCGGCAAAACCGGGCACCCAGCCAACTACCGTGACTGCCCAAAGGCCCGCCCCCAAGTCGTCCTCCCCTAAATTGACCAAGCGTGCGAATGCCCGCCAAGAAAAGGAAACTCTGGCCCAAAACCCCTGGCCCAGCTCCTCGAGCGACTAAGCCCCCAAAGGCCTAGTCCTTGGAATCAGCTGAATCACCAGAGAGCTTTCCCCGCTCTAATGGCAGCCCCCCAGCCGCCTCTACCCTGTCAGCAGGTCTTGATCCCTCCAACGTGATCAGTAGCACCTTCCTGACCTTCCTTACCCCTCGGGCCAAGCAAATGGCACAAGAGATCGTCGTCACTAGGACCTCCGGTGATCTCTTACGCATCCAGGCGATCTACAACGCGTATCCAAAGATTATGCAAGCCCTAAATGCCTTTGTTACGAAACCGTAATGGATAAAGGCATCATTACGCGAACGAAACCCCGATCCCTCAAGTTGGCATCCTTCAATGCCAACGGCCTTCAGCAACAGAGAGCCGAGATCGCCACCTTCCTCCGCGATCATCAAATCGACATCTTCGTCGTTCAAGAGACTTTCCTCAAGTCCCACCACCGCAGCCCTGCAATTCGAACTATCGTCTTGTTCGCAATGATGTCACAAGGGCGGCACACTAATCTATATACAACGTGTCCCAGAAATCAACGTCAAGCCGAAAACGGGCAATAGACCAAGTCGTGACAATTATTAGAAAAATATTTTAAAAAAATCTTGGTCATGTTACTTTTCAAAATAAATCTCAAAAAGTGACACCCTGTGATGATCTTTCAAGTCCTGTGACTACAAATATTAACTTTTCGTCAGTTTTTTTTTCTGTGACGTAACCATGAATAACCCTTCTGTAAATTACAGTTAAAAGTTAAAACATAACTACCTCAGTTTTAAATAAAATGTTAGATTTTTGCTCAACATTGAATTCAAAATTATTACATCAGCCAAATATAACCGCGTGTAGTGTAAAAAAAATGTACTACACTATTTTGGCAAGTAACTTTGAAAGATGGCGCGTTTAGTCCGGATTCCAAAATGGTATGCCACTTACTAATTGCTACTTTTTAATTGAGGAAAAACATTTATTTTTAATGAAGCCGGATTTCATACAAGTTCGATTGAGACGAAGAGTGACGTTATTTGACTAGTGCGAGCGAGACAGATGGTGACGCTACTTTCATCTAAGAGCGAGACGGATTGGCACATCATTTCGTCTGTGTGAGTGAAACAGATAGAGACGCTACTCTGGCGAAACAGGGATACGTTAGGTGCAATACTGCAGTACGTTACGCTCTTTCGTTTACTACGCATCTTTCTGTATTTGTATTAACTTTGTACTTACAACTGTGGCTTTGTTTATTGGACTTGATTTGCATTGTGATTTGGATTTATCTGCACTGTTTCTGACGACCCCGGACTTGTTTTAATCGTAATCCCGTGTTTTGTGTAGTGTGTTATCATGCCATCTCGATACACCGCACAGGAATACGCCAACATGCATCTCATTTATGGAGAATGCTTAATTATGCAACGCCAATGCTGCAGCAAGAATGTATCGTGAGAGATACCCAAATGCTGGGCGTTATCCCGATCATCGAGTATTTCTTAATGTTCATTGGTGTTTATCAGAGGGTCAACAACCTAGTCAAATGGTTAGCGAGGGAAGACCTGTAATGCCCTACGAGGCCGAGTCATGCAAGCAGTTGAAGAAGACCCAAGTATCTCAGTATGTGGAATTCAACAGAGCATAGAAGTCCCCAAAAGTACTGCACAGGACGTTTTTTAAAAAAAAACGAGTTTCACACATACCAAGTATGATGAGTCTGCTACCCCGAGACTACCCAAAGAGAGTGCGATTTTGTCAAACGATGTTGCAGAAGCACCGTGAGGTTCCGCGATTCTTTGAAAAAAATGTATTGTCAGATGAATCAACATTTAAAAAGGATGGTTACATGAACCTCCACAATTTGCACGAATGGCATGTGGAAAATCCAAATTTGATGCGGGAAGGCAGTTCGCAGTACCAGTTTAAAGTGAACATGTGGACGGGAATTTTGAATGGTAAAGTTATTGGTCCAATCGAGCTGCCGGAGAACTTAAATGCCCAAGGGTATTTGGACTTTTTACAAAACCAATTACCAGAATTATTGGAAGAAGTGCCACTGAACATTTACGGCAGCATGTGGTACCAACAAGATGGCTGCTGTACGTGAGTTTCTCAATCGTGAATACCCCGATAGGTGGATAGAGCGGGGTGGTACAATTTCGTGGCCTGCCCGTTCACCCGATTTAAACTCCATAGATTTCTTTTACTGGGGTACTATAAAGGATATCGTGTACTCTAAACCAATTCAAAATTTAGACGAGCTGCGCCAAAGAATTGCAGACGCCGCTGAATACATCAACTGGAGAAGATACGCCCGTCTTAATACGCGATCATTTTTTAAGAGATGTAGAGCTTGCATTGCAACTGAAAGCAAACAGTTCGAACATTTAATAATATAAACTAGGTAAACCTGATTTAATAAAAAATATAACTAAAGAAATCCAACAACTGAATTTTATTTCAAACGCACCTAAAACTAACAATTAACTTTTTTTCCTCAATTAAGAAGTAGCGATTAGTACTTGTGGCATACTATTTTGGAATCCAGACTAAACGCGCCATCTTTTAAAGTTACTTGCCAAAATAGTGTAGTACATTTTTTTTACACTACACGCGGTTAATGCGGATACTCCAAGGTAGCCCGCGAAATTCAAATTTTCTTACGTTTTTTGCAATTTTCTGGTCAGTACTAAGTTGTACCTTGATTAAAATATGATTCGCGGCCGTAAAAAATATGTATTTACAGAATTATAATCATTAAAGTCATCAACACATTTCTATAAGATCAAGTAATCCTACTGAATGACTATTTCATGAAATCTTGACATTTTAGGATTATGCTAACTTAACAAGTTGTATTACTGATTCTAATGATTATAATTCTTTAAATACATATTTGTTACGGTCGCGAATAATATTTTAATCAACGTACAACTTAGTACTGACCAACAAATTGCAAAAAACGTAAGAAAATTTGAATTTCGCGGGCCACCTTGGAGCATCCACCTTAAAGTGGCTGATGTAATAATTTTGAATTCAATATTGGGCAAAAATTTAACATTTTATTTAAAACTGAGGTAGGTAGTTACGTTTTAACTTTTAACTGTAATTTACAGAAGGGTTATTCATGGTTACGTCACAGGAAAAAAACTGACGAAAAGTTAATATTTGTAGTCACAGGACTTGAAAGATAGATCATCACAGGGTTTCACTTTTTGAGATTTATTTTTGAATCCATAAAATTTGAAAAGTACATGATCAAGATTTTTTTAACATTTTTCTAATATAACTGTCACGACTTGGCCTATTGCCCGTTTTCGGCTTGACGTTGATTTCTGGGACACGTTGTATATAAAAGAAAGTTGTGTTAGTTAAACTATTTATAACTCAAGAACGGCTGAACCGATTTGGCTGAAAATTGGTAGGGAGGTAGCTTAGAACCAGGAGACGAAAATAGGATATTTTTATTTTATTTCTATTTTTTAAATACTTTTATTTACTTATAGGAGTAGGGTAGGAGTAGTGTAGGAGTAGTGTAGGAGTAGGGTAGGAGTCGGGTAGGGGTAGGGTAGGGGGTAGGACACCATGCGAATGAAGTAGCGCCGGGTAGCTAGAAATAATTTATATGGCAAAACAACGTTTGCCGCGTCAGCTAGTCTATTATAAAAAGAATCTGTACTGCATCCTTATGGACCCTCCTCCCCTCTCACGACTCGAAGTGTCTATCTGTCGACTAGACATGACAGGCCACCAGCCGATCACCCTAGTTTCGGTCTACCTCCCTCCCCGAACCGGTGCAGAAAACCCACAGCTTCTGTCAGACGACCTCTCTATCCTTCTTGGCCTGAGTAACTCCGTTATCATAGCGGGTGACCTCAACGCCAAACACACTGCTTGGAACAGTGCCACGACCAATACCCGAGGCAGACACCTTTTCAACCTCTGCCCATTGCTCAAGTTTAATGTCATTGGTCCCATAACTCCCATCCACTTTCCCCATGACCACAGCCGCACCCCTGATGTTCTGGACTTGGCGCTTCTAAAGAATGTCAACCTACGGTTAGACACTTTAGAAGTGGTACATCTCCTCAGACCATCGACCAATCTTCATTCGATTGGCCCCTCGCACTGGTCTCACCGACCCCGACCTACCTCCCCAGACAAAAGTAGTAACGGACTGGAGGAAAGTAAGGAAATGCCTGAAATCCACCACATCCCCCCACTTAGACACCATCCCCAGTCATTTCAGCTCTATCGCAGACACGACGGGCGCGATCAACTTATTCACGGAATACGTACAGTCAGTCATGAACGATTGTTGTAGGGAAGTTGCCGGGGTCAGCGAGAATGTGCCTTGGACGGCGAAATTTGACCCTTTAACCCTCCTCCAAGAGAGCAATAGGGCGACCAGTACAATACACAAACATAAAAGACCGACATTCCGAGCGCGCCGCCGTGGTCCCTCGCGACGCCCCCAAGTAAATTCTCGCCCCCGACCCTTGCTCGTTGAAAGTGCCAGCCCGCGCCGTAGCTGAGCCTGTAGCTTTAAACTCCCCGACTGAGACCTCTGAGTTTTTTTCGGCCTTTCTTCTCAGAGATAGTCCTAGGAAACGCCGCGCTCATCAAAGCACTAATGACATAAATTCGATCCAGCCTGTCCCTTTGCTGCCCTCTCCCAGCGACGCCCTAAGCCGAGGTTCGTACTCCACAGAGTACCCTTAGCGTGCAGTCGCTTAGTTTTAATTAGTTTAAGTCCTGGCTGTGGGCTTTAAGTTTTCTTCTTATATTAAGACAATCACAGGATAGTCCGGTTAAGTAGTCACGACCTCTCAAGGTTAACTACGAGATGCCATTTATATAAAAAAAGGATATTTACATAATATGTAGTGTTCTGTGCCTGTGGAATCAGTGTGTCCTGGTCCTGTGCGTCATAGACTAAAGTGTATAATATTGGCTGTGCTACGGTCCTGTGTCATTACTCATTTGTCGTAGAAAAAAAAACTGAAAGGTAGGTAAATGATTTCCCTTTCCTGCTTCCATTTTGCAAATCTAGAATTGTCATTTATTGTCTAAAT
The DNA here is from genome assembly GCA_951799955.1 of Apamea anceps. Taxonomy (NCBI): domain Eukaryota; kingdom Metazoa; phylum Arthropoda; class Insecta; order Lepidoptera; family Noctuidae; genus Apamea; species Apamea anceps. The sequence continues at coordinate 16,636,701 of OX637500.1, read as the reverse complement.
AATCCCTTGTGAAGTGATGTGAACTCTTGTCGTTTTAAAATCAGTTAATGATAAATCAAACGAACTGAACCTTATTAATATTATCATGGCAATACAGGCGCGAAAAATTTGCGTATATTTGTGATTCATTTTGCATGAGCAGTGAATTAAAAAAGTAATTATTAAGCGGAATCAGTACATCTATTATTATAATTAAATAGTTAACTATTGTCAAGCCTTCATCGAACGAGACTATTGTTTGTTTTTGTTAGACTATCGTCTTAGTTTTTTGTATATGAACCATATCTAAATCCAAATACTTGGGGTATTTGGGTTTAGTTTAGTTATTTTACTGAAGTATCAGGAGAGCACAAGTTTCGTGTATTAAATATCAGAGAAAAACCCCTTCTCAGTCACATAAACCAAATACTGTCTCCAACACCTGCTGTTTCTACCCCGGCTAGTACAAATACCACATTATGGGCTGATTGTTCCATCGCCAGATAACTTTTATTCGAGGAATAAAATTGACGTTTGACAGTTTTTGTATGAAAGGACTGTAAAAAATTCAAAATTATTCCTCGGATAAAATTGTTACGGCTCATACATTTTGAGCATTATACTGATAACATTACTTTAAATCACAAGATTAGTTGATTTTACAAAAATGATTATTCACTCCAACATAAAATATAAATTGCTTTTTATTTTTTACATAAGATACCTACTTCTTTGTCATGAGGTTGCACATTGCAAGCATATGCAACCTTATTAATAATTATCTGGTGTTGGTCAGCAATTGCCATAGTATCTTTTTGGTGCACGAAAAGTTTAAATCCTAACTAATATTGTAAATGTGAAAGTAAGTTTGTTACGCTTTCACACTAAAACGGCAGAACGGATTTTAATTAAATTTTGCACACACATAGACCATAAGCTGGGTAAGGATATAGGCTACTTTTCATCTTGGATCGCAGACGAAGTCACGGGCAAGAGCTAGAAATTAAATATATGTTACTCCATAACATCAGCTATCTGCCAATAAGTCCCATCAAAACCGAACAGCTGATTTCAAGATTAGACGGAACAAGCAGACAGACCAAAAAATGTTTTTTTTTTATAAGTAGGTAGCGTAGTTGGGAAAACGCTAGGCAGAAGTATTCTGTCCTATTCTATTTTTTTATACATACATAGCACTTCACCCACAACTTTGTCCACGTGGTTTTCGTGCTTTCTCCTATATTTTTTCCCCCCTTCACCCTTCAAAAGGAAGTTTTTGAAGATTATGATTAAGATCTTATAATTTATTTAGAAAAGTTTATAAATGAAAGCAATAAAGTTGTTCATATAAACTAGGTACGACATTCCTTTTAACTGTTTCAAAAAAAATTGTTTGGTATGTTTCAATTGTTTGATTTAAACGTTATTTATACCCATTTTTGCAGTAAAATCTGGCTCGTTAAACTGTATTAACCCTTTTCACCCCGCCAGGGGTTAATTTTTGAAAAACCCTAAAACACATGATTCTTCATCTTTTGTTTTAAGTTAATTCAACCTCGACAACTTGTTGAAAACTTATAAGTAAAAACTTTATTATTTACTACTCCTACATAGGGTTGTTCATGAAAATGTATGACTAATTTAGATAGGTATTTGAACCAAGTTTCAAGTTTTTATTTATTTATTTATTTATATTGGTTCACCAACAACTGTTTACACTGGTAATATGCTTAGGGTAACAAATAAGGTAAAAAATGTAACAGATTAGTGTAACAATCACTTATAGGTGAACTCCGCATGCATACAAAATTTGGTTGTACAAGGAAAACAATAAGAATTTAACTTAGAACTAAAGCTTAAACTACGTGACTAAAGTTAAACGAAAGTTATATGTAAATTTAAGTAGTATGAAGACATAGGTCAAATGGAAACTTAAACTATTGGGGAGAAAAAAAAAAAACATGTTTCATTATATATGCCAGAAAGTACTTAATCTAAATTCAGAAGACATTTGTAAATTTTAGCTTTCAAGTTGTTTAAAGAGTCAAAATGCAGATCAATTTGATCGCTACAATTATTCACTACCTTACAAAATCTTGCAAATGGAGAATTAGCGCCTAAAACCGTTCTGCTTTGTGGTGGACACAGTGGTGTTATTGGATGGCGAGGAATTCTTGAGGGCGCACGGAAGTTGAAAGTGTTCAATATCTGGGGGGAGTCAATTTTATGGGACATTACTTTGCACACAAACGTTGCGTCATTTAGTCGTCGGCGTTTTTCCAGGGAGATCATATTGTAGTGTTTTAGTCTATTACTATAGGAACGTATTTTTTTTGCCAAGCCGCTGGAAAATGCTAGATGCCATAGAAATCGTTTTTGAACACGTTCTAGCCGCAACGAATGTGAGGCGTAGTGCGGTCGCCAAATTACACTACAGTACTCCAAAACGCTTCGAATTAGACAATTATATAGCATTATTTTAGTCTTTGAACACTTAAAATGTTTGGAGTTTCTTATAACAAATCCCAGCATTTCAGAGGACTTTTTTATGATATTGTCTACGTGCGGAATAAAGGTTAATTTTTTATGAAATGTGACGCCAAGGTCTCTGATTGTGTCCAGTTCGCCAAATTTGACCCCATTAATAAAATAATTATGTTCAATTACATTGTGATTTCTCGTGAATTTTATGTGATAGCATTGGCCTGAATTTAAGTGCATATCATTCGTGTCACACCAATGGATCAGCCTATCCAGATCCCACTGTAAGTCGAGGGCATCGTCTTTCGATTTAACAATTTTAACAAATTTTAGGTCATCGGCATACATAAATATACTTGAGTTGTGAAAACAGTTAGGGAGGTCGTTTATAAAGTAATTAAATAAAACCGGGCCCAAATGTGATCCCTGTGGCACGCTCGACAAAATATATCGTGAATATGAGTGAAAACCGTTGACCACTACAAAGAAAGACCTATCCACAAGGTATGAACCTAGCCATGAAAGCAGTGATCCAGTAATACCGTGTGCTCGTAATTTGCCAATTAATATACAATGTGAGACTTTGTCGAAAGCTTTACTAAAATCTGTGTAAATAACATTAGCTTGGTAACCCGAGTCAATTGTTCTCGTTAACAGTTCCGTGAACAGAACAAGATTAGTACTTGTAGACCTAGACTCCACAAAGCCATGTTGCTCTTCACTCAAGTACAGTTTTAAGTGTTTTTGAATATAAGGACATATGAGAGATTCAAAGACCTTAGCAAGAGTCGATAAGATCGATATGGGTCAGTAGTTAGAAACCTCATCATCATTGTTCGTTTTATGGATGGGCACAACCTTAGCCACCTTCCAATTTGAAGGGAAAATGCCAGATGCCAAAGATTTATTGAAGATAAGTGATAGGGGAATAACCAGCTCGGCTGCACACTCATAGATGAAGATCGGTGGTATTTCATCAGGCCCTGCACCCTTGCTAAAATCTAGACTTTTTAATTTCTTGAATATAGTTTCATGACTAATAACAATATTGAATAAACCCAAACTATAGTTTTGAAGGTTGTTTAAAAGGGTCGCATCATGTTTATTATGCTCGTCCTGAGCAGAACTATAGACAGAATAAAAATAGGATGCAAAAAACTCACATATCTCTGTCCCATGTCCCAAGTCATCTCTGTCCCATGTCCCATTTTAGATCAATGAAATGAGATTTTTCATAATCAAAATCAAGTCATTTATTCAAATTAGGCTGAGAATCAGCACTTTTCGAACGTCAAAATTATAAAAGACTCCCCCAAAAACGCCCGCCCTTCACCACTTCCTAGTGCTATCGCTGAGAAGAAGAAGTGGCGCAACAAACTCTCCAGCAGCACAGCTGTCTGTTCAGTTAGAATATAGTTGCATGTATACAATATGGAGGAATAGGAACCTATGTTCAGTAATTAACATTACAAGAAACTTAAATTATTTGCCATATGTCAGCTAGCCACGCCAATTAACCAACAAATATAATAAAAACTATACGTACTCAAGCTAAGAAATAATTAATTAAAATAAAAACTTACTACCTAAATAAAAGCCTCCAGGCATAAAGGGCGTGACAGCTTACATATTTATGCATTGCTGGGTTCTGGTCACATAGCTGTCACTTGCAGTCTTGAAAATTACATTAATTTAATTAAATTATTTTAAATTGACTACCCCTTTTCAGCCCGTCATGGGTAGATTTTCGAAAAACCTTGAACAACATTATTATTTACTTTGAATCCTAGGTATAAATACTGAGTTTCAAGTAAATCGGACCGCGCGCTAAAATTCTTCCATACAAACTTTAAAACCCCCAATCTCTCCCCCTTTTAGGGGGCAGGTTAAGAAAAACAAAAAATGGAAAAATTCATAATTTACTTCGATGAGTATTCGTGCCAAGTTTCAAATTTATTAACTCGAAAGAATAAGATTTTTCATACAAACAAAATACATCACAATTTCACCCTATTAGGGGTGGAACTTCGAAAAACACTTTCTTAGTGGATACATACTCTTCGCGAAGAACACACCCTCCAAATTTCATGTCTCCAGGACCAGTGGTTTAGGCTGTGCGTTGATGTATCAGTGCCAATTGTGGTCACCCATCCTAGTTGGAACCACGACCGCGGTTGCTTAACATAAGTTAGCGCTACGGCCACATAGCCATCGAGCTTCTCACTCATTCCTCATTGTATTATATACTTCATTGATTAGGAAATTATTAGAAACTAGCTTCTGCCCGCGGCTTCGCCCGCGTGGATGTCGGAAATTATCCCACGGGAACGTGCTAACAGGATAAAATGTACCTATGTGCTTCCCCAGAATGCCATCTATCTCGCGGGCCCTTTGTGGCTAATTACAATAGAAAACCAATTGTGTCTCATTAGTGGTGATTAAGAGGGTACCTATATGATATCTTTACCTAAGTACCTACCTAATTAAAAAAAAAACCTCAATAACAGAAAATTAAATACCTACCTACCTAAATAAACCTATTTCTGATGATAACTAAACTCAATAAATAAGCAAAATCCCTAAAAACTAATATCTATACGAATGACTAATCCTACCTAACAGTATTATAAAATAACCTACGGTCACTACGTACACTATCAAATATACTACCTATACTTTAAAATTAAAATCTATACCTACGACTTATATAAAAATAAACCTAAATAACTCTAAAATCTAAAAGGAATAAAATGAACTCCATTGCGGGTGACTTAACCTACGACAAACTTATTATTTGCGGTTGGTGCAGTAATCTGGTCTAGGGATCGAACCGCAAAATTAAGTTTGTTTTTTATTGTATATACTTTTTCGGGATAAAAAGTACCCAGTGTGGTGCCCAGGATATTAAAGAATAATTATACCAAGTTTCATCGTAATCGAACCGGTAGTTTTTGCGTGATGCCTGAACAAACAGACAGACAGACAAAAATTTTTTTAATCACATTTTTGGGTTCGGTGTCGGTCTAGTAACACCCCCTGCCATTTATTTTTTTGATATTTTCAATGTACAGAATTTTCACTTCTACAGATTTATTATAAGTATAGATAATTAGGAATAATTATTATATAATACCTACGAAGATTGCCTCTGAAGATTTGCTCATTGGATTGGATTGGATTGGTTTGGCTCTGTTGATTGGCTCTGAAGTCGGTGGCAAACAACGAAAATGCGAACCCAACGACACCGACTTTCGAAATTAAAGTTATTTTTCACTTTTTAGTGTCGTTTTTGGAAGTCGGTTGTATTATTTTTTTTTTCAAAAAAGTTTTATTGTTTTAGATGGTGCGAAATTATAAGGCTAAAAAAGTTAACAGTACTCACTAGCATGCTACATACGGCTGTAGAAGACGTGAGATGATGATGATGTTGTAGACAGTTGTGTTGATTGCTAATTTACCCTCTCTTAAAAATAAACAATTATCAAAGCGTTTCATATTTTAGCAACAGCTGCTTACCTACTTAATTCTATAATAAATTATTTTTTATGAAGAAATTTGTTTCTTTACAACCTATCCAAGTAGGATCTTTAAAAATATTAGCGTTTATCATAGTGGCGTCTATGTATTATAATTTGAATAAAAAATATAAGAAACATAAACAATTTGCAATTTTATTTGAATTAGTCTGAAATACTTACATTTTTTTTAAAATAAAAGTTTATTCATGGTTATTGTTGATCTGATTTATCGACAATGTTGGTTGACGTTCGTCCCTGCACGAAAAAGTCTAAATTGGCGCCGATTCCCTTGTTCACAAATTAAACTACTTAAATTTAAGTTCAACGCATCTTTTTCTTTCTACGTATTTAATTTAGAAAAGGACAGAAGATAAATATTAGGTTAGTCCTGTCAAACTAGTCAGCGCCTGACGTAAATTTACGTATTTTTAGCAGCCATGTTTTTAATCACGTCTTAATCTGTCTATGGAGTATCTTAATTTGACAGGAGTAAACTAATATTTTATCTTCTGTCCTTTTCTTAATGAAATATAAAGAAAAAGATGCACAGAACTAGTGTAGTTTGTGAACAAGGGAATCAGGGCCATTGCCCCTTCAAAGTGTAAAGTACCTATTTTGTTACGACACTGAACCATGTTAGGAGACAATAAGCCATAGATTGGTGTGAATTATGCCATAAATATACTCTGGCTTTCAATTTCAAAAGTATGTGGCTTAGCCCCACTGTTAGGTAATTGTAACTATTTATTCCCAATTCCAAAAACATCGTTCCTTTGAACATACAACATAATAAGATGAGTATTCTGTTTAAGACCTACGTAAGAAAGATCTCGATTAAAGCTTTCATAACATAAATTTATTGAATCTACCATAACGTATTCAAAGACTGGCGTGCAGACGCTGACGTTTGTGTTTTTATAGTCGAAGTAGCCCCGCCCGACCTTATATGTACGGCACGTAAATAAATCAATGTTTTACTCTCAGTTGGTGGATAGTACCTGTAAACGTGTGACCGTGTGTGTAAACGAGTAGGTACAGATGCCAGCACATCAAGCTACTACAATCTGTCAAATTTCTTTAATAGATTTTCAACTTTATCTCTGAAGTATTAAGGTTCAAGGTTGATTGGAAAAATTTGACAGTTTCGGGTAGCTTGACCTGCTGGCGTCTGTACGACTTGTTTTGAATTGAGCGAACCTGAGAAATGATAACTTGATCTTAACCTAATAGGTTGCCTTCCTCATTCGAGACATTTTGAAGCATCGATTAAGTATAAATATCGATTTAGGTATCTATCATAATAAAATTATATAGATAGGAAAGTTTTTATATTTCTATGTTATCTATACCTACTATCGAGGAAATGCACTATCGCGCTTATAATTTATCGGTTCCAAGAATTTAATAGGTACAGCCCTTTCACTGTCAAAGTCAAATCGTTTATTTCAAATAGGCACATAAAAAGCACTTTTGAAAGTCAAAAAAAAAATTTAAAAAAAACTTTTTTGAAAAAAAAACAACCGACTTCCAAAAACGACACTACAAAGTGAAAAATAACTTTAATTTCGGAAGTCGGTGTCGTTGGGTTCGCATTTTCGTTGTTTGCCACCGACTTCCGAAATTAAAGTTATTTTTCACTTTGTAGTGTCGTTTTTGGAAGTCGGTTGTTTTTTTTTTTTTCAAAAAAGTTTTTATTTTTCACTTTTAAGTTGTAATTTTTACCAGTAATTTTGGTTTAAAAACCAAACTACTGAACCGTTTTTGATGAAATTTCTATGGGACCATTTGGGAAGTAGACCCTTTCCAACAAAAAAAGAATTTTTCAAATCGGTTGGCAAGCGACGGAGTTATGTGCAATATGTGCGAACAAACATAAAAAAAAATACAAAAATCCGAATTGAGAACCTCCTCCTTTTTTAGAAGTCGGTTAATAAAATTGATTCTAGTCGCCCTTTCCAAAAGGTAGGTAGTTTTCGTATGGAGAAGAATGGGCAAGAAACTCCACCGTTAATCTTCTAAAATGTTTTACAATATTTTGCATACATTAATTATATAATTATATGTGAAGATGATGCACCTAAAATAAAATAAATGTTATATTTTTCCTCTGAATTTGCATCACTGTCAAAATCAGAGTGATTTTTATTTACGTTGCATTAGAGTTGTAGTTAGGTTTTTGCTGTCAGAGGTAAAATAAAACTGTGGTAGGTTTTCAAACCAGTGTTACTCGAGCTATCGTCATTCGATTTCAAGGGTACATAAAGTTTGTATAGTATATTATCAAACAGCACCACAGGCTACCTATCAAACAACTTTTCACCTAAAATTAACACACATCAAGCAAGATCAACTCTGACCTTGTCATTTTGCCCGTAGGTACCATTATGCTTCTGGCAGGTCGACAAGGACGAAGTCAGTAATTTCCGGAGTCGGAGTATTTGTCCAGAGCATGACTTATCTGTTCTGAAGACGGCCTGCTCTGGATTCAAATTAGGTAAGTACATTCGATTACGGTCTGAAGGCGATTGAGTAAACGTCTAGATATCCATTATTTCAACGTGCGGCCCAAACGAGAAAGTGAATGAGGGTAGGATTTTCGGGTTGTTAGGCAGCTTTTGGTATTTAAAAATATTAGGAGCTATCGCTTTTCTAGTAACAAAAACTTATTTCTACTTCAACTCCTGCTTTTGTTTTAACTCCAAAAATTTAATTAAAAAAATGTTAAATGTATGGGTTATGAAACGAGTTTTGGTTAAAAAGCAAGAAACTTGTTTGCAGATGAACGGGCGAAGAGACTCACCTAGACCACCACCACCGCTACCGTCGACGCCGCCACCGACACCACCGCCGCCGCGGCCGCAGCCGACGCCGCGGCAGCCGCAGCAGCCGCCACCACCGCCACCACCAGAAGAAGTACATCCACCACCAAGGCCACCGTGGCTTCCACCACCGCCGCCACCACCACAAGTACTCCCGCCGCCGCCGCCGCCACCGCCGCCGCCGCCACCGCCGCCGCCACCACCACCACCACAGGTACGTCCGCCACCGCCGCCGCCGCGTCAGCCGTCACCACAACCTCGCAACCGCTACAGCTGCAAGCTTTTAGGAGAGTTTTGATAAATAGTAGTCTTACTTTTCTAAACCAACTTTATAAAATAATTAGGTTAGTTAGGAGGAAAGAAAACGGTTAGGTTAGTGAATGAGATGGAGCAGGTAATTTTTTTCGCTATTTCCAATTTGGTGCCATAGTACATAGCGCAAAACACATTGAGAAAGGTCGGTGTCGGGTAGGGAAAGGTGCTCGGAAGTTGGTGTCTTTGATTTTGTGTAATTTTTAGCCACGACTTCCGAAACTAAAGTTATTTTGCACATATGGTCTGTTCCAAAAGTACATATCTGAAGAAAGTGTATACTACTTTCATGAGAATTTTGTATACACAAACCCTGTTCAGGTTAAATTGTTACGTAATCGCCAATTAATTCTTAACACATTCACCTGTTTTTTTTAACAGTTATTGTTTGAATAACATTAATATTTAAATAAATAAAATAATTTTAATTCAGATATCAAGGATCAAAGTACATCAATTTACATCATGCATAACAATATTACACAAATAAAAATAATAATTAAAATAAAAAAAAATTAGAATCAAAATTATAATTAAATTACTGTTTTAATAAGGGACCTCCACAGCAGAGATGACACCCTGTCAGCCACAATCTTCAAGATTATAAATAAATAAATAAAATAAAAAGCATTTATTTCAGGTAACCCAAAAGCACCCATACAGCAACCAGAATACATAAATACACACACACACACACATAAGACAAATATTATCGGACACAGCTAGCAACATACCTGCTACAGCAATGTCCGATATACGGGCAGTCAAATCTCCCGGCAATCATCGCCAGAACTGTGTTGGAGCTGTCCCGCACCCTGTGCACCAATACGCGCACCGCTTGCGCATGGTGATGTGGAAACAGTCGGCGCGCGCTTCCGCAAACATGCCCGAGGCACTGCAGAAGCGGGGCAGCCCCAGCACCGCTCTGAACGCGTTATTGTACTGGATACAGAGGGCACTGTAAGCCGCTCGTGTGTAGGAAACTCATAGGCTGCACCCAAGTGGTGCTGCCCATAAGTTGTAATTACCCACAGTAACGTCGGTTAAGGTTTAGGGGGCTTAAGGTAATACACAAGAAAATAAAGTCGTGATAGGATGAGTCAGGGTTAACATATTTTGAGAAAACAAGAGAATAAGACAAGAGGATCAGTTCTGGTTTATCCTCTCATAGTAAGTATGCAATGCACGGTGCTGGCTTTCTTGTCGACCACTAAACTGCTACCTACTCAAAAGCGAAACAATGCTCCAAAAATTAACGCAGGTTAACGTCATAACAAAACCACGTTTTCTGCAGCTGCCACCGTTGGCGCCGTATCTAGGCGGATCGTGGTACGAGCCACCGTCGCCGCCACCATCGGAAGAGCGTCCTCTTCAAGCAGTGCCGTTAAATCTTCAGCCCGCAGAGCCACCGGTCTTTCAAGGACCACTGTCGGATTCGAGCTTCCCAAGATACAGGTAACTAACCTATTTTGTGTACCACCGTCATAAAAAAAAACTAGGGATGGGCCGAAATTCGTTTCACATTCGGTTAAACTGAACTTCGGCGGTTTGAACCGAGCTTTGGCATTCGGCCAAAATTTGGTTCAAATGCCGAACATTCCATACACGAAATCAACTGTTTTTACTAAAATAATAAAACTAAACAAAGCATTTATTTATTGCTGGTTATTTGTTACTTATGCAACTATTGGTATTTCGTTTATTTATTTTCAACCATACGTTCGTGGATTTTTTGAGCATAAGTTAATTTTCCTTAAGTTTGCCGTATGTTCTGTAATTTGTATGGTGTACAATAAAGAGTATTCTATTCTACGTCAGAATTTGATCCTTATTAGGGACACTATCGAGTGGTGTAATAATACAGTGTGTTTTTTTAAAATCAAAATCAACGGGTTGGATTCCTGGCTAGAAATATTGATTTTTCAAAAATCAAATGATGCAGTTTTAGTTTTCATCAAAATCGAGCCCGTGATTCCTTTAGTACTCTTCGCTATTCCTCATAGCTTCGATTTGGCCATCCACGCCCACTTGAAAAAAAGTCAACATGTATATGTATATATTATTAGTACATATTCTTTGTATGTGGAATTCCTTACCTATACCCTCGAAACATCCTAACGGCGCCGGCGGGGTGTATTTTAATACATGAGAGTATCGACTCATTTGGGTCGCGCGAAGATTGTAGGCTAAGTTATATTTTTATAAAAACAAAATGGCGGATTTTAGAAGATGACAACGGAAGGTCTGGAGGAGTCAATTCCAACTTACTAAAAAGATTCAAATAAAAATACAATGACAAAATCAAAACCCGACTGCAACTAAGATTAAAAACTAGCTCACTTTTCAAGCAGTCTGATGTAGTTGGTGGTATCAAATCTGAGATTGAACTAAAATATATCTACTGCCTGTCGGGTTTTTTTGTTCATTCAATCTAATCTCATGCATTTTCATCAAAAACAATAAATAATATCGTCAATGGAGCGTCAGCTTAAATCCAACATTCTAAAGCGGGGGTATACGCGCCACAGCATCCGATCATTTTGTTCGTCGACGACGACTAAAACCTATGAAGTAAGAACTCTTTGGTCAAACTGTACATGAATAGTTTGTTTCCCATACGTTTTTTCAGTTGACGTTCCAAAACCAAATCACATTAACCATGACCAGCGGGTCAGAATGAAATTCAGTTCAATATTAATGCCCGGCTAGAGCCTACGGCTTACATGACATGCCTTAGGTTAGGTTTGCATGACATATAATTTGAAGGTGGTGTGAAAAGATATATATTATTATTCTTATTATATTCAAGGCAGGGTTTGCCCCCGCGAATGCCGCCATTAACGGTGTCGGAATTAAGGCGCCTGTTATACGGGCCGCCTCCACCGCCGTCACCGCGCCGCCAGACGGCCGAGCCGCCGCTTCCACCGTCGTCACCGCGTCGCCAGACGGCCGAGCCGCCGCTTCCACCGACGTCACCGCATCGTCAGGCGCCCGGGCCGCCGCTTCCACCGACGTCAATGCGTCACCAGATGGCCGAGCCGCCGCTTCCACCGACGTCACCGCATCGTCAGGCGCCCGGGCCGCTGCTTCCACCGACGTCAATGCGTCACCAGATGGCCGAGCCGCCGCTTCCACCGACGTCACCGCGTCGCCACATGCCCGAGCCGCCGCTTCCACTTAGGTTATGGCGTCGTCAGGCGGCCGAGCCGCCGCTTCCACCGACATCACCCCGTCACCAGATGGCCGAGCCGCCGCTTCCACAGATATCACCGCTTTGCCAGTTGGCGGCACAGCTCGGCCATCTGGTGGCCGAGCCGCCGCTTCCACCGACGCCACCGCGTCACGAGATGGCCGAGCCGCCGCTTCCACCGACGTCACCTCATCATCAGATGGCTGAGCCGCCGCTTCCACCGTCGTCACCACGTGACCAGGTGGCTGAGCCGCAGCTTCCACAGATATCACCACTTTGCCAGTTGGCGGCACAGCTCGGCCATCTGGTGGCCGAGCCGCCGCTTCCACCGACGCCACCGCGTCACGAGATGGCCGAGCCACCGCTTCCTCCGACGTCACCTCATCATCAGATGGCTGAGCCGCCGGTTCCACCGACGTCACCACGTGACCAGGCGGCTGAGCCGCAGCATCCACAGATGGCACAGCTTTGCCAGTTGGTGGCACAGCAAATCCAGCTGCCGCGACCGCGACGGGGCCACCGGCTAGTGGTGTCGATGACCCCAGGACTTCGAGGTACGTTTTAGCAAAAGATACGTACAGTCAAAGGCCATAAGTCCAGTAGCATCTCAGTGTTCATATTCGTCCCGCACGCTGGTCTTGGCTGTCATTCTTGGATTTTCGACAGTTGTTACGGGTCGTCAGAAGCCCGAAAGTTTGACAACCAGACTTACCAAGCGGTATCCTATTACCCAGTAACTGGGATGTGGAGGTCAGTTAGGCAGTCGCTTCATGTAAAATATTGGTATTCAGCTGAATCCGGTTACACTGGAAGCTGACCCCAACATAGTTGAACATAGTTGGGAAAATGCTAGGCACCTGGTACAGTAGGTATCTACGAGAAGGTGATGTTAATAAGATGCTTATGATCAACACTAGACAAAGTTTTAAGATTTATTGGCATCCGCGCCGAGCCGACTCAAAAGTAGTGCTTAAATCCGATATGATTAGTATAGTAAGAGCGAAGCCACACGATGCGTTACCGGCGCGTTGCGATGCCTGAGCGGTGACGCTACCTCATCCTACATACAAACAAATAGTGGTTTATATGTAACAACGTATAAAACGTCGCAACGTATAAAAGACTGCCATACCCAACACCGACACGCTGCGACGCTGCGACGTCGTAGTAAACCGGTGTTGCGTTGGGACACCGGATTGCCCTTATGGCACTCAGTGCGTTAAAATCATAAACGGTGTGACTACGCAACGCACCGGCAACGCCCGTGTGGCCTCATTCTAAGTGTTGGCTTGTAGAAGTAGGTCGCCCTGAAGAGCACATGCTTAGATTAGAAGAATAAATAGTTACTGAAATTCGAACCCACCCCGGGTTCGAATTTCAGTAACTTTTTATTCTTTTTGTTCTTATTTATTTTTATAAATTAGCTCCACTTAAATTATAGAATACGAAAAGAATCATTGCAAGGTAATAATTGAAATATGAAATAATTAAAATAGTTTTCAAAAGGATAAATTATATTTATATTCTTAGATAACCATTAAAACATAAAAAGAGACAAATTATGTTGAAAATAAAGTATTACAAATATTTTCATATAAAAAATATCTAATTTGTACTAGAGGTACCTACTTACATTTAAGTACCTATTGATAAAAAAAATGGGTTACAATTTCAATCTTACAATCATAAACTAACTTATTTCTACTACAGCCAGCACTGTAAGAAATACATAACCGACATTTTAAAATTAATATTTCGTGTGACCTCCGTTATTATCCTTGGTTTTTAGCTGGTTTTCGGTGATGCACCTTCGGCATGGAGTGCGCGGCGAACAGTGCGCAATGATGTATCAAATTGATCTGCAGAACGTCTCGTTGGTATGAAACCATTCGTTTCATATTCATCCACCATTAGTCGCTGGGCGTGGTTAATAAGCGGCGACTCTCCACTTACACACCTCTTCAGTCAGACTACCTTCTTCCTCGAATCTCACAGTATTTTTCTAAAACGAAAATAGGTAACACTTTATTACATTGCATTATATTAATCAAAAAATAACTTACACCTGATTTCATCAAATTTGAGGTATATTAAGCTCATTTCTATGCAAGGCGACAATGTTTGCCCTGGCTTCAATACATTAGCTTGCATTTTGAGTAACGATATTCAAACAAAACACCACTGCAATAACACAAACGCCCGTTATTAACTTCATTGACCAACAAAGTCATATGTATTATTTTATTCAATCCAGCATTATTCACATTTCATTTCAAATCGACTCTCATATTTTGTGAAAGTAACTTGAAAAGATTTAATAGAAAATTAAAGAAACAGATCGGCCGGGCATGACAGATACCGCGTTCTTTCGGACTGACTTATGATGAAAGTCGAGTGCGATATACGGGTGTTTGTATGTGTGCAGAATGTCTTTATACAGCGTTAAACTGAATTAATGCACATTTTGAAAGTAGTTTTCTGTCATTTTTAATATAGGTAATTTTTTATCCCAAAAATAATGAAAACTGCGTAAATTACAGTCACTCTTCCGCTGTACAGTCAAAATGAACGAATCACCTGCTAAGTTAGACCCTACATGGACGACTGTGTGCGTGCGTAATTATTTGTAATGTGACCACATTTTTTCCCACAATCAGTCAGTATATCTTATTGAATAAATAAACAATGTTTTATACATAACTAGCTGCGCCCCGCGGTTTCACCCGTATAAGTTTCGATCCCGTGGGAATATCTGGATAAAAAATATCCTATATGTTAATCCCGGTTATAAACCATCTGTGTGCCAAATTTTATCCAAATCCGTTCAGTAGTTTTTGCGTGCAAGAGTAACAAACAAACATCCATCCATCCATCCATCCATCCATCCATCCATCCATCCATCCATCCATCCATCCATCCATCCATCCATCCATCCATCCATCCATCCATCCATCCATCCATCCATCCATCCATCCATCCATCCATCCATCCATCCATCCATCCATCTATTCATCCATCCATCAGTCCATCCATCCATACAAACCTTCACGTTTATAATATTAGTAGGATAGTATTTAATTGGGGTGTTTGGTGGTGTGCGTTAATTCCGGGACATCTTGTAGAAGTAGGTCATAGGGCTTAGCAAGCACTGCGATTAAACGCAAGCGTTTTGAAACTGCTTAAAATGTAACGTATAGATTTCTATACAAGTGCACGCACCAGCGATTTTTTTCAGAAACTGATTTTGAAAACGTAATTTGATAAATTTGGCTAGCGATTCGAAACCGCGCGATCATAGTAATAGTATGGTAGTGCACGCACAGCGGTTTACCGCATTCGGTTTTCATTTCAGTATTAGCTGGGCGAGCGCAGCTAAGCACAGCTGGGTGTCGTTTGAAGTGCTCATTTATAGAAGTTATATTAAGCCATCCGACTCGGACACAACGTCTGTAGCGATAATGTGTCAAAAACATTATAATTTAAAGTACATTTTGCAAAAGAATCCTTTCAAATTGTCTTTTACCCGTTATCTACCTATGGTGGCAACGTTGTTGAAGTTTTCAAAATTTTAAAACTACGGCCACTACGCACGCTGCTCGCCAGAAATCGGTTTGGCGTTTTCAGTTATTTCAAAACAGAGTGCGATTAAACGAAGCGGTTTAAAACAGGCGAAAAATGTAACTACTATACAAGTGCGGCATAGCGACTTTCTTCAGTGACTGATTTTAAAAACGTTATTATTCTACATTTGGCTAGCGATTGTACGACACTCGATCTTTTTGACCCCATAGTAATAGTATGGTGGTGCACGCACAGCGGTTAACCTACATTGCCTTACGAAATGTAGTGTCTACATTATATTATTGTAGATAATGGCCCATAGCTTGTAATAATTTATCAAAAGTACCGATCTTCATTTTGTAGTTAAAGTATTATTTCAAATGTCATTGAATAGTTTAAAAAAAGTCAAATCATTTATTTCAAATAGGCACAAGAAAGACACTTTTGAACGTCATGTTGTCAGTGGATGTACCCAGTACCTATGGTTGCGGCGTTGTTTACGTTTTTAATTTTTAAAACTAAAGCCACAACACACGTTGCTCGCCATAAATCCGTAGTGGTACTGAAGTAAAATCGAGTTAACGCCAGACGCGGTGCGTGTTTGTACTCGGTTGTTGTTTGAGCTATTTCAAAACAGAGTGCGTTTAATTGCAATGCGTGCTAAGCCTTAGTGCGGCTAGTTTTGTTGCTATAGTGGAATTGCTTCTGGACTTCTGACCGTTACTGTTGACTATAGTACGCCACGACACAACTTAAAGGTCCTATGGATGTGTTGCAGTCAAAAGTCTTAATCGGTCAAAAGTACTTTTAAGTGAAAAAATCAGACAAAAGTAATTTTGACTGAACACGTTGGTCAAAAATAGTTTTGTCTGAAAATCGGTAGTTAATAGTGATTTTAACTGACAATATGTGGTTGAAAGTGATTTTGGCTAAAGCTTTTAGGGCCGGTTTTTTTGATCAGTAGTTAACTCAATCAATTGTTAAAAAAAGTAACTAATGGATAAATTTTTGCAACGAAAAAAAAAAAATTGGTTGAGTTTAACTACGGATCTAAAACCTGCCCTACTTTAAAACTACTTTTCATACCACTTGCTCAAAAAAGTGACATTCTATGCCACAAAAAGCGAACATAACAATAGTCAGTTTTAATCTGTTAAAAACAGGGAAAGAAAATTGTACTGCATTTCATTCATCCTCTAGGTCATGTGATTTAAATTTGGAATACTTACCGATACTGAACTACATCTGTATTTACACCATTGAGTTTGTATATAAAGCATTATACATCTTTTTGAAAAAGGAATACGCATTTATTATGTAGTATGATTATTAAATAAAATTACGAAAACTGACGAGGCCGTACGAGCTTGATGCCTTTGCTTTTCCGACAAAAAAATATTAGTCCAGGAATTTGCCGCGTTTTTGTTTTCTTCAAATACATAAACGTTGTTTATTTTTTCGCAAATGGTACGAAAAGTAGAGTATTTTCCTCGGTGATAAAGCTGTCTTAGTCTTGGGTGAACTTAAATCCCTCGCTACAGAAGACACTGCTTTATCCCCTTGGTTAATAATCTACTATTTAACCACTAGAGCATCAGTCAAAATCACTTTCAACCAGTTAGATGTAATAAAAGATGTTTTGTTATAAATTCGTTTATTACGAAGGTTTAGGTATTAATTAAAACAAAGAAGATGTAAGAAGTAATATGAAAAAAAAATACAATACAATAATCACAATTTTATTACGTTAATTCTTTTTTTAATCATTGTTATCGAACTTTAATTGAAGTAAAAAAAAATGACAAACATTATTCGTTATTGTACAGACGCCAGCAGGTCAACCTACCCCAAACTGTCAAACTTTCCCAATCAACCTAGAACCTTAATGCTTTAGCGATAAAGTTGAAAATCTATTAAAAAAATTTGACAGATTGTAGTAGCTTGATGTGCTGGCGTCTGTACAATGAGAACCTCGTAAATTAGAAATGTATTTTTGTTTTGCTTTATTTAAATATTGCAACATACTTAACGACTATTTGTAACCAGCTCCATTGGGCAAATCTAGTTTTGACTATAATTTCAGTCAAAAGTACTATTGTCGAGAGCTTCCAGTTAAAAGTACTTTTGACTGATATTGCTAGTTAAAAGTACTTTTGACTGGTTATGAGTTTTGACTGCAACAGCTGATGTACCTAATTGAAGGAAAAATATTAGTAATTTAATAATTTTCGATCCGGGGGTCGATTAGATGCGAACATATTTGTGGCACAATTTACCGCAATAGTGCTGGAATCACAGAAATCATAATAATAAGGCAATAGAAATGCTATAGTACTAAATTTTATATCGGGACGAGTGTCGCCGGGTCACAGCTACTACTACATAAACAAAAAATAGATACACAATTACACCTACAAATGCACTTTGCATTGCTGCTACAAAATAAAACTTTATTCGATGACATTACGCAATATTTTTGATAAACGCATAATGTTAGGGGGCGCGACTCCTGCAGCCAATAAGAAACGTGTGCGAAAAGCATAAAATGATATTGCGTGCTCACTCTCACTTAAGAATAGTGCAGTGCAAACTATTACGAGCTGATATCGATAAATTATATTTTTCCGTTGAGTGTTAATAATCTCCAAGGAGTCCAGCAACAATACATAATTAATTTTATTGAAAGTATTTCTTTCGTCAACGCCCTTTTAGACGATTTATTTATGAGGAAATGGAATACAATAAAACAATAAGTGTTTGTATATAATAAACAATGAATTGCCATACGTCAACTGTTGGTACAGCTGATTTAACCAAAGTCCGTCTTTTTGTCGACGAGTTAAATTGTTCATTTATGAAATGAACAGAACAAATTCTGCTATTGTTTGTCGGGAACCAATTTCTTTTTCCAGTAGCAAATATCCATTTGTCTTTAATATCTGGATCTTTTGGGAACCTGTAATAAAAGCATTGGATAAAGTAAACAGATGCATACAAATTATGTAAATTCTGTAATGATTATCTTTACAATATAAAACTTTGTATACTTAATTATTTTGACATGAAAAAAGCATTTGATAAATCTTGAAAACGTCCTTGTATTATATAAAAGGATACTCAACGCAGACTGCTTTTTAACTTACCCACGTACATAACAATAATAAGCCTTCCTCCTATTAATTTTCTGAATGAGAAGGTAGTTTAAAAATACGAATTAATAGTTAATCGTTACAAAAATTGGTTTGTAAACTATTTATGGTGCGTTTGTTTAGGTGACTAAAAAAAGGTAATCAATCTTGGTATGTCTTTTTATATTAAAGTAGTCGTATAAAATACATACGAAGGATAATTAAATTTAGTTTATTACCTAACATTAATTTAGGTAAATACCTAATTGTAAACATTTTTAGATACAATTTTTAAACAACTTTTAGATAAAAAGACATACCAAGATTGTTTACCTTTTTTTAATCACCTAAACAAACGCACCATAGATAGAAAGAAAACAAACACAGTGAAAACTGAAAATGAAAAAGGTACATCTCATATTTAAATATTAAAAAAAAAAACATGATACATTCCAATTTGGTAAAACGAAGTATTAAGCTGAACGTAAATAATTATCGATACAGAATAGTAGTAGCACGTCACTAAATTGCGGCCAACTCATGCGGCTTGTACCTAGAATTTACGCAAACGGCGATTTTTGTTTATTGCGTATGACTATAATTTCATTGCTGCTTTTAGCAGTAGTAATAGTAGACATGAATAAGCTTAAGCGTTAATGGTTACTGATTTGAAAAAAAAATCGTTTTTTGTGATAAATCGTAGTAGTGATAGTGAAAATATTTGATTTGTCTATATTTGCTAAAAAACGACAATATTTCAAAAATTAAGTACTTACATATGAAATGTTATTCCTTTATTTGTTAAGTTACAAGTTTTGGACGAGTTTCCGCAGTTGGATATGCTGCAAAACACCATGTTTACCTCTCCGCGTCTCAATTAACACAAGAAACCGCAACAAACGCTCCGCGTGCACTTGTGTCCTCCAACACATAAGCGCGGCGACAAGGTCACGCGTCTATGCGACTTCTATTGCCTTATTATTAAGATTTCTGTGGCTGGAATGCAAAGTTTATACTTTACATTCCAGCACTAGTACGCGTTATAAATAAACTGCACTGTGAACCGAAAAACGGTGCTATAAGAGCCACTTTTTGAGCAAGTCTGTAGTAGAAAAAGTAGTTTCATGACAAGGCTTATTAAAACACCGAAACACGAAAACCGAGTCTCAGGCGCCGTTCCTAATAGTTTTCTTTCGGCGAGAGTTTTAATACCTAGTTATATGCTGTTTCAAACACTACTCTTAAGTACTTGATCTAATTCTCCATGTTACTCAACAGTTGCAAACATTTATATTGCGGAAATCTGAGTAAGTTTGAGTAGGTATAATTCTAAGACTGCGAGTAACGCAGTCTTAGAATTATACGCAAAGCAGTAGCTTTGATTCCGAGAAATTGATTTTAAATCTAAGATTTCCATACCTACAGCTTTAGTTTGTTATTATTCGAATAATCGTAAAGGTTGACTACCTCGTAGGTCTAGCGGTCTAGCGGTCTGCTGAGCGTGAGGAGGATCTCTCTCTCTCATCTTACCAAAGTGGCTAAGTGTTGTTGAGTTTTTCCATGAGGAGTTCCTAGCCTGAGAGTTTAGAAGCCTGCTCCCCCTGTTGTCACAATCACAACACCAAAGACTTTCTTGACTTCTACTAGCTTCCCGAATGCCCCAGCTTAGCTGCCCATGTTATATTAATGAAATAGGTACTTATTATTGAATGTTTTTAAAGGATATCTCCTACGGAACCTAGTGTCAGAGCCTATCCCTGCGCCAGCGCCTGAGCCTGCGGGAGCGCCCGTGCCTGCGCCAGAGCCTGTACCTGCGCCAGCGTCTGTGATTGTGCGTGCGCCGGGGCCTGTGAATGCGGGCCTGCTCGAGCCTATGCCTGCGCCTGAGCCTGCGCCAGCACCTGTGGCTGTACTGCAGTTGCTGCCTATGTTTCTAATGCCTCCGCCTCCGCCCCCACCGCCACCGCCGTAAGATATTTTTTTTTTTCAATGTATTACCCACACAGGTCGTAGAGGCCTATGCCTCTATGCAAATAGCAAACAAGTTAATATGAAATACATATCTTATTCCTTGGGTTAATTGTTACTTGAAACTTAGCAAACCTAAGTAAATGATAACGCTTTTCATTATACTACCTACTACCTACCAATTATTTATAAATCTATATTCAACCTGCCCTCTCAAGTTTAAAAACTAAAACTTACAAAATCAGATATTCAATTTTAACATATTAGGTTAATAGTTAGGAACAATTTTCTTTAAAAGAAAATATTAATTATAAATTATTTGAATGTTTGAAGAAACAAAAAGAAATTACAAAAATATTTTATCATTTAAAGCAAAGCAACGCCATCTAGTAACAGCATAATTACATTTTGATTGTCGTTAACTGGTTTTATGCTAGATGGCGTCATTTCTCGCTTCACACGATTTTGTTTCTGTACTGTCCATGGACTTTTGCAGTCTCTGTACCTAGTGGCCTCATAACTATTCAACACAAAAATTACAGGATCTCAACTAGCCCACGTGCATCAAGAGACAGTCGTCCAGAGAAACGAGCGGCAGATTCTACGACAGATGGTATGTTCAAACACTCTTATTTTAATGCCTCCTTTAGGTTAGGTTTACTTCTGTGTAACACATAAATGACAAATTCATGACAATGACAGGCAGTGACAATAATATAAACGATAAAGAGGTGCTGATATTACATACTTTTAAGACTGAACTTATCTATTTATTTTATTATTTGTGTGTTTATTGTTTGTCTTTGTGTTTTTTTTTTATTTGTTTTGTGTTTTTGTGTGTTCTATTTATATAAAAATAATTTATCATTTAATATATACGCTTAAAATACAGTTTTGATACTTATTCTATGTTCTAAAAATACTCGTAAAATCATATCGATTCTTACAATAAGCATGTCCCATTGGGACATGCTTATTGTATTTATCAAGCGTCCTACAATAACCTAAATAAATTAAGAAAGCAAAATCCCAATAAAAACGTAGGTATTATTACGACCAACCTCACGGAAATAAATAGCAAAATACTATATACATATAGTACATAGGTAATTCAAAATATTTTAGCAATGTCAAATAAAAACAAGGCCTTATTAAAACATACCTACTTACTTTCTAACCTCATAAAAAAAGCTGTTAAGATAGGTAAGTCGGTATTTAATTATTTAAAAATAATAGGATGTACATAAACTTACTTGGAAAATTGCACATTGCAATCTTTTTCTTTCGCTTGCTTCAAACAAGCGTCGCAAAACACTTGGTCGCCCAGCACTGTTCGTTTTCTTCCATCAATATTAATTACTAACTGACCAAAATAGGTCCAACAAAAACTGTGTTTGTTTGCTGATAACTTGGACAACACAGATATTGTAATTTCTTAAGAGTTTCGTTTTATAAACGTCTACGTCTAGTGTCGCCATTTTGTCAGCATTCAGTCGGACGTGTGTTCGGTTTGGTCAGCGTGTTTGGTTAAACTGAATGCCCGAATGCCGCCGCTCGGGCTTGCTCGACGCGCCGGCGCCTAGGATCGGCGGCGGCGGCGCGCCGGCGCGGCGCTCATGTCTATGTCCCAATTATTGTCTGTTATTTTTTTTAATATTATTAACCTTTAGTCCGTACTAGGCCAGACAAAATCCATGTCCCTAAGTAAACATATGAATTTGTGTGACCCAAATAGAAATGTAACGTAAATAAATTAATTTTGAATATGTCACTTTTGGATGGGAAGCAGATAAGAAAATTAAAAATAAATAGTTTTGCAAATTAACCATGTAACATACCAAACGAAAGGGCTTCATCATCATCATCAGCCTATAGCAGTCCACTGCTGGACATAGGCCTCTCCTATTGCACGCCATTCAACTCTATTTTCGGCCACTCTCATGCAGCTGCTACCAACCATCCTGCAAAGATCGTCGCTCCACCTAGCCTGAGCACTTACTCTCTCAATATACTCAATTATTTTTTTAAATAATTTTAATTTAATGGTTTTATAATAATTTAACAAAATGTGGCAAATTCTTGGGTTGAGTGAATCCGAAGAGTGTGGGAGGACACAGTAACCCTTACATTGGGCCACCTTTTGTATTTTCGAGAAAGAGACTAGCTATCCTAAGGCGGAGTCAGGTTAAAGGCAAACAAATCCCTTTGTAACAACATTGTGGAAGTCCCAGTGTTCGGACAGGGTGGCGTACCTCGTAGTGAAGCTAACTGAGCGGTATAATAATAATAAATCATTTAATTCAGACAACAGTGATCCATATTTTGTTAGTATTACACACAACTTATATTCTAGTGTTAGTAACATTGATATAGAAAATAATATTATTAAAACAAAAGACGATCAGGCAGAAAGACATGTTCCCTACCTAATCAACCTCCGCACAAAATGTCTGATATTTGTAGTATAGCTCTCCGCCACAGCTCTCAGGATATAGGGCTCTCAGGGTATAGCCTGGTGGTTTAGGTTTACGCACCGACTTCGGCACACTCGGATGAGCAAGTGGAACAAATGTTCAAGGACATCTCTAAGAACTTGCATTCCACTACTAAGGTTCACAATGCTTTCATGAGGGATTTTAAAGCTAAATGTAAATCTCTCAAAATTGTGCGTACAAACTTATATTTGCAGTTGGAATGTATGGGAGAACATGTTTTTCAACTAAAATGTTAAGTTTATTCTTGTGGATAAATTACATCCCAACTACAGAACCCTTCATTGTGCGTAGTCCGACAAGGACTTGTCCGGTTATTTTTACATAGGTAGTAGGTACCTACGTATGGTACAGTCGAGTTCGTTAATATCTGAGCAGGTTCATGAATCAATAAATAATAACAGCCGCACAGGTCGATCGGTCAGGTTAAGCTACGCTTGCCGCGGTTGGTCTGTGGATGGGTGACCATCTTTGCATACCGAGACCCCTCCGTGCCTCGGAAAGCACGTTAAGCCGTTGGTCCCGGCTGTCATTCGTGAATCTTTGACAGTCGTTACGGGTAGTCAGAAACCCGAAAGTCTGACAACCAGTCTTACCAAGGGGTATCGCATTACCCAGTAACTGGGTTGTGGAGGTCAGATAGGCTGTCGCTCCATGTAAAATACTGGTATTCAGCTGCATCCGGCTAGACTGGAAGCCGACCCCAACATAGTTGGGAAAAGGCTAGGCAGATGATGATGATGTTCATGAATCAAAAATATATAGGCAATGGTAAGTTTCATAAACAGCTTTGCCTTACAATAAATTGTAAACAATCTGTGACATCATAAATATGTGACTACATTATATCAATAATATTGCTACAGGCAAAGACTAGAAATTGTGCGCAATCCCTTGTTCATATTATTTAGCGCAAAGTTAGGTTCACAAACCTGAAACAAACTTAACCTCTGAGTTTGTTTCGGCCTTTCTTCTCAGACTAGTCATATAGGAAACGCCGACCTCATCTAGTTTTAAAATATGATTGTCGTGTAAAAGTGTTTGTACAAACCTATTTACAAAAATAAAATCATTTACCAAATATCTATGCAATATTTCTATGAAAAATATCTTGACGATTTGACATGTCTCGAATTGTTGTCTTGAATTCTTGGAACAATCTCTTTATAGAAGCAGGCGCGGTCGCAGCCCAAGATTTTGGGGGGGGGGTCACCATGGGTGCCGAGGAATATTAATAAGGGAGGTTCCTCTCCTCGTTGGTCTAGTGGTCGCCAGCGTTACTGCTGAGCATGAGGTCCTCGGTTCAATTCCTAGGTTGGGTACAGTGTTGTTAGGTTTTCCACCAGAAATTTCTCAGAAGCAGCCTGGAGTCTGGATTTATGCCTGGTTGGTGGCAGGAGGCTCACCTCCTATGACATGGGACTTAAACATAACTGGCGAAATGGGGTATAAGTACTACATGAAGGTACACTCCTGCCTAATCCTTCGGGGACTATTGATTACGCAAGGGGGTGGGAAGAGCGAGCGTAGCGTGCTCGAAAATTTTAACAACCCACCTCGGTTTGGTTTTATATTTTCAAGCAGAAATGGGAGTTACATTGTCGACTTATCCAGGCAAGCCCATGCAACTACGAAAAGGAGAATTCAAGAGCGAGCGAAGCGAGCTCGAAAATATCGAATAGTTAAAGTTTTCACTTCTGTCGGCGGTCCCCATGTCTCCTACGTTCTTAATGATTTTGTATATGCCCATCGGGGTCTCTGTGGTTCAAGTACGGTTTTAAGTTATTAAGATAAGTAAATCATTCAGACTCTTCATAGCTTGAATGATTTTGGGGGGGGGTCATGACCCCCACGACCCCCCCCCCCCCCCCCACCTCGGACGGCGCCTGTATAGAAGTATATCCTATATTAATCGTTTTCTTTGAAACAAATGCAATTTAAAGTGGTCAGTTATGACATCCTTCATCCGAATACCTACTGGATAGCATTTTCTTCAGTCACCAATTTAAGGGCCCACATTCATGAGATTCAGGAAGGCTTTAGAAGTAGTGCCGCCTGTCCAAACATGATTGCATCAATGCGGGAACGTTTGCAAGATGTTATTGATGCCAATGGTGGATATACCAGATTCTAAAACTGGCAGCACTGTTGCTTAAACCTTGCCTGGAAGTTCCCTACCTTATTTTAAATGTTAGATTTTCAGAAGAACAAAATAAGAATTTGAGAATAATAAAAAATAAAATAATACTAATGTGCTGAAGTAAATTTTATTTTTATTTATAACCGACTGAAAAGTTTTAAATAAATAGGTAGATATAGTCTGCGTTGACTCAGCGTTGACTGACTTAGATTTTCAGCTCTCTCAATGTTGTCAGATTGATACAGTCCTATTACGAATGGCAACATTGCATTATTATTCGTACTTCTGCTCCGGCAAGCAAAAATAAATTTTATGGTAAAGGCCATTTAGTTGAATATTCAAAGCTGTATAGATATTTACGAATCCTAGGTTGTACCAAATATATTGAAATCTAGAGTATTTAGTTATTTATATTCCGAAGAGTAGTTAGATATTTTTGACTGCACTATCGTAACGTACATACTTATGAACAGTTTATATGATAACATTTTATTGATGTCTAAGTTTTTATAGAACTATATGATCATTTTAACGCTTACAATATTTTGAAACATTGTCACTGCCAATATATTAGTGAACTCGACTGTACCTAACATAATAAAACATTGCTTTAAGTAATTTATTCTATTTTGTTTACAGATGGAGCTTTCAAGTTCCGATGCCTGCAAAGTGAGAACGATGGGCCGCGTTGTGCAAACAATTGTTTGCCTTGCATGCGTCGGGCACTTAGGTAGGATAAAATAAAAATATTAAACGTTTTCAGGAATTTCAGGGCAAGGTATTTTTTCGAGATGGCTGAGATGAGATGGGCTACATGACGGAACTATGGGCGGATTACACTAATGTAACTGAACGCGATATTGACAGTATTGACGCTTTTGAACCCAATTTAGATGTACTAATCGCGTTGTTTTATTGGTGATTGGTAAGGTGAAATTGGCACTGCATGCTACTGCCGATCTATTTTTTAGAAATAACACCGAGAAAACTTAGGAGAAGTGAACTGTCAATAGTTTCAACCTCTAGCCACTTCGAAAGGGATTGACAGCTATAAGTAAAAAGAGGTAGATAGGATATACGCAATATCATTGGGCAATTCATAGAGAAAAGTTTCCAACATATTTGCGATTTTGGAGAAATGAATGGAGAAAACTAAAGCTGCATCCTTTTCTTCCTAAAAAAAACCTAGTTTAACAAGTATCAAAAACAGACCTACATCTTGTGCGAAGCATTTTTTTCTAAAATGATTTTATGCAAAAAACAATAATAATCAGCTTCAGTTTTCCACCTGATCCCCCCTATAATAGTACTGCCTGTACTGGGCTCATTTTTCAAATGTCAAATAATTTTATCCATAGAAATAAATTACCTTTGAAATTTTTAAATTCTTGTCTGTTTTTCCGTGACTGTTCCGGATACTGACAAGTATTAAACAATTTTAAAGGTAAGGCCTTTTAAAAACCAGCTCTAAAAGAAAATACATTATTATCTTTGAACATAAAAAACTTAGTTTATAACTGTTTCTATTTTACTTTTTTTTTAGGGCACAAGGAACAAGGCTTACCTAATGCTGCGTTCCCGACGCCAGCAGTCCCAGCTGGGGTCTGAGTGGCGGCGGGGCCGAGGAAGTGGCGAGAGAAATGCGTCTACGCAACTTGAGAGCGGCACTCCGTTGGGGAAGAAACATGGCGCTTAGGGGGGCACCATACCTAGAGGGAGCCAGGTCCGCAGAGGTACCCTACCAAGAGGGAGCGTGGCCCGCAGAGGTACTCTACCAAGAGGGAGCGAGGCCCGCAGAGGCACCCTACCAAGAGGGAGCGAGGCCCGCAGAGTCACCCTACCAAGAGGGAGCGAGGCCCGCAGAGTCACCCTACCAAGAGGGAATGTGGCCCGCAGAGGCACCTTACCAAGAGGAAGCGAGGTCCGCAGAGTCACCCTACCAAGAGGGAGCGTGGCCCGCAGAGGCAGCTTACCGAGAGGAAGCGAGGGCCGCAGAGTCACACTACCAAGAGGGCGCGAGGCCCACAGTGGCACCATATCAAGAGGGAGTGTGGCCCGTAGAGGCACCCTACCAAGAGGAAGCGAGGTCCGCAGAGTCACCCTACCAAGAGGGAGCGTGGCCCGCAGAGGCACCTTACCGAGAGGAAGCGAGGGTCGCAGAGTCATCCTACCATGAGGGAGCGAGGCCCACAGTGGCACCCCATCAAGAGGGAGCGTGGCCCGTAGAGGCACCCTACCAAGAGGAAGCCAGGTCCGCAGAGTCACCCTACCAAGAGGGAGCGTGGCCCGCAGAGGCACCTTACCGAGAGGAAGCAAGGCCCGCAGAGTCACCCTACCAGGAGGGAGCGAGGCCCACAGTGGCACCCTATCAAGAGGGAGCGTGGCCCGTAGAGGCACCCTACCAAGAGGAAGCGAGGTCCGCAGAGTCACCCTACCAAGAGGGAGCGAGGCCCACAGTGGCACTCTATCAAGAGGGAGCGTGGCCCGTAGAGGCAACCTACCAAGACGGAGCGAGGCCAGCAGATGCACCGTACCTAGTGGGAGCGAGGCCCGCAGAGGCACCCTACCAAGACGGAACGAGGCCCGCAGAGGCGCCCTACCTGGAGGGAATGATACAGGCGCCCGAAATGGAGGGAGCGATGCCGGTGGCCCTAGCGGATCCGTAAGACAATAAAAGTAAGTAGTAAGTTCTTAAGTAAGATAAGTAAAAGTAGAATCCCCTTATTGCGAATTTTGTATCAATTTTGTTTTCATTAACTGTAGCATTTGAGAATAAATATGGAAAGATCACATTGCTATTCTGTAACCATCTCACCGTGAAAACTTAGGTAGAGGTAGCTCCCAGTGTGATTTTACCTGATGCTAGGGATTGACCAAGTATACGTTTCGGTTTAAAGAAATTTATTTCTCAAAAAGAACATACATAGTTCACTTAAATATGAGTAACTTAACAAAATATCTTAATAAACAAACATAGTCATTTGATCTATCGTGTACATACAGTGAGTAACGATTTATTATTGTTGGTTAGCCATATACAAAATTAACCTATTTTTAAGAATGAAGAATCTCATGTCTTTCGGTAACTTAATATATAACTCGCTCGCTCAAACTGAATAGTTCTTCTTCCGCTAAGATCACTCCTCGAGCATCTCGTAACCCATGGCAACATCACTTCGGCGTAGGGTTGCCACCAACCACTTCTTCATTTAAGGGTTATTAACATCAAAAATACGGGTTTTAGTTATTTTTATGGGAGACCATCTGATTGCGAGCTGAGCGAGTGTCAGTTGAACTAGCGACAAGAAAATTCCAACTTTAAATTAAACTAAGGAATTAAAAGAAAGGTAAGTTTAAATCAATTAAAAATATATTTACAAGATAAAAAAGATGGAGATGGGCTGGCAGTGGTGTATTGTATGAGTAGGTGGGGAAGGATGAAGATGCGTGATAGTTGGAGATCGGGTAAGTGAAGGTGGAGGCCGACGAGAGGCAGGTAGATTCGACGGCCACGCGCGGAGCAGAGCGCGTGTGCTGCACGAAGGGTACCCGGGGAGGGGCCCACGCTACAGGACCAGGACCACGGCTGCAGTCAGGCTACGTTGGCCGGTCGACAGGAACGGCGGGACACTGTTAGCCCGACAGGTGTGGTGGCCTTCGGATGAGGCGCGCTGATGGCCCGACAGGTACAGAAAGGCCTTAGATGAGGCGCGGTGATGGTCCGATAGGTACGGAAGCCTTTAGAGGAGGCGCAGTGATGGTCCGTCAGGCACAGAAAGCCTTTAGAAGAGGCACGCTGATGATCGCTGGTGTTTCCAAGATAGGTGGCGCTGGAGAATCAGGCCTATTTTAAGTATTCGCTTTAGTGGTAAAGCGTGAACTGACCCTAGCTTTGCGTGAATTTATAATGTGAACTCGTAGAATAATATCATGTAGAAAACATGAATTTGAGATATGCTAGTGGCCATGTATAATTTTAAAGAAGTATGAACGTATAATCAGCTAAAGAATGACTGGCCATCAATAATTTGCAAGAAAAGTTGTGATGGCAACGTAACAGCGTTGTCAAAACTGTCATGATATAAAGGATGTCCAGCAGGAATTTTTCAACTTTAAAGTATCGTTACTCATTTATACTTTCTATTTGTTTTTTTTATTTAGTTGCTATCTGATGTATGTATCTGGTGTATTGTGTGTCTGTTTAGTCTGTGCTAAATAAATGATTTTTTCTTTCTTTCTTTCATTTATTAGCGGGGCTAGAGGCACGGGAGTTGTAGCGTTTGTTGCGTCATCTTAGCGGATTTGTTAGTCTAAAGTGTGGTGAATTCTGAAATGGTGGTGGTTCGAGCGCGTCGTGCTTACTGTTCCCATTTCGATATTCGGCGACTAAGCGATAGTCCGAACACGCAGCTTATATAGCCATGGGTACAAAGATTCCGACAAAAAGGGACAGTGGTTAATAATCCGCCATGGACCGTCTACGTCAGCAGCAACGCTAGAACCCTTGCCGACTCGTAGTCACACCAGATTATCACACCAGTATGACAAACAGGATTTTTTTTCTAGTTTGTCACACCACTGATTTTTCCACACCATTTATTCCTAACTAGTGCTGTCCTAGTTATACTACTTAGGGCTTATTTTTCCAACGCCAGATAATTTTGAATTTTTCGCCAGGAATCATTTTGAATTTTTGACAGTTCTTCCATATAAAATCTGTCACACGTCAATTTTATTCTATGAACTAGTTTCTGCCCGCGGCTTCGCCCGCGTGGATGTCGGAAATTATCCCATAAAAGTATGTGCTTCCCCAGGATGCCATCTATCTCGCGGGCCCTTTGTGGCTAATTACAATAGAAAACCAATTGTGTCTCATTAGTGGTGATTAAGAGGGTACCTATATGATATCTAAAAAAAAAAACTCAATAACAGAAAATTAAATACCTACCTACCTAAATAAACCTATTTCTGATGATAACTAATCTAAACTCAATAAATAAGCAAAATCCCTAAAAACTAATATCTATACGAATGACTAATCCTACCTAACAGTATTATAAAATAACCTACGGTCACTACGTACACTATCAAATATACTACCTATACTTTAAAATTAAAATCTATACCTACGACTTATATAAAAATAAACCTAAATAACTCTAAAAACTAAAAGGAATAAAAATGAACTCCATTGCGGGTGACTTAACCTACGACAAACTTATTATTTGCGGTTGGTGCAGTAATCGGGTATAGGGATCGAACCGCAAAATTAAGTTTGTTTTTTATTGTATACAGGATAATTTTTTATTCAGTGCGTAAATTTTTACAGGGTGTTCTACCCATGAATATGAACAACATTCACTATGGGACCATCTCTGAAATCACGAAAAAAAAATCAGCAGATTCATACATTTTGGTCAAGTAGGTATTGAACTTTTATAAGAAACAGCTGATTTTTTTTTTGTGATTTCAGAGATGGTCCCATAGTGAAAGTTGTTCATATTCATGGGTAGAACACCCTGTGAAAATTTACGCACTGAATAAAAAATTATCCTGTATACTTTTCCGGGATAAAAAGTACCCAGTGTGGTGCCCAGGATATTAAAGAATAATTATACCAAGTTTCAACGTAATCGAAACGGTAGTTTTTGCGTGATGCCTGAACAAACAGACAGACAGACAGACAGACAGGCAGACAGACCGACCGACAGACAGACAGACAA
Organism: Apamea anceps; assembly: GCA_951799955.1. Lineage (NCBI taxonomy): Eukaryota > Metazoa > Arthropoda > Insecta > Lepidoptera > Noctuidae > Apamea > Apamea anceps. The sequence goes on along the minus strand of OX637500.1, from coordinate 16,605,390 downwards.
AAATTTTTTTAATCACATTTTTGGGTAGGGTGTCGGTCTAGTAACACCCCCTGCCATTTATTTTTTTGATATTTTCAATGTACAGAATTTTCACTTCTACAGATTTATTATAAGTATAGAAGATATAGATAATAAAAAATATCTGTCGATTGGAAAATCAGCCCTTAATTAAATTAAAAACCTTCAAATTACATAATAGCTTATATTTTTAGCGACTTTCAAAAAAAAGGAGGTTTCAATTCGACACGTATAATTCGACATGTAATATTATTGGAACTGCATTATATTCACATATTATGACAATCTATTAGGGCTTCCAAACAAATACAAAATTTTATAGATGCATATGGGCATTTTTACTTCAACTTAGAGAACAGTGTAAGTTTCATCAAAATCGATTCAGACATTTTCAAAATATGGACTAATAGGTACGTGTAAGTGTGACGGCCTGGCTTATTGATACAAGTTATGGGCGTAGTGTCAAAGGGAAACATCTCAAAACCTTGGTCAAATTCTAGTGCAATATTTATTTACAACAAAACTATTACTTACCTACTTATTACAAAAAAATATTTCAGTTTTAACTTAAAATTAAAAATTACGAAATAAAAAAGTAATTTAAAAAAAATAAACCGACTTCAAAAAGAAGTTAACTCAAAATTATGAAATAACATTAATTTCGGAAGTCGGTGGCAAAAAACTAAAACACAGATCCCAAGACACCGACTTCCGAAATTAATGTTATTTCATAATTTTGAGTTAATTTCTTTTTGAGGTCGGTTTAAATTTTTTAAATTATTAACGCAATGTTTCAAGGAAATGTCCCAATGATATTTTACCATTTAAAAGTTACAATTGGCAGAAAATGATAAAATTATCTTTATCAATTTGGTCGATCCTTCTTTTTTTGCGATATTAATTTCTTTTTGATTAAATAATACTGTTAATAATTTTAGTATGGTAACGTAGTTTTTATTTATATTTTTAATTAATTGGGAGTGCCAACTTTCACAAACGTTGTTGGTTCTGTGCCTTTGACCAACTATATTCCAGTCGGCGATATATTGTTCATCATTTAGCCATTGTCGCGCCATTTATGCTATGAACTGTTTCATCTTTTTCCCGCTAAATTCATTAGATTCTGTTTGTATGTATCCCCATCCGTTTTTAACAAGTTCTAATGGAGTTATAGTCCCACAATTCTTTTATGTAGTTTACTTTTCAAACCAATTGATTTCGCTTTTCGCCATAAGCTCTGACAATAATGATAGTAACACTTTTTTACCGATATATGTGGAAAAAAACATCTTAAGGCATTTGCTACGGCAATCTCGAAATCTGCGTGGAATACAGTGGGACACCAATCTGGAAATTTAGTTATCAGGATGTCAAATAATGCAGCATATGTCGACTCTTTTTTGTCGCTCATAAGCACATATATTAGCGGTATCACTGAAGTTGTTTGAGACGTGCTCCCCAAGTCGCCGAGGATAGAAAGTAATTGTGGAAATGGTCGTGGCGAACTCTTAAAAGTCGCATCTATAAAATATTCTTTCACACTTTTTAATAATTGCTTTGCTTCTTCAGAACAAAATACGATTTGCAAAATCGTTGATGTTTAAATGAGCAAACTATTGAAACGAGTCTGTCAATTGCATTTATCATTATTTCAAGCATTGTTTCCAACCGCCAACCGGCCAGTACCTACTAGATTAAGTTTGCATTATCATATGAAACACTGGACATCCACAGCTGAACATAGGCATAGCTTGCATTACTTACCACAAAGTAGGTACTGCACTAGCAATTATCGTATACATGGTGTGGAAAAATCAGTAGTGTGACAAACGAGAAAAAAATTCCTGTTTGTCATACTGGTGTGATAAACTGGTGTGACTACGAGTCGGCAAGGGCTAGAACGTGTGGCACAGGTGCGCCAAGAAATCCAAGGAAGTCGATGAGAAAGATTGCGGCCTCTACAGGCATTAAGAAGTCAACTGTTCATGTAATTATGAAAAAAAAAAAATTAAAACTTCATCCCTATAAATTGCAAAGTTTTAAGAGAAACGTACGCCCGAACCATGTTGAAACGTTTTCGGACCCCCAGAACACTTGGAAACATATTGTTTAGCGATGAAGCTCATTTCCACATCGGGGCGGGCTATGTGAATAAACAAAATATGCGTTACTGGAACCCCACCAATCCAAGGGAACGGCATCAAAAGAGTTTACACTGCCCTAAAACGACAGTATGGTGCGCGATTTCTGCTCATGGAATAATCGGTCCATATTTTTTTTAATGAGAGAAACTGTCACTTCTTTGCTCTTTCCGTATGATTGATAAGTATTTTGTACCGCAATTGCAAGTGTATCACAGACGCAACAATAGAACTCATTTTCAACAAGATGGAGCAACTCCACACACTGCCAAGGCCTCAATGTTGAAGTAAAGGGAAATTTTCCCTGGAAAATTAATAAGCAAGTACGGAGACATACCCTAGCCATGTCGATCGCCGGATTTGACTCCTTCGTTTACTGCGCATCTTTCTGTATTCGTTCGTGTTGATTTCGTATTTACCACATTTTGCTTCGTTTATTGGACTCGATTGTTTGTGATTTAGATTTGAACTGTTTAGTTTCTCTTTGACGACCTTTGCTTTCCCCTGGACTATCGTTGATCGTGTGATTGTGTAGTGCCACCATGTCCACGTACACCACACAAGAATATGCCAACATGCACCTTATTTATGGGGAATGTAGATGCAATGCTAACGCTGCAGCTAGACTATTGTGAGAGGTTCTCAAATGCAGTTCGTTATCCGGAACATCGCGTCACGCGTTACAGGTTAAATAAGTACTCTGTTCTGTTTAATTATTGAAAACAAAATGTAGGCACTAAACTGACTTTTTAAATGTACAAACACGGTTGGATTTAAACATTAAAATACCTAAAAGCATTAAAATAAATAGCATCGAATGATTATGACTGATCTCGAATAACAACATCCTTATGGATATGGTCGTCAATAACAGAAAGTAAAACAAAACCGTAATTTGATATTAATGACAGCGCCTAACGCGCTTGCGTGGCATGATCTTATCACTTCACGAACATCTCGTAACATCACTTCGGCGAGGTGAAGTGAACACGGCTGCGCGATGAGCGAGTGTCAGTTGAAATATTGAAATATGTAATAGTATTTGATTTCCTAATATATTTTTATTATTGGCATCGACGAGTTACCTAAGTAGGTATCTATGTGCAATAAAATATTCACACTTATCAGACGTTTGGTATTGCATTTTGCTAATGTTCTTAGTGCGCATACGTGTTACTCTATAAGTTAAATAATTATATAGTAAGAAAAAACGACTAATGTGATAATGAATTGCATAACGCGCAAGTGCGACGTGGTCTTACCCGATTACTTCACCTGATTCACGAAATGTCGAGAATCGGGTGAAGTGATATAAGATCACGACACACAAAGTATGTGCGAGTTAAATGCTGATGGACCATAGTCCGTCAGCCAGGCACACCGTTAGCACTCTATGACTTGACACACTTTATTTCTTCAAATTGAATAGATTTGGGTTAATAACAACGCTGAACATTGTCTAAACTCGATCTACAATCGCTCATAATAACAAACGAATGTCGATGCGTATTTTCATCAGTCTTGTAGCTGTCTTAAACGTGTATGTTTTATTCTTTGTTCGTGCGTGAAGCGCTCGCGCCTCTGGTTAGAAAAGGATTAGAAGAGGGAAAAAAAACAACATTGAGATTCTGATTTATTCCAGAAATCCCCACCGATAAATCCCCACCAGTGGGGATTTGACTGAGTTTATTTTTTGCTATTTTAAAACCCCACAAAATAGTAATGTTTAGACAACTAAAATACTGGCTTTGAAATGATATAAAATGATCAATAGAATTAGCATAAAAAATATAAAAATCTCGATTACGGTTGTAAATGTATGGTGTCCTAGCATCAGTGGTATGACACTGACAGCTCACTCCACGCAAGTTTCCACGGTGAGCTTTTTACAGAATTGACATTTATTATTATTCTTCTTCGTCGTCGTATCGATAATTCCCTTTAATTAATCAACCGGATATTTTTAACCGAATGCACTTCATCCAGCGTTTCTCTAGCTTTTCGATCCCTTCCATAAAATACGACTTAGGTAACGCTTCGAACTAGGCATTGGTTTCGTGCATGATCTCTTCGTTGGAGCTAAATCTTTTCCCACCAAGACATTTTTTTAAATTCGGAAACAGAAAATAGTCGCAAGGGGCTAAATTTGGCGAATACGGTGGGTGAGAAAGCAACTATAGCGCAACTCATGAAGTTTGGCCATGGCAATCGCGCAGGTGTGCACTCCTGCGTTGTCTTGGTAGAAGAGGATTTTCTTCTTAGCCAAATGCGGTCGCTTTTCTCGTAAAATTTTGTCAATTTGGTCCAATAAATTGGCCTAATATGCGCCATTAATCGTTTTACCCTTCTCTAGGTACTCAATATGGATTACCCCACGTGCATCCCAAAAAACTGTGCCATCACTTTATTGGCCGATAAAACTGCTTTGGCTTTCTTTGGAGCTGGTTCGCCGGTAGCAATCCACTGTTTCGATTATTCCTTGGTTTCTGGGGTATGGTGGTGGATCCATGTTTCGTCTACTGTTATAAAATGACCCAAAAATTCGGTTTTATCCCGTTGAAACAACGCCAAACCTGCCTCCGAAGTCCGAAGTGGTCACACGCATGCGTTTTTGATCAACAGTCAGTAAACGCGGCACTCATCGCGCGGATCGCTTCTTCATATATAAATGTTGGTGTAAGATATTGCGAACACGTTCGTCTGAGATGGCTACTATCTCGACTATCTCCGTCACTTTTACTCTTCGGTCGTTCAACACTATATCGTGGATTTTAGCTATCACCTCTGGAGTAGTAACCTTAACTGGGCAACCTGGACGCACAGCATCACTTGTGCTTGTACGACCACACCGAAAATCGTTGAACCACTTATGAATCATTTTAATCGACGGAGCAGAGTCCTCATAATATTTATCAATTTTTTGTTTCGTTTCCGTTATAGTTTTTTTGCGCCAAAAATAATGTTTAATCACGACACGAAATTCACTTTTCTCCATCTTTGCAAAAACGTGTTCAGTTGTTTTTCTTAGTAAACACACCTTCCAATCTATACTTATAATAAATCTGTAGAAGTGAAAATTCTGTACATTGAAAATATCAAAAAAATAAATGGCAGGGGGTGTTACTAGACCGACACCGAACCCAAAAATGTGATTAAAAAAATTTTTGTCTGTCTGTCTGTCTGTCGGTCTGTCTGTCTGTCTGTCTGTTTGTTCAGGCATCACGCAAAAACTACCGGTTCGATTACGATGAAACTTGGTATAATTATTCTTTAATATCCTGGGCACCACACTGGGTACTTTTTATCCCGGAAAAGTATATACAATAAAAAACAAACTTAATTTTGCGGTTCGATCCCTAGATCCGATTACTGTACCAACCGCAAATAATAAGTTTGTCGTAGGTTAGGTCACACGCAGTGGAGTTCATTTTTATTCCTTTTACTTTTTAGAGTTATTTAGGTTTATTTTTATATAAGTCGTAGGTATAGATTTTAATTTTAAAGTATAGGTAGTATATTTGATAGTGTACGTAGTGACCGTAGGTTATTTTATAATACTGTTAGGTAGGATAGTCATTCGTATAGATATTAGTTTTTAGAGATTTTGCTTATTTATTGAGTTTAGATTGAGGGGCCCGTGGCTAAATAATAACAGCCGCACAGGTCGATCGGTCAGGTTAAGCTACGCTTGCCGCGGTCGGTCTGTGGATGGGTGACCATCTTTACATACCGAGACACCTCCGTGCCTCGGAAAGCACGTTAAGCCGTTGGTCCCGGCTGTCATTCGTGGATCTTTGACAGTCGTTACGGGTAGTCAGAAGCCCGAAAGTCTGACAACCAGTCGTACCAAGGGTATCGTATTACCCAATAACTGGGTCGTGGAGGTCAGATAGGCAGTCGCTCCATGTAAAATACTGGTATTCAGCTGCATCCGGTTAGACTGGAAGCCGGCCCTGAACATAGTTGGGAAAAGGCTAGGCAGATGATGATTGAGTTTAGATTAGTTATCGTCATAAATAGGTTTATTTAGGTAGGTAGGTATTTTATTTTCTGTTATTGAGTTTATTTATTTTTTTAATTAGGTAGGTACTTAGGTAAAGATATCATATAGGTACCCTCTTAATCACCATTAATGAGACACAATTGGTTTTCTATTGTAATTAGCCACAAAGGGCCCGCGAGATAGATGGCATCCTGGTGCACATACATTTTATCCTGTTAGCACGTTCCCGTGGGATAATTTCCGACATCCACGCGGGCGAAGCCGCGGGCAGAAGCTAGTATATAAATATAAAAGGATAATAAACGTATTATAATAAATCCTTATAACAGCCTTTCCTTGGTGTTCCTCCATTGACACTAACAGGGGCTGCCAAAAAAAAAAAAACTAACCGGCAGTACTGGCTGAAAATTTTAATTAAGTCCTTCAAAATAGTTGTGAACAAGGAGGTTCCATGCAATTAGCGATCATTTTATTCCAAAATAGATTTTTTACCAGACATCACTCCGCCCTCGTACCCACTTAGGTGTTGAGTTTGTGATAGACTACAAATAAAACCTCTAATTTTTTATTTTACGGTGAATTCATAGTTTAAGAGCCGAATAAATTAATTTTCTCAATCCCTAATGAAATAAAAGAAAATATTCACGCCTTGAACACACGTATTAAATAGTATTTATTGTGATTATATTAAAATCTCTTTTTTTTTTCAGGGCTCCTCTTGAAATTAACAACAGAGCAAGAACTGGAAGAAGGTCCGGATACTCCAGATAGGCACATAACATTCTGGGTGCTTGACGAGAGTAATCCGGACCCAGATCAACCGGATTTCATTTAATGCATCTTCCTATAATTCGTACGGGTCGTCTCATCAATCCAAACTACGAGAGGTACTGCTTGATTTTTGCAGTATGTAATTTTGTACCGACCGGTACGGTGTTGGAAACTTACAATATAACTGCTAGTTAGTGGTTTGAAAAAGTTAAGAAAGAAATCATTTACAGTCAGTAGATACCTAGATACTATCCGTCTTCACTCGACAAGACTACTAAACTCGCATTTCTAACGTCTATTATCAGTAAGGACAGATTAGTAATACGAAATTAGTAACCATAATTGATGAACTCTAATAGAGTTACTAATTTCATAATAAATTAATATAAAGTAATAAGTAAATGTTCGGTTATGTCATGTATGTCGGTTCGGTTATGTCATCATTCCCACCTCTAATTTCATGGGTCCATCAACCAACTGTCATGCTCGATGTATCTGATGTCAAGCAGAAAACGTCAAATTTAGGATTTTATTATTGTGTTATACGTGGCAAAGATATCGAACTCGTCAGCCTAATTTTCGAAGTAGAATTTAGAAAAAATATTTAAAATTAATGACTGCTTGGAAAACCAAAATATTGAAATTACTTGCTTAAGGGCTGATTTTTCCAACGCCAGATAATTTTATCGGAAGAATAATATCGATTTTTTGACAGATTTCCATACAAAATCTGTCAGACGTCAATTTTATTCCACGAATAAAAAATATCTGTCTATTGAAAAATCAGCCCTTAAATACCTAACTAAATCTCTAAATAAAATATATTTAAAAAAAATACCTGGAAAATACTTTACAAACCGACCCCTAGATTTTGATAGAGAACATCTGTACAAACATACAATAAAATAAAATTGAAGTATCTGTTGGTCATGTCAAAAGAACAGCTTTTTACTAAATTAATTTAATTATTATTACTACTATTTTTATTTAAATATTATCTCCTTTATTTCAATAAATTATATTTTTAAATAATGATTAGAATATAAAAACAATAATTGTTATTTATATTATTCTTATTTTTTTTTATTAATTTAATTACCACGCGGGAAAGCCACGGCGGGCCTATAGCTAGTCCATAATATAAACAAAAGTGCTTGTTGCTAAATTCTTAGGTAGGTATACATTCGGAGATGGTCATAACGATTTTCGGGATTTATGTAGGACTACATTTTCGCTTTCTTGAAGCTTAATTTTTATATACTCTTATTTAGTTCGACCACTGCCAACGTGTAACGGTCAGATACACTACCACCATATAGCCATACATACCTACTGTAGCGTAATAAAATTAAAATATTCACTTTACAGTAAACAAAACTTAATAAAGGACACAGCACGGTTCTTATTAGATTAAAGGATTAAGTTGTAACGCCGACGCGAACTTGGTGTTATAGCCCTATAATAAATTTCACGTAAATACCTGTAACGCGTCGGTCACGAAATGTTTGCAAACGATCCTATAACTCCCGTAACAAAATAGATACCTGGTCGTCCTAAAATGGGTAACTTTGCACCAAGTCAATCGGTTATCAGGCAGCGAGGTAATAATTTATATCACTGTTTTAACTAAATTGAGACAATAATAACTACTGAAAATAAAAACATAGCTACAAATTATACGCAAATCCGGTCCTTGGCTCCACTCTGGCAGTTGGAAGACTCCTCGCTGGCCGGTATCAGCAATTCGTTTTTCAGGAACACTGCCCATAGATCAAGTGATTGGCCGCACAAACCAAGTCGTTCAAACCATTTCACACATACTTTGGTTGTAAGTCCAAGAAAAAATATAATTTTCACAAATGTCGTGTATCAAAAAATCCTTTAAAAAAATATTGGTAGGAGAAAAGGCATGACACTTTTAGATTCAAAACCAAAATGAAGAATAAACCTTTCTGGTTACAAATAAGGTTGGATTTGATATAAAAGAATGTCGTTCGTGATAGTATTATAATGTAGCGTTTGCCAATGCTGCACTACCTATTACTATCATTATCAAGGAAAATTACTTAGCAACAGTCAGCAGCACCTCCCGTACTATAATATTTTATCCATTCAAACTAATGATCTGCATGTATAGACGTAAAAATATTTGTTTGTAAGTAATCTCTGAATAATAATAATTGTTTACCGATAGAAAGCTACTCATATATAAGCTATTATATTGCCAGGATAATATGTTTTATGGTATACTTAAGAACGGAAGTCGCTAAGAACAGAAGCTAATTAATAGGTACTTTAAGTAATGCAATCCATTTTAAAAATATTATAGGTGTTTGTCTCGTCGTCGTGTCTTTTCAAGTTCATTTATACAGATACAGTCGTAAAACTATGCACCGTATTAGACGATTTTTGTTTTGTTTCAAAGAGCCTTTCTCCATATTGACCTGTATTAAAGGTAGTAGGGGAAACTAAAAATAATAATAAAAGACGGAGAAAAACTTGACTTAGATAAAATTAATTAATTGTTCTTTCCGATGTTGTAATTTATTTCATTTGAGCCTTGTTTAAGAAGTAACTAATGTAAGCAAATATGATTAAATATTGTAAGTTCCATTTTTCTCATAGGCACATAAATAATACATGAAGATTTATGATCTGGTGTACCTACCCTGTAGCAAAAGAAAGGGTAGACAGTCAAGTAGTGTTCTGTACCAACTATTATTGGTATGGTACCTACGCATATCTTTATCCTATGTAATTAGGAGGCGAGCCAAATGCCACACTGTGAGTTGCTACCGACTAATTCCTAATGCAAAAAATATTGTTTATGATAAGTACCATATAGATTAAAAAAATCAATGTAATTTGTGTATTAGTTACACCTACTGTTAACATGAGACGATCCGATAATAATATATTCTTGATGTCAACTCGCTCGTTTCTTTGTGTATCTAGTAAGTAAGGCATGTTTATATTCACATTTAATTCTGATTAAAGTTCATCATAATAATAATTGTTTTTATACCTACTCATTGTTGTTCAGTTTCAAAAGAGGGTCTTACCTACTACTTCCTAGGTAGGTACTGACTAGTAGGAGTGACACTTTTTGGTTGAGAAACAGGACCGCAGACGGCCCTCAACCAGAACTGCATTGCATTACAGTCAACCTATCTTATAACAGTTAAACTCAAGTTGTCAACCATTGTAATTTTCTTGGGATAAAATGTATTATTTTTATGGATTTTTTTTAATAGTTTATAATTATACGATCAATTTATTATTATGATGATCCCATTAAGTGCCGGCAATGTTGTATGTGACCCCCTATTTGGTCGGTGCGGTGGTTGACATTGTGCTACCTCAGGTACGGAAGTGAATTTACTCGAAGAGATTTTCTTTTGTGTCATGCTCCGCAGCAGAACCACTTTGACTATAATATGTAAAAATTACAGGATAAAATGTAGATAATGTCTATATTTTTGTAGCTTAATATAAACAATTGTATATTGTTAGTTTCTTGGAAAAAATCAATTCAAAGTGGTCATGCTACAGAGCATACTCTCCAGCAGAACCACTTAAAAATAACGGTTATTTCACACTGATTAGGTACAGGTCATAATAATATACAAATGTATATTTATTGTATATTAAGATAACATCTACACTTTTAGATAAATACTTACTGATTTTTAGTAACATGTAAATGTTTTATCAGAATACGCCTGCCATAAATTTCTTAGCAAATAACAAGATTAATAGATACATACATATGAGTATATGTATATATTACTTTACGATAAATAAGTTAATAAATTAAATTTATGCGTATAAACCGTTAAATTTTGATCGTTTTAATCCTTAAAAGGGGTCATTGTACTCATCATAATGAACAACTGAACAACAAATGAACTTTTACTACGGGACCAACCCTGAAATCGTGAATAAACATTTACGTGTTACTAAAAATCAGTAAGTATTTATCTAAAATTGTAGATATTATCTTAATATACAGTAAATATACATTTTTTTTATATTATGAGCTGTACTTAATCAGCGTGAAATATCCGTTATTTTAAAGTGGTTCTGCTGGAGAGTATGCTCTGTAGCATGACCACTTTGAATTGATTTTTTCCAAGAAACTAACAATATACAATTTTTGATATTAAGTTACAAAAATATAGACATTACCTACATTTTATCCTGTAATTTTTACATATTATAGTCAAAGTGGTTCTGCTGCGGAGCATGACACTTTCTTTTGACCATAAATCCATCCCATGCCTTTTCGGATTATTTTTCGCAGCCGCCTACTTGGGTTTTTATTTTGACCTCACTACTGGCTTCAGCACCCTCGAAAACCACAAAAATTTAATTTTCGTCATCACGGGGGAGTTCCCCGTGATGACGAAAATTAAAAATTAAATAAAAAAACATGAAAACGACACCCGTAATGAAATTATTTTTAATTACATACCTACATGTCATCGGAAACGCGAACTAGCAAGTTCTGCCATCTATCTTCAAGTACTAAAATTAATACAGCGCCATCTATCATCAAGTACGAATACTAAAAATAATTTAGCGCCATCTATCTTTAAGGAGATGAACTAACGAGTTCTTCCATCTGTCTTCAAGATCAGGTACTGAAATATAAAGCGCCATCTATCGTTACTTCTCAATGATAGATGGCAACACTTGTTAGTTCATCTCTTCAAAGATAGATGGCGCTGTATTAAATTTTGCACTCTTACTTGAAGATAGATGGCAGCAAACTATTTTTAAGACATTTTAGGACTTGAAAATATTGTCAGAATCTTAGGTAAGTATTATTTATTTTAGTGTTGGTGTCATTTAAATCGGTCCACCTGCAGTTATTACAATTTGTAGTTATATATCGTGTCCGTGTGTGTGTGAACTGTGATAATGGAATAAAGTTAAAACATAATTTGCAGTTCTGTGTATTTTGAAAAAGAGTAGATCAGAAATATTTATATGTAAAGAATGTACAGACGCCAGCAGGTCAAGCTACCCGAAACTGTCAAATTTTCCCAATCAACCTTGAACCTTAATGCTTTAGCGATATAGTTGAAAATCTATTAAAGAAATGTGACAGATTGTAGTAGCTTGATGTGCTGGCGTCTGTACTCAGCTGTACTGTAATCAGCTGTTACAGTTGTGGGAAAGTCAGGGCCGGATTTTTCTATCGTCAGATACTTATTATCTGAAGAATAAGTATGACAGTTTGCCATATTTTCTATAAAAAAAGGTGCCAAATTGCCATACTTATTCCTTAGATAAAAGTTATCTGACTATTGAAAAATCAGCCCTTACACAAATTACAAAAACTTAATTTCAATCAAGTTAACTTATCGGCTAAGAAATCATGTACTTACAGTATAATAAAAAACTATAAAGAATGATGTTGTAGAAAAATTAGGAAAAATTTAGGAAAAATCAGCGCTTACAGTTGTAAGCGCTGATTTTTCCATCGCCAGATAACTTTTATTCGAGGAATAAAATTGACATTTGACAGTTTTTGTATGAAATAACTGTCAGTTTCAAAATTATTTCTCGATTACAGTTATCAGATGTTTGAAAAATCAGCGTAAGTCTTTAATATTGTTAGGTGTTTCATTTTAAATTACAAGTGCTATACATATAAAAATATTTTTTAGTAAAAAAGTTTTATGAAATCCCGGGCACAACAAGCTCTGATATTGAGATCTCATTTATCTGTACCACGTTTTCTAGTTTCATTTGATGCAGACATGTATTATTTGAGTTTTTACAAATATGACTAATACAAGCATGTAAAGGCATGCACAGGTTAATAATTTATGAGACCTAATTATAGGTATGCAGCTCTGTTACTTTAAGACTCTGAATCATAACCTTGAGACAATGTTTTTGGGATTTCAAAATGCTTGCTCGTTCACTACAGTTACCCCAGAATATTACACCAAATCTTAAAACAGAAGGTAACAACCATATTGCAGACAGATTTTTGATAAATTAGTAGATAGTCTTTTACAAATGTCCTCTGCCTGTGTCTTTTACGTTAACTGGATCCCTAATTTTTTTGTGATTTAAGTATTCTTTTTCTGCAGTTTGACTGATGTAATTTAATTTCATGTCTCACGGATATCTACTGGTATAAGTGCATGACTTTGGTTTTTTTTTAATGTTATTATTGTCAAGCCACACATGATGAGTCACAAAAACTTTTTTTACTCATCATCATTGTTTTGGGTCTTTTCATCTCACAGCACGGTGCGGCGCGCGGCTCGATTTAGGAGTCCGGGAGTGTATATGGCATGGATTGTGTTTTGTTTCCCAATATTGTTACTAGGCAGCGCTTGTTCCATTAGAAAAAGTCGCATTTCACTCGGTTCAAAATAAAAAAAATATGGAATAAATAAATTTATTAAAAATGTTACATTTTATTTAGGTACTATTTATTCAGCATGATACATAAAAAAGACGCCGGATCTTTGGTTTTAGGCACAGGCACAGTGTCGGCAATGACGATGCTTTTGAAGTTGTTTGAATATATTAATATAGGTACGTACTTAGATCGTAACACAGGATTTGGTTGGTTTGGAAAAAACTTTCTAACTATCCACACTACTATATTTAAATTCACCGTTATAACGGACGTAACTGACGTCCAAACTGCCATCAAAACTAAGTCTAAACTGAACAGTTAAACACTGCTGCGTTCAACCCAGGCTACACGCTCCGTCTTCTCTGTTGTCATGCCTGCGCAGTTTAAAGTGCATAGGCAACACGGAGCGTGTAGTCTGTTCCATTGGTATCTGATGAAAAAACATACCTCAGATCAGAAAACATACCTGCAGTGCGATTCTGTAACCATCTCATCGTGGAAACTTATGTGAAGTGAGCGTGGAGTGAGCTGTCATTCCAACTAATGCTAGGGATTGACACTATTGACAGCTCACTCTAAGATCACTTCACCTAACTTTTCACGGTGAGGTTTTTACAGAATCGATCGGCTGTGGATACCAATTTATAGAGCAACTTACAAAATGAGTGCTTTGATTCGATCATTAGAATACGCGAAATTTAAATTTTATTCAGTGTTATGTTTTTCATTTTACAATTGAAGTTAATGTTTGTTGGAAAAATTGGTGAGATATAAAGTTGAAAATACAAAAGAATGAGTGATTGCGTAAGAATTTAACCTGGACAGGGTTGATTAAACAAACCATTAAATATAATCATAACGACTATCTGATAAAAGTGTAAACACAGTTTGTTTACACTTTCATCAGATAATTTTGGACCGGAAGAAGATGAAGCAGGTAGGGCTTTAGGGTGTGGAAACATTAAGCTAGTTAGAGGCTAAGAGGCGCGGGTTTATTTGTTTCCCAGACTCGCATCTGTGAGCCGCGGTGACTGGTCTCGCCTACATTTTTGTTCAAAGCGAAGTTAACTACATTACACGTGCATAACTTCGTCGTGCCCAACAATGGTGCCGTGCCTTACCTTTCATATTTCTGAATCTTGTTTTAAATCGACACTCATGCTTGACCATTGTTTTGAATATAGGCTTCTTACTATTTTTATAGCAATTTAAATTCAAATCCAGTTCCCCTTGCGTTTATTTTTGTCATTTTGAAGAAACTTATGATTCTGTGGCACGATTCACTTCACACTTGAGAAAATAACTTGACAGGCTTAGTGCAATTAAAGTGCGTCAAAACCATAGGTATAGGTAGTTCCGACAAATTAAAAAGCTACATAATTTACAAACAGACATTGAAAGAATATTCCTATGGTAATAATAATATATAATTAATAGGCATTCACTTATGCTTTAGCCTAGGTACTATTTTTGTTTACGTAAAGAAAGTGTTATATGATACAAGCCATTGGCTAGTCTGTTCAGGAAAGGAAATTTCACGACACACATCCGTCGCTTTTTTGTAGTCATTCGAATTTGGTCGGATAACCAGCCGTTGTTTACATGTTAGGTCTTTTGTTTATATTTATTTATACCAAGCTGTATTTCTTCACTTTATATTTTTCACTGACAGCGAGCTTATACGTTTTCAAATTTAGGCGCTACAATATTTTTTCGGGCTTGAAAATTATAAATATTTTCTTAAATTTAATTCTGTCACAAATACGCACAAATAAAGAGCTACTCGTGTATGTTTATTTTACAGGCGCACTTGCTATGGTTTTAGCGGTACACGATTCTGCAAAACATTACTCCAGCAGGAAATGCAATATCTCGAAAACCTAAAGGCGCACAAATTTTATTTTCGGTGCACTTTTTTACACAAATATAAGCTCTCTGGCTATGCACAATATTTCTCTCTCCGATCATTCGTTTAGAATTTTCCTGCTGGAATAACGTTACTCCAGCAGGAATCGTTTTATCCGGTTTTTGCCAAAACGACAAAGCGCACAAATTTTTTATGTGGTGCTCATCCACAGGAGATTATACACTCAATATTCGTTCCACTCATATTACTCTAGGAGCTACTTTCCTGCTGGGGTAACGTACACTAGTTAGGTACGTACAAACGGCTACACGTCAAGCTATACAAAACCAGTTTGTCTTGGCCTCACTTTGTATGATATTTTCTCACAATGAACGGTTAGCCAATACTGGTTTTGCAAAGCTTGATGTGTAGCCGTGTGTACATATAAAAGGATTTTTATTATGAATGTTAGGGTCTTTGTCAGCTCCCTCATTAGCCCCCGTCATCCCCTTCGAACCTAACTGGATTCTTTTGATTATATTCTCTCTCTTATTTATTGCCTAAGTGGCGGGTGGCCTGTCGTGAAGGGTTCTTATTTGTGTATTGACGTTCGGTAAGTATTTTGGAGCTCGATTCCCATTGGGCCACGCAAGGTGAGAAGTATTTCTTAAAAATTCGTTGGCGACGAAAATGCGACTTGATCAGGCTCACTACAGGACTAGATCTCGAAACATACCTAAGATCCTACATTTATTTATTTATTTAAACTTTTCGCACAAAAAGGTACAAGGTCCTTAGGCATTCTCTATCAGTCAACCAAGGGTGGTGAAGAGATTAAATGGCAGGTGCTTTGGTTGAGAGGGACAATGATAAAAAAAAAAAACTTAAAACTAGGTACACAAATACATAAATAGGTTATACACATACATACTATTACTATTATATATATAAAATCAGGGGAGGTGTTGAGATGACTACGCTATTTTTTTTTTAATAATTGCAATTTCCGCTTAAATGCATACCGATTGGAGGCCGTCCTGATATCAAGAGGAAACGCATTCCAAAGAAGAATGGACTGATTATGAAAAGAGAAAGAATGAAAAAAGTCGGAGTATGAGAAGGACCTCTGTCCTTCTCATACGTCTGACTTTTTTCATTAAGAGAAGATTGTTAGAAGAACGCAGATTCTTAGCGTGTGAAGAACATAGATATTGGAAGTGAGATACGAGATAAGAAGGAGGAGTGGGAGAGTTGAGAAGGCAGAAAAGCGTGGTCAACGCGCGCAAACTTCTTTGGCGAATGGACATCCATTTGAGCTCAGACCTATAGCTCGACACATGGTCATATTTCCTGAGGTTGAATATGAACCGGATACCATTGTTGAGCAATCTGTCGAGCTTATCCAGCAAAACCGCATTCAAGTCAAAGTAGCACACGTCACCATAATCGATTATAGGGAAAATCAAAGTCTGCACAAGCACGGTCTTCGTCTTAGCGGGTAAAAAGTTTCTCAAACGATACAGGGATCGCAGAGTACCGTTGACCCTTTAACTAGCACTAGAGACCTGGCGTTGCCAACTAAGCGTTGAGTCAAGATGCAAACCGAGATCTTTCAGAGTAGGTGTAATGGGTATGACGGTACCATTGAAAATAAGAAGTGGAAGAGAGTTAAGCGTCACCCTACCCATCATGCGTGAGCTACATCGAGGAAGGAATGTGTATTCTCATTGAAACTGTTTACCGCTGTATCGGAGGAGTGTTCTGGGCTGGAAAGAACTAGGCATCAATATAAACGCCTTTGGTTTGCGAACGAAAATGGCTCAGACCATGCAGGACCTCCTCTGTAGGTATATTGCGTGATAATTAAAGTAGAGGGCTTCCAAGCACAAGGCAACGGATATGTTGCTGTTAAAACCGGCTTATATGAAAAATCAGAGTTCACGATTGTGGATACCTAGGACTTGCCTATGACAAACTGTCCAGTGAGCTACCCACGGGCAGCAAACTTGATATATGACACCATAGAAATGTAAAAAACAGGAGAACTAGCAAGGAGGCGTGTCTGTGCGTGTCGAAAAAATATAAGTAATAATATAATAAACACACGAGAATATACCTCGTTATATATAAACATGCCTGTAATTAGCACAAAAGTATGCAAGTAGCTTGCATGCCATTGCGATATTCACCAATCAGTAGTTATGAAAAAAATCTGTCGCTACGGTACCTACCTATACGCTCAACGGATGTCGTGCGACCGTTTCCTTTCGTGAATAGACTGTAGGTACGAATACTATTAGGGCAACTAATTTACATCAGGGGCGGTTCGCCCAGTGCCGCCGGTCCTACGGTGTTCCAAATCTCGAGGCTTTTTAATAAAATCCCAAACAAGGGTCCTAAAACAATAGAGCTCTCTTCGCTCGCTCGTGCATCCTACAATGCCAGCTCTATTGTTTTAGCCTCAAGCTTTTCGATAAATACCTATCTCCTATTTTTCTATGAATCGTCATAAGAAAACAACTTTTCCGAGGTGGGGCACTAAAATTTTCGATCTCGGTTCTGTCGCTATAGGGATGTGGGGCCTCATTTAGTTTAGCCGCCCCAGGCATCCAACAGGCGTAGTCCCGTTCTAATAAATTACAGATTTATATTTATTTACAACCTGTTTCACCTGTTGTGTAGCTTATGTGCGAGTCCAACTGGCACATGGCCTTTTAAATTAATTTTTAGCAATAGGACACGATAATGACGTAAATTGACCGCCCTGAAATAGATTTTCACACCGCCAATGTTACAAGTTATACAAGACCTGACGTTCCAAAACTCTTCTTTTAATCAGAGATCCTTATTAGCCCAGGTACGCACGGTCGACTTTTTTACCATTTGTTATAATGGTTGAAAACCCAGTGCGCAAAAAATCGCTCGTGTTTACCTGGGCTTATGCTAACCGTTAGAGATAGGTTTTGTATTTTGAATGGTTGATTTACAACAGTAAGTAATAAAACTGCATTTAAGGTTTTTCGAACAAAGATTTGTTATTTTTTTCGCGGATATGATTTCATATAGGTACGGACGCCAGCATATCAAGCTACTACAATCTGTCAAATTTCTTTAATAGATTTTCAACTTTATCTCTAAAGCATTAAAGTTCAAGGTTGATTAGGAAAATTTGACAGTTTCGGGTAGCTTGATGTGCAAGAGTACATTAAGATTCAACTGAGCAGAGATTGTCATTGCACACAAGGCAAGTGCTCAAGCGTTTCATACGTTTAACAATACATTTGTGAAAAGAAAATAAATAAAATTACATCAACATAAAATTTTATACAAATTATTTATGAAATATGACTCGCGGATATTTTTTGCGTGCGCTAAGTAGGCTGTTTCATTAAAAAGGAAAGGCGCTGACTTGAAGCAGCCAAATAGCCAGTACAAAAAAATATATATATATAAAAAACTGAACTTAATGATATTTTCGAAGAAAAAAAAAGGGTAATTTGATGAATTAATGTTGATTTATCACATTTCATTTATTTACACAGTTTATATGTTATTATCAAAATTAAAAAGCATAAAGGCTCTTTGCTGAGATTAAAAAAGAGCACATTCTGACTAATATTTAGTTTTCTGTGGCGCGTTATGCGGCACTAGTGCGGGAATCCAAAGTAAAAAACATACGTGTACACTGCATTGTGAACCTAAAATAAGAGCAAAAAGAGCCACATTTCGAGCATGTGTGTTGAAAAAAATACATGTTTTGTAAAGTGCTGGTGGTTTACATTGTGTGAGGTCCTATTCTAGATCGAAAGCCGTTTGTTCGATTATCTTAACTTGAACACTCTTTCTCACTTCTTGCTTTGGCATCGATGACATAGTTTTTCGATGTAACGTTACTCCGAAAAACTCTCATACAAAGATTATTATACCCTTATGGCATAGATATTTTATGCCATCCAATACACGCTACAAGAGCCAGAACAGACATGATACTTTTATGATCGGCGCGGCGTTTTGATGACTGCGTCAATGCTACATCGCAATTCTGCCGGTCGATTCTGTGAAAATCTCACCGTGAAAACTCAAGTGAAGTGAGCTGTCATTCCAACTAATGCTAGGGATTGACACTATTAACAGCTCACTCTAAGCTCACTTCACCTAACTTTTCATGGTGAGATTTTTACAGAATAGACAGGCTGCTGTTTTGATTTAGGCAGGAAACCTTAAGAATTAAAAGAGTGTAGAATGCAAGAAATAAGTGAATGAAGAATGCTCGAAAATTAATACAGCTCAGTTTTATTTTGACCATACATAAACAGAAATAGGAGAATTTAGGTAGATAGTAGACTTATGCAGAAAAAAATAAGCTCGTTTTACAGCATCTAAGTATTATGAAACGAAATTATGGAATCTAGCCGCCTAGTAGTTAGCCTTCAAACCTAACGTACAGTACGCTCTACACGTCAGTGGTAACACTTTGATATTGAGCTGGCTTTTAATAGAATATGAGGCCAGCTCATACTGGTTTTGCAAGTGACGTGAGGTCGACTGTACGAGCGGAGTCCCCGAATTCCCGAGTTGGCTTCGCTCGCTATTGCATCCCATTTATTCTCTATTACATTTTAATTTTCTTTTTGTTTTTGTATACGCCCATGGGGGTCACAGTGGCTCAAGTACAGTTAAAGGCTCTCGACCACTTAAGTGATTTTCTGGGGATTCTAAGTCCGCGTCTGGGGCCAATGTTAATAGTATCGCGTCTGCTATGGCCTGATAACGTGAATTCGATAGTAAAGATTCATACAACACATAATCGAACCAAAAGTGTCGTAGATATAACAACGCATCGTAGTAAGAAAACGGGGGAGCGGTGAAAGCTTATGCGAATCCCGCACCCCCGGCCATAGGCAGAAGTGGAACACCGCAATGGTTTTAGCCGGTAAGAGTCTGGCATATCCCTCCATCACCCCCACGGTGGAGGAAGTCCATGAGGATTTCCACCGCGAAACCAAAACAAAAGTAAGAAAATGTCGAGGAAACGAGTTCGAAGTAAAAAAAAAGAAATCGAACAAATAGCTTTCAATCTAGCATAGGACACTCATAAAGAGCAACAAGGTCCTTCTGTCGAAAAGACGTGATGTTCTCTCTTTAAAAATGGAGAACCAAAAGTTCTCCATTTTTAAAGAGAGAACATCACGTCTTTTTGTAAGTATGTGCATTGACCTTATCATTAATCGTAGGTAGTCTACTGTGTGTTCTTTCTTAGGTGGCTCCTACACTTACAATATCATTGCACAATATCGCGAAATGTGCAACACTTTTTGACCGTTTAAGGTTATTTTGCAGATTGAAAATAATTTTGGGCGACTTTCAATTTTACGGCCCAATATTTTCGTTGTTTTGAAAAGCTTATAGGCCGTCAATATTGTGTAAAAATAATTAATTTATTGACTGCAAGGACTGATTCATTCCTCCTGCGCGAACTGATTGTAGGTGTAGGGACTGCTTTCAAGCAAACTTCTATTTGTAGCAACTTTGGTTCATAAGTACAGACGCCAGCAGGTCAAGCTACCCGAAACTGTCAAATTTTCCCAATCAACAATGAACCTTAATGTTGTGGCGATAAAGTTCAAAATCTATTAAAGAAATTTGACAGATTGTAGTAGCTTGATGTGCTGGCGTCTGTACAACTGCGTAATCGTTAGAAACAGAGGTATCTTTGTCCCGATTTAATTTTTTTATTGATCTAGGGGGGGGGGGGGGGTTCATCTGGAGGAAGGACGCACGGAACCAGGAAGTATGGATGAAAAAAGGGGAGGGCTATACCCAGCAGTTGGTGATTCCAGGTTGAAATGATGATGATAGATCTAGCAGAAGTTACATAAAAATCTTATATGCAGTTTACTGAGCTTGAGAACGTTAAGGATGAATTCCTAATCATCAAATCTTCCTATCTCTACTAAAGTACCGTTCCGACCTAAGGGAGCGTATTTTACAATGCAATGGAATGGGTCATTGAATTGTCAGTCAAGGATTTAATGAAATTGAATTGTCACTTATGTTTACCCAATTAAAGTTGACATTTGCAAGTAATACACATTTAAGAACCTGCGCCGCGAAGGAATTCCGCATGCACATTTTCATTCCGACGCACTTTCTCTGCCGGGTAAATACGGATAACTGCCACATCGTTTGCGCGCTTGTTTCGTTGCGATTCCATCTCTGCTGATGCGCTCGGTCAGGTCTGAATAATACTAAACGGTTGGCACAGCTCTTATGTTCAAAAAATCCACCCTGTATACAAGTCATTTGCACACTAATTCCTCTTCACTAGGACTATTTTGATTCTTAGACTAACCTATTAGGTACCTATATCTAACAGTGTCCGTATCACTTCACTATCACCAGTGTTCATAATCCATATGCGGCGAAGCGGCGAAAATCTGCAAAAATACAATAAATTGATAAAAATAAAAAGATACTTACATATTGTATGAACATTGAAACACAAGCCGTATCGTAAGCAAGTATATTTCAATTTCTTTGAGCGCAAGCATTTTCTAAGAGGGGAGGTCAAGCATCGAAATTCTTAGGTTAAATTTCCAATTACATTGCCGCGAAATAAAAACTGTTCTTTGTAACGAGATTTTTCAATTTCACTTCTATTTTGCATATAATGAACGTTATTTCAATAGGTTTGTTGGCGTTTTTGAGAAACTTTTTATTAATTTTCCTCGTGTCTCCCTTCCACTGTTGTTACTTTCAAGATCATTCCTTTAGTAGATAGTGACGTGCCACACTGATGCCCGTCCAATGTCACCTGACCAATGGTTTTATTTTTACGAATTTATGTCTCAAAAATATTAATTCATCTAATATCATTTAAATAATTCAGTTATTTTATTTCACAACCATTTTACAATATAAAAAAGGTAATTTTCTTAGTATAATATTTTGGCGTGTGGCAATTATCGGTACTATCGCCGCAATTTAGTTCAAATATTTTCCCACAACGGCTCCCTAACAATGTCAAAAGACAAATCATCGCCAGAAGATCTTTGAAGTAGTCTAAAATCTTGAACTATTAATCGTTTTCTATTAGTAACTTGACAATTGGAGGGATACCAGTTACTAACAACAAAAGGTCGTGTGGTCAAAAAAGTTTCAATTGAATTTCGTAACAAAACTTTTAAATATATTATATTTGATATAACTTATCTTAGAATGACTTATTTCACGTATTTAAAAAGTCAGTGAAAAGAAATAATTTTAAAATGAACGTATATGGTCGTATTCTAAGGTTAAAAGCTAGAAAAAATAATTATTTGCAATAAATATATGAAGAGCACAAACGCAGTTTTTGAGGTCTATTCAAATTTAACTATTTTACAATTTATTTTTTTCACAAAATTCATTCACTACCATACCAACCATTGTGATATACATAATCCCAAGACCCAAGTTACCCTGCACTGCTACAAGGATCTTTTAGCGCTCGAATGACGTTGACAGTTGGTAAACGTTTTGTGCAATCGTTTTGTGAAATGACACTTGAAATGTACCTACAAGTAGCATTCGTTCAGATTTTGGCCAAGCGCAGAAATAACCCTGAAGCGCTGTACAGAATAAATGAAAACTCCGTATTGCCGCGTTGTACAGACGCCAGCAGGTCAAGCTACCCGAAACTGTCAAATTTTCCCAATCAACCTTGAACCTTAATGCTTTAGCGATAAAGTTGAAAATCTATACTTATAATAAATCTGTAGAAGTGAAAATTCTGTACATTGAAAATATCAAAAAAATAAATGGCAGGGGGTGTTACTAGACCGACACCGAACACAAAAATGTGATTAAAAAAATTTTTGTCTGTCTGTCTGTCTGTCTGTCTGTCTGTCTGTTTGTTCAGGCATCACGCAAAAACTACCGGTTCGATTACGATGAAACTTGGCATAATTATTCTTTAATATCCTGGGCACCACACTGGGTACTTTTTATCCCGGAAAAGTATATACAATAAAAAACAAACAATTTTGCGGTTCGATCCCTAGATCCGATTACTGTACCAACCGCAAATAATAAGTTTGTCGTAGGTTAAGTCACACGCAGTGGAGTTCATTTTTATTCCTTTTACTTTTTAGAGTTATTTAGGTTTATTTTTATATAAGTCGTAGGTATAGATTTTAATTTTAAAGTATAGGTAGTATATTTGATAGTGTACGTAGTGACCGTAGGTTATTTTATAATACTGTTAGGTAGGATAGTCATTCGTATAGATATTAGTTTTTAGAGATTTTGCTTATTTATTGAGTTTAGATTGTGGGGCCCGTGGCTAAATAGTAACAGCCGCACAGGTCGATCGGTCAGGTTAAGCTACGCTTGCCGCGGTCGGTCTGTGGATGGGTGACCATCTTTACTTACCGAGACACCTCCGTGCCTCGGAAAGCACGTTAAGCTGTTGGTCCCGGCTGTCATTCGTGGATCTTTGACAGTCGTTACGGGTAGTCAGAAGCCCGAAAGTCTGACAACCAGTCGTACCAAGGGTATCGTATTACCCAATAACTGGGTTGTGGAGGTCAGATAGGCAGTCGCTCCATGTAAAATACTGGTATTCAGCTGCATCCGGTTAGACTGGAAGCCGGCCCTGAACATAGTTGGGAAAAGGCTAGGCAGATGATGATTGAGTTTAGATTATTTATCGTCATAAATAGGTTTATTTAGGTAGGTAGGTATTTTATTTTCTGTTATTGAGTTTATTTTTTTTTTTAATTAGGTTGGTACTTAGGTAAAGATATCATATAGGTACCCTCTTAATCACCATTAATGAGACACAATTGGTTTTCTATTGTAATTAGCCACAAAGGGCCCGCGAGATAGATGGCATCCTGGTGCACATACATTTTATCTTGTTAGCACGTTCCCGTGGGATAATTTCCGACATCCACGCGGGCGAAGCCGCGGGCAGAAGCTAGTCTATTAAATAAATTTGACAGATTGTAGTAGCTTGATGTGCTGGCGTCTGTACTATAATAGAAACAAAGTGTATTTTTTTTTTTTGTGGTAAAGGTTTTCAAACATTTTTTTATTGAATTTCCGAATTCAAATCGCATTACGCATCAGCGGGTCATAATGATATTATTATCCAGTACAATATTATTGACCGGCTAGGTTTTGCTTTACATGTCAGGCAAACCTAATCTGGTTTGGATGATATATTTGATATTAGCGAGCAGGTCATTAAGGAAAAGGATCATTAAGTTTTGTATAATTTAGCTGAAAAAGTCGATCCCATTCCGTTTCACGGCAATATAAATTGAGCCTTACACACGTTTTTTGCGCCAGAATATATCAGAGCAGGTCGCAGACAAACGGGCCCAATTACCATTTTTTCATAAATGCAATATTTTCCTATTAGGTACCTAATGAATATGTACTCATTCCAGGTAACCGTTGGGTACTCGCCGCCCTCCGCACCTCCTTACCTTCCACTACTTTCAGCAGACTATCAGATGTCCTCTGTCCCGCGATTACTTGTCCTCCCCTTTTTCTTAAAACTCAGGCTTTAGACCAATCAAGAAGAACGAAAGAACTTCATCTAAGTTTTATCCATTTAAGTTCAGTGTATCTTTTCTTTCTATTTCATTAAGAAAAGGACAGAAGATAAAATATTAATTTAGTCCTGTCAAATTAATATAGGTACTCCAAGGGCAGTTTAGACGTGATTAAAAACATGGCGACTAAAAATACGTCAATTTAAGTCAGGCGCTGACTAATTTGACAAAACTAAACTAATATTTATCTTCTGTCCTTTTCTTAATGAAATAGAAAGAAAAAGATGCACTGAACTTAGTTTAGTTTGTGAACAAGGGAAGCGGCGCCATTTTCGATGTACCTACCATTAACAAAAACAAACTAAGTTACGAGCTAGTTAAGAAGAAAGAATATCACTGGGCGAGATAATGACGATACAGTTGCTTAAATTGTGTGCGTTACCCTGGCAAACTGCTGTGCATTTGAGAGGTGAGACCACAACAAATAATTAGTGTATCATGAGGAGCAATTTGTTTACTAATAGATTGTAGTTTTAAAGATAATTGAGAAAAACACATGTTGCTGGAGTAACGTTTGAAACGTTATCCTGGCAAAATCGATTTTCAAAAATTCGTTCAACCCGGAACCAAATACATGAATAGATAGCTTTTGTTGCGTAGTAAATGTTTGTAAATAGCAAAATTTGTGTGTGATATGGTTTTTGAGTTATTTAAGATTTTACTGTGGTAACGTTTTGGGATTTTCCAGATCTCGAAAACGGCTCAACGCAGAAGATTGAAAAAAATACCAATAAGAGACCTAAGTTTGTTTAAACATTAGTTTTTGATTGTTGTATTAGAGAATTTCTGACATATTCTTATTTTGATATAACTTTCGTTACAGCCGTAATTGAAAGCTGAAATTAACAGGAATGAATGTTCATGAATCATTTTAATTTGTTTAAAGTATGCCACGTTTCTTAATGTTTTGGGAGCTGCGTATTTCATCGCTAAAGTAAGACCAGTCTAAAATTAATCAAATTTGTTTTTTTCTTCTTGTCGTGTAAAGATAGAAAATTTAATATTTTTGACGTTATAAACGTCTACCATGGGTATTTTTACAGCTGTTTATTTGGTTATAAGTGTTTTGGTTTACTTGCAAATCCGTTTTTATCTGATTTTTGAAACCATTTAATTCCATTGGTTTACGACAACCAAATCAAAAACTAATGTTTAACCTTTTTAAATAAATAAACCTTTTAAGCGCTTGGCTAAATAACAGTTGCCGTGCCCCTAGCGCGCGGCTACAAATCGATAAAATAATACCTAATAAATGAGGAGGAGCAATCGTTGTATCGATAAAAAAGGCAAAAAGTTTTTTGTTTTTATTTTAAATCAGCCTTATGGCTCCTACAAACAGGCGCGACCCAAAGGAACCGCTCGTGTCTTTGTGTCGCGTCGCGAGTTGCGTTTGTTTGTAGGAGTCTCTAAATTAACCACCCTAATCACTTTCTTCGTATCACAATCGTTCATCTTTAAGCTAACAAGTAAATGTTTATACCAGTTACTAATTCTTCGTATTATAATTGTTTAACCTTACTAAATTAATCCATACCTACGAATTTTAAAGCAGGTACCTATATAATCGGGATATTTTTAAATGCACATCACAGAACTTATCACCCATCAATTTATACTCATCAATTAAATAAGTTTTATAAAAACCTGCCTACGCGAGTCTCTGACAGACTTCAGTTTATCTAACCGTGCCCGCGGCGCGGCGTCGTCATAACTCAAACGTGCCGCGCTGAGTGCCAACGCCGGAGCACAGTAAGAGACAACGCCCTATGGAACTCCGTTCGTTAAAAAAAGACAAACGCAAGTGCGAGATGGTGCGAGTGCCTGTCCGACTTGGTAGATAGGTACTGTCACAGTACCTTATTCATGGTAAGGACAACATACCACTCATACCAGTCATACAACACGGTTCCAAATTTTAACAATCAATAGGATATGTAGATAAGTAGGTAATATAATAACAGAATTACATCACAATATTTAAAAAACTATTTCGATTCATCAAGGACTTACCTAAACCCAACGGAAGTCTTATTTATACCTATATCTACTGAATAATGTGCAACTAACATAAGAAGTAATTATTGAAATAGGTACCTACTTGCCTCTCCATCACTTTTAAATTCTTCTATACCTAGATTCGAATAATTCCGCTTCGTCGTCACCTTCTAATATTCTTATTAATTCCTCAGTAGTCGTCATTATTGAAATGTGACTATTTTATCGACAATGTGCAAATACCCACGAACAATATCAATGGAACTTTCCATTCGTTTGATCCGCGTATTAATGTGACAGCCGCGCTAGAATAACTAGAGAAATGTGTTGCAAACATAGGCGTCTAAAGTATGGTCATTTTAATAGGTAACATTTGACGTCTGTCAGTTTTAATCTTCATAGTGAGGTGACCTGCCTAAAAACATCGATTAAAGTGAATGAATCGATACGGGCTTGAAACATATGTGAATTTTAAAAATCATCCGGCGAATCCCTGTCCGATTATTATTTTTTCTTTCGTAAATTTAAGAAGCAAAATAAGACAAGTACATAATTTAACAAAAAAAATGCATTTATTCAATTGAACTATCAGAACTGTTATTAGTATTGTCAGCACTCAGAGATATAATTAATTCATTTTCAATAATATTGTCTATTCTTACATCTCGTTCAAAATCTTGTAAAATTATTTTCTTTGTTTTCTCTACGACTTTTCTCCAGTCTTCTGTAGTAACTTCTGCACACGCAGTTTGTAGCAGAGTCATCATTTTTGCAGTACTGAAGGGTGGTTCTGGACTTAAATGATTATAATTCTGTAAATACATATTTGTAACGGCCGCGAATCATATTTTAATTAACGTACAACTTAGTACTGACCAGCAAATTGCAAAAAACGTAAGAAAATTTGAACCTTAAGCAATCGGAGTTTAGTTATTTTTTGTATTTTTATAATGTTTTATTATAATCACAACGTGGACATTAATTCATGGTGATATTTCTTCACAAGTAATCATTGTATTCGATTCAACTTATCAGCTTTCGATTTTTAGAGTAACATCCCTAGTGTTTAAAAAGAAAAAGGGTTAACTGACGCAACATTGTAACGACGTTCAATTCTTTAGGTCAGAAATTGTTTATTATGTTTAGAATGGTTTATTAGTGAAAGCAAATCGTAAAATTACTCGTATCGGTCATTATTACAATAAATATGTAATCGTAATTGAAAAAAGTTAAGCAATTGTGCAGTTCTAACAAAACGAAAAAATATATTGTTTTATGCCCGCCGTTATAAGGTTACGTTGTTGAATTTTTATGAATTGTCAAATGTTACCTATTAAAATGGCCATACTGTAGGGATGGCAACTAACGTCAAATGTTGGCATTATACAAAGACCCTGAGGGATATTTTTTTTATGAATAATGAGGAAAAGAATTAATATAACACAAGGTAATATGTTAAGTAAACTGTATTTCGTATGACACTGTTTATTTTATGCCGAATAATGCATTATACCTGATTATTTAACTGTTTGTTATTTCGTTTTTAAAATGCGCATTGCATTGTATCCCATCCGGTCATATTTATGTGACGCGCGCGATAGACACAGAAGAAAAGTCCTAACTGCCAATTACTTATTTTTGTTTAAGCTTTTTCAATACTTAGAGCTATGAAACATAATTTTAAGTAATTGTTGTAAATAATATCTCTATTTAATAATAGTTTTAGTTGTACCACGCATTTAATAGGACGAAAATAGAGCTAAAAAATCGTGCATGTTCTCTGTCGCAGAAATACGACACGAGCGGTAGGGGCACGGAAATATGTGTCGCATAAATGCGACACAAGCGGTTAAAAGGTTAAACAAATTAAGGTCTCTTATTGGTATTTTTTTCAATCTTCTGCGTTGAGCCGTTTTCGAGGTGTCCGTTACCCCAGCCAGATGTTGTCGAAAATGGTCATTTGAATCTTATAGATAATTAGTTTTGCGGCTTCTGTAATAGTTGCACACATTTTTAAATTTGTTGCGCTTATAGTTTTTTAATTATTTCACAAAAACATATCCTGCTGGGGTAACGTTACCCCAGCCAGACCTTTTTCTTTCTAATGGGAGTATTTAAATAAATACTTGCTATAAAATTAGTTGTCTATATGAAGTAAATGTTGTGCCTTATTTTGTATTTGTTCTTTCTTCGGTTGTGAAGTTATTCGAGATTTTGCTGGGGTAACGTTTTTGGTTTTGAAACGGTTAAGCGGATTCTTATCATATTTTGTACATGACTTCTTAGAAATTAGTTTAAAGGACATTGCTCTGCGTCCATACATTGTTGGCCCTGGAGCCAAGAGCATCGGATAATTATGTATTGTATTCTCTATCATTAGTAGATTCTTAAAAGATCTTGTATTTGTAGCGGACTAGCTGCAAAAAAGGTATATTTCAAAAAAAGTATCAGATTTTGAGGTTATAATCTAACCATAACAACGCGATTTTTCATAGCTCTGAGTGATTTTTAAGAAACTGAAAAGTAGGTAATATCATAATACCTACCTAGATAATTAGGTACCTATGCAGTTGTTTTTCTAAAGTGGATGCAAGTGCAAAATTAAAATGCATTTAAACTAACGACGCGACGTGACGTTCACAGCAAAACTAGGGATGTAGTACGACTACGACACCACACCAATAATCGATTTTTTCGATTAAGATTTACTGTGTTCTTAAATTATTTCAAACTGTCTGTTACATCACCTTTGTCATATAAACATTACAAGTATGTATGACAATGGTTTATTTTACGCCGAAAGAGAAATGTTATTTTTGTATTAATTGTCGTAAAAAATGAATTAGATAATCAAAATAAAAAGTTATGATTACTGTATAATATTATTCTTACTACCTATTTAAATTGGAGTATGACTGCATACATAAAGTATTCTTATTAGGTTTTTAAAAATACACTTTAGAAAAGAAAACACAATTGATCGAATAATAATTCAATCAATCGATTATAATTGATTGGACATCCCTATTTCACTTCTGACACGACATGACATTAGGCGAAGATGGCGATCTAATGTTATTAGTCGCGTTAAATACTATTAAAAGTACATTTTGGAATACAGCTAGTCCGTGATACAGAAGTATTTGCAACTTAAATAATAAAATAGGCGATTAATTATCGTTTAATCTGATACTCTTTATTGCACAGGGCCAATTTGGACATTGTCCTTTGTTCTGCAATAAAAAAACCAAAATAATGCATAGCTTAAAGGTTATTTCATTAAATATAAAAACACTTCAATTGGTCCCAGCACTCTCAATAAGAGGTTTAAAGACTTACTTTAAACGTTATTTTGAAGCTTATAATTGCCTTCAAATGTATGTGAAGTTTCATTAGTATCCTGTAAGTATTTAACAAGTTATGATTGATATTCTGCACGCTAATTGCGTAACACACAATCAATCGGAATCAGAATCATTTTGAAGCAAATTGCTAATCCATTGCTTCATAAATTCGAAAAATTTGTCTGCCCTACACATAAATAAAGCAATGAATGTTGTTGAACTGTCAAAATGAAACCGATTCAGATTGATCGTGTGTTACGCAATTAGGGTGCAGTTCTTCACGAGCACGGTCATGATGCGCGCGGTGTTATTTGGCCACTGATGAGCCTGTTTATGGATATATGAACTGAATGTTATGTCAATTATTACTTGTTTAGTTCAGTAAAATTTCAGCGTAATACATTGGATAATTAATGAGATAATACGATTAAAGTCATTAGGAAGTGAATGACCGTGGTAACCCGACCAAGTTTAGGTGGTTACGAAAAAGCGAAAACGTAGAACATTATGCTATCTTTTGAAATGTTTAGTATAATACACCTTACAATTTCGGTACAGACGCGTACACTGTTAAATACATAATGGTCTGGACGTTTTCGAGATCTGGGAAATCCGAAAACGTTGCCGCAGCAAAATCTTAAATAACTCAAGAACCATATCACACACAAATTTTGCTATTTACAAACATTTACTACGCAACAAAAGCTATCTATTCATGTATTTGGTCCCGGGCTGAACGAATTTTTGAAAATTGATTTTGCCAGGATAAAGTTTCAAACGTTACTCCAGCAAAATGTGTTTTTCTCAAATAACTTTAAAACTACAATTCACACAAATTTTGCTATTAGTAAACAAATTGCTCCCCACACTTATTATTTGTTGTGGTCTCACCTCTCAAACGCACAACATTTTGCCGGGGTAACGCACACGTTTAAATTAGTCAAAAATATACTTGGAACCATTTATTTTTACTTAATTCTTTCGTGAAATGTCATTGCCATGGCAGAAAATTTCATTTATTTTTGTTAATTCATTACATCGAAAATGTATAAAAGAAAGATGGTGCAAACTCAAATAAAACCCAGGCCTATGTTGCTACAGCTTTGATGCCAAAACACAAATGCTTAGACAGATAAGTTCAATCCTAACTTAGAAATTTTTCTTTGGATCCGCACTTTTATCTTTGGAAATGGACCAAAACGGATGAGATCCTTGGGAAATAAGAGCATAGTTACCTTCGCTTGTATAGAGTTGCGCGCGCAGGAAATCGCGTAGTCAATTAACTAACTCACGCAGAGCAACGCAAAGCTTAGTTGACCATGGTTTATCGGTCATCAACAGACGACCTATAAAAAAACTTCAGTCAAGAAATAAAACACAACAATTATAATTTGATAAGGAACTGTATTCTCTTAATTCAATTAAAATGTCAGGTACATATGTCAGACGTCTTACAAAATATCTATAAAAATATGGTAAAAAAATCTCTAAAATAATATACTACACAGCCAACTTGTCACAAAATAGGAATGTCTAAAAAGTTCTAACTAGTGAACAGAAAATTGGACTGCTATAAAAATTATCAAATTCGTCGTGACGTCGAAAAGACGTCAGTGAATTTATTTATTTTTCCCACTTTGTTTAATGCAGCAGTTCGAGCCGTAGAGTAGTTTAACGTGTGGTGAAAAAGCCAAAGTTATATATTAGTCAATAAATCTAACAGATATCATGACTGTAAACAGGTTTATTTTTTTTAATTTGTCATTAAATTTTAGTGTAGTTTCAACAAAGACATTAAATTATCTACTTGACAATAGACAGGACATCACGAACAAAATCGTAATCCAATACTTTTGTCCTAGTGGTCAAAAGTCACTCAGTCTAGTGTGGTACGCCTGCGTGTCAAGTTGTATTTGTGTCCACCAAAAACAAATATTTTCTAAGGAAATATGCCAAGTTGCGCATTGAGATATTGTAAATCTCGTTACGGTAAAATGGCTGGACCTAACTTCAGTTTATTTTCGTATGAATTATTTATATTTACTCAGTAATTAAAATTAAATAATTTTCATAAATAGATCTAGAAAATTTGCTAATTTTGTAATAAACGCCCTCTATTGCTGAGTAGCTTTACTACTGCGTTGTAGAGATGCAATTTTGTTTATCGATTTGGTTATCGATAATATTTATTAAGTTAAAAAATAAATAACACAAAATATAATACTGTTTGAAGATAATCATGTCATTTTATTTAAATATCAATAAATGAACAAGTACTATTCATTTATGTAGGTTCAAATCAAACCGCAGAGCAGAGCTTGTACCATGGATACTAAGCAATGGATATAATACTTATATACTAATACTATTACTTATGCTATAATACTACTATGTACATAAGAAACACCCAGACCAACACAACCATCACATAAATATTTGTGTCCTGTGGGAATCGCACTCACATCCTCGTGATCAGCTGCAGTCTCACACTTGGATTACTAGATCATAATAACGATAATTGGACGTAGTTTAGCAGAAAGGACTCAACCCACAAAATGTATTTTTTAAGCTATCGAGGTTTTAAGCTTAGGTGTGTATTGCTGCAATGATATTGTATATGGAATATTTTGAAATATAGTCATAAGGGCAAATATACCAATATTTTTATGAGTGAAGTTGTATTACATAGACTAACGCAATTTTAGAGTTATTGGGAAGAATGTGGGTTGAGTCCTTTTTGCTAAACTACGTCCAATTATTAGTCATTTGTATGTAAAAATAATTCTATAAATAAATAACTTTTAAACGGCTAATCATTTTATTGTTTTCATAATCTTTTGGCACTTGGTTCAATCTATTCAAACGCGAAAAAAAAAATAGTCTTAGTCACTTTTTTCAATATTATCGATACATTTATATCGAAATGGTAAAATCTCTACCACAGGTTTTATACTGTCTACTTAGTGTCACCCCATTTATTGCCAGACCTACGGATTTTTTTTATAGATCTACGGATTTTGGACCTCGCCTCGGATGTACGTATACATACGGATACAAGATTTACAAATATTAGCAAACAAAGTGAAAAAAAAAAATTTGCTAAAACCGAAACGCAACCGACAATCATTGCAAAGAAAATATGCGCTTTGTGACATAATAGGTCTACTTTACACAAAAAGCGTAATAAACTGAGTGCTATAATAATCCAACGGCAAAGCAGGCACATTTAAAATGATTTTATTTTAAAATGTACATAAACACACACTGTGACACGGACAATGGATAGTAGCGAATAAAATTCTAAAATAGTTTTTATTGTTTAAAACAAGTTTTGCTTAATTTGTTTAGTTTTTTATATCTATTTACCATTTGAACTAAGTAGGATATTAGGTTTTTCAGGCTTAACCCACGGATTGAAAATCGGATCTGGCAACACTGACCACACTGGCCACCTACCGAGCAATAGCTGAATATATTTTACTAAATTTAATTCATGTTTGCAATTTTTGTGTTAAGATGTTCCCAATTGCCGCTCTAATTTTGCTATATTATACTAGATGGCGTCACTGAGACATGGGATCACAGTTTTTCTATGACATTTCTTTGCATAGCCTCTCTATTGTACCTATCTTAAATCTCTTTGAGTTTCAATAACAGCAAAAAGTTCTATGCCGCTAAAATTCATTGTGATTACAAGTCAAAGAAATTAATTATTCAGTGGTCCATAGTTATAAGAGCTCATAGAACTCTTGACCACCAAAATTATTTCATCGTAATATTGTGTTATAGTTATTGTAATTCGTCTAATTTTTTAATCCAACCCTGATATTATTTGGAATATTTAAGTGGCAAAGAAAAATCGTGTTTACTCCTGTTCATCAATCGGCGTTCTGCATTTCGACGAGTTTGTGCGTGCATTGTTTAGTTTGGTTTGAGAGTGAGTTACGAGTAACGTACACGGTGATTTGTGTAAAAGGAAAATAATTATTCATTATTAATATTAATTACTTAAATAACTTGCGAGTTCTAAGCAATTGATGTTTATTGGTTTATAATTATTCAGCGTGTGATTAATAGATAAGTAACATGAATTTATCACGAGGACGAAAGATGGTTGCGGCGATTTCTGATTTTGACAATCAAAACAATCTAGGTAACTATGTACTTATGTTTTTATTAATTACCTAATTATTTTTAAATATTACTATATGACATACAACTATGACAAGTTTCACAATTCGTTGTCGATCAATCAATTTAAAAGTCCTTCGATAAGACAATACTTACATCATGTTTGGGTGGCGAGAGATGCGGGGCGGGGTGTCCCGCCGCAGTTTCGCTGCGCGCTGCGCTCGTGTTTCTTACCTATCTGCTTTTGTTTATTTTGTGGGTTCTTCTTTTACCATTTTATATCAATTTTATTTATTTTTTATTGTTTTAGTTTTTGAACTATAACGAAAACTCGTATCATTTACTTAAAATTGTGCCTCCGACAGTTGAGACAGTGGTTCTCTAGTGTGTCACTTACAGAACAAAAAGGTAAATATACTTACAACTTGTTTTATTTTTATTTCGATAATCTAGCCATAAATTTTCTTTCAATCTAGAATTATATCAACTGTGTTTATTTGTTGCAGGCTTTACAAAGTTAGTAGGACTTTCTGGATCTTGGTGTAGCTAGCCAGACTTATTTTCTGGTAAAAATAATAATGCTCTTTCAGGACATGGTTACGATTTTTTCCTCTTTATACTTTCAGGTTCTATCATTGAAAGTGACCCCTACTTTACCTCTGATTCTGATAATGATCCTATGTGACCCTGTAATGACAGTTTCGGAGACATCCTCTCTGAAATATCTAAAAGTTCTGAAGAAGATGATGAAGTATGGACTAAATACATTCGAAAACCAGTCACCTCTACAAATAAAAACACAGACTCTGGCACTTTCAAAAGAAATCCACTTAGGTGGAAATGTAATACTTAAAATACTTTAAGGCTAGCTGGAAAGGAATATTTTGACGTTCAAAAGTGCCTTTTGTGTGCCTATTTGAAATAAATGATTTGACTTTGACTTTTACAACAAGACCCGAATAAATATTAAAAAAGTTAAAGATATATCGTGTAGGTAAGTGTCATTATAATTGTAACTTTTTGTAAAGATAAAATCTACTACAAGAATAATTGCCTTTGAAATTTGAACATGCAAGATGGTGTTACATAGGTAAGTGTGTAGAACGTGTCCCTGTTAGACGAACCTAGAAAGGAGAATAGAGTATCATACTATATTACTATATTATTACTATAATATATATATATAGAAGATGTTTATAATACATATATGTACCTATACCTATATGTATACAAAATCTAGGTAGAGGTGTTGAGATGACTCTACGCTATTTGTTTTGAAAATAACTCTGCAATTTCCGCTTAAATGCATACCGACGTATGCATTTAAGCCGACGTAAGCATTTGGTGGCCGTCTTGATATCAAGAGGAAGCGCATTCCAAAGAAGAATGGACTGAATATGAAAGGAAGAATGAACAAAGTCAGACGTATGAGAAGGACTGAGTAAGACAAGATTGTTAGAAGAACGCAGATTCTTAGCGTGTGAAGAACATAGATATTGGAAATGAGATAAGAAGGAGGACTGGGAGAGTTGAAACCCTTCTCAACTCTCCCACTCCTCTTTCTTATCTCGTACGCGAAGTTTACGCGCTTTGACCACGCTTTTCTCCCTAGAAAAGCGTGGTCAAAGCGCGTAAACTTCTTCTTTGGCGAATGGACATCCATTTGAGCTCAGACCTATAGCCGACACCATGAACGATTTCTTTGACGTTTTCTTGTCAAAGTGTCAAATTCTACTTTTAAACTTGTAGAGGTTATGGGTTTTCGAATGTATATAGTCCATACTCCAATTATCTTCTTCAAAACTGTTAGATATTTCAGAGGTAGATGTCTCTGAAACTCTCATTACAGGTTGGTACTTACATAGGATCATTATCAGAATCAGAGGTAAAGTAGGGATCACTTTCAATGATAGAGCCTGAGAGTATAAAGAGGAAAACATTGTGACCATGTCCTGAAAGAGCATTATTATTTTTACCAGAAAATAAGTCTGGCTAGCTACACCAAGATCCAGAAAGTCCTACTAACTTTGTAAGGTCTGCAACAAATAAATGCAATTGATATAATTCTAAATTGAAATAAAATTTTTGGCTAGATTATCGAAATAAAAATAAAACAAGTTGTAAGAATATTTAACTGTTTGTTCTGTAAGTGACACAATGTGCGTGTGGATTGAGAGATCTTTTCGAAAAACTCTTCCAATGCCGACCAAATTATAAGAGGATTTAGGAAATAATTGTGAAACCTAAACAAAGAAAGTTAGAACTCATTAACTGGATCTCTCAATCTGGACAACTGAAGAACATAACGCGTATCCAAGAATATACTGCCTGTGTTTATAATTTGCATTTTAATTAATTGTGAAGGATTTGTGAAAGCTGCTGAATTTCGATTCGTTTCAAAGCCACGTTTAAGATTTATAACGGTGTATATGGATCACTCAGAGTGGACAATTTTCAATTGAGTGATCTTCTAAAACACGACCTAATACTGAAAAAGTATGAATAATTATCATGTTTATTGCAAATTATGCTTCTGGGAAAATTTGTGAAACAAAAATCGAGATTGAAATCTTACTGGTTCAAGAAAAAATGTAAATTTTGGTTTTTTGTCGATCGTCCCAACTGAGAGATCATTATTTTGAACTATATTTAATAAACCAAAACTTATAGGTAGAAGGTAGATCATCAGAAATTGTGAAAAATGTTGTACTAAAATTTGACGAATCAGTCGTCCCTGTAAGTGCTATACTTAAAAAGATAAATCATTTTTTACAATCCTTGAAGAAAACATTGAGTAGGGTGACCATATCGCCGCGCCGGTCAGAATCATTACCGGTACAATTCAAATTATGATGCACTTTAAACGTTTTTATACAAGTAATTTGTGTCTGGTTTCACTACATAATTTAAATAATATAAAATTACGTTTTTAAATGACAAGTTTCTGCAAAGTTAGGTACTGTATGTGTAGTGCTCTTACTAAGGAATTCTAATTCTAAGTAATTCTTACACACAAAAAGTTCAGAAATTTGAAGGTAACAAAAAAAAAATAACTTTTTTTAATTTAAAGCACAACACTATTAAAAAAAACTTGCATTAAATGCACTGCACAACGCCAGCTTCGCAAATCGCAATGAATATATACAATGTTAGCATGAATAGGGTAGTCGACAAAAAATAGGACAAAATAAAAAAGTATGTCTACCCTACTCAACGTTTTCCTTAAGGATTGTAAAAAATGATTTATCTTTTTAAGTATATATAACAAGGGACGACTGATTTGTCAAATTTTAGTACAACATTTTTCACAATTTCTGATGTATCTACCTTCTACCTATAATTTTTGGTTTAGTAAATATAGTTCAAAATAATTATCTCTCAGTTGGGACGATTGACAAAAAACAAGATTTTCATTTTCTCTTGAACCAGTAAGATTTCAATCACGATTTTTGTTTCACAAATTTTCCCAGAAGCATAATTTGCAATAAACATGATAATTATTCATACTTTTTCAGTATTCGGTCGTGTTTTACAAGATCACTCAATTGAAAATTGTCCACTCTGAAGGCCTACGCAGACCGGGACGGAATGGCAAGGGATTTAAAATTTTACTAATGAACATTCAAACGTATCGATATAGAAATACGAAATAAATTGCTATACTTTAAAATGATGCCGTGGCATCGAAAGGGATTTTATTGCACGGCATTGAAAGACGCGCCACGGGCTCCCGTGGCGGGATGCCGTGGTGTACTGCGGTAGGCAACGGCATGCCAAGGACTCCGGCGCTCGTTTTGACATACCGCGACGTGACATCAACACTCGATCAAACGCAACTGAAGATTAAAAGTGTATCGGGCAGCAGGAGCTGCCAAGGCGTGCTTTGTCGTGCCGCGACACGCCGTAGCATGCCGTGGCAAGGCGCTGGAATGCCGCGGTATCTAAGCGGCTAATGTGCGCTGACTGATGGCAAAATCCCTTGCCATGCCGTCCCGGTCTGCGTAGGCCTTGAGTGATCCGTATAAACCGTTATAAATCTTAAACGTGGCTTTGAAACGAATCGAAGTTTTGTTTAGCAGATTTCACAAATCCTTCACAATTAATTAAAATGCAAATTATAAACACATTGGTAGCATATTCTTGGATACGCGTTATGGCTTTTTCTTCAGTTGTCCAGATTGAGAGATCCAGTTAATGAGTTCTAACTTTCTTTGTTTAGGTTTCACAAATGTTATACCTTACCATGAAGTTTTCACAATTATTTCCTAAATCCTCTTATAATTTGGTTGGAATTGGAACAGTTTTTCGAAAAGATCTCTCAATCCACACGCACATAGTGACACACTAGAGAACCACTGTCTCAACTGTCGGAGGCACAGTTTGAAGTAAATGATACCGAGTTTTCGTAATTGTCTTCAAAAACTAAAACAATAAAAAAAAATGGTACAAGAGGAACCCACAAAATAAACAAAAACAGATAGGTAAGAAACACGAGAGCCGCGCGCAGCGAAACTGCGGAGGGACACCCCACCCCGCATGAATCTCTGACCATCCAAGCATGATGTAAGTATTGTTTTATCGAAGGACTTTTAAATTGATTGATCGTAAACGGATTGTGAAACTTGTGTTATTGTTGTACATCACTTAGTAATATTTAAAAATAATTAGGTAATTAATAAAAACATAAGTACATAGTTACCTAGATTGTTTTGATCGTCTAAATCAGAAATCGTCGCAACCATCTTTCGTCCTCGTGATAAATTCATGTTACTTAGCTATTAATCACACGCTGAATAATTATAAACCAATAAACATCAATTGCTTAGAACTCGCAAGTTATTTAAGTAATTAATATTAATAATGATTAATTATTTTCCTTTTACACAAATCACCGTGTACGTTACTCGTAACTCACTCTCAAACCAAACTAAACAATGCACGCACAAACTCGTCGAAATGCAGAACGCGAATTGGTGAACAGGAGAAAACACGATTTTTCTTTGCCAATTAAATATTCCAAATAATACCAGGGTTGGATTAAAAAATGACGGATTACAATAACTAAAACACAATATTATGATGAAATAATTTTGGTGGGCAAGAGTTCTATGAGCTCTTATAACTATGGACCACTGAATAATTAAATTCTTTGACTTATAATCACAATGAATTTTAGCGGCATAGAATTTTTTACTTTTATTGAAACTACACTAAAATTTAATGACAAATTTAAAAAATAAACCTGTTTACAGTCACGATATCTGTTAGATTTATTGCCTAATATAAACTTTGGCTTTTTCACCACACGTTAATGCACTTAACTCCATTTCGTAAAAAATGTGGCTTATACAATAATTATTAAATTACTTATATGCTTCTAGGACTGTTGTTTAGGAGATTTCATATTCCTTTTATTTATTTACGCCCTAAGTTGCAATAAATTAGTGTTATGTAACTTTATATTTTACTAGTATGCTTACGTAGAGGCATAAAAGTATATAGCGACGATAGCATGCTTAAATTAGCACGTATGAGGTCAGTTGAGTCATCACTCCATAACGTTTTTTTTGGAAAAATGCCGACTATAGCAGCCATAAATGTATTATTATGGAAAGCTCGGCAATATCTGATTTCATCATTCATCCATTAATATCTGTCGTCAAGATATTAAATGTGGTCATTTGTGGAAGGCACAAATATGTAATATCATAGGTACACCAAATCTGTCTGACCAGACCAGCAACGACAAAACATTGGATGCTGCATCGGCTTCAAAAAGAAGTCACTCTTAGAATGCAATAATATCGGACATGTATTGCGTTATAAATCTCTACTCTGATAAATTCAGAAGAATGTATGAATTCGTGGTGATAAAAATATCTGACATGACTTTGGCAGCACAAAACTTAACAGTATGTTTCGAGTTTTCTTCTATACTACAAGCAATCAATGCCGCTCATATTGCAAAAATATGTGTCATCCGACAAAATATCTGTCCGTAATATTTTAAGTTATTTTAAAGATCCTGTCTAGACGCAATTAAAAGGAAATCTTGAATTTTCTGGATACACAACAACATTATTACAACCCAAGACATGTCCGATATTATTGCATTCTAAGAGCTGACAAAACTTTTTGAAGCCGATGCAGCATCCTACGTTTTGATGCCGCATGTTTCGTCAGTTGGTTTCGGTGTTTTTTCGATATCACATATTTGTGATGAGATGAATTACATTGATTAATTATGGCATTTGATTCATGTGATGAAAAAGAAATATTGAATATTAAACTTTCTTTCTACTTAGTCTTAGTTTAAGTTTCTTTGAATGAATGGAATAAGATTTGTATGGTAACGACGAAAAGATCTGGTTAATAATTTTGTAGCGAAAATGAAAACGTTAGCGGAAGATTGTTGTTAGGAACTACTTGGTCAGTAAATATTGTCATATTCATTCGCAAAAAGGAAACAGTTCAATATGGATTCCTAGAAATTGTCATATTCATTCGCAAAAAGGAAACAGTTCAATATGGATTCCTAGAAAACTTTTAAAACATACTAAAATCGCAGAGGCAATTTGTGAAAAGTTTCGAGATTTAGCAACGTAAGTTAAATTCATTCAACAACGTAACTAAATCGCAAATGTTAAACCAGTGTAATCGCTTGAGCAAGCAATGCGGTTCCTAAAGTACATATTATTATAATTTAAACAGTTTAATAAATATAATGAATACACTGATCAAAAACACCGCTCTTTATCCGAGCTAGGGCGCATTTGTCTCGGTACAATTTTTTAAACAATTACACAGATGCATAGCTAATCTTATTTAAAATTGCGCGCCCCCGCTTTTTTTGTACAAAATTTGGTGGAGGAGCGAGTAATTTTAATTTAGACGATCTATACCGACTATTTTGTGTGTAAAAGAATTGAAACAAATGCGA
Organism: Apamea anceps; assembly: GCA_951799955.1. Lineage (NCBI taxonomy): Eukaryota > Metazoa > Arthropoda > Insecta > Lepidoptera > Noctuidae > Apamea > Apamea anceps. Next base: position 16,564,214 of record OX637500.1, on the reverse strand, counting down.
TGAATGTATTCCGGCTTTGCTAACAATTAAATATTTTCAATTTAATAATAATTAACAATTCAATAATTAAATTAAGCTTCGATAAAGAATACAGGTTCAGGGTTAGCACATCAAAAATAGAATAAACCGTCAATTACCAACATATTATTTTGAAAAATAATATGTTGGTAATTGACGGTTTATTGATTGGATTTTATGTTTCATTAATCTATCTTCTATATATATATAAATCAATTGCTGTTCGTTTGTCTCGCTAAAACTCGAGAACGGCTGGGCCGATTTGGATGAAATTTTGTGTGTATATTTCAACAGGTTTCTGGATAGTTTCTGGGTAGGAGTAGGTTAGGAGTAGGGTAGAAGTAGGGTAGGAGTAGTGTAGGAGTAGGGTAGGAGTAGTGTAGGAGTAGGGTAGGGATAGGGTAGGGGGTAGGGCACCACGCGAACGAAGCAGCGCCGGACAGCTAGAAATAATTTATATGGCAAAACAACATTTGCCGGGTCAGCTAGTTTTAGAATAAACATTTATGTACTTATTTCAAAATTACTTTGATTTTTAAGTTTCAAGCGAATTGGTTTTACATTTTCTCCGATGACAGTCAGTTCTTAACATTAATATATCACAAACATAATTTAACTTTATGATCGAGCATTAAGGTTGATAATAATCTGAAGTGAAATCATATTTAAAATACCTTGTTATATATATTTTTAAATTAAGTATGTAAATTTACACTTCAGTACTATCTATCAATCGCAGCCAGGTGACCCATGAGTTTTTGTTTGTGATACTGTACCTAGTGTATTCTTGATCAAAGATTATTATTAAAGTTGTCAAATAATCAAAGGCCCGTTTTGACACTTGAGTATGCGTTCTTGAAACCTGTCAGTTTCATACAAACGAATACATGTGTTGCAAATTTGATCTTTATTAACTACTATAACTGTCAATGTCAAACCGGGCCTTTTATTTTTTGACAACTTTAGAGGTTACAATAATTTTTTGATCAGTGTTCTCCGTTAGTAAGTACAGACGCCAGCAGGTCAAGCTACCCGAAACTGTCAAATTTTCCCAATCAACCTTAAACCTTAATGCTTTTACGATTTAGTTGAAAATCTATCAAAGAAATTTGACAAATTGTAGTAGCTTGATGTGCTGGCGTCTGTACTTAGCTCGTAGTCGTTTTTATGTTACTTTAGTTTACAAGAAAGCTTATATTTTCTAGTCAGTCAATCTAAGATAAATTAATTTAAAATCAGTCTCAAAAGAGTTACATATCAGTTGTATCTTTAATACAACAATGGCTGTAAAGTCATACAAAAAATGTACAAAAAGTAGTCAAGTGGGAGTTGGACGAGTACCGTGACTGGTAAGTAGCAGAGCTCATGTTGTAAATTATATAGAACACGGCAACTTCAGGCAACAAATACAGCTCTCATTTGCAGGTATTTTTTGCACATTATTTTCCTTCAATAGAAGTAGCACCATTAAATTTAAACTTATAGACTTATTAAACCTATTCGTACATACATCGATTCCATGAACATACTTTATTGGAACAGGTTTCTAATGACTATTTTTTAGGAACATTCGGTAGCTTTAAAATACTGTTATTGTTATTGATCTTAAGTAAAATTTTAATATTTTGTACTATTTAATGTTAACTTACAACTAGATACTACATACAACGTGTCCCAGATATCAACGTCAAGCCGAAAACGGGCAATAGGCAAAGTCGTGACAGTTATTAGAAAAATTTACGTTGATTTCTGGGACACGTTGTATATTATTGTGTACACGTAAATATAATACCGGCTTATGTACGTCTGTGAATGTTCCCTTCTTTAGAAGAATGAGATCGCAAAGCATCCTCATGACTATCTGCCAATATCACTAATCTTTTATACCCACCCCCCAATGCTAACAAAACGTGCTCATATTTATTTATTTATCACCGACTCGCACTTGCTTCGTACGGTTTTTACGACTTGACAAAATATCGAGAGTTCTGTATATTATGCAAGTTTAACGTTAGTGTTATATATATTATGTAAATGGTAAATGTAGTGGCGCGCAACAGTATGCTCGTCGCATTTGTGTTCTCCCTTAGCGCGGTGTGGATATAAAGATTTAGGGGAGCAATTCCGAAAAATACGAGCGTGAAAATGTATACTTGTACCTACACAACCCATCATGTTGACATAGACAACCATAAGTCGGCATAATATTCAATGTTCTATTATATCAGTCTTTATTAATTTAAATAAGCACATTGGTATACGGGACAAACTCTATTCACAATAGCAAGGGGACCCACGTCACGCCCACTCACATGTTGTGGTAATTTTGCACGATATCACAGATTTTTATTTTAAGTATAATTAAAAAATATAATAACGACGCGGCTACACGGTCAATCAACAAGTATGCGCTCGCTATCGTGAACATAGTGTTAGCATAAAATGGCCAAGGCTTTTTTATTCTTAAAAACTATGGACCTGTATGAATAAACTAGCTAATTTGAGTATAAATAAGAAACTATAACGTACATATAAAACAAAAAAAATATGTTTCAATATCCGGTTCAATGCAGATATCAGGGAAAAATACTCAAATGAGATAGTTTTATTATTAATGCAGGTTTAAATGTAACAAAAATTCGCATATATAGCGTCGTCATAAAAAGCACGTAAGGTGTACATACCTCGTCCGGATTATGGGAATGGGGGATAATTATGTGGCTGGGGAGGATATCTGCCCATAGCATACATATTGTAGTTCTGAGCGTTTTGCACAGGAGGTGCCGGCGCCGAGGTTGAGGGCCGCGTCGGTACTTGAGGCGTCACTGCCATTCGTGCAGGAGAGTTAGGGTACGATTGATGAATGTTAGGTACATCTGAAAGACATTCGAAATATAATAGGGTGCTATAAAGTAGCACACAAAGTTATGTATAAAGTACTTAAAAAGTTGACCTCCTTTTTTTTGTTTTTTGATAAGATAAACTTTTACGAGTGTGAGATACTGACAGTGTGTAATTTTCCAACTGGGACAGTATGGGTAAATCTGAATGCATTGAAGATACAGGGAAACTGTCTTAGGAACCATTAGTTCCTTTTTCATGAAAATAGTTTTGTCATATTTAATAAAGACCATAGGGGTATATTGCGAGTTCTCCATTAAAAATGATCATTATTTTAAATGCTGGGCGAATCAGCTCTATTTTTATGCATTTTGTGAAGAAATATACCCTATAAAATTACCCTTAAAGCAAATTCTTCAAGAGAAGTGTTACAATGTCCTCCACCTAGCAACATAATGTAGCTCTACGCAACTCCTTGTGTAAAAACAGCAAAACGTCTTGCACACAAACACAAAAGTGAACCAGTCGTTTTTTCATTCAATGGTCAAAACGTAGGTACTTTATGTAATCTATTTGGTGTAGATGAATATATTATTTCGCCTAATCAGCTGTTCGCAGGGAACCGCTGATTTTATCGATTTATGCGAACTATAATAATATTATAATGATTTATGTGCAAAAATAACTCTGCTAATGAATATGGTGCCAATTATTGAAGTCGCCAAATCGCTAAGGAACTATAATAATTTATATCTTGTGGAATACTGATTACAAACATTGTTGGAGTACTAGTATATTTAATAGTTTTCTCCTATTAGTTATTGTTATCCGATTCAATTAACCGCTTTAGTAGTTACGTACACACATCAAGCTATACATTTCCAGTTTTAGCTGACCTCGCATTGTATAGGTTTTTCGTACAAACAGAAGTCAGCTTATACGTGTGCGTTACGCCACCAGAAAATGTCGAATATCGTCAATTTGAGTGTAATAGATAATAAGATCATCAGCTTCTATAATTGTTGCGTAGATTTTTAACACTATTATTAATCTATGAGGTCGAGCCTAGTAGTAATAAAGTCTTGTTCCTTAGCGGTTTAGTGCCATCAATAACTTGGCAATAACTCTAACTATATTCATAAAAAGTGTTTTTTTGCACATTAATAATTATAATATGTATTTAAATCTCTCTGTAGTTCAGCGCCATATAGTGGAGAAACGGCACCGATCAGGCCGTATGAATTACCCGAAATGGTCAAGAAAAAGTTATAATTGTTTTACTGTGCTCTTTCCATAACTTACGGTTAGAGGTTGATGGATATGGCTGTGAATAGTAGCCTCGACCAGCTGGCGGCGGGACGGCCGGTTGGTACGACAAGTACGCGGCAGGAGCGGCCACCGCCCTCACAGAGAGAGGATGGGTGGTGTTGGCGGGATGCAGGGCATTAGGAGGATGGGCGGCGCTCGGCGGGCGTGGGGCGCCTGGAGGATGGGATGCGTTGGGTAGATGCAACGCCGTCGGTGTGTGCGCTGCACTTTGCGTGAGTGATGCTGTGCTGGCCGTTCCGCCGGAGTACGTTCGCACCGCAACGTTCGTGGTGGTCGGATATCTGCTACTGCTTGCGACTGCTGCCGGAGGTGCACTCTCGACTTTATGGCCTTTGGCGAAGTGGCCGAATCCGTTGACAGCACTGCTGCTTATGTTTGAAGTGCTTGGTCTACCTCTGTCTAAATTAGCTGTTTCATTTGTGCGAGATTCATTTCCTTGATTCCTGTCAGATGTTAATGACGAGGCTGAAAAAAAAACAAATATTATTGGCGAGTCACAATAGCCGATGACCAAAATTGGTGCCTTTATTTTTCGGTGGCGGTTATAATAATAATAATGGACCCTGGTCCGAACCCGACGGACCGGCGGTCTAAAAAAAATTGGTAAAATACAGCATAAATCTAAGAAATAACGTAGGTAATTAAGCACAAAGTTTTATTACTAGGATAAACCTGTAACACTGGCGATATCAACACTTACAATTACTATTAGGACCACATATTTCTTAATATATTTAACATACATTTTTCAAATTCATCATCATCTGCCTAGCCTTTTCCCAATGTTAGGGTCGGCTTCCAGTCTAACCGGATGCAGCTGAATACCAGTATTCTATATGGTGCGACTGCCTATGTGACCTCCACAACCCAGTTACTAGGAAATACGAGGTTAATAATAAATTTTCAAAATAGTGAAATACTAAATTATTATGATAAAATTATTAGATAAGAGATTACGCTGACAAAAAGAATAAAGATGTGCAATACGTAATATATTTTATAGGAATAATTTTTGAACATTACGAGATAAACCGTAATTTGATTTTATTGCCCTTCGAGGTGCCAGGAGGAATGGGGGATGGAAGGGTGCCCTTCACAAGTGGTGGAGTACGCCGAATTTTCGCAGAATTTCTGCCGAACTTGCGCCAAGCGTTGTGCGAAGAAACGTTACCCCATACGTTTAGACGAATATATTTGAAGAAACGAGACCGCTCGCATGCAGAGGATAGAACAGGCGCAGAAACGTCGCCTGGCCCTGGTGATTATAAAAGCTAAGCGGTTTAATGATTTTTTTGTAAAGAGAGTGAGATGGCTCAATTTTACACGAGCACCGACGGCGGATTCCTAGAGGAGTTTATTGACTAATACAAAGTAGCTGCTGCCTATAATAAATAGCGTGAGAGCGATTGGACGCTGATATTGGGGCTGTGAGAATTCGAAGACATGTGACATCTCAGATCACGTGAGCAGTGGTGGCCCAGTGGTATCGGCCGCGACTTACCGAGTTGTAGGTCGTGAGTTCGAACCCAGGCAGGCGCTTTACTTTGTGTAAATACGAGGGCGGAGTGATATCTGGTAAAAATCTATTTTGGAATAAAATTATCACAAATTGCATGGAACCTCCTTGTTCACAACTGTTTTGAAGGACTTAATTAAAATTTTCAGCCAGTACTGCCGGTTAGTTTTTTTTTTGACAGCTATTAAAGAAAAACAACTGAACACGTTTTGCAAAGATGGAGAAAAGTGAATTTCGTGTCGTGATTAAGCATTATTTTTTGCGCAAAAAAGTATAACGGAAACGAAACAAAAACTTGATAAATATTATGGGGTCTCTGCTCCGTCGATTAAAATGATTCATAAGTGGTTCAACGATTTTCGGTGTGGTCGTACACGCACAAGTGATGTTGTGCGTCCAGGACGCCCAGTTGAGGTCACTACTCCAGAGATGATTGCTTAAATCCACGATATAGTGTTGAACGACCGAAGAGTAAAAGTGAGGGAGCTAGTCGAGATAGTAGGCATCTCAAAAGAACGTGTTCGCAATATCTTACACCAACATTTAGATATGAAGAAGCGATCCACGCGATGGGTGCCGCGTTTACTGACTGTTGATCAAAAAACGCATGCGTGTGACCACTTCGGAGGCAGGTTTGGCGTTGTTTCAACGGGATAAAACCGAATTTTTGCGTCGTTTTATAACAGCAGACGAAACATGGATCCACCAGCATACCCCAGAAATCAAGCAACAATCGAAACAGTGGATTGCTACCGGCGAACCCGCTCCAAAGAAGGCCAAAGCAGCACCCTAATTGCGTAACACACAATCAATCGGAATCGGTTTCATTTTGACAGTTCAACAGCATTCATTGCGTAATTTACGTGTTGAGCAGATAAATGTTTCGAACTTATGAAGCAATGGATTAGCAATTTGCTTCAAAATGATGCTGATTCCGATTGATTGTGTGTTACACAATTAGGGTGCAGTTTTATCGGCCAATAAAGTGATGGCTACAGTTTTTTGGGATGCACGTGGTGTTGACTACTTAAAGAAGGGTAAAACGATTAATGGTGCATATTATGCCAATTTATTGGACCAATTTGACAAAATTTTACGTGAAAATCGACCACATTTGGGAAGGGATTGAGAAGCTAGACAAACGCTGGATGAAGTGCGTTGAGTTACAAGGAAATTACGTTGAAAAATAAATAATAATAATTAAATAAAATTAACTCCTTGTTTAATTTTTACCAGACTTATTTTCCGCCCTCGTAATTTCATCACCACTGCTCTCAAAACGGTGAAGGAAAACATCGTGAGGAAACCGGCATGTCCTAGAACCAGATATTCGAAGACATGTGACATCTACTAACCCGCACTGGGCCCGCGTGGTGGATTAAGGCCCACTCCCTCCCACAGAGAGGAGGCCTGTGTCCCAGCAGTGGGAACATTATAGGATGATTATGTGTTATGTATTGGGCCTGTATCTTCAGGGTGCTGCCCTGTGTTTTTAAATTTAAGTACCATGGAGGTATTACATTTAATTCGATGTGTGATATGTTACAAGCAGAGCTTCCGTGCAGATGTCACAAGGTTAAAACAATTTGTAAGATGCAAGAAGAGGAGTTTTTACAAGATCTGTCTGAAGAATATTTATAACACACATTTTATCTACGAGGTATTTTCGAGTAACGGAGAGATATTTAAAAAAGTAGTTGACACTTGCTAAAGTAAATATATTAATGCAATTGAAGACAGTGTTGCTACCAATACTAAGACATTTTGGACGTACGTTGCTAGCCGTAAAACTTCAAATAAAATCCCATCAACGGTTCATTACAATCAAATTTCATCCAATGATCCTATTACTACTTGCAACTTGTTTGCTACATTTTTCCAGTCATATGATCCCTCAACATTTGACTGTAACTCTTGGGAACCACCATCCAAAAATGCTGACCACGATGTCTTCCTAACCCAACTTCAACTGTCCCTTGATGAAATACATAAAGAATTAAAATCACTTGATTCAACCAAAGGTCCTGGTCCTGATGGGATTCCTTCGCTTTTTCTGAAAAACACGTGTGATACATTATGCTATCTTTTACTTATATGATTTAATAAATGTTTATCATGTGGTATTTTCCCTGAAGTTTGGAATCATGCAAATCTTGTACCAGTTCACAAGAGTGGTGGTTCACAAGCATGACGTAGCGACCTATCGACCTATCTGCTTTTTACAAGCTATTTGAACGACTGGGACATAATAAATTGTATCCTGCTATTCGCAGTGTTTTAATAAGAGAACAGCATGGCTTCGTTAAAGCAGATCTTGCGTTAGCAATCTCCTCATTTTCACGTTCCAACTGTTTGATAGTCTCGATAATAGACAGCAAATTGATGCGGTTTACATAGATTTTCAGAAGGCTTTCGATAAACTTGACCACACACTTATTTAATAAAATTGCTTACAATAGAATCAGAGGGGACCTTTTACGGTGGTTTATATCTTATATAACTAACAGAACACAAAAGGTGGTTCTTAATGGCTTTGAATCTGGCTCTTTTCGGGTCACCTGCGGTGTACCTCAAGGTTTCATTTTAGGCCCTTTATTATTTATTTTATACATTAACTAGCTTCTGCCTGCGTGGATAAGGATAAGAAGTGTGTCCTTCCCCAGGATGCCATCTATCTCTTTGGCATCTACTGGCAGGCAATTTTATCGAAATCCGTTCAGTGGTTTTGGCGTGAAAATGTAACATACAGACAGAATTAATAATATTATATAGTATAGCACTTTGCCCACGACTTCGTCCGCGCGTACTTTACTCTAAAAATTTCGAAGATGTATGTTTACGATCTTTATCATTTATTTCTTTAATTCGGGTTAATTTTAAAGTTTACAGATCAAATGAATATGATTTTTTAAATAAACCTTGTCGTCCCCTTTTACCACGACAGGCTTTGTTTTTAAAAAAAGCGCTTGATACGTTCCCATTGTATGACTTAAAGATTATTTATACCCATTTTCGAGTTAATGGCTTTGGCTTTGGTTAATGGCTTTTCCACCCCGGTGACGATTTTTTAAAAACCCTTAAAATACATACTTTTTGTTTTAAGTATTAGTACCGAGTTTCGAGTTAATCCGTCCGAGCGGTTTAATATTTTTTCTTACCTATTAACTTTTTAACACTGTGAGGATTATTTTAAAACTAAAAGTGACCATCTGTATTAATTAATGAGGCAAATATTGCCAAGTATATATGAAAAATGATTTTTTTTTTTAATATAGTATAAGTATATATAGTTTATTAACCAAAGGAAAAAGATTTTTCATATAAACTGTATCCCGTCTTTTCACCCCACTGGCGTAGCAAACAAAAAAAAAAAAATATTGGGATGTTTCCATAATTTGACTCAAAGATGATGTATACTCATTTTTGAGTTAATCAAGCCAGGTAGTAAAATACTCCCCTTAATAAGGTACAGCGGGCTGGTATCCGCAACTCCACGACAATGCGCGTATTTTGCGTACAAAATACGCGCAATACTCAATACTATATACGCAATACTCCCCTTAAAAAATTAATTACTTACCCGTTTTTGTCCCGTCAGCGGTCGATTTTCGAAAGACCCAAAAACTTATCATCGTTTCTTTCCTGTCAAAAGGATTAATACTGACTTTCGAGTTAATCGGATCGCGCATTCAAATTCTTCCACACAAACTTTAACCCCCTTTGTGGGGTAGTTTTGAAAAACTTATAATGATATTAAATAAATTGTATGTAAATTTTTGTGTTACGCTAAATTGTATACTTGTCACTACAATTTACATATTTGTAAGTGTTTCTGTTACTATTATGTGGCTTAGAGTTTTGTTGTACGAACACTTGTAAGATTTACAACTTTGTAAATTGTAATCAAACTCAAAGCATTTATTTCAATTAAACCAATAACTGGCACATTTGCTGTCATTCGTGGGTCTTTGACAGTCGTTACGGTTAGTCAGAAGCCCGAAAGTCTGACAACCAGTCTTACCAAGGGGTATCGTATTACCCAGTAACTGGGTTGTGGAGGTCAGATAGGCAGTCGCTCTATGTAAAATACTGGTATTCAGCTGCATCCGGTTAGACTGGAAGCCGACCCCAACATAGTTGGGAAAAGGCTAGGCAGATGATGGCAGATGATGAATGAATTGTCAAGGGGATGGTCAGGCAGAAAGATAAAGCAAGTTGTCCATTCCCAAGCGTAGTAGCTCCCTATGGACAAGAACGGGCAAGAAACTACACGGACACTCTTTTGAATCGAAATATTGGTTACATCATTCAGGTTGAAATTAAAACCGTCCGTAACAAAAAGAAAAACAATTCAAACATTAAAATAAATTAAACATGACGTATGGCTCAGCACCATTCAGCTCAACCATTTTGATGGGAACTAAATGATTGTAAAGTTTTGTGGTGGTGTTCACATTTTGAGTATTCTCATTTTATGTGAAATGTCAAGCATACACCATCATCGACCGTTGAATTTGTCACAGGGGTTTTAAATAAAGAATATATAACTTACAATTACGAATCACTTCCAACACTGCCTGGATCACATCAGAAGATGTATGACTAATCGGGTTTGCTCTCCTGGTAAGTGCAGTCAGCGAGTGCAACAGTGACGACTCATCCATTCCGACAGTAGGCACGGGCGTCTGCAAAATTCATAAATATTCAGTATAATACGACGACACGTCGTGCATTGTACGAAGTGTCGTTCTATAAGGTGACGAATTAAGAAAAACGGGGTCTTTATAAGACCACTTTTTAACCAGTCTGCCACAGAGGGTTTTCTCGTGGTCTATGCAATATAGGAATTTAAATGTTGGCATAATTTTTAGGTCTCTGTAAAAAGCACACAGATAGCCCGTCAAAGAACAAACCACCCTTTTTCTTTAAAGATTCAATAAATATTCTTTTGTTTGGTTTAGTGGCCTTGAAGATATAACTCAAAACTTGCAAAATATTTCCATACCCGCCCTTCCCCTAATATCTCCTAGGTTTTTAACTTTCATATTTTAATAGAGTTAATAGATAATTATCCATATTTTATAGGCAAATTATAGAGGTTTGCGACACATTTAAAACTGCCAAAAAAAATATTGTAATGTAAAATAACAGCTTTTTACTAAATGCATATGAAAGTATATACGGTACTAATAACAAGGTTCTTTTTTTCAATTTTGTCTACCGCCTGTTCCTGCTAATCTCCGAAACGGCTGGACTGATTTTGACGGGACTTTCACTGGCAGCTAGCTGATGTTATAAGGATTTAGGAAACTTTTATTTTAGAAAACGAATTAGTAAACGCGCAGTACAGTAATTACGACAGGCCAGCGACCGTTCCACAGACTGTGTTGGTGACTGAGTGTAGTGCGACCCGCTTTGGGCCGATTTTTATATAATCCTATATGTTATACTTACAGGTTCTACCAGGGTCCTTTGCTTCAAAACGCATCCCATTAGTTGCAGTAGGAACTGTCTCGGCACTGTCGATGTTTCCTGGAAATTATGTGTAATAATGAGTACCAGACTTTGATTTATATCTACAGTAATGGTGGGCTTACACGGGCAATGTGCAATTCTTGGCAACGTCTCGGCAACACAGCGGCTGTCCAACTTAATTAAATACATTTTGTTCATATGAGAAATAATCAATCTGCCTAGCTTTTTTTCAACTATATTGGGGTCGGCTTCCAGTCTATTCAGATGCAGCTGAATACCAGTATTTTATATGGAGCGACTGCCTATCTGACCACAATGACCATTATTATGAGAAATAATATAGGTCATATTTAAGTTCCCATACAAATTATGTTATTATGACTTATGTAGAGCAAAATTTGTAAAGAGTTTAGAGATCAAAATTGAGATTTTAGAGTTCCGTGCCTACAATGGAAAAAAGGAACTCTTATATGATCAGTTTGTTGTCCGTCCGTCCTTTAGTCTGCCAAGGCCCTTTATCTCAAAAATGTGTCGAGGAATCAAGTTGAAATGAATGTCAAAGTTTACGGTGGAGCTGTTAAAAAGTCAAGTTCCTAAAGCAACACAACAAAAAGAACCTAAAATCATGAAATTTGTCAAGAAGCAAGGTCTCATAGCACAATTAAAGGAAATAGTTCGAAGATCATTTTTATCACAAAAAAAAAATGCGATTACAAACTCTCATTTGCAGTTGGAGAATTGACCGTGACGTATATCGATGTATGGGAGAACATGTCATGGCTAAGTTTGTTTCGGGTTAAATTCATCGCAACTACGGAAACCTTCATTGTTCGTGGTCCGACACGCACTAGGCGGTTTTTTTAAATGAAATTCTGTATTTAACTTAATTCAGATTTGTTAATCAGTACTAATGAGTTTCATTTAATATCAACAATAAACAGAGACCATATACAGCAATACCATGATTGTATAGAAATTGCCAATTTTAGTTTGATTTTGCCTGTATAATCGTAGTTAAAATTGAGCAGGACAGAAAAAAAATAGAATATTTAAATAACCTTCAAAACTTCTTTAGTTAAAGCTTTAACAAACAAAAATATAAATAATAATGTAGCTATTTATTGTCCCTGAATAAAGGAGACCATTCATATTAAGCCCAAAATCGAAAAAAAAAGAGTTTTTATCTATTTGGGACATCGTTTTAAGCATATGGTGCTATGGCACCAAAACCCTTGTGGAACCATTATTGTAGCGGCTATTATATAAGTTCAAAAATCATATTTCTCGTACATTTGACCTAAACATAAATATATCATTTGAGTACACACGTGGGTCCAGTAACTCATTCTAGACATTTTTTATTGCAGGTTAGTTATCTAAATCTATTGGGAGCCAGGAGAAAATGTTGTCGTTTTTCGAGGAAGAATTCAATCCTCGGCACATCACTGCGAAAAGCTATTATGTTTAAGAGTCTTTTGACAGGACCTTGGAGGGTCAAAATGCAGTCAGCCACTACTATTGCACATGCAATATTGGAAAGAGGACAGTAGGATGTTGTTCACACGTAATGTGCGTTGTGTGGTTTTAACCTACGCACAGTATAAACCAAATGCGAGACGCCCTCCAGTTATAGAATTGAAAGATGTTTTAGTCCGACCTTAGAAATAGTATTAGGGGTTAAAGTATGAAATTGCCGATTTGGACTGAAAAATTGAAATTCGTTTTTTTTTTAATGTAACATATTTATTTAATTAAAATAATTACCATTATTATCTATACATTGCTGCCATCTAATAGGAAGGTCATTTATGCCTTTGCGATAGAACTCTCGTGATCTAGATTCGACAAACTGTGTGAAAGCATTTTGTACTGCCCCCCGGTAAAACTTTTTATCACGTAAAAAATCACGAAAAAAATGGTAGTCCCTTGTAGCAAGATCTGGCGAATATGGAGGGTGACGAATGGTTTCTAATTGCAGTTCCCGTAGAGTTAAAACGGTTTCTCGTGCTGTATGAGGCCTCGCGTTATCATGGAGTAATAATGGTGAAGATCGATTCATGAGTCGGGGTCGGGGCTGTTTCACTGCTAGTTTTGCTATCATTGTTCGGAATTCGGGATAGTAGATATCTGCCGTTATTGCTTGACCAGATCGGAGAAAGCTATAGTGAATAACACCATTCTAAGACCACCAAACAGTTACCATTACCTTTTTATTGGTAAGCTTTGCTTTAGGACACTGTTGCGGCGTTTGACCTGGGCCTGTTTCAGCCATAGCATTTTTCGCTTACGGTTATCGTAAAGAATCCACTTTTCATCACATGTCACAATTCGATCCAATATTCCTTCATTTCTGTATCGATTGAACAAGGCAACACAAGTTTCAACACGCGTTTCTTTCTGCAAATCAGTCAAATCATGAGGCATCCATTTCTCATATTTTTTTTTTAATTTTATTGATTTGACGCAAATAAGTCAATATTATTGGTAAGGTAACGTTAAACCATGCCGCTAATTCCTGAGTAGTTTGGCTCGAATCGGCTTCCACCATCTCTTTCAAGTCATTGGTATTCACCTGTGGGGGGTCTTCCACGTGGTTCGTTCTTCAAATCAAAGTTTCCATCACGAAAGCGTTTAAACCAAAATCGCACGGTGCGTTCATTAGCAGTCCCCTCTCCAAACGCAACATTGATATTGCGAGCTGTTTCTGCCGCGTTAGTTCCGCGTCGGAACTCATATTTAAAAATAACTCGAATTTTCGAAGTATCCATCTTTCTTGTCTAAGCTGAATAAAAAAAACACCTGAAAGTCGATAATCGAATGTTGCACCTTTTTTAAAAGAAGAACTTCATAAGTATCATGTGAAAAAAGTTTCACTCAAAAATCTCAAACCATGAAGGTTCTATGTCAATTCGAAGTACCTATTACAATAAAACGGCAATTTCATACTTTAACCCCTATTATTAATAAAAATAGTATTATGAAGTTGCCGAAGTGCGAGGTGCTGAAGTGTATGTACACGAACGCCACTATGTCAGTCCAACTCCAGGATCAGACCTCGAAACCTATCCTTCTGCAGCGAGGTGTGAGACAGTGAGACGTTATCTCTCCGAAACTGTTCACCGCTGCACTAGAGGATGTCGTCAAGGTCCTGGACTGGAAAGGGGCTGGCATTAACATCAATCGCGAGTAGATAACTCACCTTCGATTTGCCGATGATATCGTAGTCATGGCTGAGACTATGGAGGACCTCAGTACAATGCTCGATGACCTCAGTAGAGCCTCCGAAAGAGTGGGTCTTAAAATGAACATGGACAAAAGGACATGTCAAATTCAACACTGTAACACCCACTGTCATGAAAAGTCGGAGACACTACACTCGAAGTCGTGGACGAGTATGTTTACCTAGGACAAACTGTCCAGATGGGTAAGTTCCCCTTCGAGAAAGAAGTCAATCGTCGAATCTGAATCCTCTAGGCAGCGTTCGGGAAGCTACGCAATATCTTCTCATCCCACATACCGCAGTGTCTCAAGATGAAAGTCTTTCACCAGTGCGTGTTGCCAGTGAAACGACCTATGGCACTGAAACGTGGTCGCTCACAATGGGCCTTATTAGAAGGCGTAAAGTCATCCACAGGGCAATGGAGAGGGCTATGCTTGGAGTTTCCCTGCGTGATCGAATTCGAAATGAAGAGATCCGCAGGAGAACCAAGGTAACCGGCATAGCCCGAATAATTGCCAAACTTAAGTGGCAGTGGGCAGGGCACATTGCTCGCAGAACAGATGGCCGATGGGGCCGAAAGGTTCTGGAGTGGCGACCGCGTATCATTTATCATTTAATTACAGTCATGGCAAAAAAGTTTATAGTACATGCTTAGATGATATATTTACATTTAATTCGAACTTATGTAGCTGCTTATATGATGGTTCTACCGCTTTGGTGTCATAGAACCAAATGCTTAGGATGCCGTTCCAAATGGATTAAAAACATCCTTTTCAGTTGGCTTTTTTAACTTTCTATTTTGGGCCTACCTTTGTACGAAACCTGATGATCTCCTTTAAAAAAAAACCAGGGATATGGTGCCCTCGCCGGTTTCATAAGGTTCAAGATTGCACATGCGACACATGCTCAAGTGATAAGTCAGTGGCAGTAGAATCAATGTTGTGACCCAGGACTGGCCCATACAGTCTTCGGATTTAAATTCGTTTGAGCAGATGTAGGATATGCTTCAACGAAGGGATTTATGAATTTTTCCTCAATAAATACACGAACAAAAGTTATCAGACTTACTGAATCGAACGACGGAGTTGGATTAAACTGGTCCAGCAAATCTTGAACTTGCACCTGCTGAGTCGGCTCCTATATGAACACAACACATAAATAAATGTCATGTCAATGTCAATTTGTATGAAATTATTTCAGTCAAATATTTAGTACGTTGATGACTATTTTACCTCAGTATATTCATCCAGTATGCGGAACAGTTCTGGACTCACTGTCGACTTCAACAACAACCGGCCATTTGCATTTTCCGCAGACTTTTTTTCATATATATAAGATTGGTATTCACTCTCGCGCTCCAATTTTTGTAATTCCTGAAGGTACAGCTCACTCCTAAAGATATATTGAAAAGTTTAGTCATGCAATGGTTTTCATAAAACTAAACAGATGTGTGTTAGCGTGTAGCAGCTATTTTCTAATATCAAATAAGCGATCTCCAATCAACCGTACAGTTGTGATGATTACCGGATAGTATGGCGAACAGATCACCAAGGGCGCGATAACACTCAACAACACTAGACCATAAAACCAAGAGCCACTGTATCATTATTTAGAATTTTAGATATTATCATCGCTGTGCAGGCTCATCCCATGTGTATTGCTTGCAATGTGAATATTTTTTAATTACATTGATCCAAGTGATGTAACCGAGACTTACATTACATAGCATAGTGCTTTGCAAATTAAAATACTAGTTCTAAAAAGTATTTTGGCTCGTTATGTTATTTTGATTAACCTTTTTTGCTTTACTTGTTATATCGCACAGCATTTTATTTCCATTTCAACCCCGCGAGTAATTTACCATTAAATTCTATACCGTTATGATGTTAGTTTTCATTAAAGGAAACCGGACAATTTAACTTGACGAGGTAGATGTCTGCGTATTTATAAAATTTTGCATTATGCAAGCAAATATATAAACATTATTACATACTGAATACTAAAAATTCGCTTCTCAAAATATTATAATTTGAATCAGAACGCGCTTCGCTTATTAACACTCGCCGATTCATGACCACTCTCATACTTCATCATATCAAACAATTCCCGGTAAAATAACACAGCGTCAATTATTATTACTTAAATATATTTCAAATTATATCATGCGGACAAATTAATATGGAGAAGAATCTTATCATTGCAAACCTGAGTTCCCGCTGGATACAATTTTCGCAGACAGTTTCTACTACTTTGGAGCACTCCGCTTTCCTCGCTTTGCTTGGCCCGGCTGGGAACAAAATAAATACGCGCCAAGCAAATAACATTAGCTATCCTAAGTTTATCTTATTACTAAAAATATGAGCAAAATGCATTGAACTTATTAATTGTGAAGCGATTAAGGAACTTAAACTTTAACAAACAGTAATAATATGATAAACCAAGGATCACAAAAACAAAATGTGATGAGTATTTCCACTGCAGACTCATAGCATTTTTTGTTCAGTGTCGCCAGTGGGAATAAATGAACAATCTATTTGTTCAGTCATCCTTGGTTTATTAACCTAAACATGTAGAAATGAGTTAAACTGCATATCTGATTTTGGACCCAACACAAACTTTTAGAGCTTTTTAGAGACATTATTTCCCGCAATTTTAGAGCTTAGTTTAAAATACCTCTTAGATTATTCATAATCATGGAACTTCGGATTAAACAGGAGTAATAAAATATAAAATCTTGTATTCTACAAAATTGAGCACACAAACACTTTTCTAAAGTATATTTCATTTCATAAACTCAATCCGTGTAATAATTATGATATTGGATGGCCCAGTTAAGAAAAACCTTCATCATCTGCCTAGCTTTTTCCAATTATGTTGGGGTCGGCTTCTAGTCTAGCCGAATGCAGGATGCAGCTGAATACCTGCATTTAACGAGGAGCGACTGCCTATCTGGTCTCCACAAACCATTTACTGGGTAACCCTGCTGCGAGTCATTAAGTAAAATGAAACATTCATAAGAAACCAGCGATTAATACCTTCATTTTTATAATTATTGTCGACCCTCCAAGCTTTAGAAGTTATGCGCACTGTACGACTCACGAACTTACCAGAGGTTCAAAATCAGATACAAAATTCACATTTCCGCTTGCTTGAGTTCAAATATTCACTTCCGATAAATTAATATCAATAGGTACCTATTGTGACTGTGTTAGTGTTAAAATGCGAAATTACGCAAATGCAAATTAGAAATGCATTAATGTGTTCAATAAAATTTATTGCTAAGGAAATATATTTGGCACATGAAAATAGCATCTGAAGAACATATTTAATATTAATACAATGGAGTAGTTGACAGTTATTCAAAATGTGCAATAGAATAAAAATCATATTAATAAATTCAAGTAACATAAAAGAAGGTAGTGGCTAAATATTGTTTATTTTAGTCCCTCACATGTTAACACATTTGATGAATACTAACAGTCCGTCATTTTAAAATCGGTGAAGTAAGGGCGAATAAACAATTTTGTTACATAATTTTTGTTACGCTTATATGGCATCTAAACAAATATGTGGCTGCAATATTATCTTATCAACTATGGCCCGACCATACCGGTAATATATTTTTGCACTATTGCCAGAAAATGTTTGTCCCGGCAATCAGAAATATGAATGCAGTTAATGCCATTGAAACAAACAAACACAGGTTACTCAATGAATTAGCTCCGGAGCAGCACTTAGTAAGTCGACAAACTGTTGTGTAGTTTGGCAGACTTTATGTAAGCTATTGTTAATACAGATTTTGAATAAATAAATAAAATAAAAATGTTATGTATAATTTTGTACTACAATTTTTTCCAATTGTATTTAAGCCTCTCATGTACAGGAGGCCGCACGTCAGTATAAGCTGGCCTTATTCTATTGAAACTCCGTACCTACTACGCTAGGCCAGCTCAATGTTAAAATGTTGCACCGACGAACGAATAGAAATACGCCTATTTACGCGGTTTTCCTTGATTTGTCCAGGGCCTTGGATCATGTCCCATACGATCATCTTAGGCAAAAGCTAGAAGAGGCAGCGCTGCGGCCAGAGTTCGTATTACTCCTCAAGCACTGATACCTGAACCAAGAGACTCAGGTGCGGTGGGTAGAAGAGCTGTCGGAATTATGCCGCCTTTGCCCTTCTTAATGAAAGGTCCCCTGATAAACTAGGTCTATAAATTTAAATACCTGGGTTATCTGGTTACTGATGACCTGAAAGATGATATAGATCTACAGAGGGAGCACAGAGCACTGTCAGTTAGAACAAATATGCTCGCCCGCAGATTTTCTACAAACGTAATTAAAATAACCCTTTTATACATATTTATTTTAAGGCATACTGCACAGCACTGAACCCGGGAGCCCTGTGGTTCACATATACACCATAGGCTTACAATGCCCTGTGTATCCAATACCATAACGCATTCACGGTATTGTTGCAACTGCCGCGCTTCTGTAGTACCTCGGCAATGTTTGCAGACGCACCCACTGACGGCTTTGTGCACTGTGACGTAAGAAATCCCTCGTTCTCGTTACTCCGCAGGCTCCATGGCAGTCCCAACACATCCTGCAATCGACAGCCTACCGGACAGACAGCCTGCTAGTGTGGGCGCACATAAATAGGACCCGATCTGTTTTACTTATTAAGTACTAACATAGGCTAAGCTATTTTGTTACTAACACTATAGACCTCATTGTAGTCTAGTTTTTTTTTTAAATACTATTTTGTATACAAATGCTAACAGCAATCCCGTCTGCAATCTAAAATATAGGAGTAAACGTGTGCTAGCAAAAAAACGAGTGGATAAGACAACCCAAGTAAAAAACAGTACTGAGGGTCATATAAACTTCTTTTAAGGCTTCTTGAGAATGTCATTGAAACTTAGGTGAATTACTGTACCGCAGTTCTGAGATATAAGACGTACATGCGCAGGTATTTTAAGACGAGATAAGGCGGGCAGAATTGATCATGTTATTTTAATTTAGTCAAAAGGAATAAAAAAGGATTTGAAGATTCAGGCTCCGTGTAAAAATCTTCAATCCTTTACATAAAATTTCAATTGAGAGAAAAGAGCTGTTTATCTTCTGACTGGCAGAACAGATTTTCATAAACAAAGCTACGAATTTGTAATTTCATGAAGTCCTATACCGCATACATGACAAATCGCGTCAAACACGTCGCGCGGTTTACCGGCACTGTATTATAACATTACTTTGGCAATATAAAATTTATTTCTATACCTGGGGACAGAGTTTGAAATACAGGTATTTTTGAGAACCGGTAGTACCATGGGCCTTGGTGTGATACTGGTTCCAGAGTAGTACCTGCGCTATTAGTACCGGCACCGTATGGTAAGGCATAAACCGCGAAGTACCTGTACAAAACCTGTACTTTTGGTACAGGTGCAGCTAAGCCCTGTTTGAGCCAAACTGGCAGGCTTTTGCGCACATCAATGTTTTTCTAGGAGACAAAAACGGATAAGAGATCGTTGTTTTAAAGCAACATGTAGAGTAAAAAGCAGACGAAATGAGAGGACATTTGATGAGTTATAAACATCTTTAGTGGGATGACGGAAGGCAAGAGACAGTGCCACCTTTAGAACCGCCCTTTGAGCCCTTTCGAGAGGTAAAGGATTGTTTTAAATGTACCACCCCAAGAAGTAATGCAATATGTCAATACTCAACAGCAATTGGTATCTATATCGCATTAACTGCTGAATTATTAGCGAATTTTCCGCAAATGCTAATAAAATAGCTCACTAATCCTGTGCGACGAACGCTCACACGCGTTCAAATAATTTTCGTGTGGCGCAATGCACAATGGACGCACGGGTGCGTCCATTGTGCAAACTCGAAAATTTTCAAACGCACAGAAGCGTCGTGCCGCACTCGGAGCCGCACTGGGTAAAACTTTCTTCAACCGCGCATAACGCGCATGCGCGGTTGAAGAAAGTTTTACCCAGTGCGGCTCCGAGTGCGGCACGACGCTTCTGTGCGTTTGAAAATTTTCGAGTTTGCACAATGGACGCACCCGTGCGTCCATTGTGCATTGCGCCGCACTCGAAGAAAATTGAGTAAATTGTATGGACGCGCATGCGCGCCGCTAGCAAATGGTCAAAGCTTGAAAAACGCGCAGGCGCGTTGGCCGCAGTAAATGCGATATACAACGTATCCCAGAAATCAACGTCAAGCCGAAAACGGGCAATAGGCCAAGTCGTGACAGTTATTAGAAAAATATAAAAAAAAAAATATTGGCCATGCACTTTTATTACATCACCGAATTTTAACCGCGTGTAGTGTAAAAAAAAATGTACTACACTATTTTGGCAAGTAACTTTAAAAGATGGTTAGCGAGGGAAGACCCGTAATGTCCTACGAGGCCGAAGTCCTGCAAGCAGTTGAAGAAGACCCAAGTATCATTCAACAGGGCATAGGAGTCCTCAAAAGTACTGCACAGCGTATTTAAAAAAAAATAATAAAACGAGTTTCATCCATACCATGTACGACGAGTACAAAGTCTCTTACCCCGAGACTACCAGAGAGAGTGCGATTTTGTAAAACAATGTTGCAGAAACACCGTGAGGTTCTGCGATTCTTTGAAAAAATTCTATGGTCAGATGAATCAACATTTAAAAAGGACGGTTACATGAACCTCCACAATTTGCACGAATGGCACGTGGAAAATCCAAATTTGATGAGGGAAGACAGATCCAGTACCACTTTAAAGTGAACATGTGGACGGGAATTTTGAATGGTAAAGTTATTGTTCCAGTCGAGCTGCCGGAGAACTTAAATGCCCAGGGGTATTTGGACTTTTTACAAAACCAATTACCAGAATTATTGGAAGAAGTGCCACTGAACATTTACGGCAGCATGTGGTACCAACAAGATGGCTGCCCAGCGCATTATGCTCTAACAGTACGTGAGTTTCTCAATCGTGAATACCCCGATAGGTGGATAGAGCGGGGTGGTACAATTTCGTGGCCTGCCCGTTCACCCGATTTAAACCCCATAGATTTCTTTTACTGGGGT
Source organism: Apamea anceps (assembly GCA_951799955.1). NCBI lineage: Eukaryota > Metazoa > Arthropoda > Insecta > Lepidoptera > Noctuidae > Apamea > Apamea anceps. The sequence continues at coordinate 16,542,744 of OX637500.1, read as the reverse complement.
ACGATAAAGGATATCGTGTACTCTAAACCAATTCAAAATTTAGACGAGCTGCGCCAAAGAATTGCAGAAGCCACTAAATACATCAACTCGAGAACATACGCCCATCTTATTACGCGATCATTTTTAAAGAGATGTAGAGCTTGCATTGCAGCTGAAGGCAAACAGTTCGAACATTTAATAATATAAACTTGGTAAACCTGATTTAATAAAAATTATAACTAAAGAAATCCAACAACTGAATTTTATTTCAAACGCACCTAAAACTAACAAATAACTTTTTTTCCTCAATTAAGAAGTTTTGGAATCCAGACTAAACGCGCCATCTTTTAAAGTTACTTGCCAAAATAGTGTAGTACTTTTTTTTTACACTACACGCGGTTATAGTTTGGTGATCTAATAGTGTTGAATTCAATGTTGGGCAAAAATCTAACATTTTATTTAAAACTGAGGTAGTTATGTTTTAACTTTTAACTGTAATTTACAGAAGGGTTATTCATGGTTAGGTCACAGAAAAAAAACTGACGAAAAGTTAATATTTGTAGTCACAGGACTTAGATCATCACAGGGTGTCACTTTTTGAGATTTATTTTTGAATCCATAAAATTTGAAAAGTGCATGACCAAGATTTTTTAAAATATTTTTCTAATAGCTGTCAAGACTTGGCCTATTGCCCGTTTTCGGCTTGACGTTGATTTCTGGGACACGTTGTATATAAAAATGAATCCCTATTTCCCTTGGTCACGCCATAACTTGAGAACGACTTTACCGATTTCATCCATCTTTTTTTTTACAAGTTTTCTAATACTTTGTAGAAGGTTCTTACGGGAAAATAAAAGTTGTGCAGAAAATTAGAAAATTTAAGAGTTAAGCTTTTACGCTAAAACAGCTGAACGGATTTAGATGAAATTTGATACACAGGTAGACTGGACTGGAGAAGGACGTAGGCTACTTTTCATCCTGGATCGCAGACGAAGTCGCGGGCAACAGCTAGTATATAATAGATATGATGTATATATAGACATGTCCTGTGCCTATCGCATACAGCGGATTCTCACGGCTTAAACCAAGTCTTTGGTCCACCATGTGAGGGGCTAGAGCAGCAGTGGACTGTTTTGGCTGTATTTTAAAGAAAACGTGTTCGTTTGTTGGAACGTATTGGAACATGACAGTTCACGAGCAACTCATTCATGGCTTAGAATAAGTAGGTGTAAAATGGTCTATGCACATGGAGAACACACCTTATCATGACCAAATGGAAGTCCAGGACTTCAAATATTACTACACAGTTCTTACTCATATCAACATGAAACATTCATGCATACAAGACCACCCAGATTTTAGTAAACCCCCATATGATTTCTTTTCCCCATATGGTCCTAGTTAAAAAAACAATCAGAATTTATATGGATAGAGAACACTTAAACAAAAAATGTCAAATCCAATAGGTTTTGTCTGGGAAAAACGAATAATATTGCTGAGTATTGCAGGGTCATAGTTGAAATATATTGCTTGCCTAACCAAATTGTTTTTGATATAAAAAAAACTGTATATAAAACAGTTAAAACTGTAAAAACGTTTTTGAAATGCTTGATATTTAAACACGAATATTAAATCATTTTATTATTTTGATATACAGAATGAAAATGAAAATTGAGAATAAGTATGGTAGGCCAGGAACCAACCCTAAAATTTTTATCACCCAGCAACCGTACTGTGCCAGTAAGGATTAAATACAGCAAAAGAATGTTATTTGTAAAGAGCTCATCATAATTTTATTGATGTTTATATATCATTTTGGATGTGATAATTATCTATTATGACCCAAAAATCACGAAAACTGACGTCCAGTCAAATGAATGTGACAATACAAATTGTAACAACCAATAAGCAAGTTAGTAGATCAAATTGTTACAACTTATCAAAAACAGAAATCCCTGTTGCACGCACAAAGCCTAAACTGATTTAGTAATTATAGTAAAAGGGGATATTGCATGTCACAGTAAATTATATTTAAGGTATTCCATAGAATTCTGTGCTAAGTATTCGCGCATGCTAGAATGAATTATTCTGATTTTAACTTTTCTTAAACTCATTGAAGACAATTGATATTCTTTTTTGCTTTTCGCTGAGCAATTAACTCCTTTGAATTTAAATGATCTAATTTGCCCCACCCCTCAATAGCAATAAGATTTATACCAATGGATGGTTCTCTTCCAAGTCTGGGAATTTTTGTGTAGTTTATTAGACCATTCCGAGTTAGAGCAACAATGTGATTAATCAAATTAAATTGTTGCATGTTGTTAATGGTTTTTTACTAATACAATGCCTTCTGCACATAGGGATACTTCATGTTTGCATGAAATAGTCATTTTGCCGATCAAATATAACTTGGAGAAATACATTGAAGCTTTATATAATTATTTAAATATATTATCATTACATTGGTTTATTTATATCTTATGGCTATAGAAGGGTGGAGTAAATTCCCATACTTCAGTACCCATTCTCTTTCAATATTGAATTGGTAAAATTTGGCAAAAAATCAGTTAATAATGTAGTCAGATAATTACCCTCAGATGGCCCCGCAGCACGTTTAATTCCTCCACTTTTATTTGGAGTTGCATTGTTTGGAAATGGAGGAGGAGGTCTACTTGCATCAAACCTGAAATATTAACAAAACGTAAGATATTTCCTTCATGCTTGTCCATTTTTAGCGTTCCGTACCCAAAGGGTAAAAACGGGACCCTATTACTAAGACTTTGCTGTCTCTCCGTCCGTCTGTCTGTCACCAGGCTGTATCTCAAGGACCGCGATAGCTAGACGGTTGAAATTTTCACAAATTATGTATTTCTGTTGCCACTATAACAAGAAATACTAAAAATAAAATAAATATTTAAGGGGAGCTCCCATACAACAGACATGATTTTTATAGATAATGGTATGGAACCCTTTGTGCGTGAGTCCAACTCGCACTTGGCCCGTTTTTGGATCCCATGTTCAAAAATGATTGACTTGAAATATTTAAGTAACATAGATTAATAACTACTTACATGGGCGGTAGAGGAGGTGGTGGCTGGGTTACTGTAAACATTGTGGGAGTGTTGAAGGGAGGTGGAGCTGTAAAAGAAAACATAATTATTATAACCATAATATCGCTCCAAACAAAATAAAAATGGGCTTAAACCAATGGCGACTGCACTCCTATTTATGTTACTCTAGCGACCAGCCCTTGCTAAGCGGAGGTGCGATTGTCGACATTTCAAAACATCGAGATTTCAATGCTATATTAAGCGAAACAATAATGTATTATACCTACGCAAAAACCTGCAATAAATGCCCTAATGATAATGAAAACCAAGCAGAGTTTGTGGTACTAAGAGAGTGCATTCTTGACACCTGTCAGTTGGCCATAGCATTGGCCCACTGCAGGGCAAAGGCCTCTTTCCATACAGAGAACTATGTAGTAATTTTTAAAGAAACTACTGAGAAAGATGTTTGTAAAAAAGAAACAGCTGTTATGTAGTAGTTTTACATGTGCATGGTATTTTTTTTTAACTCATACTAGTGACTCATGCTTGCCTTAATAAACTCAATGGCCAAAACCCTGAACATATTAGGTTTTTCTCGGGTAATAAACTATCAAGATCCTTTGAAGAAAGAAGTTTCTTTCAAAGTGCCACACATTATGACGAAAACTAAGGCGAAAACAAATACCTGAGAATGTGGCTGGTGTCATCCTAACAGGTGCAGTTGTAGTTGTTGGTGGTGGCGGCGGCGGTGGTGGAGGTGGCGGCGGCGCCAGTAAGGCAGGAAGAGGTGCTGGCAGTGGTGGAGGCGGCGCGGCTGAGGTTGGCGGCGCGGCTGACCTTGGCGGCGGCGGCGGCGGCGGCGGTGGCGGTGGGGCCTGCACCAGGTACTCGCTCACATAAGTGTTAATCTGTGCAGTGGACATTGCTGCATACCTTTCAGCCAACGCTCTAGGTATCTGACCTGTAGTCAGAAACAGGTTTTCTTCTTCTCTTGACGTATGCAAATATGTGCAATCTGGCCTGGTACAACCCGTTCTGTTCTGATAATCGTGGCAGAACTTCAGAATGTCTTTCATAGACTCCACATCTAATTCATGACGGAACCTGCATTGAGCGCCTTTCGTACAAATACCCCACACAAAGTCGCGGCATTTTTTACTTTGTTGTTCGGTCGGTGTCACATTGGCATGTCTAATTCGTGGGTCCGTTGGAGCCAATGACTTAGTATTTTTGTTGATTACCGCCGTCGCCGTAGGTGCCGTCGTTGATGGCACTGTCTGTTGCGGTAAAGGCGGCTGGCGGCCATTTTGTTCAATAATATTACTCATGAACTGCAAAACAAACTTGTCGTGTATTTAATGTAGAAGATTAAGTATCTAAATAATAATAAATAGTTTCAAATACGTACAGTAGTCTTTTATGATAGATGCTCTCGTGTTATTTTATACGAATTAAAATTGTCGAAATAAATACCACCACTGCCAGCACTGCACGCTCATAGTCTTTTCATAGTTATCGGTACGCGCCGCCCGCAAAGTATTATTTTAAAATTCAAGATAACCCAACACAAAAAGCACTGTTTTACTCATAATTAATGTTAAGTTCGTACTACTGACTGCTTGATACAAAATCCAAAAACATGGACAATAAATTGAGATCGTAATCACGATTGCTGCGGATGCGGAGTCTGTCTATGGAATTGAGCGCGAGTATTGCCAGCATAATTTTGAAGGGGGTTGTACCATAGACTAAAAAAGATAAGCCAGAAATTATGGAAAAAGATAGTACACAACACCAACAACACAACGAAAACTGTGAAGACAAAAAGTGTTGTAAAGTAGGTTAGAAAGTAAGTGGCTTAGGATAAGTGATCTACACAGGTCTACATTACTTATTGCAGTGGATACAGACCAAAACCGCAACCAAAAACAAAATTAGAGTACTATAAGGATCTCTTGGCATCTGAAAACTTCTGAAATCAAAACATTTAACCTGAAAAGTGCCCGACTGGATGAGGAATTACGGGGCATTATGGGGCCCCTTATGTGGCACCGCATCGCTGCCAATGCGGTGAAGGTGTCGACTACCTCGGACACCAAGGCTTTTCCTGCAGTGAAAGCGCAAGCCGGATAGCAGGACAGAAGTTGAACTGCACTGCTTTTTTGTTCTATGACTTAGTAAAAAAAAGCGATGCAGTTCAACTTCTGCCCTGCTATAAGAACTGGTGGTAAGCCCCTGACTTCTCATTATAAACGGAACTTCGTAGAGGTCCTATTCTTTTTGCTAACCACTGATACGATTTCGAAGAAAATGTAGACAGTATGAATAAAGCCCTAATGTATGGAATTCACGATCTACAGAACTTATAACCTATAATACAAGTTAGCAGAAGGGTGACCAAGATTTATGGTGCGTCAATCAGACATTTCATAATGAACAGAAATCGGTTCTACTTTTTTCCACTCGTGTTCATCGAGTAAGAAAGAAAATTGTTTTGTTTGGTTTTCATTAAATTCACATTTTAACACATCGCGCACGTACCCACTACCGGGAGCAGTTGCAGGGGCGCGGAGTCTGCTAGAGCGCGAACATAGTGGTAACCCAACTTAAAAACCGGCCAAGAGCGTGTCGGGCCACGCTCAGTGTAGGGTTCCGTAGTTTCTCGTCTGTCACAATAAGTGTTCCCACGTAGGAGTTTAAAGGTTATTGCGTTATTACCATTATGTTCGCGCTCCAGCAGCGCTCCGCGCTCCTGCAACTGCTCCCGGTAGTGGGTACGTGCGCGTACGCACCCACTACCGAGGCACTCCGACTCGTGACGGTTTTTAGCGCGAACACAAAGGGGAGCGCAGTGTGTCAAAGCGGAGTGCATGTAGAAGTGCGCGCGACGTATCCATTGGAGCAGTTCCAGGAGCCCGAACATAGTGGTAACCCAACTTAAAAAACCGGCCAAGTGCGAGTCGGACTCGCCCATGAAGGGTTCCGTTACGTTACGATTTATGACGTATTAAAAAAAACTACTCACTAGATCTCGTTCAAACCAATTTTCGGTGGAAGTTTATATGGTAATGTACATCATATATTTTTTTTAGTTTTATCATTCTCTTATTTTAGAAGTTACAGGGGGGGGGGGGGGGGGGACACACATTTTACCACTTTGGAAGTGTCTCTCGCGCAAACTATTCAGTTTAGAAAAAAATGATATTAGAAACCTCAATATCATTTTTGAAGACCTATCCATAGATACCCCACACGTATGGGTTTGATGAAAAAAAAAATTTTGAGTTTCAGTTCTAAGTATGGGGACCCCCAAAATTTATTGTTTTTTTTCTATTTTTGTGTGAAAATCTTAATGCGGTTCACAGAATACATCTACTTACCAAGTTTCAACAGTATAGCTCTTATAGTTTCGGAAAAAAGCGGCTGTGACATACGGACGGACAGACAGACAGACAGACAGACAGACAGACAGACATGACGAATCCATAAGGGTTCCGTTGCCATTTGGCTACGGAACCCTAAAAAGGCTATTTGTTACGTAACTCTAATAATTACGGAACACTAAAAACGGGCCCACAAAGGACGGTGATAAGTAAAACAAGGAGAGACCAACCGAACAATTCGATAATACCCGACCCAATGTAATAAGTACCTACAGCGCCATCTCTCGGGGAATTGGGTTACTAATTAATACATAGACGTGCCAGAAGTTTTCGGTGGTAATTTTGGATTGCGAGAACCGATTTCAATCATTCTTTTTTTGTTTGAAAAAAGATATGTTTAGGATAACAAAATATGTAAACGAAGTTAAAAAAAATGCTTGCTTAAAAAAAACTGTTGTTTCCATCAAGTTCAAAATAATTTTCCTAGAAAGTCCTTATAAAGTTCTACTTTTCAGATTTTTTTCATATTTTCTAAGCTTATGGTTCGAAAGTTAGAGGGGTTTTCACACATTGTTTTTTACTTTTGAAGCATTTATTTCCGAAATTATTGACATTATCAAAAAATGATTTTAGTAAACCCCTATTCATTTTTAAATACCTTTCTAACAACATATCACACGTTAGGGTTGAAATTAAAAAAAAAATCACTTCCCACTTTACATATAGGGGGGCACCCTAATAATTTTTTTTTCCAATTTTTATTTTACCACTTTGTCGGCGTGATTGATATACATATTGGTACCAAATTTCAGCTTTCTAGTGCTAACGGTCACAGAGATTAAGCGAGGATGGACAGACGGACGGACAGACAGACATGGCGAAACTATAAGGGTTCCTAGTTGACTACGGAACCCTAAAAGGTACTTACCTACCATCTTGACGGTAACAATATTTTCGTATCTACTTACTTTGGTACTTCTCCATGCAATTAAGCATACTTATTCCCTCATTATGATAATAGGCTACGTGGTATAAAAACGACGCTTTTGGAAATGTCTGATTAACGCACCATAAATCTTGGTCACCCTTCTTCTAACTTGATTATAGGTTTTAAGTTCTGTAGGTCGTGAATTCCAAACATTAGGGCTTTATTCATACTGTCTACATTTTCTTCGAAATCGTATCAGTGGTTAGCAAAAAGAATGGGACCTCTACGAAGCTCCGTTTAAGAGAACTGCATGGCCGCGCAATTCTCCACGTTTCGACTGTGCGGCTATGGTTAAACCTTTACAACTTTCTGAATATTGGATCTACGAATTTACGACTTTCATTGTTAGTGTTTTACAAATTCCTTCGTAATGTTGACGTAGTCGTTTTGCTTCTACGAAACTGTGGCCGAGCAGTCGAAACGGACACAGCTTTTCGGCACCGCTAAATGAATGAAAAATGTGCCGGTTTATATTATCCCTTGTTAGGGTTCCGTAGCCAAATGGCAACGGAACCCTTATGGATTCGTCATGTCTGTCTGTCTGTCCATCCGTATGTCACAGCCGCTTTTTTCCGAAACTATAAGAGCTATACTGTTGAAACTTGGTAAGTAGATGTATTCTGTGAACCGCATTAAGATTTTCACACAAAAATAGAAAAAAAACAATAAATTTTGGGGGTCCCCATACTTAGAACTGAAACTCAACATTTTTTTTTTCATCAAACCCATACGTGTGGGGTATCTATGGATAGGTCTTCAAAAATGATATTGAGGTTTCTAATATCATTTTTTTCTAAACTGAATAGTTTGCGCGAGAGACACTTCCAAAGTGGTAAAATGTGTGTCCCCCCCCCTGTAACTTCTAAAATAAGAGAATGATAAAACTAAAAAAAATATATGATGTACATTACCATATAAACTTCCACCGAAAATTGGTTTGAACGAGATCTAGTGAGTAGTTTTTTTTTAATACGTCATAAATCGTAACGTAACGGAACCCTTCATGGGCGAGTCCGACTCGCACTTGGCCGGTTTTTTTTTTATAAATAATACTGCTCTGAATCCAATAGTAAAACCATTGTTGAACTTTATTGACTAATGATCACTGAATTAGTTGTACAGAAATGTGTTATCTTTGGCAAGGGCCCGATTGGTGACAGAACTATCAGTTTACTCGTGCTCATCACCGCCCCGCGCCGCCCGCCCGTCTGCTGGCCCGTCGCTCTTTCTTTTATCGTGAAAGATTTCATCATCGTTTAGGTAAAACCACAGAACAGATAAAAGAGGTTAGAAAGGAAATAGTTCCTGATTTGTATTAAAACGCGTGTCGCCGCCTGTCTCCCACTCCTGTCTCTCCACTACAAGCAAGACATCAATACGTACGCGAATTACGCACACAAATAAACCACATGCACTTAGATCGCGTGTTTGCTATTGGTTCTTACACTAACGCAAATACTGCTCTGGACGTACACTCACACACGTGTAAAAGCAAATAGTTACGGCGACCAAAAGGTCGATTAATCATATCGATAAAATTACTGTAATTTTGTTAATTAAAGTTTTGCATTTTTTTTAGTTGCGGGTACGGTACGAATAATGTGGACATCCTAATTACATATAAATAAAATTAAATCAAAGTCAATTTAAGGGGGAACATCCGATACTGCCGCGAAATTTAAATTTTCTTTCGTTTTATGCTAGTTGCAGCTCTGTTTTACGTCATAATAATAGAAAGAAAGAAAAATAGCATTTTGAATAACATAAAACGTAAAACAAAGCTACAATTTGCAAAAAAACTAAAACGAAATTTTAAATTTCACAGCCACATCGAATGCTAAGTCGAATTAACACATTATACAATAATAAAATTAGGGTTAATAAAAACAAAGTCGTATTAATTGTAACATTACTGAAAATAATCATTCGTATAATACATATACTTAATATCGACATTGTTTACAATTTGGTACAACACTATCGATGCGCATAGATTTCCCTGAATAGATGCTTTGGCTCGACACACGCGACGTTCGCAGTGAACGCAATACATTGCGCGACCGCTCACGTCGTACAAGATCGTACCCATGTATTGCAAGCAATGTATAATTTGGCATCTGAATGCGATTTTATCGTTTTTGTCTACTAACTACATAATACTTTTGCAATAATTACAAATATCACTCGTATTTTAAGGTTTTTGGATTTACCGGTGATAAGAAATCCTTCCTCGGGCCACATTACACCCCTGACTTCTTTTCAGACACTTTATAATAGCGCAAGACGGCTTAATTATTTTTTTCCGCGGAGTTTCGAACGCTGTCACAACAAGGGCGCGATTGTTGAGCGGTGATTCAAGTTTCGGTTGACTTTGAGCGTCTGATCAACATTGCGGTGCGCCTGCCCCGCCCACAAGGCCCTTCTAACCTCTTTTATCTGTTCTGTGGGTAAAACCGACCTCACAAACCTTGTACCCAGACAATACAAGTAAAAAATACAACTTCCCGACCCTTGCCAATTTATAGGCACTGAATTATAGCTAAAAGTGACAGCCCTGAGACAGTAGGCAATTATATCGCGGATTGGGCCGGAGATAGCCTACTTCCTCTCTTTATACTATGTCTATACGGTGAACGTAACTCAAGTAAATCTGAGATTAATACTTATGAAATTAGTTTGTGTCTTGTTTTATCATCTGCGGTAATTTTAGAAATTACTTAACCTGGGTTAAATACATATAATTCTTTCTTTCTAAATTCTTAACTTGGTATTGTAGATATTGTTACGAGCTTCGGGTTCGTGACAATAAAAACTGCCGATAAAAATTTCCAAAAGTTACACTTTAATTATACAACACTAATAACAACTCAAACACACTAATTATAAAACACAACCGCTCTAAAATAGCACTTGAAGATCGCTTTCGATGTATTCGCTTCTATAGCAGAACCAAGTCTGATTGGTCTTCTCGTGGTCGTCTCTGCGCCCCCGAAGGGGGCGCGAAGGGTCGGTGTTGGAGCTCCTTTCGGCCCCTTTACCGAGGCGTGGGTCTCTCGGTCCCCAGAATTGGGGACCCGTCGTTGGGTTTCTCCCCCCCTCCCGTGGGAGGGGTGGGAGTTCTTCGCACACCTATCACTCCGGGGGGTATGCCTCCCCCTGGTGGTCGTTGGTGTGTGTTATATATGTGTGCGTGCGGCACACACCCGCCATGTTATTTTTATGAATACACGTCAGTACGCTAACAGCAAGCAGAGGTTTCACTTGTCCCCACCCCACGTATTTATGAGTGTGTATCTGTTTAGTGGTTGTAGGAGCACCCGAAGTGCTTCTCGACGCCCGTGCGAACAGGCTCCTGCTGGGTGAGATCCCTAGTTCTCTAGGGAAGGCCCGGCAAGAGTCGATCTAGCAACAAGGGCGCCGGTTTTGGTTGGCGCTCCACTACAGTGAGTGCTGTCTTCGCCCCCCTACGGCGCGGCCAGGTCTAGCCGGCGGCGTAGCGGGGCGCGGGGCGTGTTGTGGTGTATCGAGCGACTTGTAAAAGTGTATGTACGTCGCTCGTGCGGTTTTCTTGGTGTTACAGCGAGTGTGGAGTAGTGAGTGTGTGGGCGCCGCGCACGCAACGCCTATATTAACTTAGCCCGCTTTGTGCACGGCTGGTGTCGTGTGGCGAGTGTGGAGTTCTATTGGTTAAGTAGGCCGCGTGTAGGTGAGTGCGATCTACTTAGGTGTCAAGTCCGGTATTGGTGCTGGTGCGACGTCTGCGACGAGGTCGCGCGGGAAGCGCTTGTACTCTGGTGGTCGTGCGTGCCAGGGTGCGATGTCCTTTATGTGGTGCAGCTCGGAGGAGTCGGCACGCGCGAACAACCTCTTCGCCAGGCGGATGCTGAAGTCTTCGATGCACTCGACACGCAGGTCCCTGTGAATCACAGAGTTCCTCACGAACCGAGGCGCCTTGACAATTTGATGCAGCACGTAGTTCTGCTGCGTCCGGAGCTTCTTCCTGTGTGCCTCGGCCGTGAGGGCGAGCCAGGCCGGGGTGGCGTAGGTGTCTGATTGGTCGCGGCTAGTCCCGGCCTTATATAGTGCCGCAGATAGTTCCAGAATCTTCTATTGTAGAAACATCTAGAATGTTCGAGTACATACCGGCTCCGACTGACCAGATGTCGACAGTTCTAGTAATTTCTAGTATCGACATCTCTACTCGATAATAGATGGCGCCAGTGACTATCAGTTCTGCCATTCCACAATAGATGGCGCCAGCGACTCTATCAGTTCCGCCACTCGAAACCAGAAGGCGCTAGTGGTAACTAATCTCACCATGTATCAGGCATTAATTGTGAATTAGTGTATATCCTCAAGATATCTTGAGGGTCGATATGGTCCGGGGGGAAACTCCGCATCCGCGGCAAACCGCGGCGGAGCGGACGAACCTCCGGCGCGATCTCATGGCGGCATGGAAGGAGCGACTATCGCAACCCAGCGCAGGGCACGCCACGATAGCGGCGGTAAGACCCCTCTTTGAGGAGTGGCTAGAGAGACGTCACGGCGCTCTCACCTACCGCCTGACGCAGGTCCTCTCCGGACACGGATGTTTCGGGAGGTTCCTGCACATAATCAGGCGGGAGGAGACGCCCGGGTGTCACCACTGTCAGGATTGCCCAGAGGACACGGTGGAGCATACGGTGGAGGTCTGCCCTGCTTGGGCAGAGCACCGCCGTGTCCTCGTAGAGGCGATCGGCAACGGCGGCGACCTCTCGCGTCTGGCCCTGGTTCAAGCCATGGTCCGGGGCGAGAGGGAGTGGGAGGCAGTCACCTCCTTCTGCGAAGCAGTCATGCTAGCGAAGGAGGTGGCGGGGTGGGCGAGAGAACGCGCCTTGCGCACCTTACGCCTCAGCCGCCGCGGGAGACGCTCCGGGCGTCGGGAGCCGCGTGACGACTCCCGGCCACCGTAGGCGCGGGCCTGCGGGCGGTGAGTAATGGGTAACTCACCGTCCGATCAGGACCAGGCCCGTGCCGGACGGCGTGTTGTGTTCCACGCGCGCCTCAAAGAGATGTCAGCATGAGTGACGGGGCCCCATAGGGCCGAAGCCTGCCAGGGTAGCGGGATTGTCCGAAAGGGTTACCGCTGCCCTGGAACATAAAGGGCTAAGGAAGGAACACGGGTGGGTTTTAGTCAGTAAGAGTCTGACACTCCCTCCTGCTCCACCCAGAGCGGGAGGAGTCATTTGATGATTTCCCATCCTCAAAAAAAAAAAAAAGGGGTCGATATGGTTAAAACCAAGACAATAGCCAAGAATTTAGTTTTTGTCTTGAAGACATCTACAATACCTTTTTAAGACATGGCAGTGCTACTTGTGTTGCTATTGCAGACAGGATCATGTGCGTGTGGATTGAGAGATCTTTTCGAAAAATCTTACTGGTTGAAGAGAAAATGAAAAGCTTGTTTTTTGTCGATCATCCCAACTGAGAGATCATTATTTTGAACTATATTTAATAAACCAAAACTTATAGGTAGAAAGTTTTCCTCAAGGATTGTAAAAAATGATTTATCTTTTTAAGTATACCACTTACAGGGAAGACTGATTCGTCAAATTTTAGTACAACATTTTTCAAAATTTCTGATGTATCTACCTTCTACCTATAAGTTTTGGTTTATTAAATATAGTTCAAAATAATGATCTCTCAGTTGGGACGATCGACCAAAAACAAGATTTTCATTTTCTCTTGAACCAGTAACATTTCAATCACGATTTTTGTTTCACAAATTTTCCCAGAAGCATAATTTGCAATAAACATGATAATTATTCATACTTTTCAGTATTAGGTCGTGTTTTACAAGATCACTCAATTGAAAATTGTCCACTCTGAGTGATCCATATAAACCGTTATAAATCTTAAACGTGGCTTTGAAACGAATCGAAATTTTGTTTAGCAGCTTTCACAAATCTTTCACAATTAATTAAAATGCAAATTATCAACACATACGCAGTATATTCTTGGATACGCGTTATGGTTTTTTCTTCAGTTGTCCAGATTGAGAGATCCAGTTAATGAGTTCTAACTTTCTTTGTTTAGGTTTCACAAATTTTATACCTTACCATGAAGTTTTCACAATTATTTCCTAAATCCTCTTATAATTTGGTTGGGATTGGAAGAGTTTTTCAAAAAGATCTCTCAATCCACACGCACATGACAGGATCACCCAGAATTATGAGAGAAAAGGTGTAAAAAAACAACAGCGGGATGTATTTTAAAAACTTGTCTGCGAAATAATGTATTAATAAACAAAATAAATATGTAATTTCTGCATGAAATATAAAATAGTCTTTAGTAGCATTAAAAAAAAAACTATGTACAAGTTAGTTTTAATAATAACAAGTTCTTTTAAGGACATGAACCACTTCTAACATTTAGAATGTTTGTTAAGTAAGTCGCTAAAGCGATAGTAGCCAATGTGCGGCGAGCCCCATGGTGGTAGATATCCCATAGTTGGGTAGGATTTGCACGGAGAGGCTGCGCACGGGAGCAGCGTGGGCCCATTCGTCTCCACTACATCACAAGTGTTACTACTAACGTGCGGTTGATTGTACATACGATTAATAACGAAAATTTTAGAATTCTTTCTTTGTATAGTACTGTACACCAAACAACACTTTACTACGCCAACGCGTTGAGCAATTTTGAATCAGAAATATACCTTTCTCACATATTATTATTTTACTAAAATTACCTGTGTATTTCTGATGCAAAGTGTCCTTGTCACATAACATTATTTTTTATTCAAAATTCACTTATACGATACGTTGTGATATGTCCAACTATTTGTTAACATCAGAATCGCCGGTCAATAGTTGTATTTAGCTTTGAAATGGTGCCTAAAAATTACTTATCAATTGCTTACCATAATGAGAGAATTGCTTATTTCATCTGTTAAAAGAATTGAAACATTTAAGATTGACCGACCATTCTGATATCAGAATCTGAGGTCAATCTCCGTAGAGTAGTAACTATGTGGAATTACTGAAATTTTCATAGGCCAAAGATTGCTTATTTCACAATTTATAAGCCTAGACCCTGTTATTCTTTCTATAAGCTAGCCAAGAATATAAAAGCCCCTGCGTCTGTTAAATTTATGAGAGCAAAATGACGTATGTAGAAAATTGCGTTTATACAGGGTTATTGGAAAAACACCTACAACCTCTTAAGAGGCCATTGACACAATGACTTCTACACAATAAATAGCTATTGAGAGATATTGAGTACAACGACCTCTTAACGAAAATCAAAATCAGCTGTTTGCTGATTTTTTTCGCGATTTCATGTTTGGTCCCTTAATAAAAGTTGTTCATAATGATGAGTACAAGGAACTCTTAAGAGGTTGTTGGTGTTTTTCCAAGAACCCTGTATATCAAAAGGTATTATTATTTATTACACGTTTCTTTATTTTCTGTAATAACCAAATGGTGCCTAGTTTCTAGTATTTTGAAATAATAATAATATCCCCCTGGACATTTCACACAGTTAAGTTATAATATGGTGGAAATGCTTTCTTTTATTCCTCCAAGGAATTCACAAACTTCCTGCCTATTTTCATTGTGAAAACAAACAAAAAAAGACATTAAAAATGCCTTAAAGCACGCAACTATATAAATGCTAGTACAAATAAAAAAACCGGCCAAGTGCGAGTCGGACTCGCCCATGAAGGGTTCCGTTACGTTACGATTTATGACGTATTAAAAAAAAACTACTCACTAGATCTCGTTCAAACCAATTTTCGGTGGAAGTTTATATGGTAATGTATATCATATATTTTTTTTAGTTTTATCATTCTCTTATTTTAGAAGTTACAGGGGGGGGGGGGGGGGACACACATTTTACCACTTTGGAAGTGTCTCTCGCGCAAACTATTCAGTTTAGAAAAAAATGATATTAGAAACCTCAATATCATTTTTGAAGACCTATCCATAGATACCCCACATAGGTATGGGTTTGATGAAAAAAAAAAAATTTGAGTTTCAGTTCTAAGTATACCCCCAAAATTTATTGTTTTTTTTCTATTTTTGTGTGAAAATCTTAATGCGGTTCACAGAATACATCTACTTACCAAGTTTCAACAGTATAGCTCTTATACTTTCGGAAAAAAGCGGCTGTGACATACGGACGGACAGACAGACAGACAGACAGACAGACATGACGAATCCATAAGGGTTCCGTTGCCATTTGGCTACGGAACCCTAAAAACGACGATAGTAAGCTATAAAAATTAATGTAGGGTAGATTAATTTCATCTGAATATTGGCAGGCAACTTTAAAAAAATGTCGGCTAAGCCACTATTAAATACTTAAGTATTCTGTATCAGTAAGGTATACATAGGTAATAAATAAAGCCATGATTAAAAATAATTTAGACACTATAGTTGCGTGTTTTAAGGCATTTTTATTGTCTTTTTTTGTTTTGATAAGTAATTTTTAGACACAATTTCAAAGCTAAATACCACTGTTGACCGCAGATTCTGACGTTCACAACTATTCGTGCTAGCGCATCGGCATTCAAACGCGCGCGCGTGTCAATGACGTTATGCGTCATGCGAGCATGCATCCACCATGCATTGCATGTTCGTGCGGTGCAGTTGGACAGCGCCTTTTCAATCACGGAAATTGATCGGACAGCAGATTAGCACACACCATGTAAGGTATTTATTTTGTAAGCCATTTCAAACGACTGACAAAGAACGATTTACGGGCTTTAACCGATTCGTTGCCAGCTTCATTTAGTTAATTTTTTAGACAGGCCCCATAGGTAGATTGATGCCGCGCCGGGCGCGTAGAAGGACTCCTTACGTGTCATTGGTCTCATTGAAGGTTTATTCGTATTTCACTATTTCATATTTTTGTTCATTTTAGTAGAAAAAAGTTTTTCTGCGGTCTACATTTTATAATCCTCAATACATATTCTTTTACGGATAGCGTTCCGATTCCAAGGTTATATTATAAATAAATAACGAACAAATAAAAATTGAAATTGTATTGCAATATAATTGTATGTTTTGTAGTGTTAAATGTATTTTTGTTGTTACCTATGTATTTTCTGGTGTAGAATAAAGTATATACCTACCTATAAATAAATAATAATCAAATGTTCCCAGAATTTCTAAGCTTTAAACATAGCAATCAAAAAAATATAATTGTTTTATTATTATTATTAAATGTTTATGAAAATATATTTTCTTTTGTAAAATGTAAAAGTAGACGCTAATTATTAGTGCCTTGCTTTCCTATAATTTAGATACATGCGAGATCTATAGCAATAATAACAAAGACTGACTGTGTATTTGTTTAGTTGGTAACTAAACAAATACACAGCACTACAGTCTATATATTAATTTTTCAGAGATCGTAAACATTGTTAAGGTTGACGCGAACGGAAAGATTTCTTCTATTTATTGTTAGCCTTCCCCGGCTAGCATGAAATATTACAACACATTTTTTTACACCAGTAGGAAATAATCATCACGGAATGCATTAGGACGAATCATAATAATCTAACACAAATGACAGCACATTTAGTAAGGTAAGTATAAAATACACTTTGCAATATATCTAGAATAAATCGGAAGAAGTGAGTGTAGTTAAAAAGTGGTCGAATATTAAAAAAAAACGATTAGCTAAATATCCATTGTAGTACCCAATATTTACTTAATAAATATTGACTACCTCTGACATAAAGTTTATATTTTTAAATTGCAGGGCCAACTTACGGCTAGTAAGTATCCTAAATTATCACAATTTAGAATAGAAAATAGTAGTACCTACCTGTTTTTACTACTTTTCGATCTGTCTTTCCAAAGGTTTGAAAAGCCGCGGCTGGCGGGTATTAGATTTCTTATGATGAGCTTGGCGCTCAGTGGCACCGAATAGGTTAAGTTGACAGTCAATCTGCTTATCAATAAAAATCCGTTACTTTACAAAGGGCTTTGAAGAGCACACCCTGGCATACTTACCTTGTCCGCCATTGTGTTTTTTTTTTTCAAAATGGCGGCCACGCATGAATCCTTTAACAGCTGATAGCTGACATCGATGCAAACAGAACGTGACACTTTACGGGGTTTGCTCTTTTAATGTTTTCTGTTTGCATTGATGTTAGCAATCGATTTATATGTATCAAGCATGGCCGCTATTAAAAAATAAAATAAAAAAATGGCGCGATAGTAGGTATGCCAGGCTCCATAATTTTTACGATTAATTTTTCAATTTTTCGTAATACGCAGGTGACGAATCGTTATGAAACAAAACGTTTACAATTTATTTGTTATGGGAATTTCATTTGATTTTATTATTCTCATTTGAAGCTTACATTATGTCAGACATAAATGTCGCAAAAATATCTTAAATTTCAAATATCACTTGAAATATTCGTTATTTTTATTTCGAAACTTATTTCTTGCGTGTTTCACATATATACTTTTTTTGTACCGTTAACTATATACATTTAATACAAGCACATGATAACTGTGTTACGGAGGTTAATAAGACACTGTCAAGTCTATCGTTTCTTATACCATTAAAGATGTACATTTCATTAAGTTACTCTTAAAATATTAAATTGTTACCGGTTGTTTAAGCCGAGCAATATTTAACCGGTAATAGTTGGTAGTGCTACTCATTTTTCATATCACATAATCTGGACACAAGTGGGAAGCGAACGATGCGCAGCTGATTCGCGTAGTCACAAACTATCGCGTCTTTCAACGGTAATATCTGTCGCACGAAGATACATCCGTCGCTTTGGCCTGAAACACAATACAGAAGGTTGATACAATCTTCAGTTTTACCGAATATACAGATGACGAAACGATTATTTATTACTAGCTCCGACCCGCGGTTTCACCCGCAAAGTTTCGATCCCGTGGGAATATCGGGATAAAAAGTATCCAATATGTTAATCCTGGTTATAAACCATCTGTGTGGCAAATTTCATCCAAATCCGTTCAGTAGTTTTTGCGTGAAAGAGTAACAAACATCCATCCATCCAACCATCCTTACAAACTTTCGCATTTATAATATTAGTAGGATTATTTGGCGAGTTCTCTCGCTTCTTGTAACACTTTTCTAAAGTTTATGGCAAGTGCGGTATTGTCAATATTATTAGAAGTCTGTTGCTAGGCAACCTGTGATAGTTGCCTTAGCATTACGCAAAGGCGAATGGGCCGCCTAGTGTTAGCGAAAATGGGTATAAAAAACCTATTGATCGCGGCTCCCTTGGGAGTTGGGGAGGCTCGAGAGGTTGAAGTAAGGCCCCGACGGCGTCCCCGCGAGAGTGGTGGCGATCGCTGCCACTCAAATGGAGGACAGGTTTCGGGACCTCTTCAGCGCATGTCTTGCGTCTGGGAGGTTCCCGAAACCATGGAAGGAGGGGCAGTTGTGCCTCCTCCGCAAGGAGGGCCGCCCAGCGGATTCCCCCTCGGCATACCGGCCCATCGTCCTACTCGATGAGGTCGGCAAAATGTTTGAGGGGATAATCGCGGCTCGCCTGAAGGGCCACCTGCGGGACTTCGGGCCGGACTTGTCGGACGCTCAGTTCGGTTTTCGGGCTGAGCGTTCGACGGTGGACGCGCTGGCCTGGCTTAAGGGCCAGGCGAAGGATGCGATGGAGGCGGGGGACGGATTGTTGGCGGTGTCATTCGACATAGCCAATGCCTTCAACTCCGTTCCTCACTCCACCATCCTTGAGGCGCTCCGGTTCCACGGAGTGCCTCGATACATGCGCAGTCTGCTGGCCAGCTACCTGGAGGATCGGGCGATCCTGCTTGTAGACAGGACTGGCCAAGTCCGGCGGTACGCCGTCGAAGCCGGCGTTCCACAGGGGTCAGTCATAGGACCTCTCCTCTGGAACGTCGGCTACGATTGGCTCCTGCGGGGAACTCTCCTCCGAGGCACGAGTGTCGTCTGCTACGCGGACGACACTCTCCTCACCGCCCGGGGGGCGAGTTTCAGGGAGGCGGCCAACTTGGCCTCGGCGGGCGGATCTTTGGTCGCGGCGAGGATCCGCCGCCTAGGTCTGAAGGTGGCGCTGCACAAGACCGAGGCCGTTTTCTTCCACGGACCTCGGCAGCGCCCCCCACCTGACGCCCACATCTTCGTGGAGGGCGTCAGAATCGAGGTCAAGGCCCAGATGAAATATCTGGGCCTTGTGATCGACAGCAGGTGGCGCTTCGGCCCGCATTTTAGCGGGCTGTCGTCGCGCCTGCTGAAGACGGCGGGGGCGCTCTCGTGGCTGCTCCCCAACTTGGGGGGGCCCAGCCCACGATGCCGGCAACTCTACGCCGGCATCCTCAAGAGTATGGCCCTCTACGGGGCCCCTATTTGGGAGGACGCCCTCCAATGGCGGGAGAACGCCGCCGCCTTGCGGGCACCCCAGAGGGCCATAGCCCAGCGGGTAGCGCGGGCCTACCGCACGGTAGGCTTTGCGGCAGCGTGCGCTCTGGCCAGCACCCCTCCTTGGGAACTCGAGGCGTGGGTGCTCGCCAGAGTGTACGATTGGACGGCGGGGCGGAGAGCGAGAGGAGAACGCACCGCCCCGGAAGAAAGGGAGGCCGTCCGGCGGGAGGCGAGGGACGCCATCGTCGTCCATTGGACGGGGGACCTCGCCACCGCAGCCTTTGGCCGCCGAACCCTCGACGCGCTTGGGCCGGTCCTGCGAGACTGGCTCGAGCGGTCGCACGGGTTCCTCTCGTTCCGTCTGGTGCAGGTGCTGTCCGGACACGGTTGTTTCGGATCGTACCTGCACCGGATCGGGCGGGAGGAGACGCCGTCGTGCCACGGCTGTGGCGCGGCGGAGGACACGGCGCAGCACACCCTCGAGGTGTGCCCGTCGTGGTCCGAGCCGCGCCGCAGTCTCATGGCGGTGATCGGACCGGACCTCTCACTGCCCGGTTTGGTTAACGCCATGCTGGGGGATGAGGGGTCCTGGGCGGCAGTCGCCTCCTTCTGCGAACACGTCATGTCCCAGAAGGAGGCGGCGGAGCGCGCGCGGGAGGACGATCCTCACGCGGCGCTGCTCCGAAGGCGGAGGAGGGGTCGGAGAAGACGTCAGTTTGACAGACATCTCCGACTCCTCCCAGGTGGAGGCCAGCAGGCAACGGGTGCGGGGGCACCCTTGTCTGCATCGCACAGGCCTCCACCAGTGTCGGACGGGAATGGCCAGGTGTTCCCGGCCATTCCCGTAGCCCCCCAGCACGGGGGGCATGCGGGGCCCGCCAGCTAGGTGGGCATGCGCCGGGAGGGTTGTGGAAGTAAAGGCTGAGCCGGTTTCCCATGACCCTCCCATCCCAAGCAGCAAAATGTGGTCTAGTAATTGTCCTGGAACCACCATTTCATTAGGACTATAACGGAATAGTAAGCAATTATAACCACGGAAAAGGGCCCAATTTATAGGCGTATTTTACCTAATTAAATATCTATAGTAGACTTGGTGTACACCACTTTGACCAATAACGACCTTATAGTTGGACTACGTAGAACTATTTGCGCCCGCGAAGCTAACTATCAGCGCTTAATGGATCCAAATACGACAATAACGTACACAGTGAATCTCTTACAAGCTCATACAACGTGCTGTGAATTGGTGAATGTTGCTGCGCACATTTGTAAACATTAATATTGATAAAGGTAAGTTATTCATCCATTTCTTCTAAATATTATCTAGAATGTAAATTATGAGTAGACTGCTAGTTAACAATAAGTCAAGATGTATAATGTGTTTGAATGTGCATGGCGCACGTATATTTTCGGTGAAGTATAATAAGTTTGTTATCAAAATTTTTACACGCCTCTTGAAATTTGCGTTTTCATTAAGTTGAATTTTAAAATATTGTTGGTTTCAGTAAGACATACAACGAAAAGTTGCCATTTTGACAAAGTTGGTTTTCCTAAATACATTAACAAACCGTTATAGGCGTACTTTGTTTAATAATGGCAAATATCAGAACCATTGCTTGGCCATGTTGTTTGGAATTAGAGTTCCGCAAATATTTCTATAACCGGACGGTTATTTTATATTGCTATTAGGTACCTATGTCTTATTTTGATGTTTTTGTTTAGGTGTCAGCATTGAAAATGGTAATGTTCCTGGACGTCGATCGCTTTTTGACCAAAAGGGATTTTAAGCTTTAAAAATCTTAAGGTGGCCTTGGAACGAAACACACTTCTTGTTGTCTCACAAATGTCGTGGTTGTAACCATAAAGTTACAACCACGACACGGCCACGACACTTCGTTCTGAATAAAGAACACATAAGATCACTGTTAAAAGAAGATAATTTCTGGTGTGAAAAATGCTGCTTCTACTCAGTTTATGATCACTTCACCAGTGACGAATGTGAACTTGGTAACTTACTCAATAGTAATTTCTGTCAATTTAGGTTTAATTTCTTTGATTTCTCTTTACCTGTACCTACCTATAAGTCATTGATTTATACGGTATATAAAAATGAAATACACGTATCGATATTTGTACATAAATACACTATGTCATAAACACACGTGTCTGTGTGTGTTTGTTATATTTTCATGCTTAAACGACTGGATAGATTTGGAATGAAGCTATAGCTAATAAGTACTCTGGATACGTATAGGTAGTATGCTACAACTCTTTATCTAGGTCCACGCGAACGAACTCGCGGGCGGAAGCTACTTCGTTCATAATAACAGTGGAGTCTTTCGCTTTTTTTATAAT
Organism: Apamea anceps; assembly: GCA_951799955.1. Taxonomy (NCBI): domain Eukaryota; kingdom Metazoa; phylum Arthropoda; class Insecta; order Lepidoptera; family Noctuidae; genus Apamea; species Apamea anceps. Next base: position 16,520,611 of record OX637500.1, on the reverse strand, counting down.
ATTAGTAGGTATGGATAGTTTACAAGGACGGGCTTGAGCATTTTTACTAGTAGGTACCTATGTTTACTGTTCTAGGTATGGTTTTAATGTGATCTATGTTTATTCTTTTGCAGAGTCTTGCCATGCTTTTTCACGCGGTGCAAACTAAGGAAAACGGTCAGTTAAAGTTAGCAGCTGTACCAAAACCTATGGGTACACAACAACGTTCTTTTTTGGCCAAAAAAATCAGCAGAAAAATTACTAAGACAAGAAAATTGAAAATAACCCAGCTGCTTCAAAAGAGATAGATACCCGATTAAGTAAATCTTAAAATACCTATTTTACGCGAGTAGTTTTAAATCTTTAAAGTATTCTATTTTGTAATTGTATTAGCTATTTACATTAATTACCAGTTTCAAGTTCGTCTATGTGCCTAAGAAATGTTTAGGTATTAATACCACTACCCACGGTAGTTATTATAGATAACTATGCAAAGTAAAAATAGAGAGAAAGATAGAGATTTTGTTTTAAAATTTAGGTCGTAAGATTTGTTTTGTTGATTTTTTACTATTATTGCCACATATGTAGATGTTAAAATCTTTAGACATGGTTTAATTTTATATGACAAATTCTAGATTGAAAAAAAATGTTTTATTACGATTAGGTATCTAGTGCCTATAGATACATTATTAAGTTTAAATTTGCTATACTATTGTATAAACTACTACTACTGTATTGTTGTGTGTGTTGTTTGATTGCTGAAATAAAAATGTTACCTATTTGGAATACCTCTCGAGAGTAGTTTAGTTTAGTTTTACTGAAATTTACAGGATATTGAAAGACTTATAATTGTGATAAATAATATCTAAGATAGGTACCTATTAAAAATGAGCGATTAAAATACCTCTATAATAATAAATAGACGACTGATAATTATTTCACTAATATTAAGTATAACATTATTACCTCGAATAAAAATACATTAGTTTGAATAATTTGCTTTTATTTATACCGTGTTACCTCTCAGTTTAGTTCGTTTGTTTATTTTTGTCAATTAATTTATTAGGTACTAATACATTTACAGGATCAGTAAGTACTTAAGCAGCAAATAGGAACTAATAAGATTATCAAACGATTAGTCAAATAATAAAAGGCTATAACTATTGTTCAAAAACTTATATTAAGTATTCTGTTAACTCACACACAATGTGTGCAACAGCGGTATGAAATATATTTTTGTACCATACAAAAAACTCACAAGTTTACACTTTATGTTTGAAATTTTGAAGACATTTCCCTGTCTATTCTTGTTGATTTCATTAAAATTGCATCGATATAATTATGTTTAAAAAAAATGATTTTAGTGGTTGATCGAATGCATATTGAGTTTGTTCAACAACATTACCACGTATTTCTATTTCTTGCTCTTGTGTCTGACTATTTTTCACATAAACAGATAATAATTCAACTACATAATTTTCTGTGATGAGAAACCATTTGTCTTGGGGTTTTCCTGACAATATTTGTTTTTTTAATACTGAGTATTTCTTGTTCTTTTCTGTAAGACTTTCTATCTCAACTAAATATTTTTCAGTGATTCTCCTAGCGACTTGGCAAAGTGCTTTATTTCCGTGTCTCACCATACGTTTTAAATATTGAAGTTTGTTTTCAAATTCATAGGTATTATAAGTTTGTAGAACTCCGAATTTATTTACCTCATCAACTAAGTGCGAGAGATTGTGAATATTGCTAGTGATGTAGTCTTTGCCATATATATTTTGAAACTGTTATACAAAATATGCTAACATTTCTTTTGCGATTCCAAGAAACTTTAAACGTTTTCACTGGAACATATTGAAATAGCACAATACAAATGCATAAAATGTAAATAAGGCTTATCTCTTAAAACCTCTTTAAGAATTATGAAGCTGATATTTAAAGCTTTTGAATACAGGCAATCCATCAATATTTATATTTAAAGAAATCTTTTCGGGTGGAATGGGAAGTTGTTGAAAAATATTTTTCAAACATTTGATAACGCCATTATGCCAGTATTCTCCTGGTGCTGAATTAGTAAATATGTAGATTTTCTTTATTAGTGTCAAGAAGTGTTAGGGCATCCTTAGGCAGGACATCTTCAATCTTCTTATTTAAAATTTCTAATAAATAATTTATTGCTGCATGTCGTATATTGTATTCTACAGCCCATTTTCTAAGATCACTGTGTAGTTAAAAATTGGAAGAGTCTTCAATATCGCTTTCATCTTCTTGCACAGGTTCCTCACTAATAAAATCTTCAAAGTCTAAATTTATTTATTTATTTAATATTTTCGCACAAAAAGGTACAAAGGCGGACTTAATGCCTTAGGTATTCTCTACCAGTCAACCAAGGGTGGTGTAAATTTAAATCGCTTTTTATCGATAAAACGTTGTTTTGTGCAGATTTATTAATATAAACATTTTGTCCAAAATTTTCACAGCACCTATTTTGTACGGAACCTTCTCCTATTTTTACGATTCGTTCTTCGCCAGATACAAAGCTACAACCCGACAACTGAATTATTTGTTTATAGGTTTTCTGAACTTTTCGTTTATAATAACCACTTCGTTTTAGCCGTTTCCATTTATATAGATCCATTTTTAAAGAAAGAAAATACGTCGGCAACAAATACGACACAACAAAATCAAAATGTCCGTACTGAGACTATAACAGCATTTGCAAGACCATTATAAACCAATGTATTCTTGTACAGGACACCACGGATATAGTTTTGGATACTAAGTATATCATATTAAACCTTTTTAGTCGTGTTAAGATTATAACAATATTCGTTTATACCACTATAAAACCGCTCCATTTTACTTATAATTGTTCTGTAAAGTGAATTTGTAAACCCTTATAAAACCAAGTAATAAATGCAAATAGTATCCAGTATGTTTAGTTCTGTTTATCACTCTTATTGGCGTACTTTACTTATAGTAGTTCTATAATGCTTCTTATTAGCAGTTATAAGTATAGCTTACCAGTTAATCTACTCTTGAGTGCATTTACACCCTCGCGATACTTTTATAGGTCACCCAAGCTTATATTGCACCCTTAATTTCGACCTATAAGTAATTATAAGTTAATGTATAAGATCAGGTATACTATAAGGCCCAACTAACTCCATGCTTGCTATTATAAGCGTGGCAGCAAATACTAAAACCGTTAAGAGAATATTATAAGTGCTGGAGGCCTAAAACATCTGCACTATAGGATAATTTTGCTGCTTGGGATCACGGCGACGCGGGAACACCGCTGAGTTTTAGTGGGTATACTGTCATTCGGACAGGGAGTCCCACATACCCCGTCTCGTCCCCCACGAGACGGGCATGCATAAAGCATTTCTCAGCGAGAAAAAAAAAAAAAAAAAAAAAAAAAAGGTGACATAACCTTACCTAGAAGTACTCGTCGTATGACGTCGCCGCTACTGAGGTCGTACGCGGTCAGTCCGCTGCGGTCCCCCATCACAAGCATGGTGTGCGTCAGCGGCAGCATGCGGCTCATGTAGTTGAGTCCCTACACACAGTAGCACTGTTCAATATTGCTTCATTAAATCTTGAGGCCGTCCCTATTTTGACTCTGTTTCCTCTTTTGTTTGTGTTTAAAGACACACTTATTTTAAAGGAGAATGGACACCAATGGAAAAGAGCTTTTCAAGGGGAACCATTCCTGGTAACACAACTTTCGCCAATTGTTAGGGAGTTCGGACTTAATGACCTTGTTGGGCACTGAAGCTAAGGATTTTTTTGGCGCCCAATAGCCATAAGATATACACCAATGGCAAGAGCTTTTCCAAGAGAACCTATGCTACTAACACGACTTTAGCTAATTGTAAGTCCATTCAGAGTTATTTCGCTAGTTAAGTTTAAAGGCCTATTTAGACAAAAGCGATATCGCTGTCGCGCTCGTAACTCGTTACCGATATTGGTCCAAAGCGACTAACCGAGAAAAGGTGGACCAGTATCGCTACCGAGCGCGACAGCGATATTGCTTATATCTGAATAGGCGTTTAAACAAACTGCCGAAGTGTGGGTGTACTACAGGTACAGTAACGCCGAACTCATCTAGTTTTAAAAAAATATGATTGACGTGTTAAAGTGTTTGTACAAACCTACTTACTGAAATAAAATTATTTATCATTTAAATATATTACCAGTGATAGGAATAGGTAGTGCCTATTTGCCTAAACTTCGAAGAACAGACACAAGAAACGGAGCCTTCCTCAGGACTAAATTTTATCCGGGACATTTGTCCCGAAATTCGGGACAACACTTTTAAATACATTAAAAAAATATGTTATTTGGAATAAGTAATTCGTCTATATTTACCTAAAGTTTGCGACTAGACATAACATTTATAATTTATAACTCCATAATAATAACGTTATTATTATGGAGTTATAAATTTTAAATGTAAATATAGACGAATTCATTATTCCAAATAACATATTTTTTTAATGCATTTAAAAGTGTTGTCCCGAGTTTCGGGACAGATGTCCCGGAAAAAATTTAGTCCTAAGGAAGTCTCCGTTTCTTGTCTCTGTTCTTAGAAGTTTAGGCAAATAGGCACTACCTATTCCTATCACTGTATATTACTATGAACAGCCTCGGTTATATCTGAAGGACAATTCTCGTACTTAAAGAACGTTCAAATTCTAGTCGCAATCTCATCTCAGCGACAACCAATGAGACTTGTTAAAAATGTACGAAAATTGATTGTACATATTTTTAGATTACGACTGAGATTAGAATGCGAACGTTCTTAAAAATACGAGAATTGCCCTTCTGATTGCATGATTCATCCATTAATACACGACGATACGTTTGGCGCAGTGGCTGAGCGATCGACTGCTGCGCTGCGTGTCGCGGGTTCGATTCCCGCACGGCACAAATATTTGTATTGCCTACAGGTAGTTGTTCCGGGTCTGGCTGTTTGTGTATGTGAGTTTAAATGTTTGTAAACGCACCCACGATACAGGAGTAATTCCTAGTGCGGGGCAACGTTTAAAAAAATATATACAGGGTGGCAGGGACATCGACGCACTAACTGTAACCACGAATTCAGCACACGAGTTTAGACCCCATAGCATAGAAATTTTTCGTCAGTTATAAAAAAAAAATTCTACGCTATGGGGGTCTAAACTCATGTACTGAATTCATGGTTACAGTTTGCGCGTCGATTTCCCTACCAACATGTATGTTTGAATTATCAATCCATTGAAGAAAACTGACTGGTTGCAGCTTTCACTTTGTAAATAATGGAGGTCTACATATTAATGGCCTCTGAGTGACTTGTAAGCCTGTTATTAAAGCCCATGGTGGTATCAATCCAGGTTATGTCAACTAATTTATTATTAGTAGAACTAACATTTCTTTTAACGGCGTCGAATAGTCTCGATATGTAAGACGCCAGCACATCAAGCTACTAAAATCTGTCAAATTTCTTTAATAGATTTTCAACTTTATCGCTACAGTACTAAGATTCAAAGTATATTAGGAACATTTGACAGTTTCGGGTAACTGGACCTGCTGGCGTCTGTACGAAGGCGTAAAAATCGAGAAACACAAATTTTTGTAACGTGACGTAGATTCATTCTTTGCGATACTATTTCGTTGGAAAAGAGTAGGTTTACGGCATGAAAACAACAATAGGTAGTTACTATGTGAATGGAGTTCAGCATATGTCCCTGGAATCGATCCCAGATGCATAGACGTTCGTCTGCACCCGCGGACACCACGTAGGAGGCGGTATACGCGAGTGACGTCACCGCGCCGTCGTGTGCCTGCATGCTGTACAGGCAAGCTCCTGGAAACGTAACACAATAAGTTCATCGTATTTCAGCCTTTTTATCTGGGTAAAAAAAGTTAAACATACTTTTAAGAGCAACGTGTATCAGTTCAAACACATTCCTCGAACACTTTAGTTCGGACGGCCAGATCGGTCACCGAAATTCGCTCGTTAGTAACAGGTACCTATTTCGCATAATTATATCGTTGATGTGTTTTCTTTGTTGTTTCATTTTAATTAAGTAGGTAAAGGGGATTGAAGATATTAGGGATATAGGTGTGAAAATGTAACATACAGTTTCAAGTTCAAATCCTCCCCTTAAAAACCGAATTACCCCTTTTTGCACCGTCAGAGGTCAATTTTCGACAACTTAACATAATACTTATTATTAATTATTTTCTGTCAAAACTATTAATACTGAGTTTCGAGTTAATCGGACCGCGCATTCAGTTATTTCCGCACAAACTTCAACACCCCTATATCCCCTATTGCCAAGCTTCAAGTTTATTAACTAAATGAATAAGATTTTTCATATAAATCCCCGCTTTTCAACCCCACTAGGGTGGAATTTTGAAAAATCGTTTGGGATGTATTCATAACTTGATTCAAAGATTATTTATACCAATTTTCGAGTTAATCAAGCCACTTATTATAATCTCCCCTGTAAAATTAACTACCTACCCCTTTTCAACCCGTTAGGGGTAGATTTTCGAAAAACCCTGATACATATTATTCTGTATTTTTGGTCTTAAGTATAAACACTGAGTTTCGAGTTAATCGGACCATGCATTCAAATTCTTCCACATAAACTTCAACACCCCTATATCCCCCCCTTTGCGGGGTAGTTTTGGAGAACTTAAAATGATAAACTTTATTACTTACTTAGGCGAATATTCTTGAAAAGTTTCAAGTTTATTAACCCAATGAAGAAGATTTTTCATATAAACTGTATCCACTTTTCACCCTCTTAGGGGTGGAATTTCGAAAAATCCTTTCTTAGTACCTACTCTTCACGAAGAACACACCCTCCAAATTTCATGTCTCTAGGACCAGCAGTTTAGGCTGTGCGTTGATGTATCAGTCAGGACTTTGAATTTTTTATATATACAGGATAATTTTTTATTCAGTGCGTAAATTTTCACAGGGTGTTCTACCCATGAATATGAACAACTTTCACTATGGGACCACCTCTGAAATCACAAAAAAAAAATCAGCTGTTTCCTATAAAAGTTCAATACCTACTCGACCAAAATGTATGAATCTGCTGATTTTTTTTTCGTGATTTCAGAGATGGTCCCATAGTGAATGTTGTTCATATTCATGGGTAGAACACCCTGTAAAAATTTACGCACTGAATAAAAAATTATCCTGTATAGATAGATAGATACGTGGCCGCCATTTGAAAAAAAACTTTTACACACGTCAATCACTCTCGTTACGTAAACGCGGCGAACATAATGCGCACACGTGGCGTGCTCACTACGTGCACGCATCGAGCGCGTTAATCAATCCCCTCGCTGGAAACACGTTCAATTCATATAAACTTACCAGTATGTAAGTCCCATACGCAGAGCAAGCCGTCTTGCGACCCGCTGCCGGCGATGGTAGGGGTCGCGTGGTCGATGAAACAGCTGGTGATGGGGCCACAGTGACCGTGCAGCGTGAACAGCTGGTTCAGGTCAGCGCTGGAGAACACCTGACAAATACGAACACATTACTGACTACCAGAAGTCTAGTCAAACTAATTGACGTAGGTGGACTTAAGTCCACTTACTCTGGGTATTACTAGCCAAGTACTAATATTTCGGAATTACAAATATTTATTTATTTAAACTTTTCGCACAAAAAGGTACAAAGGCGGACTTAATGCCTTAGGCATTCTCTACCAGTCAACCAAGGGTGGTGAAGAGATTAGATGGCAGGTGCTTTGGTTGAGAGGGACAATAATAATATAATAACAAATACGCTTTCAACTGGTCACATTAGATACTAATATCGATAAATAATCATCACTATGATCCTGTCATACTTGAATAAAACCTTTTATTTTATTAGAACATGCATTATTTCGGCGTAACAAAGGCGGTGACTGATTAAAGTATAGTAAAGAAGAGACAATTTTACTATCAACTTAAATTGTACTCCTTATACGCAAATCACAAATTCAGTTATTTGTTCGTCGTAAGAAATGACACGGCACATTTACGTGGTGTAAACATAACATTTCTCGACTGTAGATGCGAGTTTTGGGTTTCTAAAAGTACCAAAGCTACTACAAAATACAGAAAAAATTTGAGAAATGATTTGTGGAGGTCAATATGTTACAATAAGTGATATTGAAGTACCTTAAGCACGTGGTCCTGAGCGCCGGTGACGATGCGGCCGCCTTCAGAGTGCATCTCAGTGATGGGCTGCTGATGCGGTCGACATTGCGCTATCCTCACGCACACCACCTCTATAACCATCACTATTTGTTAGCGGGCTCTTGTTATACTATACCTATAACTGCCGCAAACAGCGTTGCTGTGTGGCGGATATCATTACATGATTATGTGATGTTAATATCCTCGTCGCCGGTGGGAGAGGTGTCTAAGAGCTTACCTTCTCCTTCGCTGTAATCAGTCTCATAGGAGAAGCTCATTCTAGCGCGCATGGCGTCGGCGTCCGGTGTGTGTGCTGCTCGCAGCGAGCCGGCGGATCCCGTGCGTTTGTGCGCTGAACATAACATTATACGGTTACTGTGGTAAAAATATAAAATCATGCCTGCAGGATAACAGCAATGTTGGCAGAGGTGATTAGACTCAATTTAAGGCTCAATTGTATAGGTATTCAGTAAACTTTAGTTAGTTAATAAAGTAGTAGTTTTTTTGTGGAATATTAAAAAAATCTAGTTCTATTTGTAACGATGCACAAGATTGCAATGTTTTCGATCGATTGTGTCGGTGGAAGATCAGTTTACTATTTAAAACCAGATGGGACGGGAATAGTGGAAACCACGGATATCAAGGGATATGCCTTGGGGGCGTGCCACGTGCAGCCTCGATATTATAAAATTGGTCTTATTTTCGAACGGCGGCTGTACGCTTCATTCAGTCGCTTTGCAACTGCGTACAGTGTACTATTATTGATGCGTAATGCATTTCCTTATTTTCTTTATTTCATTATTTACATATAAATTATATTTCTAAATATAAGAATATAAAAACATTTAAAAATATAAGAAATAGTAGCCCACCGGTATCGGGAATAGGGTCAAAGCTTAGTGTGCGTGTTCAAATTTTGAGTGTGTGTCGTAAGTACACTATTTGTTAATGTTGTAATTATTTGGGTGGGAGATAAGCGGTCGCACTAGGACTCCTTACTATTCCGCAATGAAGGCATATCTCCGGATATCTATGGTGGAAACTAAACTTTATGCGAAAGTAAAATAAGGGTACACCAAAGAAACGATGGATGGACTGTGTGAAAGATGATATGGCAAGAAAGGAAGTGACTACTAAATTATTAATAGAGAAGTATGGCAGAAAAAGACAAGTTGCGCCGAACCTAAATAAATTGAGATAAGGACAGGAGAATCATTAAAGTAATTTAAATTGTAAGCGCAGTTTATAAGTGAGGAGAGCACTGACTGCGTCGATGCGCCGTGCTGAACTGCCAATCGACGTGCGCGCCCGACGCGGCGTTGTAGGCGTCGAGGCGCAGTAGCGTGAGATGTCCCGTCAGCGACGCCACACACACGCGCCGCGCGCCCGCCAACGCGCGCACGTGTGTCGCGCCGCTCCCGCCTTGCGCCTCCGCGCTCCACCACACACACTGCAACATATTAAGGCATATAATAATAATATCCCTGGACATTTCACACAGCGCCATCTAGTCCCAAGCTAAGCAACCTAATGCTTGTGTTATGGTAACAAGATGGCTGATAAACTACTTATATACATTTTTTTTTGTAAATACATACATAGATAGAAAAACACCCAGACTCGGAACAAACACATGTAGGTCATATAATAATTAAGCCTCTATTCCTTAATTAAAAATTAACAAAGTACTACAATAAAATTTAAATAATAAATAAAATGAGGAAATTTATAAACGCCTCCAGGGAGGATGCGTTTATTGCCACTCTTTTCTGTCCTATGCTGGTGGAAGCCAATTCTGGCCCGCCACCTTCTCAATTTCGTCGACCCATCTATTTCGGGCAGTCCTTGTTTTTGTTTTCCTTTTGGGCCTGTCCACATGGTGGTTCTTTTACTCCATTTTATGTTTTCTGAGCGTGCTACGTGCCCCATTCACATTTACAGTTCCGTTTCTGCGAGTGTTGTAGGGCGTAGTTTGATGTTCAATATGCTTCTTTCCATAGCGCGCTGGCATGTTTTTTTTTTTTTTTTGGAATTTTATTTTTGGCAGGCGTATACATGGGTCCATACTTCTACCATCTTCTGTTTTTCAGATGTAGTGGCAGTTTTATTTTTAGGACTTCTTTGTGGCTCCAGAAGTTATTCCATGTTATGGACACTCGCTTACTGATTTCTTTTTTGTTTTTTGAGGGTTTGAAAGATGTTTGTTTTCTCAGGTACGAGTATGTATAGTCTTCTACGTATTCAAGAACTGATCCATTTACTGTTATGTGATACTTAAGGCTGTCTGTACCTGCTACTTTCGTTTTGTTTATATTTAATTATTCGTATTTCGTGGGCTATTGAGTAAAAGGCTTTCGCTTAGTCTACATAAACAAGTTATAGGGGCTGTCGAAACTAGATGTATATTTCAGTAACTTAGTCTAATATGTAGATGAGATATGGACAATAGTGCTGAAACCCTTGCGAAAACCGGCTTGCTCTTCTGGTTGGTATTTCTCTCTATTTATGTGTTTTTCAAGACATGATGCAAAGTTTGCATAGCTGCATGCTGGTAGCAGGCTTATACGACGGTAGTTACCGATATCTGTCGGGTCTCCTTTCTTGTACAAGAGAATAATGTTTGAAACTACCATCTTTTTTGGGACTCGACGTTCTTTTAAGAATCTGTTGAATACATCTGTAAGAGGCGTAGCTAGAGGGAATTTAACCAGTTTCAAAGCCTCGTTGGTTATACTGTCTGGCCCCGGACTTTTTTCTGTTTTCAGTGTTTCTCTATGTTTTGAATAATTTCCATTACGGTGAAATTTTCAGAGATTTTTGGAGTTATCTCTCTGATGTTTCTATAGCGTCGTAGGTACGTATGTGTCGTTTGAACGTCATAGAGGTTCTTACAGAATCCTGTAGCTATATTTACAATATCTGACCTTATTGAGTGCCCTTCTTTTTCGTTCTTACTCGTGGTATCTAAGTTTATTTTTGTTTAATTGTAAGCTTTCTTAGGGCTCGTTTCGTTGTCTTATATAATTGTGAAAGTTCTTTTTTGTCTACAACGCTTTACTGTCTTTTATGTTGAAGCTCTGAATGTAGTTTCTACTAGAATTTTGTACTCTGCTCGAAGTCTCAAGGTACCCCGTATCAGTCTGTGTCTGAGGGAAACATATTGTTATTCACCACCTCAAAGTTAATATGTTGTTTCGAGTTCTTACTTAAAATAAAGTCGATTTGATTCTATGTCTTTTTGTAGAGGGCAAATCCAAGTCCACTGGTTTTTTTTTTCTTACTGACTATTGTGTTTATTATTTTTAGTTTGTTCTTTAATGCGATTTGGAGTAAAGTTACTCCCCCGGGGTTTCTTTTCACATAGCAGTAGGTTCCCAGTATCATCAGTCCTCCGCATTTTGTTGTTCTATCTTGCAGTTAAAGTCGCCCAACAGAATAAGGTTATGTTTGTGCTTTTTGCAGTGTTTCATAAAAATTTTCTTTGTCTAGATCTGTTGAATCCAGAGTAGGTGCATATGCAAAAACTTGTTTGGATACCAATCCAAACAAGTTTTGGATACAAATAGACTAAAATAAATAAGAAGTACTTATTTGCAACTTGTACAGAAAAAAATCCGGACAACTGCGAGGACTCGCAACCAAAGGGTTCTCAAAGCTGTGCATGGCTGCCCGCGGTTTCACTCAAGTGAGTCGGCTTTTGAATTTTTTCATTTACTTGTACTATTAGACCTTGCTTCTTGCCAAATTACACGCTGAAAAGCCAGGTCAACGGGAAATACACCGTAGGTTTTGCAAAGTGAGAAAATCATTCAAATATATGAAATAATTGACTGTTTCTCTTGATTGCGGTGACTAAGAAGTTTGAATTTCTCAACATTAAATTCAACTGGACGAACAGTGAAATGATCTCATAAGAGTTCCGTTTTTTTGTTGTGAGTAATGGAACCCTGAACACATATATTAAAACGAACTTATGTTCTAATAAAGCTAACCTAGAGTTTATAAAATGAGAATTTAAATTAAATTTAAAAACTAGTTTCAAGTTTTTGAGGCGTAAATTAGAAATGCTGACGCCACCCATTAACACAAGGAAATGGTAACAGAAAAAGATCCGTACGTACGAGGTCAAAAATGCTCCTACGTCACATGTACATCACATCTGCGGAGTTACGCTAGCTAAATTAATTTGACCCTGTAAAGGGCGAACATTGACTTTCCCCAAGCTAAGTACAATTGTTTCATATCAAAATGAAACTAATTCTTGACGACAGATTGTAATGCATTAATCACCGCACAAATGGATAAAACGGGGCACATAGTGCCTCACAATATCTTGGGAGGAATAGTTTGTCTATGTCAACCAGTCTAAGGTCTATATTAAATAAAAGTAATACTTTACCATGAGCTTCCCAGAGCTGGCTTCCCAAAACTCGAGCCGTCCGTCAGCACAACCCAATATAATAAGATCGTTACAAAAGTCCATACACCACACAGGAGATTCTTTGATCGCCTTCCCCCTCCAGTCTAAATTACTCACTATGTCTTGCCTACTGTCCTCCTCAACTGTGGGCTCATTGTCACTTATTGTCAACTTATCATTACACTTAATAGGTACACTATTTACAGAATTTTCACTTGAATTAAATACGAATATGTCTTCATCACAGTTATCACTATTCTTAACACTTTTGTTTATTAAATCTTGATTACTTATATTTAAATTACTAGTATCCACATTTTCTTTAGCCTCGTAACAATTATATAAAACGTCTTGTTGATCGCCGCAGTATAAGTTTCTGAAATATCATAATTCTTAGTTATTTTGGGAGTTTTCATATTTTTTATAACACTAAACAAAGCATCGTGCTGCCAGATTACTTTTTTCTATAACTTATTGGGCAGTTAGCCGAAGTTACTTTAAAGTTCTAATTAATATGGGCGGTGTAACGCTGTCCACATTTTGTAGTCACTGTTTGTTCTAGGTAAAGGCACATCACACAGCCGCTTGGTCGATCAACGTTATTGGATGACGCGTTTCATTGGATCGTCTAGTAAAAAAAAAATGTCGATCGGTTGAGTGTGGTAACACCATTCGGCAAATTCTCCAAAACATAAGCAGGCCATTTTGACGAGTCTAATAGTGACAACTAACAATTCAAATATAATGCGAAATAAAGTGTTTTTTTTTCATATGGTACCATAGTGAAAGTTTTTCATATTCCTGAGTTGAAAAGTTTGTCCAGATATTCTTGTTTGGACGTTATAAAAGCGGCAGAAACAGATCAAATGCTAGCGCTAGTGTCAAGATTACCTGTAATTCTTTGCGAAATCATATTTGGTGGTTTCGGCGGTGGAGAGGTGGCGCGGTGAATCGCGCGGTCGCACTGACCGGAACCGCAGCCCGCTCAGGTAACTGCTCAACCCTTTGCGGAGTCTGTGCACGTTCTGGTAAAATATTTAAATTGTTAGATTGGCCTCACCGCACTTAGGTGACGCAATAGTGTCGATACTGAGAAGAACTCACACATTCCGCATGAAATTATAGTGTTACGAACTTCGGGGTTCGTGACAATTAAAACTGCCGATATAAATTACCAAAAATTAGACTTTAATTATACAACACTAATAACAACTCAAACACACTAATTATAAAACACAATTGCTCCTAAGTCGCACTTGAAGATCGCTTTCGATGTATTCGCATGTATCGCATATCCAACACTGTCTGATCCTGACTTATCCCGGCCTTATATAGTGCCGCAGATAGTTCTAGAACCTTCTGTTGTAGAAACATCTAGAAGGTTCGAGTACATACCGGCCCCGACTGATCAGAAGGCCAATTCTCGTAATTTAAAACGTTCAAAATCTAGTCGCAGTCTCATCTCAGCGACAAACAAATGACAAAAACTTGTCAAAATGTAGGGAAATCAGAAGTACTTTTTGACAGATTGAGACTGAGATCAGACTGAACGGTCTTAAAATTACGAGAATTGCCCCCCTGATGTCGATAGTTCTATAGGATCTATTAGTTCTGCTACTCGATACTAGATGGCGCTAGTGGTAAATTAGTTCTGCTACTTGATACTAGATGGCTTTAGTGGTAACTAATGTCATCATGTACTAGGCGCAACGATAGATACGAGTTTCAGTATTAAGGAGCGAGGCAATACTATTCAAATGTCAGAGTCAATAAAACGAAAACGTGACGATTTAATTCATACGTTTCGTACAGTCAGGAAAATTAATTCTCAAATTGACATCTTACGTCAATTGGCCGCGTTATACCCATTTCATACAAGTATCGAAGAATGACAGTTGTGATTTGATTATTTTATTAGACTTCAGGACCCGCCTCGTATGGTCATACACCTCTTTCAAGGTCTTGGATTTGACCATCTAAGACGTTTATAAAATCCGTTTTAGAATCGATTTTTATATTAGTAATAATCGTTTTCACTCAGTAAGGAACTCCGTAAAAAATGTCAACCTGTGCCGTTAAAGCATGCAAGAACATGTAAAACAACTAAAATTTACAAAAATATGTTAGGGGAGTTAATATGGTAGGGGAGCTCAGAGCGTTTTTGAGCAAATTTAAGCAGGGCGAAAAGTTGATAGCTGAGTATGTGTGACATGATGACAGAACACCTACTACGTTGCTATTACTCGTCTATTGAGCTGCATCAGTGTAATTAGCAGACTCCTTAATTTACTTCTATCTTACAAGGAAATCACGACTACTTACCTCGTTCGTCGGAGACGTTTCAGGACTGTGATTAACTAAAAGTAAAATAAAAGCATCTTTAATACATAAAAATATCCCATTCATTATTTTTACTTGAATACACAGTCTCAGATTACAACTTACATGTATTGCCAATCAATTAACTTTCTACTTAAGCGTTATTATAATAATCAACTTAAAGACTACTCAAAGTTGATTTTCGGCCGTTGGTAATAAAAAAAGCACAAACAAATCTGTTGCAATGGAATTTGAACTTTGTCATATATGACACTGAGTTTGTGTTATAATCAAAGATTCTGATTAAAAAAATAGAGACTAAAATAATTATAAATGATGAACGTACCTTCACTCGCCTCGTATGCTAAACTACTTTTCTTTGAAACCTTTTCATACAGGTCCTTTTGCAGCTTGAAGAAGCTGAAAGAAATAAACATGAATATTAACTATTTTTTCAACAGTTTGGGATTGGAACTTTTGGTATTATGATAGGTTTATAGAGTGAT
This sequence comes from Apamea anceps, assembly GCA_951799955.1. Lineage (NCBI taxonomy): Eukaryota > Metazoa > Arthropoda > Insecta > Lepidoptera > Noctuidae > Apamea > Apamea anceps. The sequence continues at coordinate 16,505,194 of OX637500.1, read as the reverse complement.
AAGTTAGTAATAATATTGAAACCAGTGTTTTCAGACAATTTTTTACAACGCCTCTTAGCACTTAAGCTGAAATCTATTAACGTACTTTCCGTGCTTTAGCTTAGGCATGTTCCCGTCTCTATCTTTCACTTGTAGTTCGGTACTTGTGCGATAATGACAGGAATAAAGCGTAGCCTAAGTAAGTGCAAAGTAGAGTTAATACATCTCAGTTTTGTTCGTGGCCCAAATGGGTCTTCTGCATTCCACTAATCTGTAAGTTAGTTCTACTTAGCTTTAAAACCAGCCGAAATCCTGCGACAACTGCTTAAAATAGGTCCAGAAGGTCGGCGCTGTACAACAAGCGAAAAAGCACGTACAGAGTATGCGTCTAACTAATAACTGGCGGCCCGTGACAATTCTGACACTGCCATGACAGCCAAATTTGCGCTCAGGGCTAAATGCGCGGGCACGAAAATTATAGGAACTGCCGTCGCTGCTGGCAGTTCCCTGCTCTGTGCATGTATTTAGTGACAACTGTGTGGATATTTTTAAAACGTAGGATAAGTGAAGACACTTACGCGCCGCGGTCGATGTTTGTGATGATCTCCCCGTTCTGGGAGTCCCATACTTTGATGTTGCCTTGCAGACAGGAACTGACGACCTTCTCGCCGTCGGTGACCAAGCACTCCACCTCCTGACTGTGGCCCGCCACCACTAATGGCACTGCTTCCATCACTAACTGGAAAACGCAACGATCATCCATAACTGAGCTTAGTTCAACTAAAACGAGGAGGAGTGGTGGCTCAGTGGTAACGGCCGCAACTTACGAGTTGTAGGTTGTGAGTTCCAACCCAGGCAGGCACTTTGTGAATTTAATTTCATCACCACTGCTCTCAAAACGGTGAAGGAAAATAGTGAGGAAACCTGCATGTCCTAGAACCAAAAAATCGTAGACATTTGACATCAACTAACCCGTTTTGGGCCCAAGTGGAGGAGAATGGAAAGCTACCTAAAAAAAAAAAAACTGCGTTTTCATGGAAAAGTGGAATATCTACGCGGTCAAAATGCATAGCTAATTTAATTTAAATATTCGACTAACGATTTCAACGAAGGGTGGTTCAGAGTCATGTACAGTTTGTGCAGTGGTTAAAATTGTTTGCTGTATAGATGTTTTTTATAGAAGGGAACGGTCGAAGTCTACATTATTACTCTGTGGATAGGTAGATGTAAATCTAATTTTAAACAATTATAAAGAGCATCCCAAAACCACGCAATTAATAAATATGTTTTTGCCTATTCAGCTCAGCATGTGGTTTATTCTCGACAATAAAACCATAACGTATATGTATACAACACTAGCGTCCTGCTTTGTACGGTTTTTATGATTTGGGAAAACATCGTGGTTTCTTTATTAATATGTTTGTTTAATTATTATTTAGTATATAATATTCATACATAACCTCCGGAATAAATTCCGTAAATAATGGTGAAACTCGCATCAAAATTCGTTGCGTGGTTTGGAAGAACAGAGCGGTCACACAGACAGATATGAAAGCGACTTTAATTTATATTATGTATGTATAGATGATGTATCAGCAGGTATCTATCGTTTCTGCTATCGTTTCTGCCCACGTAGGAAGAAGGCGCGAGTTTATGTATGTATATGGTCTGGATGGAGATCATGTTATACATTATAAGTTATAACTATGTTCAAACGTGTATTTACTGAGCAACACTTGACGTTCAAACTGTTTGGCGTTATACTGAAGTCTTCTATAAACGTCATCGGTGACATCTGGCGTCAGCGTAATCTTTTCTGAATATTTTAAAAACAGCACCCCAGAGTTTAACTTTGTAAGGCTCACCACATAATTAACATAAACTATACTGCGCTGTACAGTATTTATCTAATCTGCGTCTCATAAAACGAGAAACAAAAAAAAAAAAAACGAGCAGTAATACTATTTGTGTGATTGTTTGTTTATAATACAAGAGGGATCGCATGATACGTGCTTATTCGCTCCCACCCGCTGTGTTTTGCGTCCATCTCGCTTGTACTTATAGTTTGACCAAAACCGCTGTACCGCGCCTTCGGTATGTGTGTGGCGAGACGGGGGGCAGTGCAAGCCGCTCATTCGTCATCGCTCACGGCGTCCCGCCCCCCGCCTCGCCGCGCATTCCTAAGGCGCGGTACAGCAGTTTCGGTCAAACTATAGTACGTGCACGCACGCATGCGGCATCATATCACATTGACGCAATGGACTGCTTTCTAGCACAGCACACCTCGCGCAGTTGAAAGTTGTTTGCAAAAAAATTATAATATGGGAAAGTTAGCTTAGCTAAGAACAGCACAGCGCAGCGTAGCTTATAGTTTATGAGACGAGATGTCGCGGTACATGTCGGGAGCTCTTGTAGTCGCCGGATACGTTAGAAACATTGCCTGTTAGGCAGTGCGGCACGTTGACTCAGAAACAAATAAATGTATTACACGTAAAAATATCAAATGTAAACTTAAGCAATATTACTTAAGTATTATGTAGGAATGATTGTAACTACGAGTATTTAAAGACCTAAAGATGTTATTAATTGTATGGACAATAACGCATACATATGCTCGTAAAATGCTTCATTGTAGTTCGATATTAATAGACTCATGATAGCACAAGTTTAAACCTTAGCGGTTTTTGGTTGTTATTTAATATGAATAATCCTGTATTCTTTTTCAAAAATTATAAAAAAAAAATCGGTTGTCTGTAAAGTCGGTTTACTGACGATAGTTGAACGTGACAACGTCGTAAGAAAATACTGATGGAATGGTTTCATTTTTCAAAAGAAAATTTTAATGGAACGCCTCAGAGCGAGGTAACGCCGCATACGTCATGTTTTTTCGTGAGTGCAGCCGGCTCCATCGAATTATAAGACGCTGTCACATAAAAAAAAATGTAGTGAATCCTAACATGTTTTATTATACCTGTACTGCGGGTTGCTTCGCGACGATCTTCCTGTACTCGTCGTCGTCACTCCACGACGCTCGCCATTCAGCATAGTGGCGAGAACACACGCATCTGCAAAACATTGGTTCGGCTCTGTGTTCATAGTAATTATGAGCTAAGTTGTTTTTTGAACGTGGACAGTAGACTTTAAATACGATTCAATCCTCTAGGATTGAACGCGACGGAGCGCATTCACAAAATATATATTTTTTTTGCCCTAAAGCTCGGTAAGGTAAGACAACTGACTAGTTGTCTTGTTATTATTTTTTTGTTTTTTTTTATGCGTCATGTTTACCGCATTTTCTTTCTTTCTCCTTCAAACTATAAAGTTCATATTTGCATCATCATCTGCCTAGCCATTTCCCAACTATGTTGAGGTCGACTTCCAGTCTAACCGGATGCAGTTGAATACCAGTATTTTATATGTAGCGAATGCCTATCTGACTGCATGTAATCCTAATTAATATTATAAATGCGAAAGTGAGTTTGTTTATTTGTTACGCTTTCACGCTAAAACGGCAGAAACGACTTGGATGAAAATTGGCACATAGATAGACATGGGCTACTTTTTATCCTGGATCCCAGTCGAACTCACAGGTTAACAGCTAGTATAATTTATGTTCTGCGGAATCCGGTCGGGAGAATGTCTGTTGCGCTCCGCGAAAACATAATTTTGGCTTAATTATAATTACCGGTAAAGTACCACCATCATGTATGCGATGACGGCAACGCTTATCGTGCAGAGGATGGCTAGCAGAAGGATTTCCATCGGCGTTGTCGGGTATATGGGCAGGTCCGAGCCCTTTCCCCACTGATGAGGGGGGCCTTTACCCTCTGTTGCCTCGAAATCTGTTCAGATAGATGAAAAAGCATTGTTGTACACCAATATTATAACAGCTATTATAAAAAATACTATAACGGCGCGCATTATTTCATTTCCATGGAAGTTTATGCGCAGATAAGGACAAAATCACAATGCAAATCAAGTCCAATAAACAAAGCCACAGTTGTAAGTACGAAGTCAATACAAATACAGAAAGATGCGTAGTAAACGAAAGAGCGTAACGTACTGCAGTATTGCACAATTTACCTAACGCATCCCTGTTTCGCCAGAGTGGCGTCTCTATCTGTTTCACTCACTCAGACGAAATGATGTCTCAATCCGTCTCGCTCTTAGATAAAAGTAGCGTCACTATCTATCTCGCTCACACTTAACAAAGTAGCGTCACCATCATTCTGTCTCGCTAGCACTAGTCAAATAACATCACTCTTCGTCTCAATCGAAATTGTATGAAACAGGCTTCATAAAAAAAAAAGTTTTTCTTCAATTTAAAAGTAGCAATTAGTAAGTGGCATACCATTTTGGAATCCAGACTAAACGCGCCATCTTTTAAAGTTACTTGCCAAAATAGTGCAGTACATTTTTTTTACACTACACGCCGTTAAAGTTAGGTGATGTAATAATTTTGAATTCAATGTTGGGCAAAAATCTAACATTTTATTTAAAACTGAGGTAGTTATGTTTTAACTTTTAATTGTAATTTACAGAAGGGTTATTCATGGTTACGTCACAGAAAAAAAACTGACGAACAGTTAATATTTGTAGTCACAGGTCTTGAAAGATCATCACAGGCTGTCACTTTTTGAGATTTATTTTTGAATCCATAATATTTGAAAAGTAAGTTTTTTTTTTTTATATTGTTCTAATAACTGTCACGGCTTGGCCTATTGCCCGTTTTCGGCTTGACGTTGATTTCACGTTGTATACCAATAGAAAGAGCTTTTCAAGGAAAACGTTTCCTATAGACACGACTTTCGCCAATTGTAAGTCTGTTCGGAGTTAATGTTTTCGATAATACTTACCTAATTGCTCACATTTAGAGCTCTGTAGCTCCTCACTGACTAACAATTGCAAGAAGTTGTCATAACACGAAATATTCGCCTTGAAGAGATCTTTCCATTGGCATATATGTTAACGCTATTGTCGGCTGCGGTAGGATTAACGGTCTATCTAGCTGACCGACTCTTAAAAACATTGTTCTTAAAATCACATCTAGGAGGCCAATGTTTTATAATGTTTATAGGTTTAAACGATGATGTTAGCGAGGCATAGAATTAATGAAAGTTAATAAATTGACGGAATACTGGAATTTCAATAATACTTAATTATTCACGTTTAGAGCCCTGTAGCTCCTTACGTACAAAAGAAGAATCAAGAGAAGTCTCCCTAATAATAAATATTCTCTTTAATGAGATCTTTCCATTGGTATATCATATATCTTAACACTATTGAGCTTCAAGGCAGATGCGCCCGATCTACTATAAAAAAATATACATATTTCATAAAATGGTCAGGCCATTAAAAAGGTGAGGCCAGAAAATGGTCAGGCCAGTAAAACATCTGCTATCAACGACGTGGGTCAAAGATGTCTGCTATATTAATCTTTGTTATCTAGTAATTAAATATAGTTTTCTCTGCAATAGTCTTCTCAGTGCTGTAGGTTCAAAAGGTATGTATCCTGATAAAGATAGGATTTGAAGCTTTTCCTTGTAAGCAAATGCTACTACAGTATAAGCGAATTCTTAAATGATAAATTATGAACAACTTCATAATTATCACAAATAACTCTATTAAAGATACGCCTACCAGCTCATAATACGGAAATTAAATGTTTAAATAAATATGAAGCGTCCAATAAATAAATTACCTTAGTGATCATAAATATTAATTACGTAATGAATAAAAATAATTATACCTTTTTTTACAATATTTTTAAATAAATAATGTATATAATTAAATTTAATTCTGTAATAATAAAACAATATAACTTGCTAACTATTTAACTAATAAAAAAAAATCCAGAATAAAAAAAAAAACCCCAGCGTTCTTCCTCCTCTTTCCTACTTGATCTATGCTGTGCCCGACAGGGTCCATAATTGTGACTAACTTAATTATTTCCTACTAACTATGTATATACATTATGGTACGCAATAAAGAATTGAGAATTGAGGTATAAAAGACTTGAGTGTACACCAGAATTGTAACAGCTGATATGGATATAACGGCTTACACCATTTGATTAACTTGGCAGTTTTTGCGTCGGTAAAATAATGACAGTAGGTACCGAAAGTGGCTTATGAATCAAGAGAGTTGATAGTGGGATATGTTATGTACCCGGCAGCATATCGATGGGGTCAAGCGCAGCGGCTAACGCCTGCCACCGCAGCGGCGGTGGGTCGCGCTCGTCCGGGTTACGCACGCCGGCCGCCAGCTCGGGTGCAACGCGCTGACTGAACAGCAGCGGCGGCAGCACGGCCACGTGTCGCCCCGCCACCGACTCATTGTAGTGCGACAGGATCGCCGACCAGTGGTGGGATGACAACCTGGACATTGTCATATAAACATTCAAAATTAAAAATATATAATATACATGCACTTGTGAAACGCCAGAAGCTAGGTGCACGGTTCCAATTGGTTGTTTCCTATGGAGAAGAGCCGACAAAAAACTCCACGGTTTCACTTATAAAAGTAATTGATTTTTACAATATTTCTAAATTGCAGTGTAATAGGTATGGGAGGACAGTGTAGGCCTCTCAACATTGCTACACTAAGGCTCAGTTGCACCATTGATCTTTAAATAATTTACACATTTAGTACTGAGCTTATTTGATATCAGCGTTTATGGATAGAGAGGTGTCTTTACTCTTTACACTAAAGAAAATAACGATAGTCTAAGAATGGTCAGTTGATGACATCATTTATGAATACTTTGTCATTTTAACGTCAATAAAATGCAGGAGCATCAAAGTCAACGATAACCTGTTTACCTTATTAAGTAGTAAGAAAAGCAATTTAAATGTTGAACATGGAGATGCGGAAAATGCTAAAAAAAAACTATCGCCACAAATAGTTCGAAAGTTTCTGCGGTATTGCTTTTAAAATGCGAAATGTTTAAGTATCACGATGCCTCTAATACTCATTATTAAGAAGTTACAATCTAACAAGACTTGATTGCAATTTTAAGTGTAAGAATAGCAGAGTTTGTTAAACAAATCTGACAATGTTAAATGTTTCGTGTAAAATAGTGAATATGTTTAGTGTGTTATGTAATAAATATGTATGAAATAGTAATCTCACCTCGACCAGGGCCGTGAGTGTGGAGAATGTTTTAACATAATGGTGTCATTTGCATCCACTACGGTTTTTTCGGCGTCAATGTCTAATAGTGGCGGGAACACGAGTGGATTTCTTTCGCTATTGTTGTAAAACACGAACGTGGATTGTTTTTGCTCGTGTTTCTCATAATTCTTTCTATTTACTTCGGCTTCAGTTTTTTCTATGTTGCTTATGAAATAATCCACTACACCGGAGTTGTACACTATCATTGATACCCACACGAGCATCCAGACCATGAACGCTCGCTGGAAGAAGCGCGTCCTCGCCCACATGTTCACCAAGCGGATACGCTTCGGTACTCTGTGGTCGTGATGACCCGGACTGGAATTTCTCTTAGCCACTACGTCTGTCGGGCTGTTGTGTGCCAAGCCGTTCAACCTCGGATGAGATTTTGACTTTGTCATCCTCTGTGGTGAAAAACTATTTTCTTCTACGTAGTTCTTACTAAATCTCCAGTTAAGGGCGTTATTGGCATTAAAGTATTCCTTCAGGTGTAACTTATTGTTTTGATCTTTAAAATATTCCATACGGCGGACATCGACTCCCAGTATTGTAGCAAAAAATGCCATTTGAATAAAATAGTCTGATATTAAACTGACTATCATGAATATTGAGAACTCTTGGATAAATGGAACGAAAGTAAAGAAGCTTACAGTAAGTATCGTTATTTCTGTAAGTAAATTCTTGGTGATGGACCAGCCTTCTTTGCTGAGTCCCTGAGCGAGTCGGATCTTCACATCGAGCCGAGAATCAGTGGATGTAACGCTCTTGGTGAGGACTAAAACATTTTCCAGTCCAACAATGATTACTAGGTAGGGGAAAATTTCTTTCCCTTGTAAACTCAGAGAAAATCCGAAATAAAGACAAATGCCCATTGACATGGCAAGACTCCCGCCAATAGTAAGAACGGCACATGCAGCCAAGCCTAGTTTGGATCTGATAAATTCTATTTTTCGCACAGAAAAATATACATAAAGAAATAGTCCTACAAAAGTTATAGTCAAAGGGACAAGTTCACGATAGTTAAACTGTCCTGGATAATAAACTAGCGTGAATTCGTTAACGTGTGTGTATGGCATCTCTTGATATAGTGGGTACATTTCCGTAAGCTTCTTCGTTAGAGATTGGATAAATCTGAAAAAAATAAAACAGATTTTTAAAGCAAGTTGCTGATAAAACAGCTTTAGGAATCTTTATTTCGAAAAACTGTCAGGGGCAATAGTTACGCTGTTTTTTTGTGACCTAGGGTGAGTTTATTTTTCTCAATATATTACTTGCCTTTGGTCTGGCTGTTGGTAGAATATCGTAATAGCATACTGTAGCACTCGTGGCCTGGCTCTTAGGGGATACCTTTTGATGCCAGTTTCTCGGAGCTGCATACCAAAAGCCATTTCCGCTATTGATGCTTTAGCTTTCTGAAGATTCTGAAAACGGTAAGAAGCTTAACTGTAACTTAACTTAACTTTTTGATAGCTACTTTGCGTTAATATTTGAATTGTCTGTAATAATTTAAAATATCTAAATACTTTTTAAATTTAAAACTAGCTGTGCTAGCGATTAAGTACCAAATAGTGGGTTACCAACCATTAAATTAATAGTTGTAAAAAATGACTGCCATCTCTGACCTTAAACAAATCATTACGACATTCGAATCAAACATGACCCCGCCCTTGTATGACTGCATATAATAGGGAGGTCAAGCAATATCTTAGGATCTTCTCAGCCAATTAAGATAAATCATAATTATTTAGGTTGTCAATCTAGACTGATAGCTTTTTTTTTTTCTAAAATGGCGGGACCGTTTTCTGAGTTCAATTTTTGAGCCCAACGACACAGTGTCGGTGCCTTACTTAAAAAGAATCACGTCGGTGAGTTACCGCGCGTGCTACCCGGTTTCATTTTGATATGACTATGACATGTGCTTTATTCGCTCAGTTGCTCGGCATCATTCAAGATGTATTGACGTGCTACTGGCGCCGATTTCCTTGTTCACATACTAAACTAAATTTAAGTTCAGTGCATCTTCTTCTGTCTATTTCATTAAGAAAAGAAATAGAAAGAAAAAGATGCACTGAACTTAAATTTAGTTTAGTTTGTGAACAAGGGACTCTGCGCCAGTGTCTTTTTTGTTTAGACTAAGTTGCTCATCTGCGCCAACTTGCACGACCTCGAGTGACTAAAACCCCCTGTCATGTGTTGCCGGGCCTAAGAATAGTAATTTTACAAAATGCAACATTTTCGTAGTCCATATAACGTAAGGCGTTCAATAAAATATAGTCATTGAGTCACCGAGTCATGTCGTCAACAAGGTCTTGATGCAGAGCAGTAACTCGCCACCGCGTTGTTTCCGCTCTCGGCAATTTGTCTACAATCATCGCCTAGCTGAGGTTCGCCTTGAGAAGATTGCTAGTAATGGCAGTGTTATATAATATGTATAATAGAATAAGTTAAGATCTGTTACGAGACAACCCCTTGAGACACAATCCTGGCTTTTACCCGCGTAGTCTAACCCACAGGAACCGTGCATTTTTCCGGGATAAGAATTCATTCTTCGGCAAATAAATTGCAAAAAATTACATCGAGCCGGAGATGCGTCTCTGCGTGGAAGAAAAGCAAACTGAAACACATTCTTTTGCATTTATAAAAATAGCTACATGTACCTGGTAGTTGTAAACTGTGTTAATGATGTTAGCATCGAGTGAGAATGACTGCAGGTTCTGCTGCCACAGGTTAGCAGGCGACAGCAGTAAGCAGCTGTATTCAGGCAGCACTCGCTCCGTGCTGGCCTTACTGTCTCTCCGCTTGATGCCCCCAATTTGGTAGCAATGCTGAAGTAGCGTGCTTTTTCTGAAACAAGTGATACATTATAGAACTAGCGACCCGGCCCTGCTTCGCACGGGTGCGATCTACTATACTGATGAGGCGGCATATCAAAACGTCTTGATTTCTGAGCCATATCTATAGTAAGTTAAATATTGACGTATTATACGCATAAGTGTTCCGGAATAAATTCTCTAAATGATGATGAAAACCGCAGCCGCACCTTTGTGAAGCGCTGGCTCTTGTACTGGTTGTTCCTGTATCACAAGAGCCAGACCTCTTAATTTACAGGGAATATGTATAGAAGCTGCTCTCAAAACGGTGAAGGAAAACAACGTGAGGAAACCGGCATGTCATAGAACTAAAAATTTTGAAGACATTGACATCTACCAACCCGCACTGGGCCCGCGTGGTGGAATACAGCCCACTCCCTCTCAAAGAGAGGAGGCCTGTGTCCCGCCAGTGGGAACATTATAGGCTGATTATGTATGTATAGAGCCCCGTTAGTAAAAAATGAAATAAATTACAGTTATGAACATTAGATTAGAGATAGAAAGATTTGATTCGAGCTTTACAAACAAAACAAAACTTGTAGATATTTATAGAAAACGTATGTAAAAATGAACGTTGAAAGGATGATGTGACGCATGATGCATGCCACTTGACTGTAGACAGGGCGTTTGAAAGTACAATCTTTAAAGTCATGACTGTGAATAATGCGACAACTTAGCACCCGTTTGCAATTATTATTTTCAGACAGAGATTAGTATTTTTGCACTATATTCGGCGTCAACAATATTGTAAAAGTAATAGGACTAATTGATAATATTGCCTGTATAATTAGATTAAAAAATATATAGAAAGGCAAGGAAAGAATACCCGCAAACTGAACTGTAGTTTTTGTATGATTTAGCATAGATCAGAATTTATTTATAAAACGCCAGCACAGCGATGAAAACTGAGGTTTCTATATGATTTAACGAAGACGCGAGCTATGCAAGTGGCGGTTCATAACCAAAAACTGAAGTTTCTGATGACTACTAAGATGACAATGACTTACAATTTATGTCTAATACGCCAGGTATGCAGCAAATACTTCTTGCTTATCAGAAAACTGAGGTTTTGCATTAGTTTACAAAGACGCCAGCTATGCAAGTTACGGTTCATATCTAAGTAACCGAAAACTGAAGTTTCTGATGACTACGGAGATGAGAATATCTCTTATTATCTATGTTAAATACGCCAGCTATGCAAAAAATACTTCTTTCTTATCAGAAATTTGAAGTTTCTGTATAATTAATTATACGAAGACACTAGCAATGCAAGTAACGGTTCATAACCGAACACTGAAGTTTATGTTGACTACGATGATGAGAATATCTCTTATTATCTATGTTAAATACGCCAGCTATGCAAAAAATACTTCTTTCTTATCAGAAATTTGCAGTTTCTGTATAATTATACGAAGACACCAGCAATGCAAGTAACGGTTCATAACCGAGAACTGAAGTTTATGTTGACTACCACGATGAGAATAATTCTTAAAATATATGTTTAATACGCCAGCTATGCAACAAATCCTTCTTTCGTTTCATAAAACTGATTCTGTGTTAGTTTAAGAAGACACCAGCAGTAACGGTTCGTAACCGAAAAATGAAGTTTATCTTGACTACGACAGTGAGAATAACTCTTACAATCTATGTTTAATACGCCAGCTATGCAACAAATTCTTCTTTCGTTTCAGAAAACTGAGGATTCTGTGTTAGTTTAAGAAGACACCAGCAGTAACGGTTCGTAACCGAAAAATGAAGTTTATCTTGACTACGACAATGAGAATAACTCTTACAATCTATGTTTAATACGCCAGCTATGCAACAAATACTTCCTTTTTATCAGACAACTGAATTTTCTGAATAATTTTACTAAGATGAAAATGACTCATACAATCTATGTTTAACACGCCAGCTATGCAACAAATACTTCCTTCTTATCAGAAACCTGAATTTTCTGAATGATTTTACGAAGATGAAAATGACTCATACAATCTATGTTAAATACGCCAGCTTTGCAACAAACACTTCTGTCTTATCGGAAAACTGAAGTTTGTGTATGATTATATTATAAGAAGACGCCAGCTATGCCAGTAACGGTTCATATCCGCAGTTTCATACGACTAAGAAGATGAGAATGACTCATACATACAATCTATGTTTGATATGCCAGCTATGCAATAAATACTAAGACTATAACAAAAAGCTGAAGTTTTTGTATTAATTTTCGAATACACCAGCTATGCAAGTACGGTTAAAAAAAAAACAACTACTTTCTGATGACTGTGAGCAGATGAGAGAAGCTATGCAATTAACGTTATAATACGCCAGCGATGGAATAACAGTAAGTTCAACAGAAAACTAAAGTTTATTTATGAGTGTATGAAGATGAGAGTGACTCAACAACCCAAAATTTTTTTATATGCTTGACAATTTTTCGACGCAATAGCTTATGTAGGCAAATTGCAGATGCAATAAGTATTATCTAGTATTCTAGTTAAGTGTACAGTCACGAACAAAAGTATTTATACACTCGACTTTATTCAAAAGCGATTTACTCCTTTATTTTTAAAGGAAAGTTTATGTTGTTACAAACATAGTACTTATTTTCGAACCCATAGGTTTATGTAATGTGTCGTATTTTAACGTTGCAATCGTTATTTCACGTAAAAAACGCAATTGAAATTTGCCAAGTGTTGACATATTGGTGCTCGTGACTGTACATAATACATACTTTTTCTGAAACTATCTTTCTAAATAACAGCATGACTTAATTTATTGAGCTTGTGACTCACAGAAGAAGAGCTGGTAGGTAAATAATTGGTGTGGTTAAAAAGGGGCATAATTGTGTACAGGTTCACTGTCCATAAAGTAGACACAATAGTTAAACAATCAACATGAATCATATGTGATTCATTGAACAGGGAATGGGTTAATAGACATCAGCTTTCGTAAAAATAATTTTAGGAAAAGCGCAATGAGTTAATAATTTATCTGAATTAATGGAAACAGGGGAGTTGCATATAACTGAGAACAGTCACAGACAAGATTATTTTTATAAAATTATTGACTTCTGACTGAACACCCATTAATAACCCTAACATCTGACCTACACCGCACATTACCCAAGAAACGTTAAAAACAGGTTTCATGTAATCTGCAGACTAACATGTCATCATACAGCTTACAGCTTCCTAACACTAGCAGTATCAAATATAATGTACTCTTTCGCAAACTCATTAGTACTCAATGCAGAATTTATGAATGTACTCAACCAAATCTATTTGCATAAGATAGTTAAAAGGAAAATATGATGTGTTATGTGCGTCACAAGAATAGTGCTAAATTGACACATTCGAAATTGGGAATTCCATAATATTGTAGTGTTTCATTGTGTACTTTCGTTTTATAAAGTTGTAACTATCCAGCACAGCACACAGCAGAGCTTTTAAACAATTATTAATTTTCCGCGTCAAACATGATTACCCGAACAAATAAAAAGCACTACTGTCACACTGTTGTCTGTAACTAGTTAAAGAGAGCAACAAAATTCTTACTTTCTTAGAAAAATGCGACTATTTAGTTGATACTATACAGAATTTATCTTGCGTCCGGCATTACCCTTTGCATATCCATCTAAATACAGTACGTATAGGTAAGCTTTTATTTAAACTTTTTAATAAGTGTAGTAATAACTTACGTTTCTGGATCTTCATGGTTCCTTATAGTTTCCAGCAATCGAAACACTTCTTGCAAAGGAGCCCTGAATGCATCCCACATCTTTAGATTGTTATTCCATGGAGAGACACCTAAAGAAAGTACTATTAGAATACACTTCATTACATAAAAAAGGAATGATTTTAAACAATTCAAACAATTAAATGTGTTTTATCAGTCAGGCATACAATTCATTGATGCCCATTTTCAGAGGATCTCAAAATTATTATTACTTTAATTTTTATAAAAAAAAAAATGTTGCTCCACACTAGAAATTTCTCCTGTGCGTTTACGAACATTTAAACTCACATACACAAACAGCCAGACCTGTAACAACTACTTGTAGGCCATACAAATATTTTTTCCATGCGGGAATCGAACCCGCGACGCGCAGCGCAGCGGTCAATTGCTCAACCATAGCGCCAACCAACAAAATAAACTCTCAAAGCAATTGATTCAACAAAGTTATCTTTAAGCAAAATTTTTCTTTAAATCAGTGTTCAGAGGCAGACAGAGGCAGGCAGAGGTATGTATGTTTATTTGTATGTATGTTAGTATATTCTCGTAATTTTTGTTTAGTTTTTAAGTGAATTGTTTTTTTTTGTTTCTATGTATTATTTTTTGTCTCCTTTGCTCTATCACACGCTGTCTACATCTCTGTATCTATTGTCCTATCTCAGGTATGCTGGAAGAGATTTCTTATGAAATAAGCATCACCTCTGCACCTATTTTTTTCTGTTCTGTTTTTCCATGTCTGTTTATATATGTGTGTACAAAAATGGTAAAATAAATAAATACAATCTAGTCGCAATCTCATCTCAGCGACAATCAATGTTAAAAACTTGTCAAAAATGTAGGGAAATTGGAGGTATTTTTGACAGTTTGAGACAGATCAGACCGTGGATGTTCTAAAAATTACCAGAAATGTAATGTGGCTAGACAACAAATAGATAAGCTCTGAGTTGGAATACCTCAGCAACTGAGCATTGGAGTCCTTTAGTATTGGTCTACGTAAGTCTTCTAAAAATATTGTTATACATAAGGATTAAGGGTAGACATTAATACTGTTATTAATGTAATAATAATGCACTTACATTATATTGAAACTACTTTAGTAAGACTATCTGACAAACAAAACTTTATTGTTAAAAACTAAAGTACTTAATTTAATTGTTTGTTCTAAGATATTTACGTATCTTTATCTCTATTTGTTTTTTAATTAGTGACTATTAAGTATTACCTATTTTCATAATGATTTGCTGCACATATAGAAGAGGTTTGTCCTTCGCCCAAATATAAGGAAGTTTCTGTGTTTCATTGTACAGGATATCTAAATGTGACGGTCTTTCTGTAAAACGTATGAATAATCAATATTAGCATTTGAAATGTTTATAGTAATGATTGAATATTTCATAAATTATATCATCAAGTAATTACCTTGTAAACATTTTTTTTGACTGCAATCCGGACTTGTGAAATCATAGATATCAACGCCATGCAGGGGTAATGTTACTACAGTTGGTATGTTCCCAGGGAGAGGCACATTTAGAAGAGGATAGCTGGAATTAAATACAACTGAGCAAGTCATCTATTATGGACAATTTTATAATAGTTAACATGTAAATAACCACTTACCAACATAGTAACAATACAGATATTGCTAATGTGATGGCTGTGATGGGATAAGACGAACAAAATAGTCCGTAAGTGTAATAAATCTGAGCCACCCTCTCGGGCAGAGTGGATCCAGCCATTGTTGACAGTCAATAACTCGTTTGATGTGCGGGAAATTCCGTTTACTAATCTCAAGACACCATCGCACGAGCATTCACGTCACTTGCGAATTTCAAAACGTTGTTTATACACGGTTATGTTACCAGAGGCGCATTTGATGCGGCCGATCGCGTGTGCCTGTGCTGTAGTGATAGTCACGAATACTATGGTATTTTGCATCATGCATGAGCATGCCGCTATGTACACAGTACTCTTTGATGTACACTAGACACTCTAAGCACCGATTACATCAACCAAAGCAACCACCACGCAAGTTTGACATTTGACAGCTCACTAGCAACTTTGACATATTTGACAGTGACTCATAAATAATAATACCACAGATAAGAAAATCAGTTCGGATATTCGTCCAGTCGTAAATATGTCTTAAACAGGATTGAACTTGAAACGAAGTCCAAAAAAAAAGAAGAAGCCTCTTTCAAGGGTTTCTCAAATCACCCTAAGGCAGTGCATGAAAAATGGGTTACTTCTGACTGAACTTCAAGCGGAAACACATACTTCCAACTATGAAAAAAATTGTTTTTGCCTTACCATATGTTCAAACTCCAATGTTCCCAAATAATGTCCCGAATAGAATTTATTTTTTATATTGCTTTGGAAAGCTGAGGGTCCGTGGAGGTGACGTACCTTGGGGTTATAGTAAACCTTCTTTGTAAAAAATAGGGTCGGGGGAGCCCCGGCAGAAACGAAGTTCAAAATGAATATCCTAGATGGCGACTGCGAAAATTTTAAAATATTCGCAGCCGCCATCTTAGATTTTCAAAATTGGCTCAATCTTATGCAAAGAGTAAAGTAATATATCGTATGATAGGGTACCTCGTGATGTGCTGTGGTGGGCCTTGAAAGGGAAAGGTTTACCCGGGAAGTATGTAGAGTTAATTCGTGCTATGAACCTACAGCCAATCTCGTACCTTCTCCTATATATAGTGTATTATGGTACCTACGTCCGGCTGGCTGCTGGCAAAACCGACGAGTTGAATGTGGCTGTAGGCTTGCACCAGGGATCGGCTTTAAGTCCTTACCTGTTCCTGTTGATTATGGACGCTCTTACGTCGGACATCCAGGAGCAGGCACCCTGGTGCATGTTGTTTGCCGATGACATTGTTCTTGTCTGTGAAGATGGACCTGAGATCCAGAGCAGATTGGAGAAATGGGAACAGAAGCTGGAAAATGTTGGCTTGAGAATCAGTATGGATCAGAATGTTGAACCACAAAAGGGATGAATGAAAGGCAATTGCATGCAGCTGAGATGAGAATTCTGAAAGGGATGTTTGGTGTTACACGAATGGATAGAATAAGAAATAAGTACATAAGAGGAAGTCTGAAAGTGGCACCGATAATTAAAAAGTTGTGTGGAAATCGATTGTAATGGTATGGGCATGTGTTACGGAGAAATGAAGAAAATGTCGTGAGGAGAGTTGAGTATGAATGTCGATGGCTATAAGAGTAGGGGAAGCCCAAAGAAACGATGGATGGAATGTACAGTGAATGATGATATGATTAGAAAAGGGGTGACTACCGAGATGACGACTAATAGTGAAGTGTGGAAGAAAAAGACATGCTGCGCCGACCCTAAATAATTTGGAATAAGGGCAGGAGAATGACATTAGCTCCAGCACTTTTGATAACCATGAAAACTATCTCTCTCTGACTCTCTCTAATAAATATAATAAAGCCGCATGAAAGGGGCATAACGCTTTTTCGTTACGTGACGATTTCTCCAAGTTTACTCCTACCGCACGGCAAGCTCCGTTAATGAACATCGTTCTAAAAAAACTGAATATCTAGAACGAATCTTGTCGAGCAAAAATTTTCCCTTATAGTAAAATTTTTAGTCATCTTGGCTGATGTGTAGGCAGATATTATTTTTTATCGATCGCAGACCTGTTATATTAAGGATTTATCATCATCATCTGCCTCGCCTTTTCCCAACTATGTTGGAGTCGACTTCCAATCTAACCGGATGTAGCTGAATACCAGTATTTTACATAGACAGTCGTCTATGTAAAATACTGGTATTCAGCTAGGTAGTCACCTACCTGACCTCCACAACCTAGTTACTGGGTAATACGATACCCCTTGATAAGCGTGATTGTCAGACTTTCGGATTTTTAACGACCCGTAACGACTGTCCGACTGTGAAGATCCACGAATAACAGCCGGGACCAACGGATTAACGTGTTTTCCGCGACATAGAGGCTCTTGAGTATCCTGAATGATAATCCTGAGCAGGATAAGTAAGGCCATGATAGAAAGGTTCGCAATATGTTTGGTGTACGTGCTGTGATGGAACCAAACACACATTGGCTCTTCTAGATAGGTATCTAATAGGGAGGTACGTTACCAGATCGTCACTCGCTGGACGCCTGAGGGAGGACATCGGCGTCGAGGTAGACCACGGCGAAGGTGATGTGACGATTTGGTAGCGTTTGCAGGGCCAACATGGCACAAGACAGAGAGGTTTGGAAGAAACAAGGGGAGGCCTTTGCCCAGCAGTGGGACACAATGTAGGCTAACATTAAAAAATATACATAAGTAGTTGTTCCAAAGTTATAACCAAATGGAAATTATGAAACATAAATAAACAACGCAGACTAATTAACTTAGGGTAGCAGGATCGTCCGAAAGGGTTACCGCTGCCCTGGAACATAAAGGGCTAAGGAAGGAACACGGGTGGGTTTTTAGTTAGTAAGAGTCTGACACTCCCTTCTGCTCCACCCAGAGCGGGAGGAGTCATTTGATGATTTCGCATCCTGAAAAAAAAGGGCTACTTAACTTTCAAACGAGATTCGCAGAATAATAGCACATAAAGTCAGTTGTGCAGTGCCGTCGCCAGTCGCTACCGTTTGTAAGTAGGTACGGCAGTATCTCTCCAGCTTATTAAAACTACGACCAAACAACTTTTGTTTAAAGCTGTACTCAAAACATTTGTTATGCTATATTTTTAAGCAAAACTACGGTACTGATTCCTCGTAAAAACTTTTTATTTATTATGGCATTTGCATCTTACGATAGCTCAACAGTGATACTATTTAGGTATGTACCAATCAGTTTTAAGATGGGATTTTCGGGTGAAAAACCAAACTTATGTCTAGACCTTCCTATAGGTATAAATAGAGAAACCTGATTGTTAACCTTAGATTATAGCCCAAGAACTGGGTGGAACGAACCTCTGAAACTATAGTCGCGTAAAACACGTGACGAGCTTTTGGTCAAGATGAACTATTCCTGTGTTATCAAATCCTGTAAAGAAAAATGTTACGTGGCTCTTATCTAAATCAGTAACATTCACGGGCTTATTTTTCAATCATTTGATGACTTTGAGGAATAATTTTGAAACTGTCAAACGACAATTTTATTCCTCGAATAAAACTTATCTGGCGATGGAAAAATCAGTCCTTAAAAATAAATGACAAAGATGATTAATTTTTCAAAATAGGATATTCCAATGGTGCCATCACGGGCACTGGCGGTGTGAAGCGACCAGCCTCAGCAGGTCTCGACATTCATAGCGATCGGTTTACGACCGAATTCGGTCGCAAAGTCCCGAATTGACAGGTGAAATGTATGGAGTGACAGGACTTTGCGACCGAATTCGGTCCTAGAGCGATCGCTATGAATGTCGAGACTATAATTTTGAAATTTTGACAGTTTTTATTTCATACAAAAACTGTCAAACGACAATTTTATTCCTCGAATAAAACTTATCTGGCGATGGAAAAATCAGTTCTTAAAAATAAATGGCAAAGATGATTAATTTTTCAAAATAGGATATTCCAATGGTGCCATCACGGGCACTGGCGGTGTGAAGCGACCAGCCCCAGCAGGTCTCGACATTCATAGCGATCGCTTTACGACCGAATTCGGTCGCAAAGTCCCGAATTGACAGGTGAAATGTATGGAGTGACAGGACTTTGCGACCGAATTCGGTCCTAGAGCGATCGCTATGAATGTCGAGACTGCTGGGGCAGGGTCCGCGGTTGTACATTAACCTTCTTCATCTATCTTCTTAGCACCTCTTGCAAAGCAATGCAAATGCTTATAAGTACCCACCTATAACTTAATATAACACCTAAAAAGAGGTAAGCACTTTTTAGATAACTTTTTGCCCTACTCGGAAATTGAACTCCCAGCAGTCACACAGACAGCATGGCAGGTATAATGTTGATCTGATAGAAGGTTGGTAAAATCAGCAACAAAATTCAATTAACGCTGAAAGTTTTACATAACATTTAAATTGGCACCAAATTATTCAGTCTTCAACATAATTATGTAGGTAGGTAATACAGGAATTAAAAGTTTTATTTTTTTATTTTACTTGTATTTCGATTTTCGCCTTTTATTTAAGTTTTATTATGTGTCTATAATCAGTATTTATAACTGCATAAATGCCTGTTTACATTATCTGATCTCGGAAGTTCTTTATGGTAATAAGACCCGTGTAAAATGTGCAGTAGGTAAAGAAAATAAATTATCTTATAAGCTTCAGTTTTGTAATCCCTTCTGTTGAACGTATATCACGGGCGTCCCGGGCGTCCCGGGCGTCCGAGCGCATCACTTGTTTGTTCGGGAAACGCAATGCGCGGCGCGGTGCGAGTGCCTGCCGCCTGCCTGCCGTCATCGCGTCCCGCGCCACAGCCACAGTCACTCGCCGGCCGCCGACACTCCGCTAGTCGACGTCTGCACGGTGCACTCGCATCCAGCCGCTCGTTCGCACAGCGGCACACCGGACCGTGACTAGCATTACTTACTCACTTTTCAACTTTAATTCTCAACAATGAGACCCATAATTTTTTTTAAGTTTTTACTTCTTTTCAACTTTTTAAACTTTACTTTATCCAAGAACTGCCCTTCTAAATGTCAATGCTTCCGGAACAAAGTTGCGTGCTTACATCAAGACCTGTTGATCGTTCCGAAGCCGCCGGGCGACACTCGCAGTTTGTAAGTATTACATTATTCTTAAGTTTACCAAGTTTTGTTGCCTGCTCGTTTATAAATAGCGAGTTGTTACCATGGCTTTATAAATAAGTGTGAGATTCATAGCAGCGGCCGCGAGCGGGCGATCGCGAAATGTTATTGTTGCGAAAGCATCTGTTTCAGCCGAGGTTTATTTAAAAGCTCCCATTGAAACTAAATTCCAAGGAAACGCTTAGCGATTAGTTTTAAGTTCGTTATTATAAAACATCCGTTGCACCTGTGTTCGTAGCCGCGATAAGAAAGACTCAAAGACATTCCCCAGAAGCTTTAATCGCAAACACAACTTTCTGAAACTCTTGGAAAGTGACTACATTTGCATCAGATACCCAATACTACCTAACCTACCAACGCCATTGTTAGCTTTATGTCTTTCTACGCTTATACTTACCGAAAAGAAGATAACCAGACAGCTTTTAAGCAGCTCTAAAATTTTAGTACGTCTGTGAGGTAGGTATATCGTACCTACTACTAAATCTTTGTTAATATCTTTATACTGATTCCATCATTAAACAGTAGGTATATCTGTTTAGAACTAATTATTCAGAGATACATAGGTAGCTTTTTCAGGGATTGTACGTTCCAAGAAATACATCAGTAGTAGTCAGTTTATTCAATTCCAGAACACGAAGCACACTAATTAGGCGTTGATTCGAGTTATGAGCAACTAGTGTAGAAGACACACAAGAAACGTTTACGCGGTTTCGAATTGACATATTTTTGTAACAATATAATATAAAGATTTATTGTTAGCAATTTAGTAAAGTACGAAAAGGGTCGGAAGCTGAAATAGGCTAAAAATATTTCAAAGAGATTATTTTTGTATAAAAAAAAGGAACAATGTGGAAACCAGATTATCAGACAGGCCATGATCGCTCCATGTAAAAAACTTTTTTGCAAAAAAATACAACCGACTTCCAAAAACGACACTACAAAGTGAAAAATAACTTTAATTTCGGAAGTCGGTGGCAAACAACGAATATGCGAACTCAACGACACCGACTTCGGAAGTCGGTGTCGTTGAGTTCGCATATTCGTTGTTTGCCACCGACTTCCGAAATTAAAGTTATTTTTCACTTTGTAGTGTCGTTTTTGGAAGTCGGTTGTATTTTTTTGCAAAAAAGTTTTTATTTTTCACTTTTTAGTTGTAATTTTTACCAGTAATTTTGGTTTAAAAACCAAACTACTGAACCGTTTTTGATGAAATTTCCATGGGACCATTTGGGAAGTATACCCTTTCCAACAAAAAAAGAATTTTTCAAATCGGTTGGCAAGCGACGGAGTTATGCGCGAACAAACATTAAAAAAAAAAAAAAAAAAAAAAAAAAAAAAAAATACAAACATCCGAATTGAGAACCTCCTCCTTTTTTAGAAGTCGGTTAAAAATACTGGTATTCAGCTGCATCCGGTTACACTGGAAGCCGAAATCAACATAGTTGGGAAAAGGTTAGGTAATAGGTAGATTGTTTTTATTGAGTATTCATTTGCCTTTAGTTTGGCAGCAATTGAGCGAGATAGGCTGAATTTATTTAGGTTGGAAACAAACTAGCAGAGTTCTTTATCAGACCATGACAAAATTTATAATGAAACTAGTAATAAACAGAATAACAAAATCCTTCAAGAATTTCTGGAGCTAAAGGAAAACACAATAGAATTGAGGATCTCCTAATTTCTGAAGCCCGTTCAAAATTGGTAAAGGTCTCTGCACAATGCGGGCGGGGCGCGGCGGGACGGGACGGCGACGCGGTGCTGGCGCGGCGGCAGTGTTCACACTGTGGGCCCGATCAGGTCCCGTCCCGCCGCGCCTTTCTTTCATCAAAAAGATGTTGAGCGATTCAGACGTGGAAACGCTATTGCTCTTATTTGCGCTAGCTAAGAAAAAACAACGTAAACGGAAATGGGTGCATGAAATAAATCAAAAAGGCGCTCGCGTCCCGTCACGCCCCGCCCCGCCGCGCGCCGCTTCGGACTTGTATTCCCACTCGGCACGGTGGCGGCGCGCGGCGGCGTGTCGCGACGGTTACCGTCGCGTAGAGCGGGGTGGCTCTGTGTGGGCATCGTCCGTAATGTATAGTACATTACAACTGCTCAGCGTTGCGTCGCCGTCCCGTCCCGCCGCGCCCCGCCTGCTGTGTGCAGAGACCTTAAGAAGTGTTAGGTACGTACAAAGTTGTTTAGTTCGTTGGATATCTAAAATCCGGAATCAAATGTTGAAATTGACAAACACTTCCGACGGATAATTCTCATACATAAGGTCAAAGTTAGCAAACAAATTTAAATAAGTTTCATCCAGGCGTCAACGACGAGAAAGTGATGTCATGTCACTGTAGTAATTTCTATTATCTACGTGTTGAATGCCTTTGACACAGTAGCCACTTTGTAAAGCCAATAAGTTTGCTTATACAACACAAGTACACAACCATAATGAAACACTATTTAATAGTTAACTAAGGGCGTAGAAAAATTATAGGTACCTAATTATCGGTATACCCGTTATAATATAATTATTATCGCGGCTCTATTCGATTGTATGTACTAATAATAAATAAACTACCAAAACCTATCCTGAGAACATAACGCTAGTATAGACGCTGCGTATAGCAGCCTCATAGACTTTGCGTAGTAGCCTCGTAAACTTTGCGTAGCAGTCTCGTAGACATTGTTTAGCAGTCTCGTAGACGTTGCGTAACAGACTCGTAGACGTTGCGAAAAATTGCGCATGCACGCGACTACGGGCAGCGGGAAAATTTTAAAAACTTTTGCAGAAAAAACCTTAGCCGATAACCTAGTGCAGTGCATTGGATACCTTCAGTTAATTTGATTATTCTAAGTAGCCTGTTTCCTCAGTATCTTGAAAATGTATATGCAGGGAGTAGCTTCTGTCAATTTCGATTAAATCATTGATAAATACAGATGTCTAAGTCAAAACACAACAAAATCAGTAGTGTACCTACTATATATATATTTTTTTTTAAATGTAGAGTTAAAATGTATAACGAGTGAAGCCCGCTCTTGCTAAAATAATAGCTTGCATTCGTCTGGGCATGCTATCGAGAAATAGAAAGAAAAAAATTAAAAAAGAATTAGAAATATCCTCCTATCCTTGTGGAATACGTTCTACTCCGCGACAATTACATTCTTCAGCTCCCTGATGTTTTGCAGAGCGGGCTATACTGCTCTTATACGTCACTTCAGAACATCCCAGATGTGCACTATTGGATGCACATGCCAGACCGACGGGCGCGTGCGTTGTCATCCATAAAAATGGAATTGTCACCAATGCTCAATGGGTTGTTAGTACGGGATGTACGAGAGGAATTAGGACCTCCGATATGTCTCCGATGTGTATATCAGTGTGCATTTAATATGCTAGTCCTTGGCGAAACATGTAAGATCATAATTATATTTATAAGACCTTAATGTACCATGTTTTAAAGCAAATAAATTTATTATATTCTATTTAATGTTCCATTTTCTATAAAGACTAACCAACAAGTTAGTAGGTAGGTAACCGTTATTTTAGAGAGTTCTCTCGATCAGGGAGTTAGGGACAATCCTGGCTGCAACATCAGGCTTCAAATAACAAATAAAAATGCATTGTCATCGGATCGAAGCAAATTTACGAGTATCTACTAAGGTATTACTTTTAAATTCATAGGACAGAAGATCAAAATGATCATAATAAATTAGCTTGCTAGAATCCAAATTGGATTTTACAAATCACAAATCAATCAGTAAGGTTTAATTAAATATAGTCTGCAGTTTGCAACTTTGCAAACCCAAAAAAGCCATTAGTTTATTAAAATGTAACTCACCACAAAACATAGGACGGTATTGTGTTTGAAACACAATAATCGAATCAGTGTTGTGTCATCGGATCAATTCTGTAAAACTCTTACCGTGAAAAGTTAGGTGAAGTGAGCTTAGAGTGAGCTGTCAATAGGGCCAATCCCTAGCATTAGTTGGAATGACAGCTCACTCCATGCTCACTTCGCCTAAGTTTTCACGGTGAGATGGAAACAGAATCGCACTGCTGGTCTGGTTCTTATTTTGTTTTTATTTTTTAGGGTTCGTACCTTATTTTCAGAATTTCAAGTTTATATGTTTGTATTTAAAAACAATTACTTGTGTGATATTGACGCCCCGAGAAAAGGTTTCTAGGAGAGAGCCTTTGTAAACCCACTGCCATATGTTCGTTTGTGGCTCAACAAGATATTGTTGAGCCACTAACAAACATATGGCAGTGGGTGGAAACCTGATAAGGTTTCAATGTTTCTAATGTTATTAGAAGTCGTTACTGTGCTCGTAGCTTTGTGTCCGAAAACGTGTTTAATCCAAACGCAGTTCCATGAAATATTAGGTACATTATCTCTTCAAAGCCTAGTGGGCCAACGAAATAAATGACCATCTACTTATAGTCCGGTCAATTTAGACATCCAAGGTTACAATAATTCACACTCGGCTGAAATTTGGTAGGATTGTGCAAAACACTTATAAAAAAAATGTGAAAAGTCCTCATCGATGCGACACCTGGAAAAAATTTACTCGGGGTCAAAGGTCACAAAAATGGGTTTATCGCGATTTTCACAAAACGGTAAGTTTTATCATAAAAATAGCCCAGACAAAAATTGTAGATCCAAGGACTCCCTCTTTTCACGCTCTTCATTCAGCAGCTTCATTCGCTCTTTATTGAGCACATGTAAGTGAATCAGCTTTTGTTTTAAAAAGCAATGCTTATTTTGCGGCCACGAATTGAATGAAGAGCGTGAAAAAAGAAAGTCCTTGAATTCTCGCCGTAAAATTCAACAAGTAAGTACAACTACATTCAAAGATTTGGTTCTGGAAACAGCTCAGGCTCGTTCTGATGCTATGGCTAAAGCTGTTTTTGCTCGAGTAGAATACGAATACGATTTAGTTGCTGCTGAGGCTAAGTATCAACATGATTGCTTCATTTCCTTCTTGAAACCGAACTCTGGGGTTAAAGTCGGTCGACCTCAAGATGAATCTACGAATCTGGCAATGGAGGAAATATTCACTTACATCGAAAATAGCGAAGAATGTCAGTTCACTTTCAACGAATTGAGAAATGTTAGCAAAACAACGCGCTAAGTACACTACATCAAAGGTGGAGTCTGACACTCCCTTCTGCTCCACCCAGAGCGGGAGGGGTCATTTGATGATTTCCCATCCTCAAAAAAAAAAAAAAAAAAGGTGGCGTGGAAACGTGTTTATATTATGACGATTAATTACAACTCTTTCAACTTTTTGAATTGTTATATCTCAAAAGCTCTTAGAAAAAAAGTATTTAGACATTTTTTATAGATAATTATCTGATCTACAATTTTTGTCTGGGCTAATTTTATGATAAAACTTACCGTTTTGCTGAAAATCGTGTAAAACCCGTTTTTGTGACCTTTGACCCCATGTAAATTTTTTTCCAGGTGTCGGATCGATGAGGACTTTTCAGATTTCACTTATAATAGTGTTTTGAACAATCCTACCAATTTTCAGCAGAGTGTGAATTTGTGTAACCTCACTCCTAGTTTTTGGTTAATTTGCTGGACTATTATGTCTGACGTGGTATTTCGGAGATCTATTAGTATATAAAGTCAAATGTATTAGTCAATACAATACCTTTGACTTTACGAGTATATACTTACTCATAGATCTATGTAAAACTATGAAGTTAACAAAAAGCAGGAATATTTTTTCGGAGCGATACCAAGTAGCTAAATCAGTAAACATACGTCCGTGTTTAATAATACTTAAACATTAAACTCAAACTCAAATCATTTATTTCAATTAAACCATTTCAGGTACTTTTGAATTGTCAAAATTAAATAGTCGGTCGGTTAGTTAGAAAGTTGAAGCTAGTTGCCCATTCCAAAACGTAAACGTTAAAAATACACACGAACAGCACAGACCAAATTGATGAAGTCTGGCAGATTCGTGATTAACGGCCATTTCTAGCACTTTTCCACTATCGAAAACATTCAGCTTAAAAGGTTTAGAGTCCAGTACGAGACATATCAAATTAATGCAATTTACAGTTCTTGATAGCTCTATTTACTCAATTTTCATCTGAAATTTACGACTTTATGTTCGCTCTTAAAGATATACCCTATATTTAACTCCACTGATCACAAAAGATGAGAATACAAGTATGAGTCTTGTCAGTCCGAGTGTGTATTCTCCATTCTGAAGCGAGTTTTCTGCGGTAGCCTGCATATCACGTCACACGTGCATGTAAGCATAGGAACCTCTGCCTGTATCTGTAGCGAACACACGGTGACATGCTCTTACTTTAAGCTTTATTGAATTACCTGGTTCCGAGTTTTGACTACTGGTTCTGTTAATTAACTGTCAGTGGCTATTGTGTGATGTTCAACTGTAAATCCGAATTCTGACGCAATATTCAAGCTCTGAACTGCTGGTGATTTGACAGCCACACGATGTGAAACAAAGTCGTGTTGGTCTTTAGGTATAGGAATAGTCTGCAGCTGGGTTGATGAAGGCAACACCTTAGTCTTACAAGCCTGTTAGATGATCCGGTATCCAGGAAAAGGGCAAAGAAAGCGCCGAGTGACTGGCTTGCAAGAGAAAAGAAGAAAAAAAAGGAATAGGTTCGCTGAGGGAGAAGAAGGCCGGAAATTGGAAGAAATACGTACCAGATTTGAAGAATTTCTTATGCCAGTCAGTGTGGTCAACTTATGATGCATAGCTCAACATCAAGACTTCAGACATCGCACGCTGGCGGGGATCAGTGCATGCTTCTACACTATGCAGTAATTTGGAAATAGATTACTAGGATTCCATCAACATGAAAATTATTTCAGGTGCAGCACAGTTGTCAAGTAACTAAAGAAAATTTGGATCTAGAGTGCGCGCAAGCTAAGTCTGTGCGTGTGTTTGAACTTGATTACAAGTGCTGGCAGGGAAATGGTCTTGCTATTTCCCTGCCAGCTTTTGCAACTTTGCAAAACACGGAACACAGCACACTCTCTTGACACTTGATATAAACGTCGAGACAGCAAACGATTATTTCCGATTTTGACAGCGCGCAAACTTAGTTTGCGCGGGTTCTATCAAATATGTTTGTTCAAAAATACGAATTTCGTTTAAACCACCAGTCATATCATAATTTAGAAACAAAGGTTTAATAAACAGTCTTGTTTTGCTTCAAGCCAAAGAGTAATTTTATTTTAACAGTGTATGCACTGGCCATGCGTGCTTGACAACAAGCCAGTTCAGTAATTGTTTATCGGTATCGATTTCTTAGAAGGCAAGTCAAGACTGGCTGCAATCATTATGTATTTATGATAGAAAATGGGCCATCGTAGGTACCTTTTTCTAAGCCAGCGGGGCGTGCCCCAAATATTTACGTTACGAATAATATATAAATACGTTATAATAGGTTACGATAGTCTTATTATTTTATTCGTATTATCTGTGAGCTATTCATCGCATTACTTTCAACTCGAATTATGAGTGAAGCCCTTAACTGGTCTTGCCTCTTGAAATATAGCAAGGTCCGCTGCGCTAGTAATATTTCAGAAGAGCTTTAAATTAGCATTTAGTGTGAGATCAATGCACTTGACTTAGATGAGATGAGATGCACCACTTAGACCAGTGGTGGCCCAGTGGTAGCGCTTTACATTGAGTATACAAATTCGTCATCACTGCTCTCAAAACGGTGAAGGAAAACATCGTGCGTGAGGAACCAAAAATTTTAAGACATGTGACATGTACCAACCCGCACTCTGGGCCAGCGTGGTAGACCACTTGAGGCCTGTGTCCCAGCATTGGGAACATTATAGGCTGATTATACTCATGCTAAAATATGCAATACACTCACTACTACTCACTTTGGTACATTTTTTGATAGCCAATGAGCTCTTCCATTTTTACATCCGGTTGGAACGAGGTTCCTTTCTATAGACAGACAGAGAAACACGCGCACGCCGCACGGCTTTTTTAACTATTTTTTTCCGTCTAGCCCCCTTTCGCAACGCGCGATAAGGAACTTCGCTTGTATATTATAATTAAAGCTTGTCAAAATAAAATTTACGTAGGTACCTTTACGTCAGTGTTGCTGAAACTGACTCCCACTTATTAAAAAACGATTTTTTTTTTTAGATCAGGTTTATACCACCAAACCAGTTATTGAATTAAAAACCTAACTGTTATAGAAATGCAATTCTTTAGACAAAAATGACAGCTTAGTTCGATGCTCAGTTGTCATTTTAGTATTAAAAACTTTGCCTAACTCGAAATAAAGTTCGAAATACAGCCAGTATTTCGAACTTTATTTCGAGTTAGGTAAAGGTTTAAGCTAAAACTAAAGTTAGATTTCGTTTTGTAATAAGACTGACTGAGTTTTAATTAAAGTTGTAGGTTTTCCAAATATTCGGACATGGTGGATAGAAGTAGTTTGTACTTGTATTATCAAGTAGTAGTATTCAGCAATAGACGTAGAAATAGGAAAACCTTTCCTCTTCACTTTTACTGCGTACCAGTATATTTATCAGTTTACTAAAATTATTTGGAGTTCAAAACAAAATATTTATGCAAATAAAAAGTGAAAATGCTGTCAATTTATGATACAGCCAATATCTATCATCTATATTGACTTGGTTACGTAGGTCGTGGATATGTCCTTCAGCGGACGTGGTTTACGAAAGCAATACATTTTTCCGAAATTGAAGATCAGCAACAAAATAAAACTTTTTTATTGCTTAAATTTAATTTTCTCTTTATCTGAAGCAAATATTTGATTGTAATTAATAACTGAGTTTCGAATTCATTTTGAAAAGACCCTTTAAAATAAATTGGAAGCTTAGTGGAATAACTACAATAACATGTTCATATTTGCAATGATTCTGGAAATATCGTGGATGTATTCTAAAATTTTTTTTAAATTCCAAATTACCGTATATTTTACAATCGCTCGAGGATTTTTGCAGAGCTGATATTTTCGATTGCCCTACGACATATAGCCCTGCATTCCTATCTATGCTTCTGTTTGGTGAAACTTGACTCGAGTCGTCTTGATTTAGTTGGATTGATCTCCTGACAATTAGCCCAGGCTTGTACCAAGTACCAAGGTACAGATATACCTAATTGGTTAGCTCTACAGTGATATCAGCTGGCTCTATGGACCATAACTAAGGAGCGCCGGACGCACCCAATATGTACCACAATGAAGTCAAAACTAGCGTTGCCATTGACATGAATAATTTATGGTTGAATTAATCCGTTTATTACATCATACCTTGGTGTGGCCAATTATGGACTATGGAGCACCTATTTAGTTCGATTACACGATGATTTACGTACAAACAACTACACTTTTCTGATAAGGTGAAGTCGGGCTTCAGTTCTAAAATTGTGTTCTGTAGCCTGTATATTTGCTCTAGGTCTACGTTCCCAATGGATGATATTTTGCCATCCCATAATTGATGAGTATACTGACTGGCTCTATTTCAGTGGCTCAGTACAGATTTTAATTGAATTTCATGCGTTGCACGTTGATCCTGACAATGTAAATTGAACTAGGTATCTACTGCTTGTGACATAACTCTGTTCGTGTCTTGATTCGAGCATAATAATACCTATTGTTTAATACAAGCTTATAGATTCCTTTCTGAATGGTCTCAATTATACCTAAAACCACTTCGGCTGGATTTTTTTATCGAATTGAAAATACTACCTAGGTGACTTTTTAATGGACAGAGTCAAACGAGTAAAACTGTAAGAACTGAAAATCTAAATAAAGCACAGACACAAAGTCAGCTGCATCTTGAACAGTCTGTAGGCTGTATTTTTGTCCCATCAGTATTGAATTTCTCCTATCAGTACTGAATCACAGAGTGAGGCACAAAACTGGGTTGGAGGGTACTTACTGTAAGACAATTTTTTTTAGACACAACGTGGGTGTTGGTATCATATGGGTGGGACTCCGACCACGTTATCACACGTATCAATGGGCTTAGCAGTTCAGGAGTTCAAACAACATAAATTAATACATACAGTGACGAATGGTACTGTCGTCTCATTTTTATAATTATTTTCAATAGATAATGAGCATCGTGCATATCAAAGGGCACGGGGCGACACAGCACCTAAGTAGGTACCTACTTATGGATACACATTCGTCCTTCGTTTGAAGTCAAACAAGTGATAATAAGTATTGTAGATTCTTGTGAACAAATCTTCTTCTTCTATCTTCTTACGTTAATAAGGCAATTAATTTGATTATTGGAAGAAAAGTCAGTTGCTGAAAAAAATATGTAGGTACTGAATCCAGGTGAATCCTATTTTCGAATCATAATTTAAATTCTGCCATGTAAATTGAAAGGAATATATAATATCACCAGGCTTCATGCTTGTAATCTGCAATAATGATATACGATACTCTTCGAATTTGGTATGTACTTTCCCTTATTTGCGCTCTCAGCGGAAGTTTTAGCCTTTCTCCTGATTTATTTGTCGTAGGTGTAGAACCGGTTAACAAGCGTTGCTTCTGGCCCTTTAACCGGGATAACTAGGGTTCATCTTTATAAGATATTGGCGTCGATTCCCTTGTTCACAAACTAAACTAAATTTAAGTTCAATGCATCTTTTTCTTTCTATTTCTTTAAGAAAAGGACAGAAGATAAATATTTGCTTAGTCCTGTCAAATTAGTCAGCGCCTGACGTAAATTGACGTATTTTTAGTAGCCATATGTTTCTAATCAGATTTAAAAAAAATGTGATTGTAATGAAAGCCCAAAAAATTTAGGACGAATCCATTTAATAATATGTATTGCAGTTGTTATATTTTCTATCTAAATTGTTTATTTATTATCATCAGATTTTATTTATACGAAATTTATATAATTTGTTTGTTTGATAAAGCATTATAACATTGTGGAAAGCAATAAACCGGTATAACTATTCATAAAACTGGAACCAACATTTAAAACAAAAAACTCCTGACCCACAAACGCAATTTGCATGGCAGTCACTGTTGGCTGACAAATACGTAGGGACCGATATTAACAAGTGCATTCATCGCGCCTTCCATTCAATGCAATATCTACTCGTCAAATGTACATTCATCGAACCACTTGGCTGCTTCCTCATAAAGTGTATAATTCATATAATGAAGCTTCAATCCCGGTCTTTTCAATGTTGGGAACATTGAAAAGACCGGCTCAAAGCTGTTTTTAAAAGGTTGTTTTATACGGTAGTTACAGTGGTAGAGGCGTTTTCTACTCTACCAGGCCACCTTTCCTTTGGCGTGTTACTACCTATGTATGCGGCACAATATGACAAATTCGCAATAACCAAAAAAGAAAAAAAAATAAGTAAGTGCATATTTACTTAGATAATCTGCATTGCCATATTGAATGGCAAAAGGCTGACCTTTTGGGCACTTTTCCAGTGACAGAGATGTGCAACGTGCTTGAATTAATTTGATGTCCTAAGCTATTATTTACGAAGTAGTAAGTTACTTACCTACTACGTTCTTAAGTTAGGTGTAACAATTAATATTGTAACCCACTACATTTTCTCAGTAAATATAAGCTGATTGTGCAAAAAGAAAAATATAAATAAAGTCTTTTATGAAGTACCTTCGTTATTTAGTTTTCGTCTCGACCGTTCCATCTTTGATACAAAGATGGAACTTTCTCTCTCTCTCTAGTTTTTTGGTCATCCTCAGTGCAAGCTGGTTGCGAATTTCCAAATATAAATATAATAAGTGTGGAGCTTTGGTTGGAGGCCTTAAATTATTGAGGCACCCATAGGCAAGCCCGGTTAAGCCGCCTACAACCTTCTAGGTTGACCTGCGAGGTGCCATTTATAACAAAAGAAAAAGGTGCCTGTTTCGTGCAGGTTTTGTTTTGTTAGATGCGAAATATATCCCACGAAGGCAGAATGATGTGCCATATAAACTTAGGTAAGAAATATTTGCATCAGACAAATTAATGGGCATGAAAAATTATACTTAGGTGCCACTTAGTTGCCACTTAATTCTTTGATGCGTTTTACACAGCACTTCTTTTTTTATAAAGCTTTTCTAGACAACTAACTCTCCAGGGCACTTATTATATTAAATTTCTAATATCAGAGAACAATATTTTTCCTTTGTAACAAGCTCAAGCTTTATTGTTACACTACCGCACTAATATCATTTATCATTTAATCCTGATCAGTACCAGTAAAATATAATTGCATTTCCTTTCATCTAGTTTGCTGTGAGCTTGTTTAGATAAACTGCGGAGAGTGGAGACGTAATGTAATAGTAAGCTAAGGCCACAATTCCATGAAAATAAGCACCTTTAATAATAGCTGTAAACGTGGCAAAGCAGAATAAGTAGGCAGTTATTTAGGGAGGTACTTGGGAAAACTTCAAAACAAATTGCAAGTCGGGCTGCTCCAGACTACAAGCAAGACAAGTTTGAAAGAGTAGGCGCTAAGTACTTAGTCTGTTTTATTTACTATTCTGAAGCAACAAATAAAGAAACAAGGAAATAAATACATTCTTGGAATAAACAGCGGAGTGATTACGTAACTGACACTAAGAATGGCTTTCATTTTGACAGTTCGACAACATTCATTACGTTATTTACGTTATTGGACAGGCAAATTTTTGGGACATATTATATTCTTCGACCTAAAGAAGGTTGCTGGGACGGACTGGATGCGGAAGGGGGAGGACAGGGTGTTGTGGCGCAGCCTGGGAGAGGCCTATGTCCAGCAGTGGACTGCGATAGGCAATTCGATTAGCAATATCCTTCAAATTGATTCCGATTATGATTGATAGTGTGTTACGCGATTAGGGTGCTGGGTGAAATGCAAACTTTTAATGACGAATTAAAGGTTTTACTGTAATCTATAAGTATAGAATTATTTTCCGTATTATTTTTCGAAATTGCTCATAGGTGCTCAATTTTCTTAAATAATTTCAAAACTATTTATTTTAAAATAGTAATAAATATAGTATTTGAGACCCTCGCAGTACTTAAGCCCACATTTGATGTGTCACACGGTACAATATGCAACATTTTTTTTTCTTTCATAAGTGCCTCTCAAAAGTGTCTCCCAGATTTAAAATTCATTTCACGTCCTTATTTGGGTCACATCAATTCATAAGTATACCAAAATTGAATCGGTTCATTCGATTCATAGCAAATTGGCAGTGACGGACGTACAGATAGACAAACGAGTGATCCTATACTATGAGATCCGTTTTTTCATTCTTACGTACGCAACTCTAATAAGTAGTAGTTGGTCATTAGTAATTTACCACCACATGCTATGTACCTACCCTTAACTTATCGAACCTCATGTAAGTTTTTTTAGTGAATCAGTTTCTGCTCCGGATTACTTACCCGAAAATACGTTAACTTATATGGACGGAACTTGTCCAGAATTGGGTTCCATTCTAAGGCAATTATCGCCAACTTCGTTTTAGTCTCCTTTTAGACTCTATTTTAATTTTGATTCATAGGATTTGAGGTTTCTACATTGGTTATTAACTTAAGTTGACAGAAAGTGTTTTTAAACTCGCTCTAATTTACTAGAGTAGAATCATAAGTAGGATTCCATACTCCAATAAACTGCAAACGATGCCTTTAAAAACTGGTATTGCAGGTAACTTTTGGATCCCTAAATTTCCTGAGCTGTCGCGCTACAAAACCCGACGCGGAGACGCGAGGCTTCTGAGCAATATTATCTATAAGTATAGTGTGTAATGTGTATACTTTTTTTTTTTGAGGATGGGAAATCATCAAATGACTCCTCCCGCTCTGGGTGGAGCAGGAGGGAGTGTCAGACTCTTACTGACTAAAACCCACCCGTGTTCCTTCCTTAGCCCTTTATGTTCCAGGGCAGCGGTAACCCTTTCGGACAATCCCGCTACCCTGGCAGGCTACGGCCCTATGGGGCCCCGTCTCTCATGCTGACATCTCTTTGAGGCGCGCGTGGAACACAACACGCCGTCCGGCACGGGCCTGGTCCTGATCGGACGGTGAGTTACCCATTACTCACCGCCCGCAGGCCCGCGCCTACGGTGGCCGGGAGTCGTCACGCGGCTCCCGACGCCCGGAATGTGTATACTTGTGTTGCAATCTATAATAACGCCTAAGTCGGGAATCCAAGACACTTTTTCCTGGGGTAGGTAAACTGGTAAATGCGTACGTTAGTGGGGTGTCTTTTTTCTTGTAAGTTTATTAAGATTATATTTACTAAAACACTACCTTCTGCTCGCGACTTCGTCCGCGTGAAGTAACTTTTTTTAATTTTTTTGAAGCGAAAACTTCTTTAGCAGCGTTGTGCACTTTTGTTGTGATGGTTAAAAAATGTTAAACTCGCGTCAGGACACGTGACCTGATCGAAAATTCGTAAGACGGAGCTCGCGTCAGGACACGTGGCTTGATCGAAAATTCGTAAGACGAAGGGAGAGTAGACCGCATTCCAAAGTATCAAAAAGTTTTCACTTCTGCCGCACTCCCGGAGTGCAACCCGTTGATTTTTTTTTCCGTAAGAACTTTCTTCAAAGTATTAGAAAATTTAAAAAAAAGATGGATGACATTGGTAAAGTCGTTTTCAAGTTATGGCGTGACCAAGGGAAATAGGGATTCATTTATATAGATTATATAAATCACGTAGTTTTCGATACATCAGCACTTTAACGATTTCAGTTTTTAATTTTTCTCAGCACAGTTTACTGATTGCTTAGATTTCATATTATACAAAATCTGAAGGTTATTAAAAAGCTTTTGAATCCTGTCAAATTAGTCAGCGCCTGACGTAAATTGACGAATTTTTAGTCGCCATGTTTTTAATCACGTCTAAACTTGCTATGGAGTAATTTGACAGGACTAAACTAATATTTATCTTCTGTCCTTTTCTTAATGAAATAGAAAGAAATAGATGCACTGAACTTAAATTTAGTTTAGTTTGTCAACAAGGACAAAAAGCCTGATTTCCATAGAAATCAGTCCTGAGATTTTGTCGCATACGTAATTTAAAACTCTATGGAAAATTAGTTACTTATTGGTTTTGTGCAAATAAGTTGATTCTAACTCTAAAAATATGTTGATGTTAATTACGTTGATTTGTGAATATATCCAAAGAAGAAACAGTTATCATGTTTTTCTATAAGTTGTTTTTTGTCAATTTTTTTTTTTTTAATCTGCCGTATTATTCAAATTCGAAAAATCCTGAGATTTCCAAAATCCGCCCGCAATCCTGTTAGCAGCCTAAAAATTCTGAAATCTCGGGACAAATCCTGAGATATGGACATGGTAACCCTAGTGGCGACTCGCAACTCGTAAGTCTCGCAATAACAGCCCGCCGCGCGCGGCTGCCCGCCGCCCGCGTCGACGTGAATCGCTGGCTGTTTGCTTTATCTTAATGTTACTTACATTTCTGACATCGACGGCTGCTCTGCCTTGCACATACCAGAACATTTAAATAACAAAACAATAGCTATTTCGTAGCTTCGCGTCTTCAGGCGTTTGTTGTTTTGTGCTAAAAAGCGCGCATCGAAGATTATTCGTGGAACCAACCGTCGACTAAGAGTGATTTCGGCGAACCGTACCATCGGCGAAGAGTGATGTGCTGTGTTCTGAGCTCATGAGTATCAGTGTACTCTTTGAGTTAATAACTGAAAACCTTAACATTTCTGTTGCGTTTACTTATTTAACAACACAATCGAAACGGGTTTCAATCCTGCAGATCGATTCTGTAAAAATCTCACCGTGAAAAGTTAGGTGAAGTGAGTTTAGAGTGAGCTGTCAAGTGTCAATACCTAGTATTAGTCGGAATGACAGCTCACTCCACGCTCACTTCACCTAAGTTTTCACGCTGAGTTGGTTACAGAATCGCACTGCTGCATAATAAACTTAAGTTTAATTAACAAAGCAGCGGATTTGTTTCAGTAGTCGACTGAAATTTCAGTAAACTATCAAAGACGTTTACTTGAGTACCAATTATCTATAACGAATGATATGAAATGAATGATAGAGCGCAGGTGCGCAGGCGCGCGTTCTCGATGTCGGTATACAAGCTAAGTAATGAGTTCGTTAAGTTTTAGAGAATGTTTAGAATTTGCACGTGGATTAATTAACAATTGTATGGTAGGTATAAGAAGACTTTGTTTTTTATAAATAGTGTCAGTGAGGATAAGACTATGTAAGTAAATAATGTAAAAATTCACACTTCAGATTAAATTTTGCAACCAAACCAGACACACATCCTCATACTTTACTTTTTTACCCACCCATCGATACCCATCAAGTCTGTGAACTTTTACCAATGAATAAAAAATTTATGATTTCAACTAATTCAATACAAAGGTGTTTTGACTCTTGTCGTCATCAAAGCTTTGCGGGCAACAGAAAAGGGCTGACTGAGTGCCGCCTTGTCCCCGCCCGGCCGGACCTGTCATGTCCGTTCGCTACTTTACGCTTTGGCATGGTTTGTGCTGGAAGTGAAACATGCCGCACAGGCGAGTGTTTGAAACTAGCAACGTTGTCCTTTTGTTTGGTAGCTCTAGCTATGTGTACCTCACCTTACCTTATAAATTGTTGTTTACAATGTAGTTTTAAAATATTATACACGAGCCGAGTGTTCGATTGGCTTCGGAGAAAATGACGAACTTCCATACAGACTTTCACCACCTATTTAGGTTCAGGCCCTGTGTTGTTAGCCACTGAATGAATGAATAAGTACCAGATACTTTCGTTGTTGACATCATTAAAATTATAAAATATCGACCTAACCATAGATACTCGTATAAGAAAGAAGTTTTATATATATATATTAACCAAAGTAATTAAAATGTGCACCAGTTCAATGAAAAAAACTTTTTTACAAAAAAACAACCGACTTCTAAATAATAGGGGTTAAAGTATGAAATTGCCGTTTTTTGAGAAGTGGTCATTTTGCGACAGAGCAGAGAGAGATTGTAATAGGTACTTCGAATTGACATAGAACCTTCATGGTTTGAGATTTTTGAGTGAAACTTTTTTCACAAGGTACCTATGATGTTCTTCTTTTAAAAAATGTGCAACATTTGATTATTGACTTTCAGTTGTTTTTTTTATTCAGCTTAGTCAAGAAAGTTGGATACTTCGAAAATTCGAGTTATTTTTTAATACGAGTTCCGATGCGGAACTAACGTGGCAGAAACAGCTCGCAATATCAATGTTGCGTTTGGGAGGAGATTGCTAATGAACGCACCGTGCGATTTTGGTTTAAACGCTTTCGTGATGGAAACTTTGATTTGAAGAACGAACCACGTGGAAGACCGCCCACACAGGTGAATAACATTGAATTGAAAGAGATGGTGGAAGCCGATCCGAGCCAAACTACCCAGTAAAATAAAAAAATATGAGAAATGGGTGCCTCATGATTTGACTGATCTGCAGAAAGAAACGCGTGTTGAAACTTGTGTTGCTTTGTTGAATCGATACAGAAATGAAGGAATATTGGATCGAATTGTGACATGTGATGAAAAGTGGATTCAATGCAATGGCTGACCCCAGGTCAAACGCCGCAACAGTGTCCTAAAGCAAAGCTTACCAATAAAAAGGTAAAGGTAACTGTTTGGTGGTCTCAGCATGGTGTTATTCACTATAGCTTTCTCCGATCTGGTCAAGCAATAACGGCAGATGTCTACTGTGCCGAACTCCGAACAATGATAGCAAAACTAGCAGTGAAACAGCCCCGACTCATGAATCGATCTTCACCATTATTGCTCCATGATAACGCGACCTCATACAGCACGAGAAACCGTTTTAACTCTACAGGAACTGCAATTAGAAACCATTCATCACCCTCCGTATTCGCCACACCTTGCTCCAATGGACTACCATTTTTTTCGTGATTTGGACAATTTTCTACGTGATAAAAAGTTTTCTTCTTAGGAGGCAGTACAAAATGCTTTCACACAGTTTGTCGAATCTAGATCACGAGAGTTCTATCGCAAAGGCATAAATGACCTTCCTATTAGATGGCAGCAATGTATAGATAATAATGTTAATTATTTTGATTAAATAAATATGTTAAATTAAAAAAAACGAATTTTAATTTTTCAGTACAAATCGGCAATTTCATACTTTAACCTCTAATAATATAAACCACTACAAAGTGAAAAATAACTTTTCGGAAGTCGGTGTCTTGGTTCCGCATTTACGTTTTTTGTCACCGACTTCCAAATTAAAGTTCTATTAGAAGTCGGATGTTTTTTTTTGTAATAACGTTTTTATTTTTCACCTTTTATTTGTACCTACCCCACACAAATCATATAACACTACTTGCTATGTAAATATCAGTGACGGGAAGTTATTAAAATATCATCAATATAAACTAAGTAGAAAAAACTCGATATGATTCAGGCTGGCTGGACAAATCTTCAAAATAGCTCGCATTTAACTAGGTCAATAGGGCACTTTATGTGACGGCTAAACACCCTTATTGCAGAATTTGTAACGCTACAGAATCTTAGATAATCGATCGAAAACGTGTCCAGCCAGCTTGAAAAAACACTTTTCGCTGGTCTGTAATGCCTCATAATCACTTTGAGATTTGGTAGCTTTATATTTTTGTGCAAATTGTATTTTAATTTAATTTCTTTAATAAGATCTAAGTTATACCATTCTGGATATCTTCTATTACTAATATTTTTAGTTTTCGGAGGAATGCTAGCTTCAAAAGTTACATATATTTTAAGATAATAAAAGTTTGAAGCTAAATCAGGATCTTGAATACCTACTGTATAAATCTTTCCAGTCTGTTAAATAAATTAATAATGTAACTTATTGTAATCTGCTTTACGAAAATGCCATTTCCTATACTGTGACTGAGGGTGTGGTTGTGATTCGCGAGCTGCGGGTGTGGAATGTGTTGGTGTTAGTGCAGCGAGCGCAGCGAGCTCGAAAATTTTAACAACCCGCCTTGGTAAGGTTAGGTTTTGTTTTATATTTTCAATCAGAAATAGGAGTTACATTGTCGACTTATGTAGAACCGCCCAAGTAACTATGAGAATGCAAGAGCGAGCGAAGCGAGCTCGAAAATTTTTCACACTGTCAGGGGACAAAAAAAAGGAAATCTAACCTATCCGGATTTCCTTTTTTTTTGTCCCTCTGTCGACTTACGAAGAAAAACTCAAGAAGCAAAAGAATGTAGAAAATTTTAGCACCCTACCTTGGATAGGTTGTGTTTTCTTTAAGCCATTATACAGAAAGATAACTTACTTTGTCGAGTTATGACGAAAACGCTTTAACTCGTTTTACGGCAGTTTAGGTTTTGGAATCTGGCCTTAACCTTCGCCGTTCGAACCTTACGTACGAGCGGGGTTCCCAAATTCCCAAGCTTGCTTCGCTCGCTCTTGCAACGTAGATTCTATATTTTATAAAGGGCTTATTGACGTAAAGCTTTTGCTAATAAGCACCGAAATGCTAATCATAACAGTATACCTGTTGCTATGAGTATGACGTATTGCGCTTGTTGTTGCTCGGGGTGCCGATAAATATAAAAACCAGACTAATGTTAATCATTTTAATGAACAAATTATGAAATTGCTCTTTTTTTGATATTACAATTAATTTTAAAAAATTAAAAAATCACCGTTATTTCATAGTTTTAAATTTTCACGTCTGTCGTTAGTCCCGACGACTGCCTCAATGTTCTTGTAAATGCTCATCCGTTGTCTTCGTTGCTGTTGCGGTTGCGATGACATGCCGCAAGTCATGTATCTTCATAATCTGTGGTGGTTATGGCGACAAATCATCGCAACAGTTGATCGGTAGCCGTGGCACGTAGCCCTGCGTTCAGCGACCACTGCCTGCGTTAGAATGTTGGATGTGGACGTCATATTTACGATATTATTTATGCGTTTTTGGTGAAATTGCATGAATTTAGATAAAATAGTGTACGAAACTGCATATAACTAGGTACTCCCCGGTTATTTAACGGTTTCATAAACTACTGACTCGGAAATCGAATTGGTTTTATTTTATTCTTTTTTTTACTCCGCAGCAGGTGCGAAAAGTAGAGTATTCTCCGCGGGGATGTTTCTTTGTCTCGGGAGGCTTGAATACTTCGCTGCACTCAGAGCTCCTGAGCGTATCTATTGAGGGAGCCCTAGAACTCTACGTAACGTTCGGGATTCAAAATAGTGCCAGTGACTTAAAACACTGCTTTATTCCTTTAGTGAATAATTTACTATCAAAACCACAGAAGGATTTTTCGAGTAAAAAAAATAAATAAAATAACAGCGTCTGCAATCAAATGTTTCAGTCTAGGACTCTAGACTAATATATTTGATTGCAGGCGCACTATTATAGTGTCAACAAAGGTTATTTTAAGCTGAAATGACTTTTTGATGTTGTACCAATAAAGCTTACAGCTCTCTCTACGTGTTTCCAACAGCAGTGCGATTCTGTAACCATCTCACCGTGAAAACTTAGGTGAAGTGAGCGTGGAGTGAGATGTCATTTCAACTAATGCTAGGAGGGATTGACACTATTGAAGCTCACTCTAAGCTCACTTCACCTATCTTATCACGGTGAGATTTTTACAGAATCGATCGGCTGGTCCTTTTAAATCTATCGTTAAAATGGTTACGTATTTGTGAGATCGAAAATGATGTAGAAAAGCTTGAAAAGTCGTTTTGAATCTTCGTAAAATCACCTACACGGCGTCATTTCAAAGCAAAACTTTTCAGCTCGCGCTCAAGAAGCTTTTATGTTAGACTTCGGGGCAACAAGTGCAATGAGATGTATAAGTAATGTAAACCAACAAGTTTAGAACGTTTCACTTTATATCATCTACTGTTACTCGTATTAGGTCTTCGTACCTATATTATTATTATTATTTATTTATTTATTCAGTAGTAAACATACGTTATATACATTTAAGTTGGTGCCAACATAAACTCATTAGAGTTTTACCGTGCACCAAAATCATCGACTACATAATTTAGAGAATTAACCACTTAAGTAGGTAGGTACTTAGGTAAAAAGTAACAAGTAACAACAACAAAAAAAAAAATACAACGGGTATAAGCGAAATACTATTATCTAATACTAACCAGCGCACATCAGTGACCAATCCGGCCGTCCATCCTTAAAACAAAAGTGGTGGAGGGTTTTTGAATTGATACAGGTTGTTCCTAAAAGTACATATATGTTTTTAGTAATAGTTAACTTTAAGTTTTATTTGTGTTATGATATTATTGTTAGGTATTATTTTTGCTCTAATATCGCTTTAAATTATTCATCTATAACTAATTAAATAATATATTTTTATTAATGTATCTATGTATGTATATGTATATAATATTAGGTATTTATATTTTGTAAGAAATGTTGCTTTAATTTGTTTTTTATGTTTTTCTCTGTTATTTTGTCCCTCAATGATATAGGTAGTTGATTAATAAGGTAAGGTATTATGTACTTTAATGATCTCTTGCCGTGTAGATTCGTGTACTTTGGAAGTAACAGCTAACAGCTGAGCATCGATGACGCTACGAGTCCTAATTTCATTACTATTTATGTTTTTGCTTTTCTATAGATTTTCATTAAAAAAATCTTCTTTAAGCAGTGCTAATTTAGTTTTTTCATGTATCGGTAATATCTTGCAGAATTGAAATAATTTGTGGTAGTATGTCATGTTTGTATTTCTTCTTAATGTTATGCGGGACAATTGTCCCGTAATTGTCAATTGTACTGTCAATATGAAAAGAGGAATATTTTAATAGATGGCAACACCAAAGTGTGGCCACATCCAGCAAAAAGGCGCGTTACCAATCTCATACTCGTACCTTATGACATCATAATACTCGCGAGGCAACTGTACGCAAAAGACGAGGAGGCGGTGAGGGCCATCGAACACGGACGCTACATAAAAAAAAACCTCTGAACAGAACAGGTTTCATGTTATTACCAGACTTATATTTTGCTCTTTTTTTCAAATGTTTTACGGGACGTTTTGCTTGTCATATTTCTGTTTGCGCTCCTATAACTAAGGTACTAGGTAGATACTATACGCCGTGACGATCAATATTAATCTGTAATGTAGGTATACGGTCTTATGGACATCTTTGCCGAACACACCTGTGACCGACCCATCATTAACAACAGTAAACGGTCTCGATCACTTTTGAAATAGTTCAGCCTCTATGAGCTAAAACGTCACCTTGCCGAATGTTATAGATATAGGACAAGGTACTTATTTATATCGCGGTGAGGCGTGGTGGGGGCAGTAGATTCAAGAACTACATATTTTTGCAAAGTAAGTAAACCAAACAAAGAGTTATAAACCAAAACGGAAATCTGTGCTAAAAACAAATCCTCGCACATTTTGTATGTACTAAATAATAGAAAAGTTGAATTTTCAAAATTATGCATCTCTCTAAATTATGAAATTCAGAGTCAATTTTGTCTGTATTGTATGGCGTCAGAGTCTATGTAATGTGATACACGCTCATCTGACATACCTACATGCCAGTGATACCTGCGAATACCTGACCTTTAAGGAGACAAAGGGAAGGAATGTATGTCTGTTTATTTAAACTACATGGTAATGTTCTTACGTTGATTTTACTGGGTGCACTATCCTTCCTCACATGCGTATGCATGCATGTTATTTAAAGGGCGTCCCACGGCTATGCCACATGGAGGGAAAGTAGGTACCTTGAATATTGTAGATGGAACATTTTACTGAAAGAAGACATTATTTTAATTTAAAAACAATTTAAACTGCATTCAGTAAATCAAATAAATTAGTAATTATTTGTGGTGACTTTCATATTATTATTTTTGAAATCAATTCAAATAGCAATGGATTATTAAGCCTCTTTAAATCATTCAATCTGTCAAATGTGTTTTTGGAACCAACACGAATAACTACGGCTATTGCTACATGTATTGATAATGTTTTCTGTTACTGCGAGTATCTAGAGAAGGGCATTGTAAATTATCTCCCTTCTGATCACAGCGGTCAAACCGTTTATTTTAAGTCCAACACACTGATACAAAAAGTGCAGATTCAAACTAGACCAATAACATCGAGTAATTTGAATAAGTTTAATATAACTTTAAATAGCAAGTTAAGTTCTCAGAGCCTAAGTATGACTAATGGTAATAATTTGTATGAACAATTATTTTCATTAGTACAAACAGAGTTCAATCATTATTTTAAGAAGAACTCTAAAACTATTTGCCTTTAGTATTTATTCAGTGACTGGGCAACTAAAGGAATCAGAAAAAGTAGGGAAAGATTATTTGAACTGTATGGCCTTAAGCCGTATATTAACACGGGTACTTTTAATAAGTATGTTGCTACTTATTCTAAAACTTAAAAATATCTGCAAAGCAGCTAAAGCTTCATTCATTAATAACAAGGTTAAATCAGCAGACAGTAAAATAAAGACAGTTTGGAAGATTATTAACAATGAAACGAACAAGAACAAAACACGTAATACTGATTTCACACTTAACACTTCCCGCGGTCTTATTAGCGACAACATCGATGTTGCTCAGGAATTTACAACTTTCTTTACCAATATCCCAATTAAAAGTAAATTACAGAAACTTTAAATTCCTCTCAGCCTGTACTATGGAATTTAAATTTAAACATATTAACCCTATTAGTCATTACAAAGGCATTCAAGCAACTTAAGATCAAAATTACCGAAGATCTGTGGGGGCATGTCTACTAAAGTTTGTCAATCCAATATTGAGACAACTGCAACCTAACTTTAATATTTAATTTGTGTGTAGATCAAGGGGTATTCCCAGATTTAATGAAGTTCAGTAAAGTTATTCCACTTTTCAAATCTGGGGACAGCAAAGATACAAATAATTATAGACCCGTATTGGTTTTGCCGGTTTTTAGCAAGGTGTTTGAAAAAGTAATGTTAAATCAAATGCTCAATCATTTTAATCGTAACAACATCCTACACGATCCACAGTATGGTTTCACCAAAGGACTTTGTACAACTGACGTCGGTGTAACCTTATTAAAACACATCTTTAACGCATGGGAAGAGGCACCAGATGCAATAGGCATCTTTTATGACCTATCCAAGGCATTTGACTGCGTGAATTACGAAACACTGCTCTTGAAACTTGAGCATTACGGACTGGGTAAACTAGCTCTTAGCTTAATAAAATCATATTTAAATGATAGATTTCAGCAAGTTCAAATAAACTGTGTGAATTCATTGGGTTTAAAAGTCAAAATGGGTGTACCGCAGGGCTCAATATTGGAGCCGTTCCTATTTTTAGTATATATAAATGTAATACCTCATTTGCTAAAAATCCGACCACAAATGGTGTTATTTTCTGATGACACATCACTGATTTTTAAAGTAGGCAGACGTGCACAGGAGCTTGACGACGTAAATAATGCTATGCTTATGGTTCATAATTGGTTTACTGTAAATAATTTAGTATT
The DNA here is from genome assembly GCA_951799955.1 of Apamea anceps. Taxonomy (NCBI): domain Eukaryota; kingdom Metazoa; phylum Arthropoda; class Insecta; order Lepidoptera; family Noctuidae; genus Apamea; species Apamea anceps. The sequence goes on along the minus strand of OX637500.1, from coordinate 16,460,237 downwards.
AAATGAGAAAAAACTAAAAGCATTAGATTCGCTTTACCGAATGTTAGAAGTAGTGAATGTCACGTTGTATTGAATAAGGAGATACTTGAATTCGTTGAAAATACGGTTTTCTTGGGGATCACGCTTGACTCAAAGCTGCAGTGGGGTCCTCACCTAACTTTATTCTGGTACTATCTTTATTCTGCAAAAGAGGGCTGTCAGAGCCATCTACAATCTCGGCAGACGCGAATCACTAAGGGAATTGTTTAAAAAAATTAACATCATGACGGTTCCTTGTCAATATATATACGAAAACATTATAGGTGGTCGTTTCTTCCATGGTACTTACATAACATTGATAAATATAGACCAAATCTATTTACTTTACACATTGCTGGTGAACCAGCAGGTATTCTATACAATCCCTAGGAAATGTATACATTACCTAGGCAAAGTATGTAACGGACAATAATATTCATAATATTTCATAAATTGCCTGGACGCCTCAGGTATGCTATACATTGCCTAGGTATTGTATAGAATACCTGAATTATACACATTGCCGGTAACACATGCATTAAACGCACACTATGTAGACAAGCATATTATAAGTTGGACGAGTATATTGTAGATAAAAATGCTTGGCTTAATGCTGGTCCTGCTCCACAGGTACTTGGGCTCACTAGTTGATCACAATTTCAATATTTGGAAGAGATGCTTCCCCTTTTTTTTGGGTTTCTGACATTACGAACTTAATGTTTATTTTATTCAATCAAGATTTAATTCTTAATACTTCAATATTAAATACCTCTTCCTGATTTGTAGTAATTTTTTTTCTCATCTCCTAAATAAATTGCAAACAATAGTTTTTTTTTTAAAATTTAGAAGCATTTATTAAATTTTGTCTGGTCATCTCTTAACTGCCAGGGCTTATTTTTAATTTTATATTGTTTCTTTTTTACATTGTTCTCACATATAGAAGCAATAAGAGTACCCAGGATTTTGTAATAATATCTTGATTTAAAAGAGTGTCAGTGGAGTTTCTTGCCCGTTCTTCTCCATAGAGATCTACGTTTTGGAATGGGCAACTAGTTTCAACTTTCTGACTAACTGACCGACTATTTAATTTTAACAATTCAAAAGTGCCTGTAAATGGTTTAATTGAAATAAATGATTTGAGTTTGAGTTTACGTCTTACATTTCTCTATTCTGGGAATTCAAATGAAATGATATAATTTCTGTACAATACCGACAACATGAAATCCTTACTTACTCGTAAATGCGGGTTGTTGCGGTTTTGCGGCCAAAACCAAATTGTAAACTCGGCAAGTCTTTGTCTAGTTTTCTATAGCTCGACAGTTGAGACGTCAAAACTAGTCTAAAGATTCTTTGAAAATAATTTCCGATACTCGAAATTGAGCGATGACGACGTAATATTTGGATCTTATTTCTTTCTTGTATCGACACGAACTGCGTGACTATAGCTCATGCAGCGCTTACAATATTAGCCAGTAAGCAAGATGGAAGTGAGTGAGGCAGACTGCCAGGTTTTGACTACCCTGTGTATACACGTATGACGTAATCCACCAACTTTTTGTATTTGTGCAGGGACCTGCGCTTCAACAAGATCACCGACATCGAACCAGGAGTGCTGTCGCACCTGCACTCTCTGCGCTCCCTGCTCCTCAACGACAATCGCCTGCAAGAGCTGCGCTCCGGTATCTTCCACGGCCTGCGCAGGCTTAAGTACCTCTACCTGTACCGGAACCGCATCCAGCACATCGAACAAGATGCCTTCCAGGAACTCGTGCATCTCGAACAACTGTAAGTAGTTACTGCCGACTGTTATTAAAAATTACAGATAGCATGTTTATACTTTTGCGGAGTCAAGGAACTTTACAGACCTTTGAGAATTGTAATGACTAATGATAATAAGAAATATGATACTTACAGATTGCCTCGGCTAACTGAGAGCACGTGTACAGTTGCGTTTTTCCAGTGTATGTAGCCTACTCACGAAATTGGAGATTGATAGTGCATAGTGTAGCAAAATAATTAAAAAAAAATGACTTTATCACGTTTTAATTTTGTAAAATAAATAATACAGTAAACAAAACTTAATAAAGGACACAGCACGGTTCTTATTAGTTGAAAGGATTAAGTTGTAACGCCGAGGCGACGTCCTTGGTGTTAGAGCCCTATAATAAATTTCACGGATATATCTGTTACGCGTCGGTCACGAAACTTTTGCAAACGATCCTATAACTCCCGCAACAAAATAGATACTTGGGCCCCAAGTCTGCTATTTTTATAAATTCGTCATTCCAACACTATCCCATTCCCATCCCATTGTCATTTTGCTTAAAGTTCGTAATCTGCTAAATTCTTAATGGCGATCATTGGTCGATCAATGGTCTCGAAATAGAATTGTGTCATAATGACATTGTCGTATTGCCATTATTATAAAACCCGTTATTATAAATGATTTTCGAAAAACTACCACTACTTTATTTATGTCAGATTTCATTTATATATATTTTTACATATTATTTATTAGTGTTTTATACAAGTTAAGTGTTTTATGTAAGTCAGACATTCATTTACCATTATGTACGAGATTACCATTCTATGCCATTTCTTTCAATGGAGTGTCAGTGGTTGACCACTGGAAAGTCATAATGACGCCATTATGTTAGTAGATTACCAAACTTGTCAAAATCAACAATTATGAAATCAATGAGAGACCATTTTGAAATTATTGTAATAGCAGACTTGGGGGCCCTGAGGCCTTACCACGAGCTCTTAACGCGATTCAATTTACGCTCAGGGATCGAGATGGCGCTAGACGACTTGTATAGCTCTGTCTCTTTCCAACAGCCTAAACTGGATCGCGTTAAGAGCTTGTGGTAAGGCCTCTGGTCGTCCGTAAATGCGTAACTTTGCACCAAGTCAATCGGTTATCAGGCAGCGAGGTAATAATTTATAACACTGTTTTAACTAAATTGAGACAATAGTAACTACTGAAAATAAAAACAAAGCTACAAATTTAACGCAAACCCGGTCCTAGGCTCCACGCTGGCAGTCGGAAGACTCCTCGCTGGCCGGTATCCGAATCCTCTTGTGTTGGGTTCGATTCCCAACAGGAAGCTTGTAGACGTTTAGTTCTAGGATAGCGGGTGGAGCGAATTCAAGTTCGCCTTACAGTCTTCGGACAAATCGAGTCTTCATGAAATTCGCCTCGAGACCAGTTTTTAGTGATGTACGGTCGCGGTCATTAATGTAGTGTCACCTTAAGGACTGTATTGCTGTGAACGCGCGGTAAAGGCCGTACCTACGTCTGTGTGCATAAACTGATGTATCGACACAGAACACTCACATCATAACTCGCACACTGGCTGGCGTCGAAAAAAAACAAAATACTTAGCGCACACAGGCTACGTAATTACGTATGATCTTGGTTGGTTCATAACATTGCTAAAATTGAACTCATTACATCAAGTACCGATAGCTGGTAGTCTTACGTATTGGATTATTGAACGCATAGGTCTGGGTTCCAATCTCGAGTTGGGTCTTTTATTTTTCTTTTCCAACATTATTTATAACATTGCTAAAATTGAACTCATTACATCAAGTACCGATAGCTGGTAGTCTTACGTATTGGATTATTGAACGCATAGGTCTGGGTTCCAATCTCGAGTTGGGTCTTTTATTTTTCTTTTCCAACCTATCTCAAACGTCAAAGTTAGCAAATCGTATTTATAATTACGACTTATTGCGGTTATAGCTTTTCATTATGAAAAGAAGATTGAAACTAAACCTCAAAATAATCCTTATTACGGATATGACACAATATTATTTTAATATTACTAAAATCATTTTGTAATTTATAACTTAATACTTTGTTTGTATAACCCCCACTATTATCAATGCTATCAAGTAAACGCTGGCGCATGAATCCAATAATATTGAAAGATATATCTGTTCCTCTTAAATGTTCCCATATTTCCATGCAATGCAACTTCAACTGCTCATCAAATCTCTCATTCCGTGCTTCCCATCGCTGTATCGCAAAATGTAAACGTTCTTGTTTATGTTTTCCAATCAAATATGAGCGAAACGAAAACCGGCTCAAAAAGCTAGTTTTCGTTTGTTTTCGTTTGCACGGCGAACGGTTCGTAAAGATGTGTCGAATAATTCGGCAAAATATCTCGTTGGTATGAAACCACTTGTTTCATTATTCACTGACTAGCTGAGGCCATCTTTTGACCCCCCGACTCACAGTAGGTATTTCTCTAAAACAAAAATTTTGATATAAAAGAAGATTTGTTATAAAAAAAGAAGGTCGTTCGTGATAAAATTATACTGTAACGTATTAAAATTGTAATTTGCCAATGCTGCAATAGCTATGTCATAGCTGTCTCTTCTACTATTTGTCACAAAATATTAATATAGATTGAACGGTCGGCCTCCAGTAGAATTTTGTCGATGGTTCAAAATTATAAATACTGGCGCATCGTTCAGGAACTATCGATATCCATCTTTTTCTAACTTTCGAGTCGCTGTCGACAACTTTGCGGTCCCGGTTATGATATATTCAGAATAAGGCACGCTTTTAAATAACCCATCAAGTCGCATTTGATCATGTAAAAACTCTGCTAGTTGTACGAAGTGTTCATTTGCTTCTACAATAAATATCTAAAGAAAAACGTACAACATAATTAGCCTTACAAACCAATAAGCTGATGATCCTTTCTGACGCTGGGTATTGCGTCCCACACTATCAGTTGATCACTTCTTTTTGACAGTTCAACCGTTTTCATTGCGTTAAGTATTTACTTTGTTGAGCAGACACATTTTTCGAACATAATTATGATAGTGGATTAGCAATATCCTTCAAAATTTTTCAGATTGAGGTTGATAGTGTGTAGTGGATGCAGTACCGGTTCCTTCTTAAGAACCGGGACTGGATTTTCGGTACTAGACTTGGAACCGGGAATTCCCGGGAAATTCGGTACTTTCGGTATTACGTACAAATGTCGCTATTAATTTATTGTATGAAGGGCACGTGTGCGTGCACACTACATATAATTATCTAAATCTGTTGAAAAATGAACTTATTACAAATATGGGTTGGTGTAGTTAATAAAACTATGTGTTATTCGTAAATCTATAATTGACAATAATCCTCCGAATACAATCACAACCGAATTTAAATGCGTTTTTGAGATCAAATTAGGAAAAATGATCAAACAGAACTTAAATTCGAGGTTTAGTTTGAATTAGAAATAAGCCTTTTTTCGTCACGTAATCACTTATTTTTTTCCACTATAGAATAAGTCTTTTACATCACATAATCACTTTGTTCCTTCCACTACAAGTATCATTAAACAAACATTAGCAAAACAAAACTATAATGCTTTTTCGAGATCAAAATAACAAAAAAATATAAAGTTCAACAAAATTTGAGGGTAACAAACGTTATTCTCTTTAAAATAAAAGTGAAGTATTTAGCAAAACAAAAATAAAATGGTTTTTAGAAATTAAGATAACAAAAAATTATACAATTCAACAAAATTTGAGCATGCAAATTGTATGGCGCGAAAATTCTCAGTATTTTCAATTAAAAATGTTTTTTACTAACATTATTGTATATAAAAAAAGGAGTTTATTGAATATGATTTGTTACTTTATATTGAAAAAAAGAAAGAAAATAATAAAGTATCGAAAGAACCGGGACTACGGGATGAAGACCCGGTACCGGATTGCTTAAAAAATCCCGGGATTTCCCGGGAGCATGCCCTAATAGTGTGTCAAGCAAATAAGACGCCGAAGGTGTAAGTAATAGTTTTAGTAAAAAGACGAGGTCAGTCGCCAGCTATCGCCTATCGCCGCCTAATTTCTACAGCTAAGTATCTACAATGTGTAATTTGGCTCTCTTCTTTATCGTTTTTTGCCAAATAAATTAATATTTTTGATTCCAAATATCCGGTAGGTACACACGGCTACACGTCAAGCTATACAAAAACAGTTTGTCTTGGCCTCACTTTGTATGATATTTTCTCACAATGAACGGTCAGCCAATACTGGTTTTGCATAGCTTCATGTGTAGCCGTGTGTACAAGATAACTTGAGTCCCGGCCCCTAGCATGAGATAAGATAAAAGGGACTCGGGCACGACTCGGGTGTTTACACGATCTGGTAGTGTCTTTTTTTGACCTAAATTAAACCCAAGAATATTTTGAGCAGAATAATAAAACGGACTCTGTTTTATTTTGCCATCGACTGCCAAACTGTTAAAAAGAATAATTTCAATATTTGCACGCATGATTGATGGGTTGAATTCTGTGCAAACAAAACGTAATTATAACGCAGAATATCAAACAGAATAACGTACAGACGCCAGCATATCAAGCTACTACAATCTGTCAAAGGAGATGTTCCAAAAATGTATGGAGCCTGAGCTAGCACTATGTACACTAAATGTAAATATTACTATACAATATAGTAACCGTGTTTTAATGTTAATTTTCTATAATTTGACTTCGTTTTAATGTACATTACAATTAACTCGGTCAAAGAGAGCAACACTAAATAAATCCACCATATTTATTTTGTGTTGCTCTCTTTGACCGAGTTAATTACAGCTGGATCAGCAATATGCGAAATGTCACTATGACAATGACATTTAATTGATGTCTGTAATAGCTGCGAAAAAAAACAAAACACGAATACCGGAAATACTTGGGTTTTATTAGTTATAATAATAAAATAGGACTACAGAATATTCTACTCGATTGCGGCAGTACATCTTATACTACTAGCTTCTGCCCGCGGCTTCGCCCGCGTGGATGTCGGAAATTATGCCACGGGAACGTGCTAACAGGATAAAATGTATGTGCTTCCTCAGGATGCCATCCATCTCGCGGGCCCTTTGTGGCTAATTACAATAGAAAACCAATTGTGTCTCATTAGTGGTGATTAAGAGGGCACCTATATGATATCTTTACCTAAATACCTACCTAATTAAAAAAAAATACCCTACCTAAATAAACCTATTTCTGATGATAACTAATCTAAACTCAATAAATAAGCAAAATCCCTAAAAACTAATATCTATACGAATGACTAATCCTACCTAACAGTATTATAAAATAACCTACGGTCACTACGTACACTAACAAATATACTACCTATACTATAAAATTAAAATCTATACCTACGACTTATAAAATTAAACCTAAATTACTCTAAACACTAAAAGGAATAAAAAGGTCGCACAGATAATACTGCGGGTGATGTAACCTTCGACAAACTTATTATTTGCGGTTGGTACAGTAATCGGTCTAGGGATCGAACCGCAAAATTAAGTTTGTTTTTTATTGTATATACTTTTCCGGGGTAAAAAGTACCCAGTGTGGTGCCCAGGATATTAAAGAATAATTATACCAAGTTTCATCGTAATCGAACCGGTAGTTTTTGCGTGATGCCTGAACAAACAGACAGACAGACAGACAGACAGACAGACCGACAGACAGACAGACAGACAGACAAAAATTTTTGTAATCACATTTTTGGGTTCGGTGTCGGTCTAGTAACACCCCCTGCCATTTATTTTTTTGATATTTTCAATGTACAGAATTTTCACTTCTACAGATTTATTATAAGTAGTATAGATTTAAGCGATTGGTTATATCTGTGTCAAGAGGTGCAAGAAACGAAGACCAGCGTTATTTTGTTTATCAAACTGTCCTGGTGTTTCATTATTTAGGCACTGCTAGCCGCCTATCAAATTCATAGGAGAGTAGTGAGCTGTGCTGTGAAGCAATCAATCAAAAAACACTAAAAACTCCGAAACACATCCCAATCCATTACGCGCGAATACAGCGATTCAAAGATTCAATCAAAGGCAGGCATGGGCAAAGTCAAACTGTCAAAGTTGTCAAACGTCATGTCAAACACAACTGTCATGGCTACCATAATAGGGTTATCCTATTAAAAAACTTCCCTAATAGTAATTTGCGTACGCCTGTACTTTTCATCAAATTAATTTGTTTGTATTTTTATGAAGATCCCCTATTATTTTCCTATTTATCTATGTAATGTGCATGGTGGCAGCCCAAAATCAAACATCTCCTTTCTTTAATAGATTTTCAACTTTATCACTAAAGCATTAAAGTTCAAGGTTGATTGGGAAAATTTGACAGTTTCGGGTAGCTTGACCTGCTGGCGTCTGTACAACTCGGTTGAGAATTGCCGGAAAACGTATTAATATCACGAACGTATTAATTGCACCGAGCGCCTTCAGCTCTTGGGAGTTGAAATTTCCTCAAACCTGACTTTGGGCGGTTCATTGAGTCCAAAGCCAAGATGGCTGCTAGGAAACATGGCATTCTTGCAAAGGTTCGGCGGTACTTCACACCGGGACAGCTTCTAATGTTATACAAAGCGCAGGTCCGATCGTGTGTGGAGTACTGCAGCCACATATAGGCTGGTGCTGCAAAATGCCATCTAGCAGTTTTCGACTCAGCGGAGAGGCGTGTGAAGAGGCTAATTGGTAATCCAGATTTGGTTAAGAACAATCTACAAAGCCTGGAGCACCAGGCGTAGGGTAGCCAGCCTTTCGGTATTCTATAGGATGCATTCTGGAGAGTGTGCGGGGGAATTACATGACTTAATTCCGCCATCACCGTTCCATCATCGGACAACCCGTCGTACGGGCGGCGAGTTTCCACCCTTACGTTGTTGACACCGCTACGATCCGGACGAAGCGTTTCGCCTCGTCGTTTATACCGTATACATCGAAGGACTGGAACAATTTGCCTGCAGCGGTCTTCCCGTCCGATAATAATTTAAGTATCTTCAAGGCTAGAGTGAATAGGCTCATAATAAATTAGTGCGCTTTACCATCAACGATTGCATCACTGCTTTTCATCAGGCGGGATCGCAGTCAAGCACTAGTTCATATAATTATAAAAAAATATATATATCTCTGACAGACCTCCAGCTCAAATTCTAGCTAAATGAAGGGAGAAAATAGCTTATATATTATTCTAGTTGCGGGGCAATTAAATTCAAAATACCTTCTGCATTTTAAGTTCGGAGATATATTATTATTATTTGTATACGATTGTTACAATGAATGAATTGTATGAATTATTATGAATTGTAAAGAGTGAAGATTACCTATGTTATTTGTGAGTTTGTATAACAAAATCTGTTAACTTTTATTAGCAGTCGTTATCGTTTTAATGAACGTTACAAGTGTATCAATGTCGCCTGACTTGATTATTAGGTATAAACACTACGATATGGATCATGTAATTGATTGACATTATTTGTAATAGTCTTATTATTAGAATCTTCTTAATTTAATTAATTGGTCACGCATATTGTGGGTAGAGATGGGTGCCGCTACTAATATGATTCGTTTGAATCAAAATTCTGTTAGGTAATTATACACAGAGAGAGAGAGAGACTGTAGCATCTATCTCCAGCATTCAGTTAAGTTATTTAAAAGCAAGCGATATCGCGTAGCATCAAAGGTACACATTCCAATTAGGAGAACACAAATTGCTGTCGAGTGAGTTATGAATCCAACAGTTTCCAGGAATGGCAAGTCTATAAGCAAGTCTTTAGGGTTCACATGAAAAATTTTCGAGACGTTCATTTAAGGAAGTCGTGTTAACTAATATTCGCTTCACGAATACAATTATATTAAGTAACGTCTAGTAATTTTCTGTGAGATAAACATGAAGTAGGTAGTAATTTAATAGCAATATGTACGAACTATTACCTACATAATATGTATGTGTTTGAATGACCCTGCAAGATTGTTTACCCAGAAAATGATGTCATTGTTTTATCCTTCTGTTATTGTTCCACTGAGTAATAAGTAACAGTCAAGAATTAAAAATACTTCAGTCTAAAATGCCACTTTTTCATTTTATTGTTTTCTGTAACAAAAACACAAACAATGACACAAACACAAAGAATGACAATTTAAGGCGATAAAGTTATTAAACTAAAATAATAAGGTTACTAAGGAAACAGACGGAAATAGGAGCAATAGATTCCAATGACAGTTGAGCTGATTGCATTGCCATGTATTCTAGTCAGTCTGAAAGTAGTCTGGCAAGATATGAGTGTCATCTAGATGTCTGTCTCAGGCGGAAATAGAAACGGCTGCATCTGAGATCTGATACCTTCAGGGTGCACGGAAAACATGGCCCCTATTTTATAGCTAGAGCTTATTTCTTGATTCAAATGAAGACCTAAAATATCTCAGGGAAATAAGTTAAATTAATGGCAAATCTGAGGAATAAACCCTAGTTAAGATTTATCACCGGGATTATCTTTTTTCAGCCATTAGAAATACCTACTGTGAGAAAATTTAAATAAGTACTTACCCTGAAAGTCAATTTATGTTATCAGAAGTTTATTCTTTATTAAATTCTATATACGCCAGCACATCAAGCTACTACAATCTGTCAAATTTCTTTAATAGATTTTCAACTTTATCAGTAAAGCATTAAGGTTCAAGGTTGATTGGGAAAATTTTACAGTTTCGGATAGCTTGACCTGCTGGCGTCTGTTGAACTTACAATAAAAATAAGAACAGTAAAAAGCAATACTGAAATATGCCATGTATAGAATTTTCTACTGGCATGACTATACGGATGAAACTGTTTTGAAAATCATGAAAAGAGCAAGTGTTAAGAGAAGCAGAATACTAGAACGAGGAAGAGGAAGATGGAAACGACCTATCATTACTAAATTGCTGTCATAATTCAGAGTTCATGGGTTACATGATATCAAGTAAACGAAAACGCACATTTTACTCTACCTTAAAGGTGGTACTTACGGAAAAAAATGCATCGTTACCGCAACATTTCGAAGCTGTATAAGTGTCTCGAGAACGACGGGTCTTAGTTGAATCTTGTGATGGAATTATTGTGCAGAATTTAGTAAGGAATATAACATACATGAAAGCGCCTGCCTGGGTACGAACTCACGACCTACCACTCGTAAGTCGCTGCCGTAACCACTGGGCCACCAGTGCCCTTAAGTAGTAGTAAGGAATAAACTTGTGGTAAATGAAATTTATGTAAAGATACGAGATTTTTCCAATAAACTGATATTCGGGAACTTTGACAGCATTTTTTTCGCACCTGTTATCGCAATCGACTTTTCACACAGTATTTCTGTTAGTCTGTTACCTAAATTAAAATAATCCCGGTTGAAAACTCTTCACTAGAATTTTTGCTTGGGCTATAAGTAAGTGTACACACGTCCGCATTATTTAGTCCGGTGACAAAAAAAAGTGTGCTAAAATATGCATAAGTGAGTAGATACTTAGCTTTCAGTATTCGCTATCATTCAGAGAGAATTCAGAAATCATCGGAAATTTAGGACCAAATAAATTAAGTTTACTTCAGCAATTTCGAAATGCAAAAAGCTAAAACAGACCAAACTATACTAACTGTGGAGATTTTTTGGAAATGGTGTACATTTCTAAAATACAAGCAAAGAAAAATTCTGCCAGCGATGATAAAATAGAGTTTCATTTGTTGTGTGCTGTCAATATACAGAATTGTTTCCCGGAATCAGCCCGCCCAACCCAACAGGACGTATAGACAAAATGGAGTGAAGTGCGAATTTTAGAATTCCTAGAACTTTATAATAATTTAACATGCCACCGGCCGGGAGAATCAATCAGGCATATTATCTCCGGGTGTTCTCGTCTAGCTAACGGAGAGTACTTGCATAGACACAACCTTGTAGCCAGGATAATCCATCAGCAACTTGCTCTGAAATACAGCCTTGTGGAATCTGAGGTGCCGTACTACAGGTATGTGCCCCACCCAGTTCTCGAAAATGGAAATATCACATTGTACTGGGATCGGTCCATCATCACTGACAGGACTATTGTTGCCAATAAGCCTGATATAGTGGTGGTGGATCGATCAGAGCGGCGCGCAATGATTGTTGACATAACCGTCTCGCATGATGAGAACCTCGTGAAAGCCGAGAAAGATAAACAAATCAAGTATCTTGACTTGGCTCGCGAGGTTGTCGACATGTGGGATGTGGACTCAGCAATCATTGTGCCGATAGTCGTGACAGCCAATGGCTTAATAGCCAAGAGCCTCGACCAACACCTGAGGAGGCTCTCGTTGGGCAGCTGGATCAAGGGCTTGATTCAGAAAGCGGTACTTCTGGACACGGCTCGCATTGTCAGGAAGTTCCTCTCTCTGGAGCCCTGACCGCCGGTAGCTTGGACCCTGTTCCCGATACCGGTGGGTTACTACCTTTTATATTTTTAAATGTTTTTTTTATCCTTTTGTTTATAAAAATGTAATTTGTAAGTATTTAAGTAAAATAAAGGATATAATAATAAATTTTTATTTCATAAAAAGGAGATTTTAGTACATGAGGCATACATAAAGTTATTCATATAAGTTTGTACCATGTCACTTGCTTGCAAAAATTTTGCAAGCAAGTGACGTCGCGACCCCACTCCCAAATTTTGACGCGCTTTATTTGTCATTTTTTGTTTGATTGACAAAAGAAAATATACGTGTCCATTATCCGCGCTGGCAAGACCCAACATGCTGCTGCGTCCAGCAATCCCGACGACGCAGCTGTACGTGTCCAGATTGCACCACTCTACGAAGGTTGAGGAGATCGTGGAGTACATGCGTGTGAAGACCAACTGAACTTTTAGGGTCGAGAAGTTGGAATTGCGTCACAACACGAACTTCAAGTCGTTCGTGGTGCGTGTTCCGACACATCATCTCGAGAATTTCCTCAAGGAAGAGTTCTGGCCGAAGGGTGTTGTGTACCGCCGGTTTTGTGGCCGGCTACATGACACCAGTCAGCGAAACACGACGCAGACACTTCGTGTGCGTTAGTTAGTTTTTAGTGTAATGTTGTATGTATTTATAGTATTTTTAAGTTATATTAATATTATATTGTATGTGTTTATATGGGCCTTGATGCCTGAAATAAATGGATAAATAAATAAATAAATTATTTTTCGATAATCTAACTGACGGACTAAATATAATTATGTATTATTTTATAACTCAGGCAAATACCCTATTGCCAGTAAGCAACTTAAAAATAAAGATGAATTCAATTAGATGTAGCGCGCATGCCGCAATTATTTTGCACGTCATCCATGTTCGTGTGCGAATGTCAAAATAATTCACCCCGCGAATGTGTGAACGCGACGGCACTCGTATACGAATGTTTCGTCGAATGACGAGGCGAATAGCGAACACGAATGTGTAAATGCGGTATAATGAATAAATGCATTGTGGCATAGGGATATATACACAGCGTTGAATGAAGGTGGGTAATTGTAACAGAAGTCTTAAATAGCAGCTTCCATTGGAAGCACGAATATTTTAAACTAGCTTCTGCCCGCGGCTTCGCCCGCGTGGATGTCGGAAATTATCCCACGGGAACGTGCTAACAGGATAAAATGTACCTATGTGCTTCCCCAGAATGCCATCTATCTCGCAGGCCCTTTGTGGCTAATTACAATAGAAAACCAATTGTGTCTCATTAGTGGTGATTAAGAGGGTACCTATATGATATCTTTACCTAAGTACCTACCTAATTAAAAAAAAACTCAATAACAGAAAATTAAATACCTACCTACCTAAATAAACCTATTTCTGATGATAACTAATCTAAACTCAATAAATAAGCAAAATCCTTAAAAACTAATATCTATACGAATGACTAATCCTACCTAACAGTATTATAAAATAACCTACGGTCACTACGTACACTATCAAATATACTACCTATACTTTAAAATTAAAATCTATACCTACAATTTATATAAAAATAAACCTAAATAACTCTAAAAACTAAAAGGAATAAAAATGAACTCCATTGCGGGTGACTTAACCTACGACAAACTTATTATTTGCGGTTGGTGCAGTAATCGGGTCTAGGGATCGGACCGCAAAATTAAGTTTGTTTTTTATTGTATGTACTTTTCCGGGATAAAAAGTACCCAGTGTGGTGCCCAGGATATTAAAGAATAATTATACCAAGTTTCAACGTAATCGAACCGGTAGTTTTTGCGTGATGCCTGAACAAACAGACAGACAGACAGACAGACAGACAGACAGACCGACAGACAGACAGACAAAAATTTTTTTAATCACATTTTTGGTTTCGGTGTCGGTCTAGTAACACCCCCTGCCATTTATTTTTTTGATATTTTCAATGTACAGAATTTTCACTTCTACAGATTTATTATAAGTATAGAAGATAATAGCTCTTTGAAAATAATGTCAATTGCACAAACTCTGCTGCGTTCAACTGATATGCTATTTTATTGCGGAACGGAACACTTATTGCTCAAAAAATTGCCTACCGTTTTAACTTGCCCTGCTCTTGCCCATCTATGTGCTCATACAAATACCTATGTGAGGAATAGTTCAGCTTGAAAAGCTTGTCTGTACTGTAAAGCTGGTACTTATACAAATAATTATAGATATCTCTGCTCCAGGGGGGTTACAGTAATACCGTGCAGACCTCTATCTCGCCAGCAAAAAGAGTGGTGTCATGTGACGTGTCAAGCGATTTTGAACCATGCACCGTGCAGATTTCTGCCACCTTGACCTGACTGGCTTGCAGTGCAAAACAATTATGGTTCGGGCCCAGTTTCACAGGGTTAACTCCGGCTAATGTTGGCAGCATTATTGAGAAGAACTAACCCCAATGGGCCAGTTTATCGCATATAAATGTAACAATTCCCCATTTTCCTCATTTGATTCTCACAACTGGCGCAATAACCATTGTTTTTCTTGATAATAAATTAATTCCAGGATAATTAGATTAATTAGGCTACTTTTGTCTTGATGCAGTTTGATTATCAATTTGTTCACTTTCTGTACTTTGACTTTTCTCCAAGGATAAACTTAACTTAGTTTAAGTCCTGTTCCGTTTTCAGTACGGAATTTATCTAATGGTAAAATATTTTTGTTAAAAACCCGTAAACTCTTAGATAGTCATATTTAATTAGACAAAGAAAGAAAATCAGCACTTAGGTAACTATAAATACAATGTATGTAGGTATCTACAAAAGTACAGACATAAAGGAACAACACATTACGTAGATAACTAAAACCACATTCTTACTAATACATTATTAGTGAGTGATTTCATAACAAACTTCCAGTATCTTGATTTGTTACTTGTTTGTTTTATCCGTTGGTAAACATGTAAATGTTTGGGTTGGCCGTGCAGAGCTTTACGCTTTAAGTACTTATCAAAGTGATCGCTACCCGATCCACGAACTCCGATGGTTGCTATGCCGCGCCGCACGACGTCCATCCTAAAGGCATCGTCCACACAATTGATTAAGTTCAGATTGCCCGGGCACAATGCCAATACTGAGTATTACAGAGATTTTATGTCTTGACAGTAATGCTGGTAACGTCTTGCAATACCGTAATGTATTGCTGCTTCAGTTATTATAACCATATGAATCTGTTGTTGTTTACTGCAGCGGACGGTGGAATGAAAACTTATTGAAAATGCTTTTAAATATCAGATGAAAATAATAGACCAATAGTTATTTGTTATACAAGAGTGCAAAGTTGCTTTTTAACCGCGTGTTCAATTTTGATGACCGAGCAAGCGAAGGATTCTAAAATTGAATCACGAGCGCAGCGAGTGATTCAAAATTAGAATCCTGAGCGTTAGCGAGGGAATCAAAAGAGCACGAGGTGAAAAATCTTTGCACTCGAGTGCAACACGTAACTTTTCATTCCACCTCAGCGAGGAAATGACTAAATGTAAAAATGCCACTAATTTAGGATAGGTATCGATATGTTTGTCTTTTTTCATCTTTATTGTTGCTTTTAGCATCGAATACGTACTCCATAGAGTGCTTGCTTTCTTGTTCTCGGATAACTCTATAAAATATGCCAGCAAAACGTTTTCTGAGAAAGTTTTGGCTCCTTTTGCTAGTCGCCACGTGTTGAACATATCGTACTGTTTTAAATACTTCTCGCGTGATTGTTGAGGGAGAAAGCTCATTTGCGCATTATTAACAGTTTCAGTCAATTCTGTTGGCGTCAAGCAAACTTCCTCGTCGCTAGAATCACTCATTTTAGTTTTTTCACTTCTTTTCAAGTTTCTTGTTCTTAATATAAGGTTTAACAATGACGTGAAAAAATGCCGCGTAAAGAACCGCGTACAAAGCAAATTGAAAAAAGAACACCAAGAAGGTTCCGAGTCTGAGTTTTTAACAAATTATAAAAAAGTTGTATGATATATTCGGCACCATAGAGGTAGCAGTAAATAGGTTTAATGTTTTTTTTAATTCACAAACTTAGTGCACACGATGTTCTAAATTCAATTTACTTTATCCTCTAGAGAATAAAAACGGCTTTTCCACTCAGATATTGAAGATTAAAAATACTCTTTCCGAGATGGTGGGATGAAAAAATTATTATTGGTCATCACTAATTTATAGTGATGACACAACTGAGTGCCTCAAGTTTTTTTAAATTATGGACCCGTAAACCTTAGCTCAACTAACTGTATGTACAGACGCCAGCAGGTCAAGCTACCCGAAACTGTCCAATTTTCCCAATGAACCTTGAACCTTAATGCTTTAGCGATAAAGTTGAAAATCTATTGAATTTTGACAGATTGTAGTTGCTGATGTACTGGCGTCTGTACAGTCACCAAAGGGGAAAAGTAACCAGGGTCGTCAGATATAGTTGAAGTTTAGTAAGAAACCGATGGATGTTTTCGAATGAAATTTAATTTGATAAATGAACTGTTTGTTTTCTATTAATTAATTACAATTTTATCCGAAAACATCAATCCGTTTCTTACTAAACTTCAACTATGTATATCCGACGACCCTGGTTACTTATCTCCTTTGGTGACCGTACATCTATGTATAATAAATAAATAAATAAAATGAAGTGTCTGCTCGTACTTAATGTCAAAAAACAGCTTTTTACTAAATACATATGAAAGTATATACGGTCCTTATAACAAAAACCAATTTAAAAAATGTTTATCTATCTGTCTGTTTGTTCCGGCTAATTTCCAAAACGGCTGGACCGATTTTGACGGGACTTTCACTGGCAGATAGCTGATGTTATACTTTTATTTAAGAAAAAGAATTAGGGTTCCGCGCAAAACCATTAAAACGTTTTCCGACATGCAGCTAGCTATAAATATAGCTTTCAGAAGCTGGCTGATCAGTATTTTTTAGATATTAGGCGATTGTTTATGTTCTTCTCTCTTGCATTAGCCAGAAGTATGTGTACTTATATAAATGTATATTCTAGATTAGGTATCGGTATTACAGACTTGTTGCGGTAGTTTACAGTTTATGAATGTGATAAATGAGCGCGTGAGTTAAAAACCTATTCATCTTAGCTATTGTTGTTGGAAGCTGGAACTATGAACATATCTAGGTATATACCTCCATTTAGTTACGCACCAATAGCAGTGGCCTCTAATCTATAATTAGTTACGCATGGCTCGGTCTTGCCTTTGCTATTGAACACCATAATGCATTACCTAAATAGTCCAGCGGCCACTACCGTCTGCCGAACTAACGTCCAGTACAACTTACGCTACAAACATGCATGCCTGCGGTGGAATTTGCTTAACCTACCTAGGTAATGATTTGTCGGAACAGAGTCATAGGGCTTAATTCCGAATGCTTTGGCAAACATTGTTGGGCTCCCTCAAAACCAATGATTTCAACTCTGAATCGAAATAAGTGCTAGCTTTATGCCTGCCATGCTCTATGTCTATAAGTATAAAAGCCGCGGCAACCCCCCCCCCCCTACCCTCCCCCCGAAAATCGATCTACCCTTTGATTTTCGCCAGAAACAAAACAAACTCAGCTAGGCTTTGCCACATTTTATTAAAATATGTTCGGTTAAAAAAATAAAAAAATGCTGTGAAAATGTACGCAACAGCCACTGACAGCTAGACGAATTGAGTTTTATGTACATAATTCTTTACCGTGGCAACGCGTCTGGCTGGTCAGATGTTAATGGAATTGCATATGATAAAACATAATTACAGCCGTGTTTATGTTTTCGTGTCAATGTGCATGTAGTTGTAAAGATCATCAGGGTCGCCAAGTGGACGAGAGGATTATCCATCGCACATGCGGCGATGTTCCAGTCCTAGTTACCTTGCTACTATTAATTAGTTCCCTCCCTACGAAATATAAATAGAATTAGAGTTAACTATCGACTTTGAAGTAACCATTAGGCGGGTCAGCTCGCCAAATTACTGCTAATCAAATGTTTCAATTATTGCCGAACGAGTAGATTTCGATATAATTAAATATCTCTAATCTCAAAGCATTGACAAAGTCTAACACCGAACCTAATTTCGCAATATTGGTTTAATTTCGATCATAAACTGAATTTAATGCTAAAACGGTGTATTCGACAGCCACCATTCCATAAATGACAAAATCTTATTGAAACCGACAGTAGGTGGTTTGGGCTCCCATAATTATACCTAGATATATCTACCTACGTAGGCAGGTAGATTTATATACTGCCTATGTTTACTGCACATTGGCAAGCAAGTAAAGCTCCTTTCTTGTTGAACAAATGTTTATTGGGACGAATCTTTATCGAATTGAAACTGATGGGTAGCTACCGAGAAACCAAAGCAGGTAGGTAAACTTCAAAACTTCAAAACGACGCATAAAACAGTTACTTAGTTATACAGTGCAACCTTAACCGTATAGTACACCATTTTGCGTGCATAGAATACGAATACGATATAGGTTATACGTTAACACTCGTTAACGTCTACGAGTAAAATGGCTAATGGCATTGACATCCGAACGCACGCACAGACTGACATGATGAAATTATGGGTTCCGTTTTTTTACGGATTTTGGGTATCGACTTTACAATGGGCATGAAACTGATGGCTCTGAGAATATATTTACAATATTTTATTTATATTGTTTAGGATAGTGGCCATTTTAAAATCCAGAATGTTCATCTTATTCAAAATCAAAATCAAAAGTCATTTATTCAAATTAGGCTGAGAATCAGCACTTTTCGAACGTCAAAATTACAAAAGACAGTCCCCCAAAAACGCCCGTCCTTCACCACTTCCTAGTGCTATCGCTGGGAAGAAGAAGTGGCGGAACAAACTCCCCAGCAGCACAGCTGTCTGTTTAGTTAGAATATAGTTGCATGTATACAATACTAGGAACCTATGTTCAGTAATGAACATTACAAGAAGCTTAAATTATTTGCCATATGTCAGCTAGCCACGCCAATATACCAACAAATATAATAAAAACTATACGTACTCAAGCTAAAAAATAATTAATTAAAATAAAAATAAAAACTCACTACCTAAATAAAAGCCTCCAGACATAAAGGGCGTGACAGCTTACATATTTATGCATTGCTGGGTTCGTCACATAGCTGTCACTTGCAGTCACAGATGATGAACTAGGACCATCGATGTGAAATAAATAAGTGAGTTAATACTAATAATAATAATATAAACCAAGTAAGTAGCTTCAAATAAGTTTCTTAAAATAGGCAATTTATTCCTAGAAACTGAAGGATTTATAATTGCGATACAAGACCAGATTATTAACACAAAAAATTACAGAAAATTTATTATCAAAGATCCATTAGTAACAAATGATAAATGTCGCAAGTGTCACATTCAACCAGAAACAATTCAGCACATAACAGGAGCGTGCACAACTCTCACGCAGACAGACTACACGCATAGGCACAATCAGGTAGCAAATGTAATTCATCAAAAATTAGCACTCATATACACACTCATTCAAGACCCTAACATTCCTTACTACAATTACACACCTCAAACTATCTTAGAAAATGACACACATAAACTTTACTACGATCGCGCCATTCTCACCGACAGGACAATTCACTATAATAGACCGGATATAACCCTACAGGATAAAATAAATAAAGTAACTTACCTAATAGATATTGCCGTTCTCAACACCCACAACATTCAGAAGACAATATCTGAAAAAATTAGTAAATACGCAGAACTCAAAGATGAAGTAGCTAGAATATGGCGCCAACAAAAAGTTTACGTGGTCCCTATAGTCCTCTCCACAACAGGCGTCATCCCAAATCACCTTCTCCATAGTCTTAAATTACTAAACCTTAAAGAAACCCTGTATATCACCCTACAAAAAGCTGCAATATTAAATACATGTCGCATTGTCAGAAAGTTCATGCAAAAAGATGAAAACGAACTAGGTCCTCATCACAACACACCTTTAACATGACACACCACACGCTGCATTTACTTGACTTCGGTCCGTAAATGTTGCAAAAACCAGCCAAAGAGCTGAGAAGAGAAAACACTCAAAAAAAAAAAAAATAATATCCCTGGACATTTCACACAGCGCCATCTAGCGTTATAGCTGTTAGGTTGTTATTTACGAAATTTGGGAATAAATAAATAAATAAATCTAGTCCCAAGCTAAGCAACCTAATGCTTGTGTTATGGTAACAAGATGGCTGATAAACTACTTATATGCATTTTTAATAACAGTAACCTGTCAGTACCTAAGCTAATTCTGGAGAAAGAACATGAACATTGTCTTGAGTTAATTAGGGCGACCAACTATTCTTATCGTGTAAGTAGTCGTTGATGGAATAGTAAGCCTTTATTCGGTATCAATCAGCACTACCCTCCGAAAACCATGGAAATGACAACCATGACGAAAGATGGTCATGCTGGCTAAAACTACAGATTTAGATATCAGCCAATCTCTCGTTAAATATAAGAAATGTCTTAAAAATGTATTGTAATACGACTTTTGTTTTTTAATTTTAGGTACTTATTTTATTATTCTTTGTTCTAATATTTTACAGAATTTGTTGTGTCTTTATGTTCCATTGTCAAAATGTTTCTTTTATTTTAATAAGTATTAGGTATTTAATTTGTTAGCTTAGTTGTTTACGTTATTGTGCATGCTGTGGTATCCTGTAATTGAAGGAGTACACTTACTCAATACTTTGTCTTCCATTAATTATATGTAATTTTTAGTGTGTATCTTTTGTTGGAGATCCTAAAATAAATAAATTATAATAGCTTCCAACAAAAAATTTAAATTCTGTGGAAGAAGTCGCAATCTTCAATTTGTAAAACAACCTGCAGTGCGATTCTGTAACCATCTCACCGTGAAAACTTAAGTGAAGTGAGCGTGGAGTGAGCTGTCATTCCAAATAATGCTAGGGATTGACACTACTGACAACTCACATTAAGCTCACTTCACTTGAGTTTTCACGGTGCGATTTTTACAGAATCGACCGGCTGTTTCAACAAAGGAAAGTATTTTCAGATCATTTAAATTAGAAATCAGAAAATTAAAGTTCTTAAAATTTTATAGGCAGCTTGGGACATAAGGAGTGCCTACTTCGTCCCACAACGCGCGTCCGCGAAAACGCCCGCGTTAACCCCAGTAAGAAAGGCTGGCCGGTGCAAATTGGTCAAAATCTAGATTTTACGGTTAGTTTAGGTTTGTACAGACGGGCAGAGAGGCAGACCGACCGGCACATAGACAGACGGCCACGTAACTTTTTGTTTTAGTTATTAAGCAAATATAATCAAAACCTCCACAACAAGCCCTTTCATTTGATATGACACACGGAGGTACAGCAAGGATTTTTTTTAAATTTTCTAATTTGCCCCCCAAGAGTACCCCATATTCAAAATTAATTTATTTAGGTACGTTACACGACAGTCTTTGGGTCACAGAAATTCATATGTGTACCAAAATTCAATTTAATCGGTCCAGTAGATTCGAAGCAAATAAGAAAAGACAAGACCCACAGACACGAGTGACCCTGTAAGGGTTCCGTTTTTTCATTTGGACGTACGGAACCATAAAAAGTTACACACCTAATCACACCGTACGTGTACATACATACACGTTACATAATTAAAATGATAATTTCAAAAATAAATTAATTCATGAAAAATATACCAAAGACTTTTTTACCATACAGTTTCTACACCTTTTTTATTTTTTTTTTTGCAAATTCCTATTATCGATTAGGCTTTATGCAATTTTTGAATCGAAATAAGAAAATTGGGTGGATGGTCAGCACTAAGAAGTGTCATATCGAAACACACACAATTTTTATCAAGATTTGATTGCGTTTAAAAGTAGTTTATGTAAGAAAAATGGTAAAAGTAAGAACGCCGAGAGAATGATAATATCTTTATGTTTCCCTTTTGCATATTTTCAGAAAGAGAATAGGTTGTATATGTACATATTTCCAGCGAGGTTAAGGTGCTTACCTTTTGGATACGTGTAGTAATACCTATACTATTAGGTATATGTAGTACAACTTTCGTAGTAGACTAACGAAGTTTGACCGACCTCAACAAATAATTAAAGATATTTGCCATAAATATTTTGTATAAAATAAGCGCGGAAACATATTTTTCTTAATAAATTTGAATGCTGAAAGTTGATGTAATTTCCTGAATTTCATGACTTAATTCGCAACATCCCATCGAGTCAGCTGATATGTCATTTATGTCAAAATCTAGTCGAGCAGAGTAGTATAACCAGTGGCGTGCATTGCCTAAAGGCGTATAAGCAGTGCCTACCTCGATAGATACCCCGTAGATACTATTCGCACATTGTCATGTCTTTACTCGTTCAAGTTAATACAACGAAATTAAAAATACGTAGGTACGTCTTACGCGGAATACGTTCGACCTTCGCAATTTATCACCCTAAAGTAGGCATGCCTACTCAAATAAACAAAACTGTTAAAATATGTAATAAGTACTTCGTAATTTGGCCGTGCCAAGAAAGAAAGGGCTAATGCGGTCGCCAATAGTGAGATAAAAAATAAAATCCAAGATGGCGGTTGAAAAAATTTAAAATTTTTCTTCCTGTCGTTTTCATGGTTTTCGAGGGTGCTGGAGCCGATAAAAAAGTCAAAATGGAAATCCAAGATGGCGGCAGCGAACATTTTTAAATTTTGTCATTTTAAAAGTTTATAGCCGCCCTCTTGAATTTTCATTTTGAACATCGTTCCTGCCGGGGGCGGCTTGACCACACACGTTTTTATACCCAGTAAATCAATAGTGCGTACGTATACGTACTTAACGGAAAAGTGTGCCTACCTATTCTGAAAACAAATGCACGCTACTGAATATAACGTAGCTCAATATAACGAATTCCTCGATTTAGCGAATTCTTCGTAATCCCCTTGAATTGTCTATAAGAGTCAGTGTAAAATATACCTTTTCATTCCACCATCTCGGAAAGAGTATTTTTAATCTTCAATATCTGAGTGGAAAAGCCGTTTTTATTCTCTAGAGGATAAAGTAAATTGAATTTAGAACATCGTGTGCACTAAGTTTGTGAATTAAAAAAAACATTAAACCTATTTACTGCTACCTCTATGGTGCCGAATATATCATACAACTTTTTTTTAATTTGTTAAAAACTCAGACTCGGAACCTTCTTGGTGTTCTTTTTTCAATTTGCTTTGTACGCGGTTCTTTACGCGGCATTTTTTCACGTCATTGTTAAACCTTATATTAAAAACAAGAAACTTGAAAACAAGTGAAAAAACTAAAATGAGTGATTCTAGCGACGAGGAAGTTTGCTTGACGCCAACAGAATTGACTGAAACTGTTAATAATGCGCAAATGAGCTTTCTCCCTCAACAATCACGCGAGAAGTATTTAAAACAGTACGATATGTTCAACACGTGGCGACTAGCAAAAGGAGCCAAAACTTTCTCAGAAAACGTTTTGCTGGCATATTTTATAGAATTATCCGAGAACAAGAAAGCAAGCACTCTATGGAGTACGTATTCGATGCTAAAAGCAACAATAAAGATGAAAAAAGACAAACATATCGATACCTATCCTAAGTTAGTGGCATTTTTAAAAAGAGCCTCATCTGGTCATCAACCAAAAAAATCGAAGGTTTTCACAGTATCTGATATTGAAAAGTTTCTTAACGAAGCACCCGATTCCGTATATTTGGCGGCAAAATTAAGTCAGTTGCACATTCAGTATCTACTTAAGTATATTAATCTCAATTAAATAGTATACTTAGTAGATGTTGATAGGCATAATTATGCGTTCATATCAATTTTATTCATTTATCTACTACAATACTCTTTACGTTACAGGTTGTTCTTATTATTGGAATAAACGGAGCATGTCGAACTAATGAACTAACACAACTTAATGTCAAAAACATTGAGAAACATTCAGATGACTTACTATTAATTAATTTACCTAATACAAAGACAAAAAGAGACCGCAACTTCGTCATTCGCAAGGAATACGTAACGATTGTTGAGAAATATCAAGCCTTACGCCCGCCTAACACTCCAATCAATCGATTTTTTCTACAGTATCGCAATGGAAAGTGTGTTAGACAGCCTATGGGTACTAATAAAATTGGCAGTATCCCACGAGAAATAGCAACATTTCTTGAACTTCCAGAACCCCTGTTGTACACGGGTCATTGTTTCCGACGAACTTCAGCCACACTTTTGGCTGATTCCGGAGCTGATCTCCTGTCCCTTAAGCGCCACGGAGGCTGGAAGTCCAATGCAGTTGTAGAGGGATACATAGAAGATTCCATCCAAAATAAGTCTAAAATATGTGAAGGCATCGTAGGAGCCATTACACTGAAAGAGCCTCAATCAGATCCTTGGACTGGCCCTTCTACATCAAAAATAAGCCGTTATGAAACACCTAACCATCTCCCTCTCTCTCCAACATTCACGCCAAGGGAATCCGATGAGGTACAACTGTTAAGTATGACAGATAGTTTACCGAAAAACAGTACACAAGTGACTAACACCAATATTACAGTACGAAACAAAAATATTACACTCAATTTAAATAACTGTAGCAACGTTACTTTAAAATTTTCTTAATTATACCTTAGTGGCCCGTGGCTAAATAATAACAGCCGCACAGGTTGATCGGTCAGGTTAAGCTACGCTTGCCGCGGTTGGTCTGTGGATGGGTGACCATCTTTACATACCGAGACCCCTCCGTGCCTCGGAAAGCACGTTAAGCCGTTGGTCCCGGCTGTCATTCGTGGATCTTTGACTGTCGTTACGGGTGTCAGAAGCCCGAAAGTCTGACAACCAGTCCATTGGTGTAATTGCCGTATGGCGTTCCAGTGTGAGAATAAATAAATAAATAAATACTTAGTATAATTTTGTTATAATTTAAAGATTATTCTGTAATACTTACCTGTCATAATGTAGTAATTAATAGGTACCCAAACTGAAATAAAAGTGTACCTATCTTGTGATTGTAAACGTTTTTTTTTTGCATTTAGTCATTTCCTCGCTGAGGTGGAATGAAAAGTTACGTGTTGCACTCGAGTGCAAAGATTTTTCACCTCGTGCTCTTTTGATTCCCTCGCTAACGCTCAGGATTCTAATTTTGAATCACTCGCTGCGCTCGTGATTCAATTTTAGAATCCTTCGCTTGCTCGGTCATCAAAATTGAACACGCGGTTAAAAAGCAACTTTGCACTCTTGTATAACAAATAACTATTACTTACATTGCGAAGATTTTTTGCGAACAACCTCTTTATAACGAATTTTCAACTATCAAAAAAAAAAGTGTAAGCCTCTAATTAACGAATTTTGTCAACCTAAAACCTTTATAATATAATGTTCCCAATAGTATTTATGTGATTCAGTCGCGACAGGTTTCGACACGTTTTTACCTCTTTATAACAAATTTTAGACTAACCTAACCTCAATATAACAAACCTCAGTTTAACGAATTAAATGATATACCTAACGAATATTTACTTGTTCCCTCCGATTTGTTATATCGAGGTTGCACTGTAATAAGAAGATATTATCGATAATAGAATACGTGGATAATGTAAATGAATAGGTAGGTAAGTACTTATAATTAAAATAATATAAAAATCTTTTTTCATTTAGCACTGGAAGCTCGTGCGGTGATTCCATATGAATTTAATTAAGTTTGTTTCGGCAGTTTTTGAGATAGCTTTAATAATACATAATTATATTGAATCTACTTTGTCTAGATATGTTGACGATATTATAAAATTTTGTGTCACCTTTGCCGTTGTTTAGGTACATAGCAAGTATACGTATTCGTGTGGGGTAGGTACGACTTCTATACAGTGAAACATAAAAAACTTTTTTACAAAACAAAACGCGTGGAGTGAGCAGTCATTCCAACTAATGCTAGGGATTGACACTGGCCCTGATTCCCTTGTTCACAAACTAAACTAAATTTAAGTTCTGTGCATCTTTTTCTTTCTTTTACATTATGAAAAGGACAGAAGATAAAATAATAGTTCAGTCCTGTCAAACTAAGACACTCCATAGACAGATTAGACGTGATTAAGAACATGGCTACTAAAAATACGTCAATTTACGTCAGGCGCTGACTAGTTTGAGAGGACTAAACTAATATTTATCTTCTGTCCTTTTCTAAATTAAATAGAAAGAAAAAGATGCATTGAACTTTAATTTAGTTTAGTTTGTGAACGAGGGAATCGGCGCCACTATTGATAGCTCTCTCTAAGCTCACTTTACTTAACTTTTCACGATGAGATTTTACAGAATCGATCGGCAGTTAGAATGACACCTCACCTAACCTAAGTTTTCACAGTGAGATTTTCACAGAATAGATCGCAAAGGCAGGAGACTGATGACGATAATGATTGTCACTAATAAAAACAAAAGACTAGGTACACCTACTTAATAAGAACCAACTCGCAAAAGCTTCGCCGATTAAGAATAAGATTTTTAAATTAAGTTCAATGCCCAATTGTTCTCAATTTAACACTCAATGGACAATGATTTATGCAATTTAAAAACTACTATATTAATATTGATTTACGTGGGTACGTACATACATGAATACCGAGTGCTTGCAGTCGTTGTTTAAGTGCTTACAATTTCATAATGGATGGACATATTATAATACAATTGTATTAAGATAAGACGCAGACGGCCATTATCTGTTTATATCGTTACAGAATATTATAGCAAATTATTACTATACCTAGCTTTTGGCCGCGATTTCGCCCGTATGATTGTTGGAACCCATCCACGATTTTTGATGAAAGGCATACAACCGCATGCCTTTCATCAATTTCCGTTCAGCCATTAAGGAATAAAACGGACACACAGACTATTTTTTACTGACTATTTTTGTTACCGGTTTTTTTTTTTTTTTTTTTTTTTTTTTTTTTTTTTTTTTTTTTTTTTAATTTCCATTTCTTATTTTCTTCTATTCTATAGGTACCTTAAATCACCTAGAAAGAGTTAGGTACAGAAAAATGTCAATATTAAATACCTAAATGTGAATTTCAAAACCATTTACTATTACCCTATTTTACCCCCTTGGGGGATGATTTTACAAAAACACGTAATTCTTTATTTGTTACCAAAAGCATATATTTGAATTTCCCTAACTTGAGAAATGCTGGGTATCCCATAAGCACGTTCAGCCCCTCTATCACCCCCTTTAAGATTATTTTTGAGACAAATAGCCTATGTCCTTTCTCAGGATGGCATCTATCTCCTTTCTAATTTTTATCGGAAATCGTTCAGTGAATTAGACGTGAAAAGACAACATACAAACAGACAGAGTTACTTTCGAATTTACAATATTAGTATTGATGTCATTATTACTTATATACCTACCTCTCATAAGGTTAAATGTTAAGATGATTATCGGTATTCAGTCCTGCAGTGGTGGAAACCTGCTGGCACCAAGCAGTATGACAGACGGAGACTTGTTGCTCTTTCCTGTGCGGCTGTTGCTGGCGAGGTTTTTGGCGCTACCTCTTTTTAGCTTTTGACGTTCATAATTTATTTTATTTCTGATACTAGCTTCTGCCCGCGGCTTCGCCCGCGTGGATTTCGGAAATTATCCCACGGGAACGTGCTAACAGGATAAAATGTATGTGCACCAGGATGCCATCTATCTCGCGGGCCCTTTGTGGCTAATTAGGTTTAATAGAAAACCAATTGTGTCTCATTAATGGTGATTAAGAGGGTACCTATATGATATCTTTACCTAAGTACCTACCTAATTAAAAAAATAAATAAACTCAATAACAGAAAATAAAATACCTACCTACCTAAATAAACCTATTTATGACGATAACTAATCTAAACTCAATCATCATCTGCCTAGCCTTTTCCCAACTATGTTCAGGGCCGGCTTCCAGTCTAACCGGATGCAGCTGAATACCAGTATTTTACATGGAGCGACTGCCTATCTGACCTCCACAACCCAGTTATTGGGTAATACGATACCCTTGGTACGACTGGTTGTCAGACTTTCGGGCTTCTGACTACCCGTAACGACTGTCAAAGATCCACGAATGACAGCCGGGACCAACGGCATAACGTGCTTTCCGAGGCACGGAGGTGTCTCGGTATGTAAAGATGGTCACCCATCCACAGACCGACCGCGGCAAGCGTAGCTTAACCTGACCGATCGACCTGTGCGGCTGTTATTATTTACCCACGGGCCCCTCAATCTAAACTCAATAAATAAGCAAAATCTCTAAAAACTAATATCTATACGAATGACTATCCTACCTAACAGTATTATAAAATAACCTACGGTCACTACGTACATACACTATCAAATATACTACCTATACTTTAAAATTAAAATATATACCTACGACTTATATAAAAATAAACCTAAATAACTCTAAAAAGTAAAAGGAATAAAAATGAACTCCACTGCGTGTGACCTAACCTACGACAAACTTATTATTTGCGGTTGGTACAGTAATCGGATCTAGGGATCGAACCGCAAAATTAAGTTTGTTTTTTATTGTATATACTTTCCGGGATAAAAAGTACCCAGTGTGGTGCCCAGGATATTAAAGAATAATTATACCAAGTTTCATCGTAATCGAACCGGTAGTTTTTGCGTGATGCCTGAACAAACAGACAGACAGACAGACAGACAGACAGACAGACCGACAGACAGACAGACAGACAAAAATTTTTTTAATCACATTTTTGGGTTCGGTGTCGGTCTAGTAACATCCCCTGCCATTTTTTTTTTTGATATTTTCAATGTACAGAATTTTCACTTCTACAGATTTATTATAAGTATAGATTATGGTCATAGCATTTTCTCCATTCTCTGATCGTTTTAGTGATCACGGGGATTATCTAAGATCAGAAGACAAGGTTGTTGACAAGTTTATTAATTAGTTTCAAGCTGATAAGGTTGATCTGTGTGATTAAAGAGCTTGCCGCAGTTAAAATGCTTAGACCATGACCCTTCTTCATGTAGTAAGTAGGTATCTGATACAAACGTATCTTATGACGTCAGATTTGCTCAGTGATTATTTCGCGGAGGTCAGATGGCAGTTGTTTCGTCTCACATGCTGATATTCTCATTAAGTAGGACGATGACTCCGACTTTTTCAATGATAAGCTGGGTTTTTGTCAATGCTTCACCTCTTACTAATCTGTCATCATCATCAACATCATCACTTCGGCCGAAAGACGTTCACTACTAGACTGAATGCTCTCATCAGCTCTTTAGACTCTTCATAATATTGATGATTCCAATTCTAAGAGTTTTGACCGTATTCGGCTACATCGACACCGTTAAATTCTCTACAATTCTTAAACTTACTTGCAAAGTCGTAAAATTTTTCTTTGATTTTAGTTATGTCGGTTATTGTTACCTGATTAAAAGTGTGTCATGTTCTCAAAATTGTGTATCATTGTTTCATTTCTCCTTTTCGGTTTGTCGAGCGTTTTCATTTGATCCCACTTAGGTACCTGACGGACAACGCTAGTGGTAGCCACAAAGACTCGGGAGCGTTAATAGGATTAAACAGTTTGCTCAATTGATTGCTATTATTAATTGACTTTAGAGATCGCTCTTTCGATTAAAGCGGACCACAATACTTCATTAAGTTTTTAATCTGAGTTGGATTATCTGGACTTATTAGTTGCGTCGCTTTCTTGGGATTGTTAACTTTAATTCTATAGGAATTTGGTTTTGTAGCTTTGTTTAATAAGTAGGTCGTTCTAAATTATTGGTTTTGTATTATAATTATTTAATCATTGCTAAAAACAAATAAAAATTAAGTCATAAATGGTTATTTATAATAGATAGAACCATATGTATTTGTTTGAAAATATTTTGTGTAATCTCGTGAGTCGTGGGATCCAGGATGGTTTTATCATCTTTGTGAACATGTGCCTTTACAATTTGCTGCTTTTTCACTAACACGAGAAAAAAATACCTACCTATAAAGCTTATTTTATTATTTTCCTTATTGAAAGCAATAGTAGTACCTAGGCACTGCATAATCAGCCTATAATGTTCCGACTGCTGGGACACATGCCTCCTTTCTTCGAGAGGAAATGAGCTGTAAGCTATAATCTACCATGCGGGCAAAGTGCGGACGGGTAGATGACACATGTCTTCGAATTTTTGGTTCTAGGAGCTGCCGGTTTCTTCACGATGTTTTCCCTTATTGTGAATAGCAGTGGTAGCCCAGTGGTAACGGGCCACGGCTTACGAGTTGTGGGTTGTGGGTTCGAAACCCAGGCAGGCACTTTACTTTGTGTAACAACTAAATGAGAAGAAATTTAAAACATGCATTAAACGCACATTATGTAGACAGGCATATTATAAGTTGGATGAGTATATCGTAGATAAAAATGCTTGGCTTAATGCTGGTCCTGCTCCACAGGCACTTGGGCACACTAGTTGATCACAATTTCAATATTTGGAAGAGATGCTTCCCCTTTTTGTTTTTTTAAATGTTTTGACATTACGAACTTAATGTATATTTTATTCAATCAAGTTTTAATTCTTAATATACTTCAATATTATATACTTCTTCCTGATTGGTAGTAATGTTTTCTTTTATCTCATCTTTTAAATAAATTGCAAACTATAATTTTGTATAATTTAGAAGCATTTTTTAAATTTTGTAAATGTAAGAACCATGGATTCGTTTTTTTTTTTTACGATATTTTGATGTTGACTTGAAAGAGCAAGAGTTAAGAATATGTCATGCGCACTTATATGTCTCACTGGTGGTGGCGCGTGTGTTGGATCATTCGGTTCCCTACGAAATGGTTGAGCTGGATGGTGCTGATCCACGCGTCATGTTCGTGAACAGGCGCCGTCGGTTAAGACTGGTCATCTCTTAACTGCCAGGGCTTTTTTTGAATTTTTAATTTTATATTTAAATTTATTATTTTTTTTACATTTTTCTCACATATAGAAGCAATAAGAATAATGTACCCAGGATTTTGTAATAATATCTTGATTTAAAAGAGTGTCCGTGGAGTTTCTTGCCCGTTCTTCTCCACAGAGATCTATGTTTTGGAATGGGCAACTAGCTTCAACTTTCTGACTAACTGACCGACAATTTAATTTTGAAAATTCAAAAGTGCCTGAAATGGTTTAATTGAAATAAGTGATTTGGATTGAGTTTGAGTAAATATGTACTTAATTTAACCACCACTGCTGTCACGGTGAAACCTAGGTACTGACAACCTAGAAATCTGAGTAAACGGTACAACTATACCAGTATCATACGAGAACCTACAAGTGAGTTCAAGAACTATCATAAAGGCACTTGTATCTTGCTTCCTCAATTTGTTCGCGTATTAAAATAAACTCTTGAGAGAGCACCGCAGTTGCAGCAGGTAGGTACTTACTTACGTTCTTTGAAATAAAATAAATCCGTAGCTAGCTTGGAGAGCTTCGTATCACAGGTTCATACTAGCACTTTCAAAGGAATAACTAAACTAGATATACCTACATGGCCGCGACTTCGTCCGTAACCACGAGATTAGTTTATTTAATTTTAAATAGGTATACATTCACTTCGAGCTTTCTCATTTCAAAACTCACCACGATCATCACCATCAACTGTCAATTAATCACAAACACAACACCTAATTAGCCACTCTATCAAAGAATTAGCCACTCCAACATATAAACAGTCACCGCCTTTCAAGCAGAGCCACCGGGCTCTGCTTGAAAGGCGGGCGAAAGATATTGTGTTACGCAATGAGGGTATTGGATACCGATCCAGCACCCTAACCACAGATTACTGAATAGTTACTACCCTAACTGCGTAACACAATATCTTTCACAATTTGAATCATTTTGTAGGATATTGCTAATCCATTGCTTCATATGTTCGAATTGTCTGCTCAACAACGTTAATAACGCAGTGAATGTTGTTGAACTGTCAGAATGAAAACCATTGCTACTGTTATTGTGCTAGGCAATTACCCCGCTGAACACAAATCGTTTTGCGAGGACGTCTGCCGATTCTGTAAAAATTTCACCGTGAAAAGTTAGGTGAAGTGACACAAAACCGAGTCTAACACGTTAACGGGGAAAACGATCCAGCCGATCGATTCTGTTAGGTGAAGTGAGCTTAGAGTCAGCTGTCAATAGTGTCAGTCCCTGGCATTAGGTAGTTGAAATGACAGCTCACTCCACGCTCACTTCACCTGAGTTTTCACGGTGAGATGGTTACAGAATCACACTACTGTAGTCTGTTGTACTTTTGTATAAGGCTACATAGAATCCGGAGTCTTATTTAGTGGGGAGCTTAAGGTTTATTTTTAGGATACTTTTCCAATCGAGATGAAGGTAACTTAATCAAAGAGGGTTATTGTATAAGCTCTCCCGGTTCCATATGTATGATTAATGGGTAGATAAGAAAACAGATAGACTGAAAGATGATCTAAATATTAATTCCTATAGTATTTTATTGTACACTAGCTGAGTCCGCGACTTCGTTCGCGTGCAAGTCGGGAAACAAATTAGATTTTTGAGATTTCATAGGTTTAATATAAAATGTAGGTACTACAATATAGAAAGCGTAGGAAGAAGGTAGTGCCGCGCTTTGCCTTTTGTGACGAGACTTTAATCCGGAGAGTATTACCTAACTACCAAGCTAGATAAAATAAATCCACT
The DNA here is from genome assembly GCA_951799955.1 of Apamea anceps. NCBI lineage: Eukaryota > Metazoa > Arthropoda > Insecta > Lepidoptera > Noctuidae > Apamea > Apamea anceps. The sequence goes on along the minus strand of OX637500.1, from coordinate 16,427,222 downwards.
GAGTTGTACCGATTTGATTTCTAGTTAGGTACCTATTCTATTTATAATATAACTGGCTGTTATTTGTACTCGTAGATCTTTGACAGTCGTCAAGGGTACTCAAAGCGCAAAAGTCTGGCAACCAGTCTTAGGAGGTATAGTGTTACCTAGTAACTGGGTTTTGGAGGTCAGATAGGCAGTCGCTCCATGTCAAATATGGTATTTAGAGCCTGCATCCGGTTAGACTGGAAGCCGACCCCATCATAGTTTATTTAATGGCATATTTCGAGATAAAAACTATTTCATATTTAGAATAGGAAAAGGTTCTAATAGTTAGCCCCGTTGATTGACAAGCGGTGTATATTTAAAAAATGCTTCTTTTATTTATCTGATTCCCTATCTCGGAATTGCATTCTAATGCCTTAGCGTACAACTATCCAGTGAGACTCGCTAAAGTCTATAGTAAGGTACTATTGTTATGTACGATATCGATACGAGTACACAATAAGAAACAAAGAAACTTAAAATTTTCACAGTTATTTGTGTACCTGTTATACGATACGTTAATTGATTGATGGGCCTTTCATTGTCATGCGTAAATGGAATGGTACTCAGGTGGATAGAGCTACGGTAAAATTCACAGGGCTGCTAAAAAGCATATACATATATACACTCCCGGACTTCTAAATCAGTATATAGGCCTAAAACTTTAAAATAATGCTCAGTCAGAGAAAAAGTTTTTATGCAGGTTTGAAGCTGACATACTGGCAAATGATGGCCAGTATGGCCGGTATCACCACTATACCAAGAAGAAAAGCGGTGTTTGGTCGCTCCTAAATAAGGAACAAGCGTTGATTAGAGACACACTTTTTGTTACTTTTCAATAAATAAGTTCTTGTCTTTTTGAAGATAGTTACAGCCTCCTTCCAAACGTCACTTTACATTCATAAGGGTGAAAAAGCAAGTAACAGTAAGAGTTACGCAAATAGAGTATTTTAGCGCCCTTTAGATTATAAAGTACACCTACACGAAAAAGAGGACAATTACCTACTCTATTTTAGACTACGGTGTGATAACCCTTTAGGAAGTAGTAAATCAATATAAATAAAAACAATGCTTGGTAATTTCAGACATTGCTTACCTTGTTCAGATCTTTTTTTTTGCGGTACTACATTATCGGGATGAACGCGATTGAAACGTGCAGGACAAAGCGTAAAACCACAGAATCGTTATTTATCTGTTCTGTGCGTAAAATCATTAGGATGCTATTGTACATTAGAATTAAGTGCCAATTCATATAAAAGTATTACTTCATTCCTATCAGTTTTTCAACCCGCACAAGCAGATGTGTTTAGTCGTTTTACAATTGAAATAAATTAATTCTCTTTTTCAGGTACTTGCACATTAATGAAATTTATCAGATCGATCCGCTAACGTTTTCAAACCTGCCGCGTTTGGAGCGACTGTAAGTAGATAGATTAGCAATGATTTGCGTATTACATTTCTGTGCATTCATGCCATCTATTTTTGGTAAAACTAAGCAGACATGTTGAATACCCATGAAACTAATTAATTTCAGATACTTACACAACAACCATATAACGAACATTCCATCAGGATCATTCTCGGGCATGCCTAATCTACGCAAGTTACGATTAGACAGCAATGCTCTGGTATGCGATTGCTCCATGTTGTGGCTCGTGAAGATGATGGCCCAACATCACGACATGTACATCGATGCAACATGTTACCAGCCCACCAAAGTAACCGGGATGCCTCTCTCTATTATGGGCGATCAGGACTTCGATTGTAGTGGGTATCCTTAGCATTAATGATTTTTATTTGTGTGGTGTTTTCATTGCTAGTTCTAAATTTTACCACATATTTTTAGAAATCCCTGAAATCCAGAAGGATCCCGAAGACATCAGTGTGAATTTCGGAGACGCTGCTATGTTTACGTGCGTGGTGACCGGCGACCCAACCCCGGATATAGTCTGGCTAAGAGATTCTAACGAGATTCCCATCGACGGCACGCGTTACGAGGTTATGGACAACGGCACACTCATGCTGCATGACATCAGCGAGTCTGACACCGGATATTTCGAGTGCATGGCTAAAAACCAAGTTGGCGAAGTACACTCCAAACCTGCTAGAATGACAGTTCAAAACAAACCGAAGGAAAATGGTAACTGTTTAAATACCAGTTTGTTTATATTAACTGAAATGTTTATCAGTGTTTAATATTTTTTACTCTTGTTTTAGGCCCTCCCGTATTGGCATTACTGCCAGAAAAACAATTTGCGAAGCTTAACCAGCAGTCGATCAACTTTGACTGTGTCGCTAATGGCCACCCGAAACCACATATTGCTTGGCTTTTTAATGGCGAAAGAATTTTATTGAATGAACGTATATCAATACGTCATAACGGGTCCATTTTTATTACCGATATACAAGAATCTGACGCTGGAAAGTACACTTGCTTAGCTGAAAATATCAACGGAAAAGTTAATGCTACTGCAGCCCTTGAAGTTATGGGTAAGAATTATTTTTTATCTGATTATTTAAATTATGTCGTTTTTAATTACCGTCAGATGCAACGTTAAAGGCGACTTTCGTGTTGTATTCAGTATTACAAAAACAAGTATGGATTATATATATCTAGGTCAGTAGAGAAGTAAAAAACATAATATCTGCTCTGAAAAAACTTCTAAAATGATGAGTATAGTCCTATCTCTTCAGTATTTTTATACTGTATTAGGAAATTAATATCATTTTTTGAAAGTCACGTATTTTTTATTTATTTTGTTTTAGTCTCGCCTTCATTTATCGTCGAGCCACAGAACCAAACAGTAAGAATTGGAGTTGACGTCGAATTAATATGTACTGCTAAAGGGACGCCAAAACCGCTTATTAACTGGTTTAGAAACACACTTGTGCTACCTTCTTCCGAAAATATAATTTTGAGCAACGAAAATCAAAATTTGACCATTCTGTCAGTCACATCGGAGGACGACGGCATATATCACTGCAAAGCCGAAAATGCAGAGGGATCTGTCGAGGGGTCAGCCTACTTAACGGTTGAGAATTTCGAAGTTGTTCGACCACGTATTGTTTTGAAACCAGAAGACACAGATGCTTTCAAAGAATCATCCGTTCAGTTGCCATGTGAAGTAGAAAGTGAGCCTCCTGCTACAGTAGAGTGGAGAAAAGATGGTTCCTACCTAGATGAAAACCTAAAACATTCAATTACGATAATTGGAAGTTTAATTATCCATAATCTAACACTAAGAGATACTGGTAGGTATGAATGTTCAGTTTTTAACGAGTACGGACGAGACACGGCGTCAGCTTTCTTGACCGTAAAAGACCGTGTTATACCCGGTGATGAATATGTTAACATTGCTCTCACTGAGGCAACAAGAGACGTTGATTTAGCCATCGAAAGGACCATGGACGAGTTATTCAATAACAACAACACAGGAAAATCAGACATCCATCAGCTGTTCCGAATTACTAATTTCCCCAATGCACCAGCTAGGGAAGTCGCCCGCGCGGCCGAAATTTATGAAAGGACATTAGAAAAAGTTAGGGGTTTTATACAAACAGGTCACAAAGTAACCTCGACGGAACCATTTTTTTATCAAAACGTATTGTCAAATAAACATCTTGAAGTTATTGCACGTTTATCGGGTTGTGTCGCTCACAGAGACAATAAAGACTGTTCTGATATGTGTTATCATAGCAAGTATCGCAGTTATGATGGTAGTTGTAATAATTTTGCACATCCTACGTGGGGATCATCACTTAGCGGATTCAGAAGAATTCTTTACCCTATATATGAAAATGGTTTCAGTCAACCGGTAGGTTGGAACAAAGACATTAAATATAACGGTTTTACATTACCAAGCGCCCGGCTAGTCTCCACTTCAATCATAACGACTACAGATATATCTGAAGATCTACAGTTGTCTCACATGGTCATGCAATGGGGTCAGTGGCTAGATCACGATTTGGATCATGCTTTACCATCAGTAAGCTCACAGACTTGGGACGGTATAGATTGCAAAAAAACATGTGACTATGCAGCACCATGCTTCCCTATTGATGTGCCATCTAATGATCCTCGGGTTACCAACCGTCGCTGTATCGACTTCGTTAGAACCAGTGCAGTATGTGGATCTGGAATGACGTCTGTTCTTTTTGGAACACTACAGCCTAGAGAACAGATCAATCAATTAACTTCGTTCATCGATGCGTCGCAAGTTTATGGTTTCGAAAGAGCTGTAGCTGAAGATTTACGTGATTTAACCAATGAAAACGGATTGTTGAGGGTAGGTGTCACTTTTGCAGGTAGAAAACCATTACTGCCAACTGTAGGCGTCAATGGAATGGATTGCAGACGCAATTTGGACGAAAGTAACCGCAATTGCTTTGTAGCAGGTGACATCAGGGCTAACGAACAAATCGGTTTGGCAGCCATGCATACCATTTGGATGCGGGAACATAATCGAATTGCTATTCAACTGAAAGTTTTGAATTCATTTTGGGACGGAGATCGAGTTTACCAAGAAGCCAGAAAGGTAGTAGGTGCTCAAATTCAAATCATAACTTACGAGCACTGGCTTCCACTTGTCTTAGGACAGGAAGGATACCAACAACTAGGCCAGTACAAGGGATATGACCCAGACTTGAACCCGTCAATTTCTAACGTTTTCGCCACCGCCGCCTTGAGATTTGGACATTCCATGATTAATCCACTTTTGCACCGTTATGATGAAAACTTCGAAACAATTCCGCAAGGGCATCTTTTGCTTCGGAATGCATTCTTCTCACCCTGGAGGCTTGTTGATGAAGGAGGAGTTGATCCTTTGCTAAGAGGAATGTTCATGACACCGGCGAAACTAAAGACACCCACGCAAAATCTGAACTCGGAACTTACTGAAAAGCTTTTCTACAGCGCTCATGCTGTTGCTCTCGATTTGGCCGCTATCAACATCCAAAGAAGCCGTGATCATGGTATTCCACCGTACACCAAATGGCGCCAATTTTGTAACATGACTGAGGTAAACGATTTTGACGACCTGGCTGGGGAAATAACCGATGAAACCATACGTGAGAAATTAAAGGAGCTTTATGGATCAGTGCACAACATCGACGTATGGGTGGGAGGCATTCTCGAGAATCAAGTAGAAGGTGGAAAAGTCGGACCATTGTTCAGATGCTTGTTAGTGGAACAGTTCAAACGCCTGCGAGATGGAGATCGATTCTGGTATGAAAACCCATCCATGTTCAAACCGGATCAATTGCGACAACTGAAAGAGACGAGTTTGGCACGAATCCTCTGTGACAACGGCGACAATATCGACACCATTGGAGAAAATGTATTTCTGCTTCCCGAGGTTCAAGATGGTCTGAGTTCCTGTGAGGACTTGCCTGTCATGGATTTACGTTACTGGGCTGACTGCGAGAGTTGCGGCGGTGATAACGAAGGATTGGAGCGTGCAAAGCGCCGAGCTCGTCGGGAAGCTAACGACTACGACGACAAAATTGATGGAGAGCGCCTGAATAATCTGGAGGAATCGCATCACGACATTGAGAGCACTATCGCGTCTTTGAAAAAACGGATTGAATACCTGGAGGAAACCTGCAAAATGGAATAAATACCTAAAAAAATGGAAACGAAAAATGGAACCTGCAAAATGGAATAATAATCCGAATGTCAAACGGTCATTTTGGAAATGTTTTGAAATTTTTTGAAATCTACGTGTATTCTATATTCTATATACCTATACCTATAATGTTTCTACGTCTCCTTTTACATGGTAAGCTTTAATCCTATCTATGTGGTCCAACTAATTAAGATTACTTTTAACTTTTTCATTTTCTATATTAATTTGATTCCCTATTTTATAATTATTATCTATCTATTGTTGAAGTTATGCTATTAATTATACATTTTACAATCCTTATATTTTATTGTATTCAGTAATGAATTTTACCATTATCATAATATTATAGACGTTTACCTAAACATTTAAATATTAATGGTTGATTGAAGTAGATGGAAGCTTATTCACTATTAAGTATGATAACATAATTGTAATCTTTAGCAAGTATAGTCACGTTATATTAGAACTAAGAAGTGTTTAATTTGTTATATTGTAAATGTTATTTTTATGATTTGTTTATTAATTGCCAACTATCAATTTAATTCTTAAATTATTTCGCTTGTTGATAGCCAAATAAGTATGAGAAATATTTACTTCGGTACTAACTTTGGGAACATAGACCTAATTAGGCTTTTAAAGTTTTTTTTTACAAGTTTATTTTTCGTATTTCATGTTCGTGAATGTTTAGTTGGATTAAGCTGGGTATTTTGATAAAATAAATTATTTTAATTAATGTAATTACAGATGATTGCAATTTTTTTTTTTTTTTTGTATGTCAAGCATTCAATAAATAAATAAATAAGTATTTAATCCAATAATAATGCATTTCAAATAACTGTTTTACGAAAATATATAAACCGATTATATTCTTTAGGAACAATATTATATCTCTAGGGTTAATATTTATTGGAACTTCTAGTAAATTATTATTAAATATCTTACGTGCAAGAAATTAATTAAAGTAAGTAGTATGATAAGAATGAATAACTTGTGATGGGGGTCCAGTCATACAGTGAGTACTTAGCGCGTAATTTTCGGTTTCTGAATTATTAGGATAGTACCTACTCCTAAACAATACCTACCTAGGCAAGTAACTACCTACTCGTCATCGTCTGTCTAGTCTTTCCCGAACTGTGTTGAAGTCTGCTTCCAGCCTAGCCGAATGTAGACGTGTACCTATTTATGAACGTAACAAAAAAGACTCGTAATTCCACTTTCCTTTTTCATTCTTAAATACAAGTTATTCATTCTTAAATATGTCCAGGATAGGGTTATTCTCAATAACCTCCTAGCCGAAGTTGTTTGGTGAAGGAGGGTTTAGATCTGTATCTAAACCCTCCTTCACCAGGGTTTAGATCTGTATCTAAACCCTGTGGACGGTGCGGACCTAGTCAGTGCCCATGCACTGACTGGGCTTAGCTCGTAGGCGCAATTATCCGCATCTGAACCGCCAGCCATTGCGATCGCCCAAAGAAAGTTAGTACATAGTTTGATCACCTGCGCACTGTCATTCGACGCTACATTCAGCAACGAATATCAATCAAAATAGTATGGTCAACATACATACGGTACCTACTTACCTCCATACTTTCGAGGAGCACGATGGCCTAAAAATGCCCAGTGTCTGTAAGTAGGTACTAAATGCTAAGTAACTAATCAATACTTATTGAGAATAATCCGTTCAGACATTAAGAAACGTAGTGAGTAGTCTTACCTAGTTGTTGAAAGAAACTTTTAAAACTTCTTAAAATTACGTAAATTATTATGTGTAAGTTGAATGGGAAGATCAGGTAAAGGTGCCTAAAGACTGAGTAGGTAGGTCAATCAACAGTGTGAAGTGAGCAGTGCCTTGCAGGTTTTCTCGGGTGCAATTATGTATGACTAAACTTAGATTTTTTTATTTTCTCGACTAAAATGACAGCTAGTATAGGTACTAAACTAGCGGACCCAACAGACGTCGTCCTGCGCGACCGGGTCTAATTGTGATTTCAAACCATCCAGGAACCCATTGAATTATACACTCAAAATTTCATCCAAATCGGTCCAGCCCTTTAGGAGGAGTTAGGTGACAAATACACGTACCTACCTAGAGAAGAATTCTATAATATTAAGGTAATAATGTTATGTTAACAAAAACAGGTCGATCGCAGCTGGCTATTTAGTCTAGAGAATTAAAAAATCTGAGTTTACAAAATTAAGTAGGTATAGGAAACTAGTCGAAAAAAATTGGGCACCTTTATAATGGCATAAATTATTTAGTCCCAATACCTATTGGCACTCCCGTAAAAAGGAGCTTACATTCAAAGAGAGAGAGTAGGTAATCATTGCAGGCTTAATATAAATTTTAAAGCACAATTCAATTCTGTATCAATCAATATTCTGGGTGTGAAATAAATCTGAAAAAAGTAAATGTGGTTTCATTTAAAATCCTGACTCAATGACCCTCAACTATCACAATAATGATGACATCTAATGAAAATAAAACGTGATAATGTTGTATTGTTTTGCCTGGTACTGAAATGCCTGCATTTCCTATACAATGTCCTGACAGTGTTACATCATACTTTTGTATAGGACTAGGTATCAGATTTTAAGGTTTGCCTAACTTACTAGGTACCGTGAAATGAAACTTTGCCCGAAGAACAATTTAGAAGCATATCTTTGATGTGCAAAATAGGTTATGTGTATGGCAATATTGACTATCGTGTTTGTTGCTAACTTCGCTAACTTCGCTTAGTAACTTGTTCGAACTCGTCGAGTGAGGTGCTTGTTTTTGCAGGCAAATTTTAGAGCAAATTTCATCGTAGGAGGTACATTCTGCGAGCTGGCGAAAACACAGGTTAGTTTACTTTACGACATGTCATAGAAAATCATTTGTAGAGTAGGGGGAGTCCGGGAGAGTTTACCCGCCTTCGACTAAAATGCTCATAAATCGCTTTACATTTACAAAAAAATATTTTCTACAAATTGTACCCTAAGCTGCATTATTAAGCTTTATTTTTTCTTAAGAAAGTTTTATAAATCATTAATACTTTATGAGTAATTAACGATTTCTACTGAAGTGAGATTTGGCTAATATCTCCCGCCTAGGTGGGAGACTTGACCCCCAAGAAGGGAGACTTTACCCGGGTTTAAAACTAGGCAAAATAAAAATAATAAATTATAATTAAATAAAGAAATTTAATAAAAAAAACATGGCACATAATAATACGTAGTAAATGATAACACGAACTATATAATTTGAGTATCTTTGACATACAGGTAGTGAGGAATTAAGTACCTATCACATATTAGTTGCGTTTAAAACAGTGAGTGTTTATAAACTTTTACCATTAGAAACTCTTTCTAACACTTATAACCTCAGTAACGTTTTTTCAGAAATCAGTAACGTTTTTTCTGTTGAAGCTGGTGGATCTGGATAAACTGGTTGCTTCTGGGGTTCTCAAACTTAGTTCAAGGTTTCTTTTCATAAATCCTCTGAACCAATCTTTCCCTGCGCAGTTGTTAGAAGTCCATGAATCAGGAACCTTTTTGGAATTAATGGTTGCATATTCATACGCAAGTTTCATAGCCGCCTGTCTGGTTAAGCCATAATTCATTTTGCTGCAAGTTAGAACATATTCAACAAGTGTTTTTTCTTCCTCGATCGTAAATATCATAGCTGTTTTGAACTGACTTCCCTGTTCACTTATTTTTGACAATTTAGTCCTGTCTCTTAAATAATTACGTAAAGTATTTCGATCTATTCCATACTCCAAAGCAGTAGCTCTAATAGACTTGCCGTTATCAATGTCACTTACAGCATTTCTTATTACTGACAGGTCTAAATTGCTTCTGTTTCTTGTTGTTTCTTTTTTTTTATATTTGAAGGGCATTGTGGATACTTATCTAAAATAAAACAGAAAATATTATTGCAAGAGAAACAGAGGGAGAGATTACCCTGGGTAAAGTGTCCTCCCTTCGCCATGGTAATGTCTCCCACCCCACGCCAAGCTGTCCGTTATTTAATTTACAAAAAAAACTATAATCTTTAAGCAAAAACTGTCTATCGTAAAGGTCACAAGGATAATTACACTAAGGATATGTATGCATGACATGCTGGAATCTATGAACAGTAAACAACAGTAATCAAATATCGAAAATTGAAAAAATTAACTTACCGGGCATAAAAACGTGTTTTCACTTCACTTGTAACGTCAAAACGAAACTGCTGATCGCAACATCGCCGCGTGAGCTAGGTGGGAGGCGCCTATGAGCTGTGAGAAGCTGTGGCAACGTCGCAATATCTAGTTATACAGGGATTCTATGATCAGTGGCTATTGTCTCCCCCCTGCTAAACTCTCCCGGACTCCCCCTATATTACTGTTAGTGTCGTTGCTCAGGGTCTTTTAAAACTAAAGTTATGATGTATAGAAGGTACGTATTTACGCGACCAGGTTTTTATATCAGGTATTTGCTTTCAAGTAGGCACACCAGGTACCGAACCGAAATACTTGCAAGACTTCAAAGTATTTTAAACGGCTACTCGCTCAACTACGTAGGTACTAAACTGCGTTAGTTTTCGCAATTGCGATCATGCTCCTTACCAATAAGAGTGTACGGAACAATTTCGTATGCAAGTATTTTTTTACTTTATTGGTTTGTAAGTATTTATTTATAAACGCGAGTGTGCTCCTTATTTCTAGGAAGTCATGGATCAATTTCCTATGCAAGTATTTTTTCTTCTAACAGGGCTTGGAGTGGATTTGATTATGCTCCATAACAGTAAGTCTACGGATCAATTTCCTATGCAAGTGTTTTTACTTCCAACAGGGCTTTTCAATAGGTACGCGATTGTACTTTTTGTATGAAGTCATGGATCAATTTTCGAAGCAGATAGAAAATACTTGAAAGTATTTCGAGCCCTGGTTTTTTAAAGTGGACGTACTTGGAAGCCCTGGTACTCGATTTTGCAAGTAAAACCCATGTCTAATATGATGATGGGCAAAGTTATCTAGTAATGTTCCGACTTACGATTGACAACATTGCCCGCCATCAAAAAAGGCTTAGGGTTGACACTTTACGAAACCTTGTATTTTTTTCCTTTTAATTTTTGTCTGCTGAGCTTATTTAATTTTAAACATAATTGGTATTCAATTAAAATATCATTTAAGTACATATAAGTAGTTTATACATATTTAAGTATTTATTTTATTATTACTTCTAATATTTTTTGTTGAGAGTTGCATGGTTTGTTTCAGAAAATTAAACATAAATCTCGAATTCGACAGAGGAAGTCAAGACAAATAATTGGATCCAGGGCATATAAAAACTACACTAAAGAAATGTTAAAACTTGCATGTGAGTCCGTAGAATCAGGCTAAATTTCTTCACGAGATGCTGAACGGCAACTTGATATCCCAAGACGCACAATATTAAATAAAATAAAAAACAAACATTTGAAATCAGTGGGTCATCCTACTGTTTTATCAGCTGTAGAAGAGAACAAAATTGTAAGTCAAGTGAATCTAAAGCTTGTAGTTCACGAGTACCTAACTAAAGAAAAATTCTCGAGATCCTAAGTCAAGAATTAATCTGATTGACTGACTGAATGAATGAATCTTGTTCAAGAAGGAATCTGATTCAGGGCTTTTTGGCGAGAAATGCTGACAAATTGACTGTGAGAACCAGAGAATATTTCAAAGGCGAGAGCTGAAAAGGGACCTCAAGAAAAAAGTGTTAAGTACTTAATTGTAATTTCAAATTAAATACTAATACGCGTGAAACATTTTTCTTTTTATTTACCTAAACACATATTCTTTGTAGAAAACAAAAAAAAACAGAGTAAATTTTTTACTATGTACCTATGTACCAACCCTAGCACTTTTAAAAGGCGAAATGTGGATTGTATGAAAAATAGAAAAATGTCAGGGTAACATAGCCTAGCCATTCTAGTAAGAAATGTGTTCAGTGTCGTCTTCATTCCTAAAGTAAACGCCATCTTAACCAAAATTCTTGTACTGGTTTTATGTCAATGTCATCTGCATAAAGGCCATATTTGCGTCAAAAATCAATGTGGGCAAAGTTGGCTAAAAGTCCAGATAACTTTGGCCGCCAACAAAATCGAAAAAAATGTATTGAATTAAATGTTGAATAATAGTAAGTTTAGCTATAGGTACTAACACTTGCACATGATCTTACAGTTGTAGTTGATGAAGGAAAATACTTACGTCTCTATAGAAAAATCGTATGAAAATTGTAATTATTCGAAAAAAGTAGGCAAAGTTGGCATGTTTCACGGTACCTAGTAGCATTAAGGTGAAAATGAAATGTTATATTTGCTACTAAGTTTTGTATTTCCAAATTAAAAATACAATAAAATAAAATAAAACTATAAATTACATTTGTACTAGATTCAATATTTCACTGAGTGTTGTAAGATTTTATACATAATTATTTTATATACCTACAATATATTAAATTCCTATGTACTTGGTGTGTCTACCGGTTGCAAGTAACTGATTCTTATCCTTGTTCTTTACTAGGACTTCTAGGAAAGCAATCTTCTTTCCCAGCTTTCTTGTGATTGCTTGAACTTCAATGTTGTCACCTTCTCTGGCAGCACTCATGTAACTGGAATTTGAATAGAAGAAACCATTTAATATTTTCAAGTTAAAAACAGTTCAAATTATTTTATCAACCTAGATAGGTACTTTGAAGATTCTCTGATAAATATTTTATTTTTTTATAATATTTTATTTATTTTTACTTCCAAGACACAAAACTCAACGCTGACTAACCTCTTAACTATTTTGGTTATGGGGGGGATTTTATAATTATTTTAGGTTTAAGTTAAACAAAAGTTGTGCAACAGAATTGCAACAACACAATTTTTTGCTGTTGAAAACAAGTTTCACTCAAGTTGTATTGAACATTCCAACCAAAAATGTTGCCACTGTGGCTTACAGGAACAGCAGCCAGTTTTTTTTTAAATAGGCTTGGTAACTCACCTCACACTTATTTCCACAGAGACTCCTCTAGTGTCAACATTTTCATTACTGGTCAGTGCATAGGTGGAGACGGCATCCACCAGGTGTGCAATGAACCCGCCATGGAGAGTACCTCGTTGGTTCAGGTGCTCGGGCCCAACTTTGAACACAGTTGTCATTCTTCCATTTTCACAGCCTATAACTCTCAACTAAAATATGGAGAAAAGCAAACAAATTAGATAGAATCATAAACTTTGTTATTTTATTTGGTACATTAGATATACATTTAGATACTTAGAGGTATGAGGAACAGGTTGTAAAGTTTACTCATTCTCTATAGAAAAGGGAGGATTCTACTACCAGACGGGTGTTGTGTTTGGTGGGCAACTACCCGACGATTGATGTTCGAATGTTGTATATATGCTAGTTGCACAGAAAACTCTGCTTATGCTATGCGGGATTTTGTGTAAAGTCGATGTGACGAGTAGTTTGCATATGGTGATGCATGCTGCCACACTTAACTTGAAAATTAAACTAACGGTATGTAAATTCATGGATTTGATTTGACACAGAGATGACATCCATGTTTCAAGAATGGCGACTGTAACAACATGACCATTCATTGCAGTATAATACAAACGAGGTTCAAGTTTTTCATTACCTACCTATATATTTGCTGTCAGATTGCCCCTATCCGATCATCCATAACACGTAGCTCTATTTGATAAGTAACTACAGATGTGATGGATCAGTTCAAATGAAAATGCTACAAAAGTTGCTGTGTTTTGGACCAATTGACTCATGTCTACATGTCTATCAATAAACCTTAATCTAAGAGGCATAAGAAGATTCTCAAAAGGAAAGAGATTGGCCTCTCAGTAAGAAACACAAAAAAAAAATTGTGTTGCAGAGCATTAGAAATTTTAGAGCACACTAACTGCGCAGATAGAACAAGCATTCTAGGTTACATAAACAACAGTAACTTGTGTGCACTGTACAAACACACTGGCCTAATTCACCTTATCAAATTTATTCAAATGTTCTAAAAATAATATTGCTAAGTACCTGTACTATGAAACACTGAATTCTTTACCTTACGGAGATTTTGATCAAAGCTCTTAGTGGTGGCAATGGCTTTCGTGAAAAGCTCAGCAATTTGTGCTCCTTTGGTACACATTTTGCTGAATATAACTATTACCTAACTACGTTACAGATTTCATAGAATTTAATTCTTTATTTACATTCCTAGATGTTTGATACCAGCTGATAATGATATTCATGCTGACATAGTGACATTGTGGACATGTTGCAAGTTGAGAGAATCTAAATAAATATTTTTTCACTATGGCATTCTTGAATATAGAAAGAGGTGAAGGTGGATTTGTTAAATAGACGATAATACGACAAATTAATGGTATGGCCTAACATCCACTCGCAGACATCTAAAAAGCATCCAGTTCCATCTCTCTAAAAATACATAACGCGGTGACAAAAGACCATGGAATTAGTATGTACTGCCACGTTGGTTTAGTGGTCGAAAGTGTTACTGCTGAGGTTGAGGTTCCGGCTCGTTCTCATCCTACTAGACTTTCTGTCGAACCGCACCTTCCGCTACAAAATCGAAGGAGCGCTTTCCTCCCCACATACCGTCCGAGCAGGAGTCCCCCAGGCCTTTGTACTTACCCCACTCATATTTACGCTGTTCACTAGCGACATCCCCAAAAGTTATAAGTCCCAAATGGCTCTGTTCGCAGACGACACAGCCATCTATTACACTGGCCTCAGCCATATCCAACTACGGCTTCGCCTCCAAGCCGCAGTCAATAAACTGGCTGCTTGGCTTAGGAAATGGCGAATAGAAGTCAATCCTGAAAAGAGTCCAGCGGTTCTCTATTCGAAACCTAGATTCAAAACCTCCCCCCCTCCACCTAGCACCATGTTCGGCAAGCCGATCCCTTGGGAAAAGCAAGCCAAATACCTAGGTATTATCTTCGACCTAAACCTCACCTTCTCAGAGCACATAAAGACGGTTCGTTCGCGAGCCGCTTTCGCTCTCATCTGTCTCCACTCCGTCCTCAATGCACGCAGAAAGCTGTCACTTAAGTGCAAAATGCGCTTGTATACAGCGTGCATCCGTCGAATAATGACATATGCTTGTGCAGTCTTCGCACACGCAAAGCCTCGTCATATTCGTAGGATGCAGACCCTCCAAAACCGCTTCCTCCGCAAGGCCATAAATTCCCCTTGGTTTGTTCGAAATGAGATCCTCCATGTTGACCTCAAAATTCCCAATATCCAGCAGTTCATGAAACGCCTTTCCAAGCGTTTCTTCGATACAGCCGCCAAACATCGCAACCCTCTGGTTGTTGCGGCCGCTAGTTGCACCCCCTCCAAAATCAGCAAACTTCGCCGTCCAAGCCACGTTCTCGCCGACCCCAATAACCCCATAACCCTCCTCCAAGATAGCAACTGGGCAACCAGCACAGTATACAAATACAAAAGACCGTCATTCCGACCTCGTCGCCAAGCTTTAAATCCCCGACTGTGACCTCTGAGTTTGTTTCGGCCTTTCTTCTCAAAGATAGTCTTAAGGAACGCTGTGCTCATCAAAGCACAAATAATAAAAAATCGATCCAGCCTGTCCCATCTTGCCGCCCTCTCCCCAGAGACGTCCTAAGCCGACGGAGGTGCGTACCTCACAGGGGGTGCCCTTAGCGTGCAGTCGTTTAGTTTTAATTAGTTTTAATCCATGGCTGGAGGCAATTTACTTAAGGCAACCACAGGATAGCCCGGTTAAGTAGTCGCGACCTCTCTAGGTCAACTACGAGATGCCATTTATAAAAAAAAGGTTCTGGGTTCAATTCCTGCACCCTAATTGCGAAACACTATTAATCTAAATCTGAATCATTTTGAAGGATATTGCTAAAGCATATTCTAGACGGATGGGATGGGTTCCAACAAATGTGACCTTCCCCGTTGCCATCCATCTAGACGAAGGATGAAATCCAAATTTTTATTTGACCTTCAACGTCCTCGGATTACGGGCGCTTGTTTCCATCCGCGGTCGTGGATTACAACCGTTTGGCCGGCGGATTACATCCAACCAGTTGCGCTGTGGCAGTCGGCGGTTGCGTACGTATGCGTGTAAAAAATATCGTCCGAAGACCAGGGGGCAGGGCTTTAAATACCGGTAAAATTTTCATAACGTTACCTTCATTTGACAGCGTTACCGTTAATATTAATATAACGGTAATGGATTTAACGTTATTTTAGCTCCATTTTATCGGTAAGCATTATTAACGTTAGTTGTTTAATAACGTTAATTTTATCGTTACTTTTAGAACGGTTAATCTATACTCCATTTATAATAGCATTAGAAAAAAGAGGCTCGTAGAAGCAGGAATGGAAAACATTTTATTTCAAAGTTATGATAAAACAATTTTAAGGGAGATGCTTAAATTCTAATTTTCTTGCGTTTTTTGCAATTTGCAGGTCAGTGTAAGGTTGTATCTTAATAAAAATAATATGATGCGCAACAATAAGAAATATGTAGGCAATAATACAATTTTAACCTTAAAAATCATCAATAAATCCCTTTAAATTAGAATTGCGCCGAATTCGTCTGATTTCGCGGGCTACTGCAGCGCATCCACCTTAATTAAAATAAAATTCGGTAGAATTATAGTGAAACGAATAACGTTCCAAGTATTGTTCATCCCTGCTTCTTTTAGGTTTTTAGCATTGACACTGTAATTTAAAATTGGAGTTATTTATTATAAATAAATGAAAGCCACATAATTTCATAAGATAAATAGTTAAAATGGTTACAATTAAGTGTGACAGCTGCTGTAAAAATAGATCATAATAAATTCGGCGTCTATCATAATGTAACAATGTTTATTGTATTTTTGTTACAAAGTGTGCATTAAAAATAACCTTGTTTAACTTCTTTCTAATGCTATTGTAAATGGACTGTAGTGAGTTTGAAGTAGAGGGGGATGAAGCGCGCGGGTGCGGAGCGGCAACAGTGCATGTAACCCAATGCTAAGCGAGGCGCCCGCGCGAGGGCACAGAAATATAAACAGTCGGAAAGGCAACGTAGCTAAATTAACGGTAAAAATAACGTTACTGTTGTATTTTGCGTTAATGTTAATTAACGTTACTTTACTGGTAATGTGATCAAGTAACGTTACATTTTTGTGAACGTTATTAAGGTATCGAATTGAAATTAACGTTACTTAACGGTTGTTATTTTGTTATTTGGTAACGTTAACAAGCCCTGCCAGGGGGCCTACTCCGAAGTGCAAAGTGCGAATGTTCGGATCGGACCGACACATGGCCGAACCGAATAATATTGAAAAATACGAAAAAAGTTCGGATCGGCTCAGTTGGGTCGGGACCATAGTCAATATTCGAAAGAATGTAGGAGTGTAGGATCGAAACCGACCGAACCAAATAGTAACTTCGTAGCAGGAAACAGCCGAACATTCGGCTGATACTACTTCGGAGTAGACCGCCAGAGTCGCGAACGCAATATTATTAGCCAACTAATTGATCTCTATAGAGATCTCCCATGCTTATGGGACATTACGTCGGAACCTTATAACGACGCTCATCAAAAAAAAAAAAAACCGGCCAAGTGCGAGTCGGACTCGCCCATGAAGGGTTCCGTTATGTTACGATTTATGACGTATTAAAAAAAAACTACTCACTAGATCTCGTTCAAACCAATTTTCGGTGGAAGTTTATATGGTAATGTACATCATATATTTTTTTTTAGTTTTATCATTCTCTTATTTTAGAAGTTACAGGGGGGGGGGACACACATTTTACCACTTTGGAAGTGTCTCTCGCGCAAACTATTCAGTTTAGAAATGATATTAGAAACCTCAATATCATTTTTGAAGACCTATCCATAGATACCCCACACGTATGGGTTTGATGAAAAAAAAAATTTTGAGTTTCAGTTCTAAGTATGGGGACCCCCAAAATTTATTGTTTTTTTTCTATTTTTGTGTGAAAATCTTAATGCGGTTCACAGAATACATCTACTTACCAAGTTTCAACAGTATAGCTCTTATAGTTTCGGAAAAAAGCGGCTGTGACATACGGACGGACAGACAGACAGACAGACAGACAGACAGACAGACATGACGAATCCATAAGGGTTCCGTTGCCATTTGGCTACGGAACCCTAAAAACCGACTACAACACGGTTAATTTAATACGGTCCGCGCACGATACGAGTACATACGTGTTTTCACGCCAGAAGACGGCTCGCGATTGCGTGTTGGCGCGTGGATTACATTCGTGTAGCCGAAAATCATAACGCGGATGGAAACCAAATTCCCACCTAGGTCACCCTGGTTTGTACGCTGGATAAAGCCTATTCTAGACGGATGTAATCCAGCGTACAAACCAAGGTGACCTTGGTGGGAACTTGGTTTCCATTCGCGTTATGATTTTCGGCTACACGGATGTAATCCACGCGCCAACACGCAATCGCGAGCCGTCTTCTGGCGTGAAAACACGTATGCACCTTGTATTGTGGGTGGACCGTATTAACCGTGTTGTAGAAATGGCTCCAAATTTGTCTAAATTTCAAAAAGTGGGGTTTGCCTTGTCAGTTTTGTGTGCAATAGACGACGAAAAACAACAAAAACTTATAACACCCCGTCGTTTTTGCGTCGGGGGTTAAAAAACAGAAAGTGGATAAAGCGTTGGTTAAAAGAGCGAATGATTCTCAGCCATTCATACTTATTGCAGTTATGGGACTTTAATGGTATTCATAACTGGTCTTCGGACAACATTTTTTACACGCATACGTGCGCAACCGCCGACTGCAACAGTGCAACTGTCTTTGGTTGGATGTAATTCGCCGGCCAAACGGTTGTAATCCACGCGCTCTAATCGCGGATGGAAACACGCGCCCGTAATCCAAAGACGTTGAAGGTCAAATCAAAATTTGGATTACATCCTTCGTCTAGATGGATGGCAACGGGGAAGGTCACCTTAGTTGGGACCCTGGATTACATCCGTCTAGAATAGGCTTTACATCCGTCTAGAATAGGCTTAACCCATTGCTTCATATGTTCAAAAAATGTGTCTGGTCAACAACGTAAATAACGCAATGAATGTTGTTCAACTGTCAAAATGAAATCCAATAAAACTGCCAGACCCAGCGGGTAATGTCCCCGCTGGGTCTGGCAGTCTTTATTATTGGATTTTATTGGATTTTTCCATCGGGTTTCGGCAGTGGCGTGCATTGCATAAAGGCATATAAGCAGTGTCTACCTCGATAGATACCCCATAGATACTATTCGCACATTGTCATGTCTTTACTCGTTCAAGTTAATTCAACGAAATTAAAAATAGGTACGTACAGTCAACAGCAAAAGTAGATGATCAAAATCAGAAATTCAATACTAATGAACGGAGTTCGCGTCAGAACTGTGTGGCGTCGAAGTGTTTCAAAAGTATGTGATTGTAAATTATACCAAACATTTACTACTAGTACAGCTATCATATAGCTGCGAACTCCGTTCATTAATATTGAATTTCTGATTTTGATCATCTACTTTTGCTGTTGACTGTACGCGTACGTGTCACGCGGAATACTATGACGTTCGACCTTCGCAATTTATCACCCTAAAGTAGGCATGCCTACTCAAATAAACAACTGAGTGTGAATGTTAAAATATGTAATACTTCGTAATTTGGCCGTGCGAAGAAAGAAAGGGATGGATAAAGCGGTCGCCAATAGTGAGGTAAAAATTAAAATCCAAGATGGCAGCTGAGAAAATTTCAAATTTTTCGTCATGGTTGTCGTTTTCACGGTTTTCGAGGGTGCTGCAGCCGATAATAAAGTCAAAATGGAAATCCAAGATGGCGGCTGTAATTTTTTTTTTAATGTTGCGTCATGGTTGTCGTTTTTATGGTTTTCAAGGGTGCTAAAGCCGATAGTGAGGTCAAAATGAAAATCCAACATGGCGGCTGCAATTTTTATTTATTTTGCGTCATGGGTGTCGTTTTCATGGTTTTCGAGGGAGCTAAAGCCGATAGTGAGGTAAAAATGAAAATCCAAGACGGCGGCAGCGAACATTTTAAAATTTTAAAAGTTTATAGCCGCCATCTTGAATTTTCATTTTGAACATCATTCCTGCCGGGGGCGGCCCGACCACTCGTTTTTATACCCAGTAAATCAATAGTGCGTACGTATACGTACCTAACCAGTGGCGAATTTACACATTTGCCGCCATCGCCAGTAGGATATTTAAAGTTTGCCGCCCCTACCGACCTTTAATGTCCCATTAACCGACTTCAAAAAAGGAGGAGGTTCTCAATTCGACTGTTTTTTTAAATGTTTGTTACCTCAGAACTCCGTTATTTATAAGCCGATTCGCAAAATTCTATTTTTACTTGTAAGGATATACTTTCAGGTTGGTCCCATAGAAATTTCATCAAAAATGGTTCAGTAGTTTGGTTTTTAAACCAAAATTGCTGGTAAAAATTAGAACTTAAAAATGAAAAGGAAAACTTTTTTACAAAAAAAAAACAACCGACTTCCAAAAAATATATAACAAAGTGAAAAATAATTCGTAATAATTAAAATGTCTCATTCAGCTACGAAAAACAGTGATCAAACCTACTACGGTAGAAGCGTGAATTAGAGCATTCATTTTTTTTTATTCTTTCCAAAAAAACATGGTAGGTATATAAATATTGATCTTTTTAAATGCAGTAAGACATTTTAAAAAATGTTGGCCCTAAATTAGCCGCCCCTAAAATCTGCCGCCCTAGGCTCCAGCCTACTTAGCCTGTTGGTAACTCCGCCACTGTACCTAACGGAAAAGTGTGCCTACCTATTCTGAAAAAAAAATGCACGCCACTGGGTTTCGGGAATTTCTTAGCAACAGCCCGGAGTCTGATTAAATTCCCGGTTGATGGCAACAGTGGGCCTGTTGCCATCAACCGGGAATTTAATCACCCTCTTATTACACAAATATGGCACTTAAACATAGGTGGCGTCTTCTAAAGGTGCACCTCTGCCTAACCCTTCGGGGGATATAGGCGAAATATTATGTGTTGAAACTTTTCAGATAGGGAAAGCACTTAATCGAGTTGTATTTTTAGTTTTTCTTCCCAATAGGCACGAGGAATGAGGATGAACAGAATTGGGTTTGAACGTGACAAGTAGGTATTAACATTTTCTGTGAGGTCCTACAACGCCTTAAGTCTCTGTCTCCTCTCTATAGCACTTATGACATATTTAGCTAAAGTAGGTGTAATTATGAGCTGCTTAGAATTTCTATCAACAAAATGCAAAGGGTGGAATAAGGGCTGTCATGCTGTGTGACTGAGCGTACCTACAATAAACACGTCCAAATGTATAAGCGCCTGCTAAATAAAATTAGCTTCTTTTCACAGATTTGAAGCACATATTTTGTACAAAATCTTTCAAAATATTGCTTACTGCAAATGAAATGCAATATGCAAAGTAAGATAAGTGCAAATCTATGTAGGTACGAGTACCTACATATTATGTACCTACTAATTACCTAATACATTATGGAATGCAATAAATGAAGGGCGGGCGTTTTTGGGGGACTGTCTTTTGTAATTTTGACGTTCGAAAAGTGCTGATTCTCAGCCTAATTTGAATAAATGACTTTTGATTTTGAATATAAACAGGATTGGGATATGATATTTTTGGTTTAGCTTATACTGTCCCACTGCTGGGCAAGGGCCTCCCCAAGTCATTCCAGAAACGAATGAATAAATACCAATGATAAATAAAAATAGGTACTGAAATCAAACTGCGATCTAATGCAGAAAAAAAAATTTCCTTCATTTTAAACCTATTCACCTAGGTACCTACTCAATTTTATACTGAAGTTTTTACTCAAAAATTGGAATGGAGTCATGTTTGACGCTGTTGTAAGCAATCCAATCAAAATATCTATCTGCATAAAAAAAATTTAGAATTGGATCATTAGCTCCGGAGATTACCCCCTAAATAGATATAAACAAACAAGTTTTACCTCTTTATGATAGACTAGCTTCTGCCCGCGGCTTCCCCGCGTGGATGTCGGAAATTATCCCACGGGAACGTGCTAACAGGATAAAATGTATGCAGTGCTTCCCCAGGATGTCATCTATCTCGCGGGCCCTTTGTGGCTAATTACAATAGAAAACCAATTGTGTCTCATTAGTGGTGATTAATAGGGTACCTATATGATATCCTTACCTAAGTACCTACCTAATAAAAAAGAAATAAACTCAATAACAGAAAATAAAATACCTACCTACCTAAATAAACCTATTTCTGATGATAACTAAACTCAATAAATAAGCAAAAT
Source organism: Apamea anceps (assembly GCA_951799955.1). Classification (NCBI taxonomy): domain Eukaryota; kingdom Metazoa; phylum Arthropoda; class Insecta; order Lepidoptera; family Noctuidae; genus Apamea; species Apamea anceps. Next base: position 16,405,247 of record OX637500.1, on the reverse strand, counting down.
CCCTAATAACTAATATCTATACGAATGACTAATCCTACCTAACAGTATTATAAAATAACCTACGGTCACTACGTACACTATCAAATATACTACCTATACTTTAAAATTAAAATCTATACCTACGACTTATAAAAATAAACCTAAATAACTCTAAAAACTAAAAGGAACAAAAAGGTCGCACTGAAAAGCCACCACTGCGGGTGACGTAACCGACGACAAACTTATTATTTGTGGTTGGTACAGTAATCGGGTCTAGGGATCGAACCGCAAAATTAAGTTTGTTTTTTATTGTATATACTTTTCCGGGATAAAAAGTACCCAGTGTGGTGCCCAGGATATTAAAGAATAATTATACCAAGTTTCATCGTAATCGAACCGGTAGTTTTTGCGTGATGCCTGAACAAACAGACAGACAGACAAAAATTTTTTTAATCACATTTTTGGGTTCGGTGTCGGTCTAGTAACACCCCCCGCCATTTATTTTTTTGATATCTTCAATGTACAGAATTTTCACTTCTACAGATTTATTATAAGTATAGATATAGATATGTATAGATAAACTAACAGGTAAAATCTAAATTTACGCTGGTTCTCCAATGTTACATTGGGGAACCTGCGTAATTTTAGATTTTATAACCTACTTATTTTCTAAATGTTCCCAAAACACCCGAACCGTTTGTATAATAAAGTCCATGGCCGAAGCTATTTCGGTCTTAACTCGTTTTATACATGTAGACAAGCGGCCGAAAGTTTTGGTATCAATTTACAAAGGAAGTTGTGTTTTGAGAAATGAAAGTTAACTTGTTAGTTTCCGGATTATTTAAATAACCGGCGGAATATTTTCATCAATTGTGGAAAGATTCTGATTATATTTTCATTTGGTGGCGGAAGTTCGGGCGTTGGTTCCGTTTATTAAGTTCTCTTTGGTAGTTTTTGAGTTAGCATAAATAATACGTATTTAATCCACTTCGTGTATATTGATGATGTTATAAAACCTGTCACTACTGTTTACACAGAAAGTAGAGGTAGGTATACAAATTCGTATCGGGTAGGTACGATGGCTAAAAAGTAGAAAATAAAAAAGTACTTTTTACAAAAATTAAACCGGCTTCCGAAATGAAAGTTACTTGTTTGTAAAACGCTTAAACTTAAAATACTTTCACGCTTTTATTAGCTTCACTTGTAACTAACTCACTAACAATGTAATAAAATCTTACAAGTCAATTTTAACCTACTTCTAATTGTCGTATCGAAATGAAACTTTGTATGTATATGTAGTTCGGAAGACAAAACTATAATTTGTTATCTTGGTTGTCTTATCTCGAGTTGATCTGATGATGGAGCCAGCTTCAGTGACTACTAGTAAATCCCTCGAGTTTGGGCTCAAATGATTCGTTTTGACGAGTCCAATATATTGCACTTGGTGTCGACGTTTTTATGATGGAACCAGCACCCTAATTGCGTAACACACAATCAATAGTAATCTGAATCATTTTGAAGCAAATTGCTAATCCATTGCTTCATAAGTTCGAAAAATTTGTCAGCTCAACACGCACAAAATAACGCAATGAATGTTGTTGAACTGTCAAAATGAAACCGATTCCGATTAACTGTGTGTTACGCAATTAGGGTGCAGGAGGTGGATAGATAAACTCTTTAGGGGCTTCTTGTAAAGCCCTCAATTTTTCTAGGTACTAGAGTATACTAGACGCAAAAGTTAAAAATAAAAATATTTAGGTACTTTCAAAATATCTAAAAAACACGCTTTTAAAACGTACCTACTAAAATTATATAGTGGATTATCTGTATAGATTATTCACTACCCTTAATGAATATTGAACCCCGGCTTAGAGCTTTTAAATGACTTGTTTTAGGTGAGGTTTGCATGACAGATATTTGAGCGTTGTGTGAAAAAATAATTAAAATGACTTAAATTGAATTCTAAAAGCGTGGAGCGCACTTATAATTAATTCACAAAGTAGGTACTAGTAAGTACTAAGAAGCACTCCACACTTTTAAAATTCGATTTATTATTCATTATATATTTTATGACTGATTTATTTTGCGTTTTAAAAGCGTGCTGTTTAGTTTTTTTTTTTTAATATATATTTTTTTTAGACGCAGACTTCGCTAGTCTAACAATAACAGCCCGTTCATAGGTTCTCATCGTCATCGGTGACTAAATTCCGTGTTTTAGGGCTGCTATGCTGTCGGTACTCAAGGGGAGAATGAAAAGTTCCGCGAACTAGCTAATTTGTAAAACAGTTTATCCGGGAGTTTGGAGTTCGGCTATCGTTTACGAAACCACATTTTCAACTAAATACTTAAGTACAAACAAATGTACTAATCTAGTTTTACTGTATGAGTTGCCTCACTGTTGAAATAGATAATTACTTTTGTTTACCTCGTTATTGAACGATTACTATGTATACGTATTGGTGAGACTTGTGTAAATTACCTTGTTTTGGTCAGGGTGTTTTATAGATCACTGGGTATCCGGCCTATGTTTTGATAAAAGTGTATACTTGGTTTTCATTCATGAAAAACATTAGATCCTATGTTTTGTAGCTTCATATGTTATGTTTACACAAATTATGGGACAATGGCTGTAGACAATAAAATGGTTTCTTGTCTGTGTTACATACTTTAGACTTTTTGGGGCTGACTGTACACACTACCACAAGAGCTACCTATTTTGCTGCCTAACTTAATGCTATATTGCCATTAAACCTATAGGTACATATACCTACCTAAGGCCAAGGGTGCCAATATGCCTAATTACGGTAAAATTACATTGTCTTTAAGATGGCAACGTATCTGCGATGCTTCCGGTATTGCAGGTCCACAGACGTCTGTCGGTGATCACTGGTCACTTACCTTAAAGTGGATCACCTGCCTGTTGAGTTTACGAATAAATAAATCGACAGTTTGAAAATTGTACAGACGCCAGCAGGTCAAGCTACCCGAAACTGTCCAATTTTTCCAATCAACCTTGAACCTTCATGCTTTAGCGAAAAAGTTGAAAATCTATTAGAGAAATTTGACAGATTGTAGTAGCTTGATGTGCTGGCGTCTGTACCAACCTACAAGATATAACACTTATTGACCTTTTTCGACTTGTACTAAACTCGCTAGTCTATTATGATTATATAAGCATTTCCGCCTAGCAACCGGTGAGCAGATAAATTATCCGTTTGTTAGCTGTTACACTAGTATAACTACTTGGTAACGAGAGCAAAATTACGCAGAAAGCATTGCCATGCTACGCACTCGAACGTAATAAGCATGTCATACAAACATGGCTGCGAATGCTCATGTTATGACCACAAATTAAATCAAAATGTAATACCATTACACTTCGACAACATAGGTAGGTACTAAATATGTTATCGCACATCGAGTGGTTTATTCTCATTACTATGTAAACGTACATTATTGTAGCGAAATAAAAACTGGTCTTCACTTGTACACGTTTAATTTAGTAAAATAAAAAATATTGCAAACAAAACTTAATGAAGGACACAGCACGATTCTTAACAATAGGGGTTAAAGTATGAAATTGCCGTTTTATTGTAATAGGTACTTCGAATTGACATAGAGCCTTCATGGTTTGAGATTTTTGGGTGAAACTTTTTTCACGTGGTACCTATGATGTTCTTCTTTTAAAAATGTGCAATATTCGATTATCGACTTTCAGTTGTTTTTTTTTATTCAGCTTAGACAAGAAAGATGGATAGGTACTTCGAAAATTCGAGTTATTTTTGAATACGAGTTCCGACGCGGACCTAACGCGGCAGAAATAGCTCGCAATATCAATGTTACGTTTGGAGAGGGGACTGCTAATGAACGCACCGTGCGATTTTGGTCAGGTGAATAACAATGAATTGAAAGAGATGGTGGAAGCCGATCCGAGCCAAACTACCCAGGAATTAGCGGCATGGTTTAACGTTACCTTACCAACAATATTGACTCATTTGCCTCAAATCAATCAAATAAAAATATGAGAAACCCCCATTTCTCATATTTATTTTTTATTTACACAACATTTAACAAAGCGTGGAGCAAGCTTTCCTGAAAAATAATCTGCCCCAGAGGATCTAGAAAAGTTTCGTCTCCATACAGTGTCACCGACGTTGAGGGTGACAGGCGAACGATTCATATTATACGCTCGAGAATTACGAAGGAATGGCATAGAAAGATTATCAGCGACTTTCGCGTAGACCTCGGCAAGGGAAGAAAGATTCGAGGCGTGTTGACACCGACTTTCAGCTAAATTTACGCTTTGAGTCTGATCACTGGCACAACCAGAAGTAACCACTTCCCTACCAAACATTAGGAAGTTTGGGGTGAAACCTATGGCTAAATTACCTAATGCAAGAGTTTAGATAGAGTTTGACTTTGGGTAAAAGTTTGGCCCAGTTTCTTTGGTTTTCACCGACTAATATGTTCAAACACGTAACGACACTTTGGTTATAGCGTTCTACTGTGTTGGCTTGAGGAGTATAATAGGGAGTGTATGTAAGAGAATCGATGTGAAAGGATCTTAGAAAACTTACAAAACGACTACTGCGAAAAAAAGTAGCGTTATCGCAGAGAATAGCACGCGGAACTCCGAAATTGAAAAATATTTTAGACTGCAAAGCTTTTTTAGAATCTCAAGGGCCTATATAAGAAACTTGTTTTTTTCGGCATGTTTTGCCTTGTGGTACAAAACCCTTCGTGTCGGCCGCTTTTTTAAAGTGGTTATCACTTAAAAAAAGCGGTCAAGTGCGAGAGCTCTTCAAAATCGCTTTCTGCATATCGAAATAATTTTTTTCAAACCGAATCTACTCGTATCATCAATTATCGGTTCATGGTAATTATTGAACGAACGTGCACGGACACGGAATCTATACTATTTCTTCTTTGTAAAACCAAATTATTGTTTTATGTACAGTGAATAGCAGATATGTCTTCCTCGTCAGAACTCTTTTTTTTTTTAGAAAAGAAAATGTTTTATTGGAACGAGATTTTCTAACAAAAACATTTTTTACTCAAAAGTCGCAGCGGACTGACTGTTGTGCAAACATGTTTTAAAAATCATTATTTATTTATTTATTATTTATCGTTATTTTATATCGTTTTTTTAATTGGCGCAGCGTGCCCTGCTTTAGGTAGCGTAGGTAAGTTTTTTTAAAGCGGTCTTCGACAAAAGTTACCTTATGAATACTGGTTTTTACGTTTCCACACTGCCTGGGCCACAAAACGGGTCGGAGAAGTAAAACCTTTTTATTTATGTTTTGTAATTTTTGTGATTGTATTAAAAACCACAAACAAAAAATAAAGGCCGTTATTTTATAAAGCTATCTCCAATATTTTGGAAATTATTAAAATTTTTGTTACTGACCCGCTTTCTTTATTTCCCGCTTTTTTATTTCTAAATAGAGAGAGTTATTTAGAGAGAGTTATACCAGTTAAAATAAATTTTAAGTACCTGTGATTAAACTCGCGAATCACATCTAAGTAGATAAGTATATTAGATCAACAATTAACCTCACAGAGCAGCAGAAAAGCGTAAGAAAATGCAATTTCCTGGGCGGTAACGCAGGAAATTGCATTTTCTTACGCTTTAAGGTACCACTTTATGGTACGCGGTCAGGTATTACCGCATTCGCGTTAAGTGAGTGTAATCCAGCCTTCTTTGATCAAATTTCAAGTTCACCCACGAACAGTGAGGCCCTTCTGGTTTTTAATTAGTTTGGCTCGAGATACATCATACAAACTTACATTACGCGATTATATAACGTCCAAATACAGGCCTATTGCGAGTACCTGCTTATCATAGTACCTAATATCAATTGGTTAATTGGGTCTTTGTTAACTCCTATTACTGACACATTGTTATTAATTGAATTGAATTTCCCACTATTAACTAAAGGATAAACTTGAGTAGGCACTACTGTTTACTGATTAGAGTACAAAAAGGTACTTAAGCCACAGTAAATAGCGAATTAGTTTTCCTGTAATGTATAAATGTTACCTACATATTATCTGACTTTAAAATGATTTTATTTTTTTGTAAGTAGGTTTGTACAAACACTTTTACACGTCATTCATATTTTTAAAAACTAGATGAGGTCGGCGTTTCCTATCTGACTAGTCTGAGAAGAAAGGTCGAAAAAAACTCAGAGAGGTCTTCACATGATCTGACCAAGATTATGTCTGCATAATCTTGGTCAGATCATGTGCAGAATGTTTAAAACTTTATCATATCAATCATTGTTAGTCTTTGTTAGTAAGTTTGCATGCAATATAGTATCACGAACTAATTAGGTACTCCAACTAATAGTACACACGGCGACACATCAAGCTACACGTATCCAGTTTTAGCTGACCTCGCATTGTGTATTGCTATCGTACAATCTGATTGTACGAAAAACCTACACAAGCGAGGTCAGCGAGTCAGCTTATACTGGTTAGTTATACTTAGCTTGATTTATATTTTATTATATTGTGTGTACATTATATTCCAAATCCAATAATATTTTTTTAAATTTTAACAAATTTTAAACGAATCTTAAGGTAAAACGAGGGTTTGTAAAACCAGGGTTTGTAAAACCCAAAATATATAATAATTATCAAAATATCCGATATTTGATATTATTTATTATTTATCGTGCATAAAAAAAGATGCGATTTTCATTCTGTAAGTAGTTTACACCTATGTGTTTTAAGTAGTTGTAGAATAAAAGCTAGTGCCTGATTATTTGACGTTATGGGAGTAACAAAAAAATTAGTCTTTTATGAATATTAATCAGTCTTATTTATTTATTGACACACCAACGACTTATTCACTATTACATTATAATTTTGGTTTGCACGGAAATAGTTAGCGCTGAACTCGTCACTTATAGGTGTGCACAGCACTTACATAGTTAAGGATAAAAAAATAGATAAATTACATTATTTATAAATCTATTTAAATTACATTGAAATTAATTAAAAAATTACGTTAAATCAATGAGTAACAGAACATTTAAATAAAATAAATTGAACATTGAACTGAATTAACAATAAATAGAAAAATTAAATTAAAAATATTAACAAATGAATTACAGATAACAAATAGATTACAGATAACAAATAGATTACAGATATCAAATAAATTATGTCAAAATACATTCATTACAATTACAATAGTCTTATGTAATTAACACTTAACAAAATTACAATTATAACAATAATTGAATTTAAAAGTTTCTAGTTTGGACAATAAATATCAATTTATATTATAGATACCCACATAAAAATCAATTGAAATATATCGTATACAGCGAACCCGGAAACAAACTGAAAGTAAAATATTGAATACGCAAATATCCTAAAAGTCAATTATTTGCCTACATCGTGTTGGTATCAAACGGAAGTAACTAACTATGAAAAATTTTCCTCAGAACTTTTATCATTCGAAGCTTTAACTTTCTGAACTGCTACCACAAAGCTCTGTTGACAAATGTTTGGAACGGAAAAATGTAATAAAGCTCTGTATTTACACAAAACTGTGCGTCTGAAAATAAATAAATTTACGGATATACAGTTATGCATGTTTTAAAGTAATTATTGGATTGAAGCGAGCTTTCGGAATTTACTTTCATGTCATGTACTTATTTACAAAACGTGTGCATATTTAACAGGAAAAAGTTACCTTTTCAATGTAAAGGCTAACAGAGGACCTATTAAAGGCAGCAGAATCTATTTTTCAACTTATTTACTCGTTAAATGGCTGGCTCAATGGTATCGGCCCCGCCTTACGAGTTTGTACTTTGTGTATTTAATTTTATCTGCAACGGTGAAGGAGAGAAGGCTCGCGTGGTGGATTATGGCCACTCCCTCTCACTGAGAGGAGGCCAGTGTTCCAGCAGTTGAACGTTATAGGCTGATTATGTGTGTGTGTGTGTTTTTTAATAGTGTATCATAAACGTCGTTTTATTAACTTAGGCAACTTTTGTTGTAGCTGACCCAGCAGAAGTTGTTCTGACCAAAGGAGATGGATAACCGTTCCATACAAGAAATGGACACCAATAAAGCAAAATGTATTATTAAGCCATAATAGTGTTTCGAAGCCCTGTACTTATATTAGGGGTTAAAGTATGAAATTGCCGATTTGTACTGAAAAATTTAAATTCGTTTTTTTTTTTAATTTAACATATTTATTTAATCAAAATATTTACCATTTTTATCTATACATTGCTGCCATCTAATAGGAACGTCATTTATGCCTTTGCGATAGAACTCTCGTGATCTAGATTCGACAAACTGTGTGAAAGCATTTTGTACTGCCTCCTGAGAAAAAAACTTTTTATCACGTAGAAAATTGTCCAAATCACGAAAAAAATGGTAGTCCGTTGGAGCAAGGTCTGGCGAATACGGAGGGTGACGAATGGATTCTAATTGCAGTTCCTGTAGAGTGAAAACGGTTTCTCGTGCTGTATGAGGTCGCGTTATCATGGAGCAATAATGGTGAAGATCGATTCATGAGTCGGGGCTGTTTCACTACTAGTTTTGCTATCATTGTTCGGAGTTCGGCACAGTAGACATCTGCCGTTATTGCTTGACCAGATCGGAGAAAGCGATAGTGAATAACACCATGCTGAGACCACCAAACAGTTACCATTACCTTTTTATTGGTAAGCTTTGCTTTAGGACACTGTTGTAGCCTTTGTCCTGGGGTCAGCCATTGCATTTTTCGCTTACGGTTATCGTAAAGAATCCACTTTTCATCACATGTCACAATTCGATCCAATATTCCTTCATTTCTGTATCGATTCAACAAGGCAACACAAGTTGCAACACGCGTTCCTTTCTGCAGATCAGTCAAATCATGAGGCACCCATTTCTCATATTTTTATTTGATTGATTTGACGCAAATGAGTCAATATTGTTGGTAAGGTAACGTTAAACCATGCCGCTAATTCCTGGGTAGTTTGGCTGGGATCGGCTTCCACCATCTCTTTCAATTCATTGTTATTCACCTGTGTGGGCGGACTTCCACGTGGTTCGTTCTTCAAATCAAAGTTTCCATCACGAAAGCGTTTAAACCAAAATCGCACGGTGCGTTCATTAGCAGTCCCCTCTTCAAACGCAAGATTCATATTGCGAGCTGTTTTTGCCGCGTTAGTTCCGTGTGGGAACTCGTATTCAAAAATAACTCGAATTTTCGAAGTATCCATCTTTCTTGCCTAAGCTGAATAAAAAAAAAACAACTGAAAGTCGATAATCGAATGTTGCCCATTTTTTAAAAGAAGAACTTCGTAGGTACAGACGCCAGCACATCAAGCTACTACAATCTGTCAAATTTCTTTAATAGATTTTCAACTTTATCGCTAAAGCATTAAGGTTCAAGGTTGATTGGGAAAATTTGACAGTTTCGGGTAGCTTGACCTGCTGGCGTCTGTACCATGTGAAAAAAGTTTCACTCAAAAATCTCAAACCATGAAGGTTCTATGTCAATTCGAAGTACATACCTATTACAATAAAACGGCAATTTTATACTTTAACCCCTATTATTTTTGTTCGTCGTAAAATATCCCATAAGACCCTTCCCAAATCTGACGACATAAAACCTGTAAAAAAAAATACATTCAAACCTGTCGATCGCGGAGTAATCCACTGTCTTCCAACAGATTGAATTACACTCAAATCTAACAAGACGAGACGTCTGTCTGGATGCATTTAATGATCAACATGTCCTTAGGTTTGTGGTGACCGCCCAGCGTAACGAACGTCACTTTCAATTGCAATCCAAAGGATTTTGATGAACATTCCTAATCCAATAAATGAGGTTTTACACCTAATAAGTAAAGTTTAGTACCTACATAAAAATAAAGGGCTCGAGAAGACTGGCGTCACATATTGTGCATTTTTTAACGCACCTTAGAATACGTGGCGTCGCCTGTATTATTTTTTTATAAGTATTTATAAGTTAGTCAGGAACGCACCCTTCTTAAGTGGCAACACGAAGCTACCGCCTGGGGCGCTACCCACAGCGTTCCTTAGGTCGGATCTTGGCATGCGATCCGCTTTCAAAGAAGACCTGAAAGCTACAGCTGCTGAATTGCTTTACGGAAAAACACTTGCCGGCGAAATGCTCGTTCCAGTATCCGACACTATCAACTGACACTACGACGATCCTGCAGACTTTGTCGAACTTGGATGTAAAATGTCGACTGTACGACCAATCCCTGCTTTACGTCACACTCAACCGTCACCTTTCATCTTCAAAGATCTCTCGTCAGCAACTCACGTTTTTTCGTGACCATACAGTCAGACGCCCCTGACAAACACCATACAGCGATTAATGAAAAAACAATGACTTTGGTCCTTAAGGGTAAAAACGTCGCTGTAAGCATTGATCGTGTCAAGTCGGCTTACATAGAACACGCTAGACTTACAGTCCTTGAACCTCCGACGGAAACATCAAAACCCACTGACACATTCATAACAAAAAAAAAAACCGCCAGATCCATCTCCAAACGCAGACACCAATCTAACAACTCCTTATACACTACAAAACTGCCATATACCACTCGGTCTGGCAAACGAGTAAAATTCAAGGATTTCTCCGATTTCTGTGAAATCGGTTTAGTGGCGACCATTCCAAAAATATGACTTATGACTCTGGAGTGTCACCAAGGCCATTTATTTGTTTTTATTCAAAGTCAAATCATTTATTTCAAATAGGCACATAAAAGGCACTTTTGAACGTCAAAAATCAAATAAAAATAAAATTGATTCTAGTCGCCCCTTCCGAAAGGTAGTTTTCGTATGGAGAAGAATGGGCAAGAAACTCCACCATTACTCTTTGGTTTACTATTGGTTTACTAATAATTGTTTACACTGGTTTTGCATATATTATTCGTAGAACGGCATACTTAAGCGCTAAAGTGTACTATTTCTAATACACAGGATGTTTCGTAACGAAACATCGTTACGTTACGAACGTAACGAAACGTTCCGTTGCGTTCTTTCGTTTCGTTTCGTAAAGAAAAATAAAATATTGTTGCTATCTAACTTTTAATACCTATTGCAGCATTAGCAAATGCTACATTATAATTTTATCACGAACGACCTTCTTTTGTAACAAATCCAATCTTATTTTTAACCAGAAAGGCTTTTTTCTTCATATTGGTTTTGAATCTAAATGTGTCATGTCTTTTCTCTTACCGAGACTTCTCATTTGAAGGATTTTTTGGACACAGGACGGAAGTTAAATATATTATTTTTCTGCTTTAACAATAAAATTGTATTAACGATAAATGTGTCGTTAGATTTCAAATTGAAGTAAGTCCAAAATGTTAAAACTCATAAAAAGCGGTTTTTTTTCTGTTCGAGTAAGGCTTTTTACCATCTTATTTTGAGGGGTGGTGTGACTATCAAAAATTGGATTCTCTATCATCCTTTCTATCATTGTTTCTGTGAAATATTTATAGATTACGAGAAAAACGAATTTCTAATTTGGATTTAGGACAAACATGTCAAATGGACTTGGTTCAATTTGAAAAAAGGGGTGTGTTTTAAACTTATTTTGCTTGAAAACTACAGGGACTTGCGTCAATTTGGTAAAATATTGTGAAAGATACTTCCCTTGCCTTTTAAATAAAAATAAAAGCAATTTTTTGTCAAAAGTGCGACTGAAGTGAAGTCGACTGAGTGAGTCAAAGTGTGACTTGATGCGATTTGAAATCTAACGACACAAATCTTTACCGCATAGATCTTGGTCGTTCTGTGTTTGAACGACCGAGTTCTGTGCGGTCATCCACTGGATCTAAGGGTATGTTTACTTTCCTATTGATTATTCTACTAAAAGTTCTTATCGTTTCCTAAATTTTATTCCATTCTTGTCTTTGTAATAGGCAATGTTCTCGAAAATAAACGAATTGTATTACTGAAATAATATACGTCACTAAAAAGTTGTCTCGAGGCGAGTCATATTTCTTGAAGAATCGGTATGTAATTTAACTTTTCTTCAGTCTTTTGTTATAAAAGATTATGCCTGCGTCTCAGATCATCATTTTACGTTATTTTTTATATATTTGTCCGAAGGCTTTAGGGCGATCTCAAATTCGCCCTACCGCCACCCTAGTACCAGACGCCTACAAGCTTCCTCTTGGGAATCGAACCCAACATAACACCTTGCGCGCGGCCTGAACGTTTAAGAAGATTCAGATTCCGGCCAGCGAGGAGCCTTCCGATTGTCAGTGTGGAGCCTTGGACCGGATTTTCATATATTTTGTAGTTTAGTTCAGCCTATCAGTCAGTCAGTAGAGCCTATTACTTGTTATACTACCAATTAGCCGTATATTATAAAGTTAAAATGAAAATGATATATTACTGACTAGTGATTTCAAAACGCTTTAAATGCAGTTTTAATATTTTATATTCTAATAATATCTACTCGCGAAATTATACAAATTCTCACAATAAGCATGTCCCAATTACCATCTTATTTCCAAAACTGGCATCATAAATATCTCCCCGAATACTTGAATCAAAACAATGTAGAAGTAACGAGAGTTGTGGTGGGATTTCAAATATTTTTTATATATTTTTTTATATTATTAACTTTTTGTCTGTACTAGGCCGGACTTTATTCTTGTCCTTTCAGTAATTCATACGTAAATCCATAGAAAAAAGCACTAAGTACTTCCCAAATTTTAAAATTTTCTGGGCTTTCCAATTTTCTATTCGCTAAAAACCTTGTTCGGACTACTACGAAATAAAAAAAAAACAATTAACCAAATCGGTTCAGCCGTTCTCAAGTGCGCTCACCAACGGACAGCGTTTTATTTTTATTTATGCTTCCATCCTGGAAAATGCTGTTTGCAGAAATGCTTGTAATCGTATCGAAAAACGTAATTGAAAGCAAACATCTTTGTCTCATCGATCCTGCACGGCGGTATAAATATAAAAAATATCCAGAATATCACTGCTTCATCAAACAGCATTTATTTGTTAACTTTTACATAAAATATATGGTATACGGCTGCATCTGGGTAGAGCTGCCATATGGAAAATAATTTAATTTTATGTTCTTGTCTTGTAATGTTAATTACTGAACATAGGTACCTAGTGTTGTATATCATCAAGTATTTTCTAACTGAACAAACAGCTGCGCAGCTGGGTTGTTGGGAGTTTGTTGAGCCACTTCTTCTTCCCAACGATAACACTAGGAAGTGGTGAAGGGCGGGCGTTTTTGGGGGAGTGTCTTTTGTAATTTTGACGTTCGAAAAGTGCTGATTCTCAGCCTAATTTGAATAAATGACTTTTGATTTTGATTTTGACTGAAAGCCGACCCCAACATAGTTGGGGAAAAGGGCAGGTGATGTTGCTTTATTTTTATTATGAAGTATTCACTTAATTAATACGTACTTACGACTACCGAGATGACGACAATAAAGAAATATGAAAGTAAAAGAAATGTTGCGCCGATCCTAAATAAATTGGGATAAGGATAATCAAGGGATAATGAATTACTAGGTACTTACTTAACTTACGAAAAAGTAAAACTATTTTTTCGCCTGAACAAAACCATAAGTAGGTATGTACCTACATAAGGTTGCTTCAGTCCGTCAATAAATTAAATCGAGTGATGTTACGGTTGGTTGCATGAACGAATGCTGAACGAACTAAATTTGCGGGCTGTAAGTACCTATACATATAAGTAGGTACGTCGGAACAGTTCCGTGCTGGCACTCTGATACACAGGCACTGATTAAGCCAATGGTACCAGGATTCAGCCCTTAACGTACGGCTACACATCAAGGATTGTGTGTAGTAAAAAAACAGGAAATGTATAGCTTGATGCACGGATATCTATGGCTTGATGTATCGCCGTGTGTACTTCACAGTCTGCTGAAATGTTGTAACTAATAGAGAGAGAGATCCCCGTCAGTCAAATTACCTATTTTATTTTAATGCGAATTCATTATAATTTATACGCTTTTTTGCCTGTTTCTGACAATTAAGTTATTGTTAACCAGAGACCACGTTGATCTCATTTTGGGTACCTACCTAAGGTGTATACAATAAGAACTAGATATAAGTAGGTATCAATCTATTTTTATATGGTTCTAAGCCATTCATTTATTTTCGTCGTTTTACGTAGGTACACTAATTAGGTACTAGGTTATCGAACATTTGCGTTTACCTACTTATCTTGACAATAACTTTATAAGTATAACATAAATAATTAATAATCAGTAATCGACATGCAAACGTGTTTCTTTTCCCACTACTGTTGTGCCTGTATTGTTACGACGACATAATAGCCTAGCTTTTTATTAATTTTTCATTCTTCGATGTAAGTACTATCAACTCTTAAGATATATTTAGATCTATATAGATTGGTAATATTAAACTCATCAATCTCAATTCCAAATACTAAATAAAACAAACTGGCATGCGCTCGACTAAGAACGCATCCTCTCATCTTAATTAATCCTTCAGACGTCTTTTGATACACCCACGAGAAAAATTGCCCTTGCCATGCCATGAAAGGGATATAAATATCTTATAAATTTAGTGTTCACACAAATATAATAGAAGAAAACCTGCAATGAGGTACGATTTATAAAAGGCACTGATTTAAAGAGGCAGTTGTAAATAGCGGTTTTGGTAAGTTAAAAATTATAAATGGCACGTTTAATAACTAGTTCAGCAGTTAAAATTAAGCAGTAAAGTAAACAAAAATGAGTAATCAAAAATAATGAAATGGATCAGTGAATATATAATTGAGCAGGAAAATAATTAAATGGGCGGTAAAAATTATTGAACGAGCGGTTACGTGTGGGCATAGTTTTGTATAAAAATATCTATGTTTCTGGCACTCGCCGGCCGCTACCGCAGCACTGCTCGCTTCGCTCGCTCGGCTCATGCGTTGTGTGGTCACAGTTCTAACCTAACCTAACCTAGCTGTTTCGATGTAAAAAAGGCATGTTACTAACCAACTAATTGATTTTTTATTACTGTCCATGTTTTACTGTCGCAATAATTAATCAATCGCCATTAAATTAAATAACTGCTCAATATGATTTTCAACTGATCATAATAACGTCTCGAATATTTAAATAACAGCTCAAAAAATTAGTTCCCTTTATAAAAAAAAGGCATTGCTTTCAGATAATGATTTGTGAGAGTCGCTTTTCAAGATTTTTTCTTTTCACACAGTATTCGTGCAAGGTTATTGGCCACTTTGTTTAGTCCTATCGACCGTAAAAGCGAAGCGTGGACGCCCACCAACACTGTTTAGTAGCAATGAAGAATATGATCATTGGAAATATTTTTATGCGGCAAGGAAAGGGATCGAGGAAAAGCATTTTTATAAAGAAAAGCCTTTGCCGCGTAGGCTTGCGTATCGTCGCTCGTGGAAGCTAAGTCGGAACACGTGACACAAATTAAAAATAGAAATATATTTATTTGCCAGGAAATACATTTACATGATCTTACACGTTCATTATATTAAAGGATTCATTTCGTACCCAAAAATTTTCCAAAAGTTTCCAAAAATTAAAGTGCCGACCTTATAAAAGTACTGTTTTCTTATGGGAAATAACACCTTTAGCATTTTTTACTATTACAACATAGACCTACAATAAAACCCCTTGCTGTTATTTGAGTTGGAAGTAAGTACTAAAATTCATATTTTTGCCAACAATATTTTGGACGCAAACAGTTACTGATTAGCTGGGTTTCAATCCTAAACCTGATAACTTCTTCCATACAAAAACTGTCAGACGTCAATTTAATTCCATGACAAAAAATTATCGGTCTATTGAAAAATCAGCGCTTAGACACATTAAAACAAAAAAAAAATTGAAGATGCATCATAGACTAAAAAGATACAAAAAAGCCAAAAAAAGAAAGGATAACAATAAATATGATTTATTATTACAACAAGTGAGAGACAATTTTATAGAATGCTTAAAGGTGCCACAATCCTAAAAAAATCGGTCGACACTCGGACCCTGGTGTCATTTCTGGGAAAAAAGCCCAAAGGATTGGAAAGGAATAATGCTAAACTTATTGCCAAAAAAGAAATCGATAGGTATCCTTCACCTTTGGAGGCTTTTTTTTTTTTTTTTTTTGAGGATGGGAAATCATCAAATGACTCCTCCCGCTCTGGGTGGAGCAGGAGGGAGTGTCAGACTCTTACTGACTAAAACCCACCCGTGTTCCTTCCTTAGCCCTTTATGTTCCAGGGCAGCGGTAACCCTTTCGGACAATCCCGCTACCCTGGCAGGCTTCGGCCCTATGGGGTCCCGTCACTCATGCTGACATCTCTTTGAGGCGCGCGTGGAACACAACACGCCGTCCGGCACGGGCCTGGTCCTGATCGGACGGTGAGTTACCCATTACTCACCGCCCGCAGGCCCGCGCCTACGGTGGCCGGGAGTCGTCACGCGGCTCCCGACGCCCGGAGCGTCTCCCGCGGCGGCTGAGGCGTGAGGTGCGCAAGGCGCGTTCTCTCGCCCACCCCGCCACCTCCTTCGCTAGCATGACTGCTTCGCAGGGAGGGAGGCAAGGAGGTGACTGCCTCCCACTCCCTCTCGCCCCGGACCATGGCTTGAACCAGGGCCGGACGCGAGAGGTCGCCGCCGCTGCCGATCGCCTCTACGAGGACACGGCGGTGCTCTGCCCAAGCAGGGCAGACCTCCACCGTATGCTCCACCGTGTCCTCTGGGCAATCCTGACAGTGGTGACACCCGGGCGTCTCCTCCCGCCTGATTATGTGCAGGAACCTCCCGAAACATCCGTGTCCGGAGAGGACCTGCGTCAGGCGGTAGGTGAGAGCGCCGTGACGTCTCTCTAGCCACTCCTCAAAGAGGGGTCTTACCGCCGCTATCGTGGCGTGCCCTGCGCTGGGTTGCGATAGTCGCTCCTTCCATGCCGCCATGAGATCGCGCCGGAGGTTCGTCCGCTCCGCCGCGGTTTGCCGCGGATGCGGAGTTTCCCCCCGGCGTAGTGCCTCCGCGCGCCAATCATACAGGCGCGCGAGCACTATCGCCTCCAGATCCCATGGCGGCAGTCCGGCAAGGAGGCTTGCTGCCTCGCCCGAGATCGTGCGGTAGCCCCGGATTAGCCTTATGGCTACCACCTTTTGGGGCGCGTTCAGGTAGTATGCGGCTCGCAGCCGCAGTGAACGCGCCCATACCGGGGCCCCATATAGGGCCATGGACCGCACGACCCCCGCGTAAAGCCTCCGGCAGGAGGCGTTTGGCCCCCTCAGGTTGGGCAAGAGCCGCTTTAGGGCGGCCCCGGCGTTCCAGTTTGGGGGCCAAACGTCGGAAGTGCTCGACGAAGTTCCATCGGCTGTCGAGGACGAGACCCAGGTACCTCATCGTGGTCTCGACGCCGATGTGAACCCCTCCTACCACTAGTTGGGATCCTGGAGGTGGCCCGTACCGAGGCCCATGAAAGGACCAGGCGCAGGTTCCTGGCGCAGGTTCCTGGCGCAGGGGAGGTCGCATCAGGCGGCGGCCGACGCGATGACACGCGGGGTTGCGATAGTCGTGGAAAGGATCCGGCGGTTGGGTCTCGAGGTGACCTTTGGAGGCTTAGTTAATTAATAACCGGCCTACATAAATAGATCGCAATTTTTATGTAATATCAAACGAGACGGACGACCGATGACAATGCCGTCACCTCCAAACCACTTAAGAAATAAACTAAATACTACATGTTGGTGTATTTATGTAAGATCTGCGCGCTAGCTAAAAAGGCCTGCCCTCAATCCCCATAAACAGGCTAGGGTCATGTCTCAATCGAACAAAAGTGTGCCATTACAGGTGCACACGTAGCTCAGTGTGTGTCACGGCGACACGCAGTGATTACATAAATCGTACATAATCGACCGGTGACGTACTCAATGACACTTGCCATCGATAAAATAGGGGGACGCGCGACATGTCAAAATCGAATCGGGCAGCAGTCGACGTGACAAGCGATGAATGCGCTTGAAATAATTACATTGAGAACACGGCAACACGTGATGAGTGCACGTACTCCGATAACTTACAATACCTACGCGTAAATTATGCGACGGTGCACGCAGTCACGCACCCAAAGTGTGAGCCTAGAGTAACTCGATTTCACTGACGAATTTTCCAAATGCCCAAAGTGCCGAAATGTGACCAACCAAATGACCGCTCTGTCGGTAAAGGCATGGGTCATTGAACTTGTTAATCAAATCTTTATGGAACCTGTTTGGAAATAAAAAACCAAGTATGGTTTAATTGATTACATACTTGTAACGAGACATAATACCTACGTAGTAATCATACAATAATACTTTCTTTTTATTCCCGTTACAGTTCGCCCATTCATTCAACAAGTGATTGAGAAACAAAGAGTTCTTTCTTATTAGTGACGAATAAGATTAGTTGATGCTGTAAGTGACCAAAAGCGGCTCACTAGATTGTTAGAAGTAAGTGTGTCGAAATAGAAAATCTCATGTTTATTGTATGAGATTTTCTCCGCGATATTTTATGCACCTTTTCCGGATGAATGCTCTCCCTTAAAGCTCGAGTGCATCTGAAAAGCTGTTGATATCTTATTCCTAGGAAAAGTAATATAAAATTAGAATTCAATACATTTTATTCAGTCCCTCTCCCTTAAAGCTCGAGTGCACCTCAAAAGCTGTTGATATCTTATTCCTAGGAAAAGTAATGAAAAATTAGAATTCAATATATTTTATTCAGTACCCTGGTACTTTATTAAGGCCTGATTTTTCCAACGCCAGATTTTATCCGAGGGATAATTTTGAATTTTTGACTGTTCTTCCATACAGAATCAGTCAGAAGTCAATTTTATTCCACGAATATGAATTAAGTATCTGTCGATTGAAAAAACAGGCCTTAGTATTTTAGGTATTTTCATACTTATTCCCGTTGAAAAAGTAGTGTTTTAAGACTCTTCACTTTTTAAGCAAATTAAGATTATTTTCTTATTTGGACTAAACTAACAACCCCGTTTTATTTAGACTCTTTTTTAAAATGGCATTCAACGCTTTTAAAAACAATGTCCGAAACATACATTACGACTTTGGAAAATGAGTCAATTGGTACTTTCTCGCAAAAAATGGAGACAGCAAATGTGAATCTTCTACATCTTTAGCTTCAACTTAAGGAATAACGGCCTAAAAAACCGGTCATAAAAATACAATAAGCGCGTCAGGTACGCGCCACATGTATATGAGCCTGCGTTATCCGGTGTTGCGCAACAGTCCGCTAAACTGCGCTAAAGGCGAATAAGGTGGGTGGCAGTACTGCCAGCGCGGTAGGACGCGATCGCTCTGAGAAAGTCATTCGACCCGTTTTGCTGGGGAACCTCTTCCGTGACTTCCGTGTTTGTAAGGCTCGGAGCACACACGATGTTTTAATTACGACTGTTGATTCAGCCGCTTTAGTTGCTTGTCGACTGATCTCTAGTGGAACGTTGCTTCTACTCTGCTACTGGTCGTGCAAAGAGGTAGTACAAAGGCACCAAGAAGGGTACGACATTGAAACGTGGCGATGCGATCGAATCTTTTCTACTCGTATGTCGACTTCGAGACACAAAATGTTGATGTTACTTAATACTTGGTCGCCAATCGCTGTCGCTGGGTAAAACGTATGTTTTAGGCCTAATAAGACGGCCCGACCTGTGCGCCTAGATAGCTTGGCCTCAGTTCCTGTACCAAGCACTTCCTGCTGCAGAACGGATCGAAAACTTGTCACACTCGTGAGTGGGAAACAACATGACTACTCTTTAACAACTATCAAAGGGTCGTGTGGAATCCTTTGCTGTTCTGATTGAAAAAAAAAAATACCTTTACTAGTGACGATATTTATTTAAAGTTATTTCTGTTCAGCGCAGCGTGGGCCGTTAGCCCCATGCGAAGTTGCTGATGCCTGGAAAATACTTTTACGTGACGTATGCTTGCGAAGAACCTTGTACAAAACAATAAGTCATTGTGCATAATTAATACAGCCAGTCTGTTTTAAAAATAAAAAATCCGGGCATGAACAAGTTTTTTAAGGTTCTATGCAAATATGATTAGGTACGGTTATGCATTTCTGGTATACGCGTAAAAGATAAAGTGCTAACTCATTGTGTGGTTGCAAGCCATGCACATATTATATAAATTATGGCGTTTGACGGTTTGCATTCATTTGCACCTAGATATGTAATGTATTTATATAGATTTGTACGTAGGTACACAGAAGGCAGGTCGGTGAAACTCCTGTTGCTTGCATTTTGCATAATCTCACAATTTGTTGGTTACACCACGTGGATAGGTAGCTCATAATATGGTACATGAAGTATTATTAGTTGATTATATAATGCGTCAACACAGAACGCTGCCGAATAACAATGAGAAACTGACTTACTTATAAAAGTAGGTAAACTTCTTTTTTAAGTAAATTAGTAGGGGAATCTATTATCTTTTATATCTGCATCTGTGCATATAATTAACTAGCTGACCCGCGCCCACTTCGTTGGGCGGTAAACATTTTAACTTGTGATGAAATTATGAGTGTGGTTCGGTTAGTATTGACTGCTATCGTGCTCTGACTGTAACTGCCCGCTGTCTTTCTGTTGCTAGGCGTTGCGCATGCTCAGCGCTAGATTCCCGAGCATACGGGCCTGCGATGTTCTCACTCTTTGGTTAGCGAGCCGCTGCGAGCGCTCAGCGCTAGTCTCCCTATCCCTTGTTGCTGAGACATGCTGCCTTAAATCATTGAGACGCTGCGCACGGTCAGTGCTAGATTCCCGAGCACGGGCCTGCGATGTTCTCGCGCTTTGGCTAGCGAGCCGCTGCGAGCGCTCAGCGCTAGACTCCCTATCCCTTGTTGCAGAGACATGCTGCGCTGCGCACGTTCAGCGCTAGATTCCCGAGCACGGATCTGCGATGTTCTTCAGCTTTGGTTAGCAAGCCGCTGTGAACGCTCGGAGCTAGATTCCCCAGCGCGTGCTTGCGAAATATTTTCTCTATGCCTCGAGAGGCGCTGATGATTTTCAAGAGCAGACTCTTCCGTACGGGTACGGCGTACTCGAGCTGCTCTTGTCTGGGATGTCTGACGGGAAAGTTGTGATTTCCTTTTAGGCATGATAAACAATCGCTGAAACTGTCCGAATATCCCAAAAACAGAAATACCACAGCTTCGAACTCGAAGAATGAGAACGAAGTAGTGTTTGTGTTTTAAGAAACCGAGCAACCAAAACAATTTTGAAGACCAACAACGACATCCAACCAACCGCGTACAACACACCTACCTAACGACGAAAGTTAAATTTAATAATAACTGGAGAGGGTCATTAATCCGCGGAATCTTTACACCGCGATTCAGAAAAATGACGTAATTGCACAACGCCATCCATGGGTAAATGGATAAAACGTCCGTACAAAGCATGTTCTAATACGGTTCGTGAATGGACGGCGGCATTTTGCGATTTAGTAATTTTATATTATCTTCGAAACTATTTAACCAATTGACATGCTGTTTTGGGCAAATCGTATCTCTATGATGTTCTTGTGATCAAAATAATATTTTTTTCGATAAGCTTTAATATTTTGTTGTTTAAAAAATCGTCCGAAGGTAAGTACGTCGAAAAATACTTTTTTTAACACATAAAAGCTACTATATCTGCTAAAATATAAAAGATAGAAATAGGGTGTCGCGGACTTTTTTGTAGAACTATTCAAAGCGGACCAGTTTGCTATACATTGTTTTCAATTATATACAACTGTCAAAGCAGCGCATGCAAATAACTCTGTTGTAAGAGCTATTTTTTTCCGCCTGGCTAGACAAAAATTGAGGTAGTTCGGCTAATATGCATGATATCTTTATAGTTTATAGCCTATAGCACTCACGAATAATGTAGCTTTCTACCATTAAAACAATTTTTAAAATTGGTTCATTACTTCCGGAGATTACCCCCTACATACAAACTTACAAACTTACAAACAATTACCTCTTTATAATATTAGTATAGATTAAAGCCACTTTTTGTTTCTATCTGTGTGACCGCGTTGTTCTTCTAAACTACGCAACGGATTTTGATGCGGTTTACGCCATCATTCAGATAATTTGTACCGGAAAGTTTATGTGAAAACACAATTACTTACATTTAACTTACTAATGTTTAAGACGTCTCGGTGTTTTTTCAACTCGTAAGAGCCGAGGGGCGGGTCGCTATATAATAATATGGAAATAATGAATGTGGTAGGTAACACAGATTTCTTAGGTCCGTATTACATAAGGAAATTCAACAGCCTTTTGGGCACTTATCTCATTGACAATATATTTTAGTGTTAGCTTGTAAATTGTAATTATAATAAAATAAATTAGAGTAAAAAAATGTTAAAACACATGCAACGCTACCAGGTTCTATTGTCGCGTGATGAAATCGGAACTAAAAGCACTATTTCTGTAAAAAACCAAAAGTCGCCAAAAGATCCTTGTGTCACTCTACAAAAGTTTAACTTCAATAAGTGGGATCGTACTGTTTGGGGCAGGCAAAAAAAAAAAAAAGCCGCTAATTTCCTAAATATTTGGTTTCTTATGGCGATCATTTTATCCTGTGAAGATCAGAACAAAGTTGGTAAATAAAATAAATATTAAAGGGAAACAAGTTGATGCATAGACAATACATATCTCTGCTTGAGGCTAGATTTGAGTGTCGCTTCAGCTGAGTATTACCATTCTGGAATAAGAACGATGCTCTAGTACAGACGCCAGCAGGTCAAGCTACACGAAACTGTCAAATTTTCCCAATCAACCTTGAACCTTAATGCTTTAGCGATAAAGTTGAAAATCTATTAAAGAAATTTGACAGATTGTAGTAGTTTGTTGTGCTGCCGTCTGTACCTACTGGTTCTATACCAAAACAGCGATCGACTGATTGACAATCAAACTGCGGGGACCTTAATGGGTAAGCGTCAATCCGGATGGCAATCAATGACATCGACAGTGTGCCAGACGGTTCAAGAAATATACGATTTTATAGGTATCATCATAAAACTAACATGTTATTATAGACTCTCGACGAGAGCTAAAACTTTCAATATTTCCATAAATATTGTTAGGTAATTTTTTTTCTATGAAGTAATACTTCATAGAAAAAAGCTAACTACAAGCGACAATCACCTATGAAATTGGAAATCTAATCGTGATCGAATTCCTAAACAACATAGATAAATCAAAAACTATACTTACTTTACTTTGTTCTGTAACTTTACTCTGTACTGTTTACACTTATTGATAACGAGTTACTTATATTCAATGAGTAGAAAGCCCCAATGACCCGCGGGCGATCAACGAAATTCTACTCAAGTACCTAGTTGTAATAATTTTTAGCTACGTAACGCGTAGAGATCGCTGATTATGATATCTGGATATATATCATAACTATGGTTGTTTTATTAGCAGCACCTACACTTTTTCGTTTTTATTAGAACTGCGAGTTCGTTACCCATTCGCAAGAAGTTATTTGGAACATTTCTCCGAAGAAAGCCGTAGTCTGCACCTATTTAGGTCCGTTTGATGGAAATAGATGCTCGCCTTCTAGGAGTAGATCATACGCCTACTTCTTAGGGGAAACATGGATACATTAGGCAGATTTGGACTTTCGTGGACTGACGTCCTGTAGGTCATATTCTGGTTAAGCTTTCATGGAACGTGTATACAATTATTCGTCAATTTGCTGCCTCCGGGTCTAAGCGTTAAACAAAGGTTCCCGATAATTAATATAGTAAATAAGTAGCCGGTATAACTTTGTGCCGCGACTGACACCTTAGTGAATGGGTATTGTCCTGCAATTCTGATTGCTGAACAAATTTAATTATCGCCAGTAATTAATGGCAGACCGCTTCATTAAATACTAAATTACGAGTCAAACGTTATTCATTAATAAATTCACGTAGCTGTTGATTATTTTCAGTAGGTAAACGTATCTAGTGTCAGTAACATTATTAGTAAACCTCGTGAATTTTATAAATTATTTTAAACTGATAATCCTACCAAATATTATATATAAATTAATTAGCATAAGTATAATCAGCCTATAATGTTCCCACTGCTGGGACACAGGCCTTCTCTCGGTGAGAGAGAGTGGGCCGTGATCCACAACGCAGGCCCAGTGCGGGTTGGTAGAAGTCACATGTCTTAGAATTTTTGGCTCTAACTAGGACATGCCGGTTTCCTCACGATGTTTTCCCGCACAGTTTTGAGAGCAGTGGTGATGAAATAATTTACATAAAGTAAAGCGCATATCTGGGTTCGAAAGCGGCTGTTAATACCACTGGGCCACCACTGTAAATAAATAAATTAGATAATGTATTATTATTTTGCTTGTTTAAATAACATAACAATTATTCCTAGAACCGTCTTTGACGACGTACACATTAATTGGTGTGGATTTAACAAGCATATCACCTTGCTCTGCTCATGCTTTGTGGTATTAATCCTTAGGTATGTGCGGACGCGCTGTTGTGCTATTGATCTTAGATATATATATACTTACATACATAGCTACTGTCCTTTGATCAATATCTGCCGATCGATTCTGTAAAAATCTCACCGTGAAAAGTTAGGTGAAGTGAGCTTAGAGTGTCAATAGTCTCAATCCCTATAGCATTAGTTGGAATGACAGCTAACTCCACGCTCACTTCACCTAAGTTTTCACGGTGAGATGTTTACAGAATTGCACTGCTGCAGCTCTTTTGACCATAATATTCCTAGAACTGTCTTTGACGACGTACACACTAGATTGGTATTGATTTAACAAGCATATCAGCTTGCTCTGCTCTTACTATTGCTTTATGGTATTAATCCTTATCTGCGGACGCGCAATTAGGCCCGCTTGCACCACAAATCAGGGTTTATTTATGAACATTGCTTAAAGTTATGAGACGTGAGACGTTTTGATGCCCAATGAGCTCCTGCCTTTTTCTCTATACTTGTATATGTATAATATAATATATATTTTAGTCTAAAATCTCACCGTGAAAAGTTAACAGGATAACTCCTGTTAACTTTTCACGGTGAGATTTTACAGAATCGATCGGCTCAAATGACAGCTCACTTCACCTAAGTTTTCACGGTGAGATTTTTACAGAATAGATCAGCTGATTATGTTTACATACCGCGTGGTGGTGTTCTATTATACAGGTATTCCTAGTGCACTAGTTTCTCACAAACTAGTGTCACATAGTTTCTAAGCTTGTCTAAATTAACATGATGCCATGCCATTGTTTGTAAAGAGAAAACTAATTATTTGAATTTGCAACTTCAATCGATTGACAGCAACTGAACGATATAAATAAGTTTAGCGCTAAATGCATCTGTGGTACAAGCGGGCCTTAATCTACCTAGTGTATTAAGTACATTAAGGCCTACTACTACTAATGTACCTAGTGTACTAGGTACATTAAGGGCTACTCACTTTTGCCTCCTTGTCTAAGTCCACAGACGTAAAAATATCGGATTTTCAACTCACGGTATTGAGCCGAGCATTGAGAATTCAACAGAGCTCATCCTAGCGCATCAAAACAACACCCTGTTGGATTTCTAACTCACAGCACTAAGAAGTGAGTTGAAAATCCAGTACGCGAAAATAAATCGCTGCGGGAAAAACGCCCGTGAGCTACGTCTAGAGGTCACGCACACGGCAGCCAAGCGTGACCTCCTAGCTTTGATTCTCAGGTTGATAACGCGCTCCGAAATTAAAATTATGCTTCTAAAACCTAACTACACCGGCGAAACGAGGTAAAATTGTATTGCATTTTTTTATTGTTCTACCTGACTAAAGACATCAACGCTCAAAAGGTAAAAACAATTTTTATTCCTACAAATCCGGTGATATTTGTAGGAAAAGGATGTGAGAATAAAAAATCGAAATTATATATTTAATTTCCCTACATATAACTTAGGTACAGACGCAAGCAGGTCAAGCTACCCGAAACGGTCTAATTTTCTCAATCAATCTTGAGCCTTAATGCTTTAGCGATAAAGTTGAAAATCTATTAAAGAAATTTGACAGATTGTAGTAGCTTGATGTGCTGGCGTCTGTACAATATAAAATAGCACAGGAAAGCTCAAGATTTATATTTTGTGCAGGTTGGTGTAAGCCATGGTAAAAAGCCAATACCGGTATTCAGCTGCATCCGGTTAGACTGGAAGCCGACCCCATCATAGTTGGGAAAAGGCTAGGCAGATGATGATGGTGTAAGCCATGCAATGAGCTTCCAAAGGATACTGATCATCGTCACAACAGTTGAACTTATGGACAGCCTGAAACCGTCCAGCGGAAATATGCTGTGGGAAAAATAATTAAACATAAATAAATAAACATCTTTATTGCAGACTACTTGATCCATAAAAAACGCAATTTAAAAAATAACAAGTTGCACAAAAAAAAAAAACAAAATGCCATAATTCACATACATAAAATAACGTATTTCTTCACGAGCACGATAAAAAAAAATCATTAACGCGGCTATTTCCAACCACTAGCTGGTCTGATGGGTGGTGGGGTTATGTTGATGCAGCATACTGTCACTTTTTTATAACTATTATAAATGTTTTCTTTTCTTCTGGCGACTTTACTTCGTATCTTAGTATCGTGCAGGCTTCGCCTGATAGTTGTTTAAGAAATTGAAGTTCCCGCTTCTTGTAAGAGTTCTTTGATCCCTCAAACGATATTGGGATTGATATTTCACTAGCGCACTATTCGTCGAAAATCAAGAAAAGTTGTAACCAAGGACGCCCAGACCGAAATTTTTATCTGCGTAAAATAATAAAAAGAGCGAGTCAAAGAGTTCTAAACGTTTTTTTCATGATGGCAAATCATAAACACAAGGCAAAAACAAAACGCACAAGGCTGTTTTTTTTTTATAAGATTTACTTGTTCACACATGACCTTTGTTCTTTCTTTCTTCTTTGGTTAATTTTCACATCGAAGCCAGTATTTTCTCAGAATTAAGTCAAAAGCCCTGACAATGAACAAATATTATTAGACCAATATTAATATTTTACTAAAAATGTTATTCATTATTACATCCCTGTAATTATTGTAAATCCACAGAAATTATAAACTTCAACTAACCTTTGGCGACTGGGGTTCAAGTATTTGACAACTAAAAGCCGGTTATCAAAAAATATATATACTAGGTAATCCCTTATCGCTGTAACATCGCTGTAGTGTAGGTACAGTCAGCAACAAAAGTCAATTAACACTGTTACTTTTACAAATCATCTAAATTGATACAAAATGATGCGATACATTGGTTTTCTATATTTCATGTAATCGCAAAGAGTTAATTATTCTTAAATATTCTATTACTATATGTTTTTTAAGAACATTTTGCTCAATAATTAAGATTTAAACAACTAAAGTGTTAACCGAGTTTTGTTGCTAACCGTACATTCCAAACACTTAAAACTAGAATTTAATAAAATTTAACTAACTTTTGGAGGTAACTGTAGGTAGTGTTTAAAATGTAGGTAGTGTTTTATGAAACGCAGTATTCGTATGAATTGTAATTCGTCTAATGGGAATAGCATCATCACGGACGGTTATGCACAGAATTAACATTGGATGGATGAAATGGCGGCAGGTCACGGGAACAATCTGCGACTCCCGCATTCCCCTTAAACTTAAGGGGAAGATATATAAAACCATAATTAGACCTGCTGTCTTGTATGGATCAGAATGTTGGGCCACAAAAGGGATAAATGAAAGGCAATTGCATGCAGCTGAGATGAGAATGCTAAGAGGGATGTGTGGTGTTACACGAATGGATAGAATAAGAAATGAGTACATAAGAGGAAGTCTGAAAGTGGCACCGGTAACTGAAAAGTTGTGTGGAAATCGGTTGTCATGGTATGGGCATGTGTTACGGAGAAATGAGGAAAATGTCGTCAGGAGAGTTTTGAGTATGAATGTCGATGGCTATAAGAGTAGGGGAAGACCAAAGAAACGATGGATGGAATGTGTGAATAATGATATGGTTAGAAAGGGGGTGACTACCGAGATGACGACTAATAGAGAAGTATGGAAGAAAAAGACATGTTGCGCCGACCCCAAA
Organism: Apamea anceps; assembly: GCA_951799955.1. Classification (NCBI taxonomy): domain Eukaryota; kingdom Metazoa; phylum Arthropoda; class Insecta; order Lepidoptera; family Noctuidae; genus Apamea; species Apamea anceps. The sequence continues at coordinate 16,377,142 of OX637500.1, read as the reverse complement.
TAAATTGGGATAAGGGCAGGAGAATGATGATGATGATGGGAATAGCATAGAAAAGAATCATCTTATCTATACTAAATCCAAAACTAAACATGCCTGTCATTTTATACTTCGAAAACTATGCTTGCTCCAATGGCATACATAGAAGTACTCTCAAAATACCCAATACCCACGCTTCCGAGGTCGGTCCAGAAAGAGATGGGGAGATGACCTGGATGCGAGGGATGTTTCGAGGTGGCGCGGGAAAAGAGTTCTTGGAAGGATTTGGGGGAGGCTATTGCCCAGCAGTGGGACAGTGTCGCCTAATAAAAAAAAACTCGTAGTTTTTCAGAATAGTTTATTTAACATAATGATAAGTCCGCGTATCACTGGTCAGTTTCTCACAGTCGTCAGTTTATTTAACTCGTATACTAAAAATACTGTATCTACTTTGAACTTCAAACATACCGTTCCGTTACTCGCTCCAAGTAACGTTTATTTGTATGCAACCAGTGTTTCTCATTCAAAATGTATTCTGTTTTTTAGAAATTAATGCCTCAACCCAAACATTTATTTATGTAATTGATAGTGAAATTATAGCAATTGATAACTTACTTTTAGAACGATATATTAATAGCACCTATTATGTTATGTAAGCGCTAGAGAGAACCTGACCTACAGAAGAGCTCTCTAATTATTAGCCTAACGTTGTGTTAAAGTTTAAAATAGTAGCGGGCCCCCGACGGGACAACATTTAATCAAAAAAAATCATACGTACTTACGTAGGGTCATAATTTCAAGGTTATTATTTTCTTTTTATAGGGTTTCACGTTTATACCTTTTTTGTTCTATTTGTGGCTATTTTTTCAATAGGTTTTTTTTTAAATTGTTTTAGTCTTTTTACATTCATACTATTTTAATTATTACTTTGTGTCGGGGGTTTTTTAAATTTTTATTTTTATTTAATGCTTTTCGTAGGGACCTTATTATTTCATTTCTTTTATTTTCTTGCGTTTTAAGTTTCTGGTAATTTAGTGTTTAATCAGGTTTTTTGTAATTCGCCATTTTGTGGTGGCGGCCATCTTGGATTTAAAATGTATCATAGTGTATAGTATTCTACTAGTCAAGCCCTTTCATTTGATACCCATATTGAGGGAGTTGTGAAAAAATATGTGATCCGCCATTTTGTGGCGGCGGCCTTCTTGGACCGATTGTCATCAAACATAGCTAAGAACTCTCCTGACAAAAACACCTTTCAAACAAAAAAAAAACAAAATCAAAATCGGTTTATCCGTTCGGGAGGTACGATGCCACAGACAGACATACACATTCACACACACACACCCCCCCCCCCATACACACAGACACGTCAAACACCCCGTCGTTTTTGCGTCGGGGGTTAAAAACGGAATGGCCCATTTGCTTGCAATAATCTATCTTAACATCCTACATAAGTATGTATGGTAGGTACCTACTATACTAATAACAACATGTGAAGTGAAAAGTAGAAGAAAACCCGCTTGTGAAATATTCATCAGTGCTGTGGAAGTATTACAGAAAGTTCTATCGAAGTAGATATTATTAAGCTCCGTCACATAATTCGCTGCCTCATTAACAGGCATCTGTTGGGGCCACTAGTACCTCATACGCGGCTACTTAGGCACCTGTCCCACCGCCCCGGCGATTATCGAGGTAGAGTTAGCAACTGAACACGAGTTGCACGCTGGTATGCGTATGTACCAAGCGTGAATCTCTTGGCGAGTGTTCTGCCCGCTAAGCAGGCGTCGCTGCGCAAGTACTCTCTTTGATAGCTCTTGTTGCTGCAAATAACGAGTGCGGTCGGCGGCAGCGTAAATATGTATCTCTTTTACTTACACGAGACCTACAATGTTTTTTTCACTTCAGTAGCTCAAACATGTAGGTTTTGCTGCCTGAAATTAGTGAGACCAAGTAACTTTTTAATTTTTTTTTTTCAGAAATCCGCGAGTATCTTATTCAGCCTTGGATTAATCATACAATTCGAAACATTCACACTCTATCTCTTTCCCGCCATTAGAAAGAGAGAGAGACAAAGACCAGCCCTTTCGAAGTTCCGATTTTGAATTCGAACTCAAAGACAAACACGTTCGGAATTTCGTACTAACTAAAGAAATTTTGCAAAAAAATAATTATGTGTTTTAATGTAATTTATTGAATTTTTAACTTATTGTTGTATTTAAACGAAAATAAGTATTTACTGCAAATAAAACTGATATTTAACCTATAAATATTTATTTCTAGTTTCAATATACGTTACGTAATATATTTTGAATAATAAAATATCATGGGTGCTATTTCCGAACACGCCTTAATATAAATAAAAGAGCGGGAATAAAATTTCGTGGCTGGCGTAAGAGTTGAATAAGTTAAAAAATATTATAATAATCGTAAAATATGAGTGAAACTAGCGACGAGAACAGTATTTTAACACCGGAAGAGTTAAAACGACAAGTTATTAATGCATAATTAAGTTTCCTACCTGAGAAGTCTTGCGAGAAATATCTGAAAGCATACCTATATATGTATATGTCTACAATGAATGGAAACTTTCAAAGGGCGCAAGCAGTTTTTCGGAGACGGGTGTTGCTATCTTATTTTTTAGATTTATCACAGACGAGGCGATCATCTGCAATGTGGAGTATTTACTCAATGTTGAAAGCTACTTTAAAAACAAAACATAACGTGCAAATTGAAACATACACAAAACTCGTATCTTTTCTAAAAAGAATGTCATTATGGCTAAAAAGTCCAAAATTTTCACGGCCCTTGACATAGAAAAAATTCTTAATGAAGCTCCGGACTGCAATTTTCTTGCCGCTAAAGTAAGTGGTGCCTATGAATCTAAGGTAAACGGCCCAGTAACCGTGAAGTTTTGAACTTCACTGACTTTGCAGGTATGCTATGCTAAAACTAGAAGACTTACAAAAAAAATAATTACATGACTAGAGAGATAATTTAAACAAGTTTTATTTTAATATTCTTTTTTTTTATTAGTATTAATTTTCTTTAACAATGATAGAAAAATATCAAATAAAGGGCTAATTGTACCATTACCCGGTAGATTAGTACTAGTAAACGTTAAATTGTCCCTGAATCCGGTATTATTCAATGCGAATTTGAACTCTATTGGTTTACGTTAAAGTTCACAGAAATACTATTTTTGCATTTCTGTGTAAAATAAATAAAGAAGAACTTATTCAAAGAAAATATATTTTTATTAATGAAAAATTTTCAAATGTATTTATAAAAATTATAGGTAAAATAATAAACTTAGTGTCATTATGAAACACATTATTTTTTAAACTAAACTTACAAGCTATTTGAAGAATATTTTGGTTTCACCTTTAGATGTTACCTTTAAAATGTGATAACAAAAATGTCACTAACTTAAATACCAAATCAGAAAGAAAACGCTAAAATCTGCATAAAAAACCTATGAAATACTTAAAATACAACAAAACACATAAAAATATACTTTTCTTGTACATGAAAATGGATTTGCCTCCAGACATTGAATAATCCTTCTAAGGATTTTTCCCCTTTCCAACTTTCATTTCCGCTGCCGTAAAAAGCTTCGAGGTTTTCAGGACTTATTTGTGATTCAAAGAATTTGACATGGCTTATGGTATCTGGTTGTATTTGGTTAGCATTATCTGGTTTGACTGGGTTTTTGGGTTGACTGGTTACACACTTGGAATAATCAACGCCGTTTGCATCAAAAGGTGACAAGCCGCATTTGCGAAATCCATTTTTGATAGAGTTGGGGTCCAATTGTATAAGAGATGTATGTACTCGTAGCAGCGGGCAGAAATTTTCTTTGCGTAGTTTTACGAAGTGGTTATCATTTCGCCAGTCATAAACTGATCTCTTCCATATCATCTTTAGTGGTCGAAAAACAGCCACATCCATCGGTTGAATTAGATGAGTCGCATTAGGATATAGGGCAACCAGTTGGATGTTTTTTTCCCGACAGAAATTGCTTAGTGGCAGTGTCGTGTGTGAGCAATGTCCATCCAAGAAAAAAATTATTGGGAATTCTATATTAGTTTTTACAAGCCAGGGATAGAAGACATTTGCCATGTACTCATAAAATGACTCCCCTGTCATCCAACCCTTTGGCGTAAATCCTAATCCCCAGTCCTTCGGTGCAGTTTTAGAAATTTTGTGTGGTATTGATTTCAGCTTGAACAAAACCATCGGAGGCGCCAATTCACCTGCTGCGTTAGCCGTAACCAAGACGGTCACACACTCTTTTTCCCCGCTGGGAATAACGTTATAAACGTTTTTTGCACCTCGTTTTGCCAGAACTCTGTTATCAGACGGTGACAAAAAGAAAGCGCTTTCATCGCAATTAAAAATCCTACGTGGATCTCGAGTTGCTTCTTCGAGATGTGTCTTTATAAAATATTCTTCCACTTCTTTAAACCATGCTCTTATATCACTTTCTTTGACTAAAGCACGGGTTTGCGTCAAATTTTGGGCCACTCGCTGGCCTACTTCAGGGTGTCGCTTTATAAAAGCTTCAAACCAATGACGACCTGGTCTGCCATTACGAAATGGGTTATCTCGCTTCATCTTTTTCACCAACAAACTCACGCTATCCAATAACTGCGCCTTAGTTACGGGAAACCCACTATTTGCCATAAAAATAATCCACCTGCTTAAATGTTCTTCTTCTTCTTTCGTCAAAACTGTAGCCGGTCCTTTGGAGCATTCGACAGAATAGCGGCCGCGTAATTTGTCATCCAACGTCGACCGTGGGATACCGAACTGCCTGGAAGCAGCTGAAATTGAGGCTCCTTTTTTGACTGCCTCCATGGCCTTTAATATGACCTTCTGCCTATCAGTCATGGCTATCTGAAAAAAAAAATAACACTGTTCTTGAAAATTTCTGAATTCGTATCAATAGGAAAATATAAATACTTAAAATATTTTAACGACCGAACATTATAACATGCTAGTAATTCAATTACTTAAAAACAAACCAAAGCCTAAAGGTTACAAATTGCGAAAAAGAAATGTGCAAAAATTAGGTAATCAAAAAAAACGAGTGAGCCTTACAGTAGTCGCATATGATGTGTAACATCTGACATCGGCTGCGACTTCGACTCCAGGTCAAGACATGGACCTGTCCAAATCCAATTCAATTTGACCAATCAATCAATCACTCCCAGAAGCGATAGTTATATTATACACATGTTATAATGTTACACATCAAAACGAAGGGGCAATCGAATCCAGGTGATTACAACACAAACAAGGAACATAGAAACTGCATTCTGTTGATTCGAAGGAAAAGAGAACTTAACACAAGGCAATAAGTACGATGTCGGGTTTAAATAAAACTTTTAATGCAAGTCCCAACATCCGGCAATGTATTCTACAGTTTTAAAGTTTTTTTAAGGAAAATGAGACCTATTTCAAGGCAATAAGTACACACTAACGGGTTTCGGTACAACGTGTATTATCGAGTTCACCGTGTACCAATATCCGGTAAAAAAAATATGATTTTAACGGGTACTAGGTCAAGAAGAGTTTTTTAGTACCAATAGATGTGAACGGCAATATAATTTATTTCTCAATTAGATTCACCTCAATTTACAGGTTATATCGCAACATAATATACTCAAATATTTTAGAAAATTAACACTCTTACCTTAACGTTATCCGTCGCAGTATGGCTAGCTCATCAATGAGACGTGGTGGTTTCGTAGTTCACTGACAGAACTTTGAACTTCCCTATTATTTTCACAAAGCAAACTTTCGTGATCACATGGTTTTGACGCCATTAAACTGTTTGGACAATGTTGCCATTACAATTGTTCAAAATATTACCGAGAAGGTATTGCCATTAGCAAACTTTACTTTATTATTGGTAGAAAAATACAATAATAAAAAAACTGACTTGTTAACGGGTACTAGTACACTAACGGGAATACGTACTTTTACCTTATGTTGTTAGTTATTAAAATTTGTGTGTAGACTGTTATGATGTACTTACTGCCTACTATTAATTTTTGGAAGCGCAATGAATCCCAGTCAGTCAGTTAAAATATTTATTACGATATGTAAAAGATGCTGTAAATATTAAATTATGCATATTAATCTATACTTATAATAAATCTGTAGAAGTGAAAATTCTGTACATTGAAAATATCAAAAAAATAAATGGCAGGGGGTGTTACTAGACCGACACCGAACCCAAAAATGTGATTAAAAAAATTTTTGTCTGTCTGTCGGTCTGTCTGTCTGTCTGTCTGTCTGTCTGTCTGTCTGTCTGTTTGTTCAGGCATCACGCAAAAACTACCGGTTCGATTACGATGAAACTTGGTATAATTATTCTTTAATATCCTGGGCACCACACTGGGTACTTTTCATCCCGGAAAAGTATATACAATAAAAAACAAACTTAATTTTGCGGTTCGATCCCTAGATCCGATTACTGTACCAACCGCAAATAATAAGTTTGTCATAGGTTAGGTCACACGCAGTGGAATTCATTTTTATTCCTTTTACTTTTTAGAGTTATTTAGGTTTATTTTTATATAAGTCGTAGGTATAGATTTTAATTTTAAAGTATAGGTAGTATATTTGATAGTGTACGTAGTGACCGTAGGTTATTTTATAATACTGTTAGGTAGGATAGTCATTCGTATAGATATTAGTTTTTAGAGATTTTGCTTATTTATTGAGTTTAGATTGAGGGGCCCGTGGCTAAATAATAACAGCCGCACAGGTCGATCGGTCAGGTTAAGCTACGCTTGCCGCGGTCGGTCTGTGGATGGGTGACCATCTTTACAGACAGACACCTCCGTGCCTCGGAAAGCACGTTAAGCCGTTGGTCCCGGCTGTCATTCGTGGATCTTTGACAGTCGTTACGGGTAGTCAGAAGCCCGAAAGTCTGACAACCAGTCGTACCAAGGGTATCGTATTACCCAATAACTGGGTTGTGGAGGTCAGATAGGCAGTCGCTCCATGTAAAATACTGGTATTCAGCTGCATCCGGTTAGACTGGAAGCCGGCCCTGAACATAGTTGGGAAAAGGCTAGGCAGATGATGATTGAGTTTAGATTAGTTATCGTCATAAATAGGTTTATTTAGGTAGGTAGGTATTTTATTTTCTGTTATTGAGTTTATTTATTTTTTTAATTAGGTAGGTACTTAGGTAAAGATATCATATAGGTACCCTCTTAATCACCATTAATGAGACACAATTGGTTTTCTATTGTAATTAGCCACAAAGGGCCCGCGAGATAGATGGCATCCTGGTGCACATACATTTTATCCTGTTAGCACGTTCCCGTGGGATAATTTCCGACATCCACGCGGGTGAAGCCGCGGGCAGAAGCTAGTTATGTAATATTTTCATTACAGATTGTACTGATCATAGGAATTAGTGGAGCGTGTGGCAATAACGAGCTATTATAAATAACGGTCAATAATATCGAAAAGCATTCAGATAAATTAGTGTTAGTAAAATTGAAAAATACGAAGACGAACCTTGACGGGTCTTTTGTCGTACGCGAAGAATATGTAACTATTGTAGAAAAAAAACAAAATTTACTTCCAGCCAATATAAAAACCGACCGATTTTTCATACAATACCATAATAATATGGGAGTAAACAAAATAGGTGCTATACCGCGAGAAACTGCCACTTTCTTAAAACTGGAAGAGCCTCAGCTATACACGGGTCACTGCTTTCGGAGAAATTTGGCAACGCTCTTGGCTGATTCCGGAGCCGATCTCACCACTTTAAAACGTCACGGCGGGTGGAAGTTCAATACGGTTGCAGAAGACTATATTGAAGACTCAACAGAAAATAAGTCGAAAATCTGTAAACGTATAGTAGAAACAATAAGTCTGAATTCGACCTCGGATCCTTGGTCTCACCCACGCCCATCCACTTCCAACGACGCACAGTGTATTTATACAGAAAGCCGATCAGAGTCACCAACGTTCACCGTTGTTCCTTCTCAATCCGCCACCGAAACAGAAACCTTAACCCCAGATAATCAAACTCAAGTCAATGCAACTAAACGTTGCCAAATAAATCTGTTACTTTTAATTTGCAGAATTGCAGTAATTTTACTTTTAACTATTAAAATGTTCCATTTTATTGAATTTGTACCTCTACCTATAATGTTAATTATTTTGATTCACAATAAATAGTTATTTCAATCTATTCCTGTTTATTATTTTATCTCCTATAGTGTTCTCGCTGCTGAAGTGAAAAGTTATATGTGTTACACGAGAGCAAAGCTTTTTGCATCTCGTGCCTTTGAATCCCTCGCCACACTCAGGATTCAAAATCAAAAAAAGAGCAAAAAACGACTTTGCTCTCTTGTTGCACAAATAACTATTACGTTTCTAGAGCGATATGATCGTCGATAATCTATAGTCGCTTCCTCCTCTAGGCGGTGGGACAGGTGCCTAAAGTGCCTTTTTTATATACGCCACATCCTTTTTCTGCATCACCATTACATTACCGCATCAAGCAAAAAATACCAATTCGATTTATCAATATAAAACTTGAATATGATCTAACTTAATATGTATTCCGGAGCTACGGTTAGGTTCTCTGTAAAAAAAATATTTAGACTTTCCTTGACTTGTTTGTCGCGATAACTTTCTACTTTTGAACTACTTTTGTACAAAATCATTATATCAAACTGTTTTATTATTGCAATTCGTTCGCCGCCCGCCCTGACCCATATAAGCGTTTTCGTAACGTAGCAAGGTTGTAAATTAATGTAATTGTAAATTATGACTATTTTAAAGAAATTGTGGACGTTTTTCTTTCACCAAGGATCTCGGCATCTCTTAGATCCCAATGATTAAATCCGACAATCCCGCTCGCCTTGTGCCAACCTTGTTTCGATTTTCACATTAGTAGTTTTTGGATATTTTAATCTGATCAATTAAGATTGCAGGCTCATTCGTCACTATGTGCTGTCATACAAAGAGACCGAGATAAGGATTTTCCGTAGATTAATATGCATGCACCAATTTACCGCGTTGAAAGTCAGTTTGAGTTGAGTCTTTATTTAACTTCAGTTTAATTAATTACCCGATGAGGAGGGTGATAATAACAAGTTCCCAGTAGGAATATTTGCGGAGAAATATACTTCAGCAACAGTTTGGACAGCTTTGTTATGATCTAGTCCGTAGTCTCGAAAAACCTTCAAGCTCCAGTTTCTATTCAGGTTCCGTTTCGTTAACGCTGGCTTGTGCACCGAAGTTACGCTTTGCACGTCAGACACGTCAGACTATCGGCATTGTCTCGCCTGAGCCCAGGATAGAATAGCCCAACTTGCGCCATTTCGTATTCCGTTGATGAAGTTTGCAATTTGAAATGCTTCATCCAACAACAGCTGACGTCACTGTACGGATTTTGATGAGTTCTAACCAAAAAGGTTTTAGTTACAGGCGTTGAATCGCCATTCCCATACACAGACCTCTGTGGGCGTGGTGACTATACTTTGAAGTTTGCAACTCAAAACGACATGATACATGATTTCAACTCTTTAATAGTGGTTGTAATTGCAGCCATATCACTTGGATTTGCTTAATATATTTTTTTATATTTTTATTTTATTTATTCTTTTGGTAGATTCTTTTATATTTTGAAAATATGAGGAGTTGGTAGGCCTTGTAGACTTTAGATCTGTAGACCATTTTTTAATATATCAAGTACCCGTATTTGTTGATAGGCCTACGCTGTCCTCCCATAGCTACTGTAATTTGAAAACATTGTAAAAGCCAATTATTTTTAAAAGAGTAACCGTGGAATTTCTTGCAGGGTCTTCTCCATAGGACACGACTAATTGGAACCGTGCACCTAGCTTCTGACGTTTCATAAGTGCCCATGTAGGTTTATGAGAAATAAAATATTTTGATTTTGATTCGACTAAATGGCCTTAAGTAGCATGTGCTTACGTGTGGTATAACTATCCTAAAAAGCTAAGATGGGAGAGATCATTTGACTAAAAATATATTCATGTATATGAATCCATGTTCCCACTGGCGAGACACAGGCCTCCTCACTGTGAGAGAGCGTGGGCCGTAATCCACTACGCGGGCCCAGTGCGGGTTGGTGTAGAAAATTATAATTTTACTAATAATACGCACAGCATACCTCAGAGCAATACGCCAGCTCTGTTTCTATACTTTATAGCAAGGCAGTATTAAAATCAACAACTTTTACTAAGTGACCAAGTCAGAAAAACAAAAAAAAATCTGCTGTTCCATACAAAAGTGCAATGCTTATCACGATTTCATAAATTGAGACCAGACTTTGCCATTCACCTAAATCTGTCTAACCGAAAACCGAGTCTAACACGTTAACGGGGAAAACGATCCAGCCGATTGATTCTGTTAGGTGAAGTAAGCTTAGAGTCAGCTGTCAATAGTGTCAATCCCTGGCATTATGTAGTTGGAATGACAGCTCACTCCACGCTCACTTCACCTAAGTTTGAGAGATGGTTACAGAATCGCACTGCAGTTATTCGTCCCGAATTAATGGCAAAATTAATGAGGCGATTAATCAAGCGTAGTTTTTGCTCCCAAACTAAATGCTTTTATTCCAAACTGACATTTTTTTCCTGCGTGGGACTCTAACCACCCTATTATAATACATGCCATACTCGAACACTTGCCCACTTATTTGAAAAGCGAAACCCTAACTTTCGATCAGGACCTTCATTAGCGATCTTAAAATAGGATATTTAGTCTTCAAGTTTATTGGTTGCCTTCAACTTTCTTTGTTGATCAGAGATCTGTATCCTTGAATATTACAAAACTACCCACATCTAACAACAAGTACACAATATGTTGTGTCGACCACAAATATATTGGAATAAGGGGAATAAGACAAATGATATCAAAATCAAAAGGAAACTTAAAACTACGTTGCGAAATTGCGAACTGACAATGATATGAAAAGTATGCTTTCAAAATATTATTAATTTCGACATTTCTCCATGACTTAATTTTTTAAATTTGACTGGAATTGAAATAAAAAATCATTACTACACCATCGTTCACTTTTTCAGGTTTTATGAAAAAGTAACCTTTGCCGTGTAGGTACTTGCTTTCGAATTAACCAACTGGTAGCTAGCTGGCGATCGTGACACGTGTGGACATTGAAACCTTAATTTAAACACGCTAGGTTTAATTATTATTTTGGATGGTGGCTAAGCAAGCGGCTGAATTAAATTCGCCGGCGCCTAAATCTGCAATACCAAAGGTATCGCTTTCTTATTGTCAGTCCAGATTCAAAGCTGAAAATCTCGTCTACCTTTGTTTACACCGGCAACCAAATACTTTAAACCGGAACAATGGCTTGGTTAACATTTCAGCAGTGGCGGACTAAGCCCGTCAGAGGCCTGGGGCGGCAAAGTCGAATGAGGCCCCCCGCTTTAAAAAAAATATTTTTACAAGCTTTTTTTTCAGTTCTCATTTGTATGTATAAATAAGTATTTCGTTAAAATCTGGCAATTGAAATTTAAATTCGAATTAAATTATTTAGGTATTTAGGCTAAATAAACATACATACCTACAATATGGAATAGATATGGGTGATGAAAATAAAATGCGAATCGATCGACAAAAAAAAAATTGATAAATAAATTAAAGATAGTTTATTTTTATTTTTTGTATGTGTTTTCGTGCCTTCAATACTTCCTCCAGTATAGAAAGCCCATGTTTAAAGTCTAAGCACATTTTTAAAGTCTTGTTTAGGATTTGATCAGGGGAACGCGAAAGCATTTAGGGGCCCCCAAGACCGGAGGCCTAGGGCGGGCCGCCCCTTCCGCCCCCCTGTTAGTCCGCCACTGCATTTCAGCCAAATATATATGGGCACTGTTGACAGCGATGCGGACGAACTTTGTGATGCCCTATGATTTTCCCATTCTATTTTATATGTAAGCCGGTACATATTTGTTAATATTTTAGAACTATTAATATTATGTAAATGCTAGTTTCTCGCTGTGACTTCGTTTGCGCGGAAGTCCTAAGACACCACCATGTACTAAAATAACAGCCATATTTTTATAAAGCTTCCCTGTATACTACCTACGTTTGTAGTTTTGGTCTCAGCAGACAAAATATAATGAGAGTCAACTGGTGATGCGGGAGCAAGCGACGTACAGTTGCTCGAAGAAGCAGCTCGTCCTGAGGTCGACACAGCCTTCAGTAGCAATTTTATAAATATTTTATATGTATATTTTACTTACCTATTTTTAATGGAGTGGTGGCAGAAAATCCCCGGAGAAGCTCCTTTACAAATATAACTATAAAACTGCTCTCCAGTCTTGTGTACAAAATATGGTAACACTGTAAAATACTTGCATACACAGTTTGTACATCTATGGGAAATGTGATATTCCTACGATATTTCCGGAAAATCCGTTTGTGTCATTGTTCTATGCAGAAACTTGCTTGGAACATGCAACAAACATTGTAAGGATTACATTCTCACCGTGTGCTGTATTATGAAATCGTGAATGTCACCCGCATGACAATCTACAACGAAAGTTTTTGTAAAATAGAAGACGTTTCTCGCCATGCATTTAATTACTGAAAATAGAAATACTAAAAAAAATCTCTCGAAAAAGCTTTGCCATTATCGCTGAGAAAATTATGATAGTTTAGACGCTATGGTGAAAGTTATAGGACAACCACAATGTAAATACTTACTTATTTCAACTGTAACATAAGTAGTTTTTACCATACATTGTAGTGTAGCTTTGTTACAACGTATATTCAATCCTAGGTTCATTAACAAATTGCAGGTTTCTTCCAAACGTTAGGTACTTAGTTTTGGGAAAATAATTTAACTGCCCCTTTGCATAATTATTGTGCACTAGATAAGTAGCTGTGCCCGCGACTTGTTCGCGTGGATGTCGGAAAACAAGTTGGATTTCATGGTTTCATTTTTTTTCTAAAATAAGCGCTGATTTTTCCAACGCCAAATAACTTTATCGGAGGAATAATATTGAATTTTTGACATTTCTTCCATACAAAATCTGTCAGACGTCCATTTTATTCAACGAATAAAAATTATCTGTCGATTGAAAAACCAGCCCTTAGTTACTTAAAAACAATATTAAATTGTTTGTTTGTTATAAGTACAGTTTATACTTTCATATGCATTTCGTAAAAAGCTTTTATTTTGATATTACAAACAGATACTTCTATTTAATTTATTTGTATGTAAACGAAATATTAATGAAGCTTTTGAATATGGACAGTAATAAGGCAAAGCTCGTCAAAATATAATATCAGCGCTTTCATGACAGTTTCAATACACTCGTGTCATAAAGGATCACAATTCAGTCGGGCGCAACGTAATCAGACTAATGAATACCTCGTAATGTTATAGAATGAATGTTTTCATTAGCATCGCTTACGAGTTCCTGCTAAAATTATTTTCATGCTCTATGATTAAATGGAAATAATATCCGATCCTTACTTTGAGCCCCAATTCCAACAAAAAGGTTATTTTCTCGAGTATTTAGGAAGGAAATCATTTCATTCGGAGGTGCACGTGTACTTTTCGTGGAAGCGTTCAAGAAGCGTACTTCCTCGATATGAGTATTTTTATCAACAATATTCAGTTAGCTATATTGTAGGTATATGTTATATAATTCTACTTAAAAGGACGTTTTCTAGGTTTGCGAGGCTGTGCGTCGCAAGGAGTCGGCCCACGCACCCCGGGCCCCGATGTGAGCGGGCGGCGGGCGCCTAGCGGGGTGGAATCGGTGAAAGTGAGCGCGCCCCACCGCACCGCCGCGCGATGGGGTGCACTCCGTCTTATATAAAGAGAGACTCAAGGTGAACTAATAGAGTAATAACAGATCCGGCGTCTTAGCTAGTGGAACAGCCGTTCCCCGCCTCATCATGAGAGGGACCTGGAGCCAAGTGGTCAGTGTTCAATCATTCAAAATATCCTCTGGAATTTTAAATTAGTTATATTTTTTTATTTGCTTTTTAAATTGATAAAGTGATATTATTTCGGTTGAAAGTGCTAGTGATAACATGATTAAATATGACAATTAAATATTAAAGTAAACATTTTCTTTAAGAAAAAATCAAAGTGATAATTCTAAAATTTTTTAAAGTAAATCTTTACTAACTTAATTACTCCAGTAACATTGCAGTACAGAACATTTTCGGCTGAAAACAGAAAACAAAAATAAAGGTTTTCGGTTTGTCAATACGTTTTTCATTAGCGTAAAAGTAAAAGAAATACAGTGTCGGCTTTTAATCGTTATGAACCATTTAGACCTAAATCATATGAAACTTTAACCTTTTCTGAAAAAAAAATCATTTTCCTGCATTTTTTCAGTTGTTGCTTCTTATGATTTTCTCTGAATAAATGCATTGAAATTATTAATTTGTTTCGGCCAGTGCCAAAAAAAAAAAACAAATTCGGTTGAAAACGAAAATAGCCGAGATTGGATATTTCGGTCGAAAACGAAATCCATTCGGACTCTACATTCCAGAGACTCTAGTTTTAAAAAGTTTATTAATGCCTAATTATAACTTATTCGCGCTTTGAGTGGAAGTTAAACCTAAAGTGTTAATTAGTTTTATGTGTGCAAATAGTTAGCTTACCAACTAGTAGTTAGGATAAATATTGACAAGCTTATCAAGTAAAATTTGCATTTTTCAATTTACTGTTCAATTATACACTCAAGTGATAATTGTCAAATATTACGTGCACATTTTTTTACTCGGACTGTATGTCTTTTGTGTTTACGTACTAAAACTTTTAGCGAGAAACAGAGCATACTAGATCACTGCATATTTGATTTGCGAGGTACCTAGTGAAGATGAGCCACCTTGTCTGTGTGAAACTCGCATCTTGTCAGGTGTACATCAATGCATCCGTCTCGGTGTCACTGCTCGTGACAATAGCTTGCACTTTTTTATTGATGCGTCGAGATTTTTCAATTATGATTGCAACTTCTCGCTATTGTTGTTTTGGTACTATAATGAGCGGCAAATCTCTCTAGAACATTGAAATAATGGCGATGAACTCGACTGATTGCATAATGTGTTCTTCCGTTTTGTAGACGTTAGTCGGGTCACGATCTGCGATCTCGTTTTGGTAATGATTATAAAAAGTACACTCTCCGCCGTAACCAAGGCTCAAAATAACGGCTGCATTCACAATATGGAGTGTTGCGCAATTTTACGCACAAATACAGAAACAACGGAAATGTTAAAGCTCCATGCTTTACATTATCGCCTTAACTTCTCTTGTAAACATTTGTATTTATTTTTGTTTGCTCGATATGAATTCAAGCTTTATGGATAATTAAATTGAAAGGATGTGTACGATCATGTAACAGGATAATAAACTGGAAATTACTAGGAAAATAATGGGCTATTTTTAAACCTTTTTATTTATTTCGAGAGAACTTCTCATTGCCTGATATTATTTTAGGTAATTTCCAGTATAACGCGATCCTTCGTTGTTTAATGCACGTCCACTTATGGAATTCTTACGACCTTTTATTCCAACGAGGTATGAACAAGCATTTATTATGGTTGTTGACACCGGAGGACGATGCCGATTGCCTCTCCAATCACTTGTGTAACTGTTGCATAATGTCGGCCAAATGTATTGTATTATTATATTAGTTAGCCGTATGTGTGAACTATGCTAATGCACCAGATGTACATTAACTTTCTCAACTTATTTTCACTGTCCTTTACGTAAACTTATTCCGGACTCGCTAAAATTATTATGGCATTTTATGTGGGTGTAGTGGCTCTCTAAAACCTTACGCTGCAGATGAACGTTTCTGATACCATAGAAAAACATATAAAGAGGAAACATTAAAATATCATAAATTATATCAAAGTATTGATATAATTTATTATATTTTAATTAAATCTTACATCACTCCATAAGTTGCAGTTCGGGTTGACCTAGTAGCCATAGTCCGTACATGGCATACTTTAGTGTTCTCAAAACATCGATTTCTTATATAACCATTGAACTTGATGGATCCGGGTTGTTCATAAACAGGTTTTACATACAACGGGTGCCCTAAATTGGTATTACATTAATGATAATATACGTAATTTAATATTGTTCTTCATATGGGAAGTAATGGGATGACGGAGCCTTGTGTTTTTATGAGTTTTCTCTAAACTCGATTTTCCAGTAGCATTAATTGTTCTAGAAAGCATATACAAGATGCTCACTGCAGGCGGTTAGCAGCTAGTTCAACATTCGCTTCCTAGATCCGCTCGACCTGCGAATTAGCCGGAGCGTGTTCTAATGGCCCCCACCTCACTTAGACAAGTCGTCTTATGCTCACTTTCCTTTTGTGAATCACATAAGCGAGCTGACGTAATAATTTGTGGTCCGAATTAATTTAACTATATTTGTTTGTATTATTAAAAACTAAGTTAAAGGTCAGTTATGTTCCGACGACAATTCGATTGTTGAAGTACGGTATCTTGCAATGTTCATTATTATAAAAAGCTATGCGAATACTTTTTTTTAAAGTTGGTGTCTAAATAAAAATGAAATTATTATGTTTATGTCTGTGCGTTTTCTAGGAAGCTTTGCGTCTATGTATTTATATTGATCTAATTTTAACAAAGTTTTTCTTTGTTTCAGATTACCCTAGCGGTAATTTTACAAATCGCTCTAGTTTCGGGAAAGGCATTATTACCACAAAATCAACAAACACAGCTACATGTGGAAGAGAATCAACACATAGCTCAGAAGCGTGTCGGCTACGACTACCCCTCGCCGCCACACGACCTCATCAACCCGTTCCAAGACCATGACGATCTGCACGCGCACGACGGACACCACGACGTGATCGAGCACCACGAGGAGCACGACTACAGCGACCATGACCACCACGACCACTTCGAGCACCATGCCGTCCACGAGGAGCACCACGTGGAGGAGCACCACGACGAGCATCACGATCACCATGAACATCACCTTCATCCCGACCCTGGCTACTGGAAGAAGAAGCTCATTTGGAAACCTGGATGGAAGAAAATTTGGAAACCGGCGAAGAAACAAATCTGGAATCCATCCTGGAAAAAGATATGGAAGCCCGTGTGGAAACATACTAAACGAGCTGTCTGGAAAGAAACTAAAGTTCCTGACTGGAAAAAAATCTACAAACCTGAATGGAAACCAATAAAGGTTCCTGCTTGGAAAGACATAAAAGTTCCCGATTGGAAAAAAATTACCGTTCCAGTGTACAAGGACATCGTGGTACCGGGTTGGAAGGAAATACAGGTTCCAGCATGGAAGAAAGTCTGGGTTCCCGAATGGGTTAAAGTCGGCGTCCCTGGCGAAAAGTATTTAGGAAAAGATCATGAAGGATGGGAATACACATCTCACGATCTGTGGAAGAAAAAGTTAGTTTGGAAACCTCTTTGGAAGAAATACTGGAAGCCAGCCAAAAAGCAAATCTGGATCCCAGACAAGAAGTTGGTATGGAAGGACGAATGGAAGCAAATCTGGAAAACAGAAAAGAAACAAATATGGGTCGATGACAAAAAGTTGGTCTGGAAGGAAGCTTGGCAGCAAATCTGGAAGCCATCTAAGAAATTGATTTGGGTGCCTGACAAGAAACTGGAATGGAAGGAAGCGTGGAAGCAGATTTGGGTCCCAGGATGGAAAGAGATCTGGGTTCCAGGTGTGAAGAAAATCTGGAAGCCCGTATGGATATCTGAATGGTTCCCCTCCCCTGATCATCACGAGCACCACCATGAGTCCCACCACGAGTCCCACGGCTGGGACAGGACTGACATCACCGACCACAATTCAGCAGAAAGCCAGAAAATATCTGTAGTAGCGCCACCGAAACAGGCGTCGCAGGAAAAAGAACAAAAGCGAACACTGAAGTCATGGCTATTCCCCGAATAAATTATTATTATACTTAACCAAATTAAAAGCTTTTGTGTAGCTGTTCATTATAGATAGATCCGGAAGTCGGATTAAAAAGTGCTTGTTTAGAAAGCGTTATAATGCCATATGAAAGTGAAGACTGTCAGCAGCTACAGGATAGTGGACTGAGCGGAGCACAGGAGCAATCACATCATGGCCTCTCATGCAGGTATTGACATTTGTTTAACACTTTGGATTGCCATGCGAAAACTGTAAGCCAGCGATGCGATTGTTTCTAGGCCCGTCAATACCAGTTCTCACAAAAGTTCACATTAGAGTTCAAATGTTTAATAATGTTATTTATAGTAGGTATATCTAAGCTTTAAAGTGTTTGTGTAATATTTGCTGTCGTAGATCGTAGGAGTGCTGGGAGCTTGTTGTCTGTACCTTCCCACTGATGCTGGGTGTTTTGTTGTTGATTAGCTAATTAATGTTACGTTTTATTGTAGGTCTTTAGATATAAGTTAAGCGGAACCAATGAAATAAAATAAATGTTATGTAATATTCAAGTACGTTCTGGTTTTACTTACAAAACCTTTGAGACTAAGGTATTTGCATACACGACACACATATCTAGGTAATACATTACCTTATGACAATGGTAACGCATCCTTTTTTCGTATACCTACACTATAATTAGATGAGGGAGATTCCGTTACTGTAACATAAATCAGTCTATAATGTTTCCACTGTTGGGACCATTTCTATGGTTGGGACACAGGCCTTCTGTCTTCGAGAGGGAGTTTCCTCATGATGTTTTCCTTCGCCGTCTTTGAGAACAGATGCCGTTGGTATAATTATAGGGAATCTAATAACCTAGCAAATGAGAGTAAATAACAGCTCAGATTGACACAATTCTTCCTGTGTTTTGAATGAACCGCATTTAGGTACTTACCTAGTTATAGTTAATCTTTATATCAGAAGTCCAGTTGCCGTAATTAAAACAGTTCAAAATCTAGTCGCAATCTCATATCCGGGACAATCAATGTCAAAAATTTGTCAAAAATGTAGGAAAATTAGAAGTATTTTTGACAAATTGAAACTGAACGTTCGTAAAATTACGAGAAATGCCCCTCAGGTCGTGTGAGCGGTGACCTTTCAGCATGTTTTTTTTTAAGGTTAACACTACGATCAATGTTAAAGTAAGTATTATAGTATCCAATGGATAAATGGCGGATCTAGTCTTGAAAAGCGTCTTGTACGCAGCAGCAATGGCGCAAGTCTACAGTCGTGGGCACCTGCTCATTTTTAAGGATAAGTTGGTAGGTATGTCGGTAGGTAACTAGTACACTGATTACAAATAGTTTTCCATCAATGTTCACTGTTTAGGTATAAAATTGTGCATAACGTGCCTCAGGCTCGAGGCTGTGTATTAGACACCTGGTTGTCTTTGGTACAATAATAACTTAACAATATACTAAAAAAAAATACACAGATATTATACTCGTACATATCCTAAATAATAGATACACTAAGGGCTGATTTTTCAATCATCTATAACTTTAATCGAGGAATAATTTTGAAATTATTTATTATTTATTTCATACAAAAACTGTCAAACGTCATTTTTTTCCTCGAATAAAAGTTATCTGGCGATGGAAAAATCAGCCCTAAAATATATATATATTATATACAAGTATATAAAAAAAATAAAGAAAAAGGCAGGAGCTCATTGGGCATCAAAAAATTGGTCCGCATCGTTGTCAATGGGATAAGTGCCCAAAAGGCTGGCAGCATTACCATTTTGGATGGAAATGCTGATTCTTTGGGCTAAAAATAGGCCAGCCCTCTGGGTCACGTGAAGAGTCAACTAAACGCTTGGCGATGTCCCGAAAAATTTACTCAAACATTATAGCTCCTAATAAGGTTGTTATATTTGCGCCGTTTGAGGTTTTCTGCTCCTGTAGCAGCCGCCCCAGCACAGCCCACTGTGCTAGGAAGATGGGATGGCGTGAGGGTAGATACATACTAAATATATAAGCAACGAATTAAATGAAGACTACTTTTAGATAATTATAGTTTCGAGAACAAGTTCACAACGACAGGTAATGTTCCTTTACGAGTCTGAGATTATGCTATGATAACTATTACATATGATAACAACAAACAGTCCTGGAGTAGAGACCGCGTATTGGCAAGCGTAATAGCTGCAAGGCAGGGTCCTACCCTGCCTTGCAGCTAAATGGACTGACGGCGACGACCTTAAAAATTTAGTTGTGACAGACTGGATTCGGAGGGCGGAGTACAGAGTGTCGTGGCGTAGACTGGGGGAGGCCTATGTCCAGCAATGGACTGCGATAAGCTGAGTTGATGAGTTCATCGACTCAGTTAAAAAGGAGGCTGTAGAGTTATATAGCCTTCTTTTTTAATATCAGCTACTATACAAAACTATAACTGTACCTGGCCAGAGAACATTTTTGGAAATTGAAAAAGAACCACGGAAGTCGGAAATGTGGTTCTTCTTATTGGCGTAGTAACGGACAGATAGACAGACAGGCTTCGCGTTTTATAAAACCTAATGCATAGAGCACTGGCATTGAAATAAGACATAAACCTGTCTCAAAAACTCCTGTAGTGAGTCATAATCCCAAATACGTCTTGAAATAAATAAATTAGTGTGACATTGATGCCGATTCTCTTGTCACAAATGCCTCTAAACTAGACTAAAAATAACCAAATTTTAGCTAATTCCTGTCAAACTTCGATTTCCCATTCTGAAATTGACTAAAGTGACACAACTTAACTATATTTTAGTTTCACAGCACTTAAGTTGGCACTGAGTTATTATTGAGTTAAAATGTCAATTGTTATATTCTGAATTTTGACGTTTTTCATCTAAAATTTTGATCATCTCACTAAATCTGATTATTTTTAATCGCAATTAAGAAGGTGTGGAATAAAGTTAGTTGTCATGAACTAAAATTTAAACCAACACCTCTGTCAAAATGCTGTGTCCTATCTCAAAAACAATGAAAATTTCGAACCCCTTTAAACGCACAAATCCCTAAAACTCAACATGTAGGTAACCATTTTTCATACAAAAAGTGAAAAATCTAGTCATATAAAATTCAAAGTCCTGACTGACTGACTGGCTGATATATCAACGCACAGCCTAAACCGCTAGTCCTAGAGACATTAAATTTGGAGGGTGTGTTCTTAATGAAGAGTAGGTATCCACTAAGAAAGGGTTTTTTGAAATTCCGTAATTTTTCGAAAGAGATTTTGTTTGTATGGAAAATCTTATTCCTTGAGTTAATAAACTTGAAACTTGGCACCAATATTAATCTAAGTAAATAATGAAGTTTGCCATTTTATGTTTTTCTAAACTACCCCCTTTTTTTTGGGTCGGAAATCATCAAATGGCCTCTCTCGTTCTGGGCTGAGCGGAAGGGCGGTAATTCTATATGGGGGTGAAAAGCGGGGATACAGTTTATATGAAAAATCTTTTCATTAGGTTAATAAACTTGAAACTTTTCTAGAATACTCGCCTAAATAAGTAATAAAGTTTATCATTATAAGTTTTTCAAAACTACCCCTCAAAGGGGGATATAGGGCTGTTGAAGTTTATGTAGAAGTAATTAATTGAATGCGTGGTCCAATTAACTCGAAACTCAGTATTAATACTTTTGACAGAAAATAATTAATAATAAGCATGTAACGTTGATAGAAATTGACCCCTGACGGGGCAAAAAGGGGTAGGTAATTCGATTTTTAAGGGGAGGACTTGAACTTGATACTGTATGTTACATTTTCACACCTAAACCACTGAACTTCTGATTTGGCAAAGAGATGATAGCGTCCTGGGGAAAGACATACTTTTTACAAGCTTTTATTTAGTTTCACCTGTCGAGTTTGGACTCGTTTGATTCGTCTTGACGAGTACTTTGATACTACATGGTAACCAGGGTCTGATGATGGAGCTGGAAGGTGGGTATAGGAACTCCGTAATTAAACGACGCAACCCCATCGAGTTTGGGCTCGTTTGATTCGTCTTGACGAGTACTTTGATGTTAGATGGTAACCAGGTGGTCTGATGATGTACAGGTAGCTTAAGTGCAGTAAACGCATATAACGGAAAAACACTGCTACGCGCTTTGAACTACGCTGTAGTCAATCTCGCATCAAAAATACTAAAAAGTTAAAAATAAAATTAAAAGAAAAAAAAACTTTTTAAAAACAAGCTTTTATTACTTGTTAATAAAAAGAACTAAAAAGTTAAAAATAATTTAAACTTGATAAGAAATAAATAAAAGCGTGTTACATTTTGATGGAACATTAAAGAACATTTAGCATATTACACCTTCGTTATGTTTCTAATAATGCTGTCCCGTCGGGGGACCGCTCTGATTATTAGCCTAACGTTCTGTTAAAGTAAAGCGGTCCCCCGACAGGACAATATTTAATCAAAAAATTTCATACGTACTTACGTAGGGTCATAATTTCAAGGTTATTTTTTTCTTTTTAAAGGGTTTCACGTAGTCGGGGGTTTTTTAAATTTTTAATTTAATTTTTTTATCCTGGTAGCATGTTCCCGTGAGATAATTTCCGACATCCACGCGGGCGAAGCCACGGGCAGAAGCTAGTTCCATACAAAACACGCCGAGGTAGCCAACAATGCGAGCCTCCGGCTCTAAAAAAAATCACGGGTTAGGATCAACACGTGGAGTTGCGATTGTCAAATTCGATTTTAGTTGCGTCAAATTATTTTTAAATTTAGGCCTTTTTTGCAGAATATCTTTAAGATTCTCATAGTCAAAAGCACGGATATCGAGGGATATGCCTTGGGGGCGTGACACGTGCCGCCTCGATATTATAAAATCGGTCTTATATTCGAACGGCGGCTGTACGCTTCATTCAGTCGCTTTGCAACTGCGTACATTGTATTATTGATGCGTAAAAAACTAAAATGCCGAGTTGTGCAGTAATTATATAAAAAAAACTTTTTTGCAAAAAAAAACAACCGACTTCCAAAAACAACACTACAAAGTGAAAAATAACTTTAATTTCGGAAGTCGGTGTCGTCGGGTTCGTATTTTCGTTGTTTGCCACCGACTTCCGAAATTAAAGTTATTTTTCACTTTGTAGTGTCGTTTTTGGAAGTCGCGGTTGTTTTTTTTTGCAAAAAAATTTTTATTTTTCACTTTTAAGTTGTAATTTTTGCCAGTAAACTACTGAACCGTTTTTGATGAAATTTCTATGGGACCACTTCAGAAGTATCTCCTTTCGAACAAAAAAAGAATTTTGAAAATCGGTCCATAATTGGCGGAGTAATCGCGTAACAAACACACAAAAAAAAAAAACATACCGTCGAATTGAGAACCTCCTCCTTTTTTGAAGTCGGTTAAAAATAGGTCAAATACCATCAACCTGAAGACAAATGGCGTGTCCTACCACCGATAAGTTGTAAAATAATGTACATACTCACAGTTACATTCATTCCTCCAGGTCAGAACAAGCATTCCGTTATTTTTAGGCGCTATTCTAATTATTCCTCACGATACCTCGACACGTTTTATCTACACAGCGCCGACTTTAACATAAGTCTACGACATTTAGTGACAACCAAGGGTTGGTAATTTCACCCACATTGATTGATATCATTTTTCCTATAAACACTATACTTCTAATACAAAATGACTATTGATTTTATTGTATTCTAATAATATATATTTTATTATGACAGCTCTGTCTGACTGAATGAATTGATGTTTAAAACGTCATCATGACAACTTTCCATTAAAATCCTTACCAGCCTGTATCTTTTTAGCTGATTTTACATTGAAACTTCTGCAATATTAACCCTGGCCTATCATATCTCAAATTTATCTTTTCTGTATGATGTTATTCTACGAGTTGACTTAATCGATTCACGCAATGCAACACCCAGCGTACCTCTCCGCTCCGGTACCTGACGGACCCTGCTTACGCCTCCGTCCTCCATCCTCCGTGAAGGCCTCCTGTACCTATTGGGCCGCGCCTCATCCGAGGGCCGCCTGAGAAGACACTCCTGTACCTACTGGCCCGTGCCTTGCCGGAGCACTCCGAAGATCCTCCTGTATCTATTGGGCCGCGCCTAATCCGAGGGCCGCCTCACCTGGCGGGCTGACAGCGTCCCCGCCGTGCCTCTCTCTCCTGCTGCCGTGCTGCGTCCTGTCCTGCTGCGTGGGCCCTCCAACCGATGTCCTCCGTGCCGCACACACACCAACACCTAACCTCACCTGCACCTGCACCTGTACCTGCACCTGCACCTGTACTTGCACTTGGACCTGCATCTGTACCTGCACCCGCACCTGCACCTGTACCTGTACCTGCACCTGCACCTGCACCTACATCTGTACCTTCACCTGGACCTGCATCTGTACCTGCACCTGTAGCCAGCACCTGCATCGCGTCTACCTCCTCAGCTCCAGCTGTATATCCACCTCAGCCTCCTCAACCCACCTATCGCGCATCGTCACCCATATACTCCACCTCCACATACTACACACCACTCTTCAGTCCATCTCCATCTTTTAATTGCTTGTAAATATATCTTTAATTGTTTTCTACCTCCCTTTCTTTAATTTAATTTTACCCTTGACTTTAAAGTAAAGCTGTTTCTTGTCGCTTCACGACAAAGTAAAAATGTTTTACTAACTTACGTCCGGAGCGACACGAACTAGCCCGAATCTTTCCGAACGCAAAGAGGGTTTTGGAATAAGAGAGGTGCAATCGAGTGCGTGCGGCTTATTATATCGATATGCGTATTATATTGCAGTAGAATATTTTTTTACAGAACTCAATGGATATTCTCGTATTACATGCATAGTAAAAGAATTAAATTAGTTATTAATTTAATGTTGTTTGAACCAAATTAAGACATTGTTATTTCAATACAGTTATTCGTGAAGTGTAAAAACTTAAATTAATATTATGCCTAAAGATTTTGACAAATGAACAGTTTTTAATTTATTGTACAATATGATAAGTAATATGATAAATACATTTTATATTTCACCCAATTATTTATTTTTGGTCAAAAAATTACAATAATTTGTGTTCGATATGCAAAAATATTCAATTATTATTTTTAAATATCTGGCTATTGTCGGTTTCGTATGATGGGTGCTAGACGATTAATAATATTTTATTTTCGTAAAAATAAATTATATTTTCGAATAGGTACTTACATAAAAAAAAAAATATTTAAAGAAAATTTAACAAAGTTATTACTTATAATAAAAAAATGTGCTAAAATTAAATATCGATAAAAATTATCGACCATCGCTTTCGACTACCTAATTGCATGCGTGTGCATTGAATGTTCGCAAATAGCAAATGTTTACAAGTGAATGCCCCGCCCATTCTATGTATGTGTGCTATTAGAAATTGATTTAGTGTGCCTGCTTTCTTCTTAGTGTGCGTGTTCAAATTTTGAGTGGGTGTCGTAAGTACACTATTTGTTAATGTTGTAATTATTTGGGTGGGAGATAAGCGGTCGCACTAGGACTCCTTACTATTCCGCAATGAAGGCATATCTCCAGATATCTATGATCAAAAGTAAGAAATTGTAGTGATAGTTTAGTTCCGTGTACAAGGGAGTCGGCACAATTGTCCACGTTTCTTTTAATTTTATCATGATCTCGGCACTAAGTAATATGGCTAAATCAAATACATCTGAATCCCGTCAACAGCTCGACGCAGGCTTCGTTAATCCCTAAAGAAAGAAGCTTGTTTTATTTGCTCCTAGATACGAGAATCTATATACTTACTTATATGTATATGTATATTTAACATCACGCTATCCTAAACTTAGGCGTCGACCAAAAAGAAAAAAAGTCAGAAAGAACGCTAAGTGCGGGCAGGCGGTATGATGCGACGCGGTGGGTCGGGGTACCAGAAACACGCAGACGGAGTCGCGGTCAGAAGCTAGTCATAAAATAAAAGGCTTCCTCTAAGATGCATTAGCGTACCTGTTTGTAAGCACAATAGGTGCATATGCGAAATCTATTGTTTCAAAATTTGCACCTTCATATTTTGCCTTCGCACACTATTCATTCATAAAATTATTACATCTTATCTCACATAAAAAGGCCAAATGCTAATGGCTAAAAGATTATACAACAAAACGTGTTTGTATCATTATATAAACAAAGCCACTATTGTTTCATTAAGTGTATTTACAGGTTAATTACATGTATGTTCTGAAATAAGATAGTGTAGAACGTAAGTACCTAGTGGCGCTGTTGTTAACAATGGGTGAGTATTTCGGTTGGCACGTCCGCCATCTAGTCAGAAGAGGCAGCATGCTACCTGGGGCTTACCACCAGCTCTTAAAGCAGGGCAGAAGTTGAACTGCACTGCTTTTTTTGTTCCAGTACCTATAAATGTTAAACCTAATAAATGTTTAAACCTATAATGATATAATATCATTGCTAAGGATCAAATATTTAACTATTAGTTAAAAAATAACCATTAAATAAACTAACAATTGATCAAAAAACACATATTGCAAAAATTTAACCATAGTTTACTGTATTATTTTCAACAATTGGTTGAGCTAACTACGGATCAAAAAATCATCAAAACCGAAAGGGTTTCCATAGATACTTACTTTCTTCGTTAAAAAGACTCACCCTATTCTAAATTTTGAAACATTTAATTACAATAATTTAAGATGTAAACTGAACTGAACTAAATGTTTACTAAAATCCAATAGGTACCCAATTAGTTGACTGGACACGTTTCATGGCACGAATATCATCATTTCAATTGCGTAAATTACCCATACAAAGGCTTGTGAAATCCTATGGAAATTAAGAGACTATTTGAATGGAACATTTATTAACACCACAGTCATCTATATACTATAATATATAATCTATACTAATATTATAAAGAGGAAAGATTTTGATTATTTGTTTGTTTGCATTGAATAGACTTCGAAACTACTGAACCGAATTAAAAAATTCTTTCACTGTTGGGAAACTACTCTATAATAATAATATTAGCCTATGTCACCCGGGTGACATAGGCTAATATTATATTTTCAAAAAAAATTAGGGATCCTTACTAAAACTCCAATAATGTAAACCCAAGGTGTAAAAAAATTACCTAAAAATGATAGAATAAAATAATGTACTACGAATTTGCAGAACACATCATTATTTACAAAAAGTGTCCCTACAGCATATGTCTAACTATTACAGTTATGCCACAATAAGTGTTCTTTTATTAAACGACTTCAAAAAAAAGGAGGAGGTTCTCAATTCGGTTGTATTTTTTTTTTTTTTTTTATGTTTTTTTATAAATGTACTTGAAATGCCGCCGCTATAAGGCTCTTTATTTGTATCATGGTGTTGATCCTTATCAAAATAAATTACTTCATATTCAAGACTGCTTCATAACTTTTTGAATTATTCAATTCGGACATTCCATTCGAAAGATATGACGAGTTTAAAAATGTAAGTATTAGAAAGAAGTTGCGTGGTAGCCGCTCACCCTGCTCGGCTAGCTAGGCAGCACTATAATGCAATGTAGGCGTCACTGTAGATGGACTCACGTAGATTTAAGTTAGTTACGAAAATTAAACTAATGTGTCCGACGTAGGAGCACTGTATCTGTAATAGTAATATTAAAAAAAAAAACAATAAACCAACTATATTATGTAAACCAAGGCGCGGACGGCCGTGTGCGCGGTAATAAAAAAAAAAAAAATGTGGGTTCAGTTTTCAAATTGAGATATTCCGTCGTTATGTGTATATTACGTGAATTTGTTATTCATGTGACATTGCATATCCTATTTTGTTATGTCTTGCCTCAGTCATCGTTACTCGCAAAGCTGATTTTCATAGCACATAAAGAATCGCACCCGGTCCCCTACACTACCACATCACATAGTTTCGTACCTACATAGCTTAGCTTCACTGCTTTCCTACCTCGCACTTCTCTGGTGGAAATGCAGCCTAACTGAAAACATTGAGAACTGTCCGTCTGCCTGTAGGTACCGCTGAAAGTGTTTAGAGGAGGAAGGTGTTAACTACCTTTAATACATAAGATAAACAAGTTGTTACGAAATCAGCTGTTATGGTACACACGCTAAAAAGGTAACTGCGCAAGTTTACGTGCGGCCGCTCCGAGAGGTCACTTTCTTTGTTATATAAAGTGTTGTTATGTGTGTGCGTTACACATATTCATTACTCCAAGTTCAGAATCATAACAATAGATTCTGGAGCTAACGCCAAATGATTTAACATATTTTTCATTACGGGACACTTCAATTTGATCCCAGACAATTTTTAGTATGGAGACCTGCCATTGTTCTTTGAGCAGCATGGCATTGTAACAGATAAAGCAGTTTTCTTACATCAAGTGAATCAGTTGGGCTTAGGAAACATGTGGTTCCACAAGACGGGGCCACATAACATACGGCACGAGCTATAACCGAGGCATTGAAAAGAACGTTTTAAAAAATAAAGTGTATAACTTGTTATTTGCCCATCCTATACCTAAAAACGTCGAATTTCAAAATATCTCACTACAAACAATAAAGGGTGACTTGCATTTTATAACCGTAAAATTATTACCTGCCGTAATATGTAGAATCTAAAAAAATCAATCGGGTTGATCCGCACCCAACAAAAAGGTCTGTCACAATGTCGAGATAACCAAGCACTATAAAATTAATCTGAAATTATCATCATCATTAGTCCGGGTGTTATACGAAGTTGGTAAAAACATTGAATTCGATTGCGGTAGTTGCTTAGTAAAACCTCCTTCATGTTACCCCCAAATTCAACCCTAGTCCTGAAAATATGTAAGTCATTATGCAACATAGTTACCGCCCACCGCCCACAGCCTACCTACCAGACCACGACTTTAAATAAATAATGTTGAAAAAGGCGCAGTAGTAAAAAATTCATGCATCTTGATGATGTCTAGAAACCAATCAATAGGTTGATACCTAACTTACTTACTAACGTTTACACATTGGTCTAGAAAACAAGAAACGTCACATCTCAATCTCAACTTCTCAAGCTACTATTTTATTTAAGTTGGAGCTCTGAGACAACGATACCTACTAAGATGAAATCATTTTATGGTGGAAATTTTCAATATTAAAAATATTGTAGATATTTGCATCAGATCCAAACTGAAACATCACTGTAAGTTAAGCAAGGTCAGGCATATTCACTAGTTCACCTACAGTTTTTCCCAAAATGCGGGTATAGCCGTAGCCGTAGGGAGCAAAAAAATAAACGTCTATCGTGAAAAACGCGTATCGATCATTGAAAAAACTTCAAGCGCGCGTGCTCTTTCACGCGTAGGTAAAGTGATTTTATTATTTTTGGATTTTCGTTATAATTTTTCAACATTGGAGGTTCCTCGAATACAGAATCGGTTTAAAATCAGTAAAATACTATCAATTCAATGAAAAGTTTTTATCACAGAAGAAAATTAAAGGCATACAAGTATTTCTCATACTGCTTTTCTTGCAACGTCCATACCATCAGATAGATACTGTCTTTTTAAAAATTTATGTATAACTTCAAATTATCATTTATCTTCCAACGTTTCAATTTTTCGTTTACACCGATTCAATAAACCTACAGTAGGTACTTACTTATGAAACGCATGAGTGAACTTAATTCTTTCATGTACAGACGCCAGCACGTCAAGCTACTACAATCTGTCGGCAACTTTATCGCTAAAGTATTAACGTTCAAGGTTGATTGGGAAAATTTGACAGTTTCGGGTAGCTTGACCTGCTGGCGTCTGTACACAGGAACCACCTATTTAGTTTCCATGTTATATAGGTATGTGGGTGAAGTCACGGTTAAGCACACAAACACCAAATAAAACGAGCGAGCTCTGTGTTTAGTAGTATGCGTATGGCACGATAGTAATCATTCATTGATGTTACTGAATCAGATATAATACACTCGAGAGCAATGAATCCGGGTCACTTGAAGAATCCTAAAAATCTCGGAAACTAAAAATGCTAGGTTAATGCAATAAATTGTATTTAATAGACAATGTAATACTCCTTAAATGAAGGTATTAAAACTTCTTAGTTATTGTAAATTTATATCATAAAAAAATCAAATTTGAAAAAGGGCCACTTTCGAAGATGGAACTACGAAATTACAGCATTTGGTTTTGCTTTTGTTTGTAATCTGTCATTTATGTGGGTACATAAACCATGTTGATAGTGCTCTATATTCATTATTCAAGCTGAAATTATGTCGCTTACGCCTGAAGAATGCACCAGAATACTTACAATGCTGGAAACCGGCCGGAGTCAGCGCGATACAGCCAGGACTGTCGGTGTGTCGCTGTCAACAGTACAAAGAGTTCTCCGACGTTACGAAGAAACTGGTTCTAACCTACGCAGACCAGGAACGGGCAGAACCAGGTGTACCACAGCACGAGAAGACCGATACTTGGTGAACACCATGCTTCGAAATCGCTTTCTCACAGGAACTGAACTCACAAATCAGTTTCGACGCCTCGGAGGAAGTAACCCAAGTGCATGGACAGTAAGACGTCGGCTTGCTGAATCTAACTTAAAACCCCTTAGACCTGCAAACGGCCCTAAACTGGAGCGTGGGCATCGTATTTCAAGACTAAGATATGCCCAGAGCCACGTAAATTGGAGTATTGAAGATTGGTCAAATGTTATGTTCTCCGACGAATCAAAATTTATGCTCTACAAGCACGATGGAAGACACAGAGTGTATCGAAGACCAGGGGAAAGATTCAAGCAAGCATGCATCGAAGAAAAAGTAGCCTACGGTGGTGGGTCTGTACTTGTGTGGGCCGGAATTTCTTCTGAAAGTCGCACAGAGCTGGTGATCATAGAAAACAGCTCTTTAACTAGCGTAAGATATGTGGAAGAAATCCTCAATGATCACGTTGGTCCATTTATGGTCAATTTAGGTAAGGATGCTATATTTATGCATGACAATGCCCGACCTCATACTAGATATGAGCGCCGATGGCCAATTCCACGGCGGCGGCGTGGCCTGAAAATTTCCACGGCGGCGGCGGCGTCACGGCGGCGTGGCGTGGCCGGCTGTGGGCCTTAGATATTTTTTTTACCAGGGAGAGATTTATATTTTTTTGATAAAGGAACGTATTTGTTAAATACAATTTAACAGTCTTCTAAATAATTGGAGATCAAGTTTAGTGAAAATTAATCATTTCATTATTTTCAGTTGAAGAGACACGGAGCGTTTTTAATTTTTAATCACATCACTATAATGTATCTATACACATAATAAAAACTAAAAAGAAAATATTTATCAACATAACTGTTAAATATGTATACTTAATTAAGTAAATTCTATAATAATGTAAAAAACTAAGAACATAAAACAATCATATATAAGTAATTAAAGTAGTATCATCTAAGTGAGTAGGTATTGCTGGCTCTTGATATAGAAAAAATAAAATATCAAAATTTCAATAACAACAGCACATAGGTAATTATAATAAGATATGACGGACGTAACTTTATTCCTACATACTTACACCAAAAAGCAAAATACATAGCTGTCATGGATAAATAAATACTATCTTAGTTAGCCTCAAAGGATTTAGTCGTGAACGTTTCGAGGTTTCACGAGTTCAGCTGTGGAAAAGACTCTCGCACGGGGCGTGCTGCTGTTGGCTGGTATATTCAAAATTGGGCATATAAGAGCATACAGTGCAGGCAGAAGTTTTCCTGTCTTTGCAGTACTGTAGAACGTCTCCACCGCAGTTATTTTCGTTTTATAAACATCAATAGTAGTCGAAGTTGCTGCCATTGTTAAAACTAAACAACAACACACGTTCACTCGGTGAAATATTCGACTCAAATGAGTGAGCGACGAGCGTGGCGAGGCGACTAGACGAACTAATGCGGGCGGGCCGCGCGTGCGTGCGGAAAAGCTAGTTGCGACTCGTCGCGACGACGCGCGACGGCGCGCCGCGTGCGCCACTCGGCGACGACGCGTCGACGTGAACTCACGGCGACGGCGGCGCGCCGGCGCGGCGCTCATATCTACCTCATACAGGTAGGATTGTGAATGACTACCTTCAAGAGATGAACATTACTCGTATGGAGTGGCCAGCGCGCAGCCCGGATATCAACCCGATCGAGCATGCTTGGGACGAGCTAGGCAGATGCGTAAAACAACGAAACCCTCCCCCAATCACGCTTCGTGAGCTCAAAATTGCTCTCACAGAGGAATGGGAGAATATTCCCCAAAATCGTATAAGGAACTTGGTGTACAGCATGCCAAACCGCGTAAACGCAGTAATGGAAGCACGAGGAGGCAATAAGAAGTATTAAAATTCAAGAAAATCGTAATAAAGTTCAAAAATTTCATGTTTCCTATTTTTGTTTTAAGGAGAGATCAGCAGTTTTTTTCTTTATGTAATTTTGTGTTAATAAAATGTATGGTGACTCATATTTTTTTTACTTTCATTTAAGGAGTATTACATTGTCTATTAAATACAATTTATTGCATTAACCTATCATTTTTAGTTTCCGAGATTTTTAACATTCTTTAAGTGACCCGGATTCATTGCTCTCGAGTGTATTTCGCATCATATTACAGTATGCTTAGTGTGAGTTTGACAGCATTGTTCGAATGACTTAACCATCGCGTAAATCGAGTTAACGTCAAACGTATCGAGAACCGAATGCATGCGAGTGTGAGTTACCATCGAATCTAACCATCCGATACGCGTTTGCTCACCGTGAATTGCGAGCATTATTTTTCTTATGTTGGTGTCACGTAAGCGTCCTCCGATAAACCGACCAAATAGAATGACATTTATATTCAGTGTTCCTAATGAAAGCGGCTGTCTATCAAATTTGTGTTGGTTATAAAGACTTTGTTTATGTTTCGTGTTTATGTGAAGTTATTGTGATTTAGAATAATATTGGATTCTATTAATTAAAAATAAAGAAAAGTTCGTCCCAATTATGTTATGATAGTGACATTTATGGAGCAGTAAGTGGAATTTTAATTATTTGGTGATTAGCGAGCTTATAATCTGTGAACTTTGCAGAAATAAAACTATGTTTATTTGGTCTTTTATGCATGGAGACCTCAGCAAGCTATCTGCAACAAATATTATTGGTGTCCAAGTCGCTACGGACTTGGCAGTAGAAGAAGCTAGGTTGTCACAGGTTTAAACTTCTTAAATAACACCAACCGGTAGTACAAAATTATGTTACTATAGTATGTCTCATAAATTGTATTCTCTTACAGGAGATTCAAATTCAGCCCAATTCCACCTGTTACTTGTGCCCAACCTGTGAAGTGTTTTTGATGAAACTTGGAAAAAAGTTAGCCTGAAGTATGGATATGTTGTGTCGTGGCATCAGCTGAAAAACTTTAAAGTCTGAAGAACATAAAATGTTTATGTTCTATGTATCCAACCTATTTGGAATGAGCCAGAGCCATCAAGAGGCATTGCCCCAGCACAGTTGCCACCTACCAAGGCTCCTACACCTTTTTCTTTTGTGGAGATAAAGTGGAAGGTAAGAAAGTAAGTTTTTTTTTAAAGGTCTATAAGATGACAACTCATAAAATAAATTGTTGTACCTACGTTGATGAAATAAAAATATTATTATTATTAACTCATAATATAAATAACTTTTATTATTTTTCTAGAGACGGGCATGCTCTCCCCAACTAGACCTTCATCTCATGTCCGTGTAGTCAGCCAGAGCCTGTTACATCTGTGCAAACTACTTACTCCTCGTCGTGCAAGAATTCCAAGCATATTCGTTATGGAGAAATTTTAAAGAACAGCAACATAAAGATTACAACTCAAGGAGAGAGCAGAATAGGATTAGAGAAATGGAGGTGCAGGCTCAGAGGGAGTGGCAAGCTGTAGGCCACAGAGGATTAAATCTTTTAGAGAAAATTATTGTAGACACAGTTTTTAAAGACTAATTAGATATATTTAGATCATATTAAGTGCTACTACTGCCCACCACCTTTTTTGGTATTATTTATGTAAGTTAGTTTTAAGTTAAAAGTTGAAATTTCATAAGAAGTTGTGTGATTTATAATATGTTCCTATTTACTACTTGTTATATTATTATAATATGTAAGACTGGTATCATATTACCCAGTCACTGGGTTGTGGAGGTCAGATAGGCAGTCGCTCGATGTAAAATACTGGTATTCAGCTGCATCCGGTTAGACTGGAAGCCGACCCCAACATAGTTGGGAAAAAGGCTAGGCATATGAGGATGATGATATTATTATATGTAAATAATTTGTAACAATAAAGTTATCTCAAACCTCAAGTAACTAGTTAAGAATTCGAGGAATTGTTATAATATCAAAATAAACTTCCTAGTTTGTGACACAATTTAAGACTGTTTAATGATGAATAAAAGTACTGCAACCTTCTTTTTGGTTGGTGTTTCATTACCTCTAATTAAAATTGAATAACTTCTCTTACTATGGTCAGATTCACTACTCAACCTTTCTAATTCTAAACAAATAATTCATAATTATTTTACATGCATATTATACACTTCCTGTCTCGGACACTCACTACACCGAAAGTCAGCATGGTCACTATGGAGAAGTTTCTCCATAGTGACAAGCAATTGCCTATCTGACACGATAGGCAGTTGCCTATCGTGTCAGATAGGCAATTGCTCCATGTAGGATCCTACTGGTATTCACCTAAATCCAGTTGGGACAGAAAGCCGACCCAAATATGGGAAAGGAATAGCAGATGATGACTTTGTAAAGAATATGCAATTAATAACAATCATAATTGATTATATGATTGTTATTAATTTAGAAAATACTGAAAGTAGGTACCTACTTATTAGATTTGATTAGGAAAAAAGTAAAGATTTTGTTACAAGTTTGCTAAAAGAATTTTATTTATTGTAGAACTTTCTTGACATAGTAACGACTACGTAATTATAATAATATTCTCAAACATCTTCCAAGCAAAATATGAACGTGATGCCATCTTTCAACCAAAATATATTAGTTATAATGAACCCACACAACGAATTAAAATAAAATAACTTTGAAAATTCACCACGCTCACAAGGCTCTCACTATAAATCCTTCAGTGAAGGATTAACGTATTCGAAAGTGAACGCGTTTCTCAAACGAGCTGTCAAAAATGTCAAAATTGTAACTTACACTCGCGATAACACAGAGTCACGCTAGTTTACGAGCTCACTATCGAGTGGGAATCGATCGTCACCATCGACAAAGTAAAATAAAAAACTCACACTCGCGTTTTTTAGTTCTCGCGTATGGCACCAGGTGGCGCTAATTCGGCGCCATACAAATCAGAGTAAACTCTAACGCGATGGTGAAGTTAAAAAAACTCACACTAAGCATACAGTATGCTTAGTGTGAGTTTGACAGCATTGTTCGAATGACTTAACCATCGCGTAAATCGAGTTAACGTCAAACGTATCGAGAACCGAATGCATGCGAGTGTGAGTTACCATCGAATCTAACCATCCGATACGCGTTTGCTCACCGTGAATTGCGAGCATTATTTTTCTTATGTTGGTGTCACGTAAGCGTCCTCCGATAAACCGACCAAATAGAATGACATTTATATTCAGTGTTCCTAATGAAAGCGGCTGTCTATCAAATTTGTGTTGGTTATAAAGACTTTGTTTATGTTTCGTGTTTGTGTGAAGTTATTGTGATTTAGAATAATATTGGATTCTATTAATTAAAAATAAAGAAAAGTTCGACCCAATTATGTTATGATAGTGACATTTATGGAGCAGTAAGTGGAATTTTAATTATTTGGTGATTAGCGAGCTTATAATCTGTGAACTTTGCAGAAATAAAACTAAGTTTATTCGGTCTTTTATGCATGGAGACCTCAGCAAGCTATCTGCAACAAATATTATTGGTGTCCAAGTCGCTACGGGCTTGGCAGTAGAACAAGCTAGGTTGTCACAGGTTTAAACTTCTTAAATAACACCAACCGGTAGTACAAAATTATGTTACTTTATTGTGTCTCATAAATTGTATTCTCTTACAGGAGATTCACATTCAGCCCAATTCCACTTGTTACTTGTGCCCAACCTGTGAAGTGTTTTTGATGAAACTTGGAAAAAAGTTAGCCTGAAGTATGGATAAGTTGTGTCGTGGCATCAGCTGAAAAACTTTAAAGTCTGAAGAACATACAATTTTTATGTTCTATGTATCCAACCTAATTGGAATGAGCCAGGGCCATCAAGAGGCATTGCCCCAGCACAGTTGCCACCTACCATGGCTCCTACACCTTTTTCTTTTGTGGAGATAAAGTGGAAGGTAAGAAAGTAAGTTTTTTTAAAAAGCTCTATAAGATGACAACTCACAATATAAATAACTTTTATTATTTTTTCTAGAGACGGGCATGCTCTCCCCAACTAGACCTTCATCTCATGTCCGTGTAGTTCAGCCAGAGCCTGTTACATCTGTGCAAACTATTTACTCCTCGTCGTGCAAGAATTCCAAGCATATTCGTTTTGGAGAAATTTTAAAGAACAGCAACATAAAGATTACATGGGCTCGAGGAGAGAGCAGAATAGGATTAGAGAAATGGAGGTGCAGGCTCAGAGGGAGTGGCAAGCTGTAGGCCACAGAGGATTAAATCTTTTAGAGAAAATTATTGTGGATACATTTTTTAAAGACTAATTAGATATATTTAGATCATATTAAGTACTACTACTGCCCACCACCTTTTTTGGTATTATTTATGTAAGTTAGTTTTAAGTTAAAAGTTGAAATTTCATAAGAAGTTGTGTGATTTATAATATGTTCCTATTTACTACTTGTTATATTATTATAATATGTAAGACTGGTATCATATTACCCAGTCACTGGGTTGTGGAGGTCAGATAGGCAGTCGCTCGATGTAAAATACTGGTATTCAGCTGCATCCGGTTAGACTGGAGGCCGACCCCAACATAGTTGGGAAAAAGGCTAGGCATATGAGGATGATGATATTATTATATGTAAATAATTTGTAACAATAAAGTTATCTCAAACCTCAAGTAACTAGTTAAGAATTCGAAGAATTGTTATAATATCAAATTAAACTTCCTAGTTTGTGACACAATTTAAGACTGATTAATGATGAATAAAAGTACTGCAACCTTCTTTGTGGTTGGCGTTTCATTACCTCTAATTAAAATTGAATAACTTCTTTTACTATGGTCAGATTCACTACCTACTCAACCTTTCTAATTCTAAACAAATAATTCATAATTATTTTACATGCATATTATACACTTCCTGTCTCGGACACTCACTACACCGAAAGTCAGCATCGTCACTGGAGAAACTGCCTATCTTGTCAGATAGGCAATTGCTCCATGTAGGATCCTACTGGTATTCAGCTAAATCCAGTTGGGACAGAAAGCCGATCTAAATATGGGAAAGGAATAGCAGATGATGACTGCAAAGAATATGCAATTAATAACAATCATAATTGATTATATGATTGTTATTAATTTAGAAAATACTGAAAGTAGGTACCTACTTATTAGATTTGATTAGGAAAAAAGTAAAGATTTTATTACAAGTTTGCTAAAAGAATTTTATTTATTGTAGAACTTTCTTGACATAGGTAGTAACGACTACGTAATTATAATAATATTCTCAAACATCTTCCAAGCAAAATATAAACGTGATGCCATCTTCCAACCAAAATATATTAGTGAACCCACACAACGAATTAAAATAAAATAACTTTGAAAATTCACCACGCTCAAGGCTCTCACTATAAATCCTTCAGTGAAGGATTAACGTATTCGAAAGTGAACGCGTTTCTCAAACGAGTTGTCAAAAATGTCAAAATTGTAACTTACACTCGCGTTATCACAGAGTCACGCTAATTTACGAGCTCACTATCGAGCGGGAATCGATCGTCACCATCGACAAAGTAAAATAAAAAACTCACACTCGCGTTTTTTAGTTCTCGCGTATGGCACCAGGTGGCGCTAATTCGGCGCCATACAAATCAGAGTAAACTCTAACGCGATGGTGAAGTTAAAAAAACTCACACTAAGCATTATGCTTAGTGTGAGTTTGACAGCATTGTTCGAATGACTTAACCATCGCGTAAATCGAGTTAACGTCAAACGTATCGAGAACCGAATGCATGCGAGTGTGAGTTACCATCGAATCTAACCATCCGATACGCGTTTGCTCACCGTGAATTGCGAGCATTATTTTTCTTATGTTGGTGTCACGTAAGCGTCCTCCGATAAACCGACCAAATAGAATGACATTTATATTCAGTGTTCCTAATGAAAGCGGCTGTCTATCAAATTTGTGTTGGTTATAAAGACTTTGTTTATGTTTCGTGTTTGTGTGAAGTTATTGTGATTTAGAATAATATTGGATTCTATTAATTAAAAATAAAGAAAAGTTCGACCCAATTATGTTATGATAGTGACATTTATGGAGCAGTAAGTGGAATTTTAATTATTTGGTGATTAGCGAGCTTATAATCTGTGAACTTTGCAGAAATAAAACTAAGTTTATTCGGTCTTTTATGCATGGAGACCTCAGCAAGCTATCTGCAACAAATATTATTGGTGTCCAAGTCGCTACGGGCTTGGCAGTAGAACAAGCTAGGTTGTCACAGGTTTAAACTTCTTAAATAACACCAACCGGTAGTACAAAATTATGTTACTTTATTGTGTCTCATAAATTGTATTCTCTTACAGGAGATTCACATTCAGCCCAATTCCACTTGTTACTTGTGCCCAACCTGTGAAGTGTTTTTGATGAAACTTGGAAAAAAGTTAGCCTGAAGTATGGATAAGTTGTGTCGTGGCATCAGCTGAAAAACTTTAAAGTCTGAAGAACATACAATTTTTATGTTCTATGTATCCAACCTAATTGGAATGAGCCAGGGCCATCAAGAGGCATTGCCCCAGCACAGTTGCCACCTACCATGGCTCCTACACCTTTTTCTTTTGTGGAGATAAAGTGGAAGGTAAGAAAGTAAGTTTTTTTAAAAAGCTCTATAAGATGACAACTCACAATATAAATAACTTTTATTATTTTTTCTAGAGACGGGCATGCTCTCCCCAACTAGACCTTCATCTCATGTCCGTGTAGTTCAGCCAGAGCCTGTTACATCTGTGCAAACTATTTACTCCTCGTCGTGCAAGAATTCCAAGCATATTCGTTTTGGAGAAATTTTAAAGAACAGCAACATAAAGATTACATGGGCTCGAGGAGAGAGCAGAATAGGATTAGAGAAATGGAGGTGCAGGCTCAGAGGGAGTGGCAAGCTGTAGGCCACAGAGGATTAAATCTTTTAGAGAAAATTATTGTGGATACATTTTTTAAAGACTAATTAGATATATTTAGATCATATTAAGTACTACTACTGCCCACCACCTTTTTTGGTATTATTTATGTAAGTTAGTTTTAAGTTAAAAGTTGAAATTTCATAAGAAGTTGTGTGATTTATAATATGTTCCTATTTACTACTTGTTATATTATTATAATATGTAAGACTGGTATCATATTACCCAGTCACTGGGTTGTGGAGGTCAGATAGGCAGTCGCTCGATGTAAAATACTGGTATTCAGCTGCATCCGGTTAGACTGGAGGCCGACCCCAACATAGTTGGGAAAAAGGCTAGGCATATGAGGATGATGATATTATTATATGTAAATAATTTGTAACAATAAAGTTATCTCAAACCTCAAGTAACTAGTTAAGAATTCGAAGAATTGTTATAATATCAAATTAAACTTCCTAGTTTGTGACACAATTTAAGACTGATTAATGATGAATAAAAGTACTGCAACCTTCTTTGTGGTTGGCGTTTCATTACCTCTAATTAAAATTGAATAACTTCTTTTACTATGGTCAGATTCACTACCTACTCAACCTTTCTAATTCTAAACAAATAATTCATAATTATTTTACATGCATATTATACACTTCCTGTCTCGGACACTCACTACACCGAAAGTCAGCATCGTCACTGGAGAAACTGCCTATCTTGTCAGATAGGCAATTGCTCCATGTAGGATCCTACTGGTATTCAGCTAAATCCAGTTGGGACAGAAAGCCGATCTAAATATGGGAAAGGAATAGCAGATGATGACTGCAAAGAATATGCAATTAATAACAATCATAATTGATTATATGATTGTTATTAATTTAGAAAATACTGAAAGTAGGTACCTACTTATTAGATTTGATTAGGAAAAAAGTAAAGATTTTATTACAAGTTTGCTAAAAGAATTTTATTTATTGTAGAACTTTCTTGACATAGGTAGTAACGACTACGTAATTATAATAATATTCTCAAACATCTTCCAAGCAAAATATAAACGTGATGCCATCTTCCAACCAAAATATATTAGTGAACCCACACAACGAATTAAAATAAAATAACTTTGAAAATTCACCACGCTCAAGGCTCTCACTATAAATCCTTCAGTGAAGGATTAACGTATTCGAAAGTGAACGCGTTTCTCAAACGAGTTGTCAAAAATGTCAAAATTGTAACTTACACTCGCGTTATCACAGAGTCACGCTAATTTACGAGCTCACTATCGAGCGGGAATCGATCGTCACCATCGACAAAGTAAAATAAAAAACTCACACTCGCGTTTTTTAGTTCTCGCGTATGGCACCAGGTGGCGCTAATTCGGCGCCATACAAATCAGAGTAAACTCTAACGCGATGGTGAAGTTAAAAAAACTCACACTAAGCATACAGATCTTGGCGCAATGGGTATCGTCTTTGGTCAGTAAACGAGAAGTAGTAACTTCAAACTATGTGTGCAGCAAATGTCTTTTTCATTTTGTATTCATTATTTTGTTTAAACATTACTTAAACGTTGAATTTATAACGATCGATCCCATTCATAGATGAGTAATGAAGTTTGCAACGTTTGAGACAGTCACGGAACTCTCAGGCCATTTTATTTTGACTGTTTAGAAAATAACTACGGACAATTTAAAAAAATTGTTTTCAGACACCCTATTTATAAATAATGAGCATTCTTTGTTGTCAGTCTACAAGTATTTGCATTACTGAGTTTCTTGAAATACATATTGATATGACATAATCATAATATGAGTACAAAGGTACTGCTTATTTCTTAAGAAATTTCTTCCAGCAGACCTGCGAAAGGAGAAGTAAAAAAGAAATGTAGACAATAGTGTGTGAGAACAAGAAGAGAAAAATATGAATGTGTGAAGTCTAAAACAAAAATATTAAATACTAGCTTCTGCCCGCGGCTTCGCCCGCGTGGATGTCGGAAATTATCCCACGGGAACGTGCTAACAGGATAAAATGTACCTATGTGCTTCCCCAGAATGCCATCTATCTCGCGGGCCTTTTGTGGCTAATTACAATAGAAAACCAATTGTGTCTCATTAGTGGTGATTAAGAGGGTACCTATATGATATCTTTACCTAAGTACCTACCTAATTAAAAAAAAAACTCAATAACAGAAAATTAAATACCTACGTACCTAAATAAACCTATTTCTGATGATAACTAATCTAAACTCAATAAATAAGCAAAATCCCTAAAAACTAATATCTATACGAATAACTAATCCTACCTAACAGTACCTAAGTATTATAAAATAACCTACGGTCACTACGTACACTATCAAATATACTACCTATACTTTAAAATTAAAATCTATACCTACGACTTATATAAAAATAAACCTAAATAACTCTAAAAACTAAAAGGAATAAATAACCTACGACAAACTTATTATTTGCGGTTGGTGCAGTAATCGGGTCTACGGATCGAACCGCAAAATTAAGTTTGTTTTTTATTGTATATACTTTTCCGGGATAAAAAGTACCTAGTGTGGTGCCCAGGATATTAAAGAATAATTATACCAAGTTTCATCGTAATCGAACCGGTAGTTTTTGCGTGATGCCTGAACAAACAGACAGACAGACAGACAGACAAAAATTTTTTTAATCACATTTTTGGGTTCGGTGTCGGTCTAGTAACACACCCTGCCATTTTTTTAAAAATATTTTCAATTTACAGAATTTTCACTTCTACAGATTTATTATAAGTATAGATACCTACACATATAACGCAAAAATTAATACTAAGTATACTTAAATAAATACATAACACAAAAATAATAAACATATATATATATATACAAATACTCATGGTATAGAGGAAAGGTAATGCTCTTTTAATCGACGTTTAAATAGAGAAATAGTTTTTAAATCACGAATGCTAGGCGGAAGTGAGTTCCACAATCTTACAGCATGGACAGAGAAGGAATAAGAAT
This sequence comes from Apamea anceps, assembly GCA_951799955.1. Taxonomy (NCBI): domain Eukaryota; kingdom Metazoa; phylum Arthropoda; class Insecta; order Lepidoptera; family Noctuidae; genus Apamea; species Apamea anceps. The sequence continues at coordinate 16,334,909 of OX637500.1, read as the reverse complement.
AGTAGCTCGTTTTATGAGGATGAGATTTAAGAATGGATCTTAGGTGTTATCTACACGGTGCGGGGCGCTAGAGCGAGCGTAAGAAAAACGCTCACGCAGGTGGGAAGGTTAAGACGGGTTGTGTAAGATGTTGAAGAGTAGACATAAAATCCGAGTGTTCCTGCGAAGGCGAATTGGGAGCTACTTGAGTTCCTTGCGAAGGTGTGAAACATGGTCATACTTTCGAAGACCGAAAACAAAGCGAATGCACAGGTTTTGCAAGCGCTCAAGCTTGTTTCTACCCATTTATCAATGTTATGTGTATGTTAAAAAACCGGCCAAGTGCGAGTCGGACTCGCCCATGAAGGGTTCCGTTACGTTACGATTTATGACGTATTAAAAAAAAACTACTCACTAGATCTCGTTCAAACCAATTTTCGGTGGAAGTTTATATGGTAATGTACATCATATATTTTTTTTAGTTTTATCATTCTCTTATTTTAGAAGTTACAGGGGGGGGGGGGGACACATTTTACCACTTTGGAAGTGTCTCTCGCGCAAACTATTCAGTTTAGAAAAAAATGATATTAGAAACCTCAATATCATTTTTGAAGACCTATCCATAGATACCCCACACGTATGGGTTTGATGAAAAAAAAAAAATTGAGTTTCAGTTCTAAGTATGGGGACCCCCAAAATTTAATGTTTTTTTCTATTTTTGTGTGAAAATCTTAATGCGGTTCACAGAATACATCTACTTACCAAGTTTCAACAGTATAGCTCTTATAGTTTCGGAAAAAAGCGGCTGTGACATACGGACGGACAGACAGACAGACAGACAGACATGACGAATCCATAAGGGTTCCGTTGCCATTTGGCTACGGAACCCTAAAAAGGCAGAAATCATTGTTCTGCATGAGCAAAACGTATCTATATGTGAAATTGCAAGGCGCCTAATTATATCGGTGAGTAACAGTTTGATATTACGTAGATATTATGCCTACTTCAACTTAACTAACTCGTCTCACCTTTCAATGTTTACCTAGGAATAAATTAATGTAACTGAAGTGCAATACTTACCATAGTTATAACATAGTTAAATTATCATAAATGTATTATAGTTCTTTTTTGTGTAAGATTTTTTTTTTAATAATTTGTAGTTTATTTAGTAGGTATTAGAAGTTTCTAAATATTATGTTTATTGTTAAAGTTTATAAATTTCAAAACACAGATGATTAGGTCTTGCCCATTTTTGTCCCATTAAAGAAAAGCCTTCGGTACGGGTTATTTATAATGGCTATTATTATAGGTAAGTAAGTATTTTAAATACTGTTTTGTTTTGTATCCACAGAGGAGAACCTCCGATATGCGGATTCAGGAGACGTAGACCATCTTCGAGGTGAGCCAAAACTAAAGGCAAATTCTTTGGCTCGACACCACGACATCATGCAAGCACAAGGCTGATCCCTTCTTGTCCACCCGCGTAACAGCAACAGTACACAATGTGTGCTTACAAACTGTGAGAAATCACCTACATTCAGCTGGTTTACGTTGCAGCAAACCAGCGCGGAAGATTTTGCTGTCCACTGCGCACCGACAAAACCAACTACAGTTTGCTAGGTCATACATTCATTTTGATTGGGAGAACAATATGGTGATAGAAAACGAAGGTTTACCGACTCATTATTATTAACAGTGTTTTACTCATTTGAAAGTCTAGTAGGTATGGATAGCTAAAGAATATAATATGTTTAAAATCAGTTTACATTAAATCATTGTATCGGCCACACAAGTTTTTTTTTTGCTAACATACCTACAGCCCACACCAAATTGAACCTTAAAACAACCATTGTAAAGAAGGCATATTGGAAGAAACGATACGGATCATTTGCTAATGACCCAAGCGATAAGCTCGCTCATTCCAACCAATACCAATGTTTACGTAATAAAAAAATAAAATGATTTTATTGGTTTTATTTAATTAACTTTCTAGTTTTTTGCTTGAGTGATTTTTTTGACCACAAAATTAATTTAACAAAAAACAAAAAGTAAAAAGCAGCAAAACAAAATTCCCCAATTGGGAACGAACTCATGTCACTAGCTTACATGGGTAGCTATCGCAGGCGCTTACACTACTTAGCTATGGGAACCCTGTTACATTAGACTAAAATATGGGCTCATATTCCTTCATTGTGTACCCGTTTATTTTGTCTTTAACCGCGTGTGTTTATTACGTATACCCACACAATAATAATGACAGTCACCGATGCATGCGCTATGTAAACTTATTAACCCACACAATATAAAATGTAAACCAATTCAATTGTTCCACTGTACCTATAACTTGTAGAGAACACTCCTGCTTTTTCAGAACGCAAAAATATATTTTTCATACCACTTGCTCAAAAAAGTGACATTCTATGCCACAAAAAGCGAACATAACAATAGTCATTTTTAATCTGTTAAAAACAGGGAAAGAAAATTGTACTGAATTTCATTCATCCTCTAGGGGGAGAATGTGATTTAAATTTGGAATACTTACCGAAATTTATACTGAACTACATCTGTGTTTACACCATTGAGTTTGTATAGCATTATAAAGCAATATACATCTTTTTGAAAAACGAATACGCATTTATTATGCAGTTATGATTATTAAATAAAATTACGAAAACCGACGGGGCCGTATGAGCTTGATGCCTTTGCTTTTCCGACAAAAAAATATTAGTGTAGAAATTTGCCGCGTTTTTGTTTTCTTCAAATACATAAACGTTAAGTTTATTTTAATTTATTTTTATAAATAAGTTAATGTTCTAAAAATACATTACGATGTTAAATCAAAGCGACAGTGACAGTGAATTGTCGGATTCCATCAGTGCAAATGCTGCCGCAATTATAAATAATTTGCTTCCAACAAAATCCAAGGAAAATTATTTAAAAACTTATGAAGAATTTTCAACGTGGAGAAGTGCGAAAGGCCTATCAATTTCAGAATCAGTACTTCTTGTCTATTTTGATTATTTATCCAAGACAAAGAATCCGAATACACTTTGGTGCATATACTCAAAACTGAAAGCTACATTAAGCATCAAACACAGCATTGAAATAAATAGATTCACAAAATTACTGGCTTTTCTAAAAAGAAAATCAGAAGGGCATTGCGCAAAGAAGTCTAAAATTTTTACGACTCAAAATGTGGAAAAATTTCTTAATGAAGCTCCTGACGAAATTTTTCTAGCCACAAAAGTAAGTATACATGATTTAACTATGAATATTTCGTATCTTAGTAATGGTAATTATTCTATATATTTACCTGTTTTTTATCTTTGTTATAGGTGGCCTTAATTTTTGGACTCAATGGTGCTTGCCGCGGATGTGAACTTGTGAACTTAAAGGTGGAGGACGTTGAAAATCATTCCAATGAGTTACTGTTGATTAATGTAAAGGAAACTAAGACAAAGAAAAATCGGTCATTCATTGTACAAGGACAATATACTAAAATCATTCATAAATACCAAGCATTACGTCCCACCAACATGGAAAACAATCGATTTTTTATAAACTATCGGAATGGGAAATGTACTCGACAAGCCATCGGCAAAAATAAAATTAGCAATATGCCAAAGGAAATTGCTAAATATTTAAAACTTAAAGATGTTGAACTCTACACCGGTCACTGCTTTAGAAGAACTTCGGCGACTTTCTTGGCGGATTCAGGGGCGGATATTACGTCAATAAAAAGACACGGTGGTTGGAGCTCTGATAGAGTAGCTGAGGGTTATATCGAAAGCTCAATGGCGAATAAATCCATATTAAGCAGTCAAATTAACAAAAATATAAAACTTAATCCATCAGAGCCACAACCATCAACTTCCGGCATCTTATCTTCGTCCGTAACTCACGATGCACCACCACCACTATCTCCGACGTATACTATCTACAATGAAACGCAAGTTCCTCAGACGCAAGAACAGAGAAATACTCAAATCAACTCATCAACAATAAATGTACCAAACAAAAATGTAACACTCTCTATCAATAATTGGACCAATGTTTCGAATGTTAACTTTTACTTTTAATTGTCATTATTTTTAATAAACGCTTATCTCATATTATTATTGTGTTAATTTTTTCGCAAATGGTACGAAAAGTAGAGTATTTTCCTCGGTGATAAAGCTGTCTTAGTCTTGGGTGAACTTAAATCCCTCGCTACACTCAGGACTCGTCTTAAATCCCTCGCTTCGCTCGTGCTTTAAGTTTTTAACACCCTCGCTACGCTCGGGAGTAAACCTCGAGTCCTTCGTTACGCTCGCGATTTAAATCATCACCCGCGACAGAAGACACTGCTTTATCCCCTTGGTTAATAATCTACTATTTCATCCCACCATCTCGGAAAGAGTATTTTTAATCTTCAATATCTGAGTGGAAAAGCCGTTTTTATTCTCTAGAGGATAAAGTAAATTGAGTTTAGAACATCGTGTGCACTAAGTTTGTGAATTTAAAAAAACATTAAACCTATTACCTACCTGCTACCTCTATGGTGCCGAATATATCATACAACTTTTTTTTAATTTGTTAAAAACTCAGACTCGGAACCTTCTTGGTATTCTTTTTTCAATTTGCTTTGTACGCGGTTCTTTACGCGGCATTTTTTCACGTCATTGTTAAACCTTATATTAAAAACAAGAAACTTGAAAACAAGTGAAAAAACTAAAATGAGTGATTCTAGCGACGAGGAAGTTTGCTTGACGCCTTTGCATTTAGTCATTTCCTCGCTGAGGTGGAATGAAAAGTTACGTGTTGCACTCGAGTGCAAAGATTTTTCACCTCGTGCTCTTTTGATTCCCTCGCTAACGCTCAGGATTCTAATTTTGAATCACTCGCTGCGCTCGTGATTCAATTTTAGAATCCTTCGCTTGCTCGGTCATCAAAATTGAACACGCGGTTAAAAAGCAACTTTGCACTCTTGTATAACAAATAACTATTTACCATGCCACTTGAAAAAAGGCATTTTATTCATCGATAACAGTGAATAAAACTCTCTTTTAGTCAATGAGTGAATAAAAACGTTTTGAATTTGGAACAATCACGAATATACGAATTATGTACAAAAATAACTAAAACGTGCTAAAAGTATACGTACTGGCTGGCTATATGGAGCTATTCCATAGAGCTATAAAATTTAATTAAAAAAAAAATATCCCGCCAATTTAGGTTCTTTTCTATCTGTTATCGTCATTGGAAAATCTAATAAAATAAATTATAATAAAATGAGTTCTTCCAGTGACGAAAATGAGACACTGACTCCGGAATCATTTGGAAATAAAGCAGCAATTATAGTAGATAATTTTTTGCCGCCAAAATCTCGGGAGTTGTACCTGAAAACGTACAATTTGTTTTGCGACTAGAAAACCACGAATGGCGCCAATTCCTTCTCAGAGTCCGTATTTCTTAACTAGGTATTTCAACGAATTAACCAAGACTGAGAAGCCTTCGACACTTTGGAGCATATATTCTATGCTAAAAGCCACAGTGAGAATCAAACACAACATTTATATTAGGGGTTAAAGTATGAAATTGCCGATTTGTACTGAAAATTTGAAATTCGTTTTTTTTTTAATTTAATATATTTATTTAATCAAAATAATTACCATTATTATCTATACATTGCTGCCATCTAGGTAATAGGAAGGTAATTTATGCCTTTGCGATAGAACTCTCGTGATCTAGATTCGACAAACTGTGTGAAAGAATTTTGTACTGTCTCCTGAGATGAAAATTGTCCAAATGACGAAAAAAGTGGTAGTCCGTTGGAGCAAGGTCAGGCGAATACGGAGGGTGACGAATGGTTTCTAATTGCAGTTCCTGTAGAGTTAAAACGGTTTCTCGTGCTGTATGAGGTCTCGCGTTATCATGGAGCAATAATGGTGAAGATCGATTCATGAGTCGGGGCTGTTTCACTGCTTGTTTTGCTATCATTGTTCGGAGTTCGGCACAGTAGACATCTGCCGTTATTGCTTGACCAGATCGGAGAAAGCGATAGTGAATAACACCATGCTGAGACCACCAAACAGTTACCATTACCTTTTTATTGGTAAGCTTTGCTTTAGGACACTGTTGTAGCCTTTGTCCTGGGGTCAGCCATTGCATTTTTCGCTTACGGTTATCGTAAAGAATCCACTTTTCATCACATGTCACAATTCGATCCAATATTCCTTCATTTCTGTATCGATTCAACAAGGCAACACAAGTTTCAACAATTTTTAATGTTTATAAATTAATCCTTTGTTCTCTTATTACCAATTATAAAATAAAATGTGATAAATACTATACTACTATTTATTTTCTCGCAGTCAATGGTAAAAAGTAGAGTACACAACTCGTGAAGAAAATAATTCATCTCGGACCTTGTATCCCTCGCTCCGCTCAGGATTCTAATCAGAATACCTCACTACGCTCGGGATTCTACATCTAGAATATTTCGCTGCTCTCGGATCCAACTTAGTCCCTCGAATTAAATTCCCTTTTTTGTCACTTGTTGTATAATCTACTATTATTCATTCGTATTCGTGCTTGGGTACCCTACACGTGTGGGTGCACAACATGATGCCTTTCCTTAGGCGCGGGCTGGACAGAAGGGACGTGAGCCTTCTCCAGTAACTTCTTGTTTTCAGTGCGTAGTTATTTTTGAATTGGAAACTTTGGAGATATGTGACTCATTATTTATAGTTTTCTGTAGATTTTAATATGCGGTCGCCATTACAATGAGTTTCTATTTAAAAAAAATTTGCTCTTTAGAGCGCGAAATGTCTACAAAGTCGAGCTTTTAGTAGTAGTCTTATCAGTGTCTCATACTATATTTGAATTCAGAATTTCAGATAATTATTACGTTTTGGAATTCTATTGCAACCAAAATTTATTTTTGACCTGCTCATTACCTGGTCACTCTAAAAACCACTTTAGAATAACCCTAAAGTAGAAAGTTGAGTAAGTGGCAATGGACGGAATCAAAGAGAGACTCACTGTCACGCATTAGATATGAGTACCTACCTAATCATAGTCAGTCATACCTGTATGCCAGGCTCTTTCTAAAACTAGATGAACGAAATAACTCATCTCAATCAAATATGCAAACATATTGCCTCCCCACTTACTTAGATCCTTGTCTATGATATGATAGAACTTATATTTGTTCTGCGCAAGTCGCTATATCATTTTATTTATCTTTGCCTCTACTTTAATTAATTAATTAGTCATAGAGCGATATGGAAGTATTTACTTACCAACACGTTGTCGGCCGCATAGATACGAGTAGATACTTTTTTTTCCCTTCAAAACGTATAAATCTTTCGCCTTTTACGAGTAGATACTTGCAATTTTAATCTGGCTTATTGGTTCGTTTGACATCTTTTTCTTTTACCGTGAATATATTTCCAGGAATCTCCCTTGGCTTCCAAGGGTTTTTACTAGGTACCTACTACTACTATACTTGCCTAGTTCAAAAGTGGCTTTTGAGAAATGGAATCAACATTTATACCAAGTTCTGCATTCAAAGGCTTTTTTATCGCGATGATGAACTGAACTTTTAAAGTTCCCGGTAAAAATACCCTCTGAATTAATCGCTTCGTTTATCCAATTCATTAGTCAGGTAGATATTTAAATAAGTAGGTAAGTACATGATGGATAACATTCGTACTACTGGAGAGTGGAGATTTTTATTGGAAATAAATCTATTATCGAGTATTACGGTTTAATAAATATCGACTTTAATTAAGTAATAAATATAATATACTTGATAGTACAAGTACCTACCTACATTTACTAACGCGTCCGTTATGTTATGATTCTGAACTTGGAGTAATGAATATGTGTAACGCACATACTAGCAACATTTTATATAACAAAGAAAGTGACCTCTCGGAGCGGCCGCACGTAAACTTGCGCAGTTACCTTTTTAGCGAGTGTACCATAACAGCTGATTTCGTAACAACTTGTTTATCTTATGTATTAAAGGTAGTTAACACCTTCTTCCTCTAAACACTTTCAGCGGTACCTACAGGCAGACGGACAGTTCTCAATGTTTTCAGTTAGGCTGCATTTCCACCAGAGAAGTGCGAGGTAGGTAAGCAGTGAAGCTAAGCTATGTAGGTACGAAACTATGTGATGTGGTAGTGTAGGGGACCGGGTGCGATTCTTTATGTGCTATGAAAATCAGCTTTGCGAGTAACGGTGACTGAGGCAAGACCTAACAAAATAGGATATGCGATGTCACATGAATAACAAATTCACGTAATACACACATAACCACGGAATATCTCAATTTGAAAACTGAACTCACATTTTTTTTTTTTTTTATTACCGCGGACATGGCCGTCCGCGCCTTGGTTTACATAATATAGTTTGTTTATTGTTTTTTTTTTAAATATTACTATTACAGATACAGTGCTCCTACGTCGGACACATTATTTTAATCTTCGTAACTAACTTAAATCTACGTGAGTCCATCTATTATTTCTTTTTTTTATTTTTATTTATAATATAGTATATATTTTTTTTTGTGATTTATGTTATTACATTTTACAAATTTAATCTTAATCTAAGTACAGACGCCAGCACATCAAGCTATCCGAAACTGTCAAATTTTCCCAATCAACCTTGAACCTTAATGCTTTAGCGGTAAAGTTAAAAATCCATTAAAGAAATTTGACAGATTGTAGTAGCTTGATGTGCTGGCGTCTGTACATGGTAGAGACAACAATATGGCAGGGCGAACCGACCAGCCCTGACCGACGGCATCCGTTCACGGACATAACTTATACATCCGCGCCGTTCAGTTCAACCATTTTAAAGGGAACTCAATGACCGGATATGCAACGCCACCATCGACAGGACGTTTACATGAGTATGACAGACTCGCACCGCCATGCAGTCTTACAATTTAATTATTGTTTTACAGGGTTTTGGTTACGTTGGTTTAGGATTGAGTTGGAAGTTGGGATTTGGACTTGTTAGGTGTTGTTTGGATGTTTAAGTGGGTCTGCTGACCAGAGACTTCGCTAGCCTGAGCAAAGCTTCCACAACGACTAGGCCTCGATGCTGCATGGCTGTCTTCAAGTTGTACTCGACGACCGTCTTAGTTGGCATCCAGCACTAGTAATAGACGCAACTGGCTGTATGCCTCGACACCGCCACTACCGCGTGGGAGATGCTATTGTGAATTTGGAGCCTCCTGGACTTTGTGTTGATGATGACTATGCTGTCGTAAGTCAACCCCTGAGCCTCGTGTATGGTTAACGTGCGCGACCCTTTGCCGGACCCATATCCGTGACTCATAAGAGAAGCTTTCTCCTCTTGGGTATGAACCAGGGACAGGGTGTTTTGGGCAGTGCTTGGTATTTGCGCTCCTGTGTAACCTTTCACTTTCAGTGAGTGGACCCGCGACAGCGATGACTTAGAGGGATATAACGGAGTATATCTCGCTCAGTGCAAACGCCACGTCCATCGGATTGCGGTGCGTGCAAAGTAGCTCCTGTGTGATGCCAGCCACCAGGTTTGGACGGATATACTTTAACTCGAATAGGTTCTCTCTGTCCAAGAATGGAAGCTAGTTTACGTCTCCGATGAGGACAATCTCGCTTGCTCCAGAAAACTTTACTGCCATGACTATGGCCCCAAAGTGGTTCATAACAGCCTCGTCTACCGTGAGACGGTAGCATTTCTCTTGTTGCTTGAACCCGTTGGCTAAAATTGAGGCCATAGTGCGCACCTTTGTCTTAACTCGGTCTCCTAAGCGGTGAGCAAGCTTCTCCCTGAGATCTTTGGCAGCTTCGGTCGTCGTAGTGGCTGCGACGTCCTTCTCCTCATCGAAGTGCTTCACCACCCAGGTTGTCTTGCCGCAACCCGGAACTCCGTTTACCCACCTGATATTGGGTACCGCCCAACTTTCCTGCGATTCTGAGATGTCTGAAGTCCCCAAAATGGACTTTGCCATTTCAAGGATCTTATCATCCAGCATGATCTTGGTACATTTGGTGGTAACCACTATCGGGTCGTCATTAGGTACTCTGAACTTGATTTTGCCCGAGCGCTCCGTTTCCTCCTCATCCATACCACAAAACCGTTCTCCGCGCTGTAGTATGTATATTGTAGCGAAATAAAATCCAAGTCATCACTTGTACACGTTTAATTTAGTGGTATAAAAAAATATTGTAAACAAAACCTTATGTAGGACACAGCACGATTAAAAAGATTAACTTAAACTCTGAAGGCGACGTCCCTGGTGTTAGAGCCCTATAAATTCCACTGTTAGGTACGCGTCGGTCACGATCCGTTTGCAAACGTTCCTATAACTTCCGCAATTAAAAAATATTTGCTCATCCTAAAATGGGTAACACGCACCAGGTCAATCTGTTATCCGGTAGTGAGACAACAATTTATAAGAAAATTTTAAATTAAATAAGACAATATAACGAGAAATTTAAAAAAACTACTAAAAAAAAATACGTGAATCCGGTCCTAGACTCCAGATTGGCAGTTGGAAGGCTCGCTGACTGGCTGGTACTGGAAACCACCAGCGTGGGGTTCGAATTCCAATAAAAGCTTGCCGCCGTCTGGTCCCAGGCTAACGGTGGGGGCGAATTCAAGATTTGCCCATAGTCTTCGGATAAATCTATAGAAAATAACGAAAAAATGATAATCCAAGACGCAGGCAGAATCTTTTATAACAAAAGAGATGAAGTAAAGTTAAATTACATACCAAGTCCTGAAAGATGAAACCTGACTAGTTTTAGATGCTGTAATTTCGGAAACAGTTCCCTTTGATCCGGTCGCACAACGGACGAACTCGGTCGTTCAAATCTTTATAGTGGCAAATAATCATATTGTAAAACGGGAAAAATAGTAATATAGACGACCGTCCTGTGCCCAAATAAAAGCTTCAAATAAAAAATCACGGCAAGAGAAAAGACGATGACAGTTTTCGATTCAAAATTCAAAAAAATCAATATGAAGAAAAAACCTTTCTGACTGTAAATAAGGTAAAATTTGTTAAAAAAAGGAGGTTGTTCGCGATAAAATTAATATGTAGCATTTGCCAATGCTGCAATATGTACGACCCCGTCATTTCCCCTTTGATGACTTCAGATCTGACGTTGTAGCACACTGCTGCCCCTGCTTCCTCGAGTAGTACCCTTAGCAGTCCTCTGAATCTCTCTGGAAGGTCTGCAGGATCTTCCTGCATGTCATGAGATTGACCTCTCTGGTCGCTCTCACGATTGCTACGTACTCGAGGAAAGCGCTCTTCACGTGGTCCGTGGTGTCCGAGTTCACTGCGAGGGAGGAGCCCTTTGTCGGCTCTTGTTGGTGTGGGCTTCTGCTGTGTAGGTTCTTTTGGCTATTTTCTGAAGTACCTCTCCACTGCTGCTTCCTGCTTTTGAGATGGCGATACGAGGCTGGTGCTTGGGAGCAGTGCACTGAGGATAGCGCCGATGGCTTTCAGGCGAGTCCTCGACCGGGTCTGATCCCCCGGGCTCACGGTTTCGCTCTGCTCCTTTGCAGCTTTTTCGACGGCTGCCTTCTGCTGAGCCCTGTCTTAACCGCTTTGAGTGGTTATTTTGCGTTTCATACTTTAAGTAAGTAGATACAACCTTTGTACTTGATTAACTTCGGTACTTAGATAAACGTTTGTAATTTTAAAATGTTTATTTATTATTATTTATTGGACACCACAAAAATACATAACAAAAATAGATCAAACACTACAAAATATACAATGCAATGCAATGATTATTATTCTAATGTGTAAAATGCTTTAGAAAAGTTTCACAATGTTATGAACTGTAGGTTTACTTACTCCCCATAACAAGCCAAAGCCTGGATTTATGCTAGTAAAAAGCAATAAGCTCGCAACCCATTATATGGCACTTAACAAAATCTGTGAAAGGGTGTATTATACACGGGATCCAATATCAATGATTGATTAATATTGAATTCCCAAATGAATGGATGATTATATTGATAGTTTGTTTGATTAAATATCCGTTAAAAGTTAAAAACCAAAAGCATATTATAAAATTGAATCGGGTATAAAATAGTAGTCACGCTATAATCCTTATTATTTACAAGCTTTCAAATAAATATAAACGTATATGTTCCTATCCTAAAGTTAAGAAAGCAAATGTCTTAATTAGAAGAAGCTTAGGAAATATATCTTCTTAATCTATATATATAAAAATCAATTGCTGTTCGTTAGTCTCGCTAAAACTCGAGAACGGCTGGGCCGATTTGGATGAAATTTTGTGTGTATATTTCGACGGGTTCCTGGATGGTTTCTGGGTAGGAGTAGGGTAAAAATAGGGTAGGAGTAGTGTAGGAGTAGGGTAGGAGTACGATAGGGGTAGGGTAGGGGGTAGGACACCACGCGAACGAAGTACCGCCGGGCAGCTAGAAATAATTTATATGGCAAAACAACGTTTGCCGGGTAAACTAGTATTATATGTATAATATAATAGGGTAGTTGCCTGGGTAAAAAAATAATTATTATATTTAGTCCGTCACTTAGATTATCGAAAAATAATGGACACGTATTTTTTCTTTTGTCAATCAAACGAAAAATGGCAAAGATAAAGCGCGTCAAAATTTTCGGGGGGGGCGGGGGGTCGTGACGTCACTTGCTTGCAAAAGTGTCGCAAGTAAGTACGGCCACGCGGAATTTTTACGGGCGATATCTACATCATTTTTTATATAATTGACAAAAGAAAAAATACGGGTTCAATATTTTTTGATAATCTAACTGACGGACTAATTAGATTTTTTTAGGAAAATAGCCTATTCTTCTGTACGTGTGTTTGTCGCACAACTCCTCCTAAACGGCTGGACCGATTTGGATGAAATTTTGAGTGTATATTTCAATGGGTTCCTGGATGTTTTGAAAACACAATTGGACCCGGTAGGTGGCGCTGCTTTTCTGGGCAGGACGATGTCTGCTGGGTCCGCTAGTATGTATATAGTAAATGTAAAAACTAGAACCAATTATCATAGAACAGGCAATTTATGCCTAACCAATTAGAACTTCTCTCTCGAAGAGAGGAGGCCTATGTCCCAGCAGTGGGCACGTGGACTGATTATGCTTATGCTAACCAATTAGTAATAGATACCTACTTAAATAAAATAGATAGGTACAAATATTTTATTTCAGACCTTAATGTTCGTCGTTCATGTAATATCCATTTGGTTAGTATTCTCACGATGACACGACTTAGGAACTAATGTTAGTATTTATATCTACCTGAAAAGCAACACAAACTATTTATTATTTCGCCACGGTTGGCATATAGGCATATCCAATGTCCCAGCGTGGGGCTGCCCTGCCTATCTAATGTAGTTTTCAGGATGCTATTGGTTGTTGGTGCTGGCGTGTATCCTGCGCATGAGGGAGGCGCATCGCTTACGCATAATGGAATGTATGCATTATTATATAGTAGTCGTTGAGCGTATCTGCGTGTAGTTGACCTACAGACTGCATGTGTAGAACGACTGACAGTACGATGTAAACCACTTCACCTTTCTTAACATTGTATGTATGTATGTGAGCCCATGAGCAGCCTCGGTGTTCCGTGAGGTTTATTTACCTCAACATATTATATTAATGTTTTTTCATTTATAAGATGTAATTTAATTTTGATTGTCGGGGCATTTTGCCATGGCGGCTCGAGGGACTTCGATGGGAATAAAAACTGCCATTTGCTCACTTTAGATGTCGCTACTATCGCGTGTAATTTTACAGCTAGCTGTCGCTATTCATATTTTTCTGCGACTTACGCTTAATTAATTACTATGCTCCGCTGCGCAACTGTTGACTGCAAAAATACGGCGATCCATGTATTTCCAAAGATATTAAAAGACGTAAGCTGTGGGAGAACCTCTCCGAAAAAAAAATTCAACGTTAAAACACAAAAAATCCTATAAATTATTATTTTTTTATTTTTTATTAGTGGCAAAATGTTTCCCTTTTCTTTAGGTCGCCTTTAAAAAGTACTACACTCTATATCCACTTAGTTTTTATTTGAATTAAGATCGACACAAAAGTAAACATAAAAAAGAACTTTTTAAAAACAAGCATCTAGTAAGTACTTGTTAATAAAAAGAACTAAAAAGTTAAAAATAATTTAAACCTGATAAGTAATAAATAAAAGCGTGTTACATTGTGATTGAACTTCTCATTAGTAAATGTACCTCAAATGGGTCTGAATTTAAAACTTGATGGCAAGAAACTAGATGCTGAACTAGAACTACTTAGGTACTAAGGAAACTGTATTTCTGGGAATTACTTTAGATTCAAAATTACAATGGGGCGCACACATTAGAGCTCTTTCAGCTAGATTAAGTTCAGCTGCTGTTTTCCAAGATCCTTTCACATCGATTCTCCTACATACAACCTTATTATACTCCTGACGCCGCTATAACCAAAGTGTTGTTACGTGTTTGAGCATATTAGTCGGAGAAAACCAAATAAATTGGGAAATCTTTTACCCAAAGTCAAACTCTATCAAAACTCTTGCATTAATTTAACCACAGGTTTCACACCAAATTTCCTAATGTTTGGTAGGAAAGTTGTTACTTCTAGTCGTGCTAGTAATCAGACTCAAAGCGTAAATTTAACTGAAAGTCGGGTTCAACGCGCCTCGAATCTTTCTTCCCTTGCCGAGGTTTACACAAAAGTCGCTGATAATCTTTCTATGGCTTTCCTTTGTAATTCTCGAGCGTATAAGTAATATGAATCGTTCGCCTGTCACTCTCAACATCGGTGACATTGTATGGAGACGATACTTTTCTAGATCCTCTGGGTTTTTTTCAGGAAAGCTTGCTCCACGCTTTATTAAATGTCGTGTAACTAGGGTTATCTCTAGGACCACATTATGTTCTTCAAAATTGCGAATCTGTCCGTTCTGGACAATATCATAACATTAAAGATATTCATAAATAATTCCCTGATTTCTAAACAAATAATCCATTTAATTTTTCTATATTCCGAACGTTACTTTTACGTATCATTTGTTCCCCTGTAATATAAATTCGCTTAATAGGTATATACATAATTTTAAGAACTCATTTCGGCAGCTAAAAAGTTAACAGCGCCATCTAGTTGTTCCAAATTAAAACAATTTGTCAACAAACTTTAGTTATTTGTCAGTTTTATCATAGGATATTTTGATGTTGACTTGAAAGAGCATGGCAGTTGAGAATATGTCATGCTCACTAATATCTCACTGGTGGTGGTGCGTGTGTTGGATCATTCGTTGCCCTACAACAAAATGGTTGAGCTGGGTCAGCTGGGTGGTGCTGATCCACGCGTCATGTTCGTGAACGGGCGCCGTCGGTTGAGACTGGTCATCTCTTAACTGCCAGGGCTTATTTTAAATTTTTAATTGTTTCTTTTTAACATTGTTCTCACATCTAAGAAGAAGCAATAAGAATAATGTACCCAGGATTTTGTAATAATATCTTGATTTAAAAGAGTGTCCTTGGAGTTTCTTGCATGTTCTTCTCCATAGAGATCTACGTTTTGGAATGGGCAACTAGCTTCAACTTTCTGACTAACTGACGGACTATTTAAGTTTGACAATTATTCAAAATATTATTCATAAATGGTTTAATTGAAATAAATGATTTGAGTTTGAGAAACATTATAAAAAGGAAACTGTAACTGTATTATATAATTATAGTGGCTACGTATGTTGTAGACTTGTAAGAGTAACTAGGTATCGTGAATAGAATAGGAATCCTTGAATAATATTATTTTCATTTTGTTCGTTCGTAGGTTTGTAATTGTAGCTATTATTTTGAAAAGCCGAAAAGAAGTTTTAGTAGGTTCCAAACTAAAATAAAGAATATCTTCGACTGAAAACCCTAACAAACTTTCTTGTTTTCATGCGAAGATCATGGTGTAATGTAGCACAGAACATAAACAATAAATACCATGTAGGTAGTATTATATCTGTGTAGTCTGTGCGAATGTCACAACCATGGTCACAACTCACAACACCTTCCTTCTAGCGCCATCTAGTACTCCTGACGGAAAACATGTCAAAGAATTTCTCGGGCGAACCAGGGCGAACGATGAACACAGAAGACATTTTATACACCTTACAGTAAATAGCATCATGCATGGTTTCCTAGACTAAGATTATATACTCCGTCCTCTTTCTCCCTACTTTAGTTTGGTTTTTCTTGTTACATTAATTAATTAAATGCTATTTTTTTTTTCACAAGAAATTTCCTCTTTGTTGAGTATAAAAAGACTTAATGTCAAAGAGAGAATAAAAAAATAAGAAAATGACATTAACTACGTCATCATCGTCGACGTCCGCGAATCGAAGCACGAACCGAAAAGATGAAACCGAAAGGTCTTCGCTGCCACGGTTCTACGAATTCGTCTATGATTTTGTTATTTTGTAAATGTTAAAGATTTTTCATTAGAATTGATTAATTAGTTTAAATTACATATCCCTTTACGTCGTGTTTGAAATAACATAAGAATGGCTCCGGTAAGTAATTTAGTATAATTTATTTCAGATGATTGAGCACATTTTATAGATTATCTTATAATTATTCAATGAACCCATAAAATCCCCAACATTCATATCAAATACTTACGATGAACTCATTGTTTCAAATAACCAACATTTAACAGAAAGCTCCATTAATCAAAATATGACTGGATGCTTTATGCCACTATAAAATTGCAGCCTGGGAATTGAATCTTGAGACTATATTGCAATGGTAAAAGAAACTACAGAATGTTAAATTCATGTTTTCTTACACTGTGATTTTATTTTCTATACTTCAAATCTTATTTTTGGAATGTTGAACGCCTGATAGATCTCTTTAGTTCAATAACTATGAAAGGATTGTGTGAAGAAACAGGATTGAATGATAATGGGGAGTATGAAAGAGAAAAACATATTATGCCAACCTCAAGTAACATGGGACCTGGAGAGGCAGAAGAAGAATGACAATTAATTCCTATAGAGAACATGCCCTTTTACAGATATACATTATTATTAAAAACAATTCTATTACAGCCTCCAAAAGGAAAAGCCCCTACCAAAGGTGCTAAACAGATATTGATGGAAAATGTGGCGACTATTAGCTTTTACCGCATCATGGCACTCGGAGCAATTGCAGCTTACGGACTTGTGTCCGTTGGCTTTTTTTGGGACAACTTAACCACTGGAATTATTGTAAGTATACTGCCTAATCTTAATATATGTTTGTCACCTAACTCCACCTAAACGGCTGGACTGATTTGGATGATTTTTTGTGTATATTTTAATGGATTCCTGGTTGGTTTCTGGCAGGAAGACATCTGCTGGGTCCGCTAGTAAACTATAGAATATTGCAGGAGTTCGGTATTATTTTTCTCAACTCATACATTACTTTCATTTCCTTTTCAGTTCTTAAACATACTTATTTTATCAATATATCTTGGGTGCTACCAAATGATGAGATACATCAGTCGTGCTACATATGCAGAAAATGGCCAACTTATTGACCCTGGCCTTGATTTGAATATGGAGGGGGGCATGGGAGAGTAAGTACCAAACTGTATTTTTTATTTAAATGTATTTACATATTTTAGTATGAAACAAGTAATATCACTGATACTAAAATAAATGTGATGTAGTAAAAAAAGTGCTAATGTTTGAGTGAGAACAAACAAAGTATTATATATATTTCTGTACGGGCATCATTTTGTGATGCCTATCATGTCATACATTTTTCAAGCTCTTAGCAAAACAAAATGGCATAATAGGTACTAACTTACATAATCATGCATCACACTGAAATCTGTTTGAATCATTGACTTCACAAAGGTGAAGTCAAAACTTTACGAGACTATCCCTCTTACGAAGGAACAAAGTTATGTTGGAAGTATTCTTTATTTACAAGCCATATGCGCAAACTTTTATCCCCTATATAATCCCTTAATGGCATGATTTTTTTTAAATCCTTTGTGCCCACTTTCGTTGTTAGGGAAATCGTGCAAAATTTCATGTTTTTAGATCCAGCGGTTTCAGCTGTGCGTTGTATATCAGTGTATGAATGGATTTAAAATTTATATTATAGTTAATAAGCCATGTGCCTGATGGGATTTTCCATTGGCAAAAATGACAAACTCCATTTCCCTTTAATTAAACAAACAAACAAACTCCATTTCGCTTTAATTAAACAAACAAACAAACTCCATTTCCCTTTCATTAAACAAACAAACAAACTGCATTTCCCTTTAATTAAACAAGAGGAGTTTGGAGTTTTCTTTTTTTTCCCTTTAGGGGATAAGTTTTAAAATACTTCCTTAGTGCTTGTTGTCTGTCAGTGAATGAATGAATTTAAGATTTTTAATAAATATATCATATTTATATTATATGCATAATTATATTATTATATTATATCCATAATTATGCTTTTTAGGAATATGCACATCCTAATTTTATACAGCATTTATTAATAAGGGTATTGAGTAAAGAATTATTGAAAAAGAACTTATATTCTCAGTAAAACTACATTGGTACAAAAAGATGTGGGCACATTCACAGCTAGCGACCGCATTGCAGATAAGCACAGCAAATGTATAACATTAACATAAACACTGTATATTTCTGATAATCAACAAAAAATTGCATTTTATTGAATTACATTGATGAGATTACTTTATAATAAATTGGCAGTTATGCTAATGCACTATATAATGTTTCTTTTTCAGACACGTGAAAGATATTATTATATTATCATCAATAACACATGTCCTCGCTGCAGTATCTAACTACTTCTGGCTGTTGCTGCTGCTCTTGCCAGCTCGCGCATTCTGGCTGCTATGGACCAATGTGCTCGGCCCCTGGTTCTTCCAAGAGGCCCCACAAGACACAGAACAAGATGAAAAGAAAAAGAAAAAAATGGAAAGAAAAATGAAAAGATATCAACAGTAACACCAAAATGTTTTTCAAAAAAGCTAATGTGTATAAATGCTCAGTTCTTATTCAAGTGACACGGTTAATTAGTAGAATTATTGATAGTTGACAATTAATTGTTAGCTATTAGGTAAGGCTTCTTGTTAATTTATATTTTTCAGTTAAATGTTACTATTTATATATTCATATGTTTTAAAATATAATAATGTAGGTACAATTATATTTATCAGATATTCTATGAAATCAGAAAATATTTATTTTTCTTTTATATCTGCAAGCAATTGTGTTATGAAACATTTGGCTGTTAGAGTAGGCTCTCCAGCGAGAGCAAGTCTATAGGTCTAGAATGTATATATGCTACTCAAGAGGGTACAGACTTTTCCTTTGGGGATTGTATGTTATCAAACCAGCAGCCATTGCCTGTCAAGTTTTTCCATGATCCATATTTTCCGGGGTAATTGACATTATTATGTTAACACAAAGAAAGTAATAGTAGTTTTAAAGGGTTGCCAACCCTTTCAATATTATTATTGTTTTAATTTTTCAAAGCATGAAATAACATGTAACATCTTTCAAATTCTTGTATTTTTCTGCAAGATTTTTCCAAACATAGGTATATATGTTATTTCTATCTATAGTTAATTATATTTTTTGTAGAAGGAACAAATAATTATATTTACTAGCTTGATCATGAGAGTGCAAAATTTAAAACTGGTGTATGTATAGCACTGTGTACCATTGTTGTGTACAATGTATTGTTTTCTTATATTTAAGATTACCTAGTGGGTAAAAGCAAATTAAATGCGTAATTCCACCGTCTAAGGATGAGCACACACGAGCCACCGGCCACAACAAACGGTGGATGTCGCCTCTTGCTACGGTGTTGAGTACTACTGTAGCGAATCCTTACAAAATTTATGAAAAATCATGTGAACTGCTTGTCGTTGGGCTACCGGTAGCTGTGGCCGTAAGCTCGTTTGCGCCTAGCCTTATTGTGTTACAATTATACATATCGTTGATATAATTGACTGCTACAATATTTTTATGACTACTGCCATTAAAATAAGATCTTTTTGTACGGGGCAATTGCACATATTGAGATGACTAATTAATGTTACACATTGTTAATGGTTTACAGAAAGCAATAATGTAACTTTGTATTTTGCGTATATTTAAATCATTCACGCACGCTGAATATATTATTTATATAAAATAATTATGTAGATACGTTATTTATTGTAATCACAGTTTTCTGTGATTATTTTATGTAACCAATAGCTAAATATTACAAATTTTAGAAAATACTAGTATATATAGCCTAATAATTGAATAGTAGTCCTCAAAAACATTAACACATTTTTTTGTGTCATCTATGTAATGCCAAGTTCGATGTTGTTATAACTAACTCTCTTAACTACCGAAAATTATAAATAATTGTTTAATTCCTGCAATCTGAGAAATTACTTGTTATGGCATAAGCTGTTTACTTGTTCCGTGGTCACTTCACGCAACTTTGTTAGTTGTTTGGTTTCACTAGAATTGTTTTAATTTTTCTTCTTAAAAAACCAGCTAATTTTCAGTCAATGGTTTCTGGGTTTGTTGACTTAATCAATCTTAACCTCTTTGTGTAAACTATTGAGGACAGGAACTTGTTATAGAGTATCTGCTTTAGAAACGGACAGATTCTCACAGAAAACAAATCCTTAATTTCATTACATTGTGTTTGAAACTGCCCTGAATTGGTCATTCGAAAGCAAAAACGAATGGGCACTACCGTGCCTTCAGAAAGTTTATATTATGTCGTGCTGATTTCTCGTAGTCAGTTACGTTTCAGTCAGCATGACATTTTTAAGCTATAAAATATTCAAATTACGCTTACTATGGTCAGAAAGATTAGCTAAGACTTATTCATAACAAAAAAATTAGCCTTGCTAAATATATACATTAGTTCATGTAGAAGTAATCTATCAAAGAGTTACAGTATGTTGGAAGTTCCTAAAGATAATAATAATACAACAAAAATAGCCTCCACCTCACAATATATTGCATAGAGGTTGCACGTAGATTAACTTTTTCATGAGCAGCGAAAAATATAATAATAAAAAGATTTATATAGGACAACTAGTAGGATATTATGTACAAAAATGGGTGATTTCCCGCTTTGGACTTAACCATAATTTGGGGAGATGATTTATAGAGTGACCTATCCCCGGCCATCTCCCACAGCCTTCATGACTGCGCGGTGCCTTATAGTGTGTTTTCGTGATTTAATTACCTTTATACAGTGTTATTGATTACACAGATTCTTACTTGTTGCATAGTTCAGAGCGGTCATGGTACAATAGAAACTCATCAATTTAAATATAATGTAAACTTTGTGATGCTCACGAACATAAAAATAAGTTAGGCAGGGTTAGGGGTTGGGGTTAGGGTTATTTAGGGCGAATTTCACCAAACTTTTGTACCTAGAATAAGTCTGAGAATAAAATATCTTGAATTTTTGCCAGTTTTCCGTACTAAAACTGTCAGACGTCAATTTTATTACACGCATAAAAGATGCCTATCTATCTGACTTTGGTAAAATCAGCCCTTGGTATCTATACAACGTTTCTTTATCCACTCTTATATCTACAACATATTTAAGTTTTTATTGACTCTAAACCTGTAATATGGGGTCATTGAACTTGAATAAGTTTTACTATAGGCCCAACACTGTTATAGCGAAAAAAGCAGCAGTTCCACACATTTTGTCGATTTATGTGAACACAAATCAGCTGTTTAATATATTCTATATTTCAGTTGGTGCCATAGTACAAGTTGTTCATATTCATGATAATTGTCACTCCTTAATAATATTTTACACTAAAAGCTTCTCTTGTTAAATACACATTATTTGTTGTCTTCCTCTAATCAGATTTTTACCTTTTTCTAATATAGTGCAGAAAACTAGCCGATTATAAGCGTTGCCTTAGCTAGATTTTTTACTTTTAATAATAGATATGTCATATGCACATTTATATACAAACAAAATGTAAATAGGTACCTACAAAATAATTGATTCATAATTTATGTTATCTGTTATGTCTAATGAACTATGTAGGTACGAAAATAATTAAATATTTTGAGTTATTTGTAAGCGTCGTTTTTTATTTTTGACATTTTTCACGTTAGCTTAAGAAATGTACAAACAATCCACCTTTTTCCTTCAAAGTCAGAGTGAACAGGCATCTTCTGGGCACGCTCGTTCCACCATAGACCTCATCCATCGCTTTCCATCAGGCGTGGTCGAGGTCAAGAGCGAGTCCGTACAGCAATAAAAGCAGTGCCAGCGAATTATAAGTTAACTGTGTTCAAAGTTATTATAATTACATTTTACATTGTTTGATGTAAGCCTAGAAACTCATCATTCATCACAAGCCTCCAGGAAGAATAAAACATGTTACACTCACACACATGACGCTCGTATATGTTGCACTCCGTGCTGTCTGGTTTCCTTTACCAAATAAAGAAAACATCCCGTAGGTAAACAGCACCAGTACCTAAGTAATTATGGAGAAATCGGTGTCACCTGCTTACATGGAAAAAAAATCAACGAATGCATAACCTCACTCTTTTCTTGCAGTCGGTTAAAATCTTATAGATAGGCAGATACAGATACACTTTATAAATAGCATACCTGCCTATACCTATCCTTACTTACATAGTTGGTAGCCCTGACCACACACAGGCTGGAGTTCATATTCACCATGATTATTTGATTATATTCACCACAGGTCAAATAAAATTGGCAACACTGTCAGATTATACTTAATTTTTAGGGTCCCTTAGGTATCGTATTAAAATCTAGGTACTGAAAAAAAAATCATGGGGGCCACGGCAGTGGTGGCCTAGTGGTAATGGCCGCGACTTACTGAGTTGTAGGTCGTAGGTTCGAACCCTAGCAGGCGTTTTACTTTGTGTAAATTATCTTCACCACTGCTCTCAAAATGGTGAAAGAAAACAACGCGAGGAAACCGGCATGTCCAAGAACTAAAAATTCTAAGTCATGTGACATCTATCAATCCACACTGGGCTCGCGTGGGTGATTACAGTCCACTTCCTCTCACTGAGAGGAGGTCTGGGTCCCAGAAGTGGGTACATTATAAGCTGATTATGCACGGCAGTGCACCAATCAAGTCGTGCAAAAACAAACAAACAAAGGCACAGCCGTAGCGTCCTGCCCCAGCAGTCTCGACGTTCATAGCGATCGCTTTACGACCGAATTCGGTCGCAAAGTCCTGTCACTCCATACATTTCACCTGTCAATTCGGGACTTTGCGACCGAATTCGGTTGCTAAGCGATCGTTATGAATGTCGAACTGCTGGGGCTGTTCTCGAAGCCATTTACGACATTTTCGACCGCTCGTTGTAACTTCGTTGTGGATAAAGCTAGAAGCTTAAATTTAGGTAACAAATTTCTGACAAAGTTTTGAATAGGTGCTCCCATAGATACCTGAATAATTTAACCGATTTGGTTTTAGGTAGGTACACTAGATCTCACAACTTTTTGCGGAAGAACTGCGTTGCGAGACTTACACTTTTGTACATGTTATGTTTTTGATGGGATCAGTCTATTCTTGAACGAGTTACGCAAAATATGTCACTAACAAGACAGGCTTCAAAAAACCCTCTTTTTGACTGGAGTGGAATAATTGTGATTTTAGGATGGAATGATTTTAATTTATCGTCTGTTCGTTCGTTTGCAGGCTGTAGGTATATTACTTCGTAGGTATCCTTACCGATCCATTTTGATTTAGGTACCTACCTGCCAATTTAATTTAGATGGTAGGATAGCTTGCTTGAACGCTGGGCTTTTATTAACATGCGCATCCCCGACGCGCTACGTGAAATCACACCTGACCAGGTTTTATTCTCATAGTTTTATTGTTACCTAGATGCAACTCCGTAATTACTTTGTAGATAATAAAATACAAGTTACTGACGTACCTACCTACCTACTTAGATGCCTCCTAAATATTGGACTTATCTACTGCTATGTAAGTATCTACCTACATCGGCCAATTATGCAAGTCATTCGTGCATCTGTTTCTTCTCTGATATCGGCGCGAAGTAGATACACACCTTTAGGAGAATAGCTAATTCCGTGATAGTGTTATCCAGTCAGCGAGGCGGTAACTAGGCAGACTGCCCGGGAAGGTACACACATGCCTACAGGCTACAGGGGACGTAGTGCCTATAGGCATATTCAGCCTATAGTGTTCCCATGGGCCTCCTCTTTGTCCGTGAGAAGAAGAGGGCTGTAGTGTTGTAATCCACCACGCGGATGTAGTGCGGGTTGGTGGTTAAGTAGAACCTAGACCCATGTCCTAATCAGTCTATAATGTTCCCACTGTGCACTGCCGAAACAGGCCTACTCAATCTCTGTGAGAGGGACTGGGCCATAATCCACCACGGGGGCCCAGTGCGGGTTGGTGGATATCACATGTCTTCGAATTTTTTGGTTCTAGGACATGCTAACGCAGCATGTCCTAGAATTCCTCACGATGTTTTCCTTCACCATTTTGAGAGCAGAGGTGATGAAATTACTTAAATAGGTTCACAAAGTAATGTGCCTGCCTGGGTTCGAACTCACGACGTACAAATCTTAAGTCGCGGCCGGTACCACTCGGCCAGCCGACCCATGTATTTCGATAAAAATAAATAATTTATAGCACCTACCTCCTTCTAGTCCATCCGTATCTACATAAAAAAGTAACAGGCATCCTTCTTTAGATGGCCTTCTGCTAGGCTTATTCCGGGTGAGATACTCCACTTCCAGTCCCTTTCACTCTTCCATACTTTTGAGACTGCCGACTCCTTCACGAATTTGGATTGCGCAGCACAGTCCATAGATAGGTAGTCGATTAACACTCTAGATTTTTTAATCATAAATAATGAACAAAATATTTAATTAAAATAGGAACAGAAGAAATTCAAAGAATCGCATCCATAATTTGAACGTGTCCATATAAAATGTAGGCTGAGCGAAATTGTTGTGCTATACAGTATTTCCTATATTATGCTACGCAGGGACACCGATGCGGAACCTGTTACCAAGGATACATGATTCTGAAACCCCTACGTTGAAATTTACCCTCGGTTATTAAAAAAAAAAATTGCTGTTGCAGTCCATACCTACATTTTGACCGCGTAGGTACGTTTTACGCCTTTCTATGAAACAGCTGATTTTGTTTTTGTTATCCGTCGAAATAATCTACAGTTGTAACAGTTTGCGCGTCGTTGTCCCTGCCACCCCGTATAGATATTATAGCGTAGCCTTAATACCTACCTATGCTCGAATTTTTTGCAAGAAAGGGAAAAAACGGTGAATTTATTGTTTTCAACTTAGCACCTTACCACGCTCTCGTCTTCTTGACCAAACTTGGTATTTAGGTATAGATTTGTTTTCTTTAAATCGAAACAGCTGAGTAATTGCGTACCACACTAGCAGTAGGTAAGTATCAGTGGCTTCCATTTTGACAGTTCACTAATTGCGTTATTATCGTTAATCCTTCAAAATGATTCAGATTGAAGAAGGTGGTAATTTAAAAATACAATAACTCTCGCATCACAATACATGCTCAAGGTACCCATCTACCTCTGTACACAACATCACATCGCAACAACAACTGAACGTAACCCTTAAATTATTGTTGTTACAGCATTCGAAAGTAGGTTGGCAGGGCAATCTGACAGACATGCTTTTTGTTAGCTGAGCTATTCTTACGTCTAAGTACTTAATGTCAGGTCTTTTTTATTCAGATTTTTTACTATTAAGAACTCGGGAGAGACCTTTGCCCATGAGTGGGACAGCATAGGCTGAACAAAAAAAAAACCTAGGTAATTGTCAATTTTTTTGGTAACTACCTAGGTAATATATCAACCCAACAACCTTTTTTACAAGATAGGACCGGTCCTTCAATTTATTTATTTTTTATTTCCTGTCATTTTATAGGTTGTTTTGGGAGAATTGGGACACTCCGGGTGCAATTACTTAGCCAGTGTCCCTCCATTGAAAGATTTTTGTTATCGCGGCCGCCTTGTTAAAAACTATTTAGGTAGGCATCTGAAAAAAAAAATACCTATCAGTTAGCTCAGTGGGGCAATTCTCGTTATTTTAAGAAAGTTCACAGTCTGATTTCAGTCTCAATCTCTCAAAAATACCTCTAATTTCCCTACATTTTTGACAAGTTTTTGACATTGATTGTCGCTGCGATGAGATGGCGACTGGAATTTAAACGTTTTTAATTCCGAGAATTGGTCTTCTAATGATTAGGTATTCTAATTCTGATACTTTTTGTTGCAAGTGAAACGTTAAATTATCACACTTTAAAAACAATTAAATTCATTAACAGGGTATAACTTTCATTTCTGGTTTAATTCATCCACTGGGTAACCCATTCACATTTATTTTAAGACGTGTCATATGAATGATAAATACAATGAAATGTTTTGAATTTTATTGATTGCGGCTGAGTTGGAATCGCACGACATTAATTTTGAACTCGTTTCAACAAACTATTCACAAGGGTAAAGAGACTTTAACATTATGTATTTGATTTTTAATTTGCTAGGCTAAAATGACAGCTGCCGTCGACCTTTTTTTGTCCATGACCATGTTTATTGCTACGCAGCGGTCATTTTAGTCGAGTAAATAAAATAAAATAGTGTAGAGATGTTCAAACAAACAATGCTCTGATTCAAGTACCTACCTAGGTAATCAGATCCGGTCAAAGTTACATACCTTATACATGACTTTGACCGGATCTGATTACCTAGGCAGGTACTTGAATCAGAGCAATGTTTGTTTGAAAATCTCTACACTATTTTGAAGATGAAGATCCTCGTTTATGTAACGACTACATAAGTATGTAGTCGTTACATAAACGAGGATCTTCACCTAAAACACGCAAGTACATTTTAATTGCGTATTGTTCAATTAGGATTCCTTATTTACTATAAAAAAAATAGTAGGTCGTGCTAATTTGGAACGAAAACGTGGTCAATAGAAAGATGTTTTAAGAATGGCCGATTTTTTAGTTTGCCTGTAACACTATTGCACAGTATCTATAATGATAGTAGAAGACGCAGGCGCCGACAGCGGGCAGAACATTACGCGTTTGTGCGCCGACGAGCACGCTGCAGCGCCCCTGGCGGATTACTTGTGCGCCAAAACGCTTTCACGTAAGTTTTTATTTATTTTTAATTTAATTATTTAGTAGGGCTTAGGTAGATATTTTTGGATATAAAAAAAAAATCTTGGGGTTATTTTTGGTTAAAATTAAAAAAAACATTGTGTACCTAACAATTATTTTGCTGAAATCAGTAACTATTATACTATGTTAAGAAATTAGCTCAATGTTTATAAAAGGTGAGTTTTATCAGAAAACCACTGAAAATAATAAAAATAATAACTTATTTATAAACTTGTTGTCCTACAAGCAACTGACATTTTTTCCATAACTTTACATTGAACGCACCTGAGATAATTATTTATTCAATTAAAATTAATCACTGCACGTAGTGCACGTGTCTTCGTTTACTGACAATCATTAGGTACGATTAAAAGTACTAACGTCATTATTTTTGCCTCGAATAATTAAAACAATTCAATAATTAGTAGATACCTACTTAGTTCATATATATGTAATATGATCGCTTAACTATATTTCAGTTCTTAGATACTTAGGAAGGTAAGGACTTAAGATACTTGACTGTTTAGAATACAATGTACCTATATAATATATACCTATAATATTTAAGAAAAGTTCACCAAAAAGTTCAACCGTGCTTATAAAACAGGGAAAGTTAAACATATATAGAGCAATAATCTTTAACATTAGATGAACCGACGTTCAAGTTTCAAGGCCTTCTGTCTGGTTAAAAAACACTTAACTTATGTAATAAACATGTCTTCGTCGGTGATGGTCGGTTAATTATGTAGATTGTGCGAAGCAAAGGGGTCAAATGTGTGAAAGACCTTCTTCCACACATTTCTTGATATCGATAAAATCTTAACAGTGTTGAGGTCATCTACGATACGAAAATTGCTTAATTCCAACACGAGTAAAAATTGCAGCGTCCTTTAAAATTTTCGCAATAATTAAGTTTTTCTAAGTATCTTTGTCACGTAATGCACCATTTCATCTTCAGCCTGTGTGGTTGATAGCCCTCTTCTTCTCACAGATAGGAGGCCGGAGTCCCAGGTCCTAGTAGAGGACACAATTCTACATTGGCCGATAATGACGCCGATTTCCTTGTTCCAAACTAAACTACTTAAATTTAAGTTCAGTGCATCTTTTTCTGTCTATTTCATTAAGAAAAGGACAGAAGATAAAATATTAGTTTAGTCCTGTCAAATTAATCAGCGCCTCGGGAAAATGGACTTATTTTTAGTCGCCATGTTTCTAATCACGTCTAAACTGTCTACGGACTATCTTAATTTGACAGGGGGTTTAGTTTGTGAACAAGGGAATCGGCGCCATTGTCATTACTTAGTGATAAAAAAATTGTCTGTAACCATTTTAGTAAACATTATTACTCTCTCTTTGAATTGGGATTCAACCATAGTATATATCTATGGATTCAATCGTGACCCTGTTTAAATCAAATAGTCTGACGATGGTAAATATATTTTTGAGCATCGGTAAATAATGAGAAATAATTACCTAGTATGGTACCTCTATATCCACAAGGAAAGGCAAATACAACTAAAGTCAACAATTTATGTAGATAGTGATTGTAAGCAGCCAAGAAACCTTGGCTTGATGGAAAACTCGAAATTTAAATGATTACAGATGGCCTAAAGTACACAGATCGAAGTTACAGTGTTTTTGGTACCTATAGGATTGTAAACGTATACACCTGTAATCAATTCATTAGGGTCCGTTTCTAGGTGTAGAAGTGGTTCCTATGCCCAAAAACAGTTTTTCTTTTTTTGTGAAAATTCAATAAATTAAAAAATCCTGTACTATTCTATGTTCAAAAAGTCAACTTTGAAGTTACCTTGAAAAAGTAAAATATATTGAACATGTCAGATTAGCAAGGCGGCCGGCAGCGTAGGCAGGTCGGTTCGGAACACATTAATCAAAATTTTATAGTCCTCTATGGGTTACGAAATGCATTTTGTACAGTGAGCCAAGTATTTTTCTCAATGTCACGATATCTATACGTATACTATACTAGCTAGAATGCTAAATAGTAATTATGTACCTATACATAGCTCACCTCTAAATTTCGATTAGATATTTAATGGAAACTCCTTCGTATTATGCATTTTGGACAGCCTTGCGCATCGCGTTGATAATATAATTGCCCATATCCACCTTGATGTAGTAAAAGCGTGATAAAGAAATATATTCGATTACCATTTTTTTGCACACAAACAATAACGCCGGCAGTTTGTTTAAACAAAACATTAAGGAGACGCTAATCTCTAAGTTGTCAGTAAACAAAAAGTTGTTAATTCCTAATGTTTGCAGACTAACTTTAAAACATTCTGCGACAGTTAGTTAGTGCCCATGATTTGTTGGTTCCGACAAAGACAGTGTCCCAAATGTTGCAATTTGGGCACATATACATTACGAAAATGCGTTTATGTTTCTTACATAATTCGAAACGAGGTCTACTAGCGTGACTCCGTAACATGCATGAATCAACATCGCCGGCGCCGGTGGCGAGAGCAGACGAGACGAGAGTACCCCAGCCCCCACCTTTAGGTAGGTAAACGATTGTGGGTTGATGTGTTGTGTCAGCCGGGACATAGACCAGTTATTTCAAGGTACATGTGTTGTAGGTATTGTCAGGTATGTAGGTAGGTATAAATA
This sequence comes from Apamea anceps, assembly GCA_951799955.1. NCBI lineage: Eukaryota > Metazoa > Arthropoda > Insecta > Lepidoptera > Noctuidae > Apamea > Apamea anceps. Next base: position 16,305,097 of record OX637500.1, on the reverse strand, counting down.
TGTTGTCCATTGACAAGTAGATTTTGGGTAGGCATTTACCTACTTGACTTTATCTGAAATGTACATATTTCATACACATCTGAACATACATGGATGTGTTTCGGGAAGCACCTTGGATAGAGGATTCAAAAATTTTCTATTGGTCGTCATTTCATGGGACACCCCCTATGTAAAAGTCAATTGTCCCGAGTCCCGACTGGCGCATTGCCTAGCCCAAATCGTTTAGGGTAGAAATCGAAAGGACTGTAGCTTCCACGAGGTAGGCATCCACTAAGAAAAGATTTCTGGAAATTCTACCTCAAAGGGGGTGAATAGGACCAATTTCGTTGGTATAAAAAATCGCTTGGCTTTATAAATTTGAAGCTTGGCACGAATATGTACCTGACTATATAAGGTTTGACAATATTTGTTTTTAAAGACTACCCCCACAAGTGGTGATAAAGTGTGAATCTTAACATGCGGTCCGATTTATTTGAAAGTTGATATTAATGATCTGGACAAAAAATAAAGAATGTGTTTCTCTAGATTTCCCCAAAATCTACACCTAACAGGGTGTAATCGAATAATCAAGTTATTAGGGACCTCAAAATTGAAGTCCCTAATCATCAGATGATGATGATTAGGGACCTCAAAAATGTTATCTCGACAGTTGGTATTAATAATCGTAGGATCACCAAATGCACCAAAATGGTCTTTCCTAGATTATGTGAATTATATAGTTTTCAGCCACATACGCCAATTAGGATAGAATATGCGCCCATAGAAACAATAATTAGGTATTCATTTGTGGCTTTTGTCACTTTTTAGCAACACGTTTTTCAATAAAATACAAAATGATTCATTCTTATTAATACGTTTGAATAACAGACGGCGCATTTATTTTTAAATAATATTAGTTAGAATTTGACTAATATGATACCTAAAGATACAGCCAATGATGACGTAAATTTTAAAATAATTAAACATTAAGTATTTTAGAAATAACTACTGAACCAATTAATAAAATCTTCAAACTATGTAGTTATCAAAATCCTCCAGCTATATCTTCGACTAATACTTATAAAATTCAATTTTTTTTAGGTACCTATCTAATTGGTGCACCCACCAACATTTTCCCATTTCTAGGAACTGGCCGATGTTATTTATCAACTGTGTAAAATGTGATTAGGTAATTATGGCATCTTACAATAGCGACCATACTCTTGTCGTCTCTCATAAGTATTATTAACATAATAACTATTAATAATTGTCCAGTAGGTACTTATTGCTGCCATGCGAAGTTATTAGCAGGTCATTTTTATGTTCTTTTTACCTTAGGTTTTACTTCCTGGAAGAAATGCCAAGGTAAAGTGTTCCTTACAGATCTAGCCGACATAATGACCATGATTAACACTTAGCGTTCATAATATCAAACAATATAACCTTTCATAGATGCTTTTGGAATAACATCGAAGTCATTATGCTTATTTTGATACAAGAAATATGTTTCATTCAAAGCACCAACATGTCTGGGTCACTGGGTTTTGTTTCTTACCTCCATTTACGTGTAAGTTTATTTTTGTCTCTATTACCCATATTAATATTTAATGAGCCCTAGAATTTTCCAAAAAGCATTTCGCAAAATTAATCCAAATGATTTGCAAACACCATTTGAAATGTTTAGCGACAGTGTTTAAATGGGTTTTCAACATTCTACTTATAGAATAGTTTTCTTCAAATTCAAATTACATAATTTATTTGTGATAAATAGGTTCTTCAGCGTCCAGATTATATTTCTAAAGTAGGTATCTGCTTTCCTCTGTTTTGTTGGGTATGACAAAATCTTCAAAGACATAAAGAGATCTTCTATTACGTGAAGTATGTAACTCAATAACAATTATTCAGTGGCGCGTGATGATCGTACGGCTTACCTACTTTGTAGGTAGTTTATAATGAATATTTCCTATAAAAGCTAAGGTTGGTACCTGTTTGGAGTCGGTATGCGTAGGTACAAGGTTAGAACTAGAACTTGTTCGATAAAGTAAATGGCTTCACTTACTTGACTTGGGTACTACTATATCTATACACACTCTATACTACCTACTTATAAAGCTGAAGATATTGTTTGTTTGAACGCGTTGATCTCTGGAACTATCAGTTGGATTTGAAAAAATATTTTTTTATTTGCTAGCCCAATTCTTGAGGAAAGCTATGGGCTATTTAACATCACGCTACGAGCTTCAGAAGCCGAGCAAAAATTTAAAAAAATTAGAAAGAACGCTTAGCGAAAACTAAGTGATAGAGCGGGCGATACGATGCGACGCGGTGTGTTGGGGTCGAAATTGCACGCGGACGAAGTCGCGGGGAGAAGCTAGTTACAAAATAAAGTCGCTATTCGTCTGTCTATGTGACCGTGTTGTTCTTACTTCGCTCCAGTGAACTTTCGAACTGGCGTACATCGAGATCCTGTACTTTAGAACTAACATTCGTCGACATTTCAAACTTCGACATTCAGTAGCGGAGTCCTTCTAAACTTCGCAATGGATTTTGATGCAGCTTTCACCATAATTTAGGGAATTTATTCGAGAAGGTATATACATACTTATGTATATAAGTAATAATAAATATAACAATAATAAACTAATAATATTGTGTTGTAATAATATTAAACTTACATAAATAAAGAAACTTCGATGTCTTGACAAGTAGAGGCGGTTCACTAGTACCCAGCACCCTAACTGCGTAACACTTTCAGTCAATCTGAATCATTTTGAAGGATATTGCTAATCCATTGCTTCACAAGTTCGAAAAATGAGTCTGCTCGACAACGTAAATAACGCAATGAATGTTGTTGAACTGTCAAAATGAAACCCTGCATTGCTACTAATAGTGTGTTACGCAATTACCCCCCAGGTATTTTATAAATGGACTATTCTTCTTAGCGTGTCGATGAGAATAATAATAATAAGAAAAGAAAAGAAAAAAAAAGAAAAAAAAAGAAAACTAAACAAATAACCGACATCTATACTTATAATAAATCTGTAGAAGTGAAAATTCTGTACATTGAAAATATCAAAAAAATAAATGGCAGGGGGTGTTACTAGACCGACACCGAACCCAAAAATGTGATTACAAAAATTTTTGTCTGTCTGTCTGTCTGTCGGTCTGTCTGTCTGTCTGTCTGTCTGTCTGTCTGTTTGTTCAGGCATCACGCAAAAACTACCGGTTCGATTACGATGAAACTTGGTATAATTATTCTTTAATATCCTGGGCACCACACTGGGTACTTTTTATCCCGGAAAAGTATATACAATAAAAAACAAACTTAATTTTGCGGCTCGATCCCTAGACCGATTACTGTACCAACCGCAAATAATAAGTTTGTCGAAGGTTACGTCACCCGCAGTATTATCTGTGCGACCTTTTTATTCCTTTTAGTGTTTAGAGTTATTTAGGTTTAATTTTATAAGTCGTAGGTATAGATTTTAATTTTATAGTATAGGAAGTATATTTGTTAGTGTACGTAGTGACCATAGGTTATTTTATAATACTGTTAGGTAGGATTGTCATTCGTATAGATATTAGTTTTTAGGGATTTTGCTTATTTATTGAGTTTAGATTAGTTATCATCAGAAATAGGTTTATTTAGGTAGGTTATTTTTTTTTAATTAGGTAGGTACTTAGGTAAGGATATCATATAGGTACCCTCTTAATCACCACTAATGAGACACAATTGGTTTTCTATTGTAATTAGCCACAAAGGGCCCGCGAGATAGATGGCATCCTGGGGAAGCACATACATTTTGTCCTGTTAGCACGTTCCCGTGGCATAATTTCCGACATCCACGCGGGCGAAGCCGCGGGCAGAAGCTAGTAATAATAATATATCTTTTATTCTCTCTTCACAAAAAGTGGTCTTAAAAATAATGCAAACTTAATACTGTAAAACTTTTTCCACCTTTGTGAGAGACTGGTGCCTGAAGTAAGTTTTAGAAATAAAACCTGTGTTACAGGTCACCAGGACCCTCACCTTGGTAAGATTTTTGTAGAAATGACCAGGAGATAACAATAACTAATAAATCGAAAAAAGTACAAATAACAAAAACATCTACTAAATAAAAATAATAATACAAAGAGTACTTAGAAATAAGCAGAAATATCCAAGTGTATTGATGAAAATGATAATGTGTGTGGGCGTATGAGGTGTATGCATGACTGTGCCAATTGAGAATGTTTGTGAGTGAGGGTGTGGATGTGATTAGCGAGTGTTTAGTTTTGTATGACTGTGTTGCGAGATATGGGAATCCATACTGAGTCGGCCCAGAACTACGAGATTAGGTACCCTTTTAATAGCTATATACCTATTAACTTAATACTATTTTTCGAATACTAAGGCCATAGCCATTACCAACACCTACACACCTAGTTGTACGTATTTGTAGTTTCCTGTTTTGATGAAATTAAAGTAGTTAGTCATTAATAAGAAGGTCTCCAGCAAGTAGTAAATTCTGCAGTTATTTATATTGTTAACTAGCTAATCCAACTGACGTCGCCCTCTCCAAATTTTTATAATTCATACAAAAAATCCCATAGAAAAAGCACTTTCAGTTTTTCCAGAATTTCCATTCCGGGCAACTTTTAAAATTTTTCCTTTCTTATGGCATTGATCATCGCGGACACCAACGACCGCCGCCAATACTTTTTCTATTGTGTCTACTGTCTGACAGTCAACGTGTAACCTTATTCAAACTATTACGAACGATTTTTTAAAGCAAAAAATAAAAAAATCATTTCCGACTAGTAATTCCAGAGATAAGCGCACGTTTAAACAAACAAACTCTTCAGCCAGCTTTATTATTAGTAGGTATAGAATACAGATACATAGATAAGTTATGCTTAAGATGTGAAAACAATAAGTAGTACTGCCTCTTATACAAATACTAAGTTAATTTTACTCACAAGGAAATAGTGTGAACTCGGCAACTGCTACCGGTAGGAAGCAGTATAATACTGTTTTTAACAGTACCATACTGTTACTGTACATACTGTTACTTTTCACTCTAAAATACTGTTTACTGTTCAACAAAAATATGGTATTTATGAACATACAGTTTTCATTGATACCTAGAGCTATATCTAAATAAAATATGTCATCTACTATGTAAAACATCGTGCATACGTGCATACACCTGCACTTTAATTGCGTAACATTTGAAGGATTTTGCTAATCCATTGCTTCATATGTTCAAAAAATTTGTCTGCTCAACAACGTAAATAACGCAATGAATGTTGTTGAACTGTCAAAATTAAACCCATTGCTACTGATGGTTTGTTACGCAACTACCCCGCAAGGCATGGGTGCGGTGGTTCAGGTAACCCTAATCTAATTTATTTATTTATTTATCCTCACACTGGAACGCCATACGGCAATTACACCAATGGAGCAAAAAATCCCTTCATGTGCTGCTTTCCATCCATACTGTGCGCGGTGGACATCGAACGAGTGGCGATGGATCAGCCGATCGATTCTGTAAAAATCTCACCGTGAAAAGTTAGGTGAAGAGAGTTTAGAGTGAGCTGTCAATCCCTAGCATTAGTTGGAATGACAGCTCACTCCACGCTCACTTCACATAAGTTTTCACGATGAGATGGTTACAGAATCGCACTGCAGGCACGCTCACGCAGCATGCAAGTGCAGCATTTGTCCATAGCCCCATCACTCCTTCCATATTGCGCACATTCATTGCGAATTTTTGAAACTCAATGATTTTTCAAAGTACATACATTAAAATTGAAAAACACGGACAATTTAATCTAAACCACTAATAATAAAGCAGAAGAGTTTGTTTGAACGCACTTATCTCTAGAAGTACAGACGCCAGCACATCAAGCTACTACAATCTGTCAAATTTCTTTAATAGATTTTCAACTTTATCGCTAAAGCGAGGAAAGGTTGATTGGGAAAATTTGACAGTTTCGGGTAGCTTGAGCTGCTGGCGTCTGTACTTAGTCGAGGTTTCAAATTTCTTTTTGCATTTGATAAACCAATCCTTGAGGAAGGCTATAAGCTATTTAACATCACGCTAGGAGTCTTATGAGTCGAGCAAAAAGGAAAAAAAGTAAGAAAGAACGTTAAGCGAAAACGAAGTAATAATGCGGGCAGGCGTTTTTAGGGTTCCGTAGCCAAATGGCAAAAAGGAAACCCTTATGGATTCGTCGTGTCTGTCTGTCTGTTTGTCCGTCCGTCCGTATGTCACAGCCATTTTTTGCCGAAACTATAAGAACTATACTGTTGAAACTTGGTAAGTAGTTCAAACATGATATTGAGTTTCTAATATATTTTTTTCTATACTGAATAGTTTACGCGAGAGACACTTCCAAAGTGGTAAAATGTGTCCCTGTAACTTCTAAAATAACAGGATGATAAAGCTAAAACAAATATATGATGTACATTACCATGTAAACTTCCACCGAACATTGGTTTGAACGAGATCGAGTAAGTAGTTTTTTTTTAATACGTCATAAATCGTAAACTGCAATTTACCTTTCATTCAATGAACTCAACGGAACCCTTCATGGGCGAGTCCGACTCGCATTTGGCCGCTTTTTTCATGATGTCAATATTATTATTTTAATACTGTTTGATATATTTAGTATACTTTATTTCTTGTACAAAAAGTTGGCAACCCTAGCTACCGGTGACAATGATTTTGGCTATTGTCATTGTCGTATGTTAAGCGATATCACCTTCAGAAAGTAAATAACATGCATGTGGGATTAAAATGGCTGAGGTCAGAGAATAAAACACAATTGATACGAATATACTGGTTTATTTATACCTTTAGTTTATAAAGCAACAAACCAGTATATTCGTATAATTTGTGTCCTCCTTTTCGTCCTTCAAAAAAGCATTCTCAATTTTTTTCTATTTTTAAATTCCTTCCTCGTCATCTGTCTCACTTACACCTTAGCATTCACCTCTTTCATACAATCATGCATTCATCAACGTTCCATTCCTACATAAAGTTGATGTAATGATCGTGTACAAAAGGTGCTTCGTCATGGTCATACCAGAGCAGCGGTGGCCCAGTGGTAACGGCCGCGACCTACGAGTCGTAGATTCGAATCCAGACACGCGCTTTGTGTAAATTATTTCATCACCACTGCTCTCAAAACGGTGAAGGAAAACATCTTGAGTAAGCATGTATCATGTCCTATAACCAAAAATTCAAAGACACGTGACATCTACCGACCCGTGCTGGGCCCGCGTGATGGATTATGGTCCACTCCCTCCCACCGAGAGGAGGCCTGTGTCCCAGCAGTGGGAACATTATAGGCTGATTAGGTATGATATCTCTCATAACTTGAACGTGTGTGCATGTTATGGGTTAGATTATTACACCTGCCCTGATTGTTGTTTAGATAAGTCTGCAATAAAAATGATGTAAGTAGGGCGAATTTCCGATCCGGATTTAGGCAACTTCCAATTTCGATGCGGCTATAAACCTGACATCCAGGTCAGTAAAGTTTCTAGATGAAACTGTCGTTATTTGAGACATTAATTGTTAATATTAAGTACTTAGGTATCTAGTACTAATTTACTTTTTAAAATTAGTGATGTGAAAGCTGTAGAAAACTAAGTAAAAATATTTTTGTCAGTGAGTGTTCACAAACAGTTAGGCATGGTACTTGTACGTTTTTAACCTAAATATTTTGCGTGTTCATACGATATTTTGACATCAACATCACTCGTCGTGAGTGCGTCCATGTTTGTTTTAATATTTACTTCCTCTTGGTCTAAAGTCGAAACTTAGTGGAAATGCTCGTTCCATTCCGCTGACAATTCATTTATTTGGTGGCGATAACCTAAATACCTGAATCTGCTGACACGAACATCTTCGCAAAGGGTTGGTTTCATGTTGAAGTGCAAATCTCTGTAAGTACACCACTTACAGAGATTTGCATTTCTATCAAATATTTTTAAGTTTACTTACCTATTTGAATGTTCTTCACAATTTAATAACAACATATTTGGTCATCGAAAACGAAAATTTCCATGCAATGTTTAGCAGCTTGAGATGTTTTGAGCTAACCAAATAACGACCGTGGTATGATACATAATACGGATACATAATCAGCCTATAACGTTCCCTGCTGCTAGCTGGGACACAGGCCACCTCTTTTAGAGAGGGAGTGGGCTGTAATCTACCAAGAGGGCCCAGCATTTCACTGTTCCTAAAATACACTAAGCTGATAAAATTTTCGTTTTTCCTAATTATCTATATAAACAAAAATGGATCTTCGAAATGTATGTACGCCCATAACTTTCGAACGACTGCACCAAATTGGATAATTCTTTTTTTTGTGTTCGTTATTGTCAGGACAAGGTTTGTATACATAATTGGACCCGGTAGGTGGCGCTGCTTTTTCGGGTGGGATGACGTCTGCCGGGTCCGCTAGGTTCTATTAATCAATCAGCGTTTTACTTATAAAAGTTGGGTAGGAGTACTGTAGGAGTAGGTTAGGAGTAGGGTAGGAGTAGTATAGGAGTAGGTTAGGAGTAGGGTAGCAGTAGTGTGAAGTAGGGTAGGAGTAGGGTAAGAGTAGGGTAGAAGTAGTGTAGGAGTAGGGTAGAGGTAGGGTAGGGGTAGGACACCACGCGAACGAAGTAGCGCCGGGCAGCTAGAGGTCAGCTAGTGTTAAATATTAGTACTTATTTGTGAGCAGTGGTGACCCAGTGTGGTAACGGCCGCGACTAACGAGTTGTATGTCGTGGGTTCGAACCCAGACCGGCGCTTTACTTTGTGTAAATTAGTTCATCACCACTGCTCTCAAAACGGTGAAGGAAAACATCGTGAGGAAACCGTCATGTCCTAGAACCAAAAATTCGAAGTCATGTGACATCTACCAACCCGCACTGGGCTCGTGGTGGATTACGGCCCACTCCCTCTCACAGAGAGGAGGCCTGTGTCCCAGCAGTGGGAACGTTATAGACTGATTAGGCTATTAGTATATTTAGGTCGCTTTCCCAGTGTGCGTTGATGTCACTTTATTTGCTTTAATGAATTGATTAAATAAAATATTACGCGATAGAAAACGGTTCGGGTAGAAACCTACCTACCTAACTATTATGCATATTATGGTATGTGATAATTTTGATACGACCTGAAAAGTCTGTTGTAACATTTGCTGTAACACTGTTATAAAAGTGTTTTTGTATTACATTGTGTGTGACACGTAGGAAATAATAGATGTAGGTAACAAAACTTAGGTAATAACTCTCAGAATCAGTTTCAAAATTGTAAAAGAAGCGTTTGTTTTAGGGAACACGTCCTCTTGAAATAAATAAGTAGAAATTATTAAAATTCAGCCGATGTATTCTGTAAGAATCTCACCGTGAAATCTTAGGTGAAGTGAGCAGTCATTCCACTAATGGCGTAACACACTATCAATTATAATCTGAATAATTTTGAAGGATATTGCTAATCCATTGCTTCAAATGTTCGAAACATGTCTGCTCAACAACGTAGGTAAATAACGCAATAAATGTTGTTGAACTGTCAAAAAGAAAGCCATTCCTACTGATAGTGTGTTAAGCAACTACCCCTCTGATGACACTATTGAGAGTGCACTTCTAGCTCACTTCACCTAAAATTTCACGGTGATATTTTTACAGAATAAATCGGCAGTTTTGTTTCTCATATAATGGCGACGCCGTATTTATTCTGGTCCCGGAGCTCGCGCTACAGTGCCTATAGCCCTACATTACCTACCTTCCCTACCCAATAACAATTATATTTTATAATTTGTTTATTGTACTCGTACTTCTTAATCGAACTCAATGATCATGCATGTCGTAACTGCGTCCGAGAAAAGTGGTCTCAGTATGACAGCGACTTGCATTTTAAATTATGGCTTCGTGATGCAAACTTTGATCAAAATGTCGATAACGTCAGAAGGCCAATTCTCGTAATTAAAAACATTCAAAATCTAGTCGCAGTCTCATCTCGGCGACAAACAAATGTCAAAAACTTGTCAAAATGTAGGGAATGACAGGTATTTTTGACAGATTGAGACTGAGATCAGACTGAGAACCGACGAAAAAAAACGGAGGAGGTTCTCAAGTCGACGCGTATATTTTTTTTATATATGACCACGCATATCTTTGTACAGAGTAGTCCGATTTTGATTTCTCTTTTTATTGGAAAAAAAAAATCCAACCCTAAGGGTGGGAAAATACGGGTGATTTATTGTTCACTCACAGATTTGAATGCTGAGTTGTGTATTATTACTGTACTCAGTGCCACATATGCCTGCCCTTTGGCAAACAATTAGTAGATTATAGCCACAAAAAATTATAACATAAAAACTTTTTAACAAAAAAATTAAACCGCCGAAAAAAATGAAAACCAATATATAATAAACGTTTTTTATTTAACCTTAGCACCCTAGCCCTTAGCATCCTTGAACTTAGTTATTACTAAGTTCTTAAACTAATGTAAGTTTAAATTCAAGGCAATTCAGTTATCTTTGCTTATTGATTGTTCGGTGCCGACGAATTATTTTTTTGCTTTTCAGTTTTTTCGGCGGCTTAATTTCATTTTTAAAAAGTTTTTATTAACATTCTTATTGAGTGGAAATCTCTACAATACCTAACCTAACCACGCGGTAGTATGTGACAATAAGACACCCCACAAATCACATTCACATCTTGTAGAATGGTACAGACGCCACCAGCACATCAAGCTACTACAATCTGTTAAATTTATTTAGTAGATTTTTAACTTTATCACTAAAGTATAAGGTTCAAAGTTGATTGGGAAAATTTGACAGTCTCGGGTGGCTTAATATGCTGGCGTCTGGACTTACCGTTCCTAAACTTATTCCGACAGAGCAATAAAATAAATGGTAGTACTTAATTCGTTTTCAACATTAGATACATACATGATAAGACGTGTTAGACAGCCGTCCAGCTACATACCTAGACAATCTAATAAAGTGTAGGTTTCTATAAAATAAGTCTTATCACCCAGTATTAGCCCAATATAAAGGGCTATGTCGATAGGAGTAACGAATACTCTAGATCAGAAAGTGCTTACAAATATCCGAAATACCGAATACGTACTTATTGCTTTGTCTTCATAATCAGCCTATAATATTCCCACTGCTGGGACACAGGCCTCCTCTCTTCGAGAGGGAGTGGGGTTTAATCTACCACAGGGCCCAGTGCCGGTCGGAGATGTCACATATCTTCGAATTTTTGTTCCACGACATGCCGGTTTTCCTTCACAGTTTTTAGAGCAGTGGTGATGAAATAATTTACACAATGTAAAGCGCCTGTCTGGGTTCGAACCCACGACCTACCACTGCTCTCAGTGAGCATAATAGAGTATTGGTTATCTGAATAGACTATTATGCTCACGGATTCACAGAACTAAAGTCAACTAAAACAAAAATATTTTTGTAAACTTGTCGAAATGGGCATGTATTAATTTCGACACATTTTTCTACATCGATATGAGTCTATGTTGTATGTTAACTAACAAAGCGTTAAGAAACTTTTATGCTAAATGGCGTTGCACAAGTAGCTGCAACAAATCGTTTGGTACGAGTATGTTCATAATCAAACAGATTTTAAGAATCATAAAATAATAATTGCCCGGAAATGAAACTTGTTATGTAATAAGATAATTAGAGGAGATCTGTGTGCAGTGTCAAGTATTTGAAGTTTGTTAATTAATCGTAATTACTTGTTTTCATTCATTTTGCGTGCTTCTACACACTTCCTGTCTGTGTCGATGACACTGCATTGTGTAAACGGAAGTCTCCTTTTATGTTCTTATTGCCAAATTAAACAAACTAGTATTTAAACAGATTTTTACCAAAACTCATCTTGATTCTACGTCACCTGCAAGGTAGGATAAAGCAATCGTCTTTTTGGCGTTTTTATTACCGTCCCCCGACGCGAGGACGCTTGCATCAAAATATAGGTAGACGCGTAGAATAGATAACCAGTTATTTATGTACGAGTATTCTACTTGTTTTTTTAACAAAACTTTAAACATTTTTATTTGGACTCGATAAGACACATTTTATGACTCGTTCGAGGGGTTTACTAGTAGCTATTCAAGAGTTCCGTTATAAAGCGTGCAGGTCTATCATCAGACCAGCTCGATGGTACCATATTATTTTGATATCATCGGAATGCATACATGTGCGAATATTCAAACTAAGACCATTAGAAGCGATTTGCTATTCAAGTATTCCGTTATTTACGGTTCAGATACGTCCTACGGAACATTGCCATAACTATTATTACACAGCGATTTAAAAAGAACCGCCATAGTAGTTGCTCTATATTAAAAGGGAACTAATTTTTTGAGCTGTTATTTAAATATTCGAGATGTTATTATGATCAGTTGAAAAACATATTGAGCAGTTATTTAATTTAATGGCGGTTGATTAATTATTGCGACAGTAATACATGGACAGTAATAAAAAATCAATTAATCGGTTATTTTATCGGAAACAGGTAGGTTAGGTTAGGTTAGAACTGTGACTCACAACGCACGAGCCGAGCGAGCGAAGCGAGCGGTGCCGCGGTAGCGGCCGGCGAGTGGCAGAAACATATTTTTGAATACAAAACCAAATATTTTAAATATATGCCCACACGTAACCGCTCTTTCAATAATTTTTACCGCCTATTTAATTATTTTCCTGCTCAATTATATATTCACTGGTCCATTTCATAATTTTTTATTACTCATTTTTGTTTACTTTTCTGCTTGGTTTTAACTGCTGAACTAGTTATTAAACGTGCCATTTATAATTTTTAACTTACCAAAACCGCTATTTACAACTGCCTCTTTAAATCAGTGCCATATTAAAATGCTTATCCAATAACATAATATGTTTGGTTGTTATTGGCCGTGCGGGGACCATTTTGTCCGGTCCTCCCATTTCTCTATCCAACTCCATCATCAACACCTAGATCACCATCTGTCTATAAACTATTTATTGAGACCATTCCAAAGAGCCTAACAAGATACCTCTGCTGTAAGTTAAGGGAGTTGAGTATGCTGCAAATTCCAGGTGATGCTGCAGCAGCAGTTCAAGGTTACTGTGTTCTTCTAATATTTTTGAAGTAACGAAATACCAAATTTCGACTCAATCAGACCTGTGGAAGATGCTCACATCATTCATCAAGTAGAAAAGAGCTGATAATCTTCAAACGGCTGAACCGATTTTCTTGAATTATAGCTATAAGAACAGTCTCGATTAAGTCAACATTCAAAAAAGAATAAACACTGTTCAGCCGTTTGGGAGCTGCGATGGCGCAGACACACAGATACACCCATACACACGTTAAACTTATAGCACCCCTTTGTTTTTGTCGGGTGTTAAAAAGGCCCTGCAAAATTACGCGCTTCTAGACCAAGTGAATTAGGCTGTGCGTTGTCTGTCACAGAATTTAAGATTTTGTTAAGTAGAATCGTATATCGGCAAGCGTAGTGTGGGACGCTCCCCGGTTAGATGGACGGACGACCTTAAGAAGGTTGCTGGGACGGACTGGATGCGGAAGGCGGAGGACAGGGTGTTGTGGCGCAGCCTGGGAGAGGCCTATGTCCGGACAACAGTGGACTGTGATAGGCTGAGTTGATTGAATGTAGAATAGGAATAGTTACTAACAGTCCTAGTAGTGCATGAAAAAAAATTAAGGAGTCCCTAAGGGCCGTAGTTGGCAGCGTAGACGCAGCACGTAGCGCGTAGCATGTAGCACGTAGCGCATAGTACGTAGCCTGCAGCGCGTAGCCCGTAGCAAGTAGCGCCTAGCACGTATAATGTAGCGCGTAGCACGTAGCATGTAGCGCGTAGCCCGTAGCAAGTAGCGCCTAGCACGTATCATGCAGCGCGTAGCACGTAGCATGTAGCGCGTAGCCCGTAGCAAGTAGCGCGTAGCACGTGTCAGGTAGCGCGTAGCACGTAGTACGTAGCATGCAGCGCGTATCCCGTAGCAAGTAGCGCGTAGCACGTATCTTGTAGCGCGTAGCACGTACCTTGTAGCGCGTAGCACGTATCTTGTAGCGCGTAGCACGTAGCATGTAACTCGTAGCACGTAGCATGCAGCATGTAGTACGTCACAGGCAGCGTGTAGCGCGTTCTGGATCTTACTGTCTTCTCCGGGTGGAATAAAAGCGTGTAAAAACAGCCAGTGCATTTGCGGCTAACTAGAATAACATAATTTTTTTTTTTAAGGATTGTTGGAAATATTACCAAAAAAAAAAACGTTTAAAATTTCTGCTTTTGAAATTTATTTAACGTTGACAAGATACCAATGATTACGCAAATTAAATATTACCATTATCATTTTTATACATCTTACTTATGTACATAACAAACATTTACCAAAAAGTTTGTTTGTGTTTAGATGTATAGAAATAAGTTAATTCCGGACAACTTTTATGCCTACACAGGTTCATAGGTATCGACAAATATTATGCTACGGTCGGGTAGATGAGTATATTGTTATGACCCTTCAAATATCTTGTATAACAAAGGTTTTTACATGCTTTTAGTTTATATTATAGTTCCAACGAAATCAATTATCCGTAAAACCACTAACTTTGCTAACTCGGTCAAACCTTGTTACAATTTAATCGCTCAGGTCTAGAACACCACTGACATAATAATATAGAACTACAAGTTAATTAAACCTTTACATAGGATGGCCAATTTGGATGTATACAACATTTTTTAGCTCCCATTCCAGTTTGACGCCACGTTTTGCAGTTAGTTAAAATACGGGAAATTAGTTATGCACAATTGGATTATATAGTACAAACAAGTAAGCGACTAGGCAGATCTTGTTTACCGTATAAAATTGAATAATTATACCAAGCCTGAATAATTATTCATAACTCGGATATTAATTAGTTTTGTTTGATTATCTCGTATTGACCATATAAAATTCTGAACAGAGTACATTTAATTAATTTCGATAAGGTCATCACCACTAACTTTTTATACATTTTGAAATTTAGCAATTTTGGATCATACGTTTACTTTTTAAGGTTACAATTTAAAGGTTCTCTGATATCATGGTTGGAAAGAGCACGCTGCTGACTTGATATCCTTGGACTAGAACCGATAGGACGAAACTAGTCGATTTAACGGAGAAGAACTTACGCAATCAAATCATTGCCGAAAGAGTTTTGAACACTAAATCGCGTATCGTTTCACAAATTCTGATCAGTAACGTGCAGGTGCACGTGAGTGATTCACTTCATGCAGTGGAACAACGTCTTAGCGTTCGATACGTTAGTAAATCACTTGCATTTAGTAGTAATAGCCTTTTGTAAACAGGATATTTAGTCAACAGCGATAGCTTCAGTAGTGTTTTAATTATTGGCCTATTTTCATGTAATACCACACATGTAGGTACCTTTATTATTATTTAGAGAGCAGTGGTGGCCCTGTGGTAACGGCCTGGACTGGTACGTCGTAGGTTCGAACCCAGTTAGGCGCTTTACTTTGTGTAAATTATTTCATCACCACTGCTCTCAAAATGGTGAAGGAAAACATCGTGAGGAAACCGGCATGTCCTAGAACCAAAAATTCGAAGACATGTGAAATCTACTAATCCACACTGGGCCCGCGTGGTAGTTTATAGCCCACTCCCTCTCGAAGAGAGGAGGCCTGTTTCCCAGCAGTGGGAATATTAAAGGCTGATTATGATAATGAGCTTTATTATTATGTAGACATTACACCGTGTTTCTAGATGTCTATAGAGAGAACATCTAAGAGATGACATTTATGATAGAGCTGTTTCGATGTAGGTATTCATAAATTATGTATATTTATATTTGTTCGCGATTATTGCTTTACGAAAAGGTACGTAATAAATTACCTACATAAAGAACCGTCGTGTATTATTATATCATCTCTACTTAACCTACCTATTTACAGTGTGGCCAAATTGCGTAGTTTGTTGAAACCGCGGAAACCACTGCTGACTCATGAAGTGAAAACAAACGATCATGATTTCATTAAACCACATAGTCGGAACAATGATGGATAAGGGAAAGTTCAGACAATAAAACAGCAGTAAGACAATATACTTATTCATTTTAGACTCATTATTAAAATACTATTTGCGATCAATGGGGGTATTGTTGACTATGATGTAAAAGTTAATAAGCCTCGTCGCAAAAGCCGCCAGCCGGTGAATCATAACATATTTATGTTACTTCATATTCTTGACATTCACCAACGCGGCACGCACAATAACTATATCAATAAGCAAAGCAGCCAACTTATATTAAGTAACTGTGTATGTTGTACTATTTGTAGCGCAGACAAAGCTTTGACTGCCTACCTACAATGGTATGTTACGTGTAGGTACATAGTTGGTCTTATGTAAAGCTTTTATTTAGCCTCACTTGTTAGTTATTTTATTTAAGACGTTGCAACTTCCTTCGCGTGTATATGTGTATCTTTACTAATTATGTTTCTAAAATAAAAGTTAAGGTTACTCCTTATAACATCAGCAGCTATCTGCCAGTGAATTGTGATTGATTGAAACAGAAAGACAAAATTAAAAAAAAGGATTGTTATAAGTTTGTACCATTATTTTACTTTCACGTGCATTTAGTAATAAGCTGGTATTTTGACATTACAAACAGACACTTCAATTTTATTTATTTGCTAGTTTATGTGAGTTCGTGCAAGCTATTTTTGGAAAGCTTCGTCTTGGCATAATCTTGTTGGAGTATGTACTTGTTCAGTTCCAGACGCTGCTGCCTAGATCGTTTTTGGTAACGTGTTATTTGACTTTTTTGACTTTGAATTATTTGCTATGCACGTTACGGTTGAATATAAGGGTTTTTCCGAGTGATCAGATTGGTGGTCAGACTAGTCTTTCCAACAGGACATTTTTTACCGTTGGTCAGATTTATTTGACAGCTGGAAAAACAACAGAAAAAAAGTACAATGAAAGTAAAAATAACGATAATTAATATTATATAGGATAAAATATATTATACTAAATAATCGATCAATCATAATGATGATTTGGATGAGGTATTTTTATTAAATGTCGTTTTAAAAAGATTTCCTTGTCTGCGCTGCAAAAACATTTTTTTTTATTACGCGGAGAATAGATGATCAAACGAACTTACCTGTGTGAAGTTCGATTATTATTATACGAAATGCTTCGTTCGAAGATATATTATGTTACTTTACCATGCAGCATTCTCGAGTCACTCGGCAACTACGCAATTTTCAGAGCTAAAACTAAACGTTAATACGTAAGTATTAGTGTGCGTTATCTGTGTGCTAGCGCGAACCGTCATTCTTTTTAGATTCTTGAAATGTTATCTTAATTTTACCTGGGGTGGGATGGGTAGGGAATATATCTTTGAACGAAGCACTTCACATAATAATGATCGAACTTCACACAGGTAAGTTCGTTTGATCATCTTACATATTATACTGCGTGCTTCGTTCTCGATATATGTTACTTTACCGTGCAGATGTTTAGAGAGATAGTAAACTTGAGATAATCCTGACTCATTAGTCATTATATTCTTTAAAATAAATATTTTTATGAAATCATTGTTTTATTTATAAACATCTTAAATTCTTCTCTATAATATTAAACATAATTAACAATCAATAATCCTAATCATATTAATAATCAACTACACATTTCTGATCACAGTATCCATAGTGACAGTACAATAATATAATAAGTAATAGTGTTAGTACTAAAAGCTAAAAATATTAAGCAGAGCATGGGCAAACTCTCCTGAATTGAGAACTGGCCTCCTATAAAATTTTGCAAATAAATGCAAGTAAATGAATTATTTGTCCAACCAGCAGTTTGTCTGATTACATCTAATGAAATTCCTTTTGAGTTAGCTTTGGATGTAGAAGCATGTCGTGTACTATGACCATACCGCAGTCTGAAAGAGTGTTTTTAATCCATGTTCTAATAGTGAAGCCGAAACCGGTTTATGGGGTTTTTTAAGTGACAAAAACAAGTAGTCATTAAGACCTCTTATATCTGTAGTCAATCTCATATAATCACACAATGTTTTGACTGGACAATTAATATCATTTTTTTTTTTCAAAAAAGGGTAGGAAAAGATTAGCTGGGTTCGTCCAGCAGCCGAAGTTTTAATCAAATCAGTAATGGCAATATTAACACTACTTTCACTCAGTGTTATATTTGATATTTTTATTAATGATAAGGTTTGTACCCGTAGAGCTGTGCTTAGTGCAAGCAACACCACCAGTTTCTTTGAGATACGTTCAAAACTTAATATCATATTGGGAGTCCAGTTGTGTAGTACACTTAAAACTTTATTGGATCCCATGTTGTTTGGTATTTTGCTAACGGTGGTTTTGACTTATAGAATCCTTTAAATAACCTCTTAATACGATCATCCTCCCCAATTTTAGAGCCTATTATCGAAGATAGAGCTGATTTATGAGAGTTTAGGGTCCCATAAGCAGCTCCAGAGTCAAATAATTTTGTTAAAAAATACATTACAAATGGTATAGATGGAGTGAATGGGTTTATACCATGCTCCTGGCAAAAGGTCCACCAAATGTTATATGTAACATTATATTGTTTTAGTGTATTATGTGATAGGGATGCAAACATGACATCCATTGATGTTGGGGGAATAGCCCTATTTAACCTTGCTTGCCTGATAATATTCCTGCAATCAAAGTTAGTTGATGGCGTAGAGGGTGATGATCGCTGAAAGAAGAGAGAGAGAATCATCATCATCATCATCTGCCTAGCCTTTTCCCAACTATGTTGGGGTCGGCTTCCAGTCTAACCGGATGCAGCTGAATACCAGTATTTTACATGGAGCGACTGTCTATCTGACCTCCACAACCCAGTTACTTGGTAATACGATACCCCTTGGTAAGACTGGTTGTCAGAAAGAACATAGAAGATATTTTTGAGGTTTCAAAAATATTAACTTTGTGACAAGCATAGTCTGCATTAAAGGATACCAAGGTTGTGCAGGCCAGTGAGGCATGACCATGATACCTGTTGCCTTCTCATTTTTAATTTTTTGTAAACATTTTAATATTAAATTGTATGGTGGAAAAGCATAAAAAAATATGCTGTCCAGGATAAAGTAAAAGCATCAATATTTATTGCCTCTGGATCTGGTTTCCACGAGACAGGAAATACATTTAGCATTTGTGTGGGATGCAAATAAATCAATTTTGGGTTCACCCAGCTCAGACACAATTTTATTAAATGCCGCGGTGTTTAGCTCCCATTCTGTATCTGGATTGATTTTTCAGGACTCTTCATTAGCCTCTTTATTTTCACTAGACTTAATGTAGGAGGCAAAGAGCCAAATATGTCTCTCTTTGCACCACTGCCATATGGATCTTGCCAAGTTATTTAAATGTGGGAACTGAATACCACCCATTCTGTTTATATATAATAATGCTATCTTATTATTTACACGCAACAGGATATTAAAGTATTGCTTATCCTTTACAAAAATCTTTAATGCTATAAATATTGCAAGTAATTCATCATTTGCCTTTTCCCAACAATGTTGGGGTCGGCTTCCAGTCTAACCGGATGCAGCTGAATACCAGTATTTTACATGGAGCGACTGTCTATCTGACCTCCACAAACCAGTTACTGGGTAATACGATGCCCCTTGGTAAGACTGGTTGTCAGACTTTCGGGCTTCTGACTACCCGTAACGACTGTCAAAGATCCACGAATGACAGCCGGGACCAACGGCTTAACGTGCTTTCCGAGGCACGGAGGGGTCTCGGTATGTAAAGATGGTCACCCATTCACAGACCAACCGCAGCAAGCGTAGCTTAACCTGACCGATCGACCTGTGCGGCTGTTATTATTTAATTGCTAGTAATTCTAAGTAGTTAATATGATATGTTTTCTCATATTCGCTCCAGAAGCCATGGGCTCTTTTGTTTTTATAAATAGCACTCCATCCAGTCATGGAGGCATCCTCCGTGAACAGTTCAATATCATGTTTATTATAAGCAATACTTTTACATACTTTACTAATATTATTAGCCCACCATTGTAGATCTAATTTTATATCTGAGTGTAAGTCTACTTTCACATCATAATTTTCATTATTTTTAAATAAATATTTATACTTATGATGTTCTAAAATTTAGTGTAAAGCCAACCTTAGGTGGTAGCTGGACAGTAATAAATATCCCAATTAACCTTTTAACCGCTTGTGTCGCATTTATGCGACACATATTTCCGTGCCCCTACCGCTCGTGTCGTATTTCTGCGACAGAGAACATGCATATTTTTTTCGTTCTATTTTCCTCTCATAGCATAATTATGTTTCATAGCTCTAAGTATTGAAAAAGCTTAAACAAAAATATTTAAGTAATTGGCAGCTTGGACTTTTCTTCGGCGTCTATCGTGCGCGTCGCATAAATATGACTATAGGGACGGGATAAAATGCAATGCGCATTTTAAAAACGAAATAACAAACAGTTAAATAATCAGGTATAATGCATCATTCAGCATAAAATAAACAGTGTCATACGAAATAAAGTTTATTTAACATATTGCTTTGTGTTATATTAATTCTTTTCCTTATTATTCATAAGAAAAATATCGACGAAGCGAAACTATTTGAATCTATAGAAGAATTTAGAAGTGATGAAGAGGCAAGTACCTATTTCAATTACTTCTTATGTTAGTTGCACATTATTCAGTAGGTATAGGTATAAATAAGACTTCCGCTGGGTTTAGGTAACTCCTTGATGAATCGAATTATATATTATCTACTTATCTACATATCCTATTAATTGTTCAAATTTGGAACCGTGTTGTATGTTGTCCTTACCATTAATAAGGTAGGTACTGTGAAAGTACCTATCAAGTCGGACAGGCACTCGCACTCGCGTTTGTCTCTTTTTAATGAACGGAGTTCCATATGGCGTTGTCTCTTACTGTGCTCTAGCGTTGCCACTCAACGCCGGAGCACAGTAAGAGACAACGCCATATAGCGCGGCACGTTTGAGTTATGACGACGCCGCGCGCCGGGCACGGTTAGACAACCTGAAGTCTGTCAGAGACTCGCGTAGGCAGGTTTTTATAAAACTTATTTAATTGATGAATATAAATTGAAGGGTGATAGGTTTTTTGATGTGCATTTAAAATATCCCGTTTATATACCTGCTTTAAAATCCGTAGGTATGGATTAATTTAGTAAGGTTAAACAATTATAATACGAAGAATTAGTAACTGGTATTTATAAACATTTACTTGTTAGCTTAAAGATGGACGATTGTGATACGAAGAAAGTGATTAGGGTGGTTAATTTAAAGGCTCCTACAAACAAGCGCGACACGCGACGGGACACAAAGTCACGAGCGCTTCCTTTGTGTCGCGCCTGTTTGTAGGAGCCCCTATGGCTGATTTAAAATAAAAACAAAAACTTTTTGACCTTTTTTATCGATACAACGATTGCTCCTCCTTATTTATTGTAGGTATTATTTTATCGATTTGTAGCCGCGCGCTAGGGACACGGAAATTGATATTTAGCCAAGCGCTTAAAATGTTTTGTCAGATCTCGTATAAAACTATCTAGATCTAAGTATTTTGAAAACAGACTTTTTAATATTTGATACTTTGTCTATTGGCAATTGTAATGCTATACTATACTAACACTTTTATCAAAATTTATAACAAATCCCAGGCACTTTAAAAGAACTATTGTGTCTTGAACATGATTGATAACTAGATCCTATACATAGTAGGTCATCTAGGTACTGAACTGACTAGTACCCTTTTCATCTTAGATGTGTCACTACACTTTTCATAATCTTTGTGAAAATATAAGGTGCAGAGCACAGGCCATAAGAGAGGGCATTAAATTCGTAAAATATTTACTAATAAATATGATTCTTTCAAATCAATTTTTGCTATTTAATCACCTGGAAAAGGTAAAGCTGTCCCATAATCCTCCATTTTAAAATGGGAGGTTTTTCATATTTATTCAATACTAGCTGACCCGGCAAACGTTGTTTTGCCATATAAATTATTTCTAGCTGCCCGGCGCTACTTCGTTCGCGTGGTGTTCTACCCTCTACCCTACCCCTACCCTACTCCTACCCTACTCCTACACTACTCCTACCCTACTCCTACCCTACTTCTACCCTATTCCTACACTACTCCTACCCTACTTCTACCCTATTCCTACACTACTCCTACGCTGCTCCTACACTACTCCTATAAGTAAAACGCTGATTGATTGATAGAAACTAGTGGACCCGGCAGACGTCGTCCTGCCCGGTTGAGTCATCATATACCGACAGCAGCGCCACCTACCGGGTCCAATTGTATATACAAACCTTGTCCTGAAAATAACAAGCACAAAAAAAAAGTATTATCCAATTTGGTGCAGTCGTTCGAAAGTTATGGGCGTACATACATTTCGAAGATCCATTTTTATTTATATAGATTTTATTTTTATGACGCTTATTTTATTTTATTATATGCAGTGGTGCTATTTCGAAACTTATGACTAGCGATGATAGGAATAAAAGACTTGAATATTGGTCTTTAAATTACACGGAAACGTGTGCACCTGTAAAAGGGAGGAGGGAAAGGATTGATTGTGGCAGGCAGGTCGCACACTAAACTATGTTCTCCCCTGAATTCCCCCTTAAATTGAAGGAAAAGTATTAAACCTATCTATCCTATACTTGCATGTAAATATCAGCAACTTGTGACACTTGACAAAACAGATGACGAAGAATGATAAAATGAAAGGCAAAGGAAGGTATACAGCTGAGATGAGAATGTCAAGAGGATACGAGTGGGTGGCACTTACATATACTAGAGTGAATAGAACTACTTAAAAATGAGTCGACATATCAATATGTAAGAGGACGTGAAGAGGTGGCGATGACCGAGACCATGATACTCGTTTTGTAGGAATCTTTAGTCATGGTATGGACATGTGATGCAGAGGAATGAGGAATATGAATCATATATAACATAATTTTTTTAGGTACATAAAGGTTTTGTAGTACATGAGGGACTTACAAACTATGCATCATTAAGTACAACGAATTGTTGGGTGAATCGCTGCTCTCCTAGCTAGATCACTGAGTAGTCTGTATTTAGGACAGAATGACTGCAAGAAGACCAAAGAAAAAGAACGATGGAAGAATTGTGCAAAATATGGTATGGCTAGAGACCGAGATGACAGCAGGTAGACATGTAGCTATAGAAGAAGACATACTGCATTGGCCCCCAATTTATAGGGATAAAGAGAAATTCCTTTATTTCTTTTTAAGGTAATCAATTGAACTCTGTTTAATAAAACCGGCCAAGTGCGAGTCGGACTCGCCCATGAAGGGTTCCGTTACGTTACGATTTATGACGTATTAAAAAAAAACTACTCACTAGATCTCGTTCAAACTAATTTTCGGTGGAAGTTTATATGGTAATGTACATCATATATTTTTTTTAGTTTTATCATTCTCTTATTTTAGAAGTTACAGGGGGGGGGACACACATTTTACCACTTTGGAAGTGTCTCTCGCGCAAACTATTCAGTTTAAAAAAAAATGATATTAGAAACCTCAATATCATTTTTGAAGACCTATCCATAGATACCCCACACGTATGGGTTTGATGAAAAAAAAAATTTTGAGTTTCAGTTCTAAGTATGGGGACCCCCAAAATTTATTGTTTTTTTTCTATTTTTGTGTGAAAATCTTAATGCGGTTCACAGAATACATCTACTTACCAAGTTTCAACAGTATAGCTCTTATAGTTTCGGAAAAAAGCGGCTGTGACATACGGACGGACAGACAGACAGACAGACAGACAGACAGACAGACATGACGAATCCATAAGGGTTCCGTAGCCAAATGGCAACGGAACCCTAAAAAGTCAGCTGTTACCGATTTTTTTTTTTTTTTTTGTAAATTTCCTAGGCTCTGTGACCTTTGCATACAGGGACAGCGTCGAAACAGTGTTTTTCAATTCATATGTTGCTACAACTCTATTGTATGCGACAGGGAGGATACTTGCATCGTATAAACGGAACTTAAGTTATAACAACTACCTGTTTAAGGGATAATTTTTCAATCAACGGATATATTTTATTCGTGGAATAAAATTGACGTCTGACAGTTTTTGTATGGAAGAACTGGCAAAAATTCAAAATTATTCCTCCGATAAAATTATCTGGCGTTGGAAAAATCAGTCCTAAGGTGCATTATTAATTCCTTTCGTTTTTATTCATTGGCAGCAAATGATTGATAGGGTTCTTTAACGTATATTTGGTTCCACTTATGCGCTTGTAAGAGCATGTAATTGACGTACCTAATACACTAATGACTATTGCGAATGAAGAACAAAGCAATTAGTACCGAAGGATGAGGCTTTTTAATAACATAATTAGGTATGTACAAGTGCTATTGAACATGAGATAAAGTTTACTTTTCCCACGATTAGATAGACGTATAAAAAAGTAGATTGACTCAATTAAAGTGGATTGTTCCCGGTTTGGTATATATTTTTTTCATTTTTTTAGAATACCTTGCCCCACACTAGGAATTTCTCCAGTATCGTGGGTGCGTTTACAAGCATTTAAACTCACATACACAAACAGCCAGACCCGGAACAACTACTTGCAGGTCATACAAATATTTGTTCCGTGCGAGAATCGAACCCGCGACACGCAGCGCAGCAGTCAATCGCTTAACCACTGCGCCAACCGTGTCGCCAATTAAATTTAATAACTTACAACCTTTGTAAAGTTTTGTTTACCTGTACTAATAATAAAGCTGAGGAGTTAGTTTGAAAAAATATTTTTGCAATTGTTAGCCTTATTCTTGAGGAAGGCTGTATGCTATTTAACATCACGCTAGGACCCTCAGGAGCCGAGCAAAAATAAAGTCAGAAAGAAAACGAGGTAAAAGCGCGGTCAGGCGATGCGATGCGACAGGGTGGGTCGAGGGAACAAGAAATTTCACGCGGGCGAAGTCGCGGGGAAAAGCTTGTAAATTATAAAAAGGTATAGAGAACAAACTGCGGGGTTATTGCGTAACATATAGTAGCAATGGGTTTCATTTTGACAGTTCAACAACATTCATTGCGTTATTTACGTTGTGGAGCAGACAAATTTTTCGAACATACTGTTACGCGCTACAATTAATGCCTGATACATGGTGACATTAGTTACCGCTAGCGCCATCTGGTTTCGAGTGGGGGAACTGATAGAGTCGCTGGCGCCATCTATTGTGGAATGGCAGAACTACTAGAGTCACTGGCGCCATCTATTATCGAGTAGAGATGTCGATGCTAGAACTTACTAGAACTATCGACATCTGGTCAGTCGGGGCCGGTATGTACTCGAACATTCTAGATGTTTCCACAATAGAAGTTTCTGGAACTATCTGCGGCACTATATAAGGCCGGGACTAGCCGCGACCAATCCGACTTGGTTCTGCTATAGAAGCGAATACATCGAAAGCGATCTTCAAGTGCGACTTGAGAGCGATTGTGTTTTATAATTAGTGTGTTTAAGTTGTTATTAGTGTTGTTTAATTAAAGTGTAACTTTTGGTAATTTTTATCGGCAGTTTTTATTGTCACGAACCCGAAGCCCGTAACAATACGAAGTAATGGATTAGCAATATGCTTCAAAATGATTCAGATTATGATTGATAAGTGTGTTACGCAATTAGGGTGCTGGATCTACGACTAGGTATTGCCGATACAAAACGTGTTGACTTTACATAAGTATTCATTATGAATAATGAATCTCATGTCGACTTTTTCGGGAAAATTTGACAGTTTCGGGTAGCTTGATGTGCTGGCGTCTGTACAAGTATTAAGTTCTGATCCAGTCCAACACACATTCCCAATCCCTTATCCACCCGTTTTGCCGTATTCTATCTATTAATCGGCACTTTTCTTTTCTTTTGCAGAGAAATCACAGCAACATGACGACCGCCAGTATGCTGTTGACCGTGACGACCACGTGGAATGTTTCCACAGACGTGATCGACAAAGAGGGATGTTTGGGTGTGGCTATAAAGCATGTCACAGCTGAAGCAGCCAAAGAAGTCCGGGAGAGTCCCGCAACCAAGGAACAGGCGCTGACCATCATGAGGGAATGGATACAACAAAACATTGACATCAAAAACATCCGGCAAGGTAAGAAAATGTGAAAAAAATCTTGTTCGTTTTTTAGGGTTCCGTCAACAAGGAACCTTTATAGATTCGCCATGTTCGTCTGTCTGTCCGCAGCTTAGCTCAGAGACTCTTATTACTAGAAAGCTTTAATTTGGCATGGATATACTCGTACATATTAATCACGCCGACAAAATGGTAAATAAAATGTTGAAAAAAAAATTATTTAGGGATATACCCTAAATATTTTTTTTTGTGTACACGTAAAGTAGGGGTGTTTTTTTTTTCTCGTCTACCCCATCGTGTGGGGTGTGGTTGGATGGATGTTTCAAAAATATTGCGGATTTGTGAAAACAATTTTTCGGTTAAGGGATCCTTTTCTGAAATATTAAGCTTTAAAGTGCTAATTTTTGTTAGAATCAAGTGAAATGCCAGCTAAACGGTTAGTTTTGAATAGGTGAAAAAATTCACGGTAGTAGTATATATAACGAAATTAAAAGGAAAACTATCACAGCTTAGCTTAGCGTAGGCTTTTCAAGTTTACGAGTAATAGTCGACCAACTTGCAGTTGCAATGTATGGGAGAACATGATTTTCAATTACAATGTTAATTTGTTCTTGGGATAAATTCATTCCAACTAAGGAACCCTTCATTATGTGTGGTTCGACACGCACTTGGCGAGTTTATTTTTATAAAGGATATCCATCATAGACAAGAGGTTCAAATTCTGCTTAAGATATATTACGAATTTATTATGGGAAGTAACACTCAAATTAGTAACCGATTTTTAGGGTTCTGTTGTCAACTAGGAACCCTTATAGTTTCGCCATGTCTGTCTGTCCGTCCGTCTGTCCGTCCTTGCTTAATCTCTGTGACCGTTAGCACTAGAAAGCTTAAATTTGGTACCAATATGTATATCAATCACGCCGACAAAGTGGTAAAATAAAAATTGGAAAAAAATGTTTTATTAGGGTAGCCCCCCTATATGTAAAGTGGGAAGTGATTTTTTTTTTAATTTCAACCCTAACGTTGATATATTGTTGGAAACGTATTTAAAAATGAATAGGGGTTTACTAAAATCATTATTTGATAATGTCAATAATTTCGGAAATAATCGCTCCAAAAGTAAAAAACAATGTGTCCCCCCCCTCTAACTTTTGAACCATAAGTTTAGAAAACATGAAAAAAATCTGAAAAGTAGAACTTTATAAGGACTTTCTAGGAAAATCATTTTGAACTTGATGGAAACAACAGTTTTTGTACAAAAAAGACAAAAAGTTGTCCAAAATAATTTCTGGACTAAGTTTGTAGTATAATCGTATATGCAAGCATTTTTTTTAACTTCGTTTACATATTTTTTTTAGTTATCACCGTCCTTTGTGGGCCCGTTTTTAGTGTTCTGTAATTATTAGAGTTCCGTAACAAATAGCCTTTCTTAAGTTGGGTTACCACTATGTTTGCGCTCCAGCAGCGCTCCGCGCTCCTGCAACTGCTCCAATGGATACGTCGCGCGCACTTCTACATGCGCTCCCCTTTGACACACTGCGCTCCCCTTTGTGTTCGCGCTAAAAACCGTCACGAGTCGGAGCGCCTGCCGCGGAGCGTGCAATGTTGCACGCTCCGTGTTCGCGCACGTACCCACTACCGGTAGCAGTTGCAGGAGCGCGGAGCGCTGCTGGAGCGCGAACATAATGGATACCCACCTTTAAACTCATAAGTGGGAACACTTGTTGTGACGGACGGGAAACTACGGAACCCTACACTGAGCGTGGCCCGACACGCTCTTGGCCGGTTTTTTCTAGGTACGCACGACGACATCACGCAATACATTACCAGTATAAGCTAACTTCTCATTGTACGAAAAGCCTATACAATGCGAGGTCAGCTAAAACTGGAAATGATAGCTTAATATGTCATCGTATGTACCTACCTACTTGCTCTCTTTTTCTTTGATTAGGTTTTCCGTTGTTTTATTTATTCCTATCCCACATCGTCAGATTTGTCAAACCCTCAATCCTTAAATACCGTGTTGTATATCTAACCATCAACTAAATCTCATGCTACACAAAACAAATGAATTACAAATAGAATTCGATGATTAATTAACCTTTACCTCGTTAAGATTTGGCGGTGATGAGAAACCCTGAACATCCGAAGAGAAAGGCTCAGTTGCATATCTGAACATTGCAAATCTATCCGAATCATTATGATAACGACTTGAACCGTCTGCAATAATGCAAATTGATCTATCAATAACACTGTTCCGATTATCTCATAAATTTTAATGTTCAACTTGAATTTTATAAGTAAAACAACAATTAAACTTGTCACAGTTAATTAATTAACTTAAGGACATCTGAATACAAATGTTAATTCAATTCAATCCAAAACGTTTATTTCGGACAATAACAATCCTTTTTTTAATAACTTATCTATATTTATATGTCCTCCATATTTTTTTAAATACATATATAAAAATATCTTTACACATTTTAAAATATTGCTTTTCTAAAATTGGTACCTACTTAATAAGATTTTCGTGATCTAGTTAGAGAGTCGAATATGAAGATCGGTACTTTGTAATTTCCTATATCTATGATTTTATGACACGATTATCATCAGCTGTTTGTCTTTGTAAGCGAGAAAGTGCAAGTAGAACAGAGTAAAGAAATATAGCAATATCACCATCTTCCTGCCCATTTCCCAATTAATTCTGAGTCAGTGTAGTTAATATTTTGTTGCTTCACCCTTATTTATTCTCATAACACGCATTTTCAAGCGTTCAAAAGTCGATATCATATCCCCCTTCCTAATTATTGCGCGATAAAAAACTGCTGAAATTACAGGACATGACTGTATTTTGGGTCTGCTAATTTTCAAGCAAGTAGCAACTCCGCATTCTGCAGATCTTGCTGCTATCATTTTGATCCCAAACTAAACTTTAGGGTAGGTAAGTATGTACAGACGTCAGCACATCAAGCTACCCGAAACTGTCAAATTTTCCCAATCAACTTTGAACCTAATGCTTTGGCGATAAAATTGAAAATCTGTTAAAGAAATTTGACAGATTGTAGTAGCTTGATGTGCTGGCGTCTGTACCATTCCATAAGCTGATACAATACACCTGCACCTGCACCTATAGGTACCTCCTGTACCAATGTGGACCGTACTTGAACTTATGTAACACGTGAAACTCCACGGAGTAACGTACTGTTACGAGCTTCGGGTTCGTGACAATAAAAACTGCCGATAAAAATTACCAAAAGTTACACTTTAATTAAACAACTCTAATAACAACTCAAACACACTAATTATAAAACACAATCGCACTTAAGTCGCACTTGAAGATCGCTTTCGATGTATTAGTTTCTATCGCAGAACCAAGTCTGATCCGGTCGTGGCCCACCCCGGCCTTATAAAGTGCCGCAAATAGTTCTAGAGCCTTCTATTGTATAAACATCTAGAATGTTCGAGTACATACCGGCCCCGATTGACCAGATGTCGATAGTTCTAGTATCGAAATTTCTCGAAGGATCTATTAGTCCTGTTGCTCGATACTAGATGGCGCTAGTGGTTAATTAGTTCGGCTTCTTGATACTAGATGGCGCTAGTGGTAACTAATGTCACCATGTAACAGGCATTAATTGTGGCGCGCAACACTGCCCCCTCCTAAGACATGCTCGTCCCGAGCATTATCGGCTCAATAATAACGCGCCAGTCGACCCACATGGACGATCTTAGGAGTACCTCTTTCACCTTTCTGTATCCGGTAGGTTACGTCATTGATCTTTGTCACAATCCGGTACGGTTCATCCCATTTAGCTTGAAGCTTAGGAGATTTCCCTTTGCTGCGGACTGGATTGTGCAACCACACTAGTGAACCTTCGTCGACCCCTTTATTGTTCATTTTGCGGTTATAACGGGTTTTCATCTTTTCAGACATTTGCTGGCTCGATTGTCTGACGTGCTCATAAATGTCATTCATTTTGTTCCGCAAGTTATTCGCATAATCGGTTATACTGCGTGGGGCATCAGGTGGTATTCCGGTGATCAGGTGTGCAGGCAGCCGTAATTCTCTTCCAAAGCTTGCGAAAGCTGGTGTCACCGATGTACTTTCGTGAACAGCGCTTCGATATGACAACAGAAACGGTTGAATGTGCTTGTCCCAATCTCGTTGCCGATTTTCCACAACTTTTGCTAGGTACCTCTCCAATGTCTGATTAAATCGTTCCACCATTCCATCTGATTGTGGGTGGTAAGAAGTTGTTCTAGTACCCATAACTCGACAAGTTTCCTGGAATATTTGGGACTCAAAATTCCTCCCTTGATCACAATGAATCTCTAAAGGAACTCAAAAACGACAGAAGACTTCATAAACTAATTTATCTGCCGCTGTCGAAGCTTGGAATGGCGAAGACTTCCGGCCACTTAGTGAAGTAATCCATCACAACCATGAAATACTTGTTACCACTTTCACTTTCCGGAAAAGGCCCCACAACGTCAAGGGCTATCCTCTCCCATGGTGCACCAACATTATACAATATCAATGCACCTCTACTACGAGTCTGAGGTCCCTTTACAGTGCATAACTTGTACATTTGCGACACCAGTCCTCGACATCGTCCCGACAGTGGACCCAGTAAAACCGTTCTCGTATCTTCAGTAGAGTCCGTTTTACTCCCAGATGACCTCCTGAACAACCATTATGGTACAGCTGTAGAACATCCGGTACTTGAGCTTTAGGGACAACCATTTGCAAA
Organism: Apamea anceps; assembly: GCA_951799955.1. Taxonomy (NCBI): domain Eukaryota; kingdom Metazoa; phylum Arthropoda; class Insecta; order Lepidoptera; family Noctuidae; genus Apamea; species Apamea anceps. The sequence goes on along the minus strand of OX637500.1, from coordinate 16,274,165 downwards.
TGACAACTGTCTCCCCGAGCATTTTCTCATTTACGGCACAGGACTCCATCCTGAATCACCAAGCTGTCCCATTGGGCCCAATAGCTTTTTATGATCGAACTCATCGCTGAGACGTCGCACCACCTGGGCTTAGGCGCTCTGGCCTTCATCCACTTCAAAATCAGCTTGATGTCCGAATGGAAGATTCGGACATCAAGCTGCTGTGCATGTTAAAGGCTTTCCTTCCACTAGTTGCTGAGGTCTGTCTTGAGCATCCTCACAGGTACGACTTCTTTACTTTTTGCCTAGTACAATGCTTACAGTCTTCAGGACAAGGTCTTCTTGACAATGCACCTGCGTTACCATGAGATTTTGCGCTGCGATATTCGACCACAAGTCGTATTCCTGCAGTAGTTCAATCCATCTTGCAACTTGACCTTCTGGATTTTTGAACTGCAATAGCTATTTCAGTGCAGCATGGTCAGTTCGTAAGTGGAATTTCCGCCCCAGAAGATATTTGTTAAAGTGCTGCAATGACTTTACCACAGCAAGCAGTTCCCGTCTCGTAACACAATAGTTCCTTTCAGGTTTCGATAATGACTTGCTGAAGTACGCTATCACAAACTCTTGATCGCAGGTTTTGAAGATGTTCTGCAAACGTACGGCCTACGATGATGATGTCATCTAAGTAGCTACCAGGCAGGCATCGCCAATTAGCCCGGTAAGTACAAGTTCCATCAACCTTTGCAACGTTGCCGGAAAAATGCACAATCAAAAGGGCATAACTTTAAATTGCCACAAACCTTGAGGATGGGAAATCATCAAATGACTCCTCCCGCTCTGGGTGGAGCAGGAAGGAGTGTCAGACTCTTACTGACTAAAACTCACCCGTGTTCCTTCTTTAGCCCTTTATGTTCCAGGGCAGCGGTAACCCTTTCGGACGATCCCGCTACCCATGCAGTTTCCTCCTTGTCCTTAAGATCAATTTCAACTTGCCAGTAGCCACTTTTCAGGTCCAGCGTGCTAAACCACTTTACTCCAGTAAGCATGTCCAGCGTGTCATCAATTCTTGGCAAAGGATAGCTGTCCTTCTTCGTAACGTCGTTCAGACGACGATACTCAACACAAAACCTCATGCTGCCGTCCTTCTTTCTTACCAGCACTACATGTGAACACCATGGACTAGATAATGGTTCAATAACACCATCCTTCACCACTCCCTCAATCATGGTTTCCATTTCCTTTTCGCGTGCTACCGGCAATCTCCTTGGCCGCTGACGGATGGGCAATTCTTCTCCTGTATTTATTTTGTGTTGAACTAAGCCAGTCCTCCCGATGTCAGCATCGTTTGACGAGAAAACATCGGCATACTTAAGTAACATTTTCTTCGCCTTGACCATTTCATTTTGGGACAGAGCGCTGCGGCAGTCTTCTAAAAGAGTGGTCACTCTTGTTTGTGCATCCTTGCTGAGGGTCCCAGTCGATAGATATTGGCATCGACGCAACCAATCCACTTCCTCGCAAGTACCAACTAGTGTGCATTTTTCTATAATCTGTTCCTGATCACAAAGGTTCAGCACACGTACCCCTGATATGTCGGTGGCTCTGACCAAAGTTCGTGCCACTTTCCGTGGAAGGTCATCGTCTACTCTTTCCACGAGTACACAACGATGAGTTTTTCCAGGATTCCAAGGAAGACTAACCGGCACAATCGTTTCCAATCTCGAAAAGTTCCTCTTGTCCACATTTTAAAACACCTTGCTTGACGTCAATTTCGCAACAATTCTTCCTCATAAAGTCAAGGCCCAGGATCCAATCGTCCATTATATCAGTCACGATGGCATTATGCAGGTAGATTCTGTTGCCTAGCTTCAACCCCATCGTTGTCTCTCCATGGACGGGTATGCGCTGACCGGTGGCTGTTACCAAATTAATGTGTTCTCGGTTATATGCGGAGTCCCCAATGGACTGTCTTATAAGTTGGGAACTGACAACCGAGCGAGAGGCTCCAGTGTCTATGGTCAGCTTACACGGCATTCCGTTGACCTTGCCCTTGATGATTAGGCTATTCCCGTCTTGGTTTTGTGTGATCGAAACCCATGGGGCTCTTTGAACATCAGTCAGCACCCGCCTCGCAGTCCTGGCTATTACTCGTTTCCCTGCTGCTGGTGCTGGGCGGTGCCGTTAGCTGCACTGCCCTCTGGAGAGCGGCCGTTACCCTTTCTGCAGTTTGCTTAGGGCAACTGGATCAAAGGTGGCCCCTTTCCCCACAGCCATAGCACCTAGAGCTGTATCCTTTATTGCGGACTGTAGCCGCTGCAACCTCCATGACGCGATGGGAAGGATGATCCTGCCGCACAGCTTCCACCTCCAGTGCATGGGCTAAGGCGACCTTAAGTGACCCGCGGTGCCCGAGCCTCACAGCAGCTCTAACTTCAAGATCGCGGATGCCGTCGATGAATGCCTGTACCAGGTTTCCATCGATAAGCGCAGGTACGGGCTGGTAAGCTTTACGCACCAGCTTCTCCACTTCAAGGGCCCACTGCTGCAGGTTTTCATTACTGCTTTGCACGCGATCCTTGAGCTGCGCACGAAACACGTGTTTCAGGTGAGCGTCGCCATACCGAGCCTCCAACGCCTCAAGGAGATGCTCCTAAGTCACTTCCTTACCGAGAGCTTCCAGAACAGTTAAGGCCTGGTCGCGCAGGCCTAGGGTGAGGGCAGTCATGGCCTGACTTTTATTTCGACAGTTCGCCTTCATGACAGCCTCAAACTGGATTTTGTAGGCCGACCAAGAAGAAGTTTCGTCGAACGGTGGCACTTTGAATCCACGTAGCGAAGGTGTTGTAGCTACGGGAGCTGCGATTCGATCCCCAAGTTTAAGGTAATCCAGCGTTTTCATTACGTCAGCCATCACGGTTTTCTTCACGTCAGCCACCACGTTGTCAACCCGATTATTCACTTGGTCGATCCGGATTTCAGTTTCCCACAGGCGGTTGTCATGTTGAGCAACCTTATCCTTCACCTCCTTCATATCTTTCCCTAAGGTAGCGTGAAGGTCCCTCATAAGGAGCATCTGCTCTTCCTGGCGGCGCGCTTGCTCCTCCTTATCACTTTGGAGCTGTTCTTCCAACCAACGAGCCTATTCCTCCTGTCGCAGGGACTGCTCCTGCAGCATCATCATCATAATCTGCCTAGCCTTTTCCCAACTATTTTGGGGTCGGCTTCCTTCCATCATCATCAGGGCAGCAAACTCTGGTGCTGCTGATGCTGGAGCTGCTGCGGACGGGTCGGCCTCCGTGGTTGGTAGCTGGCCCTCCGACCTCTGCGGCATAGCTCCACCAAAACGCCTCTGGTCCGTCTCCTGTTGGCGTTGACTCCAGGTACGGATACCCTCCGTGTCGTCTTTGGGTAAAATCGGCATGATTTTAATCCTTGCTTCTGTTCTGACACCATTTGTTACGAGCTTCGGGTTCGTGACAATAAAAACTGCTGATAAAAATTACCAATTACAATTGAAGATCGCTTTCGATGTATTCGCTTCTATTGCAGAACCAAGTGTTTTTTTTTTTATATATGGCATCTCGTAGTTGACCTTGAGAGGCCGTGACTACTTAACCGAACTTTCATGTGGTTGCCTTAAGTGAACTTAAAGCCTCAGGGCAGAAGTTAAGCGACTGCACGCTAAGGGCGCCCTCTGTGGGGTACGAGTCTCGGCTTAGGGCGTCGCTGGGAGAGGGCAGCAAAGGGACAGGCTGGATCGAATTGATATTATTATTGCTTTGATGAGCACGGCGTTTCCTAGGACTATATCTAAAAAGAAAGGCCGAAACAAACTCAGAGGTCTCAGTCGGGGAATTTAAAGCTACAGGCTCAGCTACGGCGCGGGCTGGTACTTCAGCGGGCAAGGGTTGGGGGGGAGAATTTACTTGGGGGCATCGCGAGGGACCTCGGCGGCGAGGTCGGAATGTCGGTTTTCTGTTTTTGTATACTGTACTGGTGGCCCTATTGCTCTCTTGGAGGAGGGTTATGGGGTCATCGGGCCAGTGACAACGTGCCTCGGACGGCGAAGTTTACTGATTTTAGAGGGGGTGTAACTAGCGGCCTTGACCACCAGGGTTGCGATGGTTGGCGGCTGTGTCAAAGAAACGCTTGGAAAGGCGTTTCATGAACTGCTGGATAGTGGGGATTTTGAGGTCAACATGGAGGATCTCATTTCGAACGAACCAAGGGCAGTTTGTGGCCTTACGGAGGAAGCGGTTTTGGAGGGTCTGCATCTTATGGATATGACGGGGCTTTACATGTGCGAAGACTAAGTAAGCGTATGTCATTATTGGACGGATGCACGCTGTGTACAAGCGCATTTTGCACTTAAGTGACAGCTTGCTGCGGGCATTGAGGACGGAGTGGAGACAGCTGAGAGCGAAAGCGGCGCGCAAACGGACTGTCTTTATGTACTCTGAGAGGGTGAGGTTTTGGTCGAGGATAACACCTAGGTATTTAGCTCGCTTTTTCTAAGGGATCGGCTTGCCGAACATGGTGATAGGTGGAGGGGGGATGGGTTGGAGTCTAGGTTTAAAATAGAGAACCGCTTGACTCTTATCGGGATTGACTTCTATTCGCCATTTCCTAAACCAAGCAGCCAGTTTATTGACTGAAGTTTGGAGACGAAGCCGTAGTTAGATTTGGCTGCGGCCAGTGTAATAGATGGCTGTGTCGTATGCGAACAGAGCCAATTGAGACTTAGCATCTTTAGGGATGTCGCTAGTGAACAGCGTAAATAAGAGTGGGGCAAGTACAGAGCCCTGGGGGACTCCTGCTCCGATGGGGTGAGGGGACGAGAGCGCTCCTTCGATTTTGTAGCGGAAGGTGCGGTTCGACAGAAAGTCTCGTAGGATGAGAACGAGCCGGTCAGGCACACCGAGTTGGTACAGCTTATTTATTAAGCCGTTGTGCCAGATTTTGTCGAAAACTTTCGCTATGTCGAAGTAAATAACACCTGTCATCATACCGCGTTGGAATCCTGTGTGGATTTGTTCGGTGATGCGGTGGACTTGCTGAACACAAGAGTGAAAACCGAATTGCTCTTCGGGAATGAGGCCCTTTGTTTCGGCATAGTCTTTGAGACGCTTAGAAATAAGCCTCTCGTAGATCAAACCAAGGACTTTGAGCAGACTGATGGTAATTCGTCGGTTCAGACCTGGGCTTTCCGGGTTTATGGATGCCAATGACAGTGGCTTCTTTCCACGATTGTGGGAAAATGTTGTTGCCCATGGAGCCATTGCAGATGGTGACCAGTAGCAATATTAGAGGGGCAGGAAGGAGCTGGATCACTTTGGTGATCCCGTCTGGTCCGGGGGCCTTTCTAGGTTTGAGACCTTTGATGATATCCTGCACTTCGTTTGGAGTGACGGGAGGCAGAGGATTATCAGGGTCTTCGACGGGCGGGAAGGAGGCTCTACGTTCGACTTCCGCGTCGACCTCCAAGAGGTGAGCTTGGTCTACTGGTTGAGTGATAGGTGAGCATTGAGCTTCGAGGCTGATGGCCAGGCACTCGGCCTTTTCGCTGAGTAACGCATATTGGTTCGGTCGTGGCCCACCCTGGCCTTATATAGTGCCGCAAATAGTTCCAGAACCTTCTATTGTAGAAACATCTAGAATGTTCGAGTACATACTGGCCCCGACTGACCAGATGTCGATAGTTCTAGTATAGAAATTTCTGGAAGAATCTATTAGTTCTGTTGCTCGATACTAGATTGCTCTAGTGGTAAATTAGTTCGGCTACTTGATACTAGATGGCGCTATTGGTAACTAATGTCACCATGTAACAGGCATTAATTATGGCGCGCAACAGTACCAATAGATTGCCTCATTACTCATGACGTGACAGATTAATTGAACGGATTTTGCTCTCTTTAAAACGAAATATTTTTATAATGTAACAACCATCATAATGTGTATATCTAAACCGGTTCAATTATTCAATACGCACACCAATTATTTTAAAATTTATTATAGTAGGTCAATAGAGTGGAAAAATGGTAACAATGCGGTTCATGTGTAGCTCGAGTTTCTTGTCTTTGGGCCTAAATGAAAAATGCAGTAATAGAAAAAATGTTTTCTCAAAGCTTGCGCACTGTGGACCAGTTTTACAGAACCCCTACCTGACTACCACAAAACAGTGTTTATCAGTTGTCTAGGCTAAACGCCTTTTAAACACGACATAATTATATGAACTTTGACATAACACTGACATTAAACACTCGTTCAACAAGTGTTTAAGTTTTTTTAGTAAGACCCTAAAGGTTTACAGGCAAAAACATAGTTAGCGTGGGTACCCAACTTTTAACCGGGGGGCTGGAGTAATTTGCCAGCTAAATATATGAGATGCAGATAGGGACCAGGAGTGGCAGTCCGGGGCCAGAAGACGATAGCTCTCCTAGCACTGCCCCCCATAGGCATTGGGCAGGTAGTGACAGTCATATCGTATAAGATATTGTTATATGTCCATTTGTTCTAGATGAATCATTCCTACTTCGGTTTTTACGTCACAAGAAGTACAGTATACCGATGGCTCAACAAACACTACTGAAGTACTTGAGCCTGAGAAGATATTATCCGGAAATCTTCAAGAACCTTGACTGCGAAGACCCCAAACTGAAGGATATTCTCAGCAACGGGTAACTATTATATTGTTTGTACATATGTATATAGTACAGTCACGAGCAAAAGTATGTATATACTCGGCTTTATTCAAAAGCGATTTACTCCTTTATTTTTTAATGAAATTTTATGTTGTTACGAACATAGCATTTTCGAATCCATAGGTTTATGTAATATGTCGTATTTCAACGTTGCATTCGTTATTTCACGAAAAAATCGAAATTAAAATTTGCCAAGTGTTGACATATTGGTGCTCGTGACTGTACACCAGGCTTTACACCAAACTGCTACAGACAATGCGGGTAATTAATGTAAATAATTGCTTTTATTATTGTAGAATGTGAAACTCGCCTATAATTATTACTTGAGGTATGTACAGACACCAGCACATCAAGCTACTACAATCTGTCAAATTTCTTTAATAGATTTTCAACCTTATCACAAAAGCTTTAAGGTTCAAGGTTGATTGACAAAATTTGACAGTTTCGGGTAGCTTGACCTGCTGGCGTCTGTACCAGGTATGAATGAGAAGTGCATGAGACAATGCATTACACAATTTATTTACGGACGGTGCTAATAAAATAAAAATTGTGAAATAAAATTGCTCCAAATTGTAACAAAGCCTACTAACTTGGTTTCATAATACAATGCTCTACTTATGTAAGTCAGCTTTATTTAAGTTATAAGTACACTTATCTGGCTCCATCAGATGTGCCAGTAGAAAGTTCCCACGAACTAGAGAGCCTTGAACTTTGCCTACTGTCTCAGGATCCCCCGCATTGCGAATACACCTCTTATGTAATTATTTCACTGTGATATAATTCCATCTTGGAATTTCATAACCATTTCCTAATTTCAAGGTACATAGTGGTTTCACCGGTTCGCGACAGCAAGGGTCGCCGGGTCATCGTTTACAATATGAGTAAGGAGATTTTTGTTAAGTATGTCGTAATAATAGTATGCGAGCGATGCAACTGCGAATATCATGTTTATTGTTTAAAATGATTATGCGAATTAACTGGACTGCGAAATTGACATTGATCTTTAACTGAGTTATGTGTTGATTATGAAATTAAATGTAACAAACGTATTTAGTTTTGTTGTAACGCTGTGCATTGACGTGTGACAGCTGCATTGGACTTGAATTTTGTCTGTCTTCGCTAGGTAAATTCAACGCTCACAAGTACAACTGCTGGGACATGTGCCGCGCGCACTTGCTGGTGTACGAGAGCCTGCTGGAGGACTCGCTGGACCAGATGTGCGGTTACGTACACGTGGGAGACGGCAGCGGCGTCACGGGCGCACACATCACCACGTGGAACCCTACAGACTTCGCCCGCCTCATGAAATGGGGAGAGGTAATGTTCTATAGAACATAATATCTTAATTAACATACCTGATCGATGACGGACGAGCCCTGTGTACCTGCAGTGGGAACGTTTTAAGAAGCTCCAACTTCTGGCACCCGGGCCTCCTCTCTGTAAGAGAGAGTAAAGATCAAACTATTTAAATTTCTAAAAGTCAATTTATTTACCATCACTTTTCATTTGTTTACGAACCTTCTTATTGACGTGTGAAGAAACTCGGGTGGGCAGTACATTAGGATGGTTGGATAACCCAGGTTACCTAATCCACTATTTCCGTGAAACAATTTTCAGTGGTACCTAGAGGTAACTCAATGTTGAAATTGACCCACAAAACAAAGTAGTATGTAGGTACTCGTCCTACTATTACATAAGGTACCTATGTTGTTGGTGAACAAGGGGAGCAAGGTCGTTCTCTCCGATGATGCAAAGTGGATAGAAACTTTCGTAAAAATTACATGTCGAACTAAGTAAATTATGTATGAATTACGGCAATAGGTATTATCATGAGTAGGTACCTAATGTATTAATGTCAAGCGTGTTCATAATCGGACTAGCCTTTTTCCATTCCCGCCTGTTGTCGTCACAATACAGTCCAATTAGGTACAGCATGTTGGCCTTAGGTCATAACTTAAGTACCTACAAAGGTATTAGGTAGAGGTAGGTACTTATGCCCAAAAAAACGAATGTAACTAGGTTACAGTAGGTTGCAATACTCAGTCGAGTCACGTATGCAGGGCAAACAAACATGATCTATGTGCTCTTATGATATCCATTTACATTAATTATGGTACATTATGTGTTGCAGCAATCGGTGCCCATGCGTCACAAGGAGTTCCACTGTGTTAACGTACCCGGTGCTCTCAAATATATCGTCGATTTCGCGGTTAGCAAAGTTACGCCAAAAATGGCTGATAGACTCAATGTAAGTGTTTAAAATATCTCTAGAAATAGAAAACTTTTATGTTTTCTGAGGGAAACCTTCGAAAGGCGCACAGCCTTCGGGTGGGTCTCAGGAGTGCGGGATTCATAATTCACTGAAATCAACCCGGTGGTTAACTATTGCGTAAAGGCCCTGGGGCCTATTGTAAAATTAACTCCAGAACACCTGTGTGCATGGCAGTTGTTGGGGCACATCCCTGTAAAGGGGTCCTGTCACGATATTGGTTTGACCTACTTTTGCGAGAAAAAACATGAATGCTGCTTTTCTTTCCAGATGCACACGAACCTTAAGCAACTCCACCAGCACATAAACGTCGAGTGTCTCCCCACAGGGTACGGAGGTACATTGAAAATCGAAGATATGGTCAAGTTCACATCGCAAATACTCCTCGATCAGCAGAAGAAAGTCCTTGGACTCGACTCAATGGAAATCATTAGCACCAGAGGCATCATCTCTTCAAGAAAACCCGCCACCATTGTAGTCAACGGTGACGTCGCGGTACAAGGGAGCTTCAGAAAACTAGAGATAGATTAGGTTAATCCATTGTTAGATAACTGTTACTTTAAGGCCTATAGTTTCTAGAAAATCTGTGTGTCTGTTGTGCTCGTGCGCCTTCGAGTGTTGCCGACTATACAAATATATGTATTAAGCACTGAAAATTGCAATGCTCTGATTAAATCTTATTATGTTACCTCTTATTAAATTAGGCTAAGTATTTTTTTAATGAAACTCTTACCTTGTACGTGGAAACAGACCCGGGTGGATGTAAAATAGGAAGGAAATATAATTTTTCGTCAAAAACTCAAAACAAATAGGGAAAATACAGAACGATATTATATGCTAATCGGTATACCGGATTTTAGCCCACATGTTAGTTTAATGTACGTTACTCAAAACGTGATAAATATACAATACGCTTTCTAGTTACAAAACTCTATGAACCTTACGTATCTATATCTACGTATGTTTTCTTAATACGTTTCCCTTCTGTTTGCTTGTATCCATAATGTTATAAAAGTTAAAATCCATGACAGGTTAAAATGTATGTCTTGTACTATACGGTAAGATGTAGAAAAAAGAACATTAAAGGATTTTTATATGTTTGTGAATTTTTGCCTTATATTGAACCTAAAGTGTAGGTAGGTATTTGAATATCCTGGAACCCTATTCAACTCCAAAAACGTGAAAGTGGATAGTGCTAATTTTCATCTTAACTTATAGAAATCTTACAATAATACACCAACAGCCACCCTGCACGAATTATCAGAAGCCATGCTTTCTAATTATTGATAGGTACATAATTTACCAACTATAGCCATACAATTCTCGCGGAGATTGAAGCCGCGACAAGTAGCGTAGCAGCTAATCGCTCAACCACTGGGCCAAGCGTGCCCTCATTTTCTTATAACAGCGCAGAGTATTCTGCAGTTTCGTCAGCTCACATTGGTGTATACATATTTAAATATGTATTTATAATTAAATGGAAACTTTGTAGAACCTTGAACTGGTATCTTCTTAGAGAAAGTCTAAATATTTTATAGAAGATTACCCCATTGGACTAATAGTCACGCGCGACGTCTGAGCGTGGTGGGGTTCTGGATTCGATGCCCGGGGAGGAAAAATTCAAAATTATTCCTCCGATAAAATTATCTGGCGTTGGAAAAATTAGTCCTAAGGTGCATTATTAATTCCTTTCGTTTTTATTCATTGGCAGCAAATGATTGATAGGGTTCTTCAACGTATATTTGGTTCCACTTAGGCACTTGTAAGAGCATGTAATTGACGTACCTAATACACTCATGACTATTGTGAATGAAGAACAAAGCAATTAGTACCGAAGGATGAGGCTTTTTAATAACTTAATTAGGTATGTACAAGTGCTATTGAACATGAGATAAAGTTTCATTTATCTTCTGTCCTTTTCTTAATGAAATAGAAAGAAAAAGATGCACTGAACTTAAATTTAGTTTAGTTTGTGAACAAGGGAATCGGCGCCAATGTAGCTTTTTTAGGGTTCCGTACCCAAAGGGTAAAAACAGGACCCTATTACTAAGACTTCACTGTCTGTCCGTCCGTCTGTCTGTCACCAGGCTGTATCTCGAACCGCGATAGCTAGACAGTTGAAATTTTCACAAATTATGTATTTCTGTTGCCGCTATAACAACAAATACTAAAAACGAAATAAAATAAATATTACCCTTTAATATTTATTTTATTTTGTTTTTAGTATTTGTTGTTATAGCGGCAATATTAAAGGGGGGCTCCCATACAACAAGCGCGATTTGTTTGCCCTTTTTTGCTCGATATCAATAACGGCAACAGGTAGGCACTTGAAATATTCAAAAAATACTCAGTTGTATCTTTACTTTCATAATAAATAATAAAATTCCGACTTACAAAAATATTAGATACATCATTAATGTTAAGTTTATAATTACATATGAGAACGATATAAAAAAGATATACTCGTACGTACGAACGACATACGATGTACATATTATTATTTAGGTATAGGTAACATGACATCTCTGTAGAATTCCACTGTTGTAGATACCTCTATAACCACCCAATTATAAACTTCTAAGGTTGTAGGGCTTGTGGCTAAGTAATAACAACCGTACTGGTCGATCGAAGGTTAAGCTACGCTCCACTTAGACTGCTAATCCGGTTAGACTGGAAGCCGACCCCAACATTGTTGGGAAAAGACGAGGAGGCGAGGTTACGATAACCACGTGGCTGTTCCCTGTGCACACATGATTGTCTTATGGAACTACGTAGTTAGTTTTAAAATAAAACGGCGGTATTATGTAATAATTTACAAAATTTATTATAATAATAATTATACAATAATATGAAGACACTAATCTACCGATATCACATCAATCATTATGGTAATTGTTAAATTCAGTTATTTAATAAAACTTTCCTCTAATAAATATATATATATATATAACGTCATTTCACTAATAAATTAAACCTACTGACTACCTACTCTAAAGCGTGGGTTTCTGAAGAAAGCGGTGCCGTCATTTTGACGGTGGCCATTTTTAACACCTTAATGTCAGAACATCGATAAAAATGACGGATTTTCATGACAGCCGTCTTTTACAGCCGTTATATGACGATGCCGCTTTCTTAGAAATCCATGCTTAAGGGCCAGCGCACACTAGATACTTTTAGTCGGCCGATAGTTTGATCGGTATCGTTTACCGAGTTAGAAGAATTGTTTCATCGACTAGTTTTAAAACAGTAGGTCAAATTGTGCGCTTTAATAAAGCTTCCTAGGTTCCTAAAGGTTCAGCCGCGTAACAGTGTCTAGTGCGAGGTAATTCACAGCTCGCACATTGACTTTAATTTGCTAAGTGAAGTTATCGTATTCTTAGGTAGGTTCATATTGTTGTTGCTAACATTTGCTTATACGAATATGAACGTTCTTTGCTCACAGATAAGGTTCATATTCTAATTAGCAAAGTAAAGTCAAAGTGCTATCTGTGAATAGCCCTAAAACATTCTTAAAGCCTTGTCCGCACTCAGGCACACGCTTTCGGCACAAGTTGCGCAGTCCGATGCGGCAACAAGTAATTACGAGTAAACCCGTAATCAAATCGAAATAGATATCTACATTGCATTCGGCAAGTCACGCAACATTAAAAATCGCGATGTGCGCTGGGGCAGACCAGACTTAAAGTAATTGTTATTTGGAATTCGAAACTTAACCTATTACAATAGTTTCTACAAGCATATTAAATACAAATAAATAAATTCTGTAACAACATTGACTTTAAGACTGGGGAGTGCTTCAGAGTATGTTAACAAAGCTTAAAATATTACAATTTTCGACTGCCCGACAAATGCTAAGAACTTTTCTTTACAATAAATACGATGTTCAAATAGGTTGAACATCGTATTTATGGTAAAGAAAAGTTGCTGAATATGGTTGCAGGTAAATGTTCTTTTGCTGATGAAACATCAAGTTGCTGCTTGCAACAATGTTGCGCAACATTTGTTTACAGAATATGTGGGCTTTACTCTACTTGATGATAATTACATTTACTACTCAATTTATTACTTATGAACAGTGTTTTTACGATTGTGTACAGTATTCGTTGATAGCACAGTTATCTAAGCTAAATCCAATCAATTAAGTCAAAGATAATTTATGTTATGCACGACTGTCATACTGAACTTTAAAATATCGATGTACTGTATTCATAAAGATTAAAAGTACGATTTACGTGAGTTAGAAAGTACGCTATGACGAAGTATTTAATTGAGAATGTTCATAATCACGATGTACGGAACTTCGAAAGAATGCTATGTCGATTTATTTAATTGAGAATGTTCATCATCGCGATGTACGGAACTTCGAAAGAATGCTATGGCGATTTACTTTATTGAGAATGTTCATCATCGCGACGTATGGAACTTCATAAGTTTGCTATGACGAATTACCTGATGAATTTTGAACTCGGTGTACATCGATCAGAATCATTCAGAGCGAACGTACTATTAATATGTATGAAGTTATGCTACGCCTAATCCATTGTGATTAGCAATTTTGATGGTTGTTACGCACCTTAGGGCAAATTTCGTCACTGCCAACATTTTGAATGAAAATTACAGTTCGAAAAGGTGGCATGCACCGTTTACGTACTTATCATATACATATATTATAGTATAATTAGCTTATAATGGTCCCACTGCTGGGACACCGGCCTCAGGAGAGGGAGTGGGCTATAATAATCTACCACGCGAGCCAAGTGCGCGTTGGTAGATATCACAATGTCTTCCAATTTTTGGTTCTAGGACATGCCGGTTTCCTCACAATGTTTTCCTTCGCCGTTTTGAGAGCAGTGGTGAAATAATTTACACAAAGTACAGAGCCTGCTTAGGTTCGAACCCACGACCACTCGCAAGTGCTCATGTACAGACGCCAACACATCAAGCTACTACAATATATCAAATTTCTTTAATAGATAGGTATTCAAGTTTATCGCTGAATCAACCTTGAACCTAATGCAGGTTCAAGGTTGATTGCGAAAATTTGACAGTTTCGAGTAGCTTGACCTCCTGGCGTCTGTACATATTTAGCATAGGAATTAGTTGAAAATTGCTTAACATTCATTGTTTTGTTTTCGAACCAAACATACGGTTAGTTCTAAGCATTCCGTTGTTTAGTCAGTAATATTATCTAATAAATCTTTTAGAATTGTGTAATCAATAATTATTCTAAATTAATCTTAACACTTATTTCTAAAGATTTCTCTTTGATTTGCAATATAACGTGGTATAAGTATCATAAAACACTTGAATACTAATTTATGGATTCAGTTCAATAAATAAAAACCAGCCATAAAAAAGATTATACTTACAACTAATAAAACGTAAACGAGGTATGGAAATAAAAAAAGAATTGTGGTCAAGACTTTATGGTAATATGACACGGTCAAATAAATTGATTCATTTTTATTGAAACGCGGAGAAATGATTCACTATAATTATTGTTTTGCACAATTCAATGTGTTTGCTCCATCCAAATTAAAAAGCATAAGCCAACCGTGTATTATTGCAATTATATATAATCATACGTGCTAAACTAATAAGCAGACTATTAAAATCACTAGGTTTTTTTTTTCTTCGTCGGAAATGTACAGTCATCAAAGGAGATAAGTAACCAGGGTCGCCGGATATAGTTGAAGTTTAGTAAGAAACCGATAGATGTTTTCGAATGTTTAATTTGATAAAGGAACTGTTTATTTTCTATTAATTAAATTAAATTTTATTCGAAAACATTCATCGGTATCTCACAAAACTTCAACTATATCCGACGACCCTGGTTACTTATCTCCTTTGGTGACCGTACCTACGTTCTTGAAATAATTAATGTTTAATAACATTGTAACATAATAATATAGACTATTATCGATGGGACTTCTCATCGGCAAAAATTTCGAACTTCCATACAAACATGTGGCATCTACATTGCCATATGCGAACTACGCATTACTAAATAAATAAATATTAAATAAATAAATGATTATTATTATTATTACACTGACGTCACACAAAAAAAACTGAGAGTTTTTATTTGAACTTTCCTTGTAGTTAGAATCAGACATCGTCGTTACCGAGTGGCACAGAGTTTGGGTTTATTTTGACATCGCGCAAGCGACTTTACCGCTCAAATAGCGTATATTTGTATATATGCTAGTTGGGCGGTGAACTCTGCTTAACTGCCTCTCCCGACATAAATCGTCAGGCAGTTGCTCACCAGACAAAACACCCGTTTGGTCGGAGGATCCTCCCTTTTTATGGAGGATGACTGAACTACACACCATTTTCCACATCTTACGAGTATATATAAAATTCTCGTGTCACAATATTAGTTACCATACTCCTCCGAAACGGCTTTACCGATTTTTATGAAATTTTATATGCATATGCAGTAGGTCTGAGAATCGGCTACTATCTATTTTTCATACCCCTATGTGATAAGGGTTATCCACCCCTAACATTTATTTTTTATTTTTTGGACATTTTTTTTTTTATAATATGGCATTTAAAAATACGTACAACCCTAAATTTTCACCCTTCTATCACCAACCCCTATTTTTTAATCGCGATTTTTATATTATTCTGTTCCATCCACAGATCCGCAAGATGGCAATCGAATATAATAATTCAATCAGCGTTTTACTTATAGGAGTAGTGTAGGAGTAGGTTAGCAGTAGGGTAGAAGTATAGTAAAAGTAGGGTAGGAGTAGTATAGGAGTAGGGTAGGAGTAGGGTAGGGGTATGGTAGGGGGTAGGACACCACGCGAACGAAGTAGCGCTGGGCAGCTAGAAATAATTTATATGGCAAAACAACGTTTGCCAGGTCAGCTAATACCTCTATAAATTTGATATTCCCGATCAGGAACACTTATTCGTCAACACTTTCATCCCAATTTAATGAATTTTCAAAAATCCTTCCTTAGTTATATAAGGAACTCTTGTGCAAACTCGTAAGCTTCTAGACTCAGCGGTATATGCTGTGCGTTGTATGTCAGTGAATAAACGAATTCAAGATTTTTATGAAGTTGAAAATGATGTATCTTTTGCAATCGGAAGAAATAATCTAGCTTGGCTGGGAATTCGTCATTTCTGTCTATGGAAAATCACATCCGGCACATGGCCTGTGTAGACTATTATCGTTTTAACTGTGTACGGAACATACCTACTGCAATGAACTAGGTTAATCCCGTATTTACCGCTATTTATCTCAAATAAGCTGAGTCATGTTATAGTTTGACCAAAACTGCTGTACCGCGCCTTAGGATTGCGCGGCGAGGCGGGGGGCGGGACGCCGTGAGCGATGACGAATGAGCGGCCTGCACTGCCCCCCCGTCTCGCCGCGCACATACCGAAGGCGCGGTACAGCGGTTTTGGTCAAACTATAACATATTAAAAATATTGCGGTTTTCCCGTCATTAAGGTTTTTTTATTATTATTTAAAGCCATAGTAGGAAGTCCCGCCTTGAATTAAATAATAACACTAAAATATACTGCACCCTAATTATATAACACACTATCAATTACAATCTGAATAATTTTGAAGCATATTGCTTATTATGATCTGAAAATGTGTCCGCTCAACAACGTAAATAACGCAATGAATGTTGTGTTACGCAATTATCCCGCTTTACTTAAGTGCTGATTTTTAAATCGTCTGAACACTTTTGTAGATTTTTATTTTTCAAAGTCAACTTTATTTCTCAGTTGAACGATAACGATGTAAAAATCAGCCCTTCGTGGAATAAATTCATTGAACATTTAATTATAGATGTGATTCGATTTTTTTATACTAAAAATAACCTTTATATACACATAACTTACAACATAATATCGTAACTCGTCTAATAAAAATTTAAATAAACATTAAAATGAATAACTTAATCAAATAAAAATAACGATTGCACATTTCATGGTAGTTATGATTATTTTGAATTTGAATCTATTTGGTGAGATTCTCGTCTGACAATAATAATGTATATTATGCATAAACATGTTCTATTAGTAACATATAAAATAACTGTGATAAATGTGATGTCAGTATAACGTTGTATAATTATGTGTCTATCCTTGGATACGGTGGCGAAAACCGATTTGTAGAAGATCATTAAACATTCACTAAGCTTGCCTGTACAAAGAGAAGGAGTTTACAGGGTCATACTAAATTACCAGCAAAACTCTGCAGACGTGATAGGTTAAACACGATAGAATAAAAAAAGATTTGAACTTTTTTCGGGGTCAACCGCTGCTAGTTTTGTTACTTGAAGTATGACTTGAGAAAGTTTTCTTTTGATTTAATATTTCAAGTAAAATAACTATTTTACCGGTTGCAAATCAATGAATTTATTATTTTTAACCAATTTAACATAATGTTAGTAGTTTGAGTTATTATATGTAAATTTTTTATTTGTTAATGTTTAAGATTTTAGATCAAAACTATAAATCAAATTGTTTGCTACCCAATTATACCAAAATTCCATCAGTAATGTCCTTGGTGGGCGGTATGTTAATGATCATGCATGATCAAAAGCCGCTCATCAGTTCAACAAGACTAGATGGCGTTGTCGTAGAATTAAAACTCGCAAGCGTTGTGTGACAACGATTTGGTTGGGTTCGTGTGAATTTTAGCAAATATAATCATCAGCTATAGAACAGTACACAGTTTGGTTGTTTTATTCAGACCTTCAACCCTACTAGTATACACATAAGGTCAACATTTAAGTATGTACTGAGTACCATACCAGGTGTTCGGTATTTAACATTTATTTATTTTAATTTTTTATATAATACAGTTCTTTCATACAAAAACTGTCAAAAAACGTCAATTTTATTCCTCGAATAAAAGTTATCTGGCGGTGGACAAATCAGCCCTAAGAGTTTTTGTCAAATATGGTAAAGCATTTCCGGGGTCAAATATACCTACCTATGTAAATTACGTCGTCTAACAATAATTGCAAAACAACCAGTTCAGTAGATGAAATTCAGGCTTAATATTTACCTAATAATGAAAGGATTATGTGTAAGGAAAACTATTCTTACTACTGATTGAAAAATCTGGGAAGCCGAAACGAACAGTATCCCATTTGTTTGCTTATACCTCTCTATAATACTAGTATAGATAATATTCTCAAATGGTTCAGTGGCCTAATGCCTACAAGTCTGTAATCGCTTTAAAAGTGAATATTTAAATACTGATGAATAACTAGAGGAAAATTACAACATTCAGCAACATGTACATTACATGTAGATTGGATATGGTAATATGGTTTCAATATAGCTATTGTGTACGGATTAAACAGTAACTAGATTCTTTGAACTAGGCTTAAACACTACAATCGATTTCAATATAAAATCGAATCGACCAAAGCCGTGCATGAAATATGTTATTAACTTCATACTAAGACTTATTAACCCTCTCTTTTGACAAATAAAACATGCATAGCCTACTTTCACAATCAAATTCAACAATTTGTATATAATCTTCCTAAGATTGACTTGACTTTCCGAGCCCATGTCAAATAGAGATCCATGTTACAACATTCTTTTGCCATACACTACTATTTGGTAATAACACCTCACTTTTTATCTGAATACTCATTGCTCCACTGAGGAAAGTTTTTGAGGCTCTGGCTCAGCAAAGGGGGTGTTTCGTTTATGTTTTTACCAAAGATACGGTAGGACGGGTGCAAGTACTGCTGGCTCTCCGATGCTGCGAAGAAATTCTTTGCTTCCTGTAACTGACGACGCGTGGGTGGAGTTTCAGTGAAGTTTCCTGAAACATAAGATTGGTAAATTAACATTTAATTGATAAGTAATTGTAATAAATTCATAGTTTAAGTACATTTCCTTTAACCAATAACAAAGTTATGTGGGTACTTTTGTCAGTCGGTTGTTTGAAATAATAATACTAAGGGCTGATTTTTCAATCACCTGATAACTTTATTCGAGGAATAATTTTAAAATTTTGACAGTTCTTCCATACAAAATCTGTCAGACGTCAATTTAATTCCACAAATAAAAATTATCTGTCGATTGAAAACTCAGCCCTTAATCAAAAAAAATATAGGTTTCACTCCCGTACGCAAAATTCCCGTGCTTGAACTTGGACGACCAAGGACGGTCTTGGTGGAGGAAGACACAATTACAAATATGTAAATTTTTCAAGTACATGTAGGACCACAATATTCTAATAAGCCATACAATCGTAACAGAAAAACGTTACAAATGCTGTGTTACGCTTTTAAAAATACGAAAGCATTGTAAATTGTAACTCGTGCATATTTGTAATGAACTAAGCAATTTTTTGTACAATTTAAAAATGTTGTAGACTTGTAAAGTTTTGTGGTATAGGCCCGGCCGTGATACCCGTTAATACCTATATACTACTATATAGGTATCACTCTAGAAACATAACTGCGTATTCAATTACCATGGATAAATACTAATTAAGGGAGAAATATTTAAATACTGAGGAATGTGCATCTGATAAGGGAGTTAGGCAATAAATTCTTCCTTAATCATGACGTCATTTTTTTATAATTATAATATATACTTTTTAATTTTATTAGATTATACAATACCTATGAAAGCCAAGAGCAGTCCCGTCGGCATAGTGTTTTTGGTAGATTGCGATATACATTTTAGCCAACCGAGATCTTCGTACGTTTGCCCATTCGACGATATCAAGAAATTATACCGCAGAGTGCTATTAGCGGCAGTGGCATTACTCTGTAACAATAATAGGTAGGTTAGGAAGCGTTTACTTTCCCAAATTATCGATTCATAAACACTAGAAACCATCTATTTCTGTGCAAGTGAAGTTTGTTATTACAGTTTGCCCTAATTAAACAAACCATTAACTATGTTGCCTAGAATTTAGAAGACTATTTATAAAGAGCATAGCACTTTGAATGTTCACACAAGTATTTCTAACATTGAAATTCACAAGAAAAAATTCGCCATATGAATTTTTACATAAAATTAAAATTAATCATCTAATATAATAATTATACATCTAATATCTTACACAGAACACCACGTTATTTGTCATTTCGACAGCTCGATTGCATCGTCCGTTGGTATTGAAAACAATAACAATGTCGTTTATTCAATAACGGTGCATTAGATAAGACTGCAACTGTTGTAATGGGACATTAACTTTAAAACTAATTATAATAAGTTATTAATAGCTCAGAATTGATGTGGCTTTGAAGAACAATATCATTTAATCACTATTGTAAGTTGTTTGCTGCTCTTTCGATGTCAGCTAGCAACAGTACTGTAGGTAATCGGATAATAGTCTACAGTAATATAATAGCTGAAGAGTTTGTTTAATTGAACTAAAACTCAAAGCATTTATTTTATTTGTCTTTTTATTTTTTTTTAAATAAACCAATTACAGGCACTTTTGAATTGTCAAGGGGTCGGACAGTCAGAAAAATGAAGCTAGTTGCCCATTCCAAAGCGTAGTACCTATGAGAAGAACGGACAGGCAATTCCACGGACACTTTAAAATCAAAACAATATTATTACAAAATATTGGTTACATCATTCACGTTAAAAAGTATGCATATAAGAACGATGCGGAACGTTAAAAGCGTACGTAATGAAAAGATAAAAAACAATTCAAATATTAAATTAAAATAAGCCATTGCAGCAAAGAGATGACCAGTCCCTACTGACGGCGTAAGTATTTAAATACGAGTATGTTATGATTAAATACGTAGTAATTAACTTGAATCCAAATACAAAGCATCAGTTATTAATATAATAAATAGTTACCATTTTATATAAATTGCGCGCGAATTTTAAGTCAATTTTAGTTTAATAACTAAAATGCAATGCTGCCAGCCTTTTGGGCACTGTTCCTGTTGACAGCGATGCGGACGAATTTTTTGATGCCCTATGATTCTCTTTTTTTTTTCACTTGTACATATAATAATAATAATAATAATAGCTAGCAACACCAAAGTCAAGAAGTCATTATTTGTCATCTCTTCAATTTTAATTAATATATAATTTTTTAGAAGCTGTTTTCATATTTATATATCCGTGAAAGTGTATTATAACCAGACCATTCCATATAAAATATCAATTCAAATAAATATAATGAACAATATCAACATAAAATTGAACCAAAAACTGCCGAACCGGAGGTGACATCTGTCATGTCGCCTCCGATGAAAAAGTGAAAATGACAAAAATATATGAAAATGTTGACAAGATCAGCAGCTCGCCGTGCACATCCACCACCTCCGGACTCTTCGCTCAGCTCCGCCTCGCCGCCGCCGGTACCCAGCCCCACTGTTAGCGCAGTGACGACACCGGCCGCGGTAGTTGCGTCGAGCTCGAGCGATGAGTATTTCTCCCCGCCCACGACGCCACCACCTGCTCGTCGACGGGGAGGACGCCGGCCGCCGAACGGCTTAGGACCTCGAGGTCCACCGGCCTCTGATAGGGTCCCAGCTCCCGGCGGAAGTGTGCAGCGCATGAGATGGACACAATCCATCAATGAAAATGTCATGCGCTCATACTATGGGGCTACAGAGGGGGGAAACAATCTGACCGCGTACCGTGTTCGGATGCTCTCTCTTTTTCAGGTGCTTGAGCCAGCTGTCAACGTGTCGGCAGAACGACTATCGGATCAGGTGCGGGTCATCCAGCGTAATCACATGCTAGATGACACTGTACTTGATCGCCTGCGAAATGAAATGCAGAGTAGCCATGTCATCGCCCCCAAGTCGCAGACTGCTGTAGTACTACCGCAGTCCAACATAAGTCATGCTGACGAGGGGAGCAATGACAGGGCTACAAACGTAAGTACCCAGTGCAATGAGGAATTGAGGAGTGCTTTGGAAGGTGCAATTCAGGAATATCGGTTCATGTCGCCTGAACTTAGGCCACGCTTACCTCGTTTGCCCATGCATAACAAAAATAGGACGCAGTTGTCAAGCTATTTTGATACCTGCGAAGACCTCATCGATACTCATTCGATCACAGGATCGAACAAATCGAATCGCTACAGCCGCGCAATACAGATTGCGCGGCTGTAGCGGCATGTCGTGTAGCTCACGTCAAATTTGCCACTGAATCTAGAGCTACACGACCGAAACCAGCCGTACCAGCTTGGCAGTGCAGGATTGAACGCCGTATTGGTGGGGGGCCAGGGCGCTCATCGGCAAACTAATCTGCTTCAGGGAGGGCAATACTCGCCCTAGAGTGATGCGCTTTGTGAGACGGGCGTTCTCAGGGACTGATATCAGTCCTCAAGAATATATGTCTTGTGTCACAGAGCGCATCGACTTCCTGAAGCAGAAAGTGTATGCATGGGCGAACCGTATTCGTCGGTATAAGCGGCGAGTAGACCGATACACTCAGAATCGTACCTTCCAGAGCGATGAAAGGTGGGTTTATAGGGGTTGGGAGCGACCGGACCAAGGTGTGGCTGACATGTGCCTGCCGGATGATGATGCCATGCGTTCCTTTTGGCGTAATATCTGGTCGGCGCCTGTCAGTCACACCGAAGGTGATTGGGCTCGAGAAGTCGAGCGAGCCTGTGATCCGATACCAGACATGGAGGCTATTACCATCTGCCCCCAAGATGTAGCTCGTGCAGTCCGTCCGTTACCTAACTGGAAATCTCCAGGGCCGGATGGGCTGCACAACTTTTGGATTAAATGGTTTTCAAGGTCGCACGCTCGCTTGGCATCTCAGTTCCAGACTGCTTTGGAGTCTGGTTCGCTACCCCAATTCCTAACGACAGGAGTTACCCACCTGCTCCATAAATCAGGTAGCACCGTGGAACCCAAAAATTATAGGCCGATCACGTGTTTACCGACGGTCTATAAAGTTCTTACATCCATTTTGAGAGCTAAAATTAACAAACACATAGACAACAACTCCATTATGTCTGCCTCTCAAAATGGATGTAAGAATGGGTCCCGCGGTACTAAGGAGCTACTCCTCATTGATATGGCCATTAGCCAACAGGTTCGTCGTTCCCGAAAGGATCTGTCGACATGTTGGATAGATTATAAGAAGGCCTATGACTCAGTACCACATACATGGCTCATGAGGGTTCTGGATTTGTATAAAGTAGATGCAACTCTTCGGACCTTCCTGAGGTCGTGTATGGGGCAATGGAGGACGGTCCTTCGCTATCCAGGATGTCAAAATATTCAGAGGAATAGCGAACCGATAAGGATCGAGCGAGGCATATTTCAGGGCGATAGTTTGAGCCCGCTTTGGTTCTGCTTAGCCTTGAATCCTCTAAGCACACTGCTGGAGGATTCAGGTCTAGGCTATCGGCTGAGGAGAGGTGGCCAGGTTATATCTCACCTCTTCTACATGGATGACCTTAAACTCTTTGCCCCCAACAATTTGCAACTAATGGAGCTACTGAAAATTACTGAAACTTTCAGTAGCGCCATCAGGATGGAATTTGGTGTGGACAAATGTGCGGTCATGCATGTAAAGCGAGGAGAAATTGTGGAATCCGTGGGAACCCAACTCTCGGATTTCGCAAACCTTAGAGCCCTCTCCGCATCCGAAACGTATAAGTATTTGGGTATGTCGGAAGCGTTAGGCATCAATGTAACTGACATGAAGCAATCGCTGAAGGAGCGCTTCTTTGGCCGCCTGAAAAAAGTACTTAATAGTCTTCTATCAGGCGGAAACAAGGTGCGTGCTTTCAACAGTTGGGTCATGCCGGTTTTGATGTACTCTTTCGGCATACTCAAATGGACTCAAACCGAACTAGACGCCCTGGATAGGAGGGTCCGGACGCTGCTGACTGCAAATCGAATGCATCACCCACGGTCATCGGTAATGAGGCTGTATATCCCGCGAAAGTGTCTCAGTCTCAGGGAATATTTCCTAGAAACCGACGTGGGGATGCATCGAAATGTAGTCGCGGTGGACAAGGGCCTCACCCCACTCTCCTTGGCTAAAGAGAACTGGTGCAAGCCAGTAGTGCTTGACACCAATAATCGCATGGAAGTATGGCAGAGTAAGGAGCTTCACGGACATTTTTACCGGGCCCTACATGGACCCGATGTAGATCTACCAGCGTCCGTAGCCTGACTGCGTTTCGATGACCTCTTTGGAGAAACCGAAGGTTTTGTCTGTGCAATTATGGAGGACGTTATGATGACGAACAATTACCGGAGATTTATTGTGAAAGACGGCACGGTTGACATCTGTCGGGCATGCCACCGGCCGGGAGAATCAATCAGGCATATTATCTCCGGGTGTTCTCGTCTAGCTAACGGAGAGTACTTGCATAGACACAACCTTGTAGCCAGGATAATCCATCAGCAACTTGCTCTGAAATACAGCCTTGTCCAATCTGAGGTGCCGTACTACAGGTATGTGCCCGACCCAGTTCTCGAAAATGGAAATATCACATTGTACTGGGATCGATCCATCATCACTGACAGGACTATTGTTGCCAATAAGCCTGATATAGTGGTGGTGGATCGATCAGAGCGGCGCGCAATGATTGTTGACATAACCGTCCCGCATGATGAGAACCTCGTGAAAGCCGAGAAAGATAAACAAATCAAGTATCTTGACTTGGCTCGCGAGGTTGTCGACATGTGGGATGTGGACTCAGCGATCATTGTGCCGATAGTCGTGACAGCCAATGGCTTAATAGCCAAAAGCCTCGACCAACACCTGAGGAGGCTCTCGTTAGGCTGGATCAAGGGCTTGATTCAGAAAGCGGTACTTCTGGACACGGCTCGCATTGTCAGGAAGTTCCTCTCTCTGGAGCTCTGACCGCCGGTAGCTTGGACCCTGTTCCCGATACAGGTGGGCTACTACTTTTTATATTTTTAAATGTTTTTTTATCCTTTTGTTTATAAAAATATTTAAAAATGTATTTTGTAAGTATTTAAATGAAATAAAGGAGATAATAATAATATCCCTGGACATTTCACACAGCGCCATCTAGTCCCAAGCTAAGCAACCTGATGCTTGTGTTATGGTAACAAGATGGCTGATAAACTAATTATATACATTTTTTTTTGTAAATACATACATATTATAGATAGAAAAACACCCAGACTCGGAACAAATACATGTAGGTCATACAAATATTTGTTCCGTGCGGGAATCGAACCCGCGACACGCAGCGCAGCAGTCAATCGCTTAACCACTGCGCCAACCGTGCCGTCGATATATTATCAATGCATCTTTGACATAATCATAATAATAAACCAATATAATAATGCTATGAATAACTAAAATTGACTTAAAATTCGCGCGCTTTGCCCCACTTTTGTAACGTGGACGCGGAGCTGTTAAGTAAAATCGAAATCGAATACGGTTTGCTGCCCCAGTAGTCTCGACATTCATACCGATCGCTTTACGACCGAATTCGGTCGCAAAGTCCTGTCACTAAGCAACAGATACTATATTAAGCATTGCATTTAAATAAATTAAAGTTAATCGTTTTAAATAATATTAATATGTAATATGTCCGGGAAATGATCTACAATAATTTCATGATTGAGCAGACGTTATTGTGTATCCTGGATAAATTCAGCTCTTTTCTAAAGAAGGACGGTCCATACAAAATTAACCCACGTCCGCAACGAGAAGTATCAGAAAAAAATTATAAAAAGATGGCATACTTTCCCTACAGTCTAACATATAAAACAATTGCTATGAAACTTCGTCCTGGGGCATACAATACATAGATATAATACATATATCAGAGGGAATGATAATCATCCATTCAATATGACAGCACCAATGACGAATGCCATTTCGTAAAAAAGCTGTTCCATGCATTTTGACTGCGTACGGATTGCAAGTTTCTATTTGTTTTTTTTTTTTTTTGGATAACCGTCTTAAAAAATTTCTATTAGGGGTCTACAATCAAGTGCTAAATTTATGGTGACAGTTTGCTCGTCGACGTCCCGTCACCTTACACCCACCACCCACCCTTACCCATTACATTGTGTAGGTATTTTTTTTCATCGAGTATTTTTGGGAGCATAAAGTATCCCAGAGCCCATTGGTCATTGACCAGAAAAAATGTGCCCTAACCATGCCACAATACCACGATAAAATAGAACATAGCCTTGAAACAGGCAACTACATTTATTTTAACACAGAAAGGTAGGTACTGTTTCACACAACTTCTACGATAAATACGGTTCACGTATTGGACTTTGTACTTTTAGTGTGAGTCATCATGACAGATTTGAAATATATTTGTGTAGTCAATTAGGTTATCATTAATTATAACATAACATACATAGGCACCAAATATGGGTTAAGGCTAGTTGGTGACCAACACTTGAGCTGCATCGTTCGCAAACCAACGCCGCGGAACGCAGTAAGGCTACCCTTCCACCAGAGCTGTGCGAGGATGCGTATCCATAGAGATGGATGTGTATAAAACTAACCAATAACATAGATATGAAAATGAAGCGACGTTATTGGCAGCCTAACAGAATCTACCGACTTCGTCCGCGAGAAATTATCGCCTGTCCGAGCTATTTCGCTTAGCGTTCTTTCTGATTTTTTTTTGCTTAGCTCCTAAGGGTCATAGCGTAATGTTAAACAGGCTTTAACCTTCATCAAGAATTGGGCTATAAAATTAAAAATATTTTTTCAAATCAGACTTGTACAAAATCCGACGTGAAAAAGACCAACTCTTTAGTTTTATTATTTTAGTATCTATAGATTGTACACACACAAACGCGCCAATCTAAACAAAGTCTAAATCTAGCAAATGGGAACGTGAATCGAGTAATCTAGCTCGCGATGTAATACAATCGCACCCGCATATTATATTCTGCCCTCTATCTTTGAACACCAGATCCTTTTGTTGAACTACTTCGAAAATTTACCTACTTTAGTATATGGGTACTTACACAATAATATGCAACGATAATAATAGGAGACCTCTGCATAATAATAGAGTGGATGAGGCGAGCACAGCTTATCATGCAACCTTCGACAAATTGCTATTAACATTGTAACAACAGACACAACAAGAGCAAGCTATAAAAGTAATCTGAGTTTCACAGCATGGGGAATGGGGCATCAGCAGACAATATGCTAGCTTTAGCATCGACAATCTACACTCCCCACACATTCAGAGGCCAGTCACAGCGATTTAGCGAGGACTTAGGATCTGCAAAATACGCAATTTTCATATGGTGCTCAAAAGGAATTGGTCGCCAAAACGCGATGAAGCCTCGACTCAATCGCTGAAATGCGCACTTTTACTATCGTTTCCAAACGCTGAGAGTTGCCAACACGCAACGCAGCATTTATGAAGTCGTAAAATCGCTGTTGCTAAAAGTAGGACTCTAGGCCCTGAAAGCTCGCACATGTATAAGCAGGAAGGAAATTTTTGAAATCCTTGAACAAGAAAAAGTAAACAAAGTAATGTAGCTGTACCTGCATTTCCAGCAGCAGTTTGGTACAAGTCTCCGTATTATTACATTGTCCCGTGCCAGTGTGAACTATTGTAACAGCCCTCAGTCTGTACGGGAATGACCTCAGAGCACTCCGGTCCACATTACTGGGATCCCATTGGGATCTACTCACTAATTGCAAAGGGTTTTCAACAGGAGGTAGCACATTTTCTGAAAAATAAATTGTCATAAAGTCAGAATTAGCGGATTTTAAGCGTGAAATAATGTCCCTTTTCCAAGATTTCAGCAAGTCGAAAAATGAAAATTTCATACAGATTCATCAAAATTTAACAGAAATAAAAGACGAAATAAAAGGTGTCAAAACTGTGTCGGACTCTCTTGTCAGTTACAACTAAATAAAACAACAAAAATCAAAATTATAAATAAACCAAGAGACGACTGGATAAATAAGAAATATTAGATGAAGTTGATGAGAGAAATATAATCTGGAGAAAACATAAAGCAGATCCTGATAACCCTATACTGGAAGAACAACTAAAATTAAAAAGATATGCTGTATATAAAAGTATAAGAACTACTAGGAATAACTATTACTACGAATGTTTTAAGAAATGCGAGAAAATGCCAAAAAAATGTGGATTTTAATAAACAAATTAGCTAATAATAGAATTAAAACTGTTTCTACGCCTCCTAAACTTATAGTTAACACTTGTGAAATTACAAATGGGGACGAAATTTGTCAAAGCTTTAATGATTTTTTCTCAAAAATTGGTTCTGACTTAGCCAATAACAAACCACAAAAATTTAACCAATATTCTTAATTACGCTACAATCATACCTAATAATGAATTTACCGTATTTGAGCCATGTACAGCAGAAGAGGTAAATAAAATTATTGATGAAACACAAACAAGCTGCGGGATTAGTGCCAAAGATATCAAATGTATAAAAAAGTTGATTCTAGATCACCTAACTAGATGCTTTCATAAATGCTTTGAAATGGGAAGGTTCCCAGATAGTCTGAAAATTGCAAAAGTAACGCCAATATACAAGTCTGGAAGCAAATCTGACCCCGGCAATTACCGACCTATATCCGTGCTACCTATACTATCAAAATTTTTTGAAAAAATAATTTTCAGACGCCTCATGAACCACTTAAATGATATTGATTTTCTCTATAGCCAGCAATACGGGCTCCGTCCTAAATTGAACACCCTATCAGCAAAAATAGATTTAATAACTAAAATTAAGACATCAATTGACAAGAAACTTATAGGTCTGGGAATCTTCATCGATTTGAAGAAGGCATTCGTTACACTTTGTCATTCTCTTTTGCTTAAGAAACTCAGTAACGTGGGAATAACGGGATCGGCATACAGAGTAATGGAATCATACCTTACAAACAGGTTTCAGATAGTCAAAATAAACAATTATGACAGTACACCAGCTAAATTAAATTGCGGAATACCACAGGGATCAATTTTAGGACCTCTACTTTTCCTTGTGTACGTAAATATCATAAAAAATGTTAATGTTACTGGTGACATTATCCTACGCTGACGACACTTGTCTCATTTTGTAAATGATGTTCAAGAGATTGTCACGAAAGCGCAAGCTGACCTATCATCACTTAATGAATGGTTCAAGTACAATTTGCTGACCATCAACCCGAAAAAAACGTTAAGGTCTTTGAAGCAAAAAATAAAAAAATACCCAGCAATATTAAACTATCCATAGATAATGGAATCCCTACAACATTCATCAAACGAAAAGTATTTAGGCTTAACTCTGGACCCAAGACTTTCATGGTGTAACCACATTGAAACATGCGTAACTAAATCTCTTCACTCACTGGGGCATTACGTAGATTTTCTGGTTGTATCCCACATCAGACACATGATATACAATGCACTCGTAAAACCTCACCTGGAGTATTAGTAGAAATTTGGGGATGTGCTGCTAAAACCTACATAAATGATAATTATTCAAGTAATACAAAACAAACTTGTTAAAACCCTCTTCAATTACCACTACTTAACATCAACTAAACAAATATACAACGACACTAACATATACAACAACAACAAGAAAAATGATATCCTAGGAAACCCACTATCAACTTACTTAAAAAAGAAATCACGGATACCACACCCGAAATCGCAACAAGTTAGAACTCAGACCATCCAGAACCAATTACGGAACGAAAAACATTTTATATGAAGGAACAGTGCTGTATAAAAAACTGCCAGATGATATGATTAAGGACGCTTTTACATTTTTCTACAAATAACAGTGCTTTTCAGGTACCATTTTAACGTATAAGCAATCACAAATGTTAACATATCATAGTCTTAATTTAAAGGTAATATATTCATCTCCACATTGGCATCACAAAAATTGTATGACGTCATACAAAATTTTCGCACAAATACGTTTTTCCCTACTCAATAATCGCAGAAAATTTAAAAAATAGGTGTCCGAATAGGTACCAGTTTAGGTAAATTTACAGCATATTTTATCTTCAAAATTATAATAAATTGCGGTATATATAGTCCTTTATAGATTTAGCTAATTGTTTTGTATATAAATCAATATATTTTTCAATTATTAGCTAAAATAAAAACACTTGCAGACTTTTTCATACATTTTGCACTCACGGTTCATCATTCCGCGCTCAGAAGCGCTCATGGAAGGACGGGTATATCGCTCTCTCGCAAAAAATAAATACGATAAAAGTAATAGAAAAAGATTGTTGTGTGAGTACCGTCGTTGGTTATCGTGATCGGAAGGAGTTGATACTTTTGGACTGAAATAAAAGTAAGTACGAGTTTCATACTTAAATTATTTTTATTTTGTACTTGTTTAAAAAAATATTATTATGTTGTGTAAGATCGGGATTTGGATGGGTGGGGTTAAGCAGCTGTGGACAAGGTTGAGAAATGGATGGGTTTAAGGAGCTCTTAGTAAGGTTAGGATTTGGATGGCTAAGGTCAACCTGTCGGCGGTGAGGTCTGGAAGTGGATGGGCGGGAGGAGAGTTATGATTTTAACCGGTTTGTATGTAGTTATGTATGTATGACCAATGTGCGGTCAAAACCAAGACTATGACAAAAAGTGGTCATTTCATGGTTTTTGGGGTTGCTAATATCGAAAATGGGGTCAAAACCAAAATCCAAGATGGCGCCGATAAAAATTTTACAACTTTTCGTCATGGGTCTCATTTTTATGGTTTTTGGGGTCGCTAATAACGGATATAGGATCAAAACCAAAATCCAAAATGGCGCCGACGAAAATTTGACATTTTTTCGTCATGGGTGTCATTTTCACGGTTTTTTGGTTAGCTAATAACGAATATGGGGTCAAAACCAAAATCCAAGATGGCGCCTACAAAAATTAGACATCTTTTCGTCATAGGTGTCATTTTCATGGTTTTTGGGGTAGCTAATAACGAATATGGGGTCAAAACCAAAATCCAAGATGGCACCGACAAAAACTTGGCCACTTTTCGTCATGGGTGTCAATTTCATAAATATGGCATGGTAGATGTCACAAATAGCGTTTGACAAAAAAGACAGGCCTTGGCAGCGGAACTTTGTAATTTGTACTTTGTGAGCTCTGCCACCAAGTGTAGCATTTAGTTTTTATGTAGGTTATTTTGTTAATATATTTATCTTTATTTTTTAGATGCCCCGTATTCGGAAATTTGGATATAGACCAAAAAATCTACAAATGTAGCAATAAGTGGGTGTACTTTTGTAACATGCCTTTATTAAATATATTATAGATTTTTACTACTTCCGTGTGTTTTAATTTTCATCAAAAATGCTGAGCCTACACCACAGTCACAAAGAAGATCATTCGGGAGTGGAGATTTATTTTACCAAAAATTTTAACTAAATGCCCAGGCTAGTATGTCATAACTCATTAGCTCACTATGTAATACTCGAAAAATTTTAGATAATAATATTTTATATGTTCCATGTAATAGCAATATCGATGGTCGTTTTTAATCCTTATGAACGGAAATTGTTCTATTTTAAGTACCTACTTATTTCACATAGCGTGCTTTACAAAATGAAAATAAATTTTCTTTTCGGAAGTCGGTGTCGGTATCTATTGTTTTTTGTTTTTCGACACAGGACAGTTTTTTTCCTTTTAGTTTTGGTTGGTACTCCATATTGGGTGTTGACATCTGTTTTCCCGCTAAAACCGAAACAGTAATAAAAACTTTCTCACAAAAAATAAGTCTTCCAAAAAAAAAATCACCACAAAGTGAAAAATAACTTTGATTTCGGAAGTCGGTGTCTTTGGTTTTGTATTTTCGTTTTCTTGATGACGATACTAATAGTAACAGTTACCAAATGCATTTTCAAAGATGCAAGTAATCTTCCGGAATCAATTTCAATAAAATAAAAAAATAATATCAAGGACCAAGATTATATGTGATGTATAAAATCGAGGACTCAATGTGTGCGTACGTGTGATGTTGCTGTGTGCGACTTTAGATACCTAAATTTGAGTTCGTCGAAAATGTAACAGCGTCCTTAATGTAAAATGTACAAATATCTTTTAAAAAAAATGATAAAAACTTATGGATCTCAAATTTAATAATTAACCATGTGTACTTAATTTCACTAGAACCCTATATATATATTTTTTGTTATCGCTCACAGTTTATATATCGTCGACCCACAGAGTCATGATGTAATAGTGTAAGTGTATGAACTATTTGTAATCTCATATTTTAAGTGAACTGTTTGTGTTCTTTATGAGAATAAATATCTTTAAACTGATTATGTAATGTAGGTAATGGATTACACATTGTTTGTGTAATCCATTACATTTTTTTTAAATACACTTATTTTTCATAACAATAGCATAGCATACAATGTTACGCATAGCATAGCATACGTCGTTGATGCGCCTAGTGCACCTATGAAAAACATTATGTGTATAGGCCCTAAACTGTGATTGACAACAATAAGTTTAAAAACAGTAATTAACTATCAACTCCGCCATGAAACAGATGCAAGTGTAAGATAAGCATTTTAAATGCGTCTATTTTTATCAAAATCATAAATGATTAGATTACAATGTTGATTGTAGAATAAAAGGCCTAAGGCTTCCTGTACATCTCGCTGGAGCCGTGCCGGCGCCGGACCGTAAGTTTGTGTATACGAATGAATATCGCATCCATGCGGTGCTCACGACGTTCTGGCGCGGCACCAGTGGGAATGCGGTCCGGCGCCGGCATCATGTACAGGAATCCTAAGGCATTAAGTCCGACTTTGTGCCGTTTTATTTGTGTGTACTTAAAGCGTAAAATAAATTATGTTCAAAATACTAACCAGAATCATCCTGTATCACAAGGAGATATATTCCAATAATAACTCCAGAAATCAAAATTATCAGCAGGAAGCTAACAATAACTGTGGTTGCTGTGCTTCGGTCTGCCACAGGCTGGGGGAATCGGTGTAACAGTGGAGTGTTTTCTTCCTCTCTCTCCACATTTTCTTCCACCGCATGATGTGTGTTATGCCGAGTTTCATGCTCTGCAAAACACTTGTCCACATTAGCAATAGTTTCACAATCAAACTCTTTCAAATCCATAGACATGATTAAATTCGAATCACACAATATTCACAATGGCTGACAATGAGATGAACTGACTAAAGTGCTAACTGATAAGCCACACTTCCCATTGTTCAGACTATCTATCATTAACAAACACTGACAGGAAGTTTAGAGTCTCCAGAACAGAGATAAATAAAAATAAATCAATTACTGTTTAAACAATACAGTGGTAGCTCCACCATGATAATCGTTATCTTCTTGACTTAACTACAATATTTGCATAACTATTATTAATAACTACTAAGCAATACTATCAATTTTTAAGTAAAACTGGTCATAAATATACAATAATCAAATGAGCATAATGGTCAAATTGAGCAAAATCTTCTATATGTCCACTCACAGGGATTAACAATGAAATGGATATGATGTCTGGTTGTTATACGTTTAAGTATCTATATCTGGTCTGTGTGATATCATATCACTCTAAAGTATCATATTTGCTATGAATATTATATTAAACATTTATTTATCTACCTACTAGTAGATTGAATCGAAACAAGAATGATTAGTCGGATTTTGATCAATATTTTTTGGGTGCATACAATGAATAAGTTCTATTGGAGGTCTATGGGGATTTATAATTTCCTGTTTTAATATTTGTAGCTTGTATCAATAAATATCTGGATTTAAGTTCATGAGTAATTTAGACAAAGAAATAGGAAGTTGTTCTGTTATTATAATATAAGGAACTTACCAACAGAATATAATGGCTGCATTTTAAAAACTGGAACTTATTATAAAATGAATAAGCATAACGACGTGACCAACAATTTGAAATATCGATCAATAATGAGGAACATGAGGATGAGGAAAATTTAAAAGTGATAAAGTTCAGGAAAACAAAAATGTTTTTATTTCAGTTGTCAAAAAAAGAATGTCATAATGTCACAAGGTTTTTGACATTAATTTTGTGATAGCAGAGCAAAATAAATAGTCGATTATTCCTTTTACCCCTTGGTCTTGAAGAAAGAGCATTCTAATAATATCAAATTATCAATCTCTCTATGATTCAATGTATGTTTTTCTTTGATTGCGATGTGGGATAATCTTATGTTGGTATAGTGGCCTACAGACGATCTGACTTGGAACTCCGAACCAGTATAATGCTACGTTCACATGCAACAACGCTGCAATGTCTGCAACCAGTCGTTACGATAGACGTCGTGCTGGCATCGTGATTTTCTTTGGGTATTCAAAAGAGACGGTCATGTTGTTCATCTTGTGAGTAAATATAGAATGTGAATGCGGAGCCTCTAATTACAATTGCGTTAGTGCTTATCATGCGGAGACTAATGGCTGACCTGTCGCATACGACTTTTATAGGGTGTGCTTGTGCACCTTGCGTCTAGTGACTGCGACATGTAGCGAGTGTGTGCGACTCCCCAAGCCAGTCGTTATCTCTGTAATTCGACGCCAAATGTGCGAACGCGAAGCTTTGAACAATATATGTGAAAAACGCAACAACAGGCTGCGGTCGAAGCATCCTGTCTTTGCATTTAGCCTCTGAGCTGTTGCAGTTGCATAGTGTGCTCCACCTCTAAATCAAAACGTATTATTAGATTTAATGTTTCGGTCAAGATTAAGCTAGTCATGACTAAAGTAATCATGACTCATTATATGTTGCTCGGTGCTCCCACTCAGCCCCCTCTTCCCCACTGGGGACACTGGGCACGTGCCCAGGGCCCCGCGTTGGATTGGGGCCCCCTAGTCCCCACTCCATTACCAAACGATAACCGATAGATACTCTACTCTCGCCTGAAAATCAAGCTTACCGAATGCAGCATGCTGTTGCATGCTGTGCTGTCAGCATGTTTAGTTTTCAATATATAAAAATTGTATCTTTATAATATAATTATATTCCTAAGAATCATCAGTGAATTATTTTTATTTTGTGTCATTGATCAACAGTTACGGTAATGAATTGCGTCATTCAATTAAAGCGAAAAAAATAAAGCGTGAAGTTTGAATTAACTTAATAATTTTAAGTTTGAATGCCACAGCCAAACAAACCCCAAGTTAATGCAAGCAATCACATGCTTGCATTAACTTGGAGTTTGTTTGGCTGTCGGTAAAATAGCTATTTTACTTGTCTACTATAAATACGAGACACATATTAGACATTTTTGTCATAAAATTATATGTATCTATAGTTATTGCTATTTTTCATGTTAATAATGCATTATCTTGAAATTCACTCAATTCAAATTGTCTAATAATAATTCTAATCTCATTAAATTTAATTCCAATCAATATTTTTACGTTCCCTGTTGAATTTTCACAATATTCTATTTGACATCGTCTTTTTGAAAAAGACGACCCCCATGTAAGGGGTCGCGTGCCTCCACCAGGGTAAATTATTACACACCTATTTAACAAGATGGCAACTGAAGCGCTTTTTTTGAGGTACCAGGTCAAGCTACCCGAAACTGTAAAATTTTGCCACTCAACCTTGAACCTTAATGCTTTGGCCATAAAGTTGAAAATCTATTAAAGAAATCTGACAGATTGTAGTAGCTTGATGTGCTGGCGTCTGTACATACAAAACAAATTTCCTAAACAATAACATTTAACATTTGTGTATGATGAATAAATAATATTTTTTCATGTCAATTGCCCTTCACAATAATAATTTAAGAAAAAGTAAAAAAAAACTTAAAGAAGTGGAATTCCGTAGGGTTTAACTAAAATTCTGTATATCCGGAGACAGTAAAATATCCACAGATTTACGAAAAATCTGGAGTATTTGGCATTGGCAACACTGCCGACTGGACGATCGGGAATTCCCCTATATTTATCTGCGGTGTTATGACTTTTCATTTGTTTATTGTTGTTTCTGACTGTGCTTATTTCTTCTGTGGTTTATTTTTTCGCTTGAAAACTCTGAACACAGAACACTACTACCCTAAGGCGGGACTCTGAATTCCGAAGAGTTGAGACAAAATTGCAAAGAATTTGCTGAAATCTATTAAACAAAAAACAGAATACTTGAAAATTTATCGAAGTAAAAATGAAGGAACTAATAGTATAGTAGAAATATATCTTTTGAAAGAGAACAAAATTGAAGACGCCTTTCTTAATGTAGAAATCGCACTGAGAATCTTTTTAAGCATGATGGTAAATAATTGCAGTGAGGAACGCTCCTTCTCCAAATTAAAACGAATAACAAATGAATTAAGAAGTACAATGCTTCAAGAGAGATAACAGTTTGTCGTTACTGTCGATAGAATGTGATATGCTCGAAAACACAGATTTTGAATTTATTTAACGATTTTGCTCAACTGAAAACTAGAAGGGTACCTCGTCAATCAGCATAGATACCTAAATAAGGACTAATATTGTGGATGCTGGTTACTTAGTGTGGATTACATTATATTATCTATTTATCATATCTAATGTAATTGTAAAGAAATAAAGATAAAGCTAAAACTTTGCATATTTACGTTCTTTATCTATCCTAGCAAAATAGTGCTTTACTATGGGCATAGGGGCCCCATTATTCTCATTTATAATAGTCTATGCCCATTATCCCAAAGTGCCCAGGGCGTCTAATAGGTGAAAGACGGCCCTGCTCCCACCGAACCACTGAACGAACATCATGCCAAAACAATATGG
Organism: Apamea anceps; assembly: GCA_951799955.1. NCBI lineage: Eukaryota > Metazoa > Arthropoda > Insecta > Lepidoptera > Noctuidae > Apamea > Apamea anceps. The sequence goes on along the minus strand of OX637500.1, from coordinate 16,237,522 downwards.
TAACATTAGTTCAAATTCAAGTTCAGTGCATCTTTCTCTTTCTATTTAATTAAGAAAAGGACAGAAGATATCTATTAGTTTAGTCCTGTCAAATCAGACAGCGCCTGACGTAAATTGACGTATTTTTAGTCGCCATGTTTTTAATTTCACAGAGTATTGACAGGACTAAACTAATATTTATCTTCTGTACTTTTCTTGAATTAGAAAGAAAAAGATGTACTGAACTTAAATTTAGTTTGGTTTGTGAACAAGGGAATCGGCGCCGTTGTCAAACTTTGTTTTTATAAAAACATTTGGAAAAAATACCTTGAATATTTTGATGAAATAGTTTCAGGGCATTCTGCTGATCTCCTTTTTGATATTTACTTTATTTATAGCAAGAAGATACCTTGTTGTTGTTAGATAAAAGAATATTATTACTGTACGGTCGCCAGCACATCAACCTACTACAATCTGTCAAATTTCTGTAATAGATTTTCAACAGACTTTATTCGTAAAGATTTAAGGTTCAAGGTTGATTGGGAAAATTTGACAGTTTCGGGTAGCTTGACCTGCTGGCGTCTGTACATATGTTCTGTTGTCTTACGAACTAGTTTAAATGATTATCTGGAGTAATCCCAAGACTTCAATGTCATCACCAGGCAGTGAGCCCATCGTGCATGAGGGAAATGGAACCTCGTACAATTTGTATATAATCTATGTTATATACAAATTGTAACAAATAAATACTATAAGTATTTATAGCATTTGAGCTACTATTTAGGTCAACCACCTTATTATTAGTATTATTACTAACTGATATGGTGTTAGTAATACAAGACTTCGACGTACTACGTCTGTCTGAGTTTATGTAAAAAGCTAATAGCCTTGCTATTGTGTGTCTCAAACTAACAGGCAGATACACAGTATCCCTAGTCGAATTTAAAGTTTCCACAAAACTGTTGGTATCAAAATATACAAGCTTGTCACTGTAATGACTAACTAAAAAGTGCATAGTTGCTTAGGAAGCATATCAATATAATTGTTTTGTCTATTTGTCAATGTTTTAATAAAATATGGGAAAGCACAAAATATTATCGGCATTTGTTACTCCAGTTTTTAAGAAAGGTAATAAGTCGGATATCTCTAATTATCGACCGATATCTAAGATATGTCTGTTCTCCAAGATCCTTGAGCGCATTGTCTTTACTGACGTATACGATGCTATGAAGTGCAATTTTGTTGATGAGCAGCACGGCTTTCTCAGGAAGCGTTCAACTACATCTAACTTAATCTTGTCCCATGAATTTATATCTGAGGGTATGGAACAGCGTGCACAAGTGGACGTTATTTACACTGATTATAGTAAATGCTTTGATCGTATTGACCATGGACTGCTCATGGAGAAGCTATTAAAGGCTGGAATACATGGAGATTTGTATCGTTGGTTCTCCTCTTATATTGATAGCAGAACGCAGGCTGTGGTGCTTCAGGGGTACACATCTGGATGGTATTCTGTCCCCTCTGGAGTTCCACAGGGTTCTATTCTAGGGTCTCTTTTATTTACTATTTTTATTGCTGACGTGAAGCATTGGTTTAGGGCTTGTTATATTTTACTCTATGCTGACGATATGAAGGTTCATAAAAATATCCGAAACCTATTTGATACACACCTGTTGCAAGATGATTTGAATAGATTTGAAGAATACTGTAGACGTAATAGGCTTGAATTGAATGTCTCTAAATGCTTTCACATGACATTCACACGCCAGAAGTCTATAATTGATTCCACATACAAACTGTACAACATCAATATAGGAAAAGTCAATAGTATTAGGGATCTTGGAGTTATACAAGACAGCAAGCTACTTTTCGATCAGCATATTGATAGCATAGTGAATAAGGCGTCGAGAGCACTAGGTTTCATAATGAGAACCTCAGCATGTTTCCGTTCTCTGAAACCGATCAAAGTCTTGTATTGTTCCTTCGTACGCAGCCACCTTGAGTACGCATCTCAAGTCTGGAACCCTCGGTACGGGATCTATAAGTCCCGTATTGAAGGCATTCAAAGAAAATTTCTTAAATACCTAGATTACAGGGCGAAGCAAATATCTGTTGATTACACTCACCGATGCAGAAGGTACCATTTTCTGCCGCTTGACCGAAGACGTCATATTAATGATATATGCTACTTGCTTAATATCGCAAATGGTTCAATTGACTGTCCTGAACTTGTATCAAAAGTAAAGTTACGTACTAATCACATGGGACTGCGGCAGCGACCACTTCTACATATACCTTATGCAAACACTAATTATAGGCGTAATGCATATTTTCTGAGAGCAAGTTACAGTTTTAATGAGATTTGTTGTGAAGAAGGCATTGACCTTTTCTGCACTAAAGCAAATACAGTGAGAAACCTCTTAGCAAAGCCATTTTTTGTATAGGACGCACCTGATTGCACATGAACTGTTTGTTGTCCAGAACAAACGAGAAAAACCAAATTTGTGACTTGGGGCTGATTTTTCAAAGCCGGATAACTTTCGTTCGAGGATTGAAATTGCCGAATGGCAGATTATGTATGGAAGAACTGTCAAAAATTCAAAATTATTCCTCCGATAGAACTATCTGGGGTTGGAGGAATCTGCTCTTGGACGATGAAGGAGTGATATTACTTTTTTGTATTTATCTGTGGAGGCTTGTAATTAGCAATTTAGTAATATATTACTGTTATTATAATGTAATTAGTCTGTAAGCCTTCCGAAAATAAAGAAAATATAAATAAATAAATTATTTTTCTACAATTTAACTTTAGCAAGTCACAGTCAGTGATTTCATATTTTTTGACATTAGAACTGTTACCTACAAATAGGTACAGTAATGTTGGCATAAATTTCCTGTTACTGATGCCACTATTTGTTTGTAGGTTGACCCTGGCATACAATCATTTTGAGTAGAATAACTCAGGTTGTCACTAATTAATTTACCTAAACCTCTTCTTAAACTATCTGAGAACATAAATATCATGACTACTGAAAGATGGACAAATACCAGTCTCAAGCTGTACCACCTATGATAGATCTTGTACTATATCAGGTATGTACATACGTCTTGGTTAAGGTTACAGTCTTGAGACAAACTCTCAGTCTGGGACGTCCGTTGCCTCAGGCTAGAGAGCAACAGAGTTGGAAACCTCCAACCAGTCAACCCTGAATAGAAACGACTGACGAACTTCTTTATTCACGTGCCAAACTGAAGTTCGATCGAGCTTATCGGTCGGGGTGCCAAGTTGGATTGACCACCACCTCACAGAAACATCTTTAGTCGATTTTCAGTTCATAAAAAGTCTGTATTTTCATGTTTGACTTTTCAATTTTGGATTTATTATCTGTTGCTTGCTACGGTGATACAAGGCGATACAGTGACTTCGTTTCCTTTTATTGATTTTAATAAGCCAGAAAATAAAACTAGTGTGCATTCCTCATTTAATGTTTATAAACTAAACTGTTTCAATTACTTCTTGACCGGAGTGCCCCTAAGTATAGGAAATATGAGAGTCCAAACAAAAATCAAATTGTTACCCTGACCCTCTGTCAAGTTGGCTAGATCTGCTAGAATTGAAGAAACGCCGTTCACTATTCTACTGCGTTTGATCTAAGTACATTAGAAAGCACGATTGATTATGACGATCGATTTCAGTGTTCTTCACGTGAACCTAGTTGATGAACTTAACTTTTCGCAACTACACGCCTGAGACGACTACAAGAGATCGTCGGCGTTTATATGGCTGTACCTAATAAAGTCACACCTTTCAAATAACTCCCCTTTAGTGCAGTTGTTCAGTTGTTGTTTTGAGAAAGGCCTGCTATTTGTAACGGTAAGTACCAAAATAAGGTGCTGTTTATAAATCTAGATATATCATTAAAGTGAGGCAAACAGTGTGGCTGAGAAGTGAAGTGTTTGACTGTAATAATATTGTCGGCTGCATAGCGAATAAGTGATGTGCTCTGCTTGACATTTCCAACAACAGACACTTTAATCTGTTTTTATTTTAAAAGCTTTCCTATTTTTAAAAGCACAGTTTTTTATTTCATCTTCTTTACACAAACTCTTTTCTTACTTATCTACTTGAGGCATATATTTGAAAATCTAAAAATTTTATTTGAAATTAATCTCAAGGGCTCAAAAGTGGAAACAAAATGAAATCATCATTATTGTTTTAAAATTATAAAGAGTTCGACTAAGTGAAAATATGTGAAGGCATACAATGTTAAAATGCACGCTATTGAGATAGCCAAAAACAAGGAAATGCCACATCTTGAATCTCAATATACCTAGTTACTCCATTTGCTTTGTCAACATTCACACATCTTGTCTCCCGAGACATGCTGATACATGAGCTGCTTGCAAGCAATGCATTTTAAATTACTAAGAAAAATGTTGATTGTTTTGTTTTATAATATGTTGTGTTCATGTCAATATTATTATCATAACATGCATGTATTTCATAGTTACTTAAATGTGTATATTGCTTAGCAAATGTTTATTTTCTTACTATAATCTGATGCATTTTGCGAGTTTGTGTGTTTTCCATAAAATTTTTTGTTTAAATTTTAAGTTGTGAGAAAAACAACACACATAATTAGTAATATTTATCAGAAGAAAAAACATAGCATTACATACTGTTTCAAATTTTGTTCTTTTTATATGCTGGCTTTTGAATATGCGCTTTTTAAGCGAAATACTACAACAATAATACATTTATTTATGTATAATTATTTAGACAACTTCTACAAAATGTTGTGATATTTACAGGATTATAGAAGCATTCAATGATACGAGAATTCTATGACAGTTCCGATGAAGATGATATGGAAAATCAGTACCAGATAGATCCAGAATGCTTGGTTTTGACTCGGCCTGACTGCGACATGCATAACCGGTGCTGTGGTGGTAAAGCTTGGTGTATCAGGGTAAGCCACAATTGCATTAAACATGAAGTACTTACAAATCCTGCCAAACACATTAATACGTTGACTGCCAGACAACAGACACAATAGAAAATCTATTGTGACCCGCCGGTGACCACGGTGGGAGTCAATGGATGAAATCATTTTTAATGTTCGCAGGATATTTGTGGCATCATATGTGCCGTGCTAACATGGCTGCTGATACTATATGCGGAGTTTGTCGTGATGATGGTGATGCTACTGCCTGGTCTGTCTACATACCCAGTCTACAGCTACATCAACATATTCATCTTCCAAAGCCTGGCATTCCTTGCGTTTGCTTCGCACCTTAGGACCATGTTCACAGATCCAGTAAGTACTGAATGCAATGTATTTTAAGATGTCTTCAATTACAGATTGTGCTAAGGAAAACAATATGCTACCTCCTTATAAACTTTTCTCTCTGACAATACACTTGCCACAGAGTGAATATTAAATCAGTGTTGATTGTTTCATTTGTATACTTTTTTTTTTAACTTTGTGCATTTGTATATATAATTTGAATTATTCTAGGTATATCTGTGATAAATGATGATTGATGTTTTTATAGGGTGCCGTTCCAAAGGGGAACGCCACAAAGGAAATGATCAAGCAGATGAGTTTCCGTGAGGGTCAGGTGATATTCAAGTGCACTAAGTGCTGCAGCATCAAGCCAGAACGGGCCCATCATTGCTCAGTGTGTCAACGCTGCATTCGCAAGATGGACCACCACTGTCCATGGGTTAACAATTGTGTTGGCGAGAATAATCAAAAGTATTTTGTTTTGTTCACTGTAAGTAACTAATTATTTAATCATAACTATGCTATTATTATAAACTATCAAATACAGGATCCTATGTTAGGACTGATTTATCCAAGAAACTGACTTATAGTTAACTAGCTTTTGCCCGCGACTTCGTCCGCGTGAATCAACTTAATTTTTTTCCGCAAGAACCTTCTACAAAGTATTAGAAAACTTAAAAAAAAAGATGGATGAAGTTGGTAAATTCGTCGTTCTCAAGTTATGATGTGACCAAGGGAAATAGGGATTCATTTTTATATATATAGATGATGATATACATTTAAAACATGTGCTTTAATATTATTACCACACATGAGCTGTTCGCCAATCAGAAATCAATAGCTCCTACACAAAGCAAGATAATGACGATTAGAGTTGATAAGATCGATGAACGATCTTATCAACTCTAATCGTCATTATCAAATTCTATAAATCTTGCTTCCGAAGTAATCATTACCTCATCATGATAACTGCATTCTTTTCATGTTAGTTTCTATGTTTCTGACATTTACGTATAATTTAAAAAAAGTATGATAAAAAACTATGAAAAAAGTTAGAAAAACGCCACTCCATCAACTTCTACTTATGGATTCTCTCGCAACGTCTTTGTACATTATATTTAATAACATAACATCACGCCTGTAATCCCCAAAGGGTTAAGCATAGGTGTACCTAGAGTACAGACGCCAGCAGGTCAAGCTACCCGAAACTGTCAAATTTTCCCAATCAACCTTGAATCTTAATGCTTTAGCGATAAAGTTGAAAATCTATTAAAGAAATTTGACAGATTGTAGTAGCTTGATGTGCTGGCGTCTGTACATTCGCATTTCGTCAGTTATGTTTAAGTTCCATATAATGGGGCGAGCTGTCTTACCAAGGGGTATCGTATTACCCAGTAACTGGGTTGTGGAGGTCAGATAGGCAGTCGCTCCACGTAAAATACTGGTATTCAGCTGCATCCGGTTAGACTGGAAGCCGACCCCAACAGTTGGGAAAAGGCTATGCAGATGATGATGATAATGGGGCGAGCTAGGCTTATTGCCAACAACCAGGCACAACAATCTAAACTCCAGGCTGCTCTGAAAAATAAAATCGTTGTTTATGTTTTAAACTACAGTTCTACATTGCGGCGATATCTATCCACGCGGTGGGCCTGGCTGTGTACCAGTTCGTGACGTGCATCCGTCACGAGTGGCGCGACTGCAGCGCGTACTCGCCGCCCGCCACCGTCGTCCTACTACTGTTCCTCATCGCCGAAGCGTTGTTATTCGCTATTTTCACCGCCGTCATGCTCGGCACTCAGCTACACGCTATATGGAACGATGAAACCGTGAGTATTCATTATTTAAATCAATATCGATTGGCATTCATGTAACTCGTTAAGTCGTCCGGCAGTTTGTTGATTATTTAAACGTGTTGAATGCTAGATTTAAAATGGTAAACTTTGAATTGTGAATGTCATATTCCTGTAAATGTTCTACAGGGTGACAAGGACACCAACGCACAACCTGTTACCATGGATTCGTTACATGATTCTGAACCCCCATGCGTCGAAAGTTATCATCGGTTATTAAAAATAAAGAAATTGATTTTCAGACTGGTTTTCAGGTTTTTTTTATAACTGATGTTATATTTCTTTACTAGGGGATCTAGAATCATGTGCTGAATTCATGGTCTCAGTTTGTGCGTCGATGCCTTTGCCACCCTGTATACATCAGAACTTACACCTATAACTTTTATGAATTAATGTGAAATAAATAAATATACAATTACATTTAACATTTTGCAGGGTATCGAGCAGCTCAAGAAGGAGCAAGCGCGATGGGTTCGCAAGTCTAGATGGAAGAGCATACAGTCTGTGTTCGGCAGGTTCTCCATACTTTGGTTCTCGCCCTTCACTCAGCCTTCGCCTAAGACGAAATTGGAAAGCTACCTGTACAGTGTTTAGATATGGTATTGTAGGATCACCACATTCATCCATAGTTTCAGTGTGACATGCATCTACACTCACTGTCTCGATGTATTATCATTAATAATCATTTTAGCGGTCATGCTATAATATCAATCTAAATGTTCTGACCACGTGTCACCAGTGGTGTTACCCATATAACGTTAGTTGCTTTCGACGCCGACATTTCTAGCAATTCTTAATAATATAATCGAGTCACCTTGTCTCACTATGATTGACTGACTGACAACGGAATTTGTAGAGTGTATAGATAGTTAGGAACCAAACGTCTGCATTTACTAATTTAATTGTTAAAAATATTTATCACAAATGTCTGATTATGTGTGTGAAATTATTCTGAAATAGTTAAGTAATAATAGCAACTGAGTAATAAATATTTAAAGAGAGAATTGTACGGTTTAGGGATATTTCCCGTTGTAGTTGAGTCATGACACTTTACTATCGTGAACACGTGTCTATCGTATGTAACCATTCTTAAATAAACCATTTAATTGTAGGCCTCGATGTTGTACTAAATTATTGAATAAATAATAATATTGTTTATCAAGATCATCATTCATCATAGATCTCTTAATTATAATAATGGTAATAAGTTCTTGTGCTATGATAAAAGTTCAAATCACAAATTATTATTAATTAAGTTAACATACGTTTATATATGCAATAAAATTATTTAGTGCTTTATCTTTCATAGATATTTGCTTTCAGAGTGTAAATCTTGTAACAAAGTTACTATACGAGTTAGGTCTAATGTAGGACCAAATGACATGAAAGATCTCTTTAAGTTCACTTGTGATGAGTCTTCAAACGGACGTTGGTTTTGCATAAAATCAGATATTTGCCTTAACTACACGTTTCACGACGTTGAGAACCACTTAGGTACAGACTGGTCACTGTTGATTCCATATGAAGTTTTCAAATAAACTATTGTTATTGCTTAATCATGATTAGTATTAATTTAAAATTGAATTGATTGTGATTGTATTTATTTCGTTGTAATTATTGCGTTCATTATTTTTGTTATGGGAATGTGAAGTTTATTTCTTAAGTATAGGTCAAGTAACGGCCGCGGGATCAAACAACTCGATAGATATACGCATATTTTAGTTCTTGGTATTAATTAAAAATGAAATAAAAGTAAACAGTAGGTTGCAACACAGTTGTGATATATTAAGTCTAATTTAACTATCATTCTTAAGTAAAGAATATCAACGCCCTGGAAATAGAGCAATAGTATATTTGTATTATCAATCAGATAGACTTGTAACTATTTATAGGTCAGTTTGGCGTGTAATAAATTATTTGAACAAACGCTTATCCTTTTGATACGTTTGTTGTGATTACATATTTTCTTAATTCGAATGTAGTGGGAATAACTACGTTCAAAAAAATAGCTTGTATCAGATGTTTTATTAGCAATATACAGACCATGGATAGGAATTGGTTTTGATTCTGATGACTGCATAATAATTTAGATATACTTAAGTGTCTAGGTACGCGTGGCGACGAAAGATTAACTTTTCAATAATTAAGTGCTGTATAAATGTATTATTTGTTGTTAATTACCATGTGTTAGCTAAGACATTCTTTTTTGGAAAACAAATCTCTGATGGCTTTAAATTTATTTAAATTTCGATGTGACGCTAGAGCCGACAATAAATGCCTGAATTTAATATTTTATATAATCGCGCTTGAATTGTAAATCGGTTTTCAGTGACAAACATTATGCTCACCATCATCACTATCATCCTAGTTCCAGCTATTGCTAAGTATGGGCCGTCTCTTTAGTGCTATACTATTATTCTGGCCCGCGTTCCTTAGCCGAGTCGTTTGTCTCTCCGTCTGCTGTCTTTCTGTATCATCTATTAAAAGCCCAGTTCAACCAATCATCACCACATAGTTAAATGTGAACGATCTTGAATATGAAGAAAGGCCGCAAGTTCATATAAGTGCGAATGCCACACAGCCGGGGCTGCATAAGCTGTGGTGACTAACATGTTATATCAAAATATTGAAAGCGAATATTTGGTCAAGTAATTTATTGGTCTTTTAAAGCAATGATGAGGGCTGGAGCTAAACACTATCGCGTCTTATTACGAAACGAAATCTAACTTTAGTTCTAGCATATTTTTATTATAGTAGTATTTCGAAGTTTTTTTCGTTTTAGACAACGTTCTTAATACTAAAATTACAACTTAGCATCGAACTAAGCTATAATTTTTGTATAAAGAACTGCATTTCTAAGACAATAAGTTCTTAATTCAATTACTGGTTCGGTGGTTTATACCTGATCTTAAGAAAAACCTTGTATTGTGTAATAAGGGGGTTAATGTACAGTCACCAAAAGAAGTAAGTAACCAGGGTCGTCGGATATAGTTGAAGTTTAGCAAAAAACCGATAGATATTTTCGTATGAATTTTAATTTGATAAATCAACTGTTTGTTTTCTAATAATTTAATTAAATTTTATTCGAAAACATGCATCAGTATCTTAATAAACTTCAGCTATATCAGACGACCCTGGTTACTTATCTCCTTTGGTGACTGTACTACTACTAGGTACTAGAGTATGATTGCTCCGGATGACTACTCAGATGCCTTTGTCGTCCTGCACATAACCCATCATTCAGGAGTAAATGCCACCTCTTGATTCGCAAGATCGTTCCTCATAAAAGCTCGCGATAATGAATTGTTTAATAACTTACTGTTTGCATGGCGCTCATCAGATTGTATCATCATAGTATTTAAATGGAATATTGTTGATACATTTTGCAAATATATGTATATCGTTGCGATTGAATTTTTTGTGATGTCCACAGTCTGTCACTTTTATTGCCTTTATTCTATAACTTTAATTAGTGATGCTAATCTGCAATATTTAAATATTTTATAAAAATAAGTATCATAGTGGTGAAGAGTTCAGTCATTATAAAACTTTTGCGGGTTTGTCACGATTACTTAAATTGTATTTTTTAATTAAACTTTTGGCTTACGTCATTACGATAGTAATGTAAAAGACCCGTTATTTTAGCTACATAGTTCGTATTCGAAAATATTTTAGGAATGTAAGTTTTAATCTCTATATCCGATGGAAGCAAAATAATGAAATCTATAAGTAATGCAGTTTGTAGCAATAAAAAAATAACTTAATATAATTATATTTTATAAATTATTGGATATTTAACCACCAGAGTTAATGTATAAGGTATCCTCATAATTAGTGAGATGTCACAAAATGATGCAGTGATCATAGACATAACGTACAAGCAGTACGATTATTCGTGATGATTTAAATTAAAGAAAGGTGAAATCGTAACTCACGGTGTACGCATAACAAGCAGCCTTCACAGAGCGATCGGTTCTGACATTGTGTCTTATTTTTCAAAACTATAACACCAATTCGTGGTACGCTGTGGAATATTTTCGTTGAAAAGCTAGAGTAGTTCGTAATTTAATATTTGTTGTATGATGGTAACGATGTCCGGTGGGACACACCAGACTTGTGCAAGTATAGTATAGTACTATCGCAGTCTGCGCGCAGGCAGCTTTGGACGGGCTGAGGCTAACATTAGCAACTGGCTTGTGTGGACATCCATCGATGGATGTAATGAGTGATGATTTGTGAATTTCAAGAATATCGCCGAATAAGCCCGAAAGATTTACACTAACAGATTACTTATAAGTCCATATAGTTTGTACTTCAACAGGTTCAAAGTTAGCATTAAATAGCTATAACTATTTTCATATTAATGTTCGCAGTTGTATCTATTTATAGTTGTGCTGTGTGATTACTTAGTGAACAAATAAGTTAGCTTTTTAGTATTTAATATCAGTCTTAATGATACATTACTTAAATCAAACAGATGAACTTTATGTGAGAGTCTTTAAACCCCAATGTCTTATTTTTTTAATGTTTTAAACAAAGTTTCGTGTACTCTTAATTCTTAATGATTATGTGATCTTCATATAACACCAATACTTAACATTAATTACGGCTGCGAATTTGATATAAGTGTAATAGAAATAATCAAAATATCTTTCATGATATTACGATATTTAAGTATAATATTGATATAATTATCTGGTTGTTAGTAAAGTTTAACTCAGGTGTAACAGAATATACAATTTTTCAACGTTGTGCCTCTATGAAAGCTGACCCTATTATCAAAGTAAACTAGATGTGCATTATTTTTATAGTAGTACTGTTTGTAGTTGGTTCACTAGTATGTTAGATCGATCTGTGAAACTACCACATTTTTCCACTATTTAATATGTACATGTAATATACCATAATCAGCTACATTGTAAAGGCCCTTGCACCACCATACACACACTGTGTTGTTAAGACGTTTACTACTCATAAGATATTTTGTGTTGCACGAGTTAAGTTAGTATTATCTAAGTCAATGTAACTAGAGCTAACTATTATATTGATCATGTTGTGTTAACGCCGTCGATCACTGGTCCAGTATTATATTATTTATTGTTACTAACTGTAGCCAATAGTAAGCACGGTGCAAGATGGCCTAAGTATTCGTTTATGACTTATTGCTTTTATATCATGAAGCTTTTCTTACTCTAAGCATGAAATACATGATATATTTTTTCGATCGAATTAATGATATTTACGTAGGAACGCGTAGGATACATTTTGTTTTGTATATACCTATGAGGTTTTAAGTTATAGGGACAGGTTGTCGAATTCGGTGATGTGATGTTCACACGGCGTGTGTCGTGCGGACAGTGCGTCACCCTTGACCCAGTGTGTCACGCGCCTCGGCCTGCCGCGCTGTACAATAAACTAGCTTTCAAATTTATGAGCCCCGTTTGTTGACACCAAGCAGCCGCCTCGTCTGCACTAAGTTTTGGGCATCGGCAACCCATAGTTCGGTAGAATAACATGTAGTGTTCAACGTTTTATGTTGTAGCTACGGAAATCGACTCTACGCTGCCCCTTTCAATCTTATAATGTTTACAATACCTTGGCGAATAACTACTGTCTGAAGTGCGCGTCAGTTTCTTATTAATTTTAAGTCTTGTTCTGCTTTTACACTTATAAATATACAGTTGCAAAATTACATGTGTTACTAAATTCCAAATTAACAATTCACAATCGACCGTTCCTAGAAGAATATTATGAAATGATGGATACTCAAACTCGAAATCAAGAAGGTCCGAAAAGCTACATTTTAAGAACGCTTAATATGCGCGAACCAACAAGCATGACAGGCGCCGATTCCCTTGTTCACAAACTAAACTAAATTTAAGTTCATGCATCTTTTTCTTTCTATTTCATTTAGAAAAGGACAGAAGATAAAATATTAGTTTAGTCCTGTCAAATTAGTCAGCGACAGACGTAAATTGACGTATTTTTAGTAGCCATGTTTTTAATCACGCCTAAACTGTCTATGCAGCGTCTTAATTTGACAGGACTAAACTAAAATTTATCTTTTGTCCTTTTCTTAATGAAATAGAAAGAAAAAGATGCATGAACTTAAATTTAGTTTAGTTTGTGAACAAGGGAATCGGCGCCATGTTTCCAATATTAAAGCGTGTGTTTTAGCCGTTGTAATTGACACTGAGCGTTACCTAATTTGACCGTGACTTATATTGCGTAACTCATAGACTGTTATTTAATTGTCAAGGATTTACAATATCATAGAATTAAAGTCAAAATAAAGCAACTAATTGATGTATAAGAATTTCGAGAACGACATGACTTGTTATTACCTACATTACGAAACCGCAGAAAGCGCTCGACGATTTGATATACTTAATATCTAGAACTAGATTGTATCGTGCGAGTAGCTCTTGAATCTCACTGTAGACTGTTGTGCTGACACTACGAACAAGACATGTATTGTTGATCACTGCATTTGGGTCAACACTGTTAAACACGCATAAAGGAAAGACGTAGAGTAGATATGTACCTATTGTACCTTAGTAAATATTGCCACTGCCTTTAGTAAACGAAAGTTTATTTTGCAGCCATTTTCAGTCCTTGTTGTAATAATGAAGATACCTATTTATAATGTTTCTAAATAAGTGACAAATATTTTGCTAAAAGACATAATGCATCATTATAGAACATTAGTAATTTAATTGCTAATCACAGACATTCTAAATATGTAGAACTAAATTATTAAACCATTTTGAAATATCCTAGTGTCCTAAATGTCATTTTGTCTATAATTATAATAAGTTTTCGAGGGAATTTATTTTCATTAAAGATAACATGTGGGATGAGACGAGCGTTTTTTTCAAATCCCGAATTTTCATCCCTTTTGTTACCACTAACACCTAACCTACTCACAACTAGTACTCGTGAGCAATACACGCGTGTCCTAGTACAGTTGCGTATGAAAAGATGTTAGCGTATATGAGCACTCATGCAGCGGCCAGGCCCAGCAGTGTGCGGGCGGCGCTGTCGTCGGCAGTAGGTGCGTTACAGCCCGCGAAGGGAAAGTATTGTGTTGCGGAACCGCGCGCGTCACGCCCCGCCTGCTACACTTGTCGGATTTTAGCATGAGCTGCTCGGCCTCAAGGTGATCGACTGTGGCCGCCCGTTGTCGAAACCACACCGGTCTCATTCAATACGTTATTACTGCGACCTTCCCGTCTGCCATTGCGCAATCAGCACCGTCCGGGTGATCTGTTCATAATTCATTGCCATCGCTAGTCATCATAGTACGTAATGTTTCTTTTTTTTACTGTCTTTTTAGTTTAACTGTTGTGTAGACACTGTGCGATTGTTCCAGATGCGGCTAGCATTCTGTACGATATGTGTTTTGGCGACAGTGGCGCTCTCTGTGTGCCGTCCGTACGATCCGGAAGACGACGGATTGAAGGATGTGCTGCCCTCTAGCGGGCAGTTCGAGGCGTTCTACCCACGAGAGGCGCACGGCGTGCCGAACGGCTCGTCGCGGCCCGCACATGGTCATGGTAGTTTCTACAAGCACCGCAACCCGGCGCTAGTCGACGTGAAAAATGCAGCCGCGTATGGTTTTCGCTTCGACGGCATGAGGAGATTCAATTTTGATGATGAGTGAAGGGTCAAAGTATGTCACATCATTGTTATTTTTTTAAAACCCATTTAAAATTTTCTTCACTGTCTGAATATCGAAATGTCAATTTTTTTTAAATAAAGTATTTTTTTATTTTAAGTTTGTTGTTTAATTAATTGGTCGACTTTCATTATCTCACATGATTTGTGAAAGAGAGTAAATCACAATTACTGCTTCCCCTATACACGGATAGCTTCCATCAGCCATACAATACACCCTTACGTCAAGCAGTCTTACCACCTTACCACCTAGGTACTGGCTACTCGGGCGCAGGTCGGGATCACCAACCATTGCATTGGTAAAAAATACTGCTCTGAATATCCATAAAAAAAAAACTAAGTATTTTATTTTACATAAACGTTCGTGCCTTCTAGTGTTAACGACTTAAAGGTTTGTAGGTCGTAGGTTCGAACCCAGACAGATGCTCTACCTCGTGTAAACTATTTCATCACCATTTCTCTCAAAAGGGCGAAGGAAAACATCGTGAAGAAACTGGCATGTCCTAGAAGCCTGGGCCCGCGTGGTAGATTACGGCCCACTCCCTCTCACTGAGAGGAGGCCTGTGTGATAGCAGTGGGAACATTATAAGCTGATTATGTTATTCTGCGTTGTGGGTATGCCTTAAGCCAGAACCAGAACATCTCCGCGGCAGTGACCAACAATAACAATGCACAACCATAACTGCTAGACAGTTATGGTTGTCCATTGACTCTAAGAACACATGGTTAATGTTTGGGCGGTTGTCTAAACAAATCAGACATCATCATCTGCTGATACCATTAAAGGTCGAATCGGTAAGAACCTTCTACACAAAGTAAGTATTAGAAAACTTAAAAAAAAGATGGATGAAATCAGTAAAGACGTTCTCAAGTTATGACGTGACCAAGGGAAATAGGGATTCATTTTTATATATATAGATAGTCAGTCTCAATCTGTCAAAAATTCCTCCAAATTACCTACATTTTTCTCAAGTTTTTGACATTTATTGTCGATGAGATGAGATTACGACTAGATTTTGACCGGTTTTTAATTACAGGAATTGGCGTTCAGTTTTAGATTTGACCACACAGACCCATCTCAAAATCATTCTGTATAATAACTATATGGAAAGATGCTGACCCAAACATACATGGACGGGCGGAAGACTTATATGAGCTATAAGTAAAGGAAGTGAACATTGAGATGTCAGCAGATTTATAGGTAGGTTAGAAGCCCTAGAAGTAAGTTCCGTTCTGCACCGACCCCAAAAAATTAGGGATCAGGGCGGGAGGAGAATAAACGCTCCCTAAAAATCATCGTTGGTGCGAGGCACTGTTTCTTTTTCTCTAAAAGCTTTTAACGAATTATAAGGTAAGCCAACCTGCTCGTCAATAAGTACTTGTCACTCCAAAAAATAATTGGCATACGTGGCTCTGAGATACTATAAAGTCTCTTAATATTTTTTACAAAAAAAAAATCGGCTGTTGTGAAGGATTTGAACCTCCGACTACCTCAGTGTGGGCGTTCTGACCACTGAACTGACGAGCCTTACAGGAAACTGCGAAATAGGGTTTCCTATGAGGGAAAAACTGCGTAAGTAGTACTTTGAAAATTAAAATTTATGACCATTACATTAAAGTCTAGATTTAAACGTGGGCTTTGATTTGGTCTACTACAGAGGATTAGGGCTTAAAAAACTATAGAGACGACTTACAACCTAAATCAGTTAGCGATTTCAGTTTTCAGTACTACCAACCACTAGGTAGGTAGTTATAGCAAGCAGTTTAGGTATGAAATAAACTACGCTATGAAATAATTAAATTAATAAAAAAGAAGAATGGAAAAAAAATAATCATTTTAGTGTGCATACACATGAGCACAGCCAAGACGCGTCGATGGCAGAGGCATCTGCAGCCGCAGACGCGTCGACGGGTGTCGACGGCTGCTGTTGCTTTCGTCATAGACGCATGTCGCTCGTGTGTATTAGCACTTAGCAGGAGTTGTCGTTTACAAAATGATCAGATGGTCAATCGGATGAATTTGTAGACCATTTGACTTTTTTCTTCACCATCATCTCAGCCCGAAATCTCCATTGCTGGGTAAAGTCAGAACATGCCTCCTCGTTTTGTACGTTTTCCCTCCAGGTGTTTTCTGTCAGTTTTTCGATGTCTTCAGCCCAACGAGCTATCGGATGCTCTGGGTTTCTTGACCCGAAGTAGGCGATTACCTTCGATTTGTACATAAGAAAATGTAGGCGGGATTATTCACTAGGCTGCGACTCACGGCCACGGTACTCCGAAACAAATAACAAACCTCTCAGCCGTGCAACGCAAACACATACGTAGCAGTGGACGGTAGACTTTACTCCATGCTTGATATTATGTAAGAAAGATGCCTTTTCCAAATCTATTATCATCCAGTTTTCTGTCCGCCGAAGGATGTCGATGTTACGTATTTGGTTTGGTTTGGGAAATCCCTCGATCCACTAGACTAGTAGATTCACTAATGCCAAACAGGTGCATAATGGCGAGTGACTAGCGAGCCATGGATCGTTTAGCCAAGGGCCATTGGGGGCCACTTAAAGGTACAGCAAAGAGCCACTCTTCTTTCTTAATCTGGAATTGTATCGATTTTTACTTACATCGGACACTGGACTGATCAATTCTATTCAGGCTAGTGAAGGATCTTAATACCCAATCTGCTGTCGCCTTTAGCTGCCACCCCCGTACCTCGGATAACACATATTTAAAGCAGTTGGCTCTGCGCCTGATCTCTCCCTGGTCGTGTCAGATTACCGTTCCATTGGAATAGTCCAATGGAACGGTAATCTGACACGACCAGGGAGAGATCAGGCGCAGAGCCAACTGTAGTCATAGGACTATGATGACTATGTTTGCGCATTCAATAGGGCACTATAATTACCTATATAATAAATATTATCTCCTTGCGTACCTAGCTAATCTTCGTTTAGATTGACCGATGAAACTCGGTCAGGTGGATATCCCTATTAAAATTAAAACGACGAAAAAAGAAACTGAAAAGCAAAATAAATATAATGACGGCACGGTTGGCGCAGTGGTTAAGCGATTGACTGCTGCGCGGGTTCGATTCCCGCACGGAACAAATATTGGTATGGCTTACAAGTAGTTGCTCCGGGTCTGGCTGTTTGTGTGTGTGAGTTTAAATGTTTGTAAACGCACCCACGACACAGGACAAAATCCTAGTGTGGGGCAACGTTTTATAAAAAAAAAAGTTTCTTGTGTAACTAAGCTCCTAAATTTATGTTAATTACTAATTATGTGTCGGCGCCAAACAAACCATCGACGAAGCTCAATAAAGCTTGCATCATTTCACTTGGCGCCTGTTTTTTTCTTTGCTCGTGGCTTTATTTTAAATTTTTTTTTTGCTTTTCCGACTCTTTTTTTTTCAAAAAAGCATTTCCTTCGATAGCAGTGGCGTATTTATCCTATGGCCAATAGGGTCATGGTCATGGCCCGGGGTGGCAGACTGTGACGGACGGCGCTGTCGATGTTCACAAGCATGCAGCTTGTACCTATTCTACCCTGCAACTCGTACCTTAATACAAGCACTATAATCTAATCCAAAACTTTTCGGTAGCAAAACTTTTCGAGGTCGCATTGCTCGCTTGCATCCTAAAATCTCTTTGTGTCCTGAAGTTTCTATATATTAGTCGACATAGTAACTTTTACATCTATATACACTCGAGAGCAATGAATCCGGGTCACTTGAAGAATCCTAAAAATCTCGGAAACTAAAAATGCTAGGTTAATGCAATAAATTGTATTTAATAGACAATGTAATACTCCTTAAATGAAGGTATTAAAACTTCTTAGTTATTGTAAAGTTATATCATAAAAAAATCAAATTTGAAAAAGGCCACTTTCGAAGATGGAACTACGAAATTACAGCATTTGGTTTTGCTTTTGTTTGTAATCTGTCATTTATGTGGGTACATAAACCATGTTGATAGTGCTCTATATTCATTATTCAAGCTGAAATTATGTCGCTTACGCCTGAAGAATGCACCAGAATACTTACAATGCTGGAAACCGGTCGGAGTCAGCGCGATACAGCCAGGACTGTCGGTGTGTCGCTGTCAACAGTACAAAGAGTTCTCCGACGTTACTAAGAAACTGGTTCTAACCTACGCAGACCAGGAACGGGCAGAACCAGGTGTACCACAGCACGAGAAGACCGATACTTGGTGAACACCATGCTTCGAAATCGCTTTCTCACAGGAACTGAACTCACAAATCAGTTTCGACGCCTCGGAGGAAGTAACCCAAGTGCATGGACAGTTGCTGAATCTAACTTAAAACCCCTTAGACCTGCAAACGGCCCTAAACTGGAGCGTGGGCATCGTATTTCAAGACTAAGATATGCCCAGAGCCACGTAAATTGGAGTATTGAAGATTGGTCAAAAGTTATGTTCTCCGACGAATCAAAATTTATGCTCTACAAGCACGATGGAAGATACAGAGTGTATCGAAGACCAGGGGAAAGATTCAAGCAAGCATGCATCGAAGAAAAAGTAGCCTACGGTGGTGGGTCTGTACTTGTGTGGGCCGGAATTTCTTCCGAAAGTCGCACAGAGCTGGTGATCATAGAAAACGGCTCTTTAACTAGCGTAAGATATGTGGAAGAAATCCTCAATGATCACGTTGGTCCATTTATGGTCAATTTAGGTGAGGATGTTATATTTATGCATGACAATGCCCGACCTCATACAGGTAGGATTGTGAATGACTACCTTCAAGAGATGAACATTACTCGTATGGAGTGGCCAGCGCGCAGCCCGGATATCAATCCGATCGAGCATGCTTGGGACGAGCTAGGCAGATGCGTAAAACAACGAAACCCTCCCCCAATCACGCTTCGGGAGCTCAAAATTGCTCTCACAGAGGAATGGGAGAATATTCCCCAAAATCGTATAAGGAACTTGGTGTACAGCATGCCAAACCGCGTAAACGCAGTAATGGAAGCACGAGGAGGCAATACGAAGTATTAAAATTCAAGAAAATCGTAATAAAGTTCAAAAATTTCATGTTTCCTATTTTTGTTTTAAGGAGAGATCAGCAGTTTTTTTCTTTATGTAATTTTGTGTTAATAAAATGTATGGTGACTCATATTTTTTTTTACTTTCATTTAAGGAGTATTACATTGTCTATTAAATACAATTTATTGCATTAACCTATCATTTTTAGTTTCCGAGATTTTTAACATTCTTTAAGTGACCCGGATTCATTGCTCTCGAGTGTAGTTAAAAGAAAACCTACCCTATCCGTGGCGGGTTGACGGCGGGTGTTCAAACATTTTCGTATAACACTTGCATATCTCTTATTGCATTACATATCTTTCTTATTCTTATTGTCTCTTATTTTATCGCGGCTTTTTACTTATTTATGGCTGAGAGGTTGCTTTATAAATAAATTGAAAGGACATCATCCATTTTGATCCAAATGTGAAAGTGCCGGCCAAAAAAAAAACTGCCTTAGTCTGATAGAACTTGTCCACCTCAGCATTTCTTATTAGGACACCAAAGCTGTAGCACCATGTACTTGACTTTAAACGAATTATCAAAAAAAAAAACGTAAAACGTTTTGTTGAAAGTTCACGTTATCATAATGGACTCCACTGTTTTTACGGCGGGAACAAGTGCGCTTTGCACTTGCGTGGGGAAGCTCGTCGCCGTGCGTGGCCGGGGCTCACATCATTTGATTGGCTGGCGAATTTGAATACAAGCCTGAAAATTGATTTATGGCAGTCGCTGTTGATCTTGTATATAGGATATCCAATCTGTGAAGTGGGTATGGACGAGACGACAGACGGCTGTTAATTAATAATCAAACTTTATAGGTACTTAGTCGTGTATAGGGAAAATAGGCCGAATTCAATCAACTGGGTGTGTGTGACAAACTTATGTCACATCATAAGAATCTTCATCGTGGTATTAGTAAAAATACTGGTATTCTGCTATATTTGGTTAGACTGGAAGAAAGCCGACCCCAACGTAATTGGCTAAAGGCTAGAGCCAAGCCCTAGGCAGATGAGGAGTAGGTATCTAATATTTTAGCACACTAACACCTCTCAATAAAAGGTAGGGTCGGCTCAAGAGTTTTGATAGTCAATCCGCCAGCATCGTAAGAATCCTAATCCCGTGTTCATTGATTTGGGCCGATATCAATTGACTTCCTGTCTTAAATGGGTTCAATTATTTACTTAACTACAAGTTTAGGACCGTTACGCGTTTTTTTGACAATCATAGTGTCACTTTGTTGACTTTACCCATTTAAGATTTCACGCTCGGTGTAGCACGGCCAGTGAATGCAGAGCAAGGGGAGCTACACAGAGTCTTCGAGTGGACTTGGTAATGAACACATCCCGACGATTCGATACGAGTGTCAGCCGCATCCTTCCTTGCCATTACGTGGGCAGCTAACCGCGAGCGCCGCCGCCGAACGATCGTCTTTTGTCAAAATGTACACGTAAATAGGGTTAAGTTGATTGTTTTCACTTCTATGTAAATTCTATTTCAGCACCAGCGGGGTTATTGCGTAACACACTAACAGTAGGGATGGCTTTAATTTTGACAGTTCAACAACAATAATTGAGAAAAAAGTTTTAGAACATAGATATGAAGCAATTAGCAATATCCTTCAAAATGATTCAGACTCAGATTGATAGTGTTACGACAGGGTGCTGCATCTTTAATTGGACTCGTTTTTACCTAACCACCTTATCCAGATAGCTGCACTTCAAAACCTAGATGAGCATTTAATTTACCATCTTCACTGTTGACTGAATTAATGATGATCATTCATAAATCAACGTTATTGGATGAGTAGGTACTCCTTCACCTAGAACGCCTGATTAATTTCCCTACGTTAAGTTTATGCACTTAATAACAGTCTGTGTATTATAGCTTAGTAGATAATTTAAACAGGAGAAAGTATAGGCGCTGCGATAGACACACCTCACTTTAAAAACTCTATGTCAAAACACTTAGCCGCCCTCAGAAAAAAAGTGTGAAATTATCTTAAGTGGCAAGTATCTAAGAAAGCCCTTTTTTAAAATCAGGCTAGTATAACGGTACGTTCTAAGTAAAGATAGAAGTGTAGATAAGTTAATAAGATTATTATTATACCTCATGTTGAGGTCGGAGACCGGCTTTTAAGGACGGAATGTTTCTGAAACCGTGTATAAAAAACGAGTGGTCCCCTGGGATCGGTCATTCCGCGGCCGGAGTGGGTGCACGCATCTTCGTTCCCAAAATAACTATATTTTTTGTGTTAGCTCTTTAATTCTTTGTTCGACTTGAACCAGTAGTTTTGAATCCAATCTCGGAGGGGGTGAACGTTGGGCTCCTCTGTCGTCCAGTTAGCACGTCTCGCCAAGTGCCATGAGTCCGGAAACAGTTAGAGTGGTGAGTCAAGTTTATCCTATTATCCACTTGCGATTTTTTTGTACCGCTATAAACTTAGTTATTAGTGCTAATATTTTTTTCATTTATTCGTTATTATTACAGTTATGATATTGGAATTATTATTTTACATAAACTTCAAATAAGTTTATTTATAGAATAAAAATGGTTATTAACAAAAGTTTCCGTTAAACTAACATTAACTTTTAACTACGTTTGAAACAAAAAAAAAGAAATGACTACGCTGCCGACAATCAAATACTTACTAGAATAGATTTATCACTTTTTCGTGTTTACATTATTCGTGTTTAGTGATTGTCTATTGTTGAGTAAAATTTCAATTTATATGGTGGCAATAACAAGGCTGAATGGATAGTCGATGAGAGCAGGGAGAGTGGCGAGTGATGCAAGTCATCCTACCCACTGGCTCACTGGCTAGTCAACTCTACTGGCATGAAGCCGGCAACCGTTTGATAACATCTCTGTTGTGACACCCATTCATTTACTGTAATTGAGAATTCGAGTTATCGATTTAAATCCCGTGCTATTGTAAACTTCTTGCCTTTTAGGGTTAAATGTTAGATTAATCAATCGATTTTCCTTTTCACTTTCTTATTACTTATTTGATATTTGATTTTCTTATTTACTGTGTAGGCATGTCCTTCTTATTACTTGCTATTTTATTTTCTGAGCTGTTTTGTATTTATAACTAAATATTTGTAAAACTTTAAAAGTTTAGGAAGTTTTTTGCTCTTTCATTGAAGTTATAAGAATCGACTTAAATTCCCATTTTATTTTATAAATGAATGAAGTGAAAGAATAAAAGATCGCTGCAGTAAATACAGTTGAAGTTGATGACCTAAACACATTCGTAGGCGAAGCGTTGAAGATAAATTAAACATTTACGAGTTTGGGACTGGCACGCACCATTTAACGATTATCTACGGACCGGTACAAATCTCTTTATAATGTATCTGGCGAAACAACGGAATGCAGCGTGATCAGTGTGGTCACACATTCCATAAAAATAGAATTTTTCTCCTGACCGTAAGTACAAATTAAAACTCGAAATTGTGTAATTACTTCCCAACAATTAAGAGTTGCTATCTCCTTTCAAAATCCAATTCCGAATGGGAGGCTCTCCGTCGACAAACAACATCCTTGTTTATTAAAAAAAACTGTAATTAACAAATGTATAATTGAGTAGTGAGGATTTTATATCTGACGATCATTAATCTTGGAAGTTAGTAGATGAGGATGCCTCTACTTAGCATCGAGTTGAGATAAAACAAATTTCGTGTAATATTAGAACATTGTTTTGTTTGTAAAAAGGCTTTGACAAAAATCTGGTAGGTATCTCTATAAGAGCTTGCGTTGTAATTTCTATGATAAGTAATGTAGTAAGATATGTAGTTAGTTAAATGCTTTGCGATATTTTGCTCTGCGCTCAGCCTGACTTGTTTCCTTTTAGTAAATTTTCGTTTTATTCTGTTTATTGAACTTCAATCAACATGTCAAAAAACTTTAAACCAGATTTAGGTAAATGGCTAATTGTGGGTAAACATTCCTTAAAAACATGATATAGTGAGGACCAACCGGAAAGTTGAACTTTCCGAAAATTCCGTCTGTAATTTTTAACTGTCTGTAATATATTGCATCATTACCTTTTTATGAGAAAGTAGAGTATTGTTATGTATTACCGACTTGTGCACCTATCATTGTAAATAACGAGTTATACTTTCATTTTCCCCTTATCTTATATGGAGTGCGCTGATTATATTTTGTTTTTGTTTTACATTTTCGGTAGTTACGTGACTGCTTGATGTAACCGTTACTTCTCATTTTATCTTATTTTTATAAAGACGGTGTTGCTATTAAGAGTATCATAGTTTTTTACTGCCTAAAGTTGTTTGTAGTCCAAATGAGTGGTCGTCATCGCCTGTGCGACTGCTGACTGTGATTCCGGGTTCGATCCCTGGGTAAGGCAACGCGTTATTGAGTTTTACAATTGGAATTATTTATTTATTATAAGTTCACAGCATAGTAAATAATTTAAACTAAAACTAAGCCCCTCAAAACCGTAGTAGTGGTTTGACTGTGGGGTCTGGCGAGTCTTTATACACTACTTAAACTTCACACTTAAGACTTAGGTAGCACTTTAATACATTTCTAAATAATATATTTTAAATTTATTTTTAAATTTGTAAACTGAATATATCAGTAGCAGCGGAGTTTGGATTTGTGCCTGATTAATGGGAATTGTGTCACATGACATGTGTCTTATAAACTGTAGAACATTCTGCCTACCTCTGCGTGAGATAGTACAGGCGTGAGGTTATGTCAAGTTTAAGTAAGTTTGACTTTTGATTACAAGTCTAACGCGATGCTCATTTGTTTGTAGATGCAGTTCCTCCTGAGCTTGGCGCTGGTCGCGTCCTCAGAGGCGTTCTTCCTGAAGTGGGGCTCAGACTCCTCGTAAGTTTTTAAACCTTTAATTTTGACACTATTTAATTTAGGTAAAAGCAAGAGCGAATTATTTTATTTAAATGCGAATTTTCTTTAGTTGTGTTGTGGGGCTAGGGGTTAGTTACATCACATATAGTATAATACCTATTACATTGTGTATTACCAACCGTCCTGTATTATCTTAGAAAAGGCTGTTTCCTACAAATTAATGCTGGTAACTGAAGTTATAGTACATTAAAATCTATAAGATATAATAGATTAGTAAACTTTTAGTAATGGCGTAGGCTCTGCTACGCCATTCAATCTCTACGCCCTACTCCTACGGCTCTGCTACGCCTTAGGGCCTACGCGGGTACCTATAAGAGGGTAGAGATAGAATGGCGTAGGGCCTACGAAATTACTACGCCCTACGGCGTAGCGTAGCGTAGCTTTTCATATGATGATGTATGCAACGTGAATGATGAACCTCCTGCATTGTGGTATGGACACGTGCCACACAACGTAGTATAGTGTAACACTATACTAGTATAGTGTAATGTGAATTAGGAATTGAAAGTTTATGTAGATAACTTTACAATGTACATAGGTTACTCAGTTGGTTTATAGGGGCTTAT
The DNA here is from genome assembly GCA_951799955.1 of Apamea anceps. Classification (NCBI taxonomy): domain Eukaryota; kingdom Metazoa; phylum Arthropoda; class Insecta; order Lepidoptera; family Noctuidae; genus Apamea; species Apamea anceps. Next base: position 16,212,221 of record OX637500.1, on the reverse strand, counting down.
AAGCCATGTTGTACGGTCGACTCCACCGGCTTCGTCATTCACCTATATAGCAAATATATTCAGTTCGTAATTATTAAGTAATGTTAATAGCTACTCGATTACCGGTGTGAAATAATTACTGTGTAGTCGATACTTCTGGAAGTAGTGGATTCCATGTCACAAGCAACTTGGCAGTTACCGTGTACTCGTCACATTTACACAACATTGCAGATAAAAAAGCACACGTTTCCTTGTTCGTGAAAATACCTATATTTTATGTGCATTTTCATGCCCCAGCATGAACTTTTTGTCAGTGGTTTTTGCTTTGTTACAATTTTTATTTCCTAAATATTCTTCGTGTTTTGTGCTGAGGCACGGACATTTTAGTTTAGGGTTTTGTTTGGCGTGGCCTTTTTGTAGAATTTTGCTTGTAAAGTCTGCTTGAGTCCATTTAACAGTGTATTTACCTGCTACAGTGCTAAAGAGGTAGTCCCAAAACAAACATTGTTCAGGGCCATTATTCAAAGCATGTGCAGGTTTCAGGTATTTTCTCAAATACCCTGTTGATACCCTATAAGTGCTCATACTTTTTTTAAACTTATTTATATCTTATTAAGTATCGCGATGCTACGTACCTACCTACTAGTGTACAAAACTTTTCAAGCAACCGTAATACAGCACATACACTTGTTTCAGAAGCCAGTCGTCGGCCCAGAAGTCGTGGGTGCAGCCTATGCCTCCAAACATGTCACCAGGCTACCGGTACCAATACACGTACACCCCCTACGAGTCTCGCAAGGTGTACCAGATCCAACCACAGCAGTACCAGCTACCTGAAATGATGCAACAGAATCCACAGCCGATCCCCATCAGCGTGCCCGCGGGCGCGAGTCTTACCCCCGTGTCACTTCAACACGTTCAACTCGTCCCTTGCATGTGTCCCGTCGCCCCTGAGGAGGCCGAGAAACTCCAGGAACAAGTCGGGCCTGGACCCTATATGGCGCAGACTTACAGTCAACCCGCTTACAACGTGCCACAGCAAGTGCAAGGAGACAACTCACAGAATACAAACAAGCAGTAGAGTAAGACTCAACCCCAAGTTATCCCACCGATGACTCGCTCACTTTTTGTATAATTTATTTCGTAATTTAATTTATCGAGAGAAAACCACTATTCTCTGATATTTATATCTAGAATTAATATTATTAGCTTCTTGTGCGAGGTTTTCCTTCAAAGGATCACGAAGACTGATAGACTAGGAACAACGTGTGTTCATTCATTCTTAATAAACTTAAAACCATATTCTTGTGTTTCTGTTAACCCTTTATTATAGGTACTATAGTAGAAGTAGAGCTTTTACCATTACAAAAAACATCAAATGTAAGCACCACTCAAAGAAACTTAAGTCGTAATCTTTTGTTTATAAACATCTGCCGCCCGGCCGGACCACCCATGGCGATGCCGCATTCGCGCGCAACACTCGATATCATTTTGCAACTATATACGAAATCACTCATGCAGCCAAGCGGTTAATAAACTTAAAACCATATTCTTGTGTTTCTGTTAACCCTTTATTATAGGTACTATAGTAGAAGTAGAGCTCCTTTATGAAGAGGCCCAACCGGGGAAGCGCGTACTACCACCATATCATTTCTGCCGCCTAGCGTGGTCGGATATACGTGTCTGAATGGAATTATGGTGTCATTACAGGCATGATCAACTTATAAGTCGTATACATAATATTGAAATCACACGTATCTAACCACTCCTTAGGAAAAAATCTGAACTCAGACAGACTTTTTCAGGACGATCGCTGCAGTGCATGTGGCGAATTCCAACGTGTTTAGCTGTAAGGTTAAGTTAGGTTCAACTGGTTCTGCAGTGCGATTCTGTAACCATCTCACCGTGAAAACTCAGGTGAATGAGCGTGGAGTGAGCTATCATTCCAACTAATATAAGGGATTGACACTATTGACAGCTCACTCTAAGCTCACTTCACCTAACTTTTCACGATGAGGTTTTTACAGAATCGATCTGCAGGTCTTCACTCATAATTTGCTGTGAAAAGTTTTAATACATGAAATAGTTTGATAATTAAACTGATTTAAACTTTTTGTGATGAGGCTAGGCTGTCATTCATGTCTGCTCATTTCAATGTCAAGTCAGTCTTAAACTGTCATGGAACGCAAGACAAGTGATAAAAATATAATTTAAATCTACGGCATTGTGGAACTTACACACATAAATTATACACTATACATAGGCCAGCGATAAGTTCAAGTTTGAAGAAAAGCATGGGGATGGAGAAATATAAAAGCCAAAGCGCAGATGCGCAAGAATTCGTGGGAAGCTAGCTTTAATAATAATGTATGCCGTACTTGCGAGGTGTAAAAAAGGGCAAAATCATAATTAAAGCAGCTCGGCAAAAAGTGAATGCACTCAGTGCAGTGTGAGAAATAATAATGTTTTCATCAAAAAAACATAGTTTATTATCCAATGAGGGTCTCCAAGAGAATATAAACCAACTTACTGACGCTTACATGCCCATGAGTTTAGATTCCAGTTACCATCAAAATAAGGTGGCAGCTATAAAGAAATTACAGTTTATTTTAAAACACAGTTCTAGAAATGCTCTTCAAGAAAATGATTTCAAGCAGTTACTCTTATGTTCTTTAACCCTGGTGTACTACTTTGGAATGCGAATTAAACTAAAAACGCTCAAATCATGGAATCCATGCAGCGCTTTCCCGAAGCGACTCTTTCAGAAGGCAGAAGCAGCCTTTCAAACAACCATGGACATGTTGCTACCTGAACGTAGCGAGACTACTATTAAAATTACTCTCAACTTCTTTACAGACGTGTGCCTTTGGCGTTTTGAGAGTTTTGTTGAACAAATCCTGGAAGTGCTCCTCTATTTTGATAGAGGAAAAACGACATTATTCAATATGATGCTGACTGACATTCACTACGTTCTATTTACCGATGTAAAGGCTGTAACGAGGCATCGCATGAAAGTATTTTATAATTTACTTTTAAGTCCAAACTGGATTATCGACAACAAGAAGCTTTTACCGTTCGTTACCCGTCTGTTAGACTTCTTCGCTTATACTATATCCAAAGACGATGGTAGATCAGCCGCGTCTAAATATTTAAGAAGAGGCTTCGAAGTGTGTCTTCGTCGCATCTTTGAGAGGGTAGAAAATGAGCATCGAATGTTGATCATTACAACCATGCTAAATTGGTTTTCAATGGTAAACTTGAATCAAGAGAATGTTTTAGAGTTCTCCACACTGTTGGATCATGCCGCCGATTTTTATGAAGTGCATCTGTACAAAGACAGCTTCGGAGAAGGTTTAATTGAGCACGTGCTAGTGAATCTAGTTGGATCCACTAAAGCTACAAACAGCCTCGTGGGATGCAGGCTCTTGTTAAAATTCTTAGATCGACAAGAAAACGCACAATATCTCATAGTTCCTACGCTATTCTACGAATTTACTCAGGTCTGTTTTTTTCTAAACTCAATTGAGTTCATATGATTAATTATTTATAGAACTCTGTGACCTAAACCCTCACTTAAGTCAAGCTTTTCTGTGACTTAAGGAGTCTATTTTAAGCGCACGCAATAATGGAGTACGTAAGTCACACGTATCGTAATGTACAATTTTTGTCATTTTATGTACCTAACTGTGAATTAATATACATGTTCAGGTGCAACTAAAACTAGGAGAATACGATCTTAAAGATAAGCTGTTCATCCGGCATCACAGAGAAAAGCTCAATCTTTACTTGATGAAAGCAGTCAAAATGCATGGTACGAACATTGTGAACTTGAAGACGGTGTACAGCATTATGTGCTGCGTGGTGCTGGAGGTGCCGTGCGGGCTGACGGCCGCCGCTGCCGCCTGCTTGTCGATGGCCATCCAGGACCTGGCGCTGAACGGTGAGAACATCCCGGCGCCGTGCCGCTACTGGATGCATGCCGTCGTGGTCTCCGTCATGTCGCTGATCTGCTGGGTGCACAAGGCGCCGGTGCTGTACACCTACGTCAACCACATCGTGTCGCGCCGCGCCAAGGAGGCCCCACAACTCAATCCACCGATGATGTATTTCTATAAGATTGGGAGGAATCACGTCACTTGGAATAAACCAACTCTTTTTTTTGAAGATTGGGAGTTGCGTTATGCTCTTTGGAAACATTTTCAAGATAGTCCGGTATGCTTTCCTTATTTATTTTATTATTTTTGCCTCTGTATGTACATTTTTATGAGCCAAAGTTTTTTTCATTCTAGGCAGCGAAATTAAATAAACAAATGTCAGGCAAAAAGGTGCCTACACTGGATTTACGAAACTAAACGAGGAAAGTGTTACATGAAGTTAGAAACTGCATTTAGTACAATTAGAACTATAGAACGGATTGTCTGTGTGCGATTAATGATCGGTTACGTATCTTATTTGATTGCCAGAGTATCTGAGGAAGTAATTTGCGTGGGCCAATGGAAGGTAATATTGTATGAATTCTGTAGTTGCTGTTAGATTACTGCTAGCTTTTTGCTATTTCCGTGCCATTGAATTTGTTACGTAGTCGTAGGTAGTCACTAGTCGATAGTAATATACGCTTTACCCATTTTAGACCAAGTAATCGTGTAGATTTCACTTACTGCGTAAAATATTTAATTTTAATACACTCCGGGACTCCTAAATCGAGCTACCGTGCATTTTTATGTGTATACGCCTAAAATATCAAAATAACGATAAGTCTGACAAACAGTTTTTATGCAGTTCAGAAGCTGACATTATAGCCATTGAATTGACGAATTTGAAAAAAAGAAAAAATATGAGTTTGGTCGCCCTAAAGGGACGAGCAACTTAGTTGCCCAGCAACATTTTTGTCTCAGTCGCTGTCTCCTCCTCGAGATTTGGACGCTGCGCACACGGGAGCGACAGCAACGCTACTTTTTTGGTAAATTTTTGGGTTGAGCGACAATTGACTAGCCGGCAACTTTTTTTTCGCCGTGCGCATTGCACCCAATAGACGGGCGACAGTTGTGTCCAAACCCGCGGACAAAAATGCCTCCCGCCTGTCGCGTCGCGTCGCGTCGTGAAAATATGTGCGCATTTTCATATAAACCCGTAGAATTGATGTGAGAGACAAAGTAGTGTGTGCGCACCCTCCCTAAAGGAGCAACAATAATGGATTAGAGCATCTTGAAGTGAATAGTTACTTTTTTATTTGTTTTGTTTTACATAAAAAGAGTATCGAAATTGTTTTTCCTTATTTCTTAATCCATTGTGACGTTCAAATTATAGATAACGCTCTTGAAGTAGCTGCGCAAGCTATGGCACTTCTTCAGACTGGGCTTAGTCAGCGAAATGTAAGCACAACTGCATGCAAGTCGTTCTGCCGTTAAAAAAATGTACCACCGATACGAGTACCTGGTAACTGGCGGCATCATGCACCGTCCAGAAGGACCACGGAACCGGCCCTACAGTAGGTACGACAAGATCGGTTTCTCTTTACCACTAGCCTGCGTAATCGTCACCTGACCTCAGTACAGCACCCTAATTGCGTAACACACGATCAATTGGAATCTGAACCATTTTGAACCATTTTTCATAAGTTCGAAAAATTTGTCTGCTCAACACGTAAATAACGCAATGAATGTTGTTGAACTGTCAAAATGAAACCGATTCCCATTGATCGTGTGTTACGCAATTAGGGTGCTGGTCCAAGAACAGCTTTGAGACTTCATGGACATGCTCTCGATTGACTGTTCTTGTTATTTTTAGTACGTTACTATGGTAGCGGAAGGATTATTATTATTACTGCTTATTTCCTGAAATACGGAAAAACTTAATAAGAACTTATTTTTGTGGATGGTAATTTTCTTTTGATGAAGCAAAGTTGAAATGTACAGACAAGAAAAGAGACAAAAGTGCACATCACGTATGTCTTTGAGCTGTTAATGCCAGTGACAAACCGTTGACACGAGACTTGCTTAAAAAGGTAACTTAAGCCCCATTTACACGGTGCAAGTTTCTGGAACGTTCAAGAGAAATAATGGCATACAATAATTTAATGCAAGTTTTACCATTCAATAATTGCATGCGAATTCTGTTTACACCATGGAAATAATTGCAAGACAATTATTGCATGCAAGTTTTACCTCATCTAAACACAGAGCGGTACGGACAATACTTGAATCACTTGTACAATTGATTTAAGTATTTACCCTTATTACAAAATTTTTATGCCAGAAATGAATCCGATTTTATTCTACGTACTATTTACATCCATATCAGTTTTGAACGGCAACTAACTTGCCCGTATCGTGCAACAATTGTAGATGTTGTTTAGATGGTGCCAGTCAATTGTTGCTTCAATTTTATGGTATGCCATAGGCAATACCGCTGCACCGCACGGTTGGCGCAGTGGTTAAGCGATTGACTGCTGCGCTGAGTGTCGCGGGTTTGATTCCCGCACGGAACAAATATTTGTATGGCCTACAAGTAGTTGTTCCGGGTCTGGCTGTTTGTGTATGTGAATTTAAATGTTTGTAAACGCACCCACGATACAGGAGAAATTCCTACTGCGGAGCAACGTATTTAAAAAAAAAATCTTACTCTGTGTAAATGGGGCTTAATATATAGTGCAAAGATAGTTGTATTAATGATTTTAATGATTATAATAATTCTATAAATACATATCTCTTACGGTCGCGAATCATATTTTGATTAATATACAATCTGAAGGCTAATTATATTCTCGTAATTTAAAACGTTCAAAGTGCAGTCTCATTTCGGCGATAAACAAATTAATGTCATATTTTTGACAGATTGACACTGAGATCAGACTGTAAACGTTCTTAAATTTACGAGAATTGCCCCTGATACTTCAACATACATCTTTGCCTGCATACCAAGTTGTTTTGTCTGCTGTACATGTACAGTTTTTCACTTTCGAATCTATCTTCACATCTGTAACTACTCCACGTTCTGAGTACCGATGACAATGTAAGACATAATTTGCTCAACTCTCATTAGTTTCACTAGGCTCGTACTTAATGAGCCGACGCTGATATTTTTAAATAATGCTTGTATTGTATTGTAATTGTTAGCCTGGACTCTTCGTGTTATCTTGATTTTGCTCAGCATTTTTATTAATGGGAGAAAACATTGATCTTGCAAAATAGCCAAGTTTAAATAAATACACTCGTAGGCAGGGAAAAGCAGACTTTATGGTTTCTGTGATTTTCTATTACACTGCTACAAGAAAAATAAAATGAAAAACTGTTTATCATTAAACTTTTGTTATTTCTGTTCTGATGGATGTAGAGTGAAGTAGCCCTGGTATGTCTGGCTCGCCGTGGTATTAGACAATATCCAAATATTTTATAAAATCAATTTTATGCCTGTCGTCACCATAATTCGATAATTATTTGAAACAGCCAGTCGCGAGTTACGCAGCGTGAAACAGTTTTATAAAAGGAAGGTGATTGTCTAAGCCATGGATTTGTGCAACGGTTCAGTTTCTTGGTTAATATTAGTAAACAAACAGTCAGTTATGCGGCCAGCGTGGTTGGATCCAATTAATTTACTACTCTTTGTATTTCCGTGATCATTAGGTAAAAAAGATTTTATTATTACGTTTAGTTTAAAATTAGATTGCATTTCGGTAACATATTCATTACGTTTTTTGCTCTTATTACATTCTTAATGCATATTGTGTAATGTTTTAATCAGTTAGTTAAACAAACAATTAACTGAGGAACTGTTGGTGTGTTCACCACTTTACTCCTCGAAGGGCAGTTGATGTAAGTCATCAATGCCCTTCGAGCTGTATGAAAATGCTGTAGAATTTTGTTTCGGTGAATATTAAAGGAAAACATTGAAAAACCTTGTGCAATTTATTTATTTATTTATTCATTTATTCTCACACTGGAACGCCATACGGCAATTACACCAATGGACTGGTTGTCAGACTTTCGGGCTTCTGACTACCCGTAACGACTGTCAAAGATCCACGAATGACAGCCGGGACCAACGGCTTAACGTGCTTTCCGAGGCACGGAGGGGTCTCGGTATGTAAAGATGGTCACCCATCCACAGACCGACCGCGGCAAGCGTAGCTTAACCTGACGGATCAACCTGTGCGGCTGTTATTATTTAGCCACAGGCCCCTAATATCTGCACGGAGTGTTCCAACCACTTTAATTACATGTCACCTGGTCATCAGTCCCATCATTTTGATTTTAGGGGTTTGACCTTTATTTATTTATTATCAGTCATTAATGTCCCACTGCTGGGCAAAGGCCTCTCTTTCCACCTCTCTCTGTCCAGAGCTGCCAAGGACCAATCTTCAAAAAGATTCCAGCTCATCCCGCCATCTTCGTCTGAGACTGGGTATTTATTTATAAACTATAAAAAGAAAACGTAACTTTTATAGCATCACTTTCTTGTCCATCGATCACAGGTTTTCTTCAGGGCCTATGAACGTATGGCATAATGTTAGCTTTTGCGCACACACAGATCGCCAGTCGAAAAATAACATAAAAATCACACATGCCTTGATTTATTTTATCGTGTCGTATTTATATTTTTGTATCGTGTTACGATGTTAGGTATCATTTGAATAAGCTTTTTCAGAGGATTTGGAAAATGTTTCCTTTTTAATTAATTTGGTTAACAGTAAAAGCCGATTGTTCTCCCATTCGGCTTAATGATAGTCATTCTCCGTCTCTTACTCCTACACAAAGGGGAAATAGAAACACTATTAGTTTACGATACGAACACATCATCATGGACAGCCAAGTCTGGCAGACCACACACTGTACCGTAGACCAATCTGTGGTACAGAGTGAGCTCTCCTGTTGTTGGAACATCATGCCTCATCTAATGTGCAAAGATTGATATTTAAACAAATAGGTATCGTAGGATTATGTGCTTTTTATATCTTCGGGTACGATACCTATACTGCAGTATTACCATACTTAGTATCTTGTTAAATTATCCCTAAAATCGGTCGTATTTTTCTAGGCATTAGAGAGAGCCAGCTGCATGCAGTAGAGCTTCTGAAATGGGACGCTCGGACGGAATACTCGCACACAGTGTTAATGTATGCCATATATAAGTATTGATAGGCGCATCGGCTTCATTGCTAGTTGGTTGTTAGACTGGGGCGCATCGCATTGCAGTGGGAAAGTGCAAATTTTCCGTAAGTGCGCAAAGCGTCGCACGCGCCATTCAGCGACTTTATTTCACACGCGCATCTCTCCAAGAGATTTTTTTTGCGACAAACGACACATGTTCGACTGCTGTGCTTTTCACTACATTGTTATACAACAATAGATACGATTATGGATTGTAGGAGTGCGGTAAGTTTTTGTGGGACCGATGAGAACGTTCGTCAATTTGCATGTCACTCATTAACTTGTTTGGTTAAATGTTAGCGGCTCATTAGTCATCAGATGGTTTGTTGTGCGTTCACTCTCACGTTTTTAATTAATTATCTTTAATTGAATGTGTAAAGTAGACTAATATGTAGCCATTGCAATTAATTATATTTATTAGCGCACTCGTGCTTTACTTCCAACCGTTACCAAGAAAGGCACGCGTATCTGCGTATGCGTTGATGGATTGGTTGAATGCTTGCATCTAATGCCTAATTAGTTTTATGATTTAAGTATTTAGAAGTTGCATGTTGCATTTTGACCTTAAAACAATTTGATATATTTGTTTGTTACTAACTTAGATATTAATTGTTTTAAAAGTAGAGCATTGCGTGATGTGGTGACAGACTAGAACTAACTAGAATATAGCAATATGTCGGAAACTACCGATTTCCACATTTTCTTTATCGCTGCTTATCATGACAGGAGTTCCCTGCGTTTTTTGTAAAAAAAAAATAACACTTAATAATGCTAACTTTTGTAGACAGTTCATGCAATTCAGAAATAATGTTATAAATTGCAAAGTCGGCCAAACGTTGAACTAAGTGGCGAACTTTTATTGTATTACTTGTTGTATGTAGCGTGACGTTGGATTTCTGTGCCTTTTCGAGAGCCATCATGAACGATTTGAATATTAATATTGAACTGTTAAAGCCACAGAACATACCAGCTACATGCACACTAGAAGGTGCCCGCGACCTCGTCTGTGATCCAGGATGAAAAGTATATTTTATCCTGACCTAGGTCATCTCCTCTCATCTCGTCTGCCCATGTGCCAAATTTCATCCAAATTCAGTGTAACATCCATTTTAGCGTGAAACAAACAAACTCAGTTTCGCAGTAATTCTTATAATAGTTAGGATTCTGTGGTCTAAGTCACCATTAGTCCGAAATTTTCTTCGCGTATTTGTTATTACCTAAATGCATTTTGTTTACAGATCCTGCTTTGCCTGGCTGCGTTGTTGGCCATACTTGTAGCGAATACAGAAGGGTGAGTTCAATATTTAACTTAATTTTATCTTCAATCCTAAACTTCCCTCGCCCTTGTCAGTAGTTACCTACTACTAGAGATCGTCCCAAATTATTTTTCTCTTTCATTTTCTCCTGTCATCTGTCACGATAACATTCACTCTCTTTTCATTCATATCGTCACACACAATCCATCCATCTTTTCATTAGTTTCCTGCCCCTCTCCTCCATCTCCTATATCTACAGAACACTCTGTAGATATAGAGATTAATCAGCTGTCCCGTACAAAACTACAATACGTAATCAACCAAAATGTACGGGACAGCTGATAATTTTTTCTCGATTACGATGTTGGTCCCATGGAGAAAGTTATTCAGTTTGATGATCTGTACCACACCCTTAAATTGGATCACACCTTTCTGATACACACTGTATATTCACCACTTTCCATTTCATCACATGCCCATGCCCATACAAAGATAAAATAACACGTTTAATTTTTTGTGCTACTGGCCGCCTCTAAAACTACGTACCTACTCTTCACAAAACTTAATCTGCTTTTGAATTTAGGGCTGATTTTTCGCACGCCAGATAATTTTATCGGAGGAATAATTTTGAATTTTTGACAGTTCTTCCATTCAATAACTGTTAGGACTGATTTTTCCAACACCAGATAATTTTATCGGAGGAATAATTTTGAATTTTTAACAGTTCTTCCATACAAAAACTGTCAGACGTAAATTTTGTTCCACGAATAAAAAATATCTGTCGATTGAAAAATCAGCCCTCAGCATTCTAATCTAATAAATATACTTGTATAGATACTAGCAATAGGTCCCTATTGCATGGGATTTAAACAAATCACTTTAATGTGGGTGCACTATAGGTACTTATTTACACCTCTACTCTACTAACTCTTCGGGGAAAACCGGGGTGGTGTTATGTTTTGTACTTGGTATTATACTTATCAGATTTTGTTTCAACCAAATATCGAGGAGGCCACCCATAACTTAAACTCAGTATCTACGGTAAAGTTTTTTGATCCTTATACGAAACTACGTCGATTGACATAAGAATAAAATGTGTGAATTGTTGTTTTCCTGGCAGTAACATTTTTCCAAAATCTCTGAATGCTGTTCATAATTACTCCGAACGTTATGAATGGACTTCTAAGAACGGAACGGTTAGGGTATATACCGAGCTGCCCTCATCTACGATTTAAGATACTTTATTTCACACAAAAAGAATACACATATTCACTCCTTTGGCGATAACATTATAATTATAAGTTATGCGATGGTTTCACCGGAAGATAAAATTAAAATCTCAAATTAACTGGCGCTGGCGGTATATTTTACTCTGGCAACACTTTGCTAATCCTGCAGTGGGGGTGCGCCCTTTTCAAACAAAATCAATTCTGTGATGGCTAGCGACACAAATAAAATTGAATTCTGCGACCCTGCTCTGCCCGGGAATCTGCAGGGGCGGATTAAGCAAGTACGTAGCTACGTACTTATGTATTTACGTATGCAGTATGTGCTCTGGCGTGGACAGCCGCCTAAAGGGGAAATAACACACACTAACACACCTCGTTAATTATACCTATAGCATCGAATACACATGTTCCTTAAATGCAGGCCGGCAGGATCCATAATTAATAATAATAAGATTTATTTTCTCATTTGGTTCTATTATTTTTTATTCTACTACCTGTAAGTATACATTATGGATTGCAATAAACGATTTGAGATTGATTGAGATTGCTAACAATGCTAAGAGGCATGTTTGGTGTCACAAGAATGGATAGAAAAAGAAATGAGTACATTAGAGGAAGTCTGAAAGTAGCACCGGTAACTTAAAAGTTGTGTGGAAATCTGTGGTCATGGTATGCGCATGTGTTACGGAGGAATAAGGAAAATGGCATGAGGAAAGTTTTGAATTTGCATGTCGATGCCTTTAAGAATAGTGGAAGACCAAAGAAACGATGGATGGACTGTGTGAATGATGATATGGTTAGAAAGGGGGTGACTACCGAGATGACGACTAATAGAGAAGTATGGAAGAACAAGACATGCTGCGCCGACCACGAATAAATTGAGATAAGGGCAGGAGAGTGATGATGATGATGACACATGCTACTTAACAGCATACGTTTGATACTTTATACTAATTGTATAGCTTGCTCTCCGTTTGTGAAGTATGCAATTTAATCAGTAGCATCTCAGACTGGTCTAAGAGAACTCGCCGAACAAAAAGCTCATAAATCATTAGTTTGCCCTTCATGAAAAATGGCTTCAAATCTTTAAGTTTAGATAAGGTAAGTTATATTTACCACTGTTAATGTGAATAGAACGTTTAGTTTTACGCATGTTTCGTAGACCGTGCTACGCGAGCCTACGCAATCGTAGAGGGTGTAGGTCAGTGTAGGTATTATTGGTACCTAGGAACGTGGATTTGCGCAGTTGAAACTTCATGTTAAAACATCATATTTATTGTTTATTTTAAAATATCTTAATGAAATATATCGATAAAAAAAATAGAAATAGAAAAAAAAATACTGTCAAAGTAATACAGTAAGCTGGTTCACAGGATACACAGGAAGTTGAGACGACATGAGTAGCTTAAAATACTACCTACAACTAGATTACAATAATATTATTAGCCGCAAACTAGACAGTTAGTCTGTACCTTGGAACTTGGGCACAAAGTCCAGAGTGAAGACTTGAGAGGTGATTTCAGGATTATCAGATATGGTATGGTACGTTTGTGGTACAATTATGATTACTTCCAACAAAAAACATAGTTTAGCAATGAAACTGTTCATCATTCATCTTTATGACCACTCTTATAGTTATTTTATTACCTACTTTATTTTGTTCCTTATATTGGTGACGAACCGAGGAAAAACATAAAACAATAAAAATAATTCAGGAAATAAAGAACAAGATCAAATGATAAATAAAATTATAGGTTTAATTAAAACATTTTATTCATAGTTTGCGTACGGTATGTGATTTATTTCCCGCTAGCTTCTGCTCGCGACTTCGTCCTAACCCGTCGCATCGCATCGCCCGTCCGCGCTATTACTGCGTGTTCTCTCAGCGTTCTTTCTGATTTTTGTTCTTTTTCCAGAGATTAGCGCCTTCAAACAAACAAACTCTTCAGCTTTATTATTAGTATAGATATATGGTATGTTATGTGTAAAGAGAGGGGCTGTGTGTGAATGAGGGGTTGTAATACAGTGCGTTAGTTAAATAACACAAAATATTATGCAAACATTTGGTCAGCTAGGCAGTCGCTCCATGTAAAATACTGGTATTCAGCTGCATCCGGTTAGACTGGAAGCCGACCCCAACATGTTGGGAAAAGGCTAGGCAGATGATGATGATGATTATGCAAACATTTCTTTTCACACATGCAAATACCCGTGTACCTATCTAATACGCATCATGACTTTGTTAGTATCAAATCGGCCTATAATGTTCTCACTGCTGGGAAACAGGCCCGCTCTCAGAGAGAAGCCGTACTCCACCACGCGGGCCCAGTGCGGGTTGGTAGATGTCACATGATTTATACTGCCTACAACAAACGGAATTGTAAAGCTTGAGCAACTGTAGCTTCTCAGGATCACTTACACAATCGAGATAAAAAAATTCTCAGTTTTTAACATAGTTTAGTTGTAGCTAGGTAAGTATTGAGATCCACATACACTTAAATAAAAACATAAACATCACACCGGTAATACCCGTAGGGTTAGGCAGAGATGCACCTAATTGCCTATACCACACCCACATTCCGCCAGTTATATGACTCGATCGAGTCGTCTTCCAGTCTTTGGACGCCACTCTACCACAGCCCTGTCATCGTTACGCCTTGCCAGGCGTCCTGCCCAACTTCATTTGAGTTTCAAAATAAATTTCCCAGTATACTCGTAGAAGACCTTCCTACGTGTTCGTCTCTCGACGTTTGGAACTCGGTCTATTAGCCTGATGCTAAGTCGTAGTAGCTGTGTACAGCCTCCTGCGTGAGCGCCCACGACTCAGCACCGTACGTCATGGTGGGCAGAACACACCGGTTACACTGGTTATAGAGGCGAGACTTCAGATATTGTGACATTTTGGCTGATCTCAGAATATCGTACAGTTCTCTATGACCGCCATAGGTTAATCACCGCGCATTCCAAAAGTTGGCCAACATCTTTGTATCTGCCGCGCGCCTTTTCCGCCCTGTGCGGTCACCCCGCTACATCCCTGCTGACTACTAAATATTTTTATGACGGCACGAATCATTCTCATACGGTTCGTACCAATACGAGAGAAGAAATACAACACAATCCAATGCAATATGTAACAGGAAACGTTGAAACCGCACTCACGCGCATCAAAGTAGGAAGCTCCCGAAATTACTGGCCTATGTCGGAATCGTGCGCATTATCCATACTATTCATACTCAAATGCGAAAGTAACTCTGTCTGTCTGTCTTTCACCTTTTCACGCCTTACAGATAATAATAGGGTTTGGAGTTGGACCGTTACTAAAGTTCATAAACTATGAACGCACTGAACATTGCTCTAACGAAAAGATAAATGGATTGAGGGACAAACTAAGTATTTAACTTTGCCGTTGGAAAACTTGCCGTTGTCACCATACATCGGCATAGTTCGCGGTTAGTTTACCAACTTCAAATAAGTTTGTAATCGCAAAAGTAATATTTTTTTTGTGATGCAACTACTTTACGATTTTCGGATTTTTTCCTTTACTTGTGCTACATGCTATTGCTGCATGCCAAATTTCATGATTGTAGGTCAACGGGAAGTACCCTACAGGTTTTCATTCCCTTGCGAGTGTCAAAATATGCGGCAAAAACGGAGCATAAAAGGCCGGTATCTTTTGATCGCGTCGACTTTTTTTTACTGCTGCAAGGGAACACAGATTTGAGTATTTGATATTAATTTCAACTTGATATCTCCACGCGTTCCTGAGAAAAAGGGTCTTGACAGACGGATGGACAGACAGACGGACAACAAAGTGATCCTATAAGGGTTCCGTTTTTGGTACGGAGTACGGAACCCTAAAAATGATAAAGCACAAACTACGCGCAAACAAAGTCGCAGACAACAGCTAGTGAACCACATGTAAACATACCGGTGTCGTTGTTACCTCAATTACATGATACTCAGTCTGCAGAACGACTAACAAACGATGACAAATTGGCATGTTGGTAACAACATGCGTGTGATATAAACACAGAATACCACGCATTATCTGCCGCGGCGATAATATCATAACAACGATTTCGTATGCCATAACCGCGAATGTGGTGTACCGATGATTGTAAAATAAGTACTCCTACATAAGGTACATCGAGTATTAGTAAAAGTATTTCACTCATGGTTGGCAGAGGAACCACTAGAGTCGCGTAAAATAAACGAAATCGGAATTCGTTTGCCGCCATCTAGACGTTCGTGCCAGGTGTCAACAGAGTGTGCTGTGTTCCGTGTTTTTCAAAGTATAAAATTGGCATCATAAAGCCGAAGGTGATTAAAAAACGTCTCGCGCAGACATATCCTGCACGCACTCTACAAAGGCAACCTTTTTATCAACGGAGAAACAATACAGATGTATTCTATTCTTGTAACAACACTTTTTCTATCCACAGACGCAACAAAAAGGTGGTGATCCACGTGCCGTACAAGGTGAAGAAGATAAAGCATACGCATACGGTGTACAAGACCATTCACCACCACCACACACACCGGGACCCCCACATGGACCACAGCCTCGCAGCCACAGAGGAACACGAGCATTTCCACCACATGCACATCCACAACGAGCCGCCTGTGGGGCAGCACAGCCAACCAGTTCCCGGGATTGGCATTCCGGAGTTCTTACCAGATGACGTCCCGCTAGTGATCCCGGATGTACCCCCACACGAGATCACGGGTTTGCCAACCCGTCATATCGTTCCTCTCTATAGACGGAATTAGGTGAGTAAAAGTACCAGTGTGTTTGTAACTAGTGGAACGTTAAATTAAAGTGGACTTCACGAGCGGCAATCCTTCAATGGTGATACTGTAGTGTACGGTCAGCCCGACAACCACCCATTTGGTCACCATGACGTAAATACGAATGTAACTACAATAGAACAACAATTTTAATGTTATTAGTAGACGTGTTTTATCTATGACTCGAATTCAGGGCTAAAAAATGGATGTGAAAGAGTATGCATAATCAGCCTATAATATCCCCACTGCTGGGGCACAGTCCTCTTCTGTTCGAGAGGGAGTGAGCTGTAATTTACGCGAGCCAATGCGGGTAGATGTCAAAAGTCTTCTAATTTTTTGGTTCTAGGACATGCCGGTTTCCTCACGATGTTTTCCTTCACCGTTTTGAGAGCAGGGGTGATTAAATTATTTACACAAAGTAAAGCGCTTATCTGAATTCGAATCTACGATCTACATCTCGTAAGTCGGGGCGGTTACCTCTGGACCACCAGTGCTCTCGACGTAGTGTATATATAAATGGCAGCTATAACTAAATATTTCAACGTAAGTATTTCTAAATAACAACTGTGTGTAAATGGTTTCTTTTCTTGCAGGTAAACCTCGCCAATACTAACATGGGGTGCGACAAGACATAGAAAGCTTACAAATGTGCTTCAAATGTCCAAATAAATTTGTATCTTATGTCTTTTATTGGCGAAATAGTTGGAAACAAATAGTTGTATGTATTGGTACACTGATCGAAATATGTTTAGCACCTCTTTTCAGTGGGCCCAGCATTCCACTTCCATTGACATAGATGAGCCCCTCGGGGCTGAGACTCATGTCAGCTGTGATAACAATAATATATAGGTGGTTTATTTATATATACTTTATTGTACAACACAAAAATACTAAATAAATAATAATAAAAAATACATTAAACACTACAAAATATACAATGGGCGGCCTTATCGCTTACTGCGATCTCTTCCAGGCAACCTTAGAATGGACCATGGAATGGTGGTTTATTGCACTTGAAACTTACCGCATTAATTTCGGTTCTATAAAAAAGCTGCCATGTATGATTGTTACGACTGACGTTAACACGCACGGCATGCGTGAACGCAAATAGAGCAAAAAGAGTATGCAATGACCGTAGCAGGTGTCATTCTATAGTCTCTGTTTACCCCCATGAAAGAAGTCGTGCGTTTATGTATGTATACAACAATCTTGATCAGTGTGTTTATACAAGCTTGGTTCTTCAAAAGAGATTCTCCCTCCAGAATTGGTATCGAATAGTAAATAAGCGGATAGAAAGTAGTAGAACCTAAATATTGTACAAATAAATATTAGCAATAAATTATACATCCTTTCCGCCGTTTCTGTAAACTAAAGACTGGCTTAACCAATGTACTAAAACTATCGACTGATAACTATATTAATTATTATTTAGAGCTTTATTTTCTATAAAGATCTCCCTAATAAAACTTTTTTATTTATTTTAGGTTAGTTAACATGTCTGTATTAGTCTCACAAAACTGTTTTTTTATAATTCTAGATACTTTTTTTACAATTTTAGTAAAATCATCACCGCCAGCCAATACCTTAATAATAAATGCAGAGTAAACTTAAGTCTTGAAAAATGTATGATTAAACCGTAGTGAATACTGGAAGTAACTTTACTCCGGGTTAATAGGGTGGTTATTGTTGAGACTATGTACGAGTATGTCTTATTTTCATGTAAATTCAATGGCGTGGGCACTGATTAGCGTAAGCGTAGCGGGTTGGTAGCGGGCGCGTAGCAGCGTCGTAGCGGACTCGTAGCGGAAGTGTAGCGCAATCGAGGATTCGTAGAACCTCACGTTGACGCAACGCAGACGTAGCGTAGACGCCGAATAATCGCTATTTTTCTAAATAATTATTAAAATTAATTCCGACCAGAAAATATCCCTTTAGTGTTATTTATACAAGAAAGAAAGAAGAGAAATAAAAATAAACCAATAAGCAATGTGCTTTCAATAAACTACTGACATGTTTGTATTTATTTAATTAAGTATTTGCATATTTCCTTCTCTCTCGATAAAGTTCATGTCGTTGAGACTCATATGTTGTTTACGAAGCGTTTACGAGGCGTTACGGCTGGACCAGTGCCCAGTGGGCAGTGTGAAGGATTAACTGATGAAATTGGCATGTTCGAAAGCCATGCGAAGTTCCCTTAGTGTAAATAAAAATCATAATGTCGTATTTAAATAAGAAAGAAATCAATAGTATTATAATGAATTATGTAGTTTTATGGAATTTCAGTTTCTATAATTAAAACACTTGTATTTATTTCTCTAATATTAATCTGAGGGAGTTCCATACGTGATTATATTCAAAGATTGTTTATGTATTGTAGATATAATTGTCGGTTAGTTATTATTTATTTTTATCGGCTTGCGAAGTAATTAGTAGCTTGCACCAGCGCTAGTTTTTAAAGATATACCTACGTAAGTACTATAAGTTGTTAGCCTAAGGTAAAGGTTGTTATTGTATTAAAGAAAATTATGTTTACGAGT
This sequence comes from Apamea anceps, assembly GCA_951799955.1. Classification (NCBI taxonomy): domain Eukaryota; kingdom Metazoa; phylum Arthropoda; class Insecta; order Lepidoptera; family Noctuidae; genus Apamea; species Apamea anceps. The sequence continues at coordinate 16,193,286 of OX637500.1, read as the reverse complement.
ATGTTCTTGTTTTATTTTAACTTTTTGTAGTTTTCCCTCTAGATCTATTAATTCAATCAAATAAAGAATACTAGCTGTTGGCCGCGACTTTCTCTACGATCCAGGATGAAAGTGGTCTATGTCCTTCTCCACGTCCCAGGCCAAATGTCATCCATTTCGTTCAGCCGTTTCTGCGAAAAAGCTTAACAAACAAACTCACTTTGCATTTGTAATATTAGTTAGAATGCCATAACCAGCCAAGCCAGTTAGGATGATAGGATGAAATATAGTTCCTTTAATAAAAGTACCGTAGAACCGATAAATGTTGGGGTAGATGTTGTGTTCTTGAGTGGAGACCGCGACTCGGAAAACGTATCTGACCTGGAGAAATGAATGAAGATAACTGTGAGTATGTTATGTTACGTTTTCCCCCCGACCCTAGAAAATTTTCGACTCTGAGAAAATTTTGATGTAGCTTTCCGAAGGAAACTGTACAGAGTGGCAGTCATTAAATGTGAACTCCACCCTTATCGGATTGCAGGAGATTGCTTAAAAAAGAGATAGTATGATTGGGTGAATAGAGAGGTATGAATCTACGAAATTGTGTTTTATAGTTTCCTTCGGAAAGCTACATCAAAATTTTCTCTGAGTCGAAAATTTTCTAGGGTCGTGGGGAAAATGTAAGGATGGACGCCCTCAAACAAGGTGGAGTAACGGTCTTCGCAACAGGATGAGAGTTGCCGAAAATTGAATGGCGTGCGATAGAAGAGGCCCATGTCCAGCAGTGGACTGTTGTTGAGGTACCGTTAAGCAGTATCTAGTGGTCCTTATTTAATTGTGGTGAGGCGGTACATATTATAGGTACAGGAAATTTATAAATTCATATAAAAAAAATATATATCTATGTTGTATTTCATGTTGTTTTAGATCTAAATTTCATTTCGACACAATATAAAAATTGTTAATGAAATAAATAAAATAAATAGGTTGGCCCGCTTACAGCGATCGTGATTATTTAAAGTTTCGGAGAAAACTAAGCTTTACACTAAGGGAAGTCTTTGCAATGGTACTCCTTTTATTTAATTGTTAGGGAGTGAAAACCTGGAACGTATTTAGTCGCATAAATTGTTCTCCTGTTGTCTTTGAGATAAGTTTTCTCCTAAGCTATAAATAATCGCAGGAAATACTGGGGGTATTTCGGCGACGCTTCTGGAAATGGTTTTAGATCACTGTAAACGGACCATAGGCCATATATATATATAAAATTCAAAGTCCTGACTGACTGACTGACTGATATATCAACGTACAGCCTAAACCGCTGGTCCTAGAGACATGAAATTTGGAGGGTGTGTTCTTCGTGAAGAGTAGGCATCCAATAAGAAAGGATTTTTCGAAATTCCACCCCTAAGAGGGTGAAATGGAGGGATTTCGTTTGTATGAAAAATCCAGTTTTTTTTTCTAAACTATCCCCTAACAAGGCATTGGGGGGTTTCAAAGTTTGTATGGAAGAATTTTAGCGCGCGGTCCGATTTACTCGAAACTCAGTATTTATACCTAAGATTGAAAGGAAAGAATAATGTGTGTCAGGGTTTTTCGAAAATCTACCTCTGACGGGCTGAAAAGGGGTAGTGAATTTTACAGGGGAGGATTTTACAGCGTGGCTTGATTAACTCGAAAATTGGTATAAATAATCTTTGTGTCAAGTTATGAACATACCCCAAACGATTTTTCAAAATTCCACCCCTGAAATGTGGGGATACAATTTATATGAAAAAAAAAAAAAATTCTATAGGTTAATAAACTTGAAAATTGGCAAGAATTCTTGCCTACGTAAGTAATAAAGTTTATCATTATAAGTTTTTCAAAACTACTCCCCAAAGGGGCTGTTAAAGTTTGTGTGGAAGAATTTGAATGCGCGTTCCGATTAACTCGAAACTCAGTATTTATACCTAAGATTGAAAGTAAAGAATAATGTGTGTTAGGGTTTTTTGAAAATCTACCCCTGACGGGCTGAAAAGGGGTAGTCAATTTTGCAGGGGAGGATTTTACAGCGTGGCTTGATTAACTCGAAAATTGGTATAAATAATCTTTGTGTCAAGTTATGAACATATCCCAAACGATTTTTCAAAATTCCACCCCTGTGGGGGTGAAATGTGGGGATACAATTTATATGAAAAAAAAATTCTATAGGTTAATAAACTTGAAAATTGGCAAGAATTCTTGCCTACGTAAGTAATAAAGTTTATCATTATAAGTTTTTCAAAACTACTCCCCAAAGGGGCTGTTAAAGTTTGTGTGGAAGAATTTGAATGCGCGTTCCGATTAACTCGAAACTCAGCGTTTATATTTAAGACTAAAAATAAAGAGTAACATATATCAGGGTTTTTCAAAAGTTTACCCCTAACGGGATGAAAAGGGGTAGTATATTTTACAGGGGAGGATTTTACTGCATAGCTTAATTAACTCGAAAATTAGTTTAAATAATCTTACTCAAATTATGAATACATCCCAAATTATTTTTTTAAGCTCTACCCCTGTGGGGTTGAAAAGTGGGGATACAGTTTATATGAAAAATCTTATTTATTTAGTTAGTAAACTTGCAACTTGGCAAGAATACTGGCCTAAGTAAGTAATAAAGTTTATTATTATAAGTTTTTCAAAACTACCCCTCAAAGCTATATAGGGGTGTTGAAGTTGGTGTGGAAGTAATTGAATGCGCAGTCCAATTAACTCGAAACTCAGTCACTCACTTTTGACAGAAAATAATTAATGATAAGCATGTAAACTGGTCGAAAATTAACCCCTGACGGGGAAAAAAGGGGTAATTCGATTTTTAAGGGGAGCATTCGAACTTGAAATTATATGTTACATTTTCACACCTAAACCACTGAACTTCTGATTTGGCAAAGAGATAGATGGCATCCTGGGGAAGGACGCATACTCGTACTCGTACTTTTAATCCTGGTAGCATGTTCCCTTGGGATAATTTCCGACATCCACGCGGGCGAAGCCGCGGGCAGAAGCTAGTAAATTTATAACATCCCAAAAACAATGCAATATACTTTTTTTTAGATGGTGTTAGAATAATGATATAAATATAATATACCATTAGTGTAAAACCAAGTTTCCAGCTTCGAGAGACCTGTGCTAACCTATCCTAACAACATCCCATAAAATCAGTACTGTGTAATTTTTTGCGACCTAACGCAATTTTTTGTGTTTACGGTGACTGGCGTACCAACCTGTATAAACCTGGGTTCAATTCCCTAGTCAACCAAAATTTTATTGGATTTATTCATATCCATCTGGAATTTCTTCCGTAGCTGTCCACAGTCTGATTTTGTGCCCGGCTAGTGGCTAGAGACCCTCGAAAACTTGAAAAAATTGACGAAAGTTTCACTATTCTCGTCTACGTATTCTCCCGTTCGGGGTATACAGGCATGATGTTATGTAATTTTTTTTTAGCTGTTGTTGTTCCACTGGAGAGCAAAAGCCTCCTTCTCTCCTTACCCTCCTCTCTGTCTTGAGCTATTGTAGACCAATCCTGTCTCTAGGCGTCAAGTTCGTCCCGCCATCCACTCCTGGGTCTGCCTCGAAGCCGCTGGACGTTTACTGGGACCCCATAGTAATAGACTTGGCCCATGACTCGTTCGATATGCGGGAAACATGTCCCAAGAAATTATTTTTCTCAGACGAGGACAGGACGATCTATCTATATCATCCGTCAATGAGATCTACTTCAATAACTTTATTTCCGTGTCCATATAACTTTGTGCCAGTTAAATAAAAAAATAATAGGTAGGTATGAACGTTAAGTTATTATAGAGTTGATCAGCATCCATTGAACCGAAATTACATAAAGCAATACGATTTATTATGTCATCGGTTTTTTCAATTGAATGGAAGTAGGTTGTACCGGCTGGCACATACATTTAAAATAAGATAAAAAACTACTCCGATTTCGATTCTAGGAGATATTAGATCTAAGTGTTAATAACCATTGGACCTGGTGCTTCCATACTCCTAACTGATATAATTTGCCTGAATAAATTTAAAAAAATAGCAAACGATGGATAAAATAAAGTCAGGATCTTACCAGGAAGAGATCATCATTTGGGAGCTTGAACATTGTGTACCAAAGTAACAAACAACACAAACAAACAACACACTACAAACAATTCAATAAAACAGCTATGCCTAATAAAATACAGAACAGTCACAGATAAAGAAAGTATTTAATGTAAACACACGCATAGCTATTCCTCTAGAAAACAAAGTGACACCTACCTACAGCACACAAAGAGTGCAGTCAGTACCTACCACAAAATCAATCAATTCAATCGTAACGAGTGATTAAATTTTAATGGGCACACTCTACCGGTTATTTATGAGCACGATCTGACCCTTACACGTTTTATTTATTAGGCTGGACCCCGCACTTATAGAACTAACTAATCGATGTAATCGACCGTACTCACGACCTCTTCTATTTTTATTGAGTTCATTCAACGGAAGAGTCAGCCTTAACTTGAATGGAGAATGAATTCGACGTTACTATACAATGGTTAGCAGTGCACATTCCATTCAAATTGGGTTATCCAGAATACTTCAACTGAAAGTAACAGCTGACCAGTAGTAAGAGCGTAATCGTAACTGTATTACAGCATCTACCTGCGGTCAGATAGAATGCGACGCTTGCAACTGTAGTGAAATAGTTATTACACACTGCCCACAAAAAACGCAGCGACCACCTTATTTCCGGGCACTCGAAAAGAACTCTGCATCGATGGAAATTAGAGCGACAATCGTCCCGGCGTGCACACTATGTCTTTTGGCATGCTTCGCCGGCAATGGCAATTGTTGTCTTTTTGTTGATATTACGGGTTTATTTAAGTGAAATTGGATAAATGGTCATCTCGCGATGTTGCGCTATTCAATCCGGTGCGAAGTGCGGCAGTGCGGTGCTGCCTCGTGATGCTCGTCGCTCCACTGATCTAAAATAAAACTAAAAATCTGGAAGGAAAGAAAGTACTGGTTGTGATGTAAAACAAGATGTGAACGTAGGTCCGTTCCGTTGGTGTTATTAGTTCAGCTGTACTGGTCACCGCGTGTTGTGGACTGTTGTCGTGCTGATCGTGCTTGTCGTGCCTGTGTTGCTGCCATGGATGTGGCCAAGTACTTGGCTGTGCTGGTGGTGCTGTGCCTCGAGGGTGGCGAGACTGGCGGAGGCGGAGGAAAACACCAGTAAGGATCCCCAAATATTAAGACTACTGCCGTTGCCTATTTAGAGCTTGCTTAAAGTATAAACCTTATAGTTTAGAAGCTGTTAGTCAGTGCTCTTATTAAGTTGTAGCGAGGTAGCAAATATATTATGTTTCAAATTGTTAATGGATAATATTTGGCTGTATTCCTATTACTGTGTAATGATTATGCGAAAAATATTTAAGCTTTGCGATGGTCTATTCACTTTGAAAGTAGGCTAGTGTGATGTCATGCTCCAAGACAACCAAACATATTATTATTGTTTTGTTTTGTTTTAGTACTTTGCGTCAGCGATTTTATGGTTTTCTTTTAATTAATTTGTATAATTTGTTTGTATCTATTTTTCAGTGACCACGTTCGAATACATATTCCGGAATTTATTCATCACGATCACCATAAAAAAGTGATAACTATTCACCATCATCATCACAAGCCAAAGAAAGAGACTCATCATCATCATCATCATCACCACCAGAAGCCACACACCCCGTATGGGCACCACTACCACCATCATCATAAGAAAGTTGCAATCAAGACGCATACAGAGACGAAAGGTGCGAAGCATGGTCACCATCATGCTAAACATGGTCACCATCATGCTAAACATGGGCACCACGGACATCATGGTCACCATGGCCACCACGGCCACGGCCACGGCCACGGTCACCACCACCACGACGCACCCGTCGTGCCAAGCTTCACTTACTCGCCCAGCTCAGCGCCTTCCTACGAGGATGACTACTCCCCTGCATACTCTCCTTCATACGCCCCTTCATACTCCCCCTCAGTACCAGCGTACGGTAGTGACTACGGAAGCACTGACTTTTCAGCGCCTCAATCACCCCGCGTGCATGGAGTGACGCACACTGTTAAACAAGTCAAAGTGTTCGATTCCTTGCCTGGCGCGTTACCAACCCAAGGCGTCGGCGTCGGTCATGGTTACCAGGTGACAGAAGACGGTGAAGACGAAGACGACGATGTGTTCACGACCGTCAACCAGCTGCAGAATAGGTTCCCGGCGACGTTCAGCTATGTTCGGAGCGCTGCTCCAGAGCCGACGAATGATCCTCACTCTGAGTTAACGTCCCAAGGGGAGTTCCCGACACACTTTGCTGCTGCACCGGTACCAACTACAGCACTGTCTGGTGGCCTAGAGAGTTTCTCAACTGCTCAAGGTGATCCTTTCGCGTCTTCTGCTCCAACTCAAAGCATTGGCCTGGGTCTGCCCAGCGTTCAGCCGTCTGTGGCCTTCCAAGGAGACGGGTTCGACGCTCAAGTGAACTCTTTCACGGGATCTGATGGTAGAGATGGATCGTATTTATCGAATGACGAAAATGCTTTGACTGATGATACTCCGATTTCGTTCACAAGAGAGGCTGGCATACAACACTCCACCAATACTGGCAACGTTGAAACACTTGTGTATTAGATTCGTGAGTAATTTAAATAGAACTTTTAATTTATGAGGTGCCCACTGCTCAGTATTAGTACTGGGAATTTTATTGCCTATGTTATTCTAAGCTATTTTACATAAAAGTGTTAAGTTATAAGTACAAACCATAAGCACATAAGTTACTATTGTTATTTACACAATATTTTTTTGAAGTTACTAAATTGTTTAAATTGTAAAAATTTATGGAAAATTATTATTTAAGTTATTGTAGCAGTACCTACCTATTGTACTGAGGAAAAACCGGGTTTTCATTATATTGTTATTAGATAAGGCGCTGTAACTATCTGCTTAGTTATTGAAAGGTCTTATGTCACCAAACTACTTACATTGTAATTTACTACAGCCCAAATAGTAAACGACGTCGCGCGTCGGTAGATTCGATGCGCCCTAGATCCGGAATTGCGCAAGTTGGAAAAAAAAAAACGTTTTAAGTGTCAACGTAACTGTAACGGAATAATTTAATAAGAAAAAAAAGTATCTTTACTTAGTGTTGTGCAACCAATGAGAAATCATTTAATAATTGCGTCCAGGGGACATAGATACCATTCTTACTATTTCGCGTATTTTGTTAAGGAATTTAGATAGTAATTCGCCTGTAGGTACTCCAAACTTTGTAGTTATTGTTTTTTTGAACCTCCAAGTTATGCCAATGAACCTTTAATTATATTTTAAATTAATTTTCTTGTTATCATTGTTGTTAATTTTATTTGTTATTGTTATTCAAAATAAAGACCAATAAAGTCGTTTTGTTTTATTATTTTACCACAACGCCATTAATCACGCAAATCCTACTAATATTATTAACGTGAAAGTTTGTATGGATGGATGGATGTTTGTTACTCTTTCACGCTAAAACTACTGAACGGATTTAGATGAAATTTGGCACACAGATGGTTTATTAACAAAATTTTTTTTGGATGGTTTCAATTGTGACATTGAAAGGGAACGTAGGTCGCTGGCTGTCCGTTGTAACATACTGATCCGCAGGTTTGCGCGATGTACGAAACCAGTTAAAGTTACTCTATTCAACGCTTACTGTCAGTCCTTCTATACGTGCAGCCTGTGGTCAACTTCACTCAGCGGGCATACAGCCACCTACGCGCTCAATATAATAATCCACTGAGAGTACTGTTGCGGCTGCCGTGGCGGTGTAGTGCATCAGGAATGTTTGCGGATAATAATATTGCCGCCATCGGTTTTCGGTTCATCGGTTTTGCCGCCATTATTAGGAGTAGATGCGCATCCCTGATGTCGCGTGTTCGCGACGGCACCAACAGTATTCTCAGTGTGTTCGCAGATCGGTGGGATTCCCCGATGTTGCGGAGGTGGATGCAGCTCCACGCTGAGTTTTAATTGTATGTACATCTGTGTCTGTAACCTACTAATACTAGAAGTTAAGTAAAATTGTTACAAACCCTATGGATTCCTGTCTGAAATAAAAGTTTTCTATTCTATTCTTAACCAAGATTAACATATAGGATACTTTTTATCCCGATATTCCCACGGGATCGTAACTTATGCGGGTGAAACCGCGGGGCGCCGCTAGTTAAGTCACAATTTTAAGAGCATTTTAGGACATTCAAATCAGCACCCTAAGTGCACAACACTCTATCAATCACAATTTGAATCATTTTGAAGGATATTGCTAATCCATTGCTTCATTTATGTTCGAAAAATTTGTCTACTCCACAAAGTAAACAACGCAATGAATGTTGTTGAATTGTCAAAATTAAAGCCATTCCTACTGTAAGTATGTAACGCAATTACCCCGCATATCAGTGTTTTCCCTCCCACAAAAAAAGAGGTGTTAGTCAGTACCTAAGTAGAAGTACTGCATTACCTCAAGATTGTGTGAGCAAAGCTCACACAACCTTGACCTTCAGCAATAAGCATTTTCTTCAAAGTGGCAACCTGAGCCTTTCTTCTTTTGTAGACGTAACCTCAGTGTGCGTTAAGTAAGAGAGTTCGGTTAGATGTCATTATTTCCTTGCCAAGTAAGTACTGTTTTTTTTTTAAATATGAAAAATAGAAAAAATTCTACAACGGCCAAATCGTGGATGACTTGAACCTCCAATCACTTTTGTGAAGAGACGTTCTGACTACTGAACTAAAGCCTTGCTGTAGACCTCCAAATAAGGGTCCAATTTAGGAAAAATAAAGGAAAACGTTGCAAATTAAAATCTAGGATCGACACTGTAAAGTCTAGATTTCAATGAACATGATTTTATGGTGTTATCTGCTCATGCGCGGAATGGTTGGTGCAGTTTCATATTACTGATAGATAGGCTGTGGGGTGTGCATCTCAAAATGTACTTTATACAGCGTGGCGCTTTAATGGCGACATTAATTTAACACACGTATACGGTTTTGCGTTGTAGTTTTATGAATATATTTTAATTAATTAAACATTAATATTTATTTATTTATTAACAATTTTATAAAATAGCATCTTAGAGCAACCTGACTTAAAGAACTGTAGCGCAGGGGTCATTTGCCGGGGTCACGGATCATAACATCGCATTAATGTAATTAAAACAATTAACGAGCAAAGAGAAGGCGAATTGAAGGAAAGAGAGAGAGCCCCAGCCAACACATAAGCCAGATAGTAGCGAAAATATACCACAATAAGCAGCGTCAAGCTTTATTACTTTTGTATTACAGCTGATGTTATGGCTTTATTTTGAATAAGAGAGTTCTTAAATTAAAATAATGTTGTAAGCTTACTAAATTATGCATAAAGTTCGCGGTATTTTTTTAAGCTGAATAGTAATCAAGAGTAGAATCTGCTAAACAAACGATATTCAAATAAAAGTAATTGAAACAGCTATTATCTGCACAGTAGCTAAAGTTTTTGCATTGTCCTGTATAACATATTTAAGCAAAGCAGTTAAACAGCAAAACGCTGAATATTAGACGAAATATTTTCTTTGAGCTGCATAGTGTACGAAATGGTACTAATTTATTCAGATGCTGAATATTTTGGATTATTTCTTCTTTACACAGCTGACTTCTGCATAATTGAAAATAAACTCCTTGTTTTACCTAACTTATAGCGCTATAAGCGTACAATTGTCTTTATGTTCAGCTTAAAACGATATCAGTTACAAATGTGGGTATCTTAAGCAGCAAATAACTGATTAGTTGAAGATATCGTATGTTTATATCCAGATATTTCACCATTTCATGACAAAACTGATAAATGCTGTATAAACAATATGCCTCCTCAGAAAAATAATAACAAAAGCGTAAATGATTCATGGAAAAAAGAAAGAGAACGGGAGGAATAAGAAGAAAGTGTTCACGAGAGTATGTAAAGATAAAAACCGGCCAAGTGCGAGTCGGACTCGCCCATGAAGGGTTCCGTTACGTTACGATTTATGACGTATTAAAAAAAAACTACTCACTAGATCTCGTTCAAACCAATTTTCGGTGGAAGTTTATATGGTAATGTACATCATATATTTTTTTTAGTTTTATCATTCTCTTATTTTAGAAGTTACAGGGGGGGGGACACACATTTTACCACTTTGGAAGTGTCTCTCGCGCAAACTATTCAGTTTAGAAAAAAATGATATTAGAAACCTCAATATCATTTTTGAAGACCTATCCATAGATATCCCACACGTATGGGTTTGATGAAAAAAAAAATTTTGAGTTTCAGTTCTAAGTATGGAAAACCCCCAAAATTTATTGTTTTTTTTCTATTTTTGTGTGAAAATCTTAATGCGGTTCACAGAATACATCTACTTACCAAGTTTCAACAGTATAGCTCTTATAGTTTCGGAAAAAAGCGGCTGTGACATACGGACGGACAGACAGACAGACAGACAGACAGACAGACATGACGAATCCATAAGGGTTCCGTTGCCATTTGGCTACGGAACCCTAAAAATAGTATCTGTGCAGTAATAGAAAAGGGTTTGACAACTGATACAAAGGCCCGGGTCAAGTGCGACCAATACAGTTGAAGAGGGTTCTGTACACGATGATTGTGCATCACCATGCCATCGAATTAAAATCTTTCAAACTCAAACTCAAACTCAAAATATTTATTTCAATTAAACCATTACAGGCACTTTTGAATTATCAAGGGGTCGGTCAGTCAGAAAAATGAAGCTAGTTGCCCATTCCAAAGCGTAGGTACCTATGGAGAAGAACGGGCAAGAAACTCCATGGACACGCTTTTAAATCAATATAATATGGTTACAAAGTATTGGGTTACATCATTCATGTTAGAAATTATGCATGTGAGAACGATGCAGAACGTTAAAAGCGTCCGTAATGAAAAGTTTAAAAAAATAAAAATAAGAACAATTCAAATATTAAATTAAATTAAAATAAGCCATGACAGCAAAGAGATGACCAGTCCCTACTGACGGCGCCCGTTCACGAACATGACGCATGGATTAGCACCATTCAGCTCAACCATTTTGAAGGGAGCCAAATGATCCAACACATGCGCCACCATCAGCGAGACATTTGAGTGAGCATGACATACTCTCTGCTACCAGGGCACCTTCAAGTCAATGAAAGACGTACCCAGTAAATGGTAGCTTTATAGTATGTACATAGTACTCACTCATGTGCTATACAATTATACAATACTAGGAGATTTATTTTGTGAAATACGAGAAGATGTATTAACGCGTGGATCTTGTTGTTGTTCGTAATCCGTAGGTATCAGTTCTATTCAACATTTGAGATAATTCTTCCTCAGCTTCTTCAAAAGTTTTGAAATGATTGCCATTTTTTTTTTGCCAGTATAACTTTCCATTATTCTCCCAAGAAGCGGGCACTGTTGATAATTCAACCCGGCCTTTTTTGCGAGTCGAAACGAATTTTGAACATGTTTCTGAAAAAAATATATAATTTTTATATAACACTTCAAAAATACTACAACACTATTACAAACAACAACAACACTATTATAAATACTAACTTTATATAATAAATCTCGATGTTTACGTTTGTATCTTACTTATTGACTACACGAGCGCGACAAGGAAGCTACGATAACGGGGACCTCTCTATTTAAAGTTACAATTTCGAATGAGCAACAACGCAGCGAGCGTGGCCAAGCGCAAACCGATCGTAAGCCGAGTTTAGCCGAGCGCCCATTTGAAGTGTTGTGGTGGGAAAGGAAGCGCGATACTTTTGGTTGCGACTACCTACAAAGTGCTGTGTATCTAAATGTATATTTTAGTTGGTAATATAAACAATTGTCAAATTGTCAAACAACTAAATATTACGCAATGCGTCATTCATAGTAGTACTGTAGATAACTTTAAAAACCTAATAGTGGGTCCTACCTACATTAGTATAGGTCCAATCAACCTCAAATATTCATGGATTTATTTTATATAAAAAAGAACCCTAAAAAGCTGAATAAGAGTATACTGCATTATGTAATTTAAGACCTTTCTCTGAGAAATGTATAATTATTGTACTTTAAACCAAATAATTTCTGGACATGTAGACGTATGTGAACTATTAAGCAGAAATAAGCAAAATAATCACTGAAATAGACACTTTTATTCAAATTGGCCGTCCGCCATTAACTAACGTTCCACATAACCTCTTTTTATAAAAATCCTCAACATTTATCTTATGAAACACTTTGTTTAGTGAGTAGGAAACATTAGCAGTTATACAAAATTTGATTCTCATTATTTTCTGGGACTGAAATTTGATAAAAAGTAAAGATAATTTAATTTAAATATTATTTCACATTTGTTTACCTTTTAAATTGTAGCTTTATCTTAAGGCGCTCAAAAAATGTATAATAATCATATTGATAATTCACAGTAAAGTGCCATGCGTTTATATAATTCACCTTAAACTTACTTAAAATGTATGAAACAATTTACTTACCCAATTTTTGAAGACGTGATCAGCGACCATTCCAATTTTTTGAACTAAGTAACACAAAATAATTTCGTCACAATGAAAAATACATTTATACTTTTTTTACTTGCATAATTTCTTTGTAAAACTAGTCCTGAGATCGGAATTTTGAATATCATTTGAATATCTGAACTCACAAATTAACAACTGCATAAAATATGTATAATTTCTGGACTAAAGAAAAATCAGAATTTATGCAGAAGATATTCAGTGTGTTGTACATTTATTCAGCTGCTATGTGGCTATTAATCAAATGTTATCCAAATTGAAGCAAGATATTTTGTGCCCAAATTGCTTGAATATCATCTGTATAAGCGCTTACACAGAAGTTATACAAATACTTTATCCAGCTTAAAGTCAAAAGAATTGCTTTTACGCAAAATTTATTCAGCTAATCTGTGTTGGCTGGGAGCCCTATGTCGGCGCGCGGCGCAGGTGGATGTTTTCAAGTTACGATTTTTTTTATGTTGTTATAATTTTTATGATTACTGGCCACTAGCCCTACCCGTGTGTTAAATTAATGTCGCCATTGTAGCGCCACGTTGTATACATACATCAACGGTGTCGCTTTGTGCAGATGTTTACGACAAAAAACCATGGACACGACTTGTTACTTAGATAATTTTTCAGCTTCAGTGCCAGCTACATAGGAAGTCCCAATGCTGGGACACAGGCCTCCTCTCGGTGAGTGGGAGTGGGCCCAGTACGGTTTGATAGATTTCACATGTCTTCCAATTTTTTGTTCTAGCACATACCAGTTTCCTCACGATATTCTCCATTACCACTTTGAGAGCAGTGGTGATAAAATATTTCCCACAAAGTAAAGCGCCTGTCTGGGTTCGAACCTACGACCACAACTCGTAAGTCGCGGCCGTTACCACTGGGTTACTGCTCTAAATATATTATTTATTATTACCATTTATGTACACACATAGTATATAAACAGACAATGAAAAACAGAACAGAAAAAATAGGTACTGAGGTGATGCTAAGAAATGAATGATAATAGCATTATGTACTTCACAAAATAATACATAAATACATAAATGAACTATCCGTCCATAAGAGTTTGTAAAACTACTGGGAAGACTTTGCCACACACCCTTAACTTAATTGTTAGGGACTGAAAAATTCTAAATAAGTTAGTTGAACAAAATGTTTCTCTTTGAGCTAAGTTTTCTCCTAAACTATAAATCTATTTTTCGGAATTAGGGGTATTTCGGAAATACCTTGGCGATAGGGCGCCAAGGTATTTCCGAAATACCCCTAATTATTTAAATTTCATAATTGGGGGTAGTTTGAAAAGATTTTGGCGACAGGCTTCCTATAAATCGTTTTGGACTTCTGTAAAAGGGCCCCCATGTATAAAAGCTTCTTACATCTGCTAATGTTTTCGCCTTTTACGACCAAAGTTTCAGATTAAACACCCTGTTAAAAACTAAATACATAGTTATCATAGAGACTCCAATGCATGTTGGCGGCAACAAAGTTCGCCTTGCACGAGAGGTTGGTAGAGCTTTGGGAAGCTTCGGGTTGGGAAGGGTCGGCAAGTGTCGGGAAGGTTCGGGAAGCTTCGGAGCTTGATATTATCGATTTGAATAACATAGTTATCGATAGGTAGTATAGGTAAGCCAGACAGCAATGTAGCGATGGATAATTATAACTAGCTTATATAAAGCCCTTTAACGCAGATATAGTATCTCGCCCTCTCGCCTGTTTTGTCTCGATTCCTGGAAATAGCGATGATCCCTCTCACAATATGTTTACAATTATTGAGGCGAAGGCAGTTTTTCTTTCTTCGAGAATATCTTTCGGGGTAGATGAGCATTAGTTGATTGATTGAAAGAACTCCAACCCTAAACTAATCTCGTGGAAAGTCAGCGTTAATTAATTTTCAAAAGAGTTTAGGTGTTAGTGACCGCTAAGTAAACAAAGTCGGGGCGGTTCTTCTTAAAACACAGCAATTAACGTTTTTCTACTATTGGCTGTGTTTCGTCTATACTCTGTCCACTAGGATATCCGTTTTTTGACAGCTGCCTTAGAACGTAATTATTCCAGATTACGTAAAAGTTAACTTTAAAATGCGTAATAAAATAAAAATATAAACTGTCTAACCTTATTGAATTATTGTTTGCCTTGTTGATTCTTACAACAAGCATTTTATTTTATTGAACTAAGTAGATATATAAAAAAAAAAAAATGTATATAAGTAGTTTATCAGCCATCTTGTTACCATAACACAAGCATTAGGTTGCTTAGCTTGGGACTAGATGGCGCTGTGTGAAATGTCCAGGGATATTATTATTATTATTATATTTTGTCTATCTAAGCAATCATAGAGAATTGCTCTGGATGTTTTGGTTAGCGAGTATTTTAAATTCAGCTAAGCTAAGTGACATAGCATAATTGTCGCAGCGACTAGTGTTTTATGTTTCTTTTTCTTTCATATCACTTGTCTTTAGCACTTCTTTTAACCTTTAGTTAAAACGTGGACAATGGTGTGGGTTACGTGTTTGTTAAATCTTAGTTTAAGTATTTCTCTGTATTTTGTAGCATGTAACTGTTTTTTGTTTTGATAAATAAATAAATAAATACGTGAAAAGATTTTACAAAAAAAAAAAAATATAATTGCTCACTAGTTCGATCTGTCAAAAAACTACTAGTGGGCATAGTAATGCTTTTGTTTTAAGTTCACTGATTCAACAGAGGGGCAATTCTCGTAATTTTAAGATCGTTCACAGTCTGAGGGGTAATTCTCGTAATTTTAAGATCGTTCACAGTCTGATCTCAGTCACAATCTGTCAAAAAATACTTCTAATTTCCCTACATTTTGACAAGTTTTTGACATTTGTTTGTCGCTGAGATGAGACTGCGACTAGATTTTGAACGTTTTAAATTACGAGAATTGGCCTTCTGATCTCAGTCTCAATCTTTAAAAAAATATTTCTAATTTCCCTACATTTTGACATGTTTTTGACATTACTTTGTCGCTGAGATGAGACTGCGACTAAATTTTGAACGTTTTAAATTACGAGAATTGGCCTTCTGTTCTACTGCCTATATTGTTATGTTGCTTTAACTGTCCCCGACCTTTTACTCATCTCCGCAAGCTTATACCCGGCTGACGTTACACATGATTGATGTAACCACGCCCTTACTATTATTTCCTTTGTTTAAAGAGACGAAAAAATCCTAAGAGTGAGTACAATGAACGGCATTGATTTATACCAACGTAAAAAGAATACAGTCGATGACTTTTCTCACGCTGTAAGGGAACGGAAACTATTGGAGAAATTACTTTATAAACTTGTTTGGACAATTTCCATTTCGATTAAGAAGTTCATCTGCAAAGCTCACTGTGTTATGACTAAGTACCTAACCTACTTTACCGAGAAAAATTGATTTCTCATCTTGTTATAATTAAAGTTAACCTTATTCATCTTTTTGCTTATCAATATAAAATTACATCTCCAAGAATCCACTAAACGCATACAGCGAGTTCAAGATGTATCAAGTCTAAAGTTTTATCAATCTGTCATCACAATATTAGCTGGTGCATCCTTTTTTTTTAAAAAAAAAAAACGTTGCTCATTCTAGGAATTTCTCGATCGAACCCGCGACACTCAACGCAGCAGTCAATCGCCCAACAGTGCCGTCTACTTGTGTACAGGCTCGGTCAGGCCTGTAGCCGCACAATTTTTTAAATTCATGTCTTTATTACTTTGTCAATATCTATGACTCCTCGATTCCAGATAAATGATAATGTAGCGAAGGTGTGATATGTATCTACCCAGATCACACCTACATACACAGACAGTCCCTCCACAATCTTGCTGAAAACTTATAAATTATTATTTACGATATTTGTCAAAATCGTTTGAATAAACTAGGTAAATAATTAGGTATCATAACAACATTGTGAATTCTAGACAGTGCAAAAAGGGCCAATGCTCAAACACAACAAGCATTTGGGTCAATTCATTTCCATAACTTTAATTTTAATCGGAGTGGGTGTTGATCAGGGCGGCTAGCTTTAGGGAAGGCCTCTATATAGTTATACAGGAAACGCCGACTTCATCTAGTTTAAGAAAATATGATTGACGTGTAATTATGTTTGTACAAACCTATTTACAGAAAATAAATCATTTATCATTTGCGGACACGCGAGACAATCGCGATACCGGTGTCAAAATTAATTCATTTATATTGTTGTTTTGTTTACTTTCATGTTTTATAAGATTGTTGAATGCTATTATTATTATCATCAAGTTTATGGCGTTCACGATTATTTACCTACTAGGGATATTTTACGGGAACTAAGGACGAGTCAGGCTTTTTATTATTTATTAAACAAAAAAATTATTGAATGAAGTAACAAGATAAGAGCAAGTCAACAAAACCGTAGTTATAGCTGGAAAAGTTTATCAAAGACAAAAGTTCAAAACTGAGTGTTCTAGGAGTGATTGATTCGTAATCCAAACTACTCGTATATTGTATCAAAGTCTTTTTCTTTACGTCTCCCGGTATAATAGTTTTTGATTTAGGTAAACGATTTGATTTCCCCAATATAATGTAAATGCTGCAATTAACTATTCTTTTAGTATGATTACTTAACGTATATAAATCTGATTCACTTGACAAGCCTAATTACAAATAATATAAATTATCAGGCTTACAAAGGGGTTGTAGAACTAAGGTTATTTTAGTAATTTTCGGTGCCTACCTACATATTCGGACATACGTACCTATCGATACGTACCTATAGATATCAGTCATAATAATAATCCTTGGTGTATATCCATTGCGATGAAAGTACACTGAATATAATGCAATGCGTTGTGTAATCTAGAACGTATCTATCTTAGGCAAATAAAATAAAAACCATGCAGCCTCATGCATGCAACTTCCGCATCTTACGACACTTAGGAGAACGCAATATATGACCACACACACACATACACACAGACGACCGCATTTAAGGTTCCGGAACAAATTCTATGTACGAAACAGAAAAAGAAAAGCTTTTTTTATGGTTACGTTTGTGCATCCAAACGCGGAAAATCCAAAACGAACAAAGATGTGCTATGTTAGAAAGTTTACAGTCGCCGTTTGTTTTTTGCAGCAAATACCAACAGCAGCTCAGTTTATTTTATTTTGTCTAATTTTGTACGTTTGCTGTGCGTACTAAAAATATTGTTGGATTTATAACAGACAGGCACGTGAACATTGACACGCAACTGCCAACTTTACAATAGAGGAAGTGGCTACAGGATATGCGAGGAGCAAGGAGGAAATAATACTCTATTGGAGTTGGTAATATTTTTAAATTAACAACAGATATAATATTATTAACAAATTCCCGCTTAAACCGGGATAAATTTCACAACAATGTTCCTTAAAACTTAAACTTAGATCTAACAGACAATCATACAGACAGACGGACTACACGGTTACAGTCAAACTGTAAAGCTACATACAATATAATACATTCAAGTCAAACCTTTACAACGTTGTAAATATTATGAGGCTACAGGTATTCGCCCTTAAACTTATATAAAGAACTGATTACTGAGGATGTATACATTCGACAATATTACGAATATTTGTTAAAATTTGTACTAAAAGTCAATGCTGTTTTGTCGAATTATAAAACACGAAACACGTGTCTATCGTCTCGTGTACACTTTTTAGTGAATTGTTCTTCACTCCTAACACCATGTTACAACCTATAATGCTATATGTACAGAATCAATTGTGTGTTGATGTTCAGTATCCTCCATGGCCCCCTTCTGAGCCGTACGACTCTTCTTCTCCACCTGACAGAGCGTATCCCGAGTGGTCACCACCTTCGAAGCTGACTGGAGAGTCTCCGTAGCCCCCATCACCGTGAGTTTCCTCGGCAGCACCCCAACCGTGTCCTGGAAAGACAGAGGACCATTTGTATCACTTATGTGAAAGATCACATCAACATGACGCCAAGTCATTTTAAAAACATTAGCGATTTAGATAGTGGTCTCATTGTTTGTAATGCCTTTGTTTGTCTTACGTTAATCGTAGTTGCTATCTCTGTAAACAACAAATTGTTTTCTTTTCTATCTAGTTTTGCAATCTGATTTTTTATAGTCCCACACTTTTGGATGTAATTAGGGCTAGGTTATTATATGGAATGATATTTTAGGGACTTTTATACAAAAACAATAAATCCCTTCAAATCTTTACCGTCACAAGATCATCGAATTATCACCAAACTAGGAATGGGAACAGATATGTACACCTGACGACAGTGTCATGGGCACTATATCAATTACTTCCACTATTAAAATTAGATTGTCTCACCTCCTCCAAAATGCGGTGCAGGTTTGGGTTCTCCATAAGTGTATCCCAAGACCTCGTAGTGGTCATCACCCCCGCCGCCGCCGCCGCTCTTGTGGTGTACGTGCTTGACGATGGTGTGCTTGTGGTGGTGGTGCTTCACGAACAGCGGCACGTGGATGATGACCTTCTTGTGGCCGCCGCCACCTCCACCCGCCGCAATCAGCGACGTCAACTCAGCCACGCAGACTAACGCCAACTGGAAAATGTAAATTGGTTCTTTAGTTTAAGGGTTTATTGACAAAATTGTGTAAAGTAAGTCGTAACTAATGTCGTAATCAATTGTATTTCAAGCAGGTGGTTGCGGGTTTCAAACCGGCAAGTATAAATGTGACTTTTGAAAAGTCTGTTGTAAGTACTTTTGTAAATATCCTTACGGCGAAAGAAATATCGTGAGGAAATCTGGGATTGTTGAGGTTAAAATCGTCAAAGGACAATAGGGGAACATGCTGATCAATGCTGGTGCCTTCTGTGCAAGTAATATTGTTAGAGAGATCCCTTATAGGGTAGACTTTAATTGTTATTTTTTATAATATAAAACCGTTGGTAGATAATTGAAAGCTGATATAAAAATTAAAATTAGTAATACTACTAAGTGTTAAGTTCGGTAAAACTATGTTAAAAGTCACAACACGTTTAATAGATTACTTATGTACTTATTGTTACCGAACTTAACGTTATGTTAAAAGTCACAACACGTTTAACAGATAAAATACTTATTGTAAGTGATTAATATGTCTTTATATTTTGAAGTAGTCTTGACCTTAATTGTTACAAAATTTAAGGTATTTGCATAGTGCCCTAAAATACCTTTCTGGTGCTACGAGACCGCTACGAATGTCTACGAAAATCCTACGTACCGCGTTTGCTGCATGAGGAGTCTTACTTCTCAGAACGTAACTCGTAAGTACTACCTACTGAGTATAAAATGCAACACTGTGAATGTCAGTACATATAACTGTGTTGCAATTTCACTCGGAAGGAAAAACATATACGGAAATGGAAACGCAATCGCAAAGGCAAGCATTAGTGGATAATTTCGCTAGGTGGCAATGTAAGGGCATCGCTTTTAAATAATAAAAGTAACTTATAGAATAAAAAGAAAATCATAACAAGATGTAGATAATCGGTAAACCAATAATAACTAATAAAAAAACCTTCAATAGAACGTGACATTCGAGACGACTTTCTAACTCACTGGGTATCGGTTGTAGGTACCTAAATAACGGAGCAACAATGAAAATATCTCCTTCTCGACGTAGAATACAATTACCTGTCGATTTGGTATTACTGCTGATCAAATTGGCTAAGTTAAAATCGAAGAAAACTCCTTTTTACACGAAATACTTAGTACAAACAAACCTGCGTTCAAGCTTTTGAACTTGACTAAACATTTAAGGGTTAATTTTCCAAATAACTTGATAGGTATAATTATCCGACTTTAAGATGAATTTTCACATATATTAGAAACTCGTTTAGACACTTATTAACATGGCTTTAACAATAGATGTGAAATTACCGCGATGACGTGAAGAGAGATTGAGTCAAAGTTCTTAATTAGATATCGGCAGTGTTCTGTATTGTCCGCGAATGAAGCAATGTTGAATGGATCGCAATCAGTATCTACTTCCTTATTTTACTCATTTTTTTGTTTGTTGGGACATAGTAGTTATTCTTAACTAAATTGGTACACAATTAAGCTAGCTTGTTTCACATTTCGCAAATGTGGTCTAATTGAAAAGTATTTGAAAACACTGCAAATTATATTAGGTATATTTATACTCCAGAATGTGCGTTGTAGAGATTTAAATGTAATAGTAGTAAATGTACCTACTTTTTTCAGGCACACAGCAGCTTGTTTTAGTCACTGTTATGTAACGGATGTCCGGGATAACAAACATGTTCCAGTTTCGCGAATCACCGTGAATGAGTGTAATGTATGTGTTCGTATATTAATTAAATATCTGAACTCACCAGAAGACGGGCAGACATGGTGTAAGAAGATAGAGCGGTGAGTGACCAAGCGCGGGTGCAGGCAGTTGGTGTGTGATAAAGAAATTTAAACAAAACTTCCTTTTATATCGCAACGTGGTCGCGTTTCGCGACACTGCCTCTCGGCGGCTTCGATCTAATGCGCGGTCGACTACAACCAATCTAATTTCAGTCCTATCTCCACCAAACAGAACACAATATACGAAGATATCATTCCCCTCGCAAAAACTGCACTGTTGCAATCAATTTTAAGCTCGAAAATATTTGCTTGCAAGGTTCATATTCCAATAGACAATTTGTTTCTCAGATATCTTCAAAACTGTATCATTACAGTGAAAATACAGTTTACATTGTAGTAGTAGAGTGGAGATTCGTTTGTGTCCCGAAGATGATAATGATGATCGAGATCTGTATCGAGTTTACGTTGGGTGCGAGGTGCCTCCGTCGATGGCTCATTGGAGCAGGATTGATGTCAAGTATATGAGCCAGAGATCGCGGCATCAGACAATAATAAATAAGCCACCAATATCGGAGTTTGTTTTATTGAAAAAACCGTTATTAAGGAATTATTTATGATGCGCCCGAGGTCCCGATCCCGTTGCTCGGGAACAGAACAAGTTTATTGCTTTATTTGCCCTCCAGTCATGTATTAATGATGTTTGGGTGCCTTTCTCTGAGGATTGTAGCGTCTACAGTTTAATTGATGACATCCGATTGGATAATTGTTATGCCTTGTACGTACCTTTTGCAGGATCTCTACACAAAACTATTTTGTAACGTGAGTTTAAATCATAGATAGTGTACCTAATTATTTTGCTACGTCTTTACAAGTTAAATGCTAAGAATTTATATAAATTCTGTCACGTGAAAAACGAGGAATTTTTCGGAAAACTCATCGCAACTGAAAAGTCAGATTGTAACCTTCATTGATAACTTGGTTTAACAGTATGCCAACTGTAATAAAAATATCTTTGGTTTAACGTTTGATGTAGGTATTAAAGCAGCTGCAAAAACTGTTACTCAATCCGCGCATGCAAACAAAAAAAGTAAAACAGAAAGAGGTGCGTATATATACATACATATACAATATACGTGCAAAGCGAAAAGTAAAGTAGCAATGTATAGCGTTGCCGACGTCGGCGAATGGAAGCCGAGACACTTTTACTATCATCCAACGAGAGGGAATCTGATGAGATTATAACAGCCATAAGTATAATATTGCGATTACCATTCTAGAAGGATCAACGCGGAGTATTAAAGTTATTGCACAGATATTTTTGTGTTGTATCGCCTCGGAATACTTCCGATAATTTTCTGTCAAATAACAAAACGTCAATTTTCGAATTTATCTGATTATGTAGTTACTGATACTAAAACAGACTTTAGCTCAATGAGGCTTTTGACAGTTCCACGACATCGAAATGATTTCCTGTAACTTATTTGGCAGATAAGAAATTCTGTTGCATTTCCGATTTTAACGGTTCAAATAGACTGCGAAACAAACCCTTCAGTCAATGATAACGTTACTTTAACCTCTAAAAACAAAATTAAAGAGGCGATACAACAGGGCGTCCGCAACTAACTTGGGTCAGTTTTCGAAATCTATGGGGGAAGGTCAATGTCCAAAGGTTTTACAACCAGTAATAATACGGCCATAATAAACCTCGGTGAAATAACCATTTTCTTTTATAATAACTTGATACAAATTTTGTCATTTCTCCTTCAATTGAATGCGAAGACTTTTCTTTTGTAATAGTACTTGACATTGAGTTATTTATGGAACCTAATAGCAAATGTCACATACTACTAAGCTTACTAGTATGTTAAATTAGGCATGAACTTTAAATTAGAACTAAGTATATTTTTTTAGTTATAACAAGCAGAAAGCTGAAAGTAATGTAATGCAACGTTCAATAAAAACTTCCATTTCTCTATCAATAAATCTTCTCCTAAACTAATTTACAATAACTAATGAAGTAGAGGACGGCCTATACTCCATTAGTTATTGTAGATTAGTTAGGTATAATTTGATGAACATGTCTGGTGACATCGAGCCTACCGTCATCCGCCCATTCATCCGTAACGTCTGAAGCATTCGACTCGAAACGCAGTTTCCTATGCCCAGTGGAAGGTCAATTGAGGAAATACCCACGTTTCCTAACCCCACAAAAATAGTTTCACTATTCAGCGTTTAACCATCTATTTAATACACACGTAATAATAAGAAGGCGAGCTCCAACGCGCTACACTTTGATCATTACACTAGATTAGATCGTTGTCTGGGTGCAAGCATTAATTTACATACTTATTGTATAATACATGAGTAAATAATGTGTGGTGAGGAAGTACCTTTACGAGTGGACATTTCCTCAACATTGTTCGCGATGTCCATAGTTTTAAATGACCATCCCATCATTGTAAGGGTTCCGAAACGTATACACATTGTAACGCTGATGTGCATTAAAATAGCCTTCAAGAGTGGAGATTTACAAAAATAGACGTCAGGCGCAACCTGCACAGTCACCTCGGCACCATCTTGCTGGCTAACAAATACATACATACGGCGTGGCGCTTTAATCGCGACATTAATTTAACGGTTTCGCGTTTCCTTTTAATGAACATATTATAATTTCATTAAATTTATTATTTAATTAAATATTTAAAATTTTCTGAAATAGCATCTAGGACCAACCTTTACTTAAAGAACTGTAGTGCAGGGGTCATTTGCGGGGATCTTGGATCTTAACATTTCATCAATGAAATTAAAACGAATAACGTGGAAAGAGTAGGCGAATTGAAGGAAAGAGAGAGAGCCCTATGTTGGCGAGCGGCGCATGCAGTAGTTTTCAAATTACGAATTATTTTATGTTATTATAATTTTTATGATTACTGCCCCTACCTACCTAGTGTTAAATTAATGTCACCATTGTAGCGACACGTTGTATGTTTGTAAAAGCATGTGGTACCGATGAAAAAACACCACGCTTGGCAAGCGAACTGATGATGGTAGTAGGCATTAACCTTGTTATTAGTATACTAAGTATAGGGTTCTATTTTCCACATAATCGTATTATTGGCATGCAAGCAACAACCACAGGACGAGGGATATTTTGACTTATTATTTCTCAGAAACTGCGGAAGCACACACATCCGTGCAGTGCGGTCTGGCAGTTTGAGTAATTAATGTGGCCTACCCAAATGTCCTTTCTTTGGTATTGTTCATCGAATCGTTGAGCTCCTTAAGTTTTGAGTTGAGCTGCACAATTTCTGACAAATGCGTGCACTGACTGGACAGGTCCTCTCAATCTGTGTGGTTCTTTCCTCAAAAGACCATCTCAGACATCGACCTACATGGTCTTCATATGATCTGACCAAGATTATGTCTGGACTTTAAAAGAGACTGTGACGTCTGAGTTTGTTTCGGCCTTTCTTCTCAGACTAGTCAGATAGAAAACGCCGACCTCATCTAGTTTTAAAATATGATTGACGTGTAAAAGTGTTTGTACAAACCTACTTACAAAATAAAATCATTTATCATTTATCCTGTTTAAAGTTAAACGGAGATTGCACTTCTGAGGTGAATCATTCTATCTATGGGAAATGATGGTTTCTGGTTAGGAATTTAGTTTGTTTACTGATAGCCTGCATCATCCCTCTGCTGGGCAAAAGCCTGGCGTCCAGCTTCGGGTCAAGCCTTTTTTGGATAATAACCTGTTGTAGCATAATAATATTTATCATATATTAAATGCTAATTAATTAATCATAAACTAAAGTATGGTGCATGGGATCACCAGTAGAAGTAGACAAAACGTACTGGCTCGATATCACCTAGTTTTCAATCAAGTCAGCCAATAGTTTGCTATTGGCTGATTTGAATGTATTGTACTTATCAGCAATATTTGCAGCTCTACTGAAAAATAAAAACTTAAAAGCGTTATGAAACATTCAGATGGATGGACGGATACTGATATACTGACGGATATTACGAGAAAATACTAGATAAGATTTTGCGATAGTGCAATTTATTTACAGTATCGTAA
Source organism: Apamea anceps (assembly GCA_951799955.1). NCBI lineage: Eukaryota > Metazoa > Arthropoda > Insecta > Lepidoptera > Noctuidae > Apamea > Apamea anceps. The sequence goes on along the minus strand of OX637500.1, from coordinate 16,168,284 downwards.
TTACAACAAAAATAAAACTCTGCTTGTTATATCTTCGTCATAGAAAATTTAAAAAAAAGAAGAATAGACTTTTGATACATACGCAACTTGCGTTCCAGTTATATAACTGTATAAACTCTATAGAAGTTTTCATAATGGGAATCCGTTCTCAATAGGACACTGTGACACACAGTGTCAAAAAGCACAATTAAAACTAGAATAAAGTGGGTTACGAGTGGCGAACGAACACTGATGTTATAATGTTATCTTTAATATCAGAATGTTACGAAACAGATGGTAATTATAATTTGTAGTTATATTTTAATTCATGATTATGTCTCTAACATCTTATTAAAATCTAGATCTAGAACAATCTTCTTCTGGTTAATAAAATACATTTATTCACTGATAGAAAAGAGCACAGCATACGCCGCTGGGTCTAGACGCTTGCAATTTTGCGCAAGAGTTCCTTTTATTATTTTTCAGATGAGAGAGAGTTCAGGTGAGCTCTAAAACGGATTTTTCTCAAAACAAATTTGTGTGGAAGTTCGTCATTTTTGCCAATGGCGTATCCCATCGTGAGCACGGCTTGTCTAACTATAATTTAGGAGGCTCTCGGCTCAGGGCTCTCTGTAGATTTGGCAACAGATTTACGTTAAAATGAAATATGTATAATTATGTATCTTTTTAATTCTGCTGTGAGAAGTTTGCACGATAAAACAGATTACATTTTTCTACCGTTGCCTTTGTGTAACTATACTTACTGAAGGCGCTATACAAGGGCAGCGTTTGTGTCAGCTTCCCCCAGCACCCTAACGGCGTAACACACTATCATCCATAATCTAAATAATTTTAAAGGACATTGCTAATGCGTTCCTTTATATGTTCGAAAAATTTGTCTGCTCAACAACGTAAATAACACAATGAATGTAGTTGGACTGGTAAAATGTTTGACGGCACGGTTGGCGCAGTGGTTAAACGATTGACTGCTGCGCTGCGTGTCACGGGTTCGATTCCCGCACGGAACAAATATTTGTATGACCTACAAGTAGTTGTTCCGGGTCTGGCTGTTTGTGTATGTGAGTTTAAATGTTTGTAAACGCACTCACGATACTGAGAAAATTACTAGTGTCGGGCAACGATTAAAAAAAAACCATTGCGACTGATAGTGTGATACGCAATTATCCCGCAGTTCCTTCTGGGAAACTGCAGGTGTCTATAGAAGCGCAGGTCAAAATATTAGAGTATATGGCAATGCTGCCAGTCCTCTTGGGCACGTTTCCGGATGACAGCGATGCGGACGAGTACTTCGACGCCTAAATATCCTTTTGTTTTTGTATTTATTATGAGAATATTAGATTATGGGGCTATGATTTTTACCACATTAAGCCCTATTCCCATTGGACATCAAGGATCCACCTCAATTTTTATGTCGCTCTTGTCAGGAAGCTCAGACATGCTTATTTGTTATTCACATAAAGTGAAAATCTTAGGTACGTAAGTAATGAAGTGAGTATTATTAGCGGAAGGTGTCTGAACGGTCTTTAGAAAAATAAGTATTCTAATAAAATTACTTCGGATACGAGTGTAGGAAATCAATCATGGCGAGGATATCCACAAGTAAATCATAAAGTTATACAACATTATGTTACGTTTAGACTGCTGATGGCGGCTATTTGCGACGTGTGCGCACATTCACCTTGATGAGTGACGCATCATCCTACATTATAACATAGCAGACGCGAACGGGTTTATGTGTCTATCTACCTATAATTAAGTATAATAATAAGTCTGCAAGAAGAGCTAGAATTAAGTATAAAGTTTATCAACCCAGCCTGAAGTTAATTGATAATCTTATTATTATCTAATAGACTAAACTGGGTACAAGATCATAAATCCGTTAATTAACGAAATTAACATTTCGAGTAACGGATTAACTTTTAAGTTACCTATAAAAATTGTTAACTGGCTCATTAACTTCCGTTAACTTTCCATAAATAAGAAGTTAGTTAAGTAGGTACATATTATTTGACAAAACGACAACAAGGACAGCATCCGTAAAAATATCGTAGGTATATAAACCAATCCGGAGAAAATGGTATTTTAACAAAACTTTTAGAAAATAAACAAAGCTTCAAACCATTATCGTTTTGATAATGCAACCCCAACGGCCATACAAAACAAGCCAATCAGTCGATCAAGACAGACGCTCTTCCGTTCGGAGACATTCCTGGCAACATCAGGCAGTTACTAATAATAATTAGTCCTCCAGACCGAATTTCGGTCATGTCAGCCATTCTCATTAACCATCGGCGCGGGAGATATTATAGTGCACAAGTGTATGCGTAGACCCAGGTACACTCACTCTTCGTATAGTCCAATGGGACAGAACGCAATCCAAAACGACCGGAGAGATCAGCAAGATCAACGGCTTAACGTGCTTTCCAAGGCAGGCGGGTATCACACCGACAACATCCAAACTCCGGGCTGCCATGTTAATGAGGAATTCCTTATGGAAAAAACCGCAATTTGGCGAAATCCGCTGAACAAGCCCCCAGATTGGCTCCACAGATTTTCCTCCCACTTCCGCACCGCATAGACGCAACGAAATATCATAATTCATAGCTACGTACATTCATTTATACATCATACAGCTTTTTATCACAAGACAACCTGACTTGATACTGTTGTAATTTTGTATTAGTTAAAAAGGAAAGACGTGTACATTATAGTTTGTTTATAATTGAAGTAACAGGTAACCAGGTTACATAAAATGATTAGAAGAATTTTGAATACATAATGACACTACAAAGACCAGTATTATTATAACACACCCCCTTAATCAAAATTCTCACAAATAAATTACATACAAAAATGAACTCAAAATATACCAATAAAAAAAAAGGAAAATGTATACTAAGTTCTGAAGTAAACGTGTAAAAATATATTTACACTAAACCTAAGCCTAGTACACATCTACGATGTGCCACACGCTGCAATCGTTTTGTTAAGATGTCAGCGGGCATATCACTTGATTTGGTATATTTCAAGTTAACCGAATTATCACTAATCTTTTCTCTAATAAAGTGAAATCTGGTATCTATATGTTTCGTCCTATGGTGGTGTACCGGATTTAAGGCCAAACTCTGTGCACTCTGACTATCGGTACAAATAGTTACGGTATTAGGTAATAACTTTTGCCTTACCATAGGATCTGAAATTAATTCAGTGATAAACCTCCTTAAATAAATCGCTTCCTTCGTAGCTTCTGTTATTGCCATATACTCGGCTTCCGCTGAGGACAAGGCTACGGTTTGCTGCTTCCGCGAGGCCCATGATACCGGACTGCCTGCTCCAGTTTTCCAGATAGGGGAGTTGTACAAGTTTTACAATTCTCCATTCCAAACTTTTGTAAAAGATTGTTTATATAATTTTTCTGATGAACTCTTATTTCATCATTTTCTCTGGTGATATTTAAGCCAAGATAACAGCTTAAATAGCCCAAATCTTTTAACGAAAAATATTTTTGCAAGTCATTTTTGACAATGTCAAACGTCTTGTCATCACTGTAAAAAACAATTATGTCATCGACAAAGACTGCAACGATAACCACCTCTTTTCCAAAAAGTTTGGTATAAACGCATGGTTCAGATGGAGTTTTCATAAAACCAAGAGATGATAAAGTTTCATCTAACTTTGTATTCCAGGCACGTGGAGCTTGTTTAAGTCCATACAAGGATTTTTGCAGGAGACATACTTTGTTCTCCATACCTTTTACATTAAAACCTTGAGGTTGCTCCATGTAGACCTTCTCTTGAAGATCTCCATATAAAAAAGCAGTGTCTACGTCCATGTGACGCATCTTCAAACCCAATTCGGCTGCGAGAGCCAGTAGAGTACGCAAAGAAGAGTGCCGCACGACAGGAGCAAATGTCTCAAAATAATCTACACCTGGCGTCTGGGAAAATCCCTTGGCAACTAATCTTGCTTTGTACTTCAGAACATTTCCTGCTGGATCTGTCTTCAATTTATAAACCCATTTACATGGTATAACTTTCCTGTTTTCTCTGTCAACCAATTTCCATGTCTTCAACTTCATTAATGAATTATATTCATCTGACATTGCCATCTGCCACTTATCAACATCATCAGAAAATGTAGCCTCATTATAAGTTCTAGGCTCACCTGATGCTTTACTAGAAACCTGGTATGAGAAGTAATTAGGAGGTTTCCGGTCTCTTGATGGATATCTACGTTGTCCATCAGTATGACTAGTAGAAACTACTGCTTCCTCAATTGCTTCAAAAAATTGTTCCGTTTCAGCAGTTAGATCTTCAGTGACAATAGTATGGCCTGGAGCTGGTTCATCAGTGACCACTGGAGCATGTTCAAAAGACTCTTTAACTGTACTGGTTTCTTCCTGTATAGGCAGACTATTAGAAAGTACTAAAGGTTCAGTAGACGTCTTATTATTGTTAACATTCCTATTATTTAAAGTAGAAAAACAATCTTCAAAAAACGTAACGTCTCTAGACTTTTGTAAAGTTCTAGGGCAAGATGAATTTCTAAAAAGATAACTATTAGGATCTTCTGTATAGCCTACAAATATAGCTTCTACAGCTTTAAGATCCAATTTCTTACGGTGACAAGAAGGTATATGTATAAAAGCTCTACACCCAAAAACTCTGAGATTACTAAGGTCTGGTTTGCAACCATTCCACAACTCGTAGGGAGTTTTATTATTTAAGGCACGGTGTGGACATCTATTTTTCAGGTACACAGCCGTTCGAGTAGCATCTTCCCAAAAAGCTTTAGATAGATCGCTTTCAGCCATAAGAGAGCGTGCCTTTTCTATAATAGAGCGATTAGTGCGCTCGGCAACTCCATTCTGCTGAGGGCTATATGGTACCGTAGTTTGATGTTGAATACCACAAGATCTAAGGTAACTTGAAAATTCACTATTTACGAATTCCTTCCCATTATCCGTCCTTATTGTTTTAATTTGAGCCCCAGTTTGTCTTTCAACCATAGACTGGAAGTGACAAAACTTAGCCTTCACCTCTGTCTTCGAAGAAATAAAATATACAAAAATAGTTCTGGAAAAATCATCTATAAAAAGTAATAAGTATTTATTACCCTGAAAAGAGTCAACTGACATTGGTCCACATAAGTCAGAGTGGATCAATTCTAATATTGAAGTTGCTCTTTCATAAGAAATCGTCTTAAACGGTTTTCGAGCTTGTTTCGCTTGAACACAAGGAACACATGGATTTTTATCCACATCCTTATAATCAATAACCTCCATATTTTTCAACAGATTCATACCAATACGACATAAATGACCTAAACGCTTATGCCATACCTGATATCTTGAGATAGAATCAGAGTGCACATCATAGGCTCTAAATTGGGGAGTATTTACCGCACAATCAAGTGTGTACAATCCACCACAGGGCGAGCCATGTAGAACCGCATCACCTGTAAAGGAGAAGGTTTTTGAATTAAATAAATTACAACCGGATTTATCAAACATTACAGTAAACCCTTTTTCTACTGCTGTCTTCACAGATAGAAGATTTGTTTTCAGGTTAGGTACATAAATCACATCACTGATTGTATCGACGGCGTTTTCGGTATTTAAAGATATTTTACCGATGCCTTTAGCGTCAATCTTTGTCCCATTTGCAACTGTTACCTTCATATCCATAGGCTTTAAGTCTACAAACCAATCTCGTCTTGAAGTCATATGTTTGGTAGCGCCTGAATCAATATACCATTTGTCCATATCGTAATCATTTGTTACTCCTAAAGCAGATGAAGAGGTCGAGTCCTTATCAGTGGGATTCTTCCTTTTCATGATCTTCTTTTTCTTTAAAGGACAGTTTGGTCTCTTGTGACCAGGTTCTCCACAACCATAACACACAATTTTCTTTGACTTAGACTCAACAGAGGAGGCATCAACCTTTGACCTCATAGCTGTCTCCAGTGTTATCGAGCTTTCCTTGGACATTTCGTTGAGTAATTTTGACTTTACCAGTTCGGTGGTAACGTTAACGTTACTATTTTCGAGAGCCATAATCAATGGGTCATATCTCGACGTTAGACCTCCCAATAGAATAGCAGCAATGGACGCATCATCTATTACTTTGTCTATATCCGCCAAATCTTGGGCAGTGGAAATAACAGCATTGATATACGACTCAATATTATTATCAAAGTCTTCAAGTCTCAATCTGTATAACTTCCTTTCTAAATGTAAACGCCGACCCATGCCTTTGTCCTCATATGCATTTTGTAACGCCTTCCACGCTTCAGCTGCCGTGGTAGCACTTCGAACATACGTAATTGCAGAAGCTTCAAGGGTAAGGCAAATTTTTGTTAGTGCCTTCTGATCGCTCTTCGTCTTTATGACATTCGAAACATTCATCCCTGTTGGGTAGCCATTAATCGCTTCCCACAACTCCTCATGCATAAGGTAGTTACGCATTTTAAATTTCCACGTACTATACCCTTCTCTATTGTGTAGGGTGAACGTTGGAATAGAGGAACTACGCATACCTCGTTCATTTGTGTCTCCATTTGGGTTCGCCATCTCAGAAGAGTACACGGAAAAAACTATTTGGTTTCACACCCAAAAAATTCACACAAATATCACTTCCTAATTATTACGAAACAACTATACACGCATTACTTTTCTTGAATACAAATAGGTACTCGAGCTATTCTTCGTGCTGATAACGTTTTGTTGTAATTTTGTATTAGTTAAAAAGGAAAGACGTGTACATTATAGTTTGTTTATAATTGAAGTAACAGGTAACCAGGTTACATAAAATGATTAGAAGAATTTTGAATACATAATGACACTACAAAGACCAGTATTATTATAACAGATACCGAAGGAAGTATCAATTACCTGTTCTTCGGGAGCACATTATTATGAACACAAGGCGTTTAGAGTGTAGGTAGGTACATCGACCTTCATACCAATATAATCAATAGTGGGAATATCTCAGACGAAAACCGGCCGAGAATGAAAATGCATTCCTAACTAAGAATGTGAAAATCATAATTATTTTAATGTCCATATGTTGCTGAGCCCTATAATCAAAATTAAAATTCATTTATTGAAATTAGGCTGAATATCAGCACTTTTTGATTGTCAAAATTACATAGGATACTCCCCCCACTTCCTAGTAAAGAAGAAATGCAACTAGCTTTCACTTTCTGACTGACCTTTGCTAATTCAAAAGTGTTGTCTTGAGTTTGAATGTTTTACTTTTTCGATAATTATATCATCAGACTTCATTGTCAGTAAATAGTTTTTTTCTTCTTTTCTAGTTTAAGCTACCCCATTTCTAGGCTCCTAGGTTCTAGGTGCTAGAAGTGTGGTCAAATAAGTAACACATTTTTTTCGTCATTCAAACATTCAACTTCGCCCAAAATCGGTTAATTTTCTAATACCTATTATGATCTATTCTAATTTTTCATACCACTTGCTCAAAAAAGTGACAGTCTATGCCACAAAAAGTGAACATAACAATGGTCATTTTTAATCTGTTAAAAACAGGGAAAGAAAATTGTACTGAATTTCATTCCTTTGTTCTCATATTATTACATTCGCAAAATATTATATTCGCAAAATATTATATTCTCGAATTATTATATTCTCAAAATATTAGAAGTACAATCAAACACAGTGAAAAATAAAAATGAATTTATTTAGATCAAAATCTCTTTATTCCAATACCTAGGCATCATGGAAACACTTTCGAACGTAGGTAATACAATATTAAAATAAAAATTAATTGCAGTATCATACAGTATTGCAAAATTATTTGCATTTATCATTAATAAAATATAATTAATAATAACTAAACAAATCCCGAGTGATCAAGTGCATAATACAAGCTTTCACAAGTGGCATTTTCCAAGCACGACGATTGGTACAGCCGCTCAACAATAAAAATTGCAAAAGTTTATACATCATGGAAAATTTATGGGAGCTTATTCAACGCTGCTAACATAGTTAAGCATTCTATTGATTGAATTTTGTTGGATAAACAGTCTGTGATAATGCAATTAATTTTTCTATCATTTTCAATGTATTTTAAAGATCTTTTTTTATCAGGGCAGTGGAAAGCACTTTTTAGCAATCTTTTATTTTGAATTTGAGCTTCTACTTTTAATGCTACTAAAAATTGGAAAATGGTTGGTCGAGATGGAATTCGAGAGTTAATTCTTCTGTGCCATCCTTCCACTGCATTCGTAGTGCGGTTCTTTTCACCATAACAGCTGACATGACAGCTGACATTTTTATTTTAATATTTATTTATCAGAATGCAAAATTTATTCTCACTAAATATTTTTCACAATGTCACATTATACATCAAAAACAATTGATAAATAAAAACTGACACTAGTACAAACATAGGTTTTTCATTGTAATCTGACAGGAACTACTAGCAAAGAGTTTATCTATTAAAACTTCAATATAAATGCACATAATATTATATTAATGCATATCTTCAGGATTACCTACTACTGGGTGATATAAAATCATTAGTTAGATTTAGTTTACAGAAGGTAGGAAAAAGGGGTACCTATTCTATTTTTTAATAGAAAATGTATGGCGGAGAGGTTATTAATTCACGATCGCAAAGCAAATTAATATAAAGAACGAAAAAGCATTTATTGCGACTCATACAGGAAGATCACAGACTAAACTAAACTAAACACGGTCAAAAATAAAAAATCAAGTCAAAATATAGAGTTTCTAACAGCAGGGCCCGTATTCCAGTAATTTAAAACGTTCAAAATCTAGTCGCAGTCTCATCTCGGCGACAAACAAATGTCAAAAACTTGTCAAAATGTAGGGAAATTAGTCGTATTTTTGACAGATTGAGACTGAGATCAGACTGTGAACGTTCTTAAAATTACGAGAATTACCCCGCTGGTCAGAAGTGCTATTCTGTAAAAATTTCACCATGAAATCTTAGGCGGAGTGGCCGTGAAGTGACCTGTCAAGTTCACTTCACGTAGTTCATTTCACGGTGAGATTTTTACAACTGCTGTTTATCTGAGTTTCCAAATATTTACGACGCTGCCTGATGCTTACTCCATACCTACCTGCAACCGAACGACCCATAAGTTATTCACTTTGTAAATGTTTCAAACTTTTCTTTTAAATGCCTAATTCCTTTTAGCAATTTGTAAACTATATATGTTACAAACAAAACTGTAGAAATATGTTAGCTCAATGAGATCGAGAATTTAGAAAAAAGTAATAAATAACCTACCTACATAAATTGTTGGAAGCTGGAAATTACTTTAAATTTTTCTTTTTACCCATAACATTACAAAGTCTTCGTTGGCAAACTCCTCTATCGTACTATGCTGAGCCCGACAGGACCCTGTCGGGCACAGTTGTTGGGCCATAATTGTTTCATTAATTTTAAGCCTGTTTCACCAACATTATGGACTACAATAAAGAATTGTGACACATAACATTAAAAAAAAAACATACACAAGTAACACAGTAAAAACAAAACAGTACCTAACAGAATAAATGCACGCCCTGGTTAATTTGTCTCTATTGTTAGATGTAGATCAGTACAGAACGCAGTAGTTACGAGACCATTGTTACTCGCTTGTGTACAGAATAATAATTAGTACTTACTCATGAGGGTTTATTAATTCTGTTGCAAAAATTCCATATCATGGCGGATGTCGTACGTGATCTTCACAGACCACCACTGTTCTCGACTTGACCACGTTATCATTATTTCCATGAATGGAGCACATATTGAGTAACCCGTTGTAGAAAATACTGAACGTCGTACGTCCTTTCCCTGAACTATATCACTTTAAAATATTTGACATCGACTTAACTTTATGGACCTAAAGTATAAATTATTCCTAAGTTTTTGAAGTTTGGAAGGCACATTATGGTATCAATGCCAATTAATGTCAATCGGAGCATTTAATGTGTAAGAGATTTTAAGATAGCCTATAAATTGTAATGTGACGGTAAGTAGGTACCATACTCGTAAATAAACACAGACGAAGGCTCTGCTAAGGTGTACAATGTATTTAGTTTACTTTTCACATTTGGGAACAAATATGCTGCCGTACTAAACTTTTTTTTTTAAATTGATTTTGGTAAAAGGTACCTAAGTACCGGTTGTGTCGGTATCCTGTGCAACAGGAGCGTTCCAATTGGTATCAAGAAAGAGAGGCTTTTGTCCGGCAGTGGGTGAAGTCGGGCTGTGGATGATAATAACAATGATGGGGTGTAAGTATATAGAAAAGTCTATTACCGAGTTTAGTTTTTAAAAACTTTTTTGCAAAAAAAAAACAACCGACTTCCAAAAACGACACTACAAAGTGAAAAATAACTTTAATTTCGAAATTAAAGTTATTTTTCACTTTGTAGTGTCGTTTTTGGAAGTCGGTTGTTTTTTTTTTGCAAAAAAGTTTTTATTTTTTACTTTTAAGTTGTAATTTTTACCAGTAATTTAGGTTTAAAAACCAAACTCCTGAACCGTTTTTGATGAAATTTCTATGGGACCACTTCAGAAGTATCTCCTTTCGAACAAAAGAATAATTTTGATAATCGGTCCACAATTGGCGGAGAAATCGCGTAACAAACACACAAAAAAAAAACATACCGTCGAATTGAGAACCTCCTCCTTTTTTAGAAGTCGGTTAAAAATGAAGCTTGTGACTAACTTACAAGAGCTTGTGAAGATCCTAGCAGGTGGCGTTCTGTAGTTGCTGCCTACTCCCATGAGAAAAAGGCGTATATAAAGTATTAAGTCAATATCATTTACCCTACGCAAAATTCGCGTGGGCTTGGGGACTCTATCCTGTTATACCATACCAAAAATCAATTTTCAATACATGAACATCCTACATCCTATAAATATTATGAAGGCCCGGAGCTTCCCGAAGCGTCACCCAGCCACCCCTTGGCGCATGTGCAAGGCGCACTTACAGATGACGCCGTTGAAATCTAAAGCTTATAGTATTGATCCTAGATTTTACTATGCAACATTTTCCTCTGTTTTATGCAACATTTAATATGAAATTACGATGCAGGGGACTCAAGAACACCGATCATGAAATAAAACAGTGGTTGGCTAGCGTATTAAAGATTGCCTTCAACTGAAATTAATAGTTTTCAACCCAGGCAATGCGTACGAGATTCTCTTTGGTCAAGTAGTTCGTGCTGGCTGTTTAAAAGCCCTATGTTTTGACTGAACTATTTATAAGGAAAAACAAAATGAACTTAATTGCTTTTCTTTTCGAATCCGAAAGAAAACTGAATGTAGCCTATAAAATTGAGTGGTCTGCACAAGTTATGGTGAAAATTTCTCTAAATATAAAATTCAAAGTCCTGACTGACTGACTGACTGATACATCAACGCACAGCCTAAACCGCTGGTTCTAGAGACATGAAATTTAGAGGGTGTATTCTTCGTGAAAAGTAGGTATCCACTAAGAAAGGGTTTTTCGAAATTCCACCCCTAAGAGGGTGAAAATGTGGGGATTTTGTTTGTATGAAAAATCTTATTCATTGAGTTAATAAACTTGAAAGTTGGCACGAATACATAAGTAAATAAATTATGAAGTTGGCCATTTTTTGTTTTTATAAAGTCCCCCTAAAAAGGGATTGGGGGGTTTCAAAGTTTGTATGAAAGAATTTTAGAACTCAGTATTTATACCTAAAATTGAAAGTAAAGAATAATGTGTATCAGGGTTTTTTTGAAATACTACCCCTGACGGGCTGAAAAGGGGTAGTCAATTTTACAGGAGAGGGTTATAATGCGTGGCTTGATTAACTCGAAAATTGGTATAAATAATCTTTGAGTCAAGTAATGAATAATCCCAAACGAGTTTTCAAAATTACACCCTTGTGGGACTGAAAAGCGGGGTTAAATTTATATAAAAAATCTTATTCATTCGGTTAATAAACTTGAAACTTGGCAAGAATACTTGCCTAAGTAAGTAATAAAGTTTATCATTATAAGTTTTTCAAAACTTCCCCTCGATGGTAGATAGGGGTGTTAAAGTTTGTGTGGAAGAATTTGAATGCGCGGACCGATTAACTCGAAACTCAGTATTAATACTTTTGACAGGAAAGAAACGATGATAAGTTTTTGGGTCTTTCGAAAATATACCCCTGCCGGAGCAAAAACGGGTTATTTTTTTTAGCGGAGAATTTTACTACGTGGCTTGATTAAATCAAAAATTTCAAAAAACTTTAGTCAGATTGTGGAAACATCCCAATATTTTTTTTTAATTCTACCCCTGTGGGGTGAAAAGACGGGATACAGTTAATATGAAAAAACTTTTTCCTTTGGTTAATAAACTTGATGCTTGGCAATATTTGCCTTAGTAATTAATACAACGGTCACTTTTAGTTAAAAAAAAACTCCTCACAGAGGATTTGGGAGGTGAAAAAGTTAATAGGTAAGAAAAAAAATTAAACCGCTCGGATGGATTAACTCGGTACGGTACTTAAAAGAAAAAATAAAAAGTATGTGTTATAAGGGTTAACTTAAAAGGATAATAAAGTTTAAGGGGTGGATTTTACTGCTTGCTTCCATTAACTCGAAAATGGGTATAAATAATCTTTAAGTCATACAACATAAATTATATTAAAAAAAATACGAGTCAAAATGCTCCTATCTCAGCATGATGCTGTGACATTTAAAAAATAAATGTCACAGCTCTGGTAATCTGATAGGGCCCGCTGTCTGCTAAAAAACAAGAATACATCAAAATCGATACACCTGTCTGGGATCGCGACAGGCAGATGCCCTTCAAATTCGCCCCTCTGTCTGCACGAGGGGTTAAAATGCCATAGGTACATACTTAAATCTACATCTACGAGTATCTACCCGAATCAAATTCGCGTTTACCTGAGACATTGAAATAATTAAACATTCATTTTTTTTTAATTCAGTTGACACTTGATTTACGGTCATATACTCGTACAAGGCGTAGGTGGCATGTTTAAATATTAAGCATTTGTTTACTTAGTCATAACATAATCAGCCTATAATATTCCCACTGCTGGAACACAGGTCTCCTTTCGGTGAGGGGGAGTGGGCCGTAATCCACCACGCGGACCCAGTGCGGGTTCGTAGATAGATGTCACATGTCTTTGAATTATTGGTTCTAGGACATGCCGGTTTCCTCACGATGTTTTCCTGCGCCGTTTTGAGAGCAGTGGTGATGAAATAATTTACACAAATTAAAACGCCTGTCTGGGTTCGATCCTACGTCCTACAACTCGTAAGTCGCGGCTGTTACCACTGGGCTCCTCTCTAATTAGTCATTTTATTGCAGTTTACAAGGCTCATGAGGTGCTAAACCCATTAATACAACGTTTAAGTCCAAAAGTATCGATTAGATATGGACCATTGAAAAGAAAGCACGAAGTCTGTAAATCTAAGCATGTCCTTGATTCTTCATTATTATGATAAATAAGTGGCTCTTAAAACAGAAATTGCTTCCATATATTTTGTTTATGATACCAGGTGGGTGGTATATTGTAGCGGCGGATACCACCCCCCGCGCTGCCGCGGACTGGACCCAGTGATTCCCAGACAGTTTACATAATATCGTCCAATCTCTTTTAACTATTATAATTAATTAAGCCCCGAATCCTGACGGTAGTCATTTGTTGAATGGCAATGACGGTTTTATTGCTTTATAAGGAATGTCTTCTATAACGGTACCCGCAGGTTTATGTATCCCTTCGGTAACTCCTCTGTGATTTTACATAGGTACCGCCTTTTTTATTCTAAGTTTTTTTCATCGGCATTTTGTTATTTTGACAGTTTATAGTTTGTGCTTTCTTATTTTTTGTCTCAATGGGAATTGATAAGCAATAAAATCCGATATCATTTTGTGTGGCCTCACACTCGGACATTATTTGTTCTTTTGTTTCTTTACAAAACATCGTATCGTGTTCGGGATTCATCGTCCGTGTGTGGGTGGTGCTATAATTGGGGGTACTTTGGAGCGCATCTCCTTTAGATACTCCAATGTAATTCTTGTCCTCGACGTACCTATTTACCTATCTTGTAGATGGTCCCAAACTTCTTAGGCTCCGAAAACTGCTTATCTAATATGAATTCGCATGATCTTAAAATCATTAGGCCAAGTCATAGCACTTAGTAGAAACAGCACCACCTAGAGCTTAGCCGCAGTAACACATAACATGAATGGAAGCCTGCAGAGTAACAGCTGACATCGTGTACTGTTGCTCGCTTCAAGTGATAGTTAGCGGCTTTAGTAGCTGCGTGGGCGCAGGCCTAACTAGTAAGCGAAAGTATTGCTAACGTTCACTTCGCAAAGATTCGCTATTCACTGCATAGATGGCGATATTGTTACTCTCTGTGGACGGTGGAGTATTTATTCATAATCAGCCTATAATGTTCCCGCTGCTGCGACACAGGCCTCCTCTCAGTAAGAGGGAGTGAGCCGTAATCCACCTCGTGGGCCAAGTGCAGGTTGGCGAATGTCACATGTGTTCGAATTTTTGGTTCTGGGACATGCCGGTTTCCTCACGATGTTTTCCTTCACCGTTTTGAGAGCAGGGGTGATAAAATAATTTAAACATAGTAAAGTGCCTGTCTGGGTTCGAACCTAGGACCTACAACTCGTAATTCGCGACCATTACCACTGGGCCACCACTGCTCTGGAATATTTGTTACATGATATTTATTCAACCAGCGCGATCGTCGCCAAATTTACACATCTTGTATCTCATCTTGCATGTGCTGCAAACCTCGGGCATCTTCATTAAAATAATTATAGTTAAGGCCAATTTCTCAACCGTCAGATAACTCTTATCTGAAGTACAAATATTGCTATTTGACATAACTATATCTTATAGGAAAGCTGTCAAACTTTCATATTTTGTTTCCCAGATTTAAAAAGTTATCTGACGATTGATAAATCAGCCCTTACACATCCAACTGTAATGAGCATACAGTTTTAAACATTAACTAAAGTAACGTATGGTGTAGCTCCAAGTTGTCAACACGAAGGCTCGAGGCAGCGCCGGGCCGGCGGCGGGCCCGAAACGGCCGCCGAAGGAAACGACCGGCAAGCCGATTTACCGTAACACAAAAAATGTTCAGATAAGCCGACTTTCTAATAAACCCTACTAGACAACCGAGCCTTCTTCCTTGTACATAATAAATCTTAAGGAGACCAAATGAAGCGGTTCCCAATATTTGATAATTGTGTTGAGATAAAGTATTATAAATCGGATTCTCGGTTTCATTATAATAAATAGGGATTGTGTCGCAGGAAATATCAAGATATTTATAACTGTTCAGTTGTAGGAGAGGTGATCAATTATAAGCTGATGTCTATAAATATTCCACGTGCGCTTTTATTGGTTTTGTTGTAGTCGTTTATAATAATTTTCTTTGTGAACCGTGGAATACTTTCGTACAAATGATGACAGTTAATGTAACAAAGCAGAGGTCGTCAGTAATTTCATTGGAAGCGTGCTAAAAGCACAGGTATACAATTTTCCAATATAACAGATGATCTTCCTTATTTCCTAATACTGACCAAAAATAGCGTCACAAAAATTTACAGCACTTAAAACAAAAGTTTAACACTCACTGGCCGATATTTTAATGTGGCCTAATAATCAGAAAAAAACACTGGCCAGAGTGTGCCGGTGGGCTTTAGCATGGCCCCAGATTGATGCCTCTCCGTACTGCGGCTGCGCAGGCAACTTGTATCGGCCCTTTTTTACCTTTTATCTTTAGTTTGAATATTGCCTCTCATAATAAGGGGGTGAACTCAGTTATCCACGTGTTTCGATCATGGATACGGTTTTTTTTAACGACTATTTGTTTCTAATATATGTGGAATGCGACGGATCATTTTGCCGTTATTCTGCCTCGATTTGATAACGATAATGTTTTTTTATAACACGGTTTTAATTTCATTACAAAATGTAGCTTAATCTCATAACCTATTGGAGACTATGGGGGAGAGCTGTCGTAGAACTGGTGGAAGGTGAAGGTTACACGATACCAACTCTATTTAAGATGAGACAAGATTATTAGATTCTATATTTAAACAAACATATTTAGATAAAGACCGCTAATATGCACCCTTGTATTGCCAATGTCAGTGATCTGAAGACCCGCCTTTACTTTGGTCAACGACTGGCGACTGGCATCATCGCCACGTTGGATGGCTCCAACATGGCAATGATGCAGTCGACAGCGATACGGGAAAATATGCTACGCAAGAATATTATAAGTATCGGCTCTTTTTAATCTACTTTTAATATTACGTGTGTATACTTACTGCGGATAATACACGAACGCAATTTACTCATAATTCGATGGAAGGAACAATAAAACACCTAACCTACTACTAGAATTTTATTATTTTATTATCTACCAGGTCGTTTTACAATATGAAGCCGTAAGCCGGTTGTAAATTAAATAGAAAAGTAATTTTATAAACTTAGGCTCAGCATTATCGCACAGTCATCACCGCGTTCTGTAACAGTTTTATATACTTAAATGTTATCTCCATTGCTTCCTAGATATAAAAGTAATAGCTAGGAAATAAGCACTAGACGCAGCTGCCTTTATTATTACATATGATATTCTACTTAGATTTGCATCGTCTTGTCCAGCGTTCGCGATTTACCATAACACTAGGAAGCCATTAGTGGAACATAGATATCGCATATTTTAGGAAAACCAGTCATTTTAGGTACTGTAAAAGTTTACAAGATTCAAGTACATATTTTCAGATATTTTGAAGGTATACTTATACTCTATTCTCGTCATCATGGTGATGATGATGCAGGTTATTTGCGTAACTATCTACTGCATTCTGATGGCCATAAGCCTCTCCAATAGCAAGCCATTTAACTCGAGCGATTCTACTCGGGTCCAGCTACTATCAGGCACCCATGGTATCCATCTCCATCACACAACTATGGTATTAAGAAAAATATGCATCTAGACACGACTAGGCATAGCAAAAGTCAGAAAAAAAATTAGGAAAGAAAGGATTAAAAGGAGTAATTTGCCGAGCAGACCAACTTTACAACTATATATGTAATTGTAGTCCTTGTATATTTATAACAATACCAACAAGCCGTGTGCCCGATGGGATTTTCCATCAGCAAAAATGATGTTCTTAGTGCTCACCCTTATTTAAGGAACTCTTGTGCAAACATTCATGCTTCTACACACAGCAGTTTAGGCCGTGCGTTGTCTGTCAGAGAATTGAAGGGATTTATTAATTAGATTTGGATATAAAATTGTTATCGCACAAAGTAAGCACATAGCACAGTATTCGCGCGTAGTGAGCGTTTGGAGCGTTGCGTGCGCGCGCGTCGTATTTCCTGTACTTACGCCGCGCTCGCGCCGGTGAAACTCATGAAAATGCGCCGCCAATCAGGGAAATACGATCGCGAAAGTGATTTATGAATTCAACCAAAAATTACTTTGTAAGACTAGATTGATGGAAGATTTTTAATATTTATTTGTATATTGTGGTTCCTTCCTTAGTTTTTTTTAAAGATGTATGAATTATAATTTGCTGAAAAACAGGATCGAAGGACTTGGTCCAGTTTTTCATTTAGTATGAGTAAGTTTTACCTAAACTAAATGACCAAGATTTTTTTTTTTGGATATATGTAATTCTTCTTACATATTATTTATCTTCCTGGACAATAGACCAAACACCGCACCAGAACCTAAACCTTCTATTTCATAGTTGAGTCTTAGCAAATTGATTTCAGATTAACATCCTTTTTACTAAAAAGTGGATCACTGAAGCGTGGCACCCACCTTAACTGCTCTAGATAACAATTTGATAGTTGCATGGGTAATAAAAACGTTCAAAAATTGGTCACAATTACCCTGGTTACTGCCTCGTAACATTTTAATAGCGAGTTCCCGTTTAGTGTGGGAACAACAGGTGAAACTGTCTAAGTGAGAAGAGGGTACTTACTTAAGTACTTATGGTACTCACGGCTCCGCGGCACTGTTTATGTAAGCGATGGGCGATGGATATCGGTATGTGTGTGACCTCTTAACGTAGGGGCGTTGAAACTGTTGAAAGCTCTTTTTAACCGACTTCTAAAAAAGGAGGAGGTTCTCAATTCGGATGTTTGTATTTTTATTTTTTTTTATGTTTGTTCGCGCATATCTCCGTCGCTTGCCAACCGATTTGAAAAATTCTTTTTTTGTTGGAAAGGGTATACTTCCCAAATGGTCCCATAGAAATTTCATCAAAAACGGTTCAGTAGTTTGGTTTTTAAACGAAAATTACTGGTAAAAATTACACCTTAAAAGTGAAAAATAAAAATTTTTTTGCAAAAAAATATAACCGACTTCTAAAAACGACACTACAAAGTTAAAAATAACTTTAATTTCGGAAGTCGGTGGCAAACAACGAAAATGCGAACCCAACGACACCGACTTCCGAAATTAAAGTTATTTTTAACTTTGTAGTGTCGTTTTTAGAAGTCGGTTATATTTTTTTGCAAAAAATGTTTTTTTGAATAAAATGATGTTTCGTTCAGAACTTTTTTGTTGTCTATACTTTGATGTTGTGGTGTTTCTCAAAGAACATAAATGTATGCGATAAATTAGCAATTCTATTATTTGAAGAAGCCTTCTTCGGCAAGTTATTTTGGTTTTGTATGTCGTCATTTTATAAATATTAAGGAATTATAACATAATTACATCACAAAATGGTAATAAAGCTATCGTTATTGATTTATGGCATTCTACAGACATAAATTAAATAATAACCATATCCTGATTATTAAATAACTCATAAAAGTTCTCTATCATGTATTTAAAACTCAGGAAAATAATAATGCATTTACATTGGTATTTAAGGAAGCAAAGGCTGGCTTTGTTTTATTAAGTTGCAGCGTTACCTGAGGTAGCGAGGTTGCTTGATGGACAGTAAGCATCAAACGCTAGAAAGTGGGAAGCCGACGTTTACACAACAGTTGAATAAAAACAAACTTATTTGTGCCGGCATGTTTACGCCACGAATATTGTTTATGTGGGTATGTAGGTTACAGGAATTGTTAATCTAAACCTATTATTAGTGGCAATAATTGGAATCCATTCATCAAACATTTTTCTGACATCTCCGTGTCTTCGATAGCTTGTTAACCTGTCGGTTCCGGCTGCCACACGAATATCTAAGGCCATTGTTTCCTCTTAGGATAATTGTAACACACAGAAAATTATGGCAAAATAGAACACCTGCCATCTTATCTCTTCACGGCCCTTAGTTGAGTGGTAGGTTTCCGGTTGCCATACGAATATTTAAGGAGGCCATTGCTTCCTCTAACTTTAGGATAATTGTATCATACTGAAAATAATGACAGACACTGAGCATTAGCCATCCTATCTCTTCACCACCCTTGGTTGACTGGTAAAGAATGCAAAAAAATGCAATGAATGCTGGTGAAGGCATTAAGTCTGCGTTTGTGTGCGAAAAGTTTAAATACATAAATGGCGGATTTTAGGTGCTACATTTACGTTTGGACAGACGGAAACCCTATTCCCTATCCCTATCAAAATAGTTGACAGAAGAGTTCCTAAAAAATGAAGAAGATTGCGCTCCAATATAATTGTAATTGTTATTCTTATAAGTAGGACGGCAATTTAATTACAACAAATGTTTTCCACCTTCTGTGACAAAACAAAAACTTATTAAAAGCTCTCCTCCTATACTGGAAGTCAACTTAAAATAATAAGAACTTTCAAAAAGTACGATAACCAACACAAAATCACTAAAACCAAGCCTCAGAATCAAAACAATAAAATAAAGACGTCTATATCACAAATAAAAGCCCTTGGAAGTGGTAACAAATAAATTACATGAGTTATCAAACGCCTGTCCGTCGCACCGTAACACCGTCTAAGAGTTACACAACGAGTCGCATGTCTCACCCGACACGACACGGCACGACAAAGTAAACGTTTTGTTACACCAGCGCTTAATGCGACCGTTTATAACTGATAATGGTGTGTGCCGGACGTGAAAGCGTTTTAGATGCTATTCTAGAAGCATAGCTTCGAGTTTGTGGAGCATAGCTTCGAGCTACAACCAGCCCCGTCCAGTTTGTTCACTTGTCAGACTCTGATAGGACAAAGTACGACTCGAGAATGTAAACGACCGCGGAAATGGTTTAACACGTGAAAGTGACTAGTTTAGGTTCGACTATCTTTATTTATCTGATGTAGCTGTACTTTGTTGTAGGTGGGTAAGGTACCGATATCGTTGTAGAAGTATTTCTTTGATTGTTATAAAAAATAGTTGGTTGGTTTCGTTCAAATTTCAGACAGGTCTTTAGATTTAAAATGAGGTAGGAACTTTAATTTTTGGAACTGTGACAACTGAAGAATGATGTTGAGTAGAACACTTATTGTATAGAAGCAAAAACATGGATAAAAAAACTTATAGCTTAAAATTGGCCTCCCAAACCCAAAAAGCTTATGGTACCGACAAACATTTTCTTATCATTAAAAAAAGACATTTGTCTTTTAATATTTTTGACATTTTAACAAATCAAATGTGGCATTTTTCATTCAAGATCTTCTGTCTTGGTGATCTAAGAAAACTATTCGTAGAACAGCTCGACCCAAGTATCGCACCTCACGAGTGCCCGAATGCACTAACGTAGTGCAGCGAAGCGTGCGCAGGCGCAAGTGCAAGGCTCCCCGTCCACGGTCACGGATAGCTGCCGTAGTTAATGGCGACGCCACGTAATCGTTCCTTATATCTTCGTATTTATCGTAAGCAAGGAATTTATTCAAATTGTTTTTTTTTTTCTTTCTAGAGGAAATACCGGTGTGCTTATTATGTAAAGGTTTAAAGAGTTTTGTTGTGCAACAGTTTGGTTTATTTATAAAAAAAATTAAACAGCGATTAACAAATTATGATTATCCAGAATGAGGTGAAAGAGAACCAGAGTTGACGGAACAGCAGTGCGATTCTGTAACCATCTCACCGTGAAAACTTAGGTGAAGTGAGCGTGGAGTGAGCTGTCATTCCGACTAATACTAGGGATTGACACTTGACAGCTCACTCTAAGCTCATTTCACCTAACTTTTCACGGTGAGATTTTTACAGAATCGATCGGCAGGCCACAAAATAGGCTAATTACTTAGCCGTAGAGCGGGTAGCGGTAGTCTAGAGTCTAGATGTTGTTGAACTGTCAAAATGAAAGCCTATTGCTACTGACATTGGCGTGCATTGCATAAAGGCATATAAGCAGTGCCTACCTCGAAAAATCACCATAAGCCTGTCAATTACATTTTAGTGTGTGCCCCACAATAGGCTAACTGCCTAAAAAATCTAATTAGTCTGTCAGTTAGACTATCAAAAAATACTGGACCTGTATTTTTTCTTTTGTCAATTATATAAAAAATGATGAAAATATCGCCTCGAATTATATAAAAATATTAAGAAACTAACTAAATTATCTTATCTAACAAAAAACAAAATCTTCTTAAAAATACGCGCGGCAGTAGGCACTAGGCAGTCGCCAGACGGCCTATTCGGCTCCTGTACTGTTCGCACATTGTCATTGGTCTTTACTCGTTCAAGTTAATACGACGAAATTAAAAATACGTACGTCTCATGCGTAATACTATGACGATCGATCTTCGCAATTGCATGCCTACTCATAACTAACCGCGTATGAATGTTAAAATTAAAAATATACTTCGTAATTTGGCCGTGCGAAGGAAGAAAGGGATGGATAATAAGGTGGCGGCCGCGAAAATTTTAAAATTTTTCATCATGGTTGTACTTTCATGGTTTTTAGGGTGCTGAAGCCGATAGTGAAGTCAAAATGAAAATCCAAGATGGCGGTTGCAATTTTTTAAATTTCTCGTCATGGGATTCGCTTTCGTGGTTTTCGAGTGTGCTAAAGCCGATAATGAGGTAAATATTAAAATCCAAGACGGCGCGGCGGCTGTGAAAATTTTAAAATGTTGTCATTTTAAAAGTTTTACAGCCGTCAACTTTTATTTTAATTTTGGACTTCGTCCCTGCCGGGGGTCCCCCGACCACATACTTTTTTATACCCAGTAAATCAATAATTTTTTTTAAAGTGCTTGCCTACCTGTTCTGAAAACCAATGCACGCCACTGTCTACTGATAGTGTGTTACACAACTACCCTGCCGGCTAGGTCGAGCGACGATCTTCTCAGGGTTATTTCTGAGCGTGCCATTTGGGGTCAGATCAATTAGATAATTTAAATACATAAAATCAAACCATATTTTTAATTTCTTTTTCTTTATATATTCACCGAAGACATTATAAATATTTCCCTGTACACATAAGGATCCCAGTATTCGGTAAACACAGTTTACTTGTCTTGTTAAATAAAAGCTACACAAAAGTAGTATAATAATGTTTTAACTAGCCACTTCCTTTATCCTCCCAAGATAATTACTGAACCGTGAACAAAAGAGTTCAACGAATACAATGTTCAGTTAACCGAGAGTTTACTTTAACTTAAGTACCGTAACCAAATATAGAATGGAGCTCTTATGGAACAAATCGATGCTAATAAATAATGTTTTATCGCCCAAAAAATCTTAACTACAACAGTTGAACTAGTGTAGGTATACGTCAGAAGAATCGATGTTCAATTTACAGACAGATAACGCACAGCCTATAAAACCTCCTCGGTCCAGCCGATCGATTCTGTAAAAACCTCACCGTGAAAAGTTAGGTGAAGTGAGCTTAGAGTGAGCTGTCAATAGTGTCAATCCCTAATATTAGTTGGAATGACAGCTCACTCCACGCTCACTTCACCTGAGTTTTCACGGTGAGATGGTTACAGAATTGCACAGCAGAAGTATGAAAGGAGATGGATAACGGTTCCATACAAGCTTGACCCTAAAACAAATAAAACAAAGTGTATTATGAATCAATAATAGTGTTTAAATTTTTGTTCGTCGTAAAACTTTGTGCCATGAGACCCTTCCCAAATATGATGCCTTCAAATGTGTCCATATAAAAACCAGGAGCCAAAGCTCTTGTATGAGTGACCTAAGCTTTGGCTCAGGTCGCTCATACAAGAGCTTCTATGAATTTCTATGAATATCATGTCCAAGGAAAGAATGGACATGATATTCATAGAAATTTATAAAAAAATATGTAAGTATAAATAAAAAGAAAAATAGTAAAAAATGCTACAACGGACAGCTCTTGGTGGATTGGAACCCCCGACAACCTTTGTAAAGAGGCGTTCTGCCCACTGAACTAACGAGCCTTGCTGAAGACCTCGAAATAAGGGTTCCTATTCAGGAAAGGCAGAGGAAAACGTTGCATATTAAAATCTAGGATCAACACATTAAAGTCAAGATTTCAACGTCGCCGAACTAAATTCGCTTTGCACATGTGCCGAGGGGTTGGTGGAGCTTTATACTATTGATAGTAAGGTTGTGTATTGTACAAATTGAAATGTACTACAAACACATACATCCCTTGAAACGGTCACTTAAATCTCGTTCAGTTGGTAGTTTGATGATTGTTGTTCCTTAGGTTTCGGACGCAGGCCCCATTGTGTTACAAATAAATAAAATTATCGAGTGTCTGTTTGTTATGTCAAAATAACAGCTTTTTACTGAACGCATATGAAAGTACGAGTATATACGACACTTATAAAAAAAATATTTTTTAATTTTTTTTTCTCTTTGTTTCGGCTAAACTCTGAAATGGCGGGACCGAACTTGATGAAATTTGGTATACTTTGATACTTTGAAGCCTGGGGAAGGACATAGACTTTTTATCGACATACCACGCGAGCGAAGTTGATTGCGGAAGCTAGTTTAAAAATATATATGTTTAAATTTTAAAATATGTATGTTGATACACATAAGTTCTTATTTTTCCATAAGCTAAGGCTGTATGTTTACATAAATAAAAATAATTAAAGTATCTTCATTGAAACATACGCAAACATAAGCATAATCAGCCTATACTGTTCCCACTGCTGGGACACAGGCCTCCTCTCTGTGAGAGGGAGCGGGCTATTATCTACCACGCTTGTCCAGTGCGAGTTGGTAGATGTCACGTCTTCGAATTTTTGGCTCTAGGACATTTTGACATTTTTAAATTAAACATACGCATAATAATATCTAATTGGTTGATCTATATTTGATTATATACAATGATTTTATAACGCCTGAGCTTTTTAAATCGGTAGACCAACGCGGCAACGTGAAGCTTTATAGCTCTCTGGCCCAGTTACACTTTATTATAACTGTGCTACATGTCATGTCAATAGAAAACGAGAGTCCAACTCTCATAGTTTGTAGTCATAACTGACCAAATGAAATGCTCAATCATCGTCCAAGCATAACCAAAAAGTTTTTCAAGCATGAATCATTCTATGTTCGAGCCTCATCAACTTCTCACCAGAAAATACATTCATAAATTGGACAATGATATAGCGGTTGGAAACAGCTAGTGTAATATTAATTAATCAAAATGTTAGTGTAAGTGTAGAATTTCCTCGAAAAACAAACGATTTGTTATTGTTACGCGAGGAGTATTAAAATGCGGATGCAGATGTATTGCGTGTAGCGGAGCATGCGATATGTTCCGAACACTCTTACATTAGATCATGTTCTTAATTCCTAATTCATTCTTAATTAATTCATTACCTATACGCAAGTGTTGAATGAAAAACTTACAATTTATGAATAGCATAACAGTGAGGATTGTTTGTTGCCAACGTTAATTATTAACACTTTATGACTTACAATGTCTTCTTTGTGGGGAATGCCCGGGCGTACACTTCAGTGGTATGTCGACTCCGTTTGAATTGAGCAGCTGAAGTAAGCACAAGTTTAGCTTACAGACATTAAAAGGGCGCAGTAACCTATAAAAATATCAAGTTTGACGACACGGTTGGCGCAGTGGCTGAGCGATCGACTGCTGCGCTGCGTGTCGCGAGTTCGATTCCCGCACACACATTTAAAAAACGTTGCCCCGTACTAGGATTTTTTCCTGTATCGTGGGTGCGTTTACAAACATTTAAACTCAAATACACAAACAGCCGACCCGGAACAACTACTTGTAGGTCATACAAATATTTGTTCCGAGCGGGAATCGAACCCGCGACATGCAGCGCAGCAGTCAATCGCTTAACCACTGCGCCAACCGTGCCGTCAAATTGAAGACAGGCAATTTTGATTACTACCCGCTCTTAATTGAAAGTTGCAGCTTTGATCTTATCAGCTTTTGCATTCGTTGTGTCTTTGCTCGATAACGCAGAAATCCATGATGGATACCATAATTATGGAGAATGAACAATCATCACCTGCCGAGCCTTTTCCAAACTATGATGGGGTCGGCTTCCACTCTAACCGCATGCATCTGATTACCAGTTTTTACATAGTGCGATTGCCTATCCGGCCTCCATAACCCAGTTACTGGGTAATACGATACCCCTTGCTAAGACTGTCAGACGTTTGGGCTTCTGACGACCCGTAACGACTGTCAAATATCCACGAATGACAGCCGGGATCAACGGCATAGCGTGCTTTCCGAGGCACGGAGGGGTCTCGGTATGTAAAGATAGTTACCGATTCGCGGACCAATGGAGAAAATAATCTGAACATGAACTTGATCCTGTCGGTCTGGCTGGATGCGTGCGTGGTATATGTATGTAGGGTTTGTATTGTTTACTTACCTAAATGTCATGGGGGGCGTTTCAAAAATCATGAAGCTCTAGGGGGATCTATTTTTTGTCGGAAGTTTAGACACAAACGAGTACATATTTTTTAAATGTTTCACTCAATATTATCAAGTCGATAAATCAAGCACACAATTTGTACGTTATTTAAAATGATTGTTTCCGATTGTTAACTTTAATTAAATTTAATTAAAAATTGCAATAAAAATAATACCTAAGCATTTGTTTGATGATTTATTCTAACTTTTATTATAATAACAGTACTGGTGTTTCCTGGCAATTTAATAACTGTTTGTTTAAAAATAATAATAACACCTAGATTTTACAGTGATTAATTAAAGCTCACTCACGTACTGTACTCTGAGTAACTATGATTAATAGGATTTCTGGTGCAACATAATATAAATTCTAGAATAATAATAAAAATAAATTGTAATCATTCTCAATTAACAGAATTGAACCTGGACTGGCAAACCTAAATACAGATTACCATGTAACCTAGCTAGAGCGCAAGATTCAATGAAATTATTAATGTACATATTTATTTTTGTTGCAACAGACAGTACCACACTATTTTGAATAAGTAAATAATAAAATTCTTGAATATTTTGAGTAAATCCACGAATAGTAAAGTTCGAGCTTTGTGTCTAGCCTCTAAACCTGTCAAAAAACCGAAGGGAATGTTATAATGACGGTAAGTAGGTATATTAAAAATACCTGTTCATAAATAATTTGCATCTCCTTTCGTCTGTGATAAAGCTTTAAAGCGGTACTCGGATATTAATCTATACTTATTGTTAGTAATATTAAAGCTGAAGAGTTTGTTTGAACGCGTTAATCTCTGGAATTACCAGTCGGGTTTGAAAAAATGTCTTTGCATTTGATAGCCCAATTCTTGCACGATACGAGCCGAGCAAAAAGAAAAAAAAACCGAAAGAACGCTAAGCCAAAACTAAATAATAGCGCGGATGGGATTCAATACGGTGGGTTGTGGTCCGAAATTTCACACGGACGAAGTCGCGGGCAGAAGCTAGTATTTAATAAGCAGGATGCCTCCTTTCTCCTCTCGTCTCTGTTGTAAAGCTTAAAAACGGTTCTCAGATGTTAATATTTAATAATAGACTGCAACGTACTTATATGCGCTCGAGTGCTTCTGTTGCTTGACAACACCCTTGCGCAGACAGACAGCTTTGAGAGGCGCCCCTTTATATTGAACTCGTTTGTCATGCATGACTTTTAGGAATTTTCAACGACATTTTAGAGCTCGGATGGACTGAGAAATATTATTCTTCAGATGCAGTCGACTGCTTTTCTAGAAATGCAATGTTCGTGCTGTCGTGCGTAACCCAAATAAAATATTAAAATAAGCACAGCTGATGATTTGATTACGACTTGCTTTACTTCACTGGCGGATAAATAGTATTAACACTTTAGCTCGAATCGATATGTTACGCCTCATTTGAGAGCCACACACACTAGCGTAAGTTTCGTTACGCGGTCATTATTGTTGCAAATTAACATACGATTAATTTATAATTTCAGGCATACTTCTGTTACCGATTATGTTTGATTTATCGATAGGTACAATACCTAATTATCGTACATTGTATTTATTGACATTCTAAACGAAGCGCCTTCGCCGCATCCTGTCAATTAATTATAAGTTAAAGACGTCGCCGCGTCGGTTTCTCAAGTTAAGTAGAGCCATGTTCTTCCTAGGGTGTCTGGTAGCAGCTGGATAAGAGCAGCAGAGGGCCGAGGTCTATGTCCAGTGGTCGGCTGATGGCCTAGAAAAAGTTTACTGTCAGACAGTTTTCTAGGTATACCTATGTATCAATAGCTATAACGCATCTGTCTAATATATTCTGCCAAGCTTGGCAAGCTCATCAATAGAAGTCTTTATTAAACATTGCCGTCATGGCTCCTATAATCCATGCATTCATCGCTCCATCCCATGTCTAAAAAAATATATAATATCGTAGGAATATGGCAGGGGCTGCAGTCTCGACATTCATAGCGATCGCTTTACGACCGAATTCGGTCGCAAAGTCCCAGATTGACAAGTGTAATGTATGAAGTGACAGGACGTTGTGACCGAATTCGGTCGTAATGCGATCGCTATGAATGTCGAGACTGCAGCCCCAGTGGTGAGGATTTGCCTAGGATCAATGTTGAGGTTTCGCTGTTTGGTATCCCTCCAGCATCGTAAAGTTCAACTCTCTGTCTATAGTGATGCAACTAGTTTGTCTGAGACCCTCTTTTTGACGAACGCATCTTATATAACTATGACTAACTGACTATAGGTACTGCCTGCACCGTAGGGTTATATTGTTAATAAGTGTTGGCTCTTCGCTTGGCCATGCACCGTCTTAGCGTAAATATTATCACTATGAGATGGAAGTAGTGGTTTCAATTAGGGTTTTAAATTCTCTAGTGCCTTGACACAAGTCAAGGCACTAGAGAATTTAATGGTCTTCAGAAGTTGAATTATTGATTGATTGTACAATCATCATATTTCTCTTTAAGCCTTCAGCTATCCAAAGAGTAATTTATCATCGATTCCCTCTAAGATCTTCTCGTATGTTCATTTTTCTTATACTAACTAAAGCTAAGTGAAGAGGAAGGAACAAGCAACCTGGATCAATTTAGCACGTCAAGCGGTGTTAACATGCCTAATTATGAACAAAAATTATGTGTGTAATAGTGGCAAAATATGGATTAACAACATGATCATATCACTAGCCGTCAGCGACGCCGCTGCAGTGTGCTGTGCGAAGTGCAGCATGTGTGCAATGCAGAACGCACACATGGGCTGTTCGGGGTTCTTTCAGGCGTGAAAATGAATGTTATAAATAATCAGGCGCACCGCGAACAATTATCATATGAGCTTGAAGGCCAGTGCGGTTTCGACTAGTGCAGTAATTCTAAAAAAAAATTGAAAATTAAGAAAAACTTTAGTTGAACTCGTGTCTCGTTCGTCAACAGAAGAAGCGGCAATGGATTGGTTGAAATTGGTCGGTATCTCGTGAACTTAATTGATAATAGAGTATGTGATAGTGGTGACATGAGAGTGCGGACTGTGCCTAATCATTTTGTGATAGTGATCTTCAAACTTAGCTCTGCGCGTACGCGTGCGTGTGCTCTGTGAATGTGACCTAAAGGGTGATGTTTTTTTATAGCATCATAAGTGATTTCATCTATTTGAAAGTTAAAAAAAAAAGATTTTGAATTTTAATCAGTGCAGATATATGAAACAAGAAATAATTATTTTTTAACTCTTTACAGTAAACATCATAATATAGTTCCAGTTTTTAGTTTTTATAAACATTAGAATGATTAAAACTAGGTAAAAACACTTTGTAACACTGTAAAAATGTTGTTTCTTAACCCACATGACTCAAGTTAAATTGACTCAAGTGCCCTCGCAAGTTATAACAGAAATCTAAAAGGTAACCTGAATGGCTAGACCCAACAATCTACTTGACGTGGTATTCATTCAAAACATGAAGAATATACATACATTAGTTAATTGCCATTACAAGTTTTACTGAAATTTACATTAAATTCTAAGAGCATTTATGTTTAAAAAATAGTAAAACAATAGATATGAAATTAAACTACATTGTGCAATAAATAAACATATAATTATTATTCTTGCTGTAATGAATCACTAAGAAATTCGATATAATTTTGCTCAAAATAATACCAATTTTAATAGATTTACTCTTAAAATTAATTCACTCTTATAATCAACACGAATTGTAACTTGTAACAATATAAAAATCTTTATTTTTATAGAGACCCACTATATTTTTGTTTCATGTTCTAAAATTAAACCATCGTTAGCTAGACTCTTGTCTAACCTGACAGCCTATATATTGACAGCCAGGGTCACTTGGTTACTTGATACTTTTGTATCATTCTTTTGGAAATAAAAGTCATCATCTTCTCAAATAGATCACTACGAAAACCGGCCTTAAGAAAACATTGTCCTAATCACCACGCTTGTTGGGCCGAGCTGTGGTCAGAGCACGTCGCCAGGGGATTGTTACGAGAGCCCTTCTGTGATGACACTAAGGGCTGATTGTCGAATAAGATCCATCCCATAAGTACCAATTTATTTATTTATGTGATTTACACGTAGTTCAATGTTCTGTCTCTCTGTTACAGTTCGCTCTTCTGGTAGCTGTAGCGTCAGTTCAGATCACGGCAGATGCGCCTAAGTGAGTACCTTCCCAACATTCTAAGTTGTTTCTACATTCTAAGTTTACTTATATTGTTCCTAGCGTTGCTTCTTCCTTCCACTGACCAGCAAGCCGCTTCTGCCTATCGCGTGACTAAGCGGTGACTGGTTGTTGACCTTTATGTCGGCTGACATAATACTATGTTTCTACAATATCCTACACAGTGTTACGTAGGTATACCACGACACGATATGTTACTTACACCTTCCCACTATTTATAGATTTAGTTTTGCTTGCGAGTTGATGTTGAATTTTGGTTAATCATAGTCATATATTTTGTTCTTGCTATAAATGCATAAAGTTTGTTATTTTATACCTGATGACTTTATTAAAAACTAATTAACCTGATGAAGGACACTTAGTAGCCCCATAAGGCTGGCGAAAGTGTGCTGATTACACGCTGTGCGACTTCAACTGTAAGCATTGTCAATGTCAGTGTGCCGGCGACTGTGCTCAAATTGTTATGTTTCACCGCTTAGCGATAATTGCTTGAACGTTGAACTAGCTCCAACCAGGCGCATAATAAGCGCCTGCCTATTAGAAAGTGCAAGTCGACCGTCATCGTTGTCGTACGTTACACGTTACGAAAAAATAAATTAATGACACAAGTCGAATTGTGAGTCGTATGTCGGGTGTGACGGAGTACGGATAGGTAGCGCGGTGACGGCGACGTCGCGACGCCCGCCGACAGCGAAAGCCGCGCGCTACCGAGTCACGCGTCGTGCCATTGACACTGCACTAGACGGAACAACAAGCAGAAAAACTCCGTCGCTGAACATGCATGCGATCGATTACCTCACCACAGAATACCAGCACTGTTTTTTTTTCTTGTTGCAGGAAAAAGATCCGCATACATCTACCACAAAAAGTGAAACACATTCACCACCACAAGAAGATCTACATAACGAATCATCCAGCATCATCCCAGTATGCACCGGCTTTCATGCCGAGCGCTGAAGGTGCGGTGGCAGTGCCGACCAACGTCGCGATGCCGGCCGTGGCGAGCGTGCTGCCCCTGAACTCCGTGGAGCTGTACGACGAGGCCCCGACACGCCTTCCCGGGCTCTCGTCGTCCGCGTCCAAGCTGCTGCCGCTGTACCGCGCGCGCGGTTACTACGGGCCCAGCCCGCACGAGTGGGACGACCAGGAGTACGACCTCGCTCCTCCCCCAGATCCGACGGACGGAACATACATACCCACGGCCTTCTCAGCTCCATCAGCGGCTCCAACTGCACCACCCAATTATCCCCCGAAGAGAGTTAAAATCGTAAAGGTTAATGAGCCCTCGCGAAAGAAAGCCAGAAAGGTAAAGCCGAAACGAGTTTTAGTACGAGGAAAACCAGGTCAAGTGGAGGAGGAACATCCAGTGTCGACTTTCCACGAACATTTTTATTCCGACTTGGATGGTTCGGGGACTATCAGAAAAATAAAAAAGCCGCAACGAGTTGAAAAAATTATCGACGGTGATACCGAACACATTCATACCTACAGTGAGGAGCATATTCACAAGCTCGTGTATGAGCCTGACGGCAGCATGTCTGCGCTCGCCGCTTCGCACCCTCTAATTCCTCTGAAGAATTCGCAGGCCCTATTAGCAATCCCATCAGATACATTAACTGGTTTCACAGCAGTCGGCTCCATGGGAACCCCGGGGCATCTAGAATACGCTGCTTACAATCCGCGAGAAGTTACTCACGATCACATATTCCATGATCACGGAGAGATCCCCTCCGATGTAGATATAACTAAGGAACATATGGCGTACCCGCCGAGAATGACTTATAATAGCCAGGGTTTACGCATCGGACTGAGTGGTAACAAGGGACTCAAAAGCAAGTATTCACACAAGTATTTGAAACCTCAGCCTAAACCGACTCATTTATCAGATTTTGCATATTACGAAAATATATATACCCCTTACCACAAGCTCCGTAATCAGAAGCCAACGATTCCAGCGCCTTTTGAGCCTGTTTCTGAGCAGAGCTTAGAGGATTACAGGCCTATTCCCCATTTCAAACTAAAAGATAAAGGAAACATCAAGACTCGCAACGTAGTTCCAGCACTATATTTTGGGAACGGAAAACAAGTGTCTGACTACCGACTCCAGCAGGCCAGTGTCCCGGCTCCCTACTCCGTGTCCAACACCGTC
Organism: Apamea anceps; assembly: GCA_951799955.1. Classification (NCBI taxonomy): domain Eukaryota; kingdom Metazoa; phylum Arthropoda; class Insecta; order Lepidoptera; family Noctuidae; genus Apamea; species Apamea anceps. Next base: position 16,136,158 of record OX637500.1, on the reverse strand, counting down.
GTGCACGACTACAAGCCGAAACACTACCCGGAACACACAGTCGATACGGTAGGCTTGTCTAAATTTAATAAAAACATATACAACTATCCGAATAACTATGAATTCGATTCGTATGCTTCGTCATCGTCTAGTTTATATGCCCCTGATAATGCTGCTCTAAATTTTCAAGTTAAAAAGGGCAAAAAAAAATCTATATCCACCCAGAATATTCACTTTGGTGGGTTAGACCATCAGACAACGGTAGATCACTTAGAAGATTCCGGTGTTTCAGCGACGTCACTTAATGCGGCCAACGCAGGCCTTCCGTCAGCCATAGGCAACTACAACAGCTATGCCCAGCCGAAGCCATTGGAGTCAGCACCGTCAACAGCTTTTACTATACGAGAAAGTTCTCCAGTGCATCCGTACTACTCTGCCATGGCAGTAAAAGCCTTACACGGAGATCAGCTATCATTTGCTGAAGCTTCTAATGACAATTACCAATACGCGGAAGCTCCGTCTCCATCGACCACCCCTTACGTGCCCACGGTGGCGACGACCACCGCTCCTCCGCAAGAATATTATGACATACAGGGTGGGGACGTTATCGCAACCGAGGCTACAACTTATGAGACGAGGCCTAGAAACGCACCCATGGACAAAAATTCTGACGTACTAAATCCGCATAAAGAACATAAGCCCAGGTACAAAATTTTAGCTTTGCAGCCGAGTGAGACGCACGATTCTGAACATTATTACAAACACAGTGCTGACGCATCGAGTGCCACGGGGAAACTCAAATACGGTGACAAAATTTAAACAGTAACGAACTAACTTAGTGCTATTTAATTTTTTAAGTACGCGTACGTGATTTAGGTCTGAGTGTTGCACTGAATGCCGTGAGTGAAGTGAGTTTCAGTCTGTAACTATGTGAATATTTCTATTATTTATACTGTCTTTGTAGCTAGAATCTGACTTTGATTTTAAGCTATTAATTAATAGAGCGCGAACGACGATGGTATACATGCATTTTATACGAATCTATAGGCGAAGTTAAAATATAAAGTAATGTTAATAACAATGAATTTTATTTCTTAATGAAATCTATCAATGATTCCAGATAGAGTAATAATTAGCGCCTAAACAACACAGCATTGAGTTACACAAGTTAGAGATAGATTGCTACTGACTTTGTGCAGGCGTCGCGCTATTTCACAGGTAAGTTCTTCATACAAAAGAAATATCACGTAAACCTTACTCCAAAATATTATAAGCACTTGGATTTACACAGTATTTTCGCATAATCTAACGGATAAACCTACTGATCCCTTTAATAACGGACAGAAGTAAGCAACTTTAACTTAAAATCTTTAATGAATTCAAGTCTACAAAGATATTCCGAATGATAATAATTATTTTTGCCGTGTATATAATAAAACATTGACTGGGTAATCAATGTTTTATTATACACGGCAAAAATAATTATTATTAGGGGCCATTGTCCTTCCATAGTTCTAGGTAACCAGTCCACTTCAGCCATCCAAACACATATTCCAATATCTTTGTTTCCATATCCTGCAATTATAGTCCTACTCCTACCAGGGGTTGTCCTTGGGTGCACTTTCATAATGATTACAGGGATAATCGTCGATTGTTAACCTCATTTTATTAAACACGGGCCTCTGCGAGTTGACTTCGGTGCCTCGTACGCCTTCCAAAGGTCTGAGACCCCAAGAAAAATGTATTAGAAATAATCTCAGAGATTATGTCAAAGACATTTTTTAAATTATAATAACAGACGCACTAAGTTACGGACAAAAGATTTAAGGAATAGTAAACAATTCGATAGTCGACACACATTTGCGCGGCCATAATAACTTTCTGAAGCAAAGAGTAGCATGTGTTTCAGTTTGCGATGCATTTAATAACAACCAGAAACTAAACAAAAATGTACCTACTTGCTTTTAAATAACATTAATCAAGGAAGTCACGTTGAAAAATAGTCGGTCAATCATAACGCAAGTACTTTCTACAATGATTCATGAAACGCGCAGTTCGCATATCGACGTTGTCTGTTCCTATTCGCATTACTTCGCTTCCCTGATCGTAAATGTACGTACCTACTTATAGTAAAAACTGTTAATGTCTATAAACGTACTTGTGAGTTCGTAAAAGCGGAGCTTTACCCGGAAGTGCGCCTGCGCCGGTGAAGGGCGACCCAACAGGGTTCGCTTATGTAACGAAACCGTTGAGGCTGTTAAGATCAATACATTCCTGATCGCGAACAGATTCTATACAGTATTGGCGAGCAAGTATTTACCGTGTCATCTAACTTTTCATGGAAAAGTAACTATTTACCATATATCTTTATTTACCATAAGAACAATGGAGAAAATCCACTTATCCTAAGCTACATAAAGTGTGTATGTATACAAGAATATGTCATGTACCGAACCGAGCAATATAATATTATTATTAATATCATCATCATCATCTGCCTAGCCTTGTCCCAACTTTGTTGGGGTCGGCTTCCAGTCTAACCGGATGCAGCTGAATACCAGTATTTTACATGGAGCGACTCCCTATCTGACCTCCACAACCCATAATATTATTATTAATATCTCATAATATAATTCCAATTGATGATCGATCATTTTGCACAAACGATTTCTGAATATATCAACCACTCAACACTGAAAATCGCCCGTAACCCAAAAGCTCTAAATTATCTATCTCTATATATAAAATCCTGCATACTGCCGACTTAGATTATGTAACATTAATTTATTCCGTATTTTGCACTATGAACGGAAACATTATGAATACGATGCTCCTTTTAATAGCATGTCAAATTCATCTCTAGATTGCAATAAATGCCGCAAAAGGTAAGATAATAAGTAGTTTACATAATTAATGTTCACACGAGAGTGAAACTGAGATTGCGTGCGCATTCTTCCTGCTGTCTTAGCCACCAACTCGCGCGCAAGTCAGTCTCATGCATCATTTCCTCTTTAATTTAAAGCGACTGTGTGTCGTAACGATTGCTCAGCGACCGTTAGTCAGCTGGATGTAATTGTTATCTGAATATCTGTGGGTCAATTAGCAGGAGACAAAGCTCGGGGCTTGCAGATGTAGGAGTGCTGGCAGTCCATTACGTCACGCCTCTAGATTCGAGACACGGTATTATAACACTTTGTATGATGTTCTCTTTTTATGTTTTGTTAGGTAATTTTACTGTCAGTTTTTGTCGTGTTATTGACAACGTGTTTCAAAATATATTATAGTATTTAGAGTTTGTGGTCTGAGTCATATTAGGCTTTCCACAATTATAATGAGGTCGTGCTCTTGCCTCTTTTTTGTGTGTATATCTATTTCTTATTTGATTGTGAGTATTGTGGGGTAGGACATTGGGATGATAGATCAAGGTAAAGACAAACTACAATTAAACAATTAAATAACTTTTAATTAAACAAATAACAATAACTTAGCCTATAACCTATTTACAATAACAAAACTTGTACTATATAGCACTGGATACGTGATCCATTGGCGTCTGAGGACTATGACTTAGTTGGTTTATTAATACTACGGAGGTTGTTACTTCCGTTTGTGGTAGGGACCGCCCCCATGACCTGATCCTATGGCGTTCGTGTAACTGTCACCACCGAAGCTTCCGCCTCCGTGACCCCCGCCAATGTCTCCTAAGCTAAACCCGCCGTGGCCACCACCACCGCCGTGGTCACCTCCTGATCCGTGTCCTCCGAAGCCGACACTGTAGCTGTCACCTCCTCCGAACCCACCTCCTCCGTGACCTCCGCCGATACTGTAGCTGTCACCACCCCCATGACCTCCGCCGTGGCCACCACCGCCGCCTCCGCCAAAGGAATCAAAGCTGATACTGGAGTAGCTATCGTGTCCACCGCCTCCGCCGCCACCGCCGCCGCCTCCGTGGCCTCCGATACTGTAGCTATCGTGTCCACCGCCTCCGCCGCCACCGCCGCCGCCTCCGTGGCCTCCGATACTATAGCTATCGTGTCCACCACCTCCGCCGCCACCGCCGCCGTGTCCTCCGATACTGTAACTGTCGTGACCACCGCCGCCGCCGCCACCGCCTCCATGACCTCCGATACTGTAGCTGTCATGACCTCCGCCGCCGCCGCCTCCACCATGACCTCCAATGCTATAGCTGTCGAGACCTCCGCCGCCGTGACCACCGAAGCTTCCTAGGCCAAAACTGCCGTGTCCTCCCAATGAAAATCCACCTCCACCTCCTCCACTGTAGCTGTCATGGCCTCCTGAAAAGCTGCTGCCGTGATCATCGTGACCTCCTCCGATTCCACCCCCGAATCCTCCGAAACTGGCGCTAAATCCACCTCCATGGCCTCCACCACCGCCGTAGCCTCCGCCTGATCCACCATGACCACCTCCAAAGCCTCCGCCTAATCCTCCTCCGAATGAGCCACCATGGTCATGTTCGTCGTGACCGCCGCCGCCGCCTCCTCCGTGACCACCTCCAAATCCTCCTCCGATCCCGCCTCCGAAGCCACCGCCATGGTCATGTTCATCGTGTCCACCGCCGCCGCCGCCGCCGTGACCGCCGCCGAAGCCGCCTCCGAAGCCGCCGCCAAAACCACCGCCCAGTCCTCCGCCGTGACCGTGATCATCGCCACCGTGGTCTCCTCCGAAATCTCCGCCGTGGCCGTCACCGAATCCTCCGCCTAAACCACCTCCGTGGCCACCGCCGAGGTCATATCCTCCGTGACCACCTCCAAAGTCACCACCGCCGTGTCCACCAAAGTCACCACCGCCTCCAAAGTCGCCACCTCCGTGCCCTCCGAAGTCACCACCTCCGTGACCTCCTAAGTCACCGCCTCCATGTCCACCCAAGTCGAATCCTCCGTGTCCTCCGCCAAAGTCATGTCCTCCATGGCCACCGCCGTGACCGCCACCGAATCCGCCGCCGTAACCACCGCCTCCACCGCCGCCATGACCACCGCCGCCACCGCCGCCGTGACCTCCATGGCCACCACCTCCGTGGCCTCCGCCGCCCTTCAAGTATTCGGCAAATCCTCCATGTAAATGATCAACGATGGATCCGCCGTGGCCTCCGCCGCCACCCCCTCCGTGGCCACCCCCGTGGCCGCCACCGTGGCCGCCGCCGCCTCCACCTCCATATCCGCCGCCGCCGCCGCCGCCGTGACCATGATCTTCATGGTGCTCATGTATTACCACCTCTTTAGAAGAATGGTGCTCTTCAGGTATATGCACCCGAATATGAACGCTGCAACAAACAGAAATATACATTGTTACATATTCTTAAAAACAACTAGAGACAATTTGGGTCCAAACCATGTTCGCATCGATACATGCAAGAGCGCCGACACATAAACAATAGGCACGTAAATGAGGAACAATAGATCGCATAGCCAGCAGGTCAAACGTGATACAGTGAAAACCTAGTGCAAGGGTAGGTCTATCATTAAAACACAATAGCTCGGTTTTCACCATTTACCGCAATGAAGAAGCGTGAGAATCGTTATAGAAATCTCAACCAAATTGCTCCATCCACTATATTTTTTGCGGTTCCATCGTCTTGTAGCGTAACTAATAGTTTTATCACTGATAGCACCGCTTGCAAACTTATATAGGGTTGGAGAAATCGTTAGAGATAAGGGAACACGGTAATACTAACTGTTCATGTCCACCAAAAGTCGCCAGGCAGACGCCAACGCTAGCCAGTAGAAAGCAGCTCAGCTGAAATTATAAGTAAATATTCATTTAGTTTGCATAATTCCCATATAATACATGTTTATGAGTGTACCCTGAACCCTGATTACTGTGCGGATATGTTAAATATGAAAACGAAAGTGGTCAGCGCAGTGTTTATGCGGAGATGTAGTCTGTTATAATAAACTCGTCAGATATGGAGATAGTGTAGGTACCCACTACAATTGCGTTACGTAAAGCTGCACTCCGTAATCAAAACTCTCTAATGAGACCTTACGAATTCGTTCACATGGATTAAGCACGTTCTCTCTAATTATTTTCCTTGAGATATTTTTATTAAGAGATTACGTAACGGAATGTTTTGATCTCTCATTTAACTTGGTGTTTACGATATTCAATTAGTAAACAATAGATTGTCAATCACTGCTGAACCACGGTAACACTAAGATTAAACTTGTTTTGGTAACTGGACACTTGTTGGAACTGTTAGAGGTTACACCTCATAGACTTATAACAATAGATCACAGTAATGGGTGCATGTATGTATATCGCATGAGCCCGAGTTTCGCTCGAGTCCGGAAGTGTTCGCTATCTCGCGTTAGTAGAGATGTTACTCACGGCTAATCGGGAAGCCATGATGCGTGGGAGTAAAGGTGCTCTTAGGTCGCGCCTTCTCCGCTGCTCCTGATGCTGTCGGTACGAACGTAACTACTCTTATGAGCTGCTTCCATCGCGTAAGCCTTTTATATGACAGTGAATGTGCACAACCCCTACTCCATGCGTTTTATTTTATATTGATAATATAACTACGTAATTAAAAATATGTCTATCTGAAGGTATTCTGCCAAATTATGCCTTCAGAATTTCTTCTGCACATGTTTGTGGTCTAACCCGATGTAATTGTTTCTTGAACTAGGTGCTGCGAACACGATTATCTTAACTGTGTATTTTTATTTCTGTTTATGAATTACCATGTTTTAATTACCCCTAAGCACGCTACCGGCATCGCCAGTTTTGGTTCCAGAACGTATAAAAGTGTCGTTCTAAAAAACTTGTACCACGCTCTACATTTGTAGCAATGAAATAGGTTACTAGACAATACTTGCAAGTTGACGTAACGATTGAGGCGGCGTATCCTTAGACAAGAGGTAGGAAGGAAGCATACAAATCCAGGGGACATTCATCCGTAAACCTGAATAACCAGGAGTAATCATTAATACGATCGAATCGCACGCCACCACGTAATTATTATGATATTAAGATAGTCCGGCAATTCGAGTCCAGTTCGTTATGTAACCGTACGTAACCATGAATGGAGCTCTCCCATAAACGCTTTGTGTTATACATAACAGCATGTTGTATGTACAAATACATGTATCTATAATAAACACCTTTTCATGCGGATTGAATGTCCGTTAGTCACGTTTTCTGATGACGATGTGGACTTATGACTACCTACTGCTGTGAAGTAAAAGTTGTGTCCCATAGATTTACAACAGGTATGAAGGAAAACTAGAAATACCATTTCCACAATGACTTTCCAGCCCTTAGGTAGAATCTGGTGCCAAATTCTGTACTTATAAAAGGCTCCAGCATTAGATAAAATACTGTTTACGGGAATTCCTTTAATGACTGCCTGCATTATTTGTAGATTTTCATCACTAAAACAGGCTAGGATTCCTGGTCAACAACATTTTTATTTTGAAACGAAGAGGATACTGCACATTTCACGTCACCCACGACATGATTAGCAATTCTTGCAATAGTCAAACACGGTGAACAGTTGCTACAAAAAAACTTTCGGTAGGTACCTTGCATAACGTTATATTTCATAGATATAATAAGCGATATTTTAAGCTTGTTTGTTTAATTCATAAGCAGCTACCCACCAAATAAATTGAATACAATCTCTCGTCAAATTCGGAGAACAATGTGAATAGGGTAATTTTTTGTTTGACAAATGACTGTGTGACAAGCGTGACATTATGCGAGACGAGAAGAGGAGCGTCTTTGACAACACCCTGTAGAATAATTTCCATAACAACGTATTTACTTGAGTGCATTTAGATCAAATGTAGTAGATACACACAAGAGTCACATATCATCGGCATCCAGTAAGGGTTCTTTTTTGAGAACGAGCTCATCTGGGGAAGTAGCTTCCTACTATATACCACCATACCTAGCTACTTCGACAGTGATTGAACTGTTCCCGAATAAAGGTGCGATTTTTTTGTAAATTCTTTATTTACTTAGGGATTTTTATGACCGCAATACGTATGCCAGTCCCATCGTACCCTGCATACACACTGCTACGGATAACATTTGGGCCATGGATCCGAACAGACTCTTCGCATCATCACCAATAAGTTGAGTCAGAATTTTACAAAATGTACCCATATCAAGTCGGTTCAACGTCAGGGCCCCAAACGGATCATTTCTTTAGGACTCATATTATGGAACACAGTCCATCAATAGGTAAGTGATGTAGGTCGAAAACTCCATACTCCACACAATTAGACCAGAACGACACCGATACCTCTTGTATTCTGGTATAAGTAGCAGATGTTGATGTGTGCTTAATAGCCACAGCATCATGGTGTCGATGGTTGTATGTTGTCTGTTCAGGAATACCACTACCATTCGGTTTGGCTTTGGTTAATTTCCATTCTTCAGCTTGTATTTTCCGGCTGTCATTCGTGGACTCATAAGCAGTCGTAACGGGTCATCTAAAGGCCGAAAGTATATCAAAGTTTGAACCTCCATTACTGAGACTATAGCGCCGTACTTAGCTTTAATATTTAATTTGTGTGTGGATCAAGGAGTCTTCCCGGATCTAATGAAATACGATTTCGCCGAATAAGATTTTCTTTACCAAAAGTAGTCATTGTGAGATAGAATTGAATCAAGAGAAACTAGAATTCGTCGATAAAACTGTTTTCCTGGGGATCACGCTCGACTCAAGGCTTCAATGGGGTCCTCATTTAACATCCCTTGCAGGACGACTAAGTTCAGCAGCGTATGCTGTGAGAAAAATCCGTCAATTTACTGAGGTTGATACCGCGAGACTAGTCTATTTTAGTTACTTTCATAGTATTATGTCGTACGGTATTTTACTATGGGGTCTGGCGGCAGACATCGAGTCTATTTTTATTCTGCAGAAAAGAGCCATCAGAGCCATATATAGCCTCCGCAGGCGTGACTCTCTAAGTCGTACTCTCTAAGGTACCTTGTCAATATATCTATGAAAACATTATGGACGTAAGGAACAATCTACATCTTTTTAGTAAATAAAAGAGGTAAAAGACACAATTATGTCACTAGAAATAGGGAGAGCACTTAGTTCAACCAGGTTTCAGGCTGGCTAAAGTAGACTCAACTATCATGGGGTACTGTTTAAAATGTTACAATAAAATACCTTCTCACATAATTGAACAGAATGAAACGAAATTTAAATCTTGTATAAAACGGACACTATGCAGCCAGGCATATTATAAATTGGGGGATTACATCGCTGATAAAAATGCTTGGCTAAATGCTGGTCCTGCTTCATAAGGACGCATAAATAAATTAGTTAGCATTTGAAAATACTGTTGGAGCTGCTGAAGATTTTAAAATACTATTTTTGCATTATATAAATTCAATCTCCTAGTATTGTATAATTGTATAGGACATGTGTGAGTACTATGTACATACTATAAAGCTACCATTTACTGGGTACGTCTTTCATTGACTTGGCTGCCCTGTCATGCTCACTCAAATGTCTCGCTGATGGTCTGGAAATGTCCCTCTTCAAAATGGTTGAACTGAATGGTGCTAATCCATACGTTATGTTCGTGAACGGGCGCCGTCAGTAGGAACTGGTCATCTCTTTGCTGCCATGGCTTATTTTAATTTAATTTAATATTTGGATTGTTTTTTTTTTAACTTTTCAATACGTAGGCTTTTAACGTTCTGCATCGTTCTCACATGCATAATATCTAACATGAATGATGTAACCAATACTTTGTAACCCTATTATTTTGATTTAAAAGAGTGTCCATGGAGTTTTTTGCCGTTCTTCTCCATAGGTACCTACTACGCTTTGGAATGAGTAACTACATAGCTTCATTTTTCTGACTGATCGACCCTTTGACAATTCAAAAGTGCCTGTAATTGGTTTAATTGAAATAAATACTTTGAGTTTGAGTTTGAGTCTGACCACCAGTCTTAACCAGGGGTATCGTATTACGGTATTACCCAGTAACTGGGTTGTGGAGGTCAGGTAGGCAGTCACTCCATGATGATGATGAGTTTGTATTATCATAGGCTTACTTTGGTTTGTAAATGATTAAAGCACTTTTACCTAATGTAAACAACAATATGCACCTGTGACGCGATGTAGGTGTTGTCAAGGATTTATCTAACCGAATAGAACAAACAAAGAGAAAAGATTTGATTTTCTGAGAGAGATTTTTTTAAGAAAAGAAAGAAAGAAAGAAAAAGCATTTATTAAGTTTGTTTGTTCCGCTTTCGCGGTAAAACGGCTGAACAGTTTGGATGAAATTTGGCACACGTGTAGACCATGACCTGGGTTAGGACATATTAAGACTTATTATCTTGATATTCCTACGTGATCGAGACTTATGTGGGTGAAACCGCAGGGCACAGGTAGTCATTTATAAACCCTATTGGCAATGCAAGGACATACATACACCTATCGCTAAAGCGCAAGATTTGCTTATACATGTATTCTATGGCCTACGGGATACTGTCCGCGAATTGCATATGTCGTAATATCACGTTTTCAATCAGGGTTCCTACCTGAGCTATCGATGTTAAAACTAAATTGATTATTAACGCGAGAGAAAATGGATTTTTAATTGTTTCTGTAATTACGGCATTCAACCGGTTAACATCACATAACACTGGACACCACGTCTATATTCCCCGATAGGTAAGGCAGAGGTGTAAGTAGGTAGTAGGTTAACCCTTATTTCGCTTATGCGCTTATTATATTTAAGCTCCTTGTAATAGGGGGCTAGCCCATTGTCATCTAGGTACCGGACATAAATCCATACATAAAAAAAACCGGCTTAGTGCGAGTCGGACTCGCGAACGAAGGGTTCCGTACCATTATCTATAAAAATCACGTCTGTTGTATGGGAGCCCCCTAAAATACTTATTTTATTTTAATTTTTTGATTTATTATTAAAGTAAAAATACAACTAAGTATTTTGTGAATATTTCAATATTTACCTGTTGCCCTTATTGATATCGAGCAAAGACGTATTAAAAGAAACTACTTACTAGATCTCGTTCAAACCAATTTTCGGTGGAAGTTTACATGGTAATGTACATCATATATTTTTTTTAGTTTTATCATTCTCTTATTTTAGAAGTTACAGGGGGGGGGGGGGGGACACATTTTACCACTTTGGAAGTGTCTTTCGCGCAAACTATTCAGTTTAGAAAAAAATGATATTAGAAACCTCAATATCATTTTTGAAGACCTATTCATAGATAATTAGATACGTATGGGTTTGATGAAAAAAGAATTTTGAGTTTCAGTTTTAAGTATGTGGAACCCCCAAAATTTATTGTTTTTTTTTCTATTTTTATGTGAAAATCTTAATGCGGTTCACAGAATACATCTACTTACCAAGTTTGAACAGTATAGCTCTTATAGTTTCGGAAAAAAGTGGCTGTGACATACGGACGGACAGATAGACATGACGAATCTATAAGGTTTCCGTTTTTGCCATTTGGCTACGGAACCCTAAAAACTCATCAATTGTACACGTGTATCACCGTTTATTTTTGGATTAATTATTTTGCCATGGCAACCCCCATTTTGTCAGCAAAGCTGGACAAAAAATTATCTGCTCGCCCCCTAAGCTTGCTTTCGTAGTAATTGAACGGCCAAAGATGAAACCTATTTGTAGAGGTGACAACGAGTTAAAGGTAATTAATTAAATAACGTGACCAGGGAGCTGGCCAATTTTTTGGCCAAAGAATTAGCATTGCCATACAATGTGGCCATGCAGCCAACGCTATTGACAACGATGCGGACGAATTTTATATAGATTTTTAATTAAGGTAAATATTTTAAGATAATTGCCTTTTTAAAATATAAAGCATGAATTCCCAGCTTAGGTAGGTACTCTATTTATGATTTATTTACATAATATATAAGATAACAGTCCTAAAATAATAATAATAATATGTAAATGTAAACATAATGTACTGAAAGCTCCTCGAACTATGTAAGTTCGATAGGTTAACTTTACAGTAGTTTGTTCATGGTGAAATAATTTCAGAAATACTTGAGTTAAAATTATAGAAGAACATGAGTGTTTGTATGTGGATACACCAACCCTTACTTACCCCCCTCGGAAGAACGGGCGTGATAGTTTACATTTGTTCTGAAAAACCGGCTAAGTGCGACTTGGACTCGTACACTGGAGTCTTTTTTGGGTAATAAGGACTCGTACACGAAGGATTCCGTACTACCGTACAATATTAAGTAATGTATACTTTTATGCTGTTTATTTGTATATCGTTCTTTCTAACAACCAGTAGATCAGCGTTATCACCAGTAGATCAGATCCATTGCGTTATTTACGTGTTGAGCAGACAAATTTTTTGAACTTATGAAGCAATGGATTAGCAATTTGCTTCAAAATGATTCAGATTCCGATTGATCGTGTGTTACACAATTAGGGTGCTGTTTAGTAATATGTGGATAACGTTGTCAGTATTGTATTTGTTACCTCTATTATTAATTTCTTACTTATGTTTACTTATTACACTACTGTTTGTTTTCCCTAAATAAATAAATATTTTTATTATTTATTATTTTGAGCCTATCTTGTCCTACTGCAGGGTAAAGGCCTCCCCTTCTTCGTTCCACTCCTCTCTGTCATGAGCTGGTGTGAACCAATCCTGTCTGCAGGCGTCGTACAGACGCCAGCAGGTCAAGCTACCCGAAACTGTCAAGTTTTCCCAATCAAACTTGAACCTTAGTGCTTTCGTGATAAAGTTGAAAATCTATTAAAGAAATTTGACAGATTGTAGTAGCTTGATGTGCTGGCGTCTATACAATATTTATAACACTACATAATTTAAAAAAAAACACTCCTGTATGGGGGACCCCTTTAATTTTTAACTTAATTTCATTTTTATTATTTTTCATAGCGGTCATAGTAGTGCTTCGTAAGAATTTAAAGTGTTCAGAACTTACAGCCTTGTGACAGTCACAGACACTCCCGTTGGCACCCTTTGGGTAGGGAACCATAAAAATCTAGTTTATAACATTAAATAAAAACAGTTTTACGTAACAAAAATGTCGTTACCAAGGTATCAAAGAAGATATTTAAAATAAATGTTAGAAAGTGAGATCCTGTTCGTTTTGAAACACCCACTTTGTGAGAACAACTGATAGCTATAATAGGTACATAGGTATAATAGGTACTTTAGCATATTTTACATTGACATTGTAAGTAGGTACCTAGTTTCAGTAGGTGCTCTATCGACCATAACTTGTATTTACTTTGACAATGTACACTATGCTCATTATAGGCTCTTAACAAGATGACCATTTAATTAAGAATTTTAAAATTCCCACGGACAAGGTCAAAATCATTATTTTTTTAAACACTTCTTTATCTGACATTATTATCTTGGCATAAGCTTCCTATGTGTATACTGCAAGAAATAACAATGCCAAAATATGTGTGTTTAAAATATTAAGATTAGTTTTTATAAGAATATTAATTCTGTATGGAACGTGTTTTGATTGTCAATGATAAATAATAATAAACATTATTCCAAATATCTTGTTATTCTCGATAACTTTGCATTTAGTTATTTCGATGGAGTTAGTTTGTTAGTCCGTCAGAGGTTGAAAGGTCAAAGAAAGCCAGACATGGTAGAAAGGACTGGATTAACGGGGTTCATTACTGGATCAAATTATGTACAAAAATATATAATACTAACTGTTGGCCCGCAACTTCGACGATTTCGCGATGATCCGAGATGAAAAAATCTTATGCCCTTACCCCGGTCAGGGTCCATCTGTATGCCAAATTTCATCCAAATACATCCAGCCGTTTTGGCGTGATTGAATAACAAACAAACTCACTTTCGCATTTATAATACTATAGATATATATGTAGATATCATCAGGTGCTTGGGTATTAGAACTGAGAAAAAAAACTTGCTGGAGCTAACTTGTTTATTAACGCTAGTAGAGTTGGGTAATAAGAACGCGCATGTCATGTGAAGTCGCTTCCTTCCTCTTGTTTGGTTCTGTGAGTGTGATCTACGATACACTTGCTTGTGACTCGTGAGACTTAGCTTAATAATGACGATAATGAGTTCCTCAAAAAGAAAGCAACATTTAAAATAATTACCCAAGGCAAGTAAGTTTTAAGAAGGCTAGATGCTAATTTAATGCATTATTATTTTTCTCACAACAGCGTTTAGACACAACGGTCTGCGTTGACGGTCGGCGCGGGTATCTAGGCTCTTCCTCAAAGGCAATTTATGCAACAAAGAAAGCATTCGTAAGATCAAATTAATGACTGATAGGTAAATATGGAGACATGTTATATTATATAACAGACACACATATAAGCCAAGACCGTAGAGTTTACATATCACTCGACATTTCTTGGAGAGCTTATTGGTAAAAGTGTTGCATCTCACATTCTTACATCATATTGTGCAATATGGAATGTAAGCCCAACAGTCGAAACACTGGACAAAACAAATCGTCACTCTTCATAAAATTATTATGCAGCTGTATATTGTATTTGCATGACACAGCACAAAGCTCGTTAAAACATCCACTAATTTTAATCAACATAATTATGCCAAGTTAATTAATTTAATAAGCAGGTTTTTTTTAATACATATATCTAGATGATAACGTTATATTTAAATAACAAATTAATAAGAAAAAGTGTCTAAGATATAATAGTTTGGGTATATTTCGCAATGCGGAACAATTAGCTGCTATAGAAGTAATCACGATAGCCGAGATTTTGAGCGGATTAATGGTTACAGATATTCAAATTGGCAAGAATGTAGAAGCCACTATAATCTACGGCCCGCCAATAGGTCATTAACCCACGCCGACGATCATTTGAGGCAATGGAAGATTCATAACAAATAATTGTTATAGAATACGATTTCGACATGGTGAAGGTGTTTTTGGTTGTTGTGCCTCAACGGCTACCGTGCTAATTGATCGTTACATACCGTGAAGGCGCGCATTAACAATAAATAGGGTACTAACTATTTACACATCAAAGATTCAACACCTCTTTGGGAATGCATTTTAGTCACTGCTTTTGCATGCGTAATTCGATCGTACCCACCCATAAGAGGAAAACTGCAGTAGTGCGACCTATTACCTTGTATCCGATTTCACACTAATGAGTTCTGGTAACTCGAATCCAACGGTAGGGACCTGCCATTGTCCATAATTGTATCATTCGGGAGCATTCTCCAGCCTCGGTGTTTACACAGATCATCATTTATCAGGAACTAGGAAGTCACATACTCGTACATAGGCACTTACAAATATTTTGCAAACCACCGAGGCATCTTTGACTTGGTCTTGTTGTTTGTGTGTTTTTTGGACTACTTTGGGAGAACCCTGGGGAATTTTGTCTCAGGTCTGCACTTAGACCAGCTTGATATTTACTGACGGAAATAAACCACTAATGATAGTCATAATAACTCTTGCCCAATTCCGTCTTTGACCTTTGACTTCAAATTGCAACGCACATTTTCTTATCAGGGAATTTTTTTACTAACTGTATAAGATGAATTGCAGCAGCAGGAAACTAGAAAAATATTGCAAAAGACGTGCCGAACTGTTGATTGAATATTGTAAAGTGTAATTATAGAGCTTGAAGAAGCCTGGTTCAAGCTAAGCTCTCAGCGGAGCGTGCAATAGATCGATATTCACCAGTTATTAAGTTACTGAGGTCAGGTATGGCAGCCGGTAAAGACGTAGCTGCGAGCGTATAGGAGAAAAAAAAATTGCTATTGTAATTATTATGTTTTTGTACTAAAAAAGGAGTACGTCGTACTATATACGTCTACAAACAAACTGCTTTACAATTCGGCAGAGGTTAATATGTATTGAAAAATAATTATGACTGTGAATAATTTTTTTTTTTACACCGCGTCACAGATCTTGATTTACGTGTTAATGTACGCATAACTTTTCCTTTCGAACTAAAATACGTAGCCATTGCGGCACCATATTCATTTGGTTGTTATTATGTAAGTAAAGTAAAGTCAAAGGTGATGTATTTACAGTTCGGTCAACCCACACCGCAGTTATTATAGATAAGTTTCCGTTGCCTTGCACAAATTATAGTGTAACGCACAGTACACGATCAGCGTTCATAGTCATCACTCATTCACACAACATTCATATAGCATTAGTTACGTGGTAGTTAAATATATTAAATAAACCATCATCTTTGGCTATCCGTGACTTATCATTCAAGCTAACATACAAGGTGTGTGCGACCCAATCAGCAGCGCATACAATTATGTAGTTCGACGTTAACGTCGGAATCGTAATTAGGCACTTGATGTGCTTACAACGCCGCCTGCTTGGAAGCTTGCTTATTTAATTATTTATTTAAAAGCTCCTCGTCCACGTAATCACGTACAACTAATCTACATATATAGCGGCTATCCTATAGCCTCACTTCCTCCAGATGTAGCATCACACCGTCACACGGAAAGAATCTTTGTAGTTACTTAGATAAATCTCTGAGTTGTCTATATCTATTGTTCAACCACGGACGATATCATTTACCAAATCGTTGTTAATGTTGATAAACGAACTGCAACAGAGCTCTGAGACCACTATTATTTAGGATTTGTATGTCTCTTGATTTAAATCTATGGGAAGTGTGAAACATATTAACTGTACTATGTCGGTACGTAGATTCACATGTTGCAGCCTGCCGATCGAATAAAATAATCTAGGTAGATAATGATGACCCCAAATAGAAAACTAATTATAGACATAGATACAAAAGAATAGATACTTTGATCTCCTGCAGATCGCGGTCAGGCGGTCACCAACTTACCACAAAATGTGGGTACTTATGGTACGTACATCACCTGAGTTACATCCGTAACTATGTAATCGGATGATATAATCTGTGGGTTTTGTAATCGGTCGTCGATTCGATTCCCAGGTCGAACAGTGGGTCGTGTAATACTGATGGTTTTACGGTAAATCAGGTCAGGCTTCGGAAAGGTCATCATGAAAAATATGGTTATATATATTGAAACATACCACTCAACTCTAATATTTATTTTATGGGCAATTTTAAATCTAGTATCTAACAAGACCACACACATAATGACATGAGTGTTACTGCGAATTTAAGCGATGGGTTTATGATGAATTCATTAGTTATTGATAAAATCCAGTCTTAGAGTCAGAGTATGACGAAGCACTGAATTCCCTACGTCGATGATCACGACCCTTCTTGACATGAAACCACATAAAAAAACGGGTTGCACTACGGGAGTGCCGGCAGAAGTGAAAACTTGAATATTAACGTTGTGCATTTTTGATATTTTGGAATGCGGTCTACTCTCCCTCCGTCTTACAAATTTTCGATCAGGTCACGTGTCCTGACGCGAGTTTAACATTTTTTATCCATCACAAAAAACTCTCCCTCCGTCTTACGAATTTTCGATCAGGTAACGTGTCCTAACGCGAGCTCCGTCTTACGAATTTTCGATCAGGTCACTGTCCTGACGCGAATTTAATATTTTTTACCCATCACAAAAAAAGTGCACAAAGCCGCTAAAGAAGTTTTCACCTTAAAAAAAAATGAATGCCCTCGTTGACACAATTGGTCGACTGTAGGTAACAAAACTTAGGTAGGTACTTACAGATACCGAAAAGGTGTAAATGATTGCAAGCACTACTTGAATTCAGTAAAAGCTAGCCCCGGTCACGTGTTAGTTCAATAGCTCTAAAAACACAAAATTTTCGCTATGAAGAGTGTCTGAGACAGACGGAAGTTCAAAGGTGCCAGCCAGCCCACATAATAATAACAACCAACCACACATTAGCATACCTATTGAATCAATAATGACGAAAAACCAATCTTTTATGGTGAATGTATTTTAGCTTATATAATATCCAACCTATTGTAAGAGAATTCTCAAGGATGCTCTTCAAAGTATGTCTTAGGAAGATACGAAGAATTTAGTAGGTACCTAACTATGATAAAGTAAATATATAATTATGCTTTCGTATTTATCAAATTTAGAAACTAAGAATTGAGCTACCTACTCAACATATAATTATTTGTCTATTGTCAACTTTCTGATTATTAATTGATTTCATAAGACTATTTTAGCTCTTCTCACACGAACCAGGATCGCTCCAAACAAGATTACTTAGTTCAGACACGTAATAAGTCTTGGAATATAATTTACATTTAAGCAAAACTATACTTTTTATACTACTAATTTTTATGCCTTGTAATTGTTGTTAATTGTTGTAATTCTTTGAATAAAATATTTTTACGTCTTGGACATATCTCGGGACCCTGGGGCAGCAGTCTCGACATTCATAGCGATCGCTTTACGACCGAATTCGGTCGCAAAGTCCTGTCACTCCATACATTACACCTGTCAATTCGGGACTTTGCGACCGAATTCGGTCGTAAAGCTATCGTTATGAATGTCCAGACTGCTGCCCCTTGGGTACCTTTGGAGGGCGTACGAGGGGCCGAACGCAACTCGCATAGGCCCGTTAGACATGTACCAACCAACGATGATCCCAGTTCGCACTATGCGAGTGCACCCAAGGACAACCCCCGGTTGGTGTAAGACTATTGCAGGATATAGAAACAAGGATTATGGGTTTGGAATAAAATAATAATATTATTATAACAATAATAGTGTACAAAACAGCCTTCAAATATTTAATATTTGTAGGCGTTATAGTGCTCCATTTGCTATGGGGCCAAGTCCGAAATACGGAAAATATTCATACTTGTACCTAAAAAAACATACCTACCTATGTGTTCTAAGTTGTACAGAAGGCCACATGTCAGTGGTAAAATAACCAGTAGGCACAAGCTTGTCCCTTATTGTATTGAAACTCCGTACTACGCTGGGCCAGCTCAAGGTCAAAGTGTTACCACAGACATGCTGTCGATTCTACCTGAGGTCCACAAGGGCACACAGATTTTATGCAATGATAAAGCTACATATATGTTGAAGCTACATATATGGGATTTAGACGGAGGAACACCAAAAGACGAAGTCAGTCCAAATCCAATGAGAAACCTGTTCTCACCCTTTCTTACCCTCACTCGCTCTATTAAACGACTTTAAACTGTGTGATAAAATATTGTTTCGTACTTATTCGGGTTGTAGAACACAAAAAGTGTTTCTTTCCGACCATCAACTCATCATTACGGTTCATTGTCATTGAACTAACAGAAAATATGGCAAAAAAACTCATTACCAAAAGTGCTGTACCACCGTTGAAGACGACCGCGCGAAACTCACTCTTACGGCCACCTGCTACAACCGACATTAACACGGTACATGCATGGCGAATCATTTAATTTGACTTCGAGTTTGTGTTCATAACACAAATGATTATATGGCAGCGATTACGTGAGTTCAAGTCACGTTCACTTTTATTTTTAGAGAGGAAATATCAACTTTATCATTGCATAAGTTGCCCTGTGCCTGAAGCACGTGTGTGATCTTATATTTTTATCAGTTCGATGAGATGTTCACTCATGAGGCCTACATTCCTACATTTTCCCTTCTGGAACGGCCTGGATTTCTGGAACTACAATTCATTGACGCAAGATTTTCAACTAAACATACGAATTTAGATACTATTTGGTGGTGTTGGTATCCTGCCTGTTTTATTCATTCTCCGAAACACGGCAAGATTTTAAATGAGCTCAGCTGGCCAGATGACGTTTCAAGCTAGAGTTATGTGTGTTTTGCTAGAATGCATAGATTGTGGACCATGGACGTGTGTGTGGTGCGTAAAACTGGTCGCTTACGCGGAGACAAAGTAGAAAGCGTCGGCCAGTGCACTTGTGTGCCTGCACTCCGGAAATCAGGAAATGCCGCAGGGGCTCAAACAGGTTGCTAAAACTACATCTGCACACGTTTTACTCTTACTTAATATCATTGCCCTAATCATTACGTTCTTATCGGTGAAACACCATCAGTATCTAGTCCGGAATTACCAAATGGCAGTCCGCGGCTCGGATCCGAAACGCCGACCTATTTTGTGCGGACCTTACGTAAACAATATTTTTAACTAAAATTGAAATTACAAAATTAGCTAGAGCTTACACCAACTTTATTCTAAGCCTTCAGACAGATAGTTCAGAGTAAAAAAGAACTTGAATGTTTCACATTAATATTAATTACTTACCTTTTCCCTCTCACCAAGAGGAGGCCTGTGTCCCAGCAGTGGGAACATTATGGGCAAGGTAAGTACATACTTACCTTGTTATTTTTGTTCATTACAACATAACGTTTGTTTATCACCTGCATATAATGTCCCCACTGCTGGGACTCGGGCCTCCTCTAAGTGAGACTTAATAAAAATGTGGCTATTCGTTTTATTTCTTAATATTAAGTATGTAAGTACAACTAATGCTTAAAAGTAGCCATTTTATCCGAGCCGCAAGCGTGGGTGGATAGTTAAGCCGAGGAGTAAAATTGCTCGTTTATGCCCGAGTAAATGAAATACTTATACATAAAGTATATACTTAACAGTATTTAATTAAACAAAAATGTTGCAAAATTGAAGAAGAGAATAGCTAATTCCTGCCACGAAATTTTTTAAAACTGTTTTTTTTTTTAATTTTTTGCATGTTTTATTCGACTTGGGTACTAATAGTACTTGGGTACTAGTGGCAACTATTTTATCTAGTTTTATTTGATTAACGATAGAAAACACGGAAGTGATATAAATTAAAGCAAATGAAATAAAATAACAACTTTAATCTGCGACGTTTTGTTTTGCGTGTGGCTTCGAGCCTTATTAACTTAGTTTAAAAAAAAAAACTTTATGCACATCTTTATGTACAGACGCCAGCACATCAAGCTACCCGAAACTGTCAAATTTCTTTAATAGATTTTCAACTTTATCCCTAAAGCATTAGGTTCAAGGTTGATTGGGAAAATTTGACAGTTTCGGGTAGCTTGACGTGCTGGCGTCTGTACATAAAGTTTTTTTTTTGTCGACGACGACGGCGACTCTATGTCGCCTACGCACAACTTAAGGCGAGGTTGTACTATTTTTAAGTTTTTTGGAGCTATTTATATCTAATTAATGTAAATATTGCGCAAAATAAAAATCATTTTAACAAAATTGAACATATGGTCAAGCGCTGTCTAAAGACGGAAACGTAATTACTAATCATTGACTCGATAAAAAAAAAATCGCAAAGATGACAGTAAATCGATTTTTCAAACGTATTTCTTAGCAAAAAATTATATTACTAAACCATCTAAGTAATATATCAAAAAATATGTTTTAATATTTTCTAGCGCTGGGTAAGGAAGATTTTTAGATAAGTGATTATTTATTTTTGTAAGAACAAAAATCAGACGATATGGAGCATTTCAAGCGCTCACACCTGCCGAGCGGGCCGTTTAGTTAGTGCCGGCTAAAGACTACAATATGTCCGAGAGGTCTTCGAGGATGGACGGACGCCAATTTTCTCCCGCTCGCTTTGGATTATAAAAAACATTACGCACTAAATAAGCTGAAGTGAACAAAAATGGGAAAATTGTAGTTTTATTTTTTCAGATTACTTGCTTAAGTAATAATACTTTGTTGAGGAAGACTTTTCCGTTCTTTTCTTTTTCTGCTTTTTTGTTTTGTTGTGCGCGTAATTTTAATACTGTGATATCTTCTAAAATATTCATTCTAATGGCATGCTGTAAACGGCAGTTTTCAGTCACTCATTATATTTTATTAATTGTAAAAAGATAAAAATGGTTACTGTGAGTTAACCTTATAATATAGACATATACCATCACGAACTTTTTTGAGGGCATTTTTAAGATATACAATTCTGTAGTACAGACGCCAGCAGGTCAAGCTACCCGAAACTGTCAAATTTTCCCAATCAACCTTGAACCTTATTAATTCAGCGATAAAGTTGAAAATCTATTAAAGAAATTTGACAGATTGTAGTAGCTTGATGTGCTGGCGTCTGTACATTATTTTGAAGTTCCTCGTATGGTTTAGCCAGCGTTAGCAATATAAGCGGCCGAGCGACGAGTTTTTTTCCGACTTCAATCACATTTATTATGATTTCCTATGGAAAATACATCTTTATCAGAATAAAAAATAGCTTGTAGCACTCCTTAATAATGTAACTACCTATTGAAAAAATGTTTGTGAAAGAATTTTCTAAATCGGATCAGTAGTTTCAGAGATTACCCTATACCTACATACAAAACTTACAATTTTATCTCTATATTATATAAAAAATAGAATAAAAGCTTGTAAAAAAAAATACAATAATAATATATAACATATTATTAGTGTAAATAAATGATTTTCTTTGACGGAAAAGCACGAAAACGTTCCGACCATTGTTTAGACGCGACATTGTACAAAAAAGTAGTACAGTAGGTTTGTTATTAAATTCGTGGAAATGATTACTTTCTTTGCTCAATAACTTCGAAATATTGCTAAACTTATATAACAATTATAAAATATACTTGTAAAATGTATAATTTAAACGACTTGAAATGCCACTATAATGTCAATATTTTATTTTGCAGCGTTTCAATCCTTTATTCCCATCTGCCCCCTTTGAGCTTGCCACTCAGCGTGGTTGGCACTAATAGGTGGCGTTTACCGCCCCGGTGGTCAATGGTACCTAATTAGTTTAAAGTGATATAAATTAAAGCAAATGAATAAAATAACAACTTTACTCTGCGACGTTTTGTTGTGCGTGTGACTGTCAGGCCTAATTAACTTAGTTAAAAAAACTTGAGAGGTGTCAAAGGACACCCGGATAGAACGAAGTTCCTTTCGATTAATTAGTGAAGGAATTGTAATAAAATTTTATTTTTTTTAAGTTATATAATATTTTTTTTATTATTAACAAATAAAAAAGCAGACAAAAAAAAACTGGCTTGCTTTCTATAATGAGAGAGAGAGAGAGAAACAGACAGAGAAACACGCGCACGCCGCACGGCTTACAACTATAGCAAAAAGTGTCGTTCCAACTTTTGGTCTTAATTTTTTCCGTCTGGCCCTCTTTCGCAACGCGCGATAAGGAACTTCGTTCCAAAAAAAAAAAATACTTTATGTCGCCTACGTAGCATGAGAAGTTAAAACGATATTTTTAATCTTGGTCGTACTTACCTACTAGTAATCGTCTAACAGTCCATTTCGTAGAGGTAAGAGAGAGTGACAGTCATACACTTTTTTAAATGGATCTCATTATTCTCCTTGTGATCCTTAATCTTAATCTATCTATCTTAATCACTATAGCATGATATCATTGGCTCTTAACCTCGATTGCTTTTATTATATGTAACACCTTCACAGGCAAGGTGATGATATAAGTCACAATGTCGAAGTCACACAACAAAAAGTAAAATGACCCCTATGCAAAATTACAAAGAATTACCTATGTAAGTAATAATATACTAACAATTATTGACATGTGACCTAATAGCGCGATTTCGAACTCATCCGGAGCGGGAGTATTGCTTTTCACAACAACAATATCGCAAAAAACAAACAAAAAGGGATAGACTTATAAAAAAAGATGGACTCCGCGCCACGCATATCGAAAGTGAAGCACAGTAAGTATGCCGGACCGTTTGTACAAGCACGCCTCACGCACACATTTACATCATAGTATGCCGACCGGCCGCCATTACGTGACACGACAGCGTTTGTGCAGGTACTAATTGCGTCAAGTAATAAAATAAATTGTGTTATGAAAAGGTGTAAAAATAATTCTACATCCCAGAAAAAGTGTCAAGGAATAACTTATCGTATCCCTCAAATCACGCACACATAGATCGGTACGGTGCTTCACTTTCGATATGCGTGGCGCGGAGTCCATCTTTTTTTAAAAGACTATGCAAACAGGAAGTGTTGTTGTTTTCGAAGAAAGCTTGATGAGAAACTATTATGATACTATGATACTAACATACAATTGATACAATCTATTTATTTTTGCTAGGACTGATCTACTTGCAAATAGGAAAACATGAGGCAACTGATCCCTAGTCTGAGAAAAATATAAATAGGTGGCGCAAGGTAAAAAGGTGTTCTAATTAGGTTAAGGTAGATAGTAGAGTGATTTATCAAACGCCCTTGTTACCTGCGAGATGTAGACAATTATTGATCTTTTATGAATAACACTAGTCCTTAGCATCGCATTTCCAATCATTTCCATTCTAGGATAGATAATCAGTTACTCCCATAGCTTTTCATAGGTTTGAGCAGAGCTACTCATTCCGTTACCTTAGCTTATCCGTTCGTCCGCCTGTACATTTGTGATTCGACGACGAAACTTTTTTGAGTATAGAGTATAGACGTCTGTCAGTTTTATTGCGTCTATCATCGGTACGACAATTAATTTTTCCAAATTAATTTGAACAAATTCATGTAGAAGCAAGTGGATCACATATTAAGGTTTCCTTTTATAATGAGTAATGTGGCAGGCAGCTCAATATGTTATAAATAATTTACTTTTAGAAATTTTATTGCGAGTGATATTTTTGGGGGTGGTGTGTATATGTCAGCTGAAGGTTCAGCCTCACGCACGTTACGTCACCGAAGCTGAACTGCTACACGACTACAAGCGTCCCCGACACGACTCTTATGTGCCAGCATGGGCTACAGTATTATTAATAGTTTTCGTGCCCCTTTATTGTATCTGTATCCCTTTTATGTGGACAAGAAACTACGTGGACACTGTGCAGGCATTGTTAGCGTGGACACTAGCGCTTACAATAAACGCAGTCATGACAGAATCCGTTAAATTAATAGTAGGACGACCTCGGCCTGACTTCTTTTGGCGCTGTTTTCCGGACGGCCAAATGACACCGGGGCTCCAGTGCACCGGCGACGTGAACGACGTCATGGAAGGCAGGAAGTCGTTCCCCAGCGGACACAGCAGCTTTTCATTTTGCTCGTTGGGGTTCTTGAGTTTCTGGTTTTGTGGGAAGCTTGGTGTATTGTCTCGGAACCGGGGACAAAGTTCCGATGTGATTCTTTGTCTCGCTCCACTCATAGTAGCAAGTGTAGTGGCCATGAGCCGAGTTTGCGATAACCATCATCATTGGGAAGATGTCCTCGTGGGATCACTGTTGGGTTTCACCACCTCTTACTTATGCTACCATCAGTACTATCATCCTTTAGGGTCCGAGAGTTCGGGTGAGCCCTATGAAGTGATGATCGATCACGAATTTTTTAATAGTGCATACGATAGCGATTTTTTTGATATGTACCAAAGCCAGTGTAGCACAAGACACCTGAAAGAAGTTTGCCTAATGCTTCACTTATGTAATAAGAACACTCCAGAGAACAATAAAAAGATCAGCTGAATGAACCATCGTTGTTTTACTATACTCGTACTTACAATTAGTTCTAAACACTTAGGTGTGAAGAACGCTTTTTACTCAGGGCGCCTACAAGCTACAAGTTAGGCGGATCTCACACTACCACGCACCACGCGACGGAGCGCGGCAAATAGCAGATTGGAGACATAACAACAGAAGCCCGAGAATGTTGGCTTGAAAATCATCACAACCAAAAATAAACACACAGTCTGTCCAGTTCTGGAGTCTTAGCGCAAGATGACGCGCTTCTCCCGGTCTGCTCCAATATTCACTCATTTAAACACAGAATTAACACTAGAATGGCGCCAGATCCCGGGAACGATCCCGCGACTCCCATATTCCCCTTAAAATGAAGGAAGAAGATTTATAAAACAATGGTAAGACCAGGGGGTCTACTCCGAAGTAGTATCGGCCGAATGTTCGGCCGTTTCCTGCTACGAAGTTACTATTTGGTTCGGTCGGTTCCGATCCTACATTCCTACACTCTTTCGAATATTGACTATGGTCCCGACCCAACTGAGCCGATCCGAACTTTTTTCGCATTTTTCAATAATATTCGGTTTGGCCATGTGTGGGTCCGATCCGAACATTCGCACTTTGCACTTCGGAGTAGGCAAAAGTCTTATCACTTCTTTTTCATCTCGACGGTACCTACAGCTGATTTTTAAATAATGACTTAATACTTCGCCATATCCACGGCATCAGCGCAGAAGTCTCTTTGAATTTAAGGGCTCAGACGGCAGGAAAAGAGGTGATAATTCCTTATCCGCTCCCTTCACCTGTCGTCGAGGTAACCCCTTTTACAAAAGTGGTGTTACATCTACCCAGACGGTTTAGTGACATCCAAGTAGACCGCGGAAGACTTGACTATAGTAGGTAGGGGAGGAGAAATATCTCCAACGAATTTTAGTAGTAATAATAATATGTATGTACAAGTATTGGTAGAGAAAGGAAAGAATCATAGGGCATCACAAAATTCGTCCGCATCGTTGCCAATAGGAATAGTGCCCAAAAGGCTGCCAGCATTACCACGTTGTAAGCCAATGCTGATTGTTTGGCCAAAAAATAGGCCAACAAAAAATTAAGTGGGCTCTCGGACCCCATGCCATGACCCTAGAGTTTCAACCCTAAATAGCTCGAAGTCATATAAGTTCCAATCAGATTGAACGAAAAAGCACGATGGATGATGTCATTGATGCTCGCGTGTCGTGCTATTCGGCCCGCGCTATTGGGGATAATAAATTAATAAACATCTTATTTAATAAATTACCACAAACTTAAGCAGACTTTGACACAATTGAGGCTTGAGGTTTACCTAAGGACACGCCTCTAGCTTTTAAGAAAATATTATAGTTAGGTACAGACGCCAGCAGGTCAAACTACCCGAAACTGTCAAATTTTCCCAATCAACCTTGAATCGTAATACTTTAGCGATAAAGTTGAAAATCTATTAAAGAAATTTGACAGATTGTAGTAGCTTGATGTGCTGGCGTCTGTACCGTACCTACGTAAGTTTTACTTACTTACTTACTTTAACAGGATTGCCACTACACGCGCAAGACAAACGATTTGCTGGCCGCAGTCTATCTTTTGCACCGAGTTGCTGGCCTCAGAGTCTATCCTCTTGCCCCGAGTTTTGATTTATTTGCGGGTGTAGTTTGTGCCCCGCACTACTATCCCGCACAAACTAAGGAAGAAAAAGTATCAAGTAGACGTACATAAGTATTTGATAAATATTAATTTCTTCTTGATACCTCCACGCCTTACTGAAAAAAAAGGGTCTTGACAGACTGACAGACGGACAGGCACAGAAGTGATCCTTTAAGGGTTCCGTTATTTTCCCTTTGAGGTTAGGAACCCTAAAAATATGTTTTTGCGATTACAAACTTTCATTTGCAGTTGAAGAATTGACCGTGACGGACATTTTTTCAACTAGAAACTTAGTTTTTTCTTGGGATAAATTCATCCCAAAGCAGAATCCTTCATTGTTCGTGGTCCGAACCGAAGTTTTTCGGTTTTTAGCCGGTTAGCGTTTTCCCTTTCTATTCTCTTGATCAATAGGTACTTCTGACCGATAACGGCCAGCAGCAACTCGGTGCAAAAGGATAGATTCTGCGGCCAGCAACACGGTGCAAAAGATAGACTGCGGCCAGCAAATCGTTTGTCTAGCGCGTGTGGTGGCAATCTTGTTACGTTACGGGACGGTGGGAAGAGACTGAAAACAATCTCCTGGATAAGGCAGGCTCCCAACTATGAGTAAGTCAAAGCGCGTATTTTGCGTAAAAACATTATGACTACACGTAGGAACAAATAATAGAAAGGATGATTGATTTGGCTGGACTGGACCCCATCACCTTGCTGAACTTGAGGTAAGGAGTTAATTGAATCACTTTAAGACTTAGATATTCCAAACTTATTTCACACACATACTTGCGCAAAGAAATCATAAGGTGTTGTAAAGTATCCTTTTTTTTTAAATTCATTTACTAATCAGTTGAAAAGTTCAGACACTAGGCATTCAGGCAAAATTCATCTTTGCTAACATGCAAATTTTGCGTTGCTTTCACCAATGTTGCCCTAATATTATTTTGTCACGTTTTTGTGTATTTTATCTATGGGCCTTAGTGGCCTGAGAATAGAACGATTATAAATTAGGTACCTACAGGTACATACCTATGATTAAAAATTCATAGTAGTCTAGTAATCATAGTCTTCAAGCACCGCACAAGCACATCATCTTAAAAATTGCTTGACGTGAACACTTTCCAAGCCCGACTTCCGAGCGATGTAGGATATACATACCTACATGACTAAATATAATTCATCAAAAAGGTTTCGATTTTCAATCATAGAGGAAAGTAATATATCGGTTTCATTCTTTATAGAAATGCGGGCGGATTAAGCGGCTCGTCCAAGAATTTTCGTTGGCAGCACTATCATAGATAATATCATTTTTATTTATCATTTTTACATGGCCAGCCAGCCTCTGCTGGCCTGTATTTTATTGATTTGTCTCTGGTTCGTCCCGCGCCCTTCCCACCCTCTTCCCGCCCTGAAACCGCGCATGCGTCCCGCGGATGTGCCAAAATGTGCCACAATCTGTACTGGGTAAACTGAGTTGTATCTGTGATTCTTACTTTGGCGCGAAGTGTCCGCGGGTGAGCCGACTTCTCCCCTATCGGTCCTGTAATATCAAACAAAGCAACAATTGGTGCCGGTTTTTTAATAATATCAATGATAATACCAGTCTTGACCGTTATTGTGCATCATCTCTGCCTGCAGGATTATTAATTCCAAGCTCAGGTAAATACGTTATTCATATATTTTGATTTTAATGAACTAAAAAGCAGTTGCAATTTATTTTGTTCTATGGTTTTTTAATTAATTTATTTTTATTAGTGCCTAAACTTACGTAACTAGGTATATCTACCCCATAGAAATTTAAAAGAGCGAATTTACAAATAAACCAGGATTTTATATTATTAACTACCAATTATGTCGTGTTTTCGTTCAGTTAATTACTTATGTTTAGCTGGCGCCAATATGCTTCGCAGGACTGTGCTTTTCCTGTCTGTTTTTAGGTCTTCCCCATAGCAAAAAAACAAATAAGGATTATTCACATAAAAAAATAAACTATAAAATATTTTTATTTGTATTAGCTAGATTTTTATACCTAATTTAATAATCGTTTAAACATTGGGTAATATAAAAAAAATCACATTAGCTATTCACACCACCGGGGCAGAGTTCAAGCTGTCTCGAGCTTCAGAGAGACAAACATCCTTCTGCACGAGTATGGCTTTCTATATCAGTGGTAACCTTAGAGACGTTTGTTTAAGGATCTGATACTACTAATTAAACGGGTCATTATTCCATAATATTCTAATTCAAATTTATTAATTTGTATGTGATGGCATAACATAAAAAAATATGTTGTGTCACTATGAGGTGCCTTGCAAGGAGTAATTATTGCTAATACAGGTAATGGGTGTACAGGTAGACCTATGCTTTCTGTATCAGGAAACTATGGAGTTTTTTTTAAATTATTTAAGTATTTTGAAATTTATCGATTTAGGTAGTTTGTAGAATATTTTTAGAGCCATTCCTAAAATACTTTTTGAGGCAGTTTGATTGGTTTTTGAATTAAGAGGATGGCGTTTAGTGGATAGGGTTTCAAATTGCTTATGGTTATTTTGAATAAACATGACAACTTCATAAATATATAAGAACAGCCAACCCGAGCTGACCCAACCCATATGCTTATGCTTAGCCAAGATATTTCCATCTCTCTTTGTTGATTTTTACAAGTTTCTTCTTGTGGGTGTTCTAGCAGAGATGAGGTAAATTGTTGATAAAATAAATAAAAACAATAATAATTGCACCAAACCTTATTTGGTGCATCACCAAAATATCAGCTTTATTAACAACAATAGTCTTGTCCATGATGATAGATTTCTTGCAGTACTTTGTGACATGATAATTTTTGAGAACTGGGTTGGCACTTGGCACATAAATAATATAATTTTAGTATGGTACTTCAGAGTCTACAAGGCTGTATTAAAAAAAAACAAATTGTATTACAATATGGTATACAACGTGTCCCAGAAATCAACGTCAAGCCAAAAACGGGCAATAGGCCAAGTCGTGACAGTTATTAGAAAAATATTTTAAAAAATCTTGGCCATGTATTTTTCAAATTTTATAGATTCAAAAATAAATCTCAAAAGTGACACCCTGTGATGATCTTTCAAGTCCTGTGACTACAAATATTAACTTTTCGTCAGTTTTTTTTCTGTGACGTAACCATGAATAACCCTTCTGTAAAAAACAGTTAAAAATTAAAACATAACTACCTCGGTTTTAAATAAAATGTAATATTTTTGCCCAACATTGAATTCAAAATTATTACCTACCCAACTTTAACCGCGTATAGTGTAAAAAAAAATGTACTACACTATTTTGGCAAGTAACTTTAAAAGATGGCGCGTTTAGTCTGGATTCCAAAATGGTATGCCACTTACTAATTGCTACTTCATAATTAAGGAAAACAAGTTATTTGTTAGTTTTAAGTGCGTTTGAAATAAAATTCAGTGGTTGGATTTCTTTAGTTATAATTTTTATTAAATCAGATTTACCAAGTTTATATTATTAAATGTTCAAACTGTTTGCCTTCAGCTGCAATGCAAGCTCTACATCTCTTTAAAAATGATCGAATAAGACGGGCGTATCTTCTTGAGTCGATGTATTCAGCGGCTTCTGCAATTTTTTGGCGCAGCTCGTCTAAATTTTTAATTGGTTTAGAGTACACGATGTCCTTTCCTTTCCTAATTGCGCGTGTAGACTACCCGCGCATGGGCCAGTCGCGGAGATTAGTGGAGTGATAGGTAGGTGTTGCTACACTTAGTTCACTGTGATCACAAATTGCGCTGGTATCAATTTTTTAGGCACATGGCGATAGCTCTGATTACGGATTTTTTGTCCATACGGTGCCTGCGGAGGGCAATACACTATAGATACGTAGGTACAGACGCCAGCACATCAAGCTACTACAATCTGTCAAATTTCTTTAATGGATTTTCAACTTTATCGCTAAAGCCTTAAGGTTCAAGGTTGATTGAGAAAATTTGACAGTTTCGGGTAGCTTGACCTGCTGGCGTCTGTACCTACCGTCCAGATGGTTGGCTTTTATGAGGACGCCACAATTTTTTTTTGTGTTTTCACAAACCGCTCGCGCTTGCAAGCTGATGCGTGTAGCTAGAGCTAGAGACATCATTATGCCATTAACGATTACACGTGCAAATTCTAAAATTACGCTTAGACAAAAGCTCGTGGTGACCTAGTTTTTAGGCTTTTGTAGACTAAGGTTGTACTAAGGGTGCAATACTAGCAAATCCTGAACCTCAACATAAATTCTTTGTTCCTAAAGTTTATCAATCGAGTTCGGTGGCGACAAGGGTTTTTCAGGGATACCTTTACAAAACTAAGCTGAGCGCTTCCAAAGTTAATGAAGTAGATTTTACCTGGACGATCTCACACCGTGGTATTGAATTACTGGTTGAACTTCCGTTGATGCACAATAAATCTTGTACTTTTTTTGCAAGCGCTATGAAACGCTCGTGATAGGCGTGTTGTAAGTTTAGTTTTTCATCTAGGTACACATAATGATGCTGAGATTTTTGATGTCGTTGGATTTATCAATTTCACTTTAAAGTCGTGAAGGGAGTAGCCGGGTGTGACCTATGCATTATGCCGGTCCAAAATAAGAATTACTTGTTGCTTCTATCAATTTATGAAAATACTCACAGAACAGATAAAACAGGTTTTATCTGTTCTGTGAAAATACCACTGAAAAATGTATAATTATCTTCGTGAAACAAAAGTATCAGTCCGAGTATACTGCTCTGCGAAACTCCCTAACCCCTCGTGACCGTGTTAAACGCCTTTGCTAGATTCTCTGTTGATTTGCCTTGCCAAAAACCAAATTGTTATTGCTCGCAAATGCCAGTACCGCCATAGTAAAGATACCCCAAGGGTAGGTTATGCCTGTGGTTTTCTTATAGGTCTGACCGGCGGCACTTAGGTACCTAAAGAGGCCTGGCAAACTAGTGATGTATGTATTAATTGTTTATTTTCAGGGCATCGCACCTGCCTTGGTACAGATATCGTTGTTCTGAAATGTCAGTGGAAGTGCTCGACGCAGCGTTCGATAAACTTGTTTTTAAAGAGGGAGTCGCACGCAGGTTGTTGGAGCAACTGATTCTTCGCGGGTACGACATCCCCCCGCATCTATCAACCCCTAGCGCCCTCAACGAAGTCATGGTAAGATACTGTAGAACCGTAGAACCCAATCCTCATTAACACTCGTATAACATTGCACGGGCTCAGCATCACCTCAAGTCGAACCAAAAAATACTTAATAAAATCACTCAATTTTTGGGTGGCACTACAATTTGCTTATGGATGGCCAACTGTAGTGCCACTCACAAATTGAGTTAGCACTTCTCCTGGCCCGTTTATTTATTCACCAAATTGTTTTGGAACAGAGTTAAGTATAAAAATAGCAAAAAAAACAGCATTCCCATAAAATTAGCGCGGATATACTTAATGGTGAATCGGCAAAAATGTATGGAAGCTGGTCTAATCACCAATAATAACCATACATACATTTCTCATTACTTCATTAGATAGGTATTTTATTATAATATAATAACTAAGATGGCAGCTCATTTCAAATCACTGTGTGAAAAAAGTAATGGCGATGTTTCGTAGGGCTGAATGGGACGCCAGAGAACGACGGAACCCTTGCATATTTAATCACTTTTAGTGGTGTTAGTTTGAATATTTGCAAACTTATGTTTTTCGATTTGCCAATTTATGCTTTTCGATGAATACAATAACATGATAGGTACCATCGAGGTGGCCTGATTATTTACCTGAACCCTAGATGACGGAACCCTTGAATAGCTACTAGCGAGTGTAGACTCATTAGATGTATCTAAACGAGTCCTGTTTATTTTACCTGATGACGAGGATCTGATGACTGGCTGACCTAGATGCTAGCTAAAAGAACTCTTGAATAGCTACTATGTAGTAAACTCGTAGAGTGTGGAGTCATTAGATGTCATACATCATTATATGATGTATGCATAGGTTTACTAGTAGTTATTCAAGAGTTCAATTATCAAGCCTCCAAGTATATATCATCTGACCAGCTCGATGGTACCATACAGGTACGTCCTACGAAATTTCGCCATGTTTTTCACACAGCGATTTGTAATGAACTGCCATAGTTCTTATGTGTAGTTCTATATTAAAATGCCTCTCTAATGACATAATTATGTTTGGTTGTTATTGTGGGGACCATTTTGTCCGATCTTCTGACTAAGATTTATAAAATGAAGTAATTGAAACAGTCTTGTTTGCACACAATTTTTTTATAGCTAGTACAGGATAAGAGCTAAGGTAGTTACAACCAAATTGTACCGACCTACTTATAATAATTCAAAATACACGCATGCACGTGGAGTTTTGGACACCAGCCCGTTATACAATACAATGATTTGTTGTGCAGGATTTAGTGGGCTTGCCTACGTACAGCTTTGTGGTACTGGTGAGTGAGCTGTGCCGGGAATATCGTCTGGACCCGGTGGAGTACGAAGTGCTGGCGGACCCTGCCGGCCAGCCGGGCGTCACCGTGAAGGCTCGCATCGGTTACGTCGAGCGCGTGGCCACCGCTACCTCCAAGAGGATCGCTCACCAGCTCGCCGCTGAGCAGATCTACAAACATCTGCGCACCATGCTACGAGGCTCGAGGGATTTTAACGAAGTAAGATTCACTTTCTCTCTACAACTCCCTTCCCATCTAGTTCCGATGCAGATAGTCCCAAATTATATTACAAACTTTAAGCCATTATTCAATGTATACGGGGGGGGTGGGGGTATGTTTCATGTAATACGAGGGTGACACTGAAAGTTCTTAGAAAATCAAAAACTGAACAAACTAGCAAATTATTAGTTTTATTATATCTTTTCAAAATAGTGTTCATTTACATCAATACATCGCTGCATCCGATGGAACCACTGAGAAAAGCACTTTGCCCACTCGTCCTTATTGAAACGCAGCTACTGCTTTCTCGGCATCCATAAAACGTTTTCCTCGAAGTTTTTCTTTTATTATCGGAAATAAATAAAAATCGCGGTGTAAATAAAATAAAGGTGCGAGGTCGGGGCTATAGGACGGGTTACCAAGTAATTCCAAGTCTGACGTCGCCAAGTAGTCGATTGTTTGCTTGGCGGTGTGCGACGAGGCGTTGTCGTGGTGAAGGAGGATCCTACTACGAGGTCATTTCTCCCGAACTTTTTCCAAGACAAGTGGCAAACAGTTGTTAGTGTACCACTCTGCAGTAACTCACACACTCTGCTCTGTTTTTCGATCCTCTTAAACAATTATTGCGTAATGACCTGTCCATCCGAAGAACGAGGCCACCATCTTTTTTCCCACGCTTCGACCTCCCTTCACTTTATGTAGTTGGCAACTCCTCGAAAGGAAACACCCAGACAGCAGACTGTCTCTTAGTTTCAGGATCATAACAATAAATCCAGCTTTCGTCACCCGTAAGTATGTATGTCGAACACAGCATTTGAGTCATGCACCTCCGGTAAATCTTTGAACCATTTCACGACACCAATCAACACGACGACGGAGCTTTTGGGCCTCGGTCAAATTATGAGGTATCCACCGGGCACAAAGCTTCCTGACCGCTAAATGTTCATGGAGGATTTTGTGTACGGTACTTGACTCATACCGATGATGCCTAAGCTCTGGCTCTGGCTGTTCTGGCCGAAGGGTGTTGTGTACCGCCGGTTTCGAGGCCGGCTACATGACACCAGTCAGCGAAACACGACGCAGACACTTCGTGTGCGTTACTTAGTTTTTAGCGTAATGTTGTATGTATTTATAGTATTTTTAAGTTATACTAATATTATATTGTATGTGTTTATATGGGCCTTGATGCCTGAAATAAATAAATAAAATAAATAAGCTTGTCCGAATCTGCTGATAAGTCACTCTTTTGTCAGTCTCTATCATACGCTGCACAACACTGATGTTATCTTCAGTCGTCGCGGTAGGCCGTCCCTCACGCAGATCATCGGTGAGATTAGTGCGACCACGTTTAAACTCATTAAACCAGTTGTAAACAGTGGCACGAGATGGGGCTTCATCGTGATAGGCCAATCGAAGTCTATCATAACTTTCTTGTTGACTTAAATGACATCGAAAGTCATAAAAATCATTGTACGTAAAAATCTCGCGTTAAATTCATGCTGACGTGAGTATATATGAGTATTATGTATTATGTTCGTTTATTCATTTGTGTACGTAAATCGTAAACAAATGAATAAAATACAAGGACAATAATATCGGCAAAAACATCCATTTTCAAAATTTGAACTTATTTTGTTATTATACCGTTTACAGGTGGCCAGTTCTAAAAACTTTCACTGTCGCCCTCGTATGTGTGTTCTTATTTTGGTGAATAAAAAAATCATCATCTGCCTAGCCTTTTCCCAACTATGCTGGGGTCGGCCTCCAGTCTAACCGGATACAGCTGAATACCAGTATTTTACATGGAGCGACTGCCTATCTGACCTCCACAACCCAGTTACTGGGTAATACGATAACCCTTGGTAAGACTGGTTGTCAGACTTTCGGGCTTCTGACTATCCGTAACGACTGTCAATAAAAAAAATAATAATAGTAATAAATTATTATTTTCTTTATTACATTTTAAATACATATAAATTAAATTTTTAAACATGTAAGTCAACATTAAAAAACATAGTAGCCCACCGGTATCGGGAACAGGGTCCAAGCTACCGGTGGTCAGAGTTCCTGAGCCTACTTGTATATCCAGAAGTACCGCTTTCTGGATCAAACCTTGATTAGTTAACTTGATTCAGCAAACGAGAGCCTCCTCAGGTGTTGGTCGAATCTCTTGGCTATTGCTCAAATATAACATCACGCTACAACCCGAAGCCGAGCAAAAAGAAAAAAAGTGAGAACTCTAAACAACAACGAAGCAATAACGCAGGCGGGCGATACGATACGGTCGGGGGCCAAAAGTTCACGCAACCTAAGTCGCGAGCAGAAGCTAGTTTATAGTAGGTACATGGTTTCCGCTAAGTGTATTGTGTACTAAATATAAAACGCAATTATCGTTCCTACAGGAGGAGGCCATGATCCGCGCATACACGAGGACTATGAGACAGATCGGCGACGAACAGAAGGTCTCTGCGCAAGAGCAACGACGCATTAAGATGGAGGAACGTAAGTTCTTCATACCCCAGGGTCGAGCACATACCGCATCAGTCCTGACTCAGAACCTCACGATAAATCATGGCATGTCATCTGCTTTGACAACCTAGGTTATACATACTTGACTGTACAGATACTAAAACAGTCAAGAGCTAGTAGAGTATACAAGAAAATTAGGTAGTTTTTGGTTTACGCGGAATCTGATTCCATAGTTTTTGCAGTTGAGCCCTGGCTCAACTTGAACTTATGCTCATAACTCCCTCGTCCATTTTACACACTTGTTAAAAGTTTCGCAGCTTGGATTTTCATTCATCATCAACTTCGTTCCTGACGGAACCCCACGTTTTTTTCCCATGATTAGATAGATAATACGTTATTAGGCAGTAGGTGTTTTCGTTTGTTTTGTTTACCAGTAGTACCATAGATATCGCCAGCAGGTCAAGCTACCCGAAACTGTCAAATTTTCCCAATCAACTTTGAACATTAATGCTATAGCGATAAAGTTGAAAATCTAATAAAGAAATTTGACAGATTGTAATAGCTTGATGTGCTGGCGTCTGTACCGCGGGTAAAAAAAAACCCATAGAACTACCAAGCAATCCAGTAATACCACGGAGTTTTTTTTTTACCCGTGGTCGTCGACATTTCATAGTTTGACACCTGTCCCTTTGACACTTTCTCACTGACTTACTATTTAGAAATTTCCCTATCTTAACACTGTTGCGATGGCTCATTAAAGGCGGGTTAACCGCGATTAAATTAATTCAATTAGTTGTTGTTTTTGTAATATGAAATGAAATTTTACGAAAATTAGAGGAATTGCCAATGATCTGCTGGGAATTCTCTGAAGGAAATGAATAGCTTTTAGAGGTATTGCTTAAAGTGGCCTTTTCAGGCCCCCTGGTATTACCACGGACAACAATCGGGTATTTTCTGCTTTCGCCCTCTTATTGAATCTTCTAACAAGATAACTCAGACCACCAACTAGCTCAACGTACCTATTAAAACATATATAAAATGTATCTAATTAAAAATATCAGTATTCAGTTACTAGTCAAACCAATTGAATGTTAAAAGTTCTGAATGCAATGTGAAAGCAGATTAAAGCAGATTAACTACGTCCCGTGGCGGCTTGTAGGTTAGTAAGTACTTACTAAAATTGAATTTCTGGTATGTTCCCGCAGAAGCTGCAGCGAAACTCGCGAAGAACAAGCAGAGCTTGGCCGTGCAGGCAACTGTCCTTATGGAGCTTGACCAATCAGAGCACTCGGAGCAGGCGTCGTACGAAGTTGCCTCGGCCTTGCCTCCCCCTGGCACTTCTAACGAGCCCGAGCTGGACAGCAACAAAGCTCAAGAACCAGACATAGATGTACATCAAGCTGCCGTGCAGTTGTTACAACTGACCATGGAACGACTCGGAATCTAAGAAGCCCCGAGATTTTCTTTTGTCTTTTTTTAAGTATAAGCCCTGTAGTGTAGAAGCAGACAAAAGTCTGTAAGACTGAATAGTTTAGGGCTTATTGCACACAATGAGGATCATGCTCAAAAATATATTTTTTAGATTTTAACCTTTGATATCAAAATCACTATCACCAGCGGCGATAAATTACAAATATTTTATTTTTTAGTCCAATCCCGTTCGGAAATTAATAATATTTTCTAAACTGTTTATTCGTATCGGGCGGCTTTTGCCTAGAATTTCCAGTGACTATCCAGAAAATCATGATAAAAAAAAAAGATTAGTTCCTGAACTTTTCTAGAACAATAATTATTGCCGCAAATTGTTTGTAGGTTTAGGTAGGCAAACCTACCTAATACCTACTAGCATTAAACTCTCTGAGCACATAAAACAAAAAACATGCGTGATCCTCATTTAGTTGATAAGGTACGCTATTCATTAGGATGGGTTAGGATGAGTTGCACGACACATACGAAACACAAAAGCTGTATGGTATATACCGCATAACATAGACTACGATTTGGGGGGGGGGGGGGGACTATTGTTTTAATTACCCGCCTACCCATTTAACGGTGACTTAGTAATTTTTTTTGAAATTTAGCTCACCGACGCTGACGGTCGCATAATTTATTATTGTGGCTGCAACTGTCGTTTATCAGTTAGGATTGAATAATGTTGAAAAATATGTAATATTTTTGGTGTATTTCTTAAACTATTCGGTTTTTTAATGATATTTGAAAAGGAAGTGTATGCAGGTAATTGCTGCAGCAAAAATTATTTTGGTTGTTTACAAACGTAACGTTAAACGTTATTTAGGGCTGTGTCGTAAAAGTTTAACTCGTTGCAACTCATCCTATCGTGAAGAGGAAAAAAATCAGGAAGGATAACTACAGGGTTTAGACGAGAAGCGATTTGATCTTTTCGAGTGTATAAGTTCGGAAATGTAAACGTCTGCTGTCGACGGCTCTAATCCGTCACCACGTACATATTTCGAGCTATTAGTCATTTTACCATTTTACTAGTATTTAATCAGCTATTTAATCAAATTGTAATCCTGGCTACATTATACTCGTAGCATTATCTATAAGATTTCTCTTCATTTTAATAAAGGAGTAAGTATATTGGAACTCCCGAATCCAAAACCAGTCTTATTTCTTTCGCCAGTACCACACAGAGCACGGGGTCGCGTCGGCGGCCGCTGGTAAAGACGGTTTTGTCAATACTTTCCATAAAAATAAGGGTTTCAGTGGGGTCATAGGAACTGAGGGCCCGTGACAAATGTGATAATCAGAGATCGGAGTAGCTAGATTGAATTGGGGTCATTGATCCGAAACGTATATATTAATATGGACATTCCTCCGGATTTTCGGAATTGTTTGATTATTAAAAAAAAAAACGGAACTTAGGTAGGAATTGTATTAAAATGAGCAATATTATATTGTTCATATTTTTTTTAAACGTTATCCAGTCACGATTTGACACAACCCAACGACCAATCAGAGCAAAGGATCATGGGTGGTGCACTAACCGGTTATCAAAACAATGCGTACGCCCGGCGACGATACCAGGTAGCTCACTCGTTCCTTTAAATGAATTGAGTAGTAATAATATCACTACCAACATTAACAATATTTAACTGGATCCGGAAACACCGGAATTACTTTCCGGGCAAATGACTTATCCATGTTATTCTTTCTGTGAACATCTATGATACAAGTACCAAAAATCAATCTACCTACTCCGATCACTGGTGATAATGCCTGTTACTGCCGAATTTGCGCCCTGATCGCTAACTGCAAATACATACTATGAATATTGTTATTATTATGTATTTTGTAGCGTCTAGTCGCTGCCATCGCAGAAATTTCGTGCTCTGTGGTTTGCCCTTAATTCGAAAAAGCATGATCTATAGGCCTTTCACAGTTGATTTACCTCTGATTTTGCATCACTGTCAAAATCACTCATCTTTATATTCGTTACAATTAGGTTCGTATTGGTTTGTCGCTGACAAAGTCTTATGCTACGGCTATATTGTCGCGATAACAGAAACTACACTTCGCACGCTCTCTGTTGTACAGCGAGACATCGAGTGGTGTGCGAAAGAGAGCGCGGGAAGTATAGTTTCGCATTATCGCGAGAATGTGTAGCATTACTGGAAAAAAAACCATGAAAGGGACCCACCTTCCCATGGCCCTTCCAACATACGTTATACGGGGCCGTAACGTGAGGCGGCTGCGGACATAGCTCCCTTGGCCATCTTATTTTAACGGTCCGTAGGCGCTTCTTGATCCCTACAAGTTGACTATGTGTGTCCCTAATAGCTAATCTCCCCTCTCTTGGGCTAAGCTAATAAACACCCACAGTACGTTTTTTGGTGTCTTCGTCGCGGGCAGGTGCTCCTCCGTCTCTAGGCCTAATCGGCATTCACGGCTCTTTACGCTCCATTTCGCTCCGGGCGGCATGCCAACTGTGCGGGTACTCTGATAGCCGGTCAAAGTTTGCCGGTGAACTTACGAGATCGCCGTTATAGATCGGGCCGACCTCCGCGCGGCTAATCCCATCCATCATCTTGCACCTGGCTTCCTTATACAGGGGTCAGACCCACAGCACGTGGTGCAGGTCTTCCTCATAAATACCGCAAGAGCACAAACTGTCCTCACATAACGTCATATCATGCAGCCTTTTCCTAAAACACCCGTGTCCCGTGAGAATCTGGGAGACCTGGTGGTCTGGCACGACCCAGTGCGACCTTACGCGAGTTGGAAAGGACCGTAAAGGCAACTGCAACAAAACGTATCTTTGCAACACTTTCTAGTATGGACGGCAATACCGGAAACGTAGTGCAAAAAATTGGCTGGTAAGCCGTTAGTACGAGTACATAATGCGTTTACGCAGGCAACAATGACTGGCGAAATAATTGCCAGTGACCCGGCCTCACATGAAATAATAAATGGCCCGTAAGGGCCGGCGCCCACTGGCGGGACGGCACGGTAAGGGATTTATATGCGACGAATAGAAAGTACTTATAACTTAAAAGTATGACAATAAAATTGAAATTTTATCGGCAACGATGCCGCGGTATGCTTATGCATGCCACGACGTCATTTGGCATTATTAATGAAATTTCAATTTTATTGTCATACATTTAAGTTATATTTCTGTTCGTCGCATAAAAATCCCTTGCCGTGCCGTGCCGCCAGTGGGCGCCGGCCCTAAGGTTTTCTGTAGGTACCTGACACACCGAGCCGGACCTGTAGGTATACAAAAGAATATTGCGTATGCGCCGCGCCGGAACCACGTGTATACCGCATTGATGCCGAGTTTTAAATAGTAAAGCATAACCAACGAAATCGACTACTACTATACTGTGTACACGCGGTTCCAACGCGACGCATACCCGGTATTCATTCGTCAATCATGCGATCCGGCGCCGGTGCAGCTCCGTCGTCATGTTTAGGAAGCCCTAGGATGAAGACGCCTAACTGCGATACCTCACGATCGCGGTTTAGCTCGCTACCTCAATGTCACCTCCATCAATACTAATATTATAAAGAGGTAATGTGCGCAACAATTACAGAAACTGGGCAACTAATTATTTATAAGATTTAAATGACTATTTTCGACATTATTTTGCTGGTTTATTCCCGGTCGTCCCCACTGGGTACGAATGGGAAAAAATAGTTTCGTTCCTCCCCAGTGGTGACGATTGGAACTTTTTATTTCCCACTCGTTCCGCTATAGACCAAGAGTCAAAATGCAGTAATAACAATCCGTGAATTCTCTTAATGGGGATTCCCATTAAGAGAATTCACGGATTGTTAAAATATTTTAATTACGACTTTCTGACCAAGCGTGAACATTTTTTTTGATTAAAAATAATTTAAAAAGACTGAATCACAGGTAATCAACGAATTAAAATATTTGAATCACTAGTTAGGTAGTCAGTACTGCTCTCTAAGTCTAAGACCAACTTACTATCATCTACTCGGTAATCATATTTGTTACTAGTCAGTCTTAATAAGGTTATTTTTTTTATATTGGTTACTAGTCAGTCAGACTTCCATCAACAATACACCGAGTCAACAAACAGCCCGAAACATAAATAAGGCAACGTGGCCTTAAGTTGTGCGAGCAAAAATTTAATAAGCACCAATTAAGTACATATTTTTGCAACCCAATTGATTAGATTTTATGAATTATTTTAGAATAGACACTTTTGTACCTAGGTACTAACTTAAAAAATGACTTTATTGTCAAGCTTCAAGCCAATTTGTTTTTACTTTTTTTTCTGATGACAGACAGTCCTAAACATGAATATACTGCAAACATAATTAAACTTTATTTTCGAGTATTAAGGTTGGTCGTCTTGTAGTACAGGGAAAGTTCGAAGGAACGAGGGCACGCGGCAGGTCGTCCATGCCATGGACCAACCAGGATCCGCAAGTGGGCGGCCCATTACACAACTGCACACATGAGACATGTAGCCGACAGAGAAGGATGGCGTCGCATTGTGACAGTAATCACGGCTGTCCAAAATCTCACTGCAACGTGATGATGACCACGACCGCTCTGTCAACAGTGGACCGACCAAGAAGAAGAGAAGAGATTAAGTTTGATAATATTCTGAAGTTCAATATATTTAAAATACCCTAAATCATGATTTTTAAATATACCATCAATCGCGGCATGTTGAGCAATGAGTTCGTAATAAGTTCTGTAATTAGTGTATTCTTGATGGAAAGTATGGGACGGGCCTACCGTTTATAGCATAACTTTTTATGTCATTATATTAATTTGGAAAAAAGCGGATAGCATAAGTTTCATTTCGCAGAAAATCGTTTGGCAGACACTCATTTACCATACATTCAAAACTCATAATTTTGTAAGTTAGAATCATCTTTAGGCATAAATTTCATATCCATAATAATTAAAAACTAGAACCATCATATCTCAGAAAGTTCACAGTGAGAATCGTCTTTTGGCATACATTTCATATCGATATTCATTAAAAGGCAGAACTATCATATCTGGGAAAGTTTACAGTTAGAATCATATTTTGGCATACATTTGATATCCATAATAATCTTTCTGCGTGTATTATCACTCAATAAAACAGTTGATTGTGAACATATGTGGTTTTTATTTCCCTGTAAGAAGCATGGAAACATGCAAGCAAGGATGGTTTCTGTCACGGCTCCGGCGCTGCGGGCTTTAAATTACACTCTACGTGGAGTCGGTTTTGTCAGCGATTCGTTTCTGTCAATAACTTTTGTAACAT
This sequence comes from Apamea anceps, assembly GCA_951799955.1. Taxonomy (NCBI): domain Eukaryota; kingdom Metazoa; phylum Arthropoda; class Insecta; order Lepidoptera; family Noctuidae; genus Apamea; species Apamea anceps. Next base: position 16,093,273 of record OX637500.1, on the reverse strand, counting down.
AACACATTGCCTTTTAAAAATGCAATTTTATAGAAATGCCAATATGCCTAATAAAATTATTCCAAATGAAATTCTGCCATCTTCATAGTAAGCCAAGTGAAATTGTACCAAATAATCATCGGTCTAAATAAACGTTAGGCTAAACGAAATTACGCAGAATTTTAACTTTGCCAAAGGTAATTATTGCCAAATAAAATTCTGCCAACGTAAAAGTATGCCATTGTAAATTTGGACATATAAACATTCGGCCAAACAATAATTATATTAAATAATTTTTATGCCAAGTGTTATGCCAAATAAATTTCGGTGCATTAAGATTCTGCCAGATAAAGGGAACCCGAATGGGACATCTATTTGTGTAATAAATAAAACAAAATAATATAGAAAATAATATTTTTATTCCGCACGTTCATTCAAATGTAACGCGACATATTACGATTGAATCATGTTTATATAACTGCTGTTATTCTCATTTTAAGCTCATTATATTAGTAAATGACCCCTTAAGAACGAACTAAACAACTTTCAACTAAAACTATATCTAAAAGCTGTCTTCTCTTTTCATGGCATCATTTTTATCTTGTTATTATAGTTATATTGTCACGTCTGCAAATTTATAATAAGATTTGTTTAGAAAATATACTCAGTACATAAATGCATATATCTCTATATATATAAAAATCAACCGCTGTTCGTTTGAGTGGCTAAAACTCGAGAACGGCTGGGCCGATCTACCTGATTTTGGTTTTGAAATGTTTGTCGTGGTCCAGGAAAGGTTTAAACGGTGAGAAAATATAGAAAAATTGCGAGGAAGATAGAAATAAAAAAAAAAAACGCAATTTCATTTTCCCATATAAACTGTTCTACCTACTTTTCTGTCAAACATTTGACGATCGTCCCTTCGGTACGGTAGACTCGGGTTCGCTTGAATTGAAGCACTTTGAATCGACAACATACATAATTATATCCACATTACTCGGATTATCTAGGATTAGTAGGTTAGGAGTAGGGTAGCGGGTAGGACACCACGCGTACGAAATATCGCCGGGCAGCTTGAAATAATTTTTTATATGGCTAAACAACGTTTGCCGGGTCAGCTAGTAATTAATATTATTTTAAATAACTAATGGTGCCGAGTCTGCTGTGCACAAGCTAAAGTTAATTTAGATTTTTTTTTAATCTTTTTCTTTAATAAAAAACAAGAAAGGCCACATTATAAAAGCTGTCAAGTTTAGTTGAACTATTATTGGTTATGGTTCAGAACACATCGACCAAAAACACGGAACGTAGACAAAGTACAGCAATAGACAAGTCACCAAATAATAACAATAATGGTCAAGGACACACTGATTGGATCCAGTAGTAAGAGTAAATGAGGTAATTCTATTTTCTCTATCTCCTACTTTTGTCTAACCCGAGTTGTTAACCTGCAACTGGGGCCCAATAAAACCGCTGGCACGGTACAGCTCTTTGAAATGTATTCCCCGACTACATATGGTACAGTCGAGTTCGTTAATATCTGAGCATGTTCATGAATCAAAAATATACAGGGTGGCAGGGACATCCACGCGCAAACTGTAACCATGGATTCAGCACATGAGTTGAGACCCTATAGCGTCAAAATTTTTCGTCGGTTATTAAAAAAAAATATTACTTTTCCATACGTTTTGACCACGTAGGTATTACACTTTTATATGAAACAAAAGATTTTTTTTTCATAACCGACGAAAAAATTCTACGCTATGTGGTCTAAGCTCATGTGCTGAATCCATGGCGTCTCCGTAAATGAGCAATAAGACTTGGCGCTAATAACTATTACCTCTATACGTATAAAATGAATAATATGATGGGAATTCTGGAAACTCGACTATGATTAAATAATGGTCTAGCCACATGTGATTAAAAATGGTCTGGCTACATCTTCAATGAACATTCTGTTTAATTTACAAATGCATTACTTAAATTTGACTCCTCTAATCGAATATACAGAACGCTACAGATCCTTGTTCACTATACAATTGAAGCTAATTACATTCAAAGATTAATCTATTCATATTATAGATTAAAGTCGCTTTTCGTATCTTGTCTGCGTGACCGCGTTGTTCTTCTAAACTACGCAAGAGATTTCGGTGCTGTTTTCACCATCATTTAGAGATTTTTTCCGGAAGGTAAGAAGGCTCATGTGTATAATACAATAATATTAAACTCAAATAATAATAAAGACATCTCCAAGTTTTGCCAAGTCGTTAGAAACGTGCGAAACAAGGGCCTGTCGCTAAACTGAAACTGACTGACTGAGACATGTGATGTTCTACCTAAATAGCGATCTCTTATGTATGCCCGAATTCATTAACACTAGGCATTCATTTAGGTGTTGCCTAGTGTTAGTGGTTTGAACACAAGGCAAGCTGATTTAACAGTTGTATGTCCCACCCACCAAAACAAACCCACTACAACTTAAATGCGTCTATAGCAGCTCTATTACATACGCAGGCGCAACACTGTGGTGAAACGTTCATACGGTTCACCACAGTGTTGCGCCTGCCCTTAGGGATCATTATAACCAGTGTTAAAATTACTCAATGCGAATACAATACAAATAAAATCATCAAACAATATAGACCTTAATCTGATGCCGATATAATTCCTATTCTATATTATTAATTTAAAACTAATTAAAATATGTAAGTACAAGGAATGTCGAGGCTCACGCTACTGTTATAAATATTATAATAAAATAATTATATATGTATAAAAATTTAAAACATAGACAATCGTAAAATTTATGAGCACAACGTACATGGTTGTTAACATGTTAATAATTAACAAAAAAGCAATATTTTAAAGATTCTGAACTTTGTAACGCTAAACCGAGTTTATGCTGAACAACTGACAAGTTTTTGTGGTAAGCCGCGGATAAGGTATAATTATTTTACATCAAAATGCCTCTGATCAAAGATATTTGTGAAAAAAAAACCCACTTCATTGTAATAAATATTAAGTAAAAAATAAATTTGTAAAGTCGATTTATGTATGACGGCCTTTGACGAGAGGAATCTTGTTATTCGCTAACTACATCACAATGCGCAAAAAATGGAAGATCTCGAAAAAAATATACAGTAGTACAATATTATTAATAAGTACTACCTACCTGTAACTATGTGTAAAACTGCTACGTATATCAACTTCATTAATTAATTTACTGAGTTTTAATTTAATTAATTTACTACTATTCATTGTAAAACTTCGATGACTTATATTATTTCTGTGATATTTATTGAGATTATTATGCGTAATACGTTTGTATAATAAAATCTTTTCTAAATATTCTACATCTTGACTAAAAAGTCGCCTAAGTATGTCTTATGCATAGAAAAATAACATCATTATAACAATACTTGAATATATATATTTGACTACTTTTAGTATTTATTAGAATATGTTTGCATTAGTCTTTTAAGTAATTCACACCTATGTAACATTAGCAACTAACTCAACTCGAGCCTATAACCCGCTCGCAATAACATAGCAAAAATATATAAATCTTCTTAGAGAATAAACCAAGAAACTACGTTCTGTGTATTGTCAATATTTTCAAAGTCTTATTATTGAAATAGTATATAAGTTTGAGACATTTCTTAAACACGTTATGCTACGGAATCTAAATATTAAGAGTGGGGATGAAAATAATAAATGAGCAAAAATAATTCTGAGCTCTCTACAGTACCTAAGTGATGTTTTTGCTTTCGCACAAAGGACAATGAAATATTAAGCTAAATAAATGCAAGGATACAGCGAACTTCAAAGATTCGACGAAAAAATTAATGGTAATGATAAAGTATTAAAAGTATTTACTAGGATCACAACTCGTCTTTCACCTTGTCGTGGCTGCGGCAAAATTGCATCATATCGTCGGCAATGCGCGCGCCGCTGTACTCGGCGACGACTGCCCCGCTGACGTACAGTTTAAACGTGGGTAGAGTCTTTATCCCGGCGATGTCGGCCACCTTGGCGTTCTCGGCCGCGTCCACAGCATACAGTTTCACGTTTGTGTCCTTCAACCCGTCAGCCGCTCGACTGAACTCTGGCTTCGCGTCCACGCAATGACCACACCCTGAAAAATAATTGTTTGAATAGCTTTAATAAATAAAGATACACGCGCATAGTGAAAACCGCTCTGTCTTATTTTTTCAATCATTTATTGCATTCATCAGTGTGTACTTAGGTGGTAATTTGAAATTTAATGAAATCATTATGAGGCCCTATAGGGCACTGCAAAATAGTAAGACAGAGAAAGCCTTAAAACTTAACTTAGTAGTCTATTGGACTCCGCTTTTCTAAGCCTTGACTCTTGAACTAAGCTTATGTACGCACGGCTACACATCAAGCTATACACAACAAGTATAAGCTGACGTCTGATTGTAGGAAAAACCTACACAACGCGAGGTCAGCTAAAACTGGAAATGTGTAGCTTGATGTGTCGCCGTATGTACTATATGGGGGAAAAAGTTCTGATCGTCAACACTGTACAAGCTGTTACAGATCGGGAATGATTGAAAAAAAGCAATAAAAGTCCTGTTCGTCCACACTGTGAACGAATGAAACTTTTTTCCCAATCGTCGTTACTGATCTGGAATATTCGATATCAACGGCTGCAGTTGCTTCTGCCGTTGGTAACGTGCCGCTCGTGTATATGAGCACTAACGCGAACCGACCATGCAACCCTGGCTCTCCAAAATGTCTTGAACTGAGAGTTTATTTTTTCTATTTGGTTCAGTCAGCAGCGAATGTCGCTAAACTATTCGGTACATACAAAGCTTTGCAGCATTTTATGTTGTAGCTCAGTGATAGTTTTATTTAAATTTTACATTTGTTTCCATTTCTTTTAAATATGCGAGACAGTTCCCGCATCCCAATTGCGTAACACACTTTCGATAACGATCCGAAGGATATTGAAGGAAATTCGTAATCCGCTGCATCATTAAAAACTCGTCTGCTCGACAACGTTAATATTTATAAACTTACACGAGGCGAAGAACATAACGAAGGTCGGGGTGGGTGCGCTGATAACATGTAGGAAGTCACTGTCACTGGTCATTCCTACGCTGGTGCCGAAGGTCACCGCCGCCCTTTTTTGAGCGGAGCCTAGCCCGGTCGCTTGACTGTGTATGAATGCGACGAAGTCCCCTTCCTGTGGTGAAGCAAAGATTACACTTTAGCCTTCATAATAGAAACACAAACAATAAAAATAGTAGACGTACTACTGACGTCATCATGAATTCACTCGAGATGACATTTAAATTTTATAGAAGTCACTCGTGAACTACTAAATCGCGTGTATACGTACTGCATAACAGCCAACTTTTTATAAAACATCTCTGTTTACTACGTTTGTAGTTTAGGTCTCAGTAGCGAAAATATATAGTGACCCCTCACTTTCATGCAGCTGACTATTATTTTAGTTTAGGTAGATAATAATCCCAAAAAAAAAAATGATCCCAGAAATGCTGGCGTGGTATGAAATTACTTCTTTTTTAAGTTTTTTTTTTTACAACTTTGACATGCTGTAAATTTGGGTTCTCCCACTTCTGGAGCAAATGACTCTTTTTCTAAACTTAAAACTGAAAGCATTTAGTTCAAATAGACCAGTTATAGGCACTTTTGAATTATCAAGGGGTCGGTCAGTCATCTGAAAAAAGGCAAGTCACAATGAAAGTTCCAATATTACCTTTCTGCCACCAGTGTATTCCTTCACGGCTTTGTCGTAATAGCTGAAGTACTTGATCGTGGGGTATCCTTTGACGTCATAGTTGGCGCACAGTTCCTGGTCGTTGGTACAGTCCACGGCGCCAAATACCACCATCAGCTCATCTGCAAACTTCTCTGCGGCCCTCACAAACTCCGGCTTAGTACTTTTGCAGTGGCCACACCCTGGAAATAGGAATATCCTAATGATAAGCGTTTGTATAAAATTTCACTGACAGACAACGTACAGCCGCGGCAGCTCGGCAGCTGCAACAGCTGGGTCTAGAAGCAAGATATTTTTCACAAGAGTTCCTTATATAACGAGAGAGCAATAAGGAAGGATTATTAAATATTGATCCCTAAAAGTTGTTAAATAGGGGAAGAAAGTTTGTAGGAGAGTTCGTCATTTTTACCTTTTTACCGATGAGAAATCCCATCGGGCACGGACTTGTTATTAAAAAATTGGAATGTAAAACCTCAAAATCAGTCACCAGGCGTAAAGGTCAGAAAACTTTATAATGTGTATATAAATAAGCCTGAAGCAGTTCACTGATGACATAGGCTTATACATTATACTTTATATTTAGTGCAAGCACTATAGACTGGAGAGACACTTAACCGTATAGTTCGGTAGCGCCCCCGAATGGACCCGAACACACGAACCTCCGCTGGCTCAGTAACGGGTCCCATTGGACCTTGAAATGACGACATTCGACACCCTTACTGATAATGTAAATATTGATTATGCTACCCATCAAATCTTATGAATGTGCATTAATTAAGAGAGGTGGATAAAAAACTCATATGTTATCGCCATACAATCTTCCATATTTAGCGCGCAAGTTTATTAATTTACCTTTAATAAATTCAAGTCTGTAAATACGATAATCGCCATTTTGATGACAGTGATGGTCGATGCTAAAAAACATAAAAATTGGGGATTTCGAAAATCCAAACTCCACCACAGGGGCAATGAATAATACATGATTTAATTATTTGACGAATTCATCCATTGTTCATGTTAAATATGTAGTGGTAATGTAGTTTTTTGATATCTAAAGTCGAAGTTTCGCGCTAATCGTGCGTGTTTACATTTTTACTTTTCACAAAAGTCACACACACACATGTAGATAAGATGTAAATTGTGAAAAATATTATTACAAATATTATAAAAAACACGAAAATGCCCAAATCCTAACGTAATATTGAAACACAGGTCCAATAACACGTATTATTCATTACCACTACTTAATTTGTGTTCAAAATCGCTGACCATTGTTGTTTTTTTTATCGTAATGATGTGCGAAAGCGATTATGCTAAACGATTTTTTTTTTTAATTTCGATTGACCCGAGTAATTAATATGACGAATGTCAGAAATCGATTCTCAGAAATTGAAATAAAATTATTTTAAGCATTAAATACAACAAGCATTATTTATAATAATGATTTATGCTTTCCTAATGTAATTTTAATCGTTTTTTGGACATTATATTGAAACTGAGTCAATAACAGAGGACCTATGACCATAGTCATTTATTCAATTTCGCGCCGAATTGTTTCTATATTTGAATTTATATTCGGAATGCGCTTGCTATTCAAAATTATTTTTATTTATTGTGCAATTATTAATTTTTGATACTTTCTAATAGTTTACTACAGAATGCCCAGTATACATTTTTAGATAGGCTTAGCAAAAGTTTGGGAAATGATGATAGATTAATTAAGTATTCCGCAAACACTTTACATTTCATTATGTTTTGTTAGCTGTATGAGCTTGGTAGTTTTTATTTATATTAGTTTACTTGAGTAATAGAAATTGTTTACTTATTGTGGTAGTTTCCCAACAAAATTAAAAAAAAAACTGGCCAAGTGTATGTCGGACCATGCACAGCGAAAGGTCCCGTACTTGGGATGAATATTTACGCATGCACAGCGCATATCATTAATTTGATCGACTGCAGAAATAAGTTTGTATTTCATAAAAGTTCTCGAAAAAACTGTAAAAAACCAAGTTAATTCTGCGGTTTTAAACGAAAATATCCTATATCTCAAAAACGATTGACTTTAAAAGTTAAGTCAATTAGAAACATCTTTATAATTTTAATTATAAGTTCCAACAATACCCCCCACACGCTTGTGTGCATAGATTTTTTTCAACCCTCGGGTACATGCATGGGGAATGCTACCTCTAATTATGTTTATCGTAATTTTACTACACCATTTTGCGTGCATAGAATACGAATACGATATAGTGTTATTAACACTCGTTAACGTCTACGAGTAAAATGGTTAATGGCATTGACATCCGAACGCACGCACAGACTGACATGACGAAATTATGGGTTCCGTAAAAGTATTTTCAGATCATTTAAATTAGAAATCAGACAATTACAGTTCTTAAAATTTTGTCCCAAGCTACAGAACGGCAGCTTGGGACATAAGGAGTGCCTACTTCGTCTCACAACGCGCGTCCACGAAAACGCCCGCGTTAACCCTGTAAGAAAGGCTGGCTGGTGCAAATTGGTCAAAATCTAGATTTTACGGTTAGTTTAGGTTTGTACAGACAGCAGAGAGGCAGACCGACCGGCACATAGACAGACGGCCACATAACTTTTGTTTTAGTTACTAAGCAAATATATTTAAAACCCCACAACAAGCCCTTTCATTTGATATGTCACACAGAGGTACAGCAAAGATTTTTTTTTATTTTCTAGTTTGCCCCCCAAGAGTGACCCCATTTTCAAAATTAATTTATTTACGTTACACGTTCGTCTTTGGGTCACAGAAATTCATATGTGTACCAAATTTCAATGTAATCGGTCCAGTAGATTCGAAGCAAATAAGAAAAGACAAGACCCACAGACACAAGTGATCCTGCAAGGGTTCCGTTTTTTCATTTGGACGTACGGAACCATAAAAAATTACACACCTAACCACACCGTACGTGTAGGTACGGTAATTAAAATGATTAATTTCAAAAATAAATTAATTCATGAAAAATATACCACAGAGGATATATATAGTTTCTACACCTTTTTTATTTTTTTTTGCAAATTCCGATTATCGATTAGGCTTTATGCAATTTTTGAATCGAAATAAGAAAACTGGACGGATGGTCAGCACTAAGAAGTGTCATGTCGAAACACAATTTTTTGTAATTTTTATCAAGACTTGATTGCGTTTTATAAGTAGGTAGTATATGTAAGAAAAATGGAAAAGTAAGAACGCGGAGAGAATGATAAAATCTTTATTTTTCCCTTTTGCATATTTTCAGCAAGAGAATAGGTTGTTTATGTACATATTTCCAGCGAGTTTATGGTGCCTACCTTTTGGATAGGTGTAGTAATACCTATTCTAAACAACTTTCGTAGTAGACTAACGAAGTTTGACCGACCTCAACAAATAATTAAAGATATTTGCCACAAATATATTGTATAAAATAAGCGCGGAAACATATTTTTCTTAATAAATTTGAATGCTGAAAGTTGACGTAATTTACTGAATTTCATGACGTAATTCGCAACATTCCGTCGAGTCAGCTGATATGTCATATGTCAAAATCTAGTCGAGCAGAGTGGTTAAACTGTTTAGTGGTCGCAAGCGCGATTGATAAACGTTGGGTCTGGAGTTCGATTTCCACGTCGGGCAAAGTCTTACTGGGTTTATCATCACGAATTTCTCAGTTGGACTCGGGAGTCTGGATTTTGTAACTTATACTTCACTGACGGAATGTGGGTGTGCTTTAGGGATGCGTGATATTATGATGGTGTAAGGATGACAAATCGATATCAAACCATACTGCGCTCTGCTGCAGGTGCTTTATTTAACTAGTTCGCTCTTCTTAGAAGCGGTGCGCTTTGTGGGTTGTCATGACAACGCTTTGTTTGACCAGGGGCCAGGGGGGGGACAGCAGGAATCACGAGGAAAAGGGCTATCACTGTCAGTGTTGAGACCTCAAGCCGTCCGTCTATCCCGCTTACACTTAGTATCTAGTCACATTGACGCAATTCGTGCTGTCTCGCGCAGTTCAAAATTGTTTATACAAAATATAGCACGAAAAAGTTAAGCCTTGCTTAGCACAGCTTGATAAAGGTCAGACATCTGATAAGCAGCTGTTTTTATACTTACAGGGCGCGTAGAACATAATGATGGCGTGTTTGACCTTGCGCAGTGTGTTTCTGAAAGTCGAGGAGTCGAGGTGGCGCACGGGCGACTCTTCTTCCGACCATGGCTTTTCGGGGGGCGGGGGCGGCGGTGGCTCTTGAGGGTCCTGACAACATTAAGACCTGGTTAAGGCGAAAGTGCCACGGTGGCCAGACAACCAGAAGATCACGGACGCTTACAGGCGATGCGCTTGCGAAATCAGTCTTTATAAAAATGTATTAGTTTTGAAAAGCGTAAGGCCCTTTGTACACCGCACAGTATTATTATGGTAAGTACTGCATATAAATCGCGCGCTAGAAAAACGTGTGTCAACAGTGATCCATGCAACACTGACGACGCACATAAACCGTAGTTTTTCACGGCAAGAAAAACGTGTGTGTACATAGGGTCTAACGTGAAAAACAACCATATTTTCAACTACTTGAAGTAAGTATTTTAGGTACTAAGTGCGCTTTTTTAGATTTTAACATAATAAGATACTCTACCGCGAGGGCTGGTTTGATGTGGCGCCGGAAAAAAGTTCCTGGAAGGATTTGGGGGAAGCCTTTGCCCAGCAGCTAATAAAAATCCAAAAATACTTTACTAACCTTAATAAAACTAATAATTTGCTCTTCTTGCCTAGCATGACCAGCGTCAAACTGGTATTCGCCTTTGCTGAAGTACTTTAGTGTAGGATAGCCCTTAACGCCAAAACGAGAAGCGAGATCCGGTTGCTTCGTCGCATCCACTGCGGCCAAAATACCGTCGAGCTGAAAAAGATGAATTCATTTTACCACTTATACATTACAGTAGTACCTACATATGATTTAGTCGGAACGTTCCTAAGCAATATGTCTGTAGGTACATATTTGTATTACATAGCCGTTAATATTGCACAGCGAGGTTAAGTGGGATGCGCTAAGGAAGCCTGCGAAATTCAAAAAAAAATTCTCGTAATTTTAAGAACGTTCACAGTCTGATCTGTCTCAATCTGTCAAAAATACCTCTAATTTCCTTACATTTTGACAAGTTGTTGACATTTGTTTGTCGCTGAGATGAGACTGCGACTAAATTTTGAACGTTTTAAATTACGAGAATTGACCTTCAGGTTGTATGTTGATATAAATATGATTCGCGGCCGTAACCAATATTGATTTATAGAATTATAATCAATCATAAAAAAACATCAATACATCTCTCGTTCATATAACCTTATTGAATGACTATTTCATGAAATATCAATTGATAGTAATAGGGGTTAAAGTTTGAAATTGCCGTTTTATTGTAATAGGTACTTCGAATTGACATAGAACCTTCATGGTTTGAGATTTTTGAGTGAAACTTTTTTCACATGGTACAGTCAGCAACAAAAGTCAATTAACACTGTTACTTTTACAAATCATCTAAATTAATACAAAATGATGCGATACATTGGTTTTCTCTATTACATGGAATAGCAAAGAGTTAATTATTCTTAAATATTCTATTACTATATGTTTTTTAAGAATATTTTGCTCAATAATTAAGATTTAAACAACTAAAGTGTTAACCGACTTTTATTGCTGACCGTACCTATGAAGTTCTTCTTTTAAAAAATGTGCAACATTCGATTATCGACTTTCAGTTGTTTTTTTTTATTCAGCTTAGACAAGAAAGATGGATACTTCGAAAATTCGAGTTATTTTTGAATACGAGTTCCGACGCGGTACTAACGCGGCAGAAACAGCTCGCAATATCAATGTTGCGTTTGGAGAGGGGACTGCTAATGAACGCACCGTGCGATTTTGGTTTAAACGCTTTCGTGATGGAAACTTTGATTTGAAGAACGAACCACGTGGAATACCGCCCACACAGGTGAATAACAATGAATTGAAAGAGATGGTGGAAGCCGATCCGAAACTACCCAGGAATTAGCGGCATGGTTTAACGTTACCTTACCAACAATATTGACTCATTTGCGTCAAATCAATAAAATAAAAAAATATGAGAAATGGGTGCCTCATGATTTGACTGATCTGCAGAAAGAAACGCGTGTTGAAACTTGTGTTGCCTTGTTGAATCGATACAGAAATGAAGGAATATTGGATCGAATTGTGACATGTGATGAAAAGTGGATTCTTTACGATAACCGTAAGCGAAAAATGCAATGGCTGACCCCAGGTCAAACGTCGCAACAGTGTCCTAAAGCAAAGCTTACCAATAAAAAGGTAATGGTAACTGTTTGGTGGTCTCAGCATGGTGGTATTTACTATAGCTTTCTCCGATCTGGTTAAGCAATAACGGCAGATGTCTACTGTGCCGAACTCCGAACAATGATAGCAAAACTCGCAGTAAAACAGCCCCGACTCATGAATCGATCTTCACTATTATTGCTCCATGATAACGCGAGACCTCATACAGCACGAGAAACCATTTTAACTCTACAGGAACTGCAATTAGAAACCATTCGTCACCCTCTGTATTCGCCAGACCTTGCTTCAACGGACTACAATTTTTTTCGTGATTTGGACAATTTTCTACGTGATAAAAAATTTTCTTCTCAGGTGGCAGTACAAAATGCTTTCACACAGTTTGTCGAATCTAGATCACGAGAGTTCTATCGCAAAGGCATAAATGATCTTCCTATTAGATGGTAGCAATGTATAGATAATAATGGTAATTATTTTGATTAAATAAATATGTTAAATTAAAAAATAAAACGAATTTCAACTTTTCAGTACCTACAAATCGGCAATTTCATGCTTTAATATTATAATAACGATTGACGATTTTAATGATTATGATCCTGTAAATACATACTTGTTACGGTCGCAAATCATATTTTGTTTAACATACAACCTGATACTGACCTGGAAATTGCAAAAAACAAAGTAAATTTGATTTTCGCGGGCTATCCCGGCGCTTCCCCCTAACGAGACTGTCACACACAAGTAAATGCAGAACAACGGCCTACAAAGCCGAACTTTTAGTACAACTCAATGTGCCGTATTATCAGCCAGGTACTGTATACTTAAGTATAAAGTTCTGAGGCAAGAATAAAAATAATACAGGTTTTGCGACCTTACACCTAAAGCAACAAGCATCCATTTGCTTTGTGTGACATATATTTATGTTTAATCACATAATAAACCAACCTTTTCAGACTTTATCGTTTTGGCTGCTTTCTCGAACTCAGGTTTAATTCGTTTGCAATGTCCACACCAAGGCGCATAAAAGACTACGAGCGCATTTTTAACATTTGTAAGGGTTTCATCAAAATTCGCAGCTGCAAAAAAAAGGAAGAGAAATATCTTGGTGAAATAACAAATTAAATAATAGGAGACCCCAAGATAAGAATGACCTGAAAAAATCGGCTGTTATAGTGATAGCTAAGTACCGAAATGGGTAAGCTGATGGCGATCTAATTAATAAATTATCATAAAGTTAAGATGAAGAAGCAGACCCAGGCAATTAGAAAACTGGCCGCTTATCATCTCAAGCCTCGTTTATATTCGCGGATAAGTGATTAATGTAGTACGTCATATAAAGCTGAATGACGAATAGAAACTGACGGCGTTGAAGGCGCTCCGCGACAGAAGTTGTGCACTCAACGCACATTCAGCGCCACGAATTTTAATAGTACTGACGTCTCTAGATATTACCGGCGCGGCCATTCCGTGCTCTGTTCTTTATAGTTATACGTTTTTATTGCGATTTTGTTCGCTTTGTTCCATCTCATCAGTGGGCTTTTCCCAACTATGTTGGCGTCGGCTTTTAGTCTAACCAGATGCAGCTGAGCACCAGTAATTTACATGCGAGTACAACCCAGTTACTGGGCAATACGATACCCTTGGTAAGACTGGTTGTCAGACTTTCGTGCAACTACCCGTAACGACTGTAAAAGATCCACGAATGACAGCCGGGACCAACTGCATAACGTGCTTTCGGTGGCACGGAGGGATCTTGACCCTCTTGGTAAAGGCCACCTATCCACGGACTAACCGCGGCATTTCAAAATGCGAAAGAATTGATTGTATACAATTTACAATCAATTCTATACTCATACATATTTGTAATATCTGTGTTACGCATTTGTTTCTACAATTTAACAATTTTTAGAATTGTTTGTATAATTTTGTGGTATATGGCCCAAGTGGTAAGTGTAAAATTGTAAAACTGGAAATAATGATCAATAGTTAACTGTCTTTGGATAGTACACTAATTATTACCTTTCAATAACTTGGCAACCAACCATTTCTGCATGTGCATAATGCGAGATTTATGTTACACATTACCTTGAACAGTTTATGTTACACCTAATCTTGAACAGTTTATAACCAAAATATTTACCAATATTTTATTTTAAATAAGAATAAAACCGCATTATAAAACCGCGATTTGCGTAGACACACTAAATAAATGAAGTGACAGCAGATGCCGATGAAAAATATAATTATGACAGTTTTCTGCCAGCAACAGTATTCTTTTTATATAAATACTCTTTATAGTTATATATATTTACAAGATAACATTGAAATAACAAAATTATACCCATAACTAAAACTATTTACAAACTAAAATATAGCGTCGAAAAATTCATCCACATCGCTGTCGACTGTATTGGCAGATTACCCGAAACAAGGATATTTAAATAAATAAATAAGGATTTAAATACTCTTTATTAAGAAAATGTTTTTTCTTAATTACGTTAGCGAGAAGTAAATAATAATAAGTAGAGCAGAAAATATGCTGTGTCAAATAAGGACAGAGAATGATGTTGTAGAAGAAAGCCAGAAAACAATAGCCAGCTTTAACCCTTCGTATGTTAACGTGGATCCACGTGGGACACAATGGCTTTTAATTGTTTCTGTAATAGGGATGGTGTAGTATAAGAAAAGTTCGAAGAAAGAATGTAATGTCACGGAAGGCATAGTAAAACGAGATAATCGAAAAAAAAATCTGTAAAATTGATGGAAATTTAGAGAAGCTAAACGCTTAAAAAGTTTTTGGTGGGAATTATTCCCGTCTTGGTCGCGCGGTACTGAAAATGGCACTAGTATGAAGTAACATAGTCGTGACGTCACTTCTGTGACGGCACTAGCCGTCTTTGTCTAGAAGTTATTTTAAAACGTTTATAACTTGAAATTATTTTAAGCTTTTTGTAGTATTGCTATTTGGACACATTTTTTTTTTGCTTTTAAAATTGTAAAAAATGTCATCCCAATTTTACGGTATTCAACCGGTTAATGAAAGAAGCAGTTTGTTGCATTTCAGTTGTATGGTAACATTCCCCCTTCTTTATATGAACAATTGTGTATGGTGAGACTACTGGAATAATAACCTAGATTGTAACTACTTAATTTACAAATGTCCTTAACCAACCCATTTGTATTGGCCCAAACATATCAGATTAATAAAATGAAGTTCAATCAAGATTGATAAACAACAGACATGTCATTGTATCAATTATTCGTGTGCATTATCATTGTACTTATACAAATATTTTTTTTTTTAAACTTTGCCTCACACTAGGAATTTCTCCTGTATCGTGGGTGCGTTTACAAACATTTAAACTCACATACACAAACAGCCAGACCCGGAACAACTACTTGTAGGTCATACAAATATTATTCCGTGCGGGAATCGAACCCGCGACGCGCAGCGCAGCAGTCAATTGCTTAACCACTGCGCCAATCGTGCCGTCATAATGATTACTTACTAATCATAGCATTCGTTTGAATTCTTTTATAAATATTTATTTTCTCTATAAAGGCTCCTGCCGACAGACGCGACGCGACAACGCGACGCGACTCTAGTAGAATAATTTCTAAGGTCGAGCACTCACACGAGCTAGAGTCGAGACGAGCGTCAGGCGCGGGCGCACAATCGGCGCACCGCACCTACGTTTTCTTTAGGAATAATTTTAATCTACATAGAGTCTCGACCGTGCAGTGACGCCCCGCGACCGCGCCTCGACTTACCAGTGAGCGACGCGCCTAAGAAACTTCACGGAAATTGTACTACCAAAAACGCAGTGCACCGTCGCGTGGTGCCTGCCTACGGGAGCATTAATGTACACTGCAAACCTATTATCTTTTATTGCACAATTTTATTCCAATACGTCTTTTACCAAGACTTTTTTTGTACTACTTTATGTTTTTGCCTTTCTCAGTTTTGTTTGTACTATTGGTAAGAAATAATTCCCTTTTCTCTATTATATCTAATCGTAGGTAATTGACTGACACTAGTTCCCTTCTGATCAATAAAAAATGATTAATGGCCGATTCCTATAATTTACGGCCGGTATAATTTAACTGCCCAACTGCCACTTGGTCGCAAGCGCGACTGCTGTGCATGGGATCCTGGGTTCGATTCCCAGGTCGGGCAAACTGTTATTGGTTTTTCCATTAGAAATTTCTCCGTAGGAGTTCGGAGTTTGGAAGTTGGTGGTGTGATACTCCCGTGCCTGGGAAAGCACGTAAAGCCGTTGGTCCAGCACCTGATCTTTCCGCTGTCGTGTCGGATTGCCGTCCCATCGGACTATGAGAGTAAAGGAACAGTGAGCACTCATTGTTCCTGATGGCAATCAGTGCACAAGTGCACGCAAGGTGCAAGTGCAGGTGCACTATAATATCTCCTGCGACCCTGGGTAATCTCTGTTGAGATTGGCCACCGTGACCGAAATCGGTCAGAGGGGTTATTATTATAATTTACGGACCGTTATTGTTTACAATTAACACTCTTGTATCTTTACCAATAATGAAGCAAAGAGCTTATTGCTTTGTATAGTAGACCCTCCCATATGGAAGTAGCTATCACAGGTACAATTACCTTACGAATCTATTTATACGCTCAGTTTGGCAATAAAAAATACTACCGTCGGTAAGCAAAACGATTCGTTTTTGTTTATAGGAACCGAGCATGAGTAGGTTTTGGATGAGTATTATTTGTAATTTGTAGGCTCGTCTACAAGCTCACGTTTAATTGATAGGAATCCGAAATAACGCTGTATTGTCTCTAGGACATAGGTATCCAAAAGGACTTTCTACTAAATAAAAAAAAGGCTTGATATGCCACGTGCAGATTAACGTAGGATAAGAAAATTTAAAACTCACCAGTGAGATGCACAACATCAGAGTCTTCAGGCCAGCTATCATCGACAACTTCCTTCTTCTTCTGCTGCATGGCAGTAGTAGGGTCTCTCATAAAGTCTACTATCGCTTGTCTTTTGTTCTCACCGTTGTATGGTAACTTGTACTGGCCTTTTCTACAATGAGGAAAATATACAGATTAATAATAAAGAGTAGCATAGTATTCAAATGTTCGCGGGCCCAGTGCGGGTAGGTAGGTGTCACATGTCTTTGATCTTTTGATTCAAGGACATGCCGGTTTCCTCACAATGTTTTTCTTCACCGTTTTGAGAGCAATGGTGATGACATAATTTACACAAACTAAAGCGCCTGTCTGGGATTGAACCTACGACCTACATGAGCCTAGATCTAGTTTTTACGGAAATATTTGAATAACATGATATTGTCATAGATTTCCGCAAACTAACGCCTGATTACATAATTTACCGTCCTTTCATAGTTATTTTACCTCTGATTTTGCATCACTGTAAACATCACAGTAATCTTTGCTTTCGCCATTCATTAAGTATAAGGTTGGTATTGGCGCCAATTCCCTAGTTCACAAACTAAACTAAACTTAAGTTCAGTGCATCTTTTTCTTTCTATTTCATTAAGAAAAGGACAGAAGATAAATATTAGTTTAGTCCTGTCAAATTAGTCAGCGCTTGACGTAAATTGACATATTTTTAGTAGCCAATTTTTTAATCACGCCTAAACTTGTCTATGGTGTATCTTAATTTAACTGTAAGTACAGTACAGTGACAGTAGTATAGTAATCAAAAGCAGTTTTCGGAAGCGATTTAATTTAAAAAAGACAAAAAGCACCTTGGATTACCGTATTACGTATTTGAAGATTCATTATGTTAAAAGTTTTATGTAAATGGACTGACAGAGATAACAGAGGCAAAGGGTGTAGGTAGTTCGGTAGTATAGTCTATTGATAGTCCTCTGTTGGTCATATGCTTCATCCAATATACACTATCATAACGAGCGCAAATCAAATATTTAAGTTTAATAGGTTAATGTTTATATTATCTGTACTTACTCATAATACAATAAGGTAGGGAATCCAGTTATGTTATACAGTTGTCTTATTTTAGAGTTTCCTGGTTTGGAAACATCAATGGCAGCGAGTATTGATTCACCCTGAAATCATACGTAAACAAGTTTTGAAGTCTAAACAAGTAAAGTTTTTAGCATCATAAGACAAAATTAATAGGCAGGTGGGGTCGCGGGCGCACAGAGCAGGGACTCTGCCCGCCTACCAAGTGACCCCAGGGAAGACGGTGGCACAGTGGTCACGTGCTGCCGTGCATAGCGAGGCTTAGGGGAGGCCCCTTTACAGTCTCCCCAGGGATGTGCATAACAGGCGTTGCGCAGGGGTGGTTCCGGAGTTGGTCTTTTAAGAGGAACCGGGACCACCCCTATGTGCGGATGGTGATCACCGGGGTGGTTTTAGTGAGGTAAAAATCCCACACTCCCCGACCCCTCTCCCCGGAGGTCGGGTGCCTTTCGAAGGTTTCCCCCCGAAAACAAAAAAAAAAAAAAGGTACCTATTACTGGGTTAATATGCATATGACACTAAAATGCAAGACTCCCACTATAGATAACCTCCTCAGTCCCACATAAAAAAGTACACAGAGCACACGAGCAGTTCTGAGCGACCACAGAGTATGCGATCGCGTTTAGGGACCGCTGAGGTTTCTCCGTAAGGTTGCTCAGTGACCATAGACACCAAAGACCATACAGTTGAGGAAGGGTTTCATGACTGAATCTGGCTAGAGGATCCCTGTCTAGTGATCCTTATCTTGCAAAGTAACCAAACAGAAGCGAGTGGCCAGTGCATGCGGGAGTGCACAGGGGTACAGGTCGTAAGTTAAAGACCAGCGCTCTTGGGGCGGCACGACGCGGCTTGGCACAGCTCAGCATTAACATTTGTATTCCGAAGTCTGCTGCTGCATATCGCTGCTTTCCGGGTTATGCCGTGCCGCCTGGTGAGCGCCGCCTTAAAGGCTCCCGCAGACAAGCGCGACGCAACAGTGCAACGCGACTCTGGTAGAACAGTTAAATGAAAACTTCATGTTTTCATAGAAACTGTCCTACAAGAGTAGCGTTCGCTCACGTGTAGCGCTTGCCTTAACGCGTACTACAAAGAAGCCATCCAGATTAGCGAGAGGTATAAAGCACCAACCATAAATAATTAAGTTCTCACCTTCAAATCAGCAGCAGCGTTAACATATATTGGTTTTAAGGTTTTGCAGTATCCGCACCATGGAGCATAGAACATGATCATCGATTTCTTGTAAGCGCCAGCACCTTTCTTTAGAAACTTGTTAAGAGCCTAAAACAAAGAAACTTGTGTAAAGATAGATAATCCAGATTCAGTAAAGTACAACATTGAAGTATTTTGGGGTCCCGAAGAAAAACGGGATTATGATAAGATCAATTTCTTGCTCAATGCTTGTCCCTATGGACACCTGCAATACCTGAGGCATCCCAGGTCTAATGGCATCCCAGAGAAAAGGACTGATTTTCGCCGGGACCCATACCCTTCCTTTCAAACCAGGACACAGCAACGCTGCTTGCTGGCATAAATAAGTTTAACCATCTGCCTAGCCTTTTCCCAACTATTTTGGGATCAGCTCCCAGTCTAACCGGATGCAGCTGAATTTTGCATGGAGCGACTGCCTATCTGACCTGCACAACCCAGATACTGGGTACGATACCCCTTGGTAAGATTAGTTATCAGACTTACGGGCTTCTGACTACCCGTAACGACTGTGAAAGATCCACGAATGACAGCCGGGATAACGACTTAACGTGCTTTCTGAGGCACGGAGGGGTCTCGGTAGGTAAAGATGGTCACCCATCCACAGAGCAACCGCGACAAGCGAAGCTTAACCTGATCGATCGACCTGTGCGGCTGTTATCATTTAGCCACGGATCCCTACAAATAAGTTTAACCGTTAACCAAAATTGAATGCCCAGTTAATTTTTGTCCCAAAGTTTACTGAATATAAACCTCTTTCAAAACTAGCTTTTGCTGCCGTGGCTATGCCCACGTGTAGGTCCTATATATGGTAGGCAGTTAAAAAGTATCCTATGTCCTAATGCAGCTCATGCAGTCTCTATGTGCCAAATTACATTCAAATCCGTTCTGCCGCGTACAAAGGTTACCTTTTCACGCCGTAACAGCTGAACGGATTTGGATGAAAGACAGGACAGTCGACAGACAAACAGTATGGATTAATCATTACTACTTTGTATGACACAACGACATAAAGACAATAAAACTTCTACTATGTCTTGCCGTGTATCACGCAGTGTTAAACAATATAAATAATCACTTTAATAATAAGTTACAACGGAAAAAATCGCTGAAGCCATAATGTATACAGATGCTTATCGACGACATGGTTAATTGTATGGTAAGTATATCGTTCGTCTGTAACTTATTTGAAATAAATAAATTTATTATTATTTAATTTTCTTATTTTATTACATTTTTAAATATTATTATAAAAAAAAAAACATTTAAAAATATAAAAATAATAATGATCCACCGGTGTCGGGAGCAGGGTCCAAGCTACCGGTGGTTAGGGCTCCAGAGACAGAAACCTCCTCACAATGCAATGCTCGTTATTATTATTATTATCAGGGAATCACTTAAAACTCGAAGCCTATATTATTATAATGGGTGGCCAGTGGCAGGAATTTCTCATACAAAACTATAGTCGTCATACGAATGCTTATAACAGCCATTACTGGCAGTAATAACGTCTTATGAGAAGAGGTCATTAATAAGGTTAAAAATATATCTGGCCACATCTTATTAAACGAGTAACCGGATACAGCTGAATACCAGTATTTTACATGGAACGACTGCCTATCTGACCTCCCAGTTACTGGGTAATACGATACCCCTTGGTAAGACTGGTTGTCAGACTTTCGGGCTACTGACGACCCGTTCGTTACGACTAGTAAAGATCCACGAATGACAGCTGGGACCAAAGGCTTAACGTGCTTTTCGAAGCACCGAGGGGTCTTGGTATGTGAAGATGGTCACCCATGACTCATACATAGGAATGTAAGTTTGTAAACCAGAGAGAATTAAAACAACAATAGTTTCATACTTCAGTTGTCAAAACAAAGCCAGGAAATCTAAACAAGAATCTGATTAACACTCTATAGTTGATGATATGAGATGCCGTTATCATGAACTGTGCAGGCTACAATAATATTTTTTAATACATTTGCATTTTGCTATGCTTTGAGATGGCAGTTAATGCACTATGGGCCGGTTTTTCTAACCGTAGTTAAACTCAACCAGTTGTTAAAAATAGTAACTAATGGTTACATTTTTGCAAAATGTGTTTTTTGATCAATTTTTAATTTAGGATATTTTAGTGTAGGAATGCAGATTTCGACCGGAAAATCAATCTTCTGGGTTACACTTAGTCAATCGAAAAGTGTGACTTGAACTTCCCAAAAGGAAATAAATAAAATGATCTTCTATTTCGTTGGTTACGTGTTAGAACTTTCATGTGCATGCAGCATATTGCTACTAACCTTCAAAATTTTTCTCAAATCCAGAGATCGAACCATGGCACAAACCTAGGACACCACGCTCAGCAGAACAGTTCTGAAGATACGACTTATATGTATAGGCAGTCTTTAATCAAATATACCACAATAGAATAGAATAAAATTTATTAGATATTCTGAATTTGAACACACAACACAGCTGTAATTTAGTCTATTTAATTTGGTAGTCAATTTTATAAACAAATAATTTCCTTGACTTTACATTAAGACCAAAATATCTAGATCTAGCCAGCTAGGGATTCAGAAAGACGAAGCTGATTTATGGTGTTGTACTTTGTACTATTCTCAAGTATTTGCAACAGCCTCTTTGTTCAATGCATGCAAATTGTAATTCATCATACCTTTTTAATGATCTAAACAATGTTCGCAATGCTCATTATTCGTAATCAGCACTCATGCCTATTATGTGAAGCGATAACAGTGTATTGATAGTGGAGTTTTTCAAATACAGTGATTTTTTTTATGTAATTGTCGATTATTTTTAGGGTTCTGTACCTCAAAAGGAAAAACGGAACTCTTATAAGATCACTTCTTTGTCCATCTATCTGTCCATCTGTCAATACCATTTTTCTCAGGAACGCGTGGAGTTATCAAGTTGAAATTAATATCGAATACTCAGGGCTGCAATCCCTTGAAGCAGTGAAAATATCAAACTTCTAAGTCAACGCAATCAAAAGATACAGGCGTTTATGTTCCAAAATTAAAAATGTATAGGGTACTTCCCGTTGACCTAGAATCATGAAATTTGGCAAGAAGCAATGTCATGTAGCACAAGTAAAGGGAAAAATCCGAAAACCGTAAATGTGTAGTAAAAAAATTATTTTTTTCCCATGAGAAACTATTTACATACCTACAAATTTGTATGGAACCCTCTGGGCACGAGTATGACTTGCACCTAATCGGTTTATTTTTGTATCATCGAAATTTTGTACTATATTTGCTAGACATCTAAAAGTAGCCAAACCTAAACTAGATTAAGTTGTAAACTTATCTACGGCCAACTAGTTAGAACAAAATATAAAATAAAAAAGTTTACAAACCTCGCCATCTTGAAGATGAAATATATCAGTGGCAGTAGGATCTTCGTCCCACGGCAGATCTCCGGTTGGATCTCTCAGGAAGTTACACAACGAATTAACTGACTCATTCCTGTCATAGTCTTTATGGAATTCACCATCTTTATAATGCTTCAGATAGTAGGCCTTGTCTGAAGATATCTTCAGTTTTTTGCACAGCTTCTTGCCATCACTACAAAATAATAAATAACTATTAATTTCAACTGGCTTCATAAATTAAATTGAGTAAGGTAACCTACAAAAGTTGCCTCCAGATTTGGAAAGAACTTCAAATGTGATACCTATTGATTTTGAAAGACCTACAAGTGTGTTGCCTCCAGATTTTTAAAGAACTACAAAAGTGTGTTGTGACCAGATTTTTTAAGATTTACAAATGTGTGTTGCCTATAGATTTCGAAAGATCTACAAAAGTGTGTTGCCTCCATATTTTTAAAGAACTAGATAAGTGTGTTGCCTCCAGATTTTGAACAATCTACAAAAGTGCATTGCCTCCAGATTTTGAATGGTCCACAAAAGTGTGATGCCTCCAGATTTTTAAATCTACAAAAGTGTGTTGCTCCCGATTTTGGAAGTTTCACAAAAGTGAGTTGCCTCCAGATTTTAAATTGTCCACATAAGTGTGATGCCTCCAGATTTTTAAATCTACAAAAGTGTGTTGCTCCCATTTTTGAAAGTTTCACAAGTGTGTTGCCTACAGATTTTGTAAGACCTACAAGTGTGTCCTTTTCAGAAACAGTGGTGATTATTTTGAAATTTTAAGAATATCCTGAGAATAACTTACCTATTATTGCAATCTATAATGGCAAGCGTTGCTTGCCCTTTCATGGAATCAGCCGTATCTTTGAATACATCTGTGATTGATTGCGAATTCTTTGACTCATTCACAAATAATATCAAAACATTAGTCTTAGTTCTTAATAGTTTCTTGAACTCTTTTATATCACCTATATCTGTTATAACGGCGGTTTTTTGTTTCTTTGCTTGAACAGACTTTTGTACTAAAATTATACATAACAGCAACAATATCTGAAATAAAATAATACAGTTAATTTACATGGATAATGATTGACATGAGAATAGGTGGTCCGTGTGTTCTAAAACTTTAGTGTAATTTAAAACTATACTTTCCAGTAGAATTTTCCTTGTTCCTAGGAACCCATTCAAATAATTGATAGTGTTTAAATCTAAGTTAGCCGATTGGTTGTTAGCATTATTATCACAATATCTTTCATAACAATGGAGATAAGATGTCACAGAAAGCTTCCAGAAACCAGGGAATGAATAGAATTCAAGCTCTAAAAAGGTGCAAATTAAGTATAGTTTCGGGTACTGGCAAAGGTGATGGAACAAGCAGGGAAGTCTAACAGGAAATGCTTGCATTTTTACTGTGAAATTCTACTTTGTACAAAAGCAGGTACTATCACAACTATGCACACAAGTATTGTGATTTCCAATTTATTGCCACCCTAGACAATTTGCAAGTACACAGGGCCTACTAGAAATTAAGTAAGAGTAAGTTCACCAAAGTGACTCATTACATCTAGTTCCTTGAAGGTGGGGGAAGTAGACTGTCCCATTGTATAGGTACATTACAAAGTATGTACCTGATGTGAAACAGCAAACTATAACCATAGCAATAGATACATGACAGGATACTAGCAAGCCTGACCCTCGTCTAGATTGTCGACGTGGGTTGATTGAGATGTTCATTTACTGTTATCTATACTTGCAGTTCACCTTGGATTATGCAGTAGACAATAATGTGCAAAAACAACTAAAAAATATTTCTGAACAGGATACACTCAATTTGTCGTCGTTTGCGCTGCATAGTGAACGCCGCTGATAAATCGCCGGCTGACTTTCCACAACGCCTCTGCATTTTAAATAGTAGCTACGTAAATAACCTGTTTTTGTTACAAGACCTAATTTTAGCCTGCACTTTAAACTGTTTTGTTATTTATCTGAATTGTATAAAGTTGCACAATATTTAACAGACAGAGATAAATATACTTAGAAGTACAGTTATTATTTTAAGATTTAGTAAAACTAGCACAAATGAAAGATTCAAAACTACTTACTCTCCAAAATATTTTTCGGTCCATGACCGTCGATTACAGCACCTTTTAATAAATTAATTGTTATCTATTTATCCAATAGTTTTCCTATTCTATTTCTACTTGCGATCGTAACATCCAGTTCCAGAGGGAATGACAGACACATAGAAGATGTCAACTTTGATTGAGCTTCCACAATGTCAACTGACTGACAGCAGAAGTGACAGGACAGACTACAGCATGGCAATTTGGCAATCAGCCGTGTTGCCAGACGCGAGCCTTTTAAAATTGTTTTTAACCCCCCCGACGCAAATTCGACGGAGTGCTATAAGAAGTTTGACAGTCATGTCTCTCTCTTTGTGTGTGTGTGTGTCGAACAGATGAACAGATTTTGATTTTGTTTTTTTTTTGTTTGAAAGGTGAATTTGTCGGGAGTGTTCTTAGCTACTTATGTTTGATGAAAATCGATCCAAAATGGCCGCCACCACAAAATGGCGAATTACATTTTGAGGTAATAATAATAATATCCCTGGACATTTCACACAGCGCCATCTAGTCCCAAGCTAAGCAACCTAATGCTTGTGTTATGGTAACAAGATGGCTGATAAACTACTTAAATACATTTTTTTTTTGTAAATACATACATATTATAGATAGAAAAACACCCAGACTCGGAACAAATACATGCAGGTCATACAAATATTTGTTCCGTGCGGGAATCGAACCCGCGACACGCAGCGCAGCAGTCAATCGCTTAACCACTGCGCCAACCGTGCCGTCACAGGTGAAAACTTCTTTAGCGGCGTTGTGCACTTTTTTGTAGGACACATGACCTGATTGAAAATTCGTAAGATGAAGACCGCGTCAGGACACGTGACCGTCATAGTAAGCCTCCAGATTAAACAGCAAATTACCTGAATCTTAAATCGCAAGAAAATAAAAGAAATGAAATAATAAGGAGTCCCTAAAAAAAGTATGAAGTAAAAAAAGAAATTAAAAATTTAAAAAACCCCCGACACAAAATAATAATAAAATGTATGTATAAAAAGCCTAAAACAATTTTTAAAAAACTATTGTAAAAATAGCCACGAACATTGAATTTATGACACTACGTAAATAGTACGTATGAAATTTTTTGATTAAATGTTGCCCCGTCGGGGGACCGCTACTATTTTAAACTTTAACAGAACGTTAGGCTAATAATTAGATAACCGGAAAACGGTTGACATATTGTAAAATTAACTATATATTCGTTGGGTAATCGACATTGTTGTCGATAGCCTACGTTAGTGGATCTGCACAGCCACATCACTAGCTGGCCGCAACCAGCAGCGGCCGTATCATGCGATGCACGGCAGCCTAATTGCGTAACACACGATCAATCGGAATCGGTTTCATTTTGACAGTTCAACAATATTCATTGCGTTATTTACGTGTTGAGCAGACAAATTTTTCGAACTTATGAAGCAATGGATTAGCAATTTGCTTCAAAATGATTCTGATTCCGATTGATTGTGTGTTACGCAATGAGGGTGCTGGATGCACCGCATAAATAAAATATATCGTTTTGTGATTTTTACATTGCTTCTAGTCACAATCACATAGTGACATAGATAAGCAGTGGTAAGAAGCAATTGAAAATAGTACAGTCGTAGCGATATTTGAAAACAAAATTAACGTATTAAAAGCAAGAAATATTTTACAATTTGTTGTTTTTCATGATTTTAAAGACAAATTAGTAAAATAATTATATTTATATAAGGGAAGTGATTCCACGATTTACAAAGTTTTGGTTTTGGCTTCGGTTTTTACAAGAAACCACTGAACAACACGGCATTTTAGAATATTTTTTCACAATCACGGTCGAAAGCGCACTAGTTCGCGGAGACGATTATAAGTTACCTACTCTGTGTGGAGACGGCCATTTGACTTAATGTAGTCTTTGCATTTGACTAATGCATAAATGCATGGTGATTTCGGACATGCCACGACGACAGATTACCGTGATACAGACAGGCCTCCTTGCCACTTCTCCTGTTTTTTAATTTTCTATGGACGTAGCATACACATTATCATGCGCACATCCAGCATCCTAGATGCAATAGAACAAATTAAATGAGCGCACATGTTATAGGTTAAATCAAAATGCAAAAAAATGGGAGTTCTAATATTGTCAGCAGCAGCGGAAGAGAGGAAAAAAATAGGAAGATGTTTTCGTTTTTTTTATGCCCTTTTTCCATCATGATAAAATATTCGAGAAATAAAATTGACATTTGACAGTTTTTGTATGAACTATCAAAATAATATTAACTGTCAAAATTTCAAAATTATTCCTCGAATGAAGTTATTTGAACGACAATTGAAAAATTAGCCTCTACTTAAATGAAAAATAATTATCATGAAAGATTTGAATTTCAATAAATCATGAAAGTGTTTACCTAACGATTAATTTTGCAACACAACTCTCTAAGATCAAGACAATCCTACTGAATGATTAGTTCAAGAAATCTTGACATTTTAGGATTCTAATGATTATAATTCTGTAAATATATATTTGTTACGGCCGCGAATCATATTCTAATCAACATACAACTTAGTACTGACCAGCAAATTGCAGAAAACTTAAGAAAATTTGAATTTCGCGGGCTACCTTGGCGCATCCACCTTAAGAGGAGGCTCCCTAAATTTCATGTAAATTTGAACTAATATTCTGGGACAGACACACATGCAATCAAAATTGAACTTTATTAGATGATATAATGGATCTTTTATCTTTGCATGTATAAGACAGAAACGTAATTGTAACATTTTCGCCCGATTCATTATTTATTCGAAAATCATGTGTTTTTAAGGATTATTAAATTTTTTTTCAAGATGGCTCTGCCTTTATGTCTAAAATAAATGTTCACAGTAAGAAAATATACTTTACTATCGACCCATAAGACATTTTTTCTCTAGATCAATTATTACTTTAGTTATAAACGAAATAGAATTGAGACTTACGACATTTAGTTTCGAGCTCCAACGCGATCAAGGAGTGCACGCGGTATTCGACTTTATTACTGATGTGTTAGCGGCCTAACCCGCCTAACGGCCAGCCGGTTCGTCAGTGCAGTGCCGCGCTCAAGGAACATATTTACTCTAGGGAGGCCGCGCTGTGCGCCATCGTGAGAGGGTGTATTGCTCGCGCGCGCGTTCAATACGTATTTTACTTGGGAGTTATTTTAATAAAATTCACATTAAAACGCTACCTATACAATGGGAAACAAACACAGTAAAAGACGTCATGAACAGAAGAGAAAGAAAGACGAAAGCTTAAAAAATATTGCAAGAATCATGAGAGAAGCAAAGCAGTATTTTTTATATTAGTATTTTTTTTTTCAATACGTATATATTATTTTGACGAAACGTCTAATCTAAAGTATAAAATTGTATTACACAGTCGATCGATATTTATACAATTTTATACTTAGGCTATGGTAATACGGTCCTATTTTCAATAGAGCTAGTAAATTCCCGAAGATTTTTCCGCTGTCTGAACTTCGCCAAGAATGTAAAAAAATATGAGTTTATGGAAAAATTAACGAATCGATCCTAACTCATCCTGACCCTGCTTGGACTTTAATTGAACAAGTTGACTAAAAATTGTCTTGGAATATTTCAAAGCACTGGCGGACTAATGCTTGGTTCCCGTCCTGAGTCCTGACGGGCCCCAAATCTTAAAAATAAATTTTTAATTGAATCCCAAACAAAGCCATTATAAGCAGTTTGTATTTGGAGGCCCCCTAGATATATATAATATGGAAAATAGAAATGTAAGGTGCTAAAATTGTCGGGCTCGCTTACATTCTCTTGTTCTTCAAACTTTTTTGCATTATTCTGTACTAGCTTCTGCCCGCGGCTTCGCCCGCGTGGATGTCGGAAATTATCCCACGGGAACGTGCTAACAGGATAAAATGTACCTATGTGCTTCCCCAGGATGCCATCTATCTCGCGGGCCCTTTGTGGCTAATTACAATAGAAAACTAATTGTGTCTCATTAGTGGTGATTAAGAGGGTACCTATATGATATCCTTAATAATAATAACAGAAAATAAAATACCTACCTACCTAAATAAACCTATTTCTGATGATAACTAATCTCAATAAATAAACAAAATCCCTAAAAACTAATATCTATACGAATGACTAATCTTACCTAACAGTATTATAAAATAACCTACGGTCACTACGTACACTATCAAATATACTACCTATAATTTAAAATTAAAATCTATACCTACGACTTATAAAAATAAACCTAAATAACTCTAAAAACTAATAGAAATAAAAAAGGTCGCACTGAAAAACACGGTTTAGAATTGCAAGTAGCAGTTAAAATAAGAACGAACGCTCGCCACTCAACACGTCCGTTCAAATCAAAGTTCAAAAAATATCCTTATATACGGTAGCGATCCGTGGCGGCGCGTGTGCTGCGAACGGTGCAAGCCAAATTCAACCTTCAGCACTACATTTAGAGCATAACTTTAGTGAACTCCACTGCGGGTAACGTAACCTACGACAAACTTATTATTTGCGGTTGGTACAGTAATCGGGTCTAGGGATCGAACCGCAAAATTAAGTTTGTTTTTTATTGTATATACTTTTCCGGGATAAAAAGTACCCAGTGTGGTGCCCAGGATATTAAAGAATAATTATACCAAGTTTCATCGTAATCGAACCGGTAGTTTTTGCGTGATGCCTGAACAAACAGACAGACAGACAGACAGACAGACAAAAATTTTTTTAATCACATTTTTGGGTTCGGTGTCGGTCTAGTAACACCCCCTGCCATTTATTTTTTTTGATATTTTCAATGTACAGAATTTTCACTTCTACAGATTTATTATAAGTATAGAAGATGAATCTATGAATGGTCCCCAGCGTAGATAATCACAACCACTCGATACGCTTCCGTACCGTAACGAACATCAATCAATGTTATCTTCTAAACGCTGTTCACAAGTCCAAACCCCGAAAATTTTGTCAGTTTAAATCAAATAGACGACCGCTATTTTCTGTGTCAAAAGAAAACCTAACTCAGACTTACACTACTTACTACTTACTTAGACAAGGCGGTGTGTAAAAATTTTGAAGCTCGCTCGTACATCCCGATTTTCGTCATTTTCAAACTTTCTGTTTCTACATATGTCAGCAGGTCAAGCTACCCGAAACTGTCAAATTTTCCCAGTCAACCTTGAACCTTAATGCTTTAGCGATAAAGTTGAAAATCTATTAAAGAAATTTGACAGATTGTAGTAGCTTGATGTGCTGGCGTCTGTACCTACCTCCTATTTATTTGTGAATGTTTAAAATAAATCCTAACCTTTCCGAAGCTTTGTAAAGGAATGCTAAAATTTTCGAGCTCGTTTTGCTCCCTCATAAACTCTTCTTATTCTCAAAATGTTCTATACACCGTTATCGTTTCAAAAAATCGTTGCAAGAAATCAACAAAAAAAAAAAACCGGTTGTTCCATAGATTTATGTTCGCTTAACTCGATATATTGTATGGATCAACTGAATTTTTTTCACAATTTTACGTTTGGTCCCGTAGTAAAAGTTGTTCATAATGATGAGTACAATGACAGGGGTCATTGTACTCATCATTATGAACAACTTTTACTTTTACTTTAAGGATTAAAACGATCAAAATTTAACAGTGTATGAGTCGGCAAAGAAACTCCCTATTTCCGTATGATTGTTCAGAAGAAACCTAACTGAGAATTTTGAGACATTATAACATTTTCGAGCTCGCCTCTCTCGCTCTTGCTTGCTAGTGTAACTAGGAATACCTACTGAAATTGAGAAAACCGGGGGGCTCATTTGTTTAGCCACCCTTGGCTCCTGACAGGCTTGCAGGGTACAAATAGAAAATTGGTCCCCCATCACCCATCTACCATCAATGATTAAGATACTAAAATCTATACAGTTGTTTTTTTTTGTCAATATCGCTATCGTTTGTGGACATATGTACATTTTGCCACGGATAGGTTTCTTACATTTTACACATTTTAGGAATGAAGAAAATCTAGACAGCAGAAGCGAGTAAAGCGTGCTAGAAAAAATTTGCATTTCTTTTAGATTATGGTACAGTTTCTTTGTAAAGTAGCGGACCCTGGTGCCCCGCACCCCGCACGCATTTTGTACCGTAGGAGTTACGACATTGGTTTCAAACCAGGTAGAAATAAAATAATTAAGTATGAGACCGTAGATTGGTAAAAATCTTGTAAACCGCTTAATTCGTAACATGTCTGTACCACGCCCTCTCTGTCTGTGCGTGGTCCGCACTTGATTTTTTTTTTGGCAATTCTAGGAGCCTAGAAAAGTAGCAGGTTTTTCTGAAAAATCTTTGTCATCCAGTATAGATGTGTAAATGGCAAAAAGACAATGACTCAATCGTTCAAACTGTATTGCGAAAAGTTGTATTTATAAACTAGTACCTATCCCTGTTCGTAAGTATCTTAATATAGAGTATCTAAAAGTGCGTCCCCATTAGGACCGAGGGGCCGTAAAGGCTTTTGTTTGCAACGCGTCCCCATTATAAGAACTCACGAGGCTCGGCTGCGCGGCTCAGCCTCACGTAACTGACGAAATGTGGTACTACAGGTACATCTCGTCCTAACCCTTCGGGTACTAGGTACAGGCCTGATGCTATGTTATGTAAATCGTACTGAATGGCTACTTCGCTGTGGTGGTTAAGGATTCTATTTGATATATGATTTTCCAATAGTAAATTGGCTCTGTATCAAATATCGGCATTCTTTACTTAGCTATCGTCCCGAGTCCCACAGGCGCGGGGTCCTTACGGGTTTATTTTATAAACGATTATTAAATTTAAGTGACGTTGAAACGTCAAAAATGTATGGTTAGACAGTCGCTAATCGCTACTTAATTTTATGCAACGTTTATGAATAAAGGGGTACCTATGTGTTTTGTGACGGGGTCCGCTAGGGCCGATGCCTGCCAGGGCCGCGGGTTGTTCGAAAGAGATACCGTGGCCCTCGGCACTGGCAATTTAAGGAACACGGGTGGGTTTTAGTCAGTAAAAGTCTGACACGATGAGCGGGAGAAGTCATTTGATGATTTCTCACCGGAAAAAAAAGGGGTATGCATTTATAGCAATAACTGTGATCAGTTAATTGTATTTATGACACCTGTCAGCGAAAAACAATTATACTTATGTACCATTTGCTTTTATTTTCCTAACCTACAAGCCATGAGCCCGATTAAATTTTCCACAAGCGAAATTGCATCCCCTATTCACCCTTTAGGGGTTAAACTTCGTTTACGCATAGCGTTCTTTCTTACTTTTCTCTTTTTGCTCGGCTTCTAAGGAGTCATGTGGTGTTAATATCCTTATAGCCTTCTTTAAGAATTTGGCTATAAAGTGCAAAAATATTTTTTCAAATTCGACAGTTCCAGAGCGCGTTCAAACAAACGCAAACTCTTCAGCTGCGATATCAATTATAGAATAGATCTGTGAGAGAAAACCCACGATTGGTTTACAATAACAATATCTCCACGTATACACTCAAATACTTATTACCCAATTTTAACTAAATGTTTCACTTCAAATCATGATTTCGCCTCATCAGATTACAAATAGAATGACAATAAAAAACATATTTTAAAACTATAAATCACGGTTCGCATTGACAACAGTCACAGTGAAGCCAAGAAAATTAAAAGAATTAGTATGTAGGTACTAAATAGCACAGCTGAATGTCTGTTAATTTCTTAGGCTACACAAATGTTGAGACGGTCGGACTGGTTTGGACAGAGATATCTGTGTATACCTTAGCAGATAAGTAATAGTCACGTAATGAACAGCCTTAAGCCACCAGCGCCTCACAAGCGATTTCAAAATCTCACGTCCAAACCACGTTGAAATCGCAAGTGGCACTGCCGTCCAAATCTGTGCGTGGACAGAGGCCTCAACCAAGTCTCATAAACGCTGTCGCCAGCCATGGATGAATAATAGGGGAATTAATTTAGGTGAAAGTTTCAAGATAAACTAGCTGTTGTAATAATGATAAACCCACCGAGTAGGTTGCGGGAGGCTAAACGTAAGAATATCGCAGCAGACAAAGGTGGACATCACAGAACAGATAAAAGAGGTGGACATGGCGTGACGAGTTTGACTCCTACCGAAAATACTTGGTCTGCATTAGCAGAAACAGACCTGTGTGGAAAAGGGAGAAAGAACTAAGGACAATACAGGTTAAGAGCTTATTACAAGAAATTCAGTCGCCGGAGCTCCTGATTACACGTTCACTGATTTA
The DNA here is from genome assembly GCA_951799955.1 of Apamea anceps. NCBI lineage: Eukaryota > Metazoa > Arthropoda > Insecta > Lepidoptera > Noctuidae > Apamea > Apamea anceps. The sequence continues at coordinate 16,060,218 of OX637500.1, read as the reverse complement.
GGACACTTGATCAGTCAGTAAGGATGACCGACGAGTGACGGACGTGTCGAGTTAAAAAGAAGTGTGTCGAAATGGCCATATTAATAACGAAAAACCAAAAAATTGGTATTATCGTAGCCCTAGCTGTTATTCCATAGAAATTAAAAAGAGAAAAAGAACGTGATATTTTTATGAATACAGTTTGGATCATTTTTGTTCCAATAATAATAATATTAATAAATACACTATTACCATAAATTCACCACACGCTGCATTTACTTGGCTTTGGCCCGTAAATGTGGCTAAAACCAGCCTTAGTGCTGAGAAAAAAGAACACCCTCGATAATTTTAATAATATTTTATTCAGTATTAAATTGGTAAAATATTTACTTATTCTTAGAAATAACTTATAAAGGTATAATAATGTTAGATGCCTGTACTAGGTTAACCTGTATCACAGGCGGCATGAGCATACTTTATGGTAATTGTAGGATAATAAAATTCTTAACATTAGAAGGCAAGGCATGTCCATATATAATTTCAATATATTTTGAATCACCTCCTTTTCTTTACATACCTAAGTCATTTTGTTTTACGTACTTATTACCGCATACAATCAATGAAAAACATGCGCTCACGACGGCAGGCTAGCGGCGACAGTACTCTTTGGCGGCGACTGAGCGTCCTAAATGTTATTACACCCTTCCGATTTAGGATACGATATAGATTTAGGACGTCGGAAACCATTCTTGTCCTAAATCGGATCCTTCCTTCCTAAATGCGATTTAACTATCCTGAATTTAGGAACGACTAAATATCGGCTCCGATATTTAGGATGGTGTAATAAGCTCTTTAGATGAAATGAAGACATGATAACTTTTTCTAGATATAAAAGTAGCCTAAAAGCCTGGATAACAGATATGTGAATGTATCAGTTCTTAAAAAAGTTATCTCAATGTCACAGAGGTCGTACCTTTTGGTTCGTTTTCTCTGCAAACAAAGATTATTCGTTACGTTGCTTACTTGTGATTCGTGAAATATTTACTACCGCTTGAATACTCTACATGTTAATGGCCAGAAATATTTTTTGAACCAATGCTTGAAAGATTGATGAAAGATTATATTTTAGCGACAAAGAGAATAAATTTCGTACGATTACCGATTACATTCAGTCCGATTGCATTCCCGCTAGCGGTAAAGTGAAGAAGTTATTAATTTCATAGAACCTTTATTTTATAAAATCAGGTGAGTGTTTATTTGTACTAATAACAAGAGAATAAAATAGTGAAGAACACAAATGTCTTTCCCTTTTTTACGTGTTAAGATTATAATTAACTGTAATGATGATGCAACTGGCCGGTACTTCTGTTTAAAAATTAATTATAGTACAATTAATATGGTCTGTATATATTCTCCATTCTTTAATTTCTATTAAATACAAAAAAATCATCGCCACGTAGCCACACCGACACTGACGAAACTAGGTGTCTTTTGAGAATAAAAATCCGTAATATTTGAGAAAAGATGTGATACCGGGGGAGTACGTTTAATATATTTCTTTACCTGTTCCTGAAGTTCCGTTAAACACAATTATTACATTTCTACCCTCAGTGCAGTGTTACCAATAACCAGGCTAGGTTAAGGCGGTCAAATAGGTCATTAGGAGTCAATGTCGCAAGAAAAGCGAGTCAAGCTTTACGATAGCACTATCACATTTATTGTGTAAAAAGTAACTACCTACTTACTGATATAATCAAACAAATGACTGATTATAAACAGACTGCCAGACCGATTCGTAGCAACTAGGTAGCTATCTCAGAATCACGAGATTACACAAGAAAAAAAAAACTTACCAATTAGTAAATTTTATAATTATATATTACTTTTGTTTGTAGACAAATTTCTCAGCAACATGGGTCGCAAATTTGTTGTCGGTGGCAACTGGAAGATGAATGGAGACAAGAAACAAGTTACCGAAATTGTTGAGACACTGAAAAAGGGCCCATTGGACCCCAATGTTGAGGTAAAGTATTTCAGCAGAATGTTTGTTTCTATATTTATTTAGTTGTTACTATGTTTATTCATATAAAAGAAAAAAACTTAACTGAGTCGTTGCCTGAGGTAGCAGTGCGGTGCGAAAGAGGTGTGGTGACGAGATGCGAGATCTCAGTGATTAGTCAACTTGTGAGAACTATCACCCCTCACGCACCGCGCAGCTACCTCGAGCAACGTCTTAGTTAAGCGGTCAGCCTATAACTGTTTAGGGATTACAGGCATGATGTGGTTTGTGTATATTTGACATTGTTTCCATGTCTAAAACTGTTATTGTATTCTTTAGGTTGTAGTGGGCGTCCCAGCGATTTATCTTGAATACGTTCAATCTATAATTCCTGGCAACATTAGCGTTGCTGCACAAAACTGCTGGAAAAGCGCAAAGGGTGCTTTTACTGGTAAGAAACAATCTACATTCTCAAGAGACTGTCATTTTGTCAGTGTGTTACAGTATCATTACGTTTGCTTCAGGTGAAATCTCCCCAGCTATGATCAAAGATATTGGGGCAAACTGGGTCATCCTTGGCCACTCAGAAAGGAGAACAATCTTCGCCGAGAAAGACGAACTAATTGCAGAAAAAGTAAGTTTAAAAAAAACACTACTCCGCTCAACATCAATTTTTCAAGTAGCATTTTACTATAATTAATTAAATTAATGTTTTTAAGGTTGCCCATGCTCTTGAGTGTGGCTTGAAGGTCATTGCTTGTATTGGTGAGACTCTAGAAGAGAGGGAGGCTGGAAAAACTGAGGAAGTAGTTTTCAGGCAGATGAAAGCCCTCCTACCAGCAATTGGCAACAACTGGGCCAATGTTGTACTTGCCTATGAGCCAGTGTGGGCCATTGGCACAGGCAAGACTGCATCACCTCAGCAGGTAAATAAAAGTTGATTACTATAACTTAATAAGAAGCATTTATTATAATTCGTCATTTGACCTATTCAAAGTAAATAATTTTCTGATTATGTGGCAGAGAATTTTTTTAACATACCTACAAATTATTATTGAATGTCTCAATGTCATCATTGAATTTCTTGATCATAACAGTCTGTTATGATAAAAAAATTGTTGGTTTATTGCTGCCATATCAATCAATGCACATAATTACTTCTGTGGTTATCAATATACCTACATCTGAAATAAATGAAAAATAACATGGTTCATACTTTTGAGTAGATACTGGACTACAGTCTGCCTGAATATGATGTATGTGTGGGCCTGGACAATATTTATGCTTGTTTAAGAGGCTGAATGTAAAAAAAAAAACTTTTATATTTTTTTATGAACTTTATTTGTTAACCACCTGCAGCAACAATAAACAATATTTTAAGACCAGAATATTTATAGACTGTAACTAAAATATTTCTTTTAGTATATGAGTCTTAATTATTTTATGTGTTTTGCAGGCACAAGACGTCCACGCGTCCCTGCGTACCTGGCTGGCAGCAAATGCGTCAGCTGACGTAGCTGCGTCTGTGCGCATCCAGTATGGTGGCTCCGTCACTGCCGCCAACGCGAAGGAGCTGGCCGCCTGCCCCGACATCGATGGCTTCCTCGTCGGAGGGGCCAGCCTCAAGCCAGAGTTTGTTGACATTGTCAACGCTACCAAGTAGAAACATGCACTTTGCTTCCGCAGCGCGTGCGCCATTAATTTTACAATTTTGTTCTAAGCTTATTTATGATTAGGAAGAAATGTTATCAAAATCATCAATTTATAAGGATAATTTTTATTTTATTTGCTTTTGCGAATGTTATTGAGATTCACCATAAAACCTTCATTATTGTGAAACTTGAAATGAAATATTTATGCATTGTTCTACATTTGTAAAAGTTTATTTTTCCACAAACAAATCAAACTTTAAATATATTGTATTCTATTCATGTGCTGCGTTTTAATCTAATCCCAGTTATATTACAAATAAAAGTCCTTTGCATACTATATACTTAAACATTAACACAAAAACGACATTATTATTGTCTATATTCGTTAATTTGAGGTTGGTTCATGTTGACAAAAAGTCATAAAAAAACTGTATGCGCTATACAGCTGTGTCGCTGAAGCTAATGTGTGCCAATCCTTAACATTTTAGTTTGATTGAAACCCTAGAGTGCCCAAGCCGGAACAGCCATCGTTGCTCTGATTCATAGGCAAGTAAGAACATTGTCTATGAAACCTATAGCTAGGGTAGCTCAACTCGTATCGGAAAGCCTTTCAGCAGCTCTTATAAACGTATGAAAGACTTCACACCCGGTTTCGTTGAAGCGGAACATACAAATTATTCAAGTTCGTGTTGTAGAGCGATTGGCTGACTATTTAATTACTATCTAATTTGACATGAGTTTGTAATTTCAAAAACCGTGTGCTAGTTACAGCCCGATTCAAACTTTATGGCGGCACGGAATATGACGCGAGTCGCTGCGCAGCAGTAACGAATTCACCTGTCAGCGGGGGTGACGGGCAAAGTTTGAATCTGGCTGTTAGAGTTGATGTATTCATCCTAAAAGCTTCGAAAGAGTTAATTACTATCACAATTAATCGATGCATAGCTTTTTATATAAATTGTCACATTCCCATAAATATTCTACTTATAAGTAATCTAAAGTTTTACACAGCACGGCTTTCATTAAACGCTCTTACTCTTTACACCTTCTGCACGAAAACTGGGGCCTGATATCTACCCCCGTTTAACTATGTACTGGTGGCCTTTTCACACTGGCGAATTGCATGCGTGTTCTGCGAGTTTCCAGCGAGGCGGTTGCCTCTTTAAAACGTCAGATGCTACCGACAGCATGCAGTGACGTCACGACAGACGACCGACACGCCGCGGGCGGCGTGCGAGCGAAACCACGCCCATGTGTTAACGAAAATAGCATTCGGCCGTCGTCGTCGGCGACAGACAGCTACACGTCATTGGTCGCGGTCGACGTGTAGTCAGATTGACCGTAGCCTAAACGTGCTCGCTGCGTGTGCGTTTGCGTAACGAGAACGGTGGACGTGAGTGTACAAGAGAGAGCGAGAGAGTGTACAATATTGTGATAACGCGGAGAACACGTCGCGTAGTCGCTGCTAGCTCGCTTCGCACCTACGGACAGCAGGTTCACAAATCGCTTCGCAGGAAACACGCTGGCAAATGGTCAGTGCGATAACTCTCTAAGGGTGTAGTTACAGATGTCTTTGCCTTACTTAAGCCCGAATAAAGGAGGCTATTTATTAGGGAGGTAGTCTTGTGACAACCACTGCAGGTGGGTGGCTAGAGGTACTTAATTTATTGGGATTATCAATAACTCCCTTTTATCCCCGATAATCATGTAGTACCTACTTTTGAAAAATGCAAGGAAGGGTTTTAATATAACAGATAATGAAAGTAAATTTCGTCGCTTAGGGAACAATACCGCGCAAAAGTATAAGTTTTCAGGAGAGACAAAAACTGCGGAATGCAGCGTCAATGTGCTGCGTGGTCACACATGACACATGACTGACGGTTTACGTGTTTGTGACACAGCAAACGATTTGCGCGCTGCCAGAACTATTCGAATAACATCTACTTATACCTATACATTTTTTTTTGACATCATTCGATGCGCGCCGACAAAATCTATGCAATGAAGTAGGTATAAAACGTCCTATGGCCAATTTTGGACTTAGGCGGTATTGTTACGCGATGATTTGCGATTTTTATTAGCACTCCGAAAGGAATATACCTACAAAATTTAGAATTACCCAACTCTTTGAAAGGTAAAACCAGCAGGCGACAGGGCTAGTACAAAATATAATTTAGGTATTCGCTCTTGCATAAAACCTATAATATCTTAGGTCCTTCACCAGTCTAGTATCTATTATTTTGAGAACTTAGATATTTAAATTCATAATTCTGCATATTTGCAAACTACTGGTCCCAAGAAAGGCAGATGCTTGACAACAGGCTCTCCATAAGAGAAGAGTGTCTTCACAGGCTGGAACCACGATGCCAGGAATGATAGCACCAGGAGCCAGAACATGATCTTACAAAACCAGTCCAGTACGTAAAGGCTGAAACAAAGAAGAAACAATGATTGAAACTACGTTTTCAATTAATGTTTAATTAATCAGCATATAATGTTCCGACTGCAGCTGGGACACAGGCCTCCTCTCGGTGAGGTGTACGTTACCACAGCAGGAAAGTAGCTCCTAGATTTATATGAGTGGAACGAATAATTAGTGTATAATCTCCTGTGGATGTGCACCACATAAAAAATTTGTGCGCTTTGTCGTTTTGGAAAAAAACGGAAAAAACTATTCCTGCTGAAGTAACGTTGTTCCAGCAGGAAAATCTACACGAATAATCGGAGAGAGAAATATTGTGCATGGCCAGAGAGCTTATATTTGTGTAAAAAAGTGCACCGAAAATAAAATACGTGCGTCCTTGTTTTCAAGATATTGCATTTCCTGCTGGAGTAACGTTTTGCAGAATCGTGTACCGCTAAAACCATAGCATGTGCGCCTGTAGAATAAACATACACGAGTAGCTCTTTATTTGTGACAGAATTTAATTTAAGAAAATATAAAAAAAAAAAAAAAAAATAAAATTGATTCTAGCCGCCCCTTCCAAAAGGTAGTTTTCGTATGGAGAAGAATGGGCAAAAAACTCCACCGTTACCTACTCTTTTAAAATGTTTTACAATATTTTGCATACATTAATTATATAATTATATGTGAAGACGATGCACCTATAAATAAAATTACTATACCACAATAGGTAAAAGAATTTTTATTAAGATTCCTCACGATGTTTTCCTTCACCGTTTTGGGAGCAGTGGTGATGATATAATTTACAGAAAGTAGAGCGCCTGTCTAGGTTCGAACCTACGACCTAGAACTTGTAAGAAGAGGTATTTCAGCCAGCCAGTCATGAGTTTGACAGTCTGTTACCTAAGCTTTTAAAAAAACCAGGTGTATGTTTCTTTTTACGTCACACTATATGTTCACTTCGTCTGCGATCTAGGATAAAAATAGCCTATATCCAGGCCATTCTTCATATCTCTGGCTAGGCCTGCTTTCGTGTCTAGGCTTTCTAGAATTGTATTGTATAGGTAGTTTTTTGACTGCCTAGAGGATTTAGAGAAATGTCGCATTATAAATTAGGTAGCTTGTATCTGTTGCCAGCATAGGTATATTGGTACGCGCGTGGGCTCAGTATGAATTGCGCACTCATACGTGAAGTTAATAGGTAGGAACTTCATCTAGATTCTAGATAGATATTCTTTTGTATTTTGTTCAATTGAGTCCTTTCCGCTACGAACAAATTATTCTGCAGGCTTTCCAATTAATGCTCGATTCCTATAAACAAAAACGAATCGCTTTGCTTACCAGTGGTGGCATATTTTATTGCTAAACTGGGGCATATAAATAGATTCGTAACCTAATTTTACCTCTGCTACTAGCTACTTCTATATGGGAGGGTCTACCATGCAAAGCTATGAGGTCTTTGGTTCAATATTGGTAAAGATACCTACAAGAGTCTTATAATGTTGACCAATAACGGACCGTAAATTACAGGAATCAGCCATTACAGGTCGGACGAGTGCGCGAGCGTGTATCCACGTGTATGGAAGATTGTTCCCAATCACAGTACTATCTATAGGTAGGTACCTAACCTTTTCATCAGGCAATGTCAAAGAGCAAACAATGTCATGTGACCGGTTGACGATATTGAACTATGCTATATAGGGACTTAGTTTGTGGTTTATTAACTTCTACCCGATGGCGTTGCCCCGTTGCTAAACTAAAAGATCCCCATTTTCAATGTTTTTACGGATCTGTTTTTACCTAAACTATGTTTCGAGTGGCAAGTTTCATAACCTACATACCTATTGTGTGCCAAGTTGCCAAATCAGGTATAGAGTGAGAGTTATTTCAGTATACCTAAGTTAATTAAAGACCCCACTGGCTGCCGGTTAAAGAAAATATTCCCGAGTGAGGGTGAAATGACTGCCCCACAAGATATACTTCGCAGAAAACAGAATAAATAAATGACATAATGGTAAAATGATGCGGTACCGATGTTTGAACGTAAATGCAGCAAAAGGAGTACCTATGTAAGGTTCGTAGCAGGTTTCTGTAGTTTCTACCTACGCGCATGGCAAGAAGGTATAATGGTACAACTAAACCAATACTTACAAATTGTGATAACTCCTATTAATATTTATTTTATTAGGATCTTCTTTAAAGCAGAAGACTCGGCCTCCTTCCACACACTGTTTCATATAATCGTCCCGGTCCACATCGCTAATGTCTGTGTTGAAAATTACTTGCTCTTCTGGACTCAGTTTTTCTCTAACAGCATCATAGTTGGCACAGCGGAAGATCCAAGGACGCATTGTGAAATATTGCAGCACTTCCAAGCCTTTGGATATTCGTTCTTGGATTCTTACCATACTGTGAAAGAAAATGGGAAAACTAGAAACTTTTCGCTCCGTAAAGCATGTTAGATGCAGGGTAGATGCTTTGGCACAAAATTGGTGCCTACTAAGTACCTAGTGTACGCACGGCTACACATCAAGCTATCGATAAGCAGAATAAGCTGACTTATATATAATTATATACTTATATATAAAAAATAAATAAATGGAGCTGACTCTGATTGTACAAAAAACCTACACAATGCGAGGTCAGCTAAAACTGGAAATGTATAGTTTGATGTGTCGCCATGTGTACCTTTGATTTTTGTAGTAAATATAGTTAACTATCACGACCACAATATGAGGATCAGAAAAGTATCTAATCTAGATTTAGGTATTCGCATGGTCGCATTCACAAGGTCTGATCTTGTATACTCACATTTTTTTCTGTCCTAGTAAAAACAGAAGTAAATCGATGAGATACGCAGGTACTAAGTGGTAGCAAATTCGCCGATACTCGTGCAACAGTTTGTTGGAGGTAATGTCTCCGTTAGGGTACCACAGCGGCCATGCCAGCGGGTACTTCCGGCCGTATGACTTGGCGACTGCGAGCACGTCACCCCATGTGGTTGGCTTCTGATGGCCGTTATTCACGTTGTACACTGGCAGTGATTTTGGCCTGAAAGTAAATTAACTATGTTGAGAAAAATATAACCCTGTCTTTGCTGTCAAGCAGTTGGGTATTTAGTTGATCATGGAAGTTTTTGTTGGATCTATAGACTACATTTGGCTCAATCAACTCTGCATATCGCAGCTTATTGCTTGGACATAGGCCAGAGCTGCGCCACAACACTCTGTCCTCCACCTTCCACGTTTCGGTTTTGTCACCTTTTTTGAGGAAAAGAGTCACCGCACCTCTCTTTCTTCCACGCCTCGGGCGTTGTGCCCTCTTGGATGTTGGAGTTAAAGAGACTCTGCTCGAGAGCCGCCCTAATTTCACCCTGTCGACACTTTGATGTGATAATTTAATTTGAAACTCTGTACATTCTGAACACTCTTTGGCTTGAATTGGTCGTCGAAGCAGCTGCGTGATAAATGATAAATGATTTTATTTTGTAAGTAAGTTTGTACAAACACTTTTACACGTCAATCATATTTTAAAAACTAGATGAGTTCGGCGATTCCTATCTGACTGGTCTGAGAAGAAAGGCCGAAACAAACTCAGAGCTCACAGTCTCTTTTAAAGTCTAGACATAATTTTGGTCAGATCAAGACCATGTAGATCGATGTCTGAGATGATCTTTTGAGGAAAGAACCATACAGATTGAGAAGACCTGTCGAGTCAGTGCACGCATTTGTCAGAAATCGTGCAGCTCAATTCAAAACTTAAGGAGCCCTACGATTCGACGTACAATACCAAAGAAAGGACATTTGAGTAGGCCATATAAATTACTCAAACTGCCAGACCATGACAAAACTAACAGAACAGAGAGAAAGACAAAAACAAAAAAAATAAAATAAAATGACCCACATAGTCTTCACATTCACAATAATTAAAATAATAGAATACTTTACAAAGCGTGCGTGTGATTTGTTTCTGCGCTACAGACGTGGGTTCGATTGTCACACGGAACCCGTTAAATGCTAATAATGAGGCTGTTCTGAGGTTCTGAAATCGGGAGTAGAAGTGGGAGTGGAGGTCATTAATTTTTTAATAGACCGAATTTCATTGACTCCATATTTAATCGATGGAGCAATTATTTTAATTTAAACAGATCTTTCTTTTATGCAATGAAGTTGCAAAAAAGTCGGCGGCCACCTGATGGCAGATGGTCACTTCCCACGTTTGGCTGAATGAGTACACGTTTGTGAACACCTTAGGTATACGTTGGTATACACTACGTTTTATGACAACATGTATTTGTCAATATTGGTACCATTAGTAAACAATCGAACTGTGCCACTGAATAAAATAAGGTTTTATTATTCTACTTTTATGCCTATCTGAAAAATTACAATGAAATTGATACTGAAACCCTTAGTGCGTGCGTTTCGTGTTGCCTTAAAGTACATGGAGATTTCCTGGAAAAGATATTGCTAGAATCGTACTACTTACTTTTCAGTCCTACTTCCTTCAAGCATTCCTATAGCAAGGATGGCATTGATTGCGATATCCACTGGGATGACCTGTGCTACGAGCGAACCATTACACAACATTGTCCTGATGACGCCCTTGCCTGCCCCCAGCATGACGCCAACTGGCCCGTTCAAGTTGTCCACCCAGCCAGGCATAGGATCTTTCAGCGCTGGACACACTGAAAGAAAGAAAGAAAATACGTTTATTTGCGGTTAGTACATGACGCAAAAAAGAACATAAAACACAAGAAAAAAATAAGAATGGAATGTACAATAAATATTTAATATAGTTTTAATAACTCTGATCCATCAAGCAATGTCGGTTTTTATGTGAAGAAATGTTTCCAAATTGTGAGTACGACTGTTACAAATAACTATGGACACATTTTCATAGCCATATTTTTAATTAGTACTCAAACTTTGAGAACTTGCTATGCCAGTTGAGATATTAGATAAACGCAAGCTCTAATCAGTCGTAAAAACGTGTATATAATATATGAAACGCTTCTTTTCATACATAGAAGGCACGAGATGATGATGATGACCCTGTTGATGCTGACTATGTTTTCCTTTACTTTTTTTTTAAGTCAATGATGTTCATGTTAAAATTAGGTAAATAGAAACAGTAAAACCTCATTTTTATCTGTCTGTGTGTTTCTTTGACGTTAACAATACGTTGTCGGTTCTAATCTAATATCCTGCATTTAGGTACGAGTAATAGCTCTGACACATGAACTAAGACATAACCTGATTTCTTAAAAATCGATATAGCTGGAGAATAAATAATTTAAAGGTATCGTATGCGATTCAACAGTTCATGTAATAGTCTAGAGTCTGATTAAATTAAAAAAAAAGTAATAATTATTGTCTGAACTGATAACAAGAATCTTCTACCTTCTTCGTAAGTTCCTATGTGATATGAAAATTAGTGTTTAATTCAGTGTGTGCAGTTGGTTTTTTATTTGGTGAAATAGTAGCTGATCTGTTAACGTAAGGGGTGTTAGGTATGAACATTGCTCATCTACTTCAATACTTTTCTTTTTTTGGGAATCAGACGATGTTTTTTGTTACAAGTTACTTTTATCATCATTTCAGCCGAAAGACTAGATATGTTTGTCATCAAACCAAACCAAAGTCTAAGTCAAACCAAGTCGTATGCATTAATTGAGAAGACGGTCAAGTTTGTCGAGATCTCTATGCAGGTCATAGAAGCACACACCACAATAATCGATTATAGAGAAAATTAAGGACTACACAAGCATTGTCTTCGTAGTCATTGATTTAAAAAAAGCCAGTCGGTACAGAGTCCGCCGTGTTCCAGCAACGTCTGGCTGACCACGCCAGTACAAGGTACTATAAATGTGCATATAAATGTATGCTATAAATGTGTGTGTGCCTAGGTCCTTTAAATCGGTACTAAATGGAACGAGCGTACTATTGAAGAGAACTGGTGGCAAAAAAAGTTGGCATTTCTATACTAATGCTAGGATCCTCCTGTGACCTCTCGGGTCGGGGGCTTCCTCCGGCTGGGGGCCCGTGGCATTTTGCCCCATCTGCCACCCTATTGTTACGCCACTGTCTGCTGGATTCATAAGGATGATGGTGATAAAAATATACAAAAATTACCGATGCTAGGACGCGCGATGACAACAGGCAAATCTTGGTAAGCGTGTTCAACAAGATTCTCGGCGAGGCGTTTAGAAAACGTGTAACAGTTGGGGTGTGGTCCAAGCAGTGATGGCGTCAACAGGGCCAGCTGTTTGTCGTCCAGCCACTGAATTAGCTTCATTACGTTTTCTGGCTTCACCGCCGGGGCGTGACACTGAGGACATAATATAGACAACCATCTTAATTGAGTATTGGAATTCCCTTTTCCAAAAAAATTACCTTACCAGTAGAGGCAGAATGAGAATTTTCTGATGCATACCATGTCTACTAGACATTTCTTTTGCGAAAACTTTCACACGGACGTAGCCGTAGCTCCGTAGCACCGCGTAGCGTGGCGTAGCTATCGCTGAAAATGCTAGTTCTAACATACGTGTTTGACATTTCTTGTTTCTATATACATATATATATTATAACCAAGTTTTATTTTTATTATATAGACCTTTGAAAAACGTGGCTGTGTTAGGTTTAGCATTTTTCCGATTGTTTCGCGGTGATAGGACGCGGCTACGGCTGTAGACAGGTAGACATTTTGCGTGCACACCAAGTAAGTGCACATTCCAGTGATTGTAGGATCTTATTGCAGTGAGTAACAGTAACAGTTATACTGTTCAAAAAATAATGAAAAAGCCTTACCCTCTCATCCAACACTTCGTAATCAGGGTAACAAAAAGCAGTTGATAAGTGCACGAAGAGTACAAGTTTCTTGAATTTCTTCGCCATGTCCAACGCTCTCTGAGTGCCAACAGTGTTCATACTGACATTGTCCTTCAAAGGAGCCTCCAACTTCAAGGTAGCGGCGAAATGGAAGACCATCGACACTTCATTCGATAATATTTCTATATCCGATTCTGAGAGTCCCAAGTGGTCCAATAGAACGTCGCCTTGCAATGGTTTCATTTTCTTTAATGCGCTCGGATTTTCGGTTTTTAAGCGATCGAAGAGCTGTAAGACAAAATATAGGAAGTTCTTATTATCCTACAGTTTCTATCAAGTTCACTATAGATTAGTAGCCGAGCGTCGCGTCAAGATGTTTGCTATGAGAGTGTTTTGATGTGGTATCTTTAAACGCACGATTGCAGTTTTAAAAATACTCTGGGAAGTTTACGCCAACGTGAGAGGCAAGGCCTTGGCCTTCTTTCAGCCGAGGAGTAGTGGTGGCCCAGTAGTAACGGCCGGGACTTACGAGAGTTGAGTAGGTTTGAACCCAGACAGGCACTTTACTTTGTGACGGTTAAGGAAAACATCGTGAGGAAACCGGTATGTCCTAGAACCAAAAATTCGAATACATGTGACATCTGTCAAACCGCACTGGGCCGCTCACAGAGCGGAGACCTGTGTGAGTGTCCCAGCAGTGGGATCATTATAGGCTGATTGTATAGGTTCTTCCACAGATTAATACGTTTTGTAAGTGGATTTAAATCTAACTAACCTTCAACCGTTGCATGTTTTCAATTCTTTGCCCAATCGACTTCCCTCTCTTAGGCCTCATGAGTATGTAGATGTTGCCGACGTCGGGGATAGAGTACAGTACTTTCTCTATCAGAACTTTGCCCATGAACCCGGTGCCACCGGTCACCAGGATGTTCCGCCCGCTGTAGAAATCTCGGATCGAAGGGAACGACATTTCTGGAAAAAAGATATTTAAATCATGGTTAGTGGCTACACAAAGGTGAGGCTTAGTGCCCTATCTCACTATGACACCAGTGACGGCGCTACCTTGGTCGCACTCTCAACAATTTATGGTTGATTGCGTAACCGACCGGACGCCTGGTGAGATACCAACCATGAAGTTCTGTATATTATGCTGGCAGTAGGACCATGGTTGTGCCACCATGTGTTCTAGTGAGATATAAGCCTTAAGATGTGACCTAGGCTAGGTAACATAGGCAGTTCGTCACCGTACTTACTTCGTAATGACATAATAATTAAATTAGTTAAGTGAAAATTAGTTAATTAGTTGACTGACATTATGATAGCTAGATACGCTTAGCAACTTAAACTGTCAAGGCGCGGTGCAGAGAAGATTTATAAGAATAAATAAATTTGAATATTTTAATAGTTAATTGTAATAGCATTATAATAGCTAATCGGTGGAAAGCCGTAATTACAAAAAAAAAAAAAAAAATAGAAATTTTGTAGCTTCACGTTTTGTGCATTTATGAACGCACCTATTATACATAAGTATTTATAAGTTAGTCAGGAACGTAGCGTCCCTCTCTTGCTTTTCAACCGTCACGGGACACGGACTAGTTTTAAGTAATTAGTTTATTTCGTCCCTAATTAGGTATATGACTGTGCTAAATAGTGTACCTAACCTTAAACTATTATACGTGTGTGACAATTACAATATTATTAACTGCAAGTTGGAGTTTCACTTCCACACTTCAATCAAAACTTCGCCTCCATTACACATAAGAGGGACAGGTAGAATACCTTCCACCTATGTCTCCAATAGCCATTGTATCTCGCGTGGACCCACGTTCATACGAAGGGTCAATGAACAGACAATACACGGAAGGATAGCTAAACCATAAAATCAGTCCATCGCATCCCGCACCCTAATTGAGTCTATTAATCACAATCTGAATCAATTAAGGATATTGCTATTCCATTGCTTCATATTTTCGAAAAAATTGTCTGCTCAACGACATAATAACGCAATGACTGTTTTTGAACTGCCGAAATGAAAGCCATGCTATTAGTGTGTTACGCAATTACCGCGACTTGGCATCTCATCCGCATTTTTTCTTGGTGAAATCATTGTTTTTAGAAATTCGCTATAAACAATAAGCTAGTCCGGAACATTTACTTTTTAAAATAACAATATAGTTCAGCTACTAACTACTTGTCGCATAGTTTTCGTAACAAGTCGACGCAGTTAAGAAATATCGTCGGGTGCGAAGGTAAGTATCTGGGGACAATTTTGTGTAGAGACATTAAACTGAATGTATATATATGCGTGTATTGTGTATAGTCAAGAGCATCCACGCATAACGTGGAATTGCCCAGTATTGCGTACAGTGTCTTAAACAAGGTAGTTAATAGTAAGCCGTGTAGAAATTCTTTTGTAGTTAAATACTATTTGTTTATGCAAACAAATTCTCAAACAAGATGTTCAAGTGTGACAATGAACGGTATTTGTTTAAATAATTTGCCTTATAGGTAATTTATTAGTAGACGAATTGTACAACCTTCGGTTTTACATTGCAAGTAATGCCTTGAAGACGTCACTCATTGTAAAATATAGGTTCTAGTCATCATCATCAGAAAAAAAAAGAAAGAAAGAAAAGTATATAATGGGACTTGCATAGGAATATCGCAAACTAAACTAAACACAATCTTAGAAACATTAAAAATAAAACAAAAGTAAAATGAATATAAAAACAGCGTTAAATTAGCTATTGAAACTCTGTAGACGTGATAGGTATCAATGTTTAAACACGAGAAAACTGGGCTACTCCCACTAGGCTCATCCTGGTCCTGCCACAATATCCGCTCTGCCTAACTCAGGGCGTCCCACCCTACTTTTGCCAAACGGTCCCCATAACAACATTATAATTACAGTGGAAGGGCTATCTGTGTCACCTTATTTAGAACGAGAATATGACACAATCATAAAGCTGCGTTTAATGAGCATTTGTAACAACTACGTGAACTTATGTAACCCGCGTAAATAATTAGTTGTCACTCAATGTTACAATGACGCTTGTAGTAATATAAATCATTTTCACCTGACATTGCATGACTCATCATAAGTAGATATTAATCATGTTTAGCGGATACTTGACGACACAAACCGCATATGAGTTGAGATTATTTGAGATGAGTTTGCGCAATAGAACCAAATTGTGTGCTGTAGGCAAATACCAAAGCAGATAAACTATTAAGGATTATGGCCTTATTTCGAGATCCTCTGAGGCACGAGCGCTCTAAAACGCCACGTGGTCACATAAATAAGACGAGTCTTAGCTGGCCAGAACTGCAAACGTCAACACGCGTCCCACAAGGCGGAAGGAAGAGCAGTGGTGGCTCAGTGGTAACGGCCTCGACTTACGAGATGTAGGTCGTAGGTTGGAACTCAGGCAGGCGCTTTACTTTGTGTAAATAATTTAAAAATCACTGCTCTCAAAACGGTATAGAAAAACATCGCGAGGAAACCAACATACCCTAGAACCAAAAATTCGAAGACATGTGACATCTACTAACCCGCACTGGGCCCGCGTGGTGGTTTACGGCCGGCACACCGAGAGGGGAACTGTGTCCCAGCAGTGGGAACATTATAGGTTGATTACGTAGTCACTAAAATCCGCCATTTTCGTTGTTAATGGTATTTACTGAGGTAAATAGCTGAAGAAGTAAGTCTCATCATGCATGTACCGTCTTGAAAGTCCTAACACATGTATGAGACAACAATGTTGATTGTGGTGGGGACAATCAGATCAATCGTTATTATTGGTTCAACAAGCTTGATAGTTGTTTCACTCTTAGTATGTGAAGGCTTCGCCAATCTATTCATAAAAAAATACTTTCTAATGCAAACCGGGTCTGTCTATGATCCACGCCTCGTTTGACCGCGGATAACGTTCACGCATATAAAGCTCCATAATCATAACGTAATATAAGATACCGTGAAATGGAGGTTTCCGTTTAAAGATTAAGCAATCAAAATATTCCGCATAAGTCACATAACCCAACTGGTTATTTTATTTTTAACTCGCCTAAACTATGATTACGAAAAGATTAAAATGCTTCTATTTATAGAGCTGTTGTCAAGGTGTGTGACCTTAAGGCTTCGCTCGAACTAGAATGTATAACACTTCGTGCCTGACTACTTGCCTTGAGTTACAGCGAACAATTCTTATTACGACAAGAAGAGCTGAATCACGAATAGATTTTTCACTGATTACGATGATCGTTGTCGTAATCAGTGAAAAATCTATTCGTTATTTTCAAAATTTAAGTAGTTTGTCATTGGGTGTCAAATCAAGCAAGCAAGTCTTTATACAAAAAAAGTGTTTACTTTTGAAAGAACTGGAAAAAGTTCATGTAACGCTACACACACGTTATAACACGCTACAACTAGGTAGGTATCATGAATTATACATAATTTCAGTCAAAAATGCAAGTGTTTATTGCGCAGTGTGACCGCGTCC
The DNA here is from genome assembly GCA_951799955.1 of Apamea anceps. NCBI lineage: Eukaryota > Metazoa > Arthropoda > Insecta > Lepidoptera > Noctuidae > Apamea > Apamea anceps. The sequence continues at coordinate 16,042,855 of OX637500.1, read as the reverse complement.
TCCCGGAAAACATTGGTGCGATAAATAATGAGTTTTGAGATTTTACCGGACTATATAGGTAATGAAATATATCTATATAGAAACCGTGAATTTTGTAAACAACATTTGTTTGTAAATAAGTGGTTATTTGAGTTTACTACGATTACAGTTACTATAATATATACCCTGTCCATTGTACACCATTTTTTGACAGATGGAACTAGTGATTGCAGCAACACATAATACATTGAATGATACACGTACGGTATTATAACGCCTGTAAGAAGCAATAAATAAGATTTTTCAATATGATAAGGTAGTTTATATACTTACTTATTTTATCACGCATTTTAAAGTTAACTTTTACGTCATCTGGAATAGTTTGTCCTAAGACAGCTGTCAAAAAACGGTTAACCTAATGGACAGGGTCATACGTCTGAATATTTAGCCTATTTTACATTTATTTAAGATCTTTAACTTCCAGCTTTTCTCAACCACGACATAAGTTGGGGTTTGACCAGATACTGAATAACTATTACCTATCACTTTCATTGTTTTAAACAATTAAATATCGTAAACCATACTTCTGGCCACTTTGATATTCTAATTTTAAGCTTAAAAGACCAAGACCAAGTCAAAATCATGGATATCCTCCGTCTGGGTCTGTCAAACTCTTACTGACTACTAAACCATACGATGCCTTTTCGTAACTCAACGGGGTACTTGCGTAACATACTAAGTAGCAATGGCTTTCATTTTGTCAGTTCAACAACGTTCATTGCGTTATTTACGTTGTTGAGCAGATTAATTTTTCGGAAATATGAAGCAACGGATTAGCAACCATCATCATCTATGTTGAACTATGTTGAAGTCCGCTTCCATTCTGATAGAATGCAGATAGTATTAGCAATATCCTTCAAAATGATTCAGATCGAGGTTCATAGTGTTACGCAATTAGCCATGGGGGTACCATACTAAAGGTTTAAACTATATTCTATATTTTGTAAATGTGAGGACTTTGTAGGCCTTGTAGACTTTAGATCTGTAGACGCGATACCACTAGGAAGTGGTGAAGGGCGGGTGTTTTTGGGGGACTGTCTTTTGTAATTTTGACGTTCGAAAAGTGCTGATTCTCAGCCTAATTTGAATAAATGACTTTTGATTTTGATTTTAGACCATTTTTTTATCAAGTACCTGGTACTTGTTGACAGGCCTACGCTGTCCTCCCATACCTACTGTGATATGAAAACATTGTAAAAGCCAATTTTTTTTTTAAAAGAGTAACGCGGTTCCAGTTGGTCGTTTCCTTTGGAGCAGAGCCAACATGGGCACTTATGAAGCGTCAGAAGCTTCTGACGTTTCATATGTGCCCATGTTGGTTTATCTATACTTATAATAAATCTGTAGAAGTGAAAATTCTGTACATTGAAAATATCAAAAAAATAAATGGCAGGGGGTGTTACTAGACCGACACCGAACCCAAAAATGTGATTAAAAAAATTTTTGACTGTCTGTCTGTCTGTCGGTCTGTCTGTCTGTCTGTCTGTCTGTCTGTTTGTTCAGGCATCACGCAAAAACTACCGGTTCGATTACGTTGAAACTTGGTATAATTATTCTTTAATATCCTGGGCACCACACTGGGTACTTTTTATCCCGGAAAAGTATATACAATAAAAAACAAACTTAATTTTGCGGTTCGATCCCTAGACTCGATTACTGCACCAACCGCAAATAATAAGTTTGTCGTAGGTTAAGTCACCCGCAATGGAGTTCATTTTTATTCCTTTTAGTTTTTAGAGTTATTTAGGTTTATTTTTATATAAGTTGTAGGTATAGATTTTAATTTTAAAGTATAGGTAGTATATTTGATAGTGTACGTAGTGACCGTAGGTTATTTTATAATACTGTTAGGTAGGATTAGTCATTCGTATAGATATTAGTTTTTAGGGATTTTGCTTATTTATTGAGTTTAGATTAGTTATCATCAGAAATAGGTTTATTTAGGTAGGTAGGTATTTAATTTTCTGTTATTGAGTTTTTTTTTTAATTAGGTTGGTACTTAGGTAAAGATATCATATAGGTACCCTCTTAATCACCACTAATGAGACACAATTGGTTTTCTATTGTAATTAGCCACAAAGGGCCCGCGAGATGGATGGCATTCTGGGGAAGCACATGGGTACATTTTATCCTGTTGGCACGTTCCCGTGGGATAATTTCCGACATCCACGCGGGCGAAGCCGCGGGCAGAAGCTAGTGTGAAATAAAATTATTTTGATTTTGAAACGTTTTCTTATGATGATGACACTTTATTTAAATATAATTTTATTTAAATTGGTGCTTCGTCTAATTATAAATATTGTACCGTTACATTCGAATCCGCTTTTGTTCCGCTATGTGAGCATGTCTCTCAGGTTACGATGTCTTTCGTCTCTACAGGCGATGAATCTCGGGAAAAGTAACACTTATTATAAAAAATAAATATTCACCGAGATCCTATATGACTTAATTACAGTGGTTTATTTACGGTCGAACCTAATTACATATCTTTCACCAGTTTTGGCATACTGGAGGTAGAAAACCCTTTTTATCTCTGGTTTTAACGTCCCAACATTTATATCAGTAGCGATCTGTATGATTATATATTATTTTACTGGCAGTTATGATTATACTGGCTACCATCAGTAGTGATCTGTCTTTAACTGAAAGTAGGTTATTGTTAGGTTATTGTGTTCGGCCATTAGTGGACCTATTTACTTATGATAATATTACAGATGAAGTAAAATATTTATTTCTCGTCTTGTCATGTAACCTCCTTAGTACAGACGCCAGCACATCAAGCTACTACAATCTGTCTAATTTCTTTAATAGATTTTCAACTTTATCGCTAAAGCATTAAGGTTCATGGTTGATTGGGAAAGTTTGACAGTTTCGGGTAGCTTGACCTGCTGGCGTCTGTACCTATTAACAGCCGCACTAAATAGTCGATTGAAGGTAAAGCAGAATTAAAAAAAAAACTTCCTTTTCTTTCTTTATTGTTACACTTGCGATGTCGGTCAATAGATAGGTGATCTATGTATCAATTACATATCAAGACCCCTCCGTGTCTCGGAAAACACGTTAAGATGTTGGTCCCGGCTGTCATTCGAAGATCTTTGAAGGTCGTTACGGGTAGACAGCCTGTCTTAATTAGGGCTGATTTTCCCATAGTAGTATCTTTTATCCGTGGAATAAAACTGACTTCTGACAGTTCGAGTATGGAAAAACGGTCAAAATTCAAAAAATATTCTAAGCATGAGACTTATTCTAGGTATACAAGTTTGGCGGTATTCGCCCTTAGGCTGAGGGGTATCGTGTTACCTTGTAATTGGGTTGTGAAGGATAGGCAGTCGCCCCATGTAAAATACTGGTATTCGGCTGCATCCGGTTTATAGATTTGAAGTTGACCCTAACTTACGGAAAAGGCTAGGCAGATGATGAGTTGTGTAAGTATTGCCCCAAAGCTAAGCGATAGTTTCAAGAAAACTTTCAAAACTACATATTTAAATGTAGGAGTTTGTTTCTATGTCAGACGCATAACTACCTAGTTGTTTCTCAACGAAACGTAACCTAATGGCTAAATAAATACTTTATAATTTGGGGAAATTCGTAGTTTCGTCGTTTTCGTCGTCGACTTTTGTTGAACTCCTCAGTCAACATGAATATTTTTTAAAGCAAAAGTAAACGTGTGGTGTACAATAAAGTATACATAAATAAATAAATAAACGTTACCTACCTAATTATCGACGTTATGTATATATAATTGTATTTATTTAATTGTATGTAGAACAGTTAATTAGAATAATTAATTAAGTAGCAGCCTGGAGTTTAGATTTGTGCCCGGATGATGGCAATAGCTAGCCCCCAGTGTTCTTAGCGTGTCGAAAGCAATCTAAATGAACTCTGCCCAGAATTCGGCTACTTGTTTGGCGCCATCACCAGCGTCCATCAGTTCCTGTAACGTGTAGCTGACAGGACACGCAGGACTTGATATTAAGTGTCTCATCGTTTGTGGATCAGCACCACATTTACACTCCAAGACGGAGTACAGATTTATCATAAGTATAGATTAATGAATGTAGCGAGTGACGGGTTCTGGGTCACACAGAACTTCAAATAACACCGTAAGCCTCAAAACTTAAACTAAGGAGATTATAGTTAATCTACGAAGTAATACAACCACAAAATTATGTCTGGTGGATTTAAGTATATATTACGCCTGGCATATTGGTCTACCACAAGATAACTACGATTGCTATACTGTAGCTACGAAAACAAGTATTTTGCTGGACTAACTAACTTTGAACATTGATGTCTAAAATTGGTAAGTATAATTTTGTTAAGCTAGAATTAGCCTAAGAGATGTTAGGAAATACTGTTAAGATTATTGAAGATATTGACATACTTTTATGTAAAATCAACGGATAAAAAGAGGTCCTTCACTCTGACCATGAAATGTGTCATGAAACGATACTATGACACGGCGAATGTAGAGATACCAACCACAATCATTCTTACGAAATAATTGATGTTAATGATTAGACAATAATGAACTAAACGAAATCTAGCTAGGGACATTGAAGGGCTAAAGAAGATCTAGAAATGGTAATTCAATTAAACAACAGACTTGGCAAGTGAAATAATGGACTAAGTTATAAACATAATTAATATGATTTTCTAATAAATATTAACATGACCGATTTTTTTGGCAACATATTTTTGTTGACGTATTGCAAAATTTAAATAACAACACTGAGTTTTAATAACTGTAAGTGTAGTTTTGTGTTTTGATTTGATTAATCATTGATTTGATTAAACATAGTTAATATGATTTTCTAATAAATATTAACAGGACCGATTTTTTTGGCAACATATTTTTGTTGACATAGTGCAAAATTTAAATAACAACACGGAGTTTTAATAACTGTAAGTGTAATATTGTGTTTTGATTTGTTAAACTTTAGTGGATTTGTTTGTGGTTTCTCAATAATAAATAAACATTTATTTCTCTTCCACAAAGGCGCCTTTTTCATGGCGTATGTAATTTCGCTAGGAGAACATAATAAGAAGATAATGCTAGTGTTTCATTGACATAGTCCAGTTTACTTAAGCCTTAGGAAACTCTTTCAAGATGGTTAGTAAGAACTTCAGCCTTTTCGGCATCACTCTTGGCCCATGTATTTTCAAGCCTTCTGATTGGAGGGTGGTGCTCTTCCATGCGTTAATGTGTCCACACCTCGATATAAAGATATCTATAGATTGTATTGTAGAATTCAATTAGCTGCATATTTAATCACAAATAACACCCTTCCTAAAAGCTGAATGCATTGGATGGGTGTATCATAATTGCTACCGTGACGTCTGTGACGAACTTTATATAATTTTTTTTTTAAGCATTGTTCTCATGTAAGTGACAATGTTTTTTTTTTAGAATAAATATCTTTAAATCTAAACTTATATTAGCTGAGCATTTGTGGGTTCACTAAAGGGGAGTCTGTAGTTATGTACGAGTAAGTGCGAAGCCAGTTTATGTGTCTTCCTTGTGTATTGTTACGTTTCTCATATAGGTAAATATACTTATTTGTGTTTACTTCCTTTCGTAAACATTTAAGAGTAAGATGTTTTCCAAACTAACCTTTTCAAATAATTCAAGGCTTTTAAGTTTCCTTCCTTTGTCTTTAAGTATTTGCAGGATTAACAACAAATACAGATAAGCCGTTTAAGGCTTATGTTATAAGACCATTTAAGGTAAAGGTAAAGTTATTTTTAGGTTATTAAACAAAAACAATTGATGTTGGAACATGAGTCACACCCTTTTCAAGATAGATTCTAAATCAGGGTTCGTAAAAATCCGATGTTTATAATAGATATCAAAATATCCGTTATTTGATATATTGGTATCCGATATACATACATATCAGATATTGTATATTATCGTGTACTTATAATAAAAAGCGATTGCGAATGCGATTGTCATTCCGTAAGTGGTCTGTAACACATACAGACCACTTACGGAATGACAATAATCGCACCTAGTTGTAGGATAAAAAATTGTTTTTGATTATTAAACGTTATTACTTTGAATATACATGTTGATGGCTGGAGAGGGAGAGGAAGGCCGAAGAAAAGATGGATGGATTGTGTGAGGAATGATATGAAAGAGAAGGGAGTGAATGATAGTGTGACGGTTGACAGAGGAGAATGGAAGAAAAAAACGTGTTGCGCCGACCCCAAGTACCTAACATGGGATAAGGGCAGGAAGATGATGATTATTTTAAAAGTAATAAAAAATTAAGTTGAAAAATATTATTTAATATTCAGTCTTACTAAATCAGCACAAATAAAAATTATAACATTATTTATAGTGGCTGATCATAGTTTTTTATTTTAGTATATCACGTTAAATTGTAATTTTTTGTCAAGAGTTGTTAGGGTAAACTTTGAATCCGGAAAATTTTCTATTTGGACAATAAATATCAAAATATATTTTTTTTGTGTAGAATTTATGTACACGATGGGTATGAATATCTAAACTCGGTCATCATCTGCCTCTTCTGCCGAGCCTTCTTTCCCATCTATGTTGGGGTCGGCTTCCAGTCTATGCGGATGCAGCTGAATACAGCGTTAAATTATGATCGTTTTAATCCTTAAAAGGGGTCATTGTACTCATCATGAATAACTTTTACTACGGGATTAATCTTAAAATAGTGAAAAAAAATCTGTTGATCATTATGTCGAGTTATGCGAACATAAATCTATGGAACTGATTTTTTTTTCACGATTTCAGGGTTGGTCCTGTAGTAAAAGTTGTTTATAATGATGAGTACAATGACCCCTTTTAAGGATTAAAACGATCAAAATCTAACGGTGTTGGTGCGTAAAGCTGTATTTGTATTCCATCGTGTATAAATAATATAATATATAAGCACGTTAAAAAAAAACTTGATCTACACAACCTGCGGTTATTGATCCAAAAAAGCACGTTTTAAGCCTGTATCCCGGCTGCCATTTGTAAATATATTTGACAGTCGTTCTGGGTCGGAAGTCGAAAGTCGGACAACCAGTCTTACCAAGGGGTATCGTATTACCCAGTTGACAAGGTGAGATAGGGAGTCGCTCAATACAATACAATAGGGTACAATAGTGGTTATCAGCTGCATCCCGAAAGACTAGAAGCCGACCCCAACATAGGCAGGAAAGGCCGAGGCAGATTGATATTGATGTGATGCAAAGCCGAAGTAAGGCATTCACTTTTAGGTAATGTAACTTTAAAAATTGTAAACGGACTTCCGTTAATCGTTAACTAAGTATCTACCTACTATTTGCATAAGAGACACCACGCGTTCTTACAATCTCTAAATATTGCAAACTCTAATGATGCATCCTTCTTTTATAATTTTTTTATGTCTTGCCTAAAGTTCCATAGGAACATTTCTTTAGGAGTAAACCAATAACGCAACGACATAATAAAATGGAATTCTATCACGAGTTGACGATTAACGTAAACTTCCGTTAAAACTTCCGAAATGTACCGCTTTAACGTTGAACGAAGTTAACTATTTGATGGGTAGCGGGATCGTCTGAAAGGGTTACCGCTGCCCTGGAACATAAAGGGCTAAGGAAGGAACACGGGTGGGTTTTAGTCAGTAAGAGTCTGATGCCTACGGACGGTCCGCTCCACCCAGAGCGGGAGGGGTCATTTGATGATTTCAAATCCACAAAAAAAAAAGTTAACTATTTGATTAAAACAGTGCCCATATAATAATAATATAATGCGGTCGGGGAGTAGCCATATTGCATTATGTTTGACGTTCGTAGTCTTCAACAGTTTAACGCGAGATTGTGATTAGACGAGTAAAAATGGTATAATATTGCAGATAAATACGGAAATGAATACCATCACGCTATTCCTTCAAGGAGCCAATCAGTCAATCATGACATGTAGAAGAACGGCTATTTTAGTAAAATTCTCAACGAAGTAAACAGTATATCGGTTCCACGACCCTGTAAGTCACAGTTCTTGGGTTCAATCCCCAACAGATTTTCTATTTTTAGTATCAATTAAAAATAAATATAATAATAATAAATAATTTAACATAGCTTACATTCCTCTATAATTATATTTTCAAAATCTTTTGTAATATTTCTCCAGAAAGTTATAGTGGGTAGAAGTCTGATAAGAACACAAATTTTTAATGCGCAGGAGTCTTTCTTTATCATTTTGTCGAGGATAAAAAACTAGTATCATTGACATTTTGATGAGTTTAAGCTACGGTGCCTAGAAGAGCAGTGGCCGCCACATAACGGCCGCAGTGACGGGTGTCAATATTTTGGTGTCTTACAACAAGTCGCGAGCAGAAACTAGTTGCTAATAAATTGGAATGTACTAAATATAATAATAAATAGATAACTTTATTTCCAATTTTACAATTTACATAAGGCAATAGGTTAATTCTATGACAATATTCTTTTTTAAAATTGCGTAAATCACTGATTACCCCATTAGCACCCAAGCTAAGATTAAACTTGTGTTATGGGTGCCAGGGCTCCCATTTATACAACACTAGTACGGAGTTAAATTAGGTAAGTAGCTATCGATTGAGTACAAAAAGAAAACAAAGTTATAAAACAAAGAAACAAAAGATAGATTTATTTAAAATTTTAAATAAAAAACTAAAATGTATATCCTCTCTCTAGTGTGAATTAGGTAAGGTGTGTGGAGTAAAGTGTAAGTGTATGACTGTATGTGTCATGTGTATGTTTTGAGTTGTTTGAAAAAGCAGAAACTTTTTTAGAAAAGCTTTCCAAGTTACTTTTCAGTCTCCTCGTAGGTAAGAGGACATTGACTTAATTTCTTTTTACATACGAATTTATTTAAACCATAAATATTGCATTGTTTGTTAACTGTTTATAAATTCGACTACCTAATACTCGAAAGTGTCTTTCAGCCAGCTATGATTATCATGCAATGTATCAAACTGCTAGAGGCGGAGACCTGGTGACCTCAAACACCCTTAAAGCCTAGCTTAGGAACCAGTCTCCCACAGTAAACCAAACCAAATAATATATCATGTGTAACAATGTCTGTAATGTTTATTGTGGTGAGAAAATAAATACTTATTATTATTAATTTAGTTTTGTAACTTTCTATAGGACAGACATATTTTGATCTCATATTTACCAGGTGACCAGTATTGTATTTCAGAGAACCATGCCTGCGTAAGATGGTATTGAGCACAAAGAGCTGTCTAACAGTCATAACTTTGGAGTCTTGATACAATTGTATGGTATTATACTGGAAATGTTTAAAAGTCATGACCTTAAGAACAGTTCGTTGCACTCTTTTCTGTTTAAGAAAACAAGTTTTTGGAGCAAGTCGTTATCCCAAATGAGAGTACTGACTGACAGAGAGAGAAGTAGACCATCCGAAGTATACCTAAGTCCGCACTATAGCGTAGACTCTTGAAAATCGCTATGAGTTTCCTCACTCTGCCAGGCGTTCCTTTAATTTGCATTTTCCAGGACATCTGGTTGTCTATCATGATATACCGAGGTACCTGACTTGTGTTGTTCTGACTAGGGGAGGGCAGAGGCATTAGTCTAACTTTTCATTACAAGTGTGGGCTCTGACAACAAACGAGTCTTCCGGCTGCGTACAAGATCTAATTTAAAACGGGATATATTTCGTTTTATCGATGTTTAAAGAAGAATATTAGCTCCCAACCACGACATCACGATCCCCAGCGTGAACTCCGTTCGCTTCCGAGTTTCTCTCCAGTCCATACCTTGCACGAGCAAAGCCGTATCGTCCGCGTAAGTATATATGCTACAGTATGGGATGGATAAGGTACAGCAGAGGCTGTTTACATATATCAAGAAGAGGGTAAGTCCCAAACTTGAGCCTTGGGGAACTCCAAATGACAATAAGTGTAATGTGTATTAATTTCATACATTTATCGTGCATGTATACACGCTAAACATAGAAAAAGGACGATTTAAAACTCCCTACTAACGGAGTTTTAATTATAAAGAAGTACCTATGTAAACATGCACCTAATATGTTTATCGTGTATTCAAAGCTATTGCGTATATAAAGCTATTGCTTTAGCATAAGTAATTAGCAGCCTTGAAATATTGAAATACTCGTTCATACTGTAGAAAGAATCAGTCTTGCTACGTATATGATACATTTACTTGTTTTTGAGACTATTTTGAAACAAACTAGGTAGGTACAAAAATAAAATTAAGTAGATATATTTTATACAAGTTATACAATTCAGGCTTAGATAAATATAATAAGTACTGAAATTCTAGTTAAGAAACTAGGTAGTTTTTATATTGATCTAGCCAGCAGCTTAGTCACTGTTATGAAAAAAAGCGGCCAATGGCGAGTCGGACTCGCCCATAAAGGGTTCCGTTGAGTTGATTGAATGAAAGGTAAATTGCGGTTACGATTTATGACGTATTAAAAAAAACTACTTACTAGATCTCGTTCAAACCAATTTTCGGTGGAAGTTTACATGGTAATGTACATCATGTATTTTATTTTAGAAGTTACAGGGACACACATTTTACCACTTTGGAAGTGTCTCTCGCGCAAACTATTCACTTTAGAAAAAAATGATATTAGAAACCTTAATATCATTTTTGAAGACCTATCCATAGATATCCCATACGTATGGGTTTGATGAAAAACAATTTTTGAGTTTCAGTTCTAAGTATGGGGAACCCCCAAAATTTATTGTTTTTGTTTTTCTATTTTTGTGTAAAAATCTTATTGCGGTTCACAGAATACATCTACTTACCAAGTTTCAACAGTATACTTCTTATAGTTTCGGAAAAAAGTGGCTGTGACATACGGACGGACAGACTAGACAGACAGACAGACAGACATGACGAATCAATAAGGGTTCCGTTTTTTGCCATTTGGCTACGGAACCCTAAAAACAGGTCAACGTCAGCTTTGTGCGGTTCAATGTCAGCTAGCATTGCGCTGATCATTACACTGGGAAACATTGACCCTAATATTTAATTGAGTTACTTAATAGCTACATTAAATGAATTCATTCAGCGGTGCCATTGTGGGTACCATTCTAGAATAGCAGCTATACAATTGCCTATTAGACTAGTATACGAGTATATATATACCTCTTCATTCATAAAGGTTGCTTAAATTTAAGTGGTGATTAGTGTTAGAGTTAGTTAGAGTAGTTACTGTTTAACCATACATTTTTGACGTTTGTTAACTTTAATTATTAAATATAAATAAACCCCTTAGTATGTAAGAAAAAGACATGTAGCGCCGACCCCAAATAAATTGGGAAAAGGGCAGGGATAATGAGGATGACACAATTGGGATAAGGGTATTAGAATGATGATGACACAATTGGAATAAGGGTATTAGAATGATGATGACACAATTGGGATAAGGGTATTAGAATGATGGTGACACAATTGGGATAAGGGTATTAGAATGATGATGACACAATTGGGATAAGGGTATTAGAATGATGGTGACACAATTGGGATAAGGGTATTAGAATGATGATGACATAATTGAGATAAGGGTATTAGAATGATGGTGACACAATTGGGATAAGGGTATTAGAATGATGAGGATGACACAATTCCCTATTAAGACTACGTAAATCTTTCATCTATCTATTCTTTGAAACATAAGTAGAGCGTTAATTGGATTAGATTGTAAAAAAAAATATTGAAAAACAAACAATTTTGACAAGAATTTTGGCAAAGTAAATTCTACAAAAAACTAATTTTTTTTTATAACCATTGCAAATGCTATTTAAATTTCGCTTAGCAGGTCGAACACCTAAGCATATTATAATCATATCCGAAACGTTGACACGAAGAAGATGCAAAAAATTGCAAGTAGGCCTTTCGGCTTTAAAAGGAACCAGGAGAGACCATCAGGGTAATTGTGTAATACACTTACAATGGCAATGCCTTCCATTTTGACAGTTTACCAACATTCATTGCTTCCTTTACGTTATTGAGCAGACGAACTATTCAAACATATGAAGCAATAGATTAGCGATATCTTCAAAATTCTTCGGATTGTGAATGATAGGCCATAGGGAACAGTAAACACGGTTGGTTGATATGTAACAGTAAACACGGTTGGTTGATATGTAACAGACGACCATTGAGAGTCCACGAACAAGAAGCGGCAAACTCAAGAAAGCACTACAGTGTAATTAGGGAGTAAGCACAAAATCAGCCTATATAATACTTCTACTGCTGGGACACAGGCCTCTTCTCGGTCAGAGGGAGAGGGCCGTAAACCACCACGCGGGCCCAGTGCGGGTTGGTAACTGTGTCAGATGTCTTCAGATTTTTGATTCTAGGATATCTATGTTCTGTTTCCTCACGATGTTTTCCTTCACCGTTTTGAGAGTAGTGGTGATGAAATAATTTACACAAAGTAAAGCGCTTGTCTAGGCTCGAACCTACGACCTACAAGTCGTAAGTCGCAGCCGTTACCATTGGGCCATTAATGCTCACTAGGGCACCACTGCTTGGGAGTAACCACACTTGTCGCATTTAGTTCGACATCAACGCGGTGTCAAGTCACGTCGTCCAAACCGAAACAAGGCGAATGACGTCTTTTTTGTTTTATTGCATGGATAAGCTCAAGCTCTTTCTGACCAACTCACGAAGAGTCTTCGCTTCGATAAGTCTAAACTCTACACAACACATGAGCCAGACTATGTACGACATGGAAATAGGATATTAAATGAAGAATACATATACATTATACTATGTAGTTTTAAAAAAACGCGCTTATCTAATCTATTGGACTTGTCAAAACAAATCATATGAGCCCAAACTCGAGGGGTTTACAGGGAAAGAAGGGAGATCCACTATCGACCGCAGGCTCCATCATCAGATCAGCTCCAAGATACCAAATTATAGTTTTGTCATCTGAATTACATATACATACAAAGTTTCATTTGGATACGATAATTAGAAATAGGTTAAAATTGACTTGTAAGATTTTATTAAATTTTTTGTAAGCTAATAAAAGTGTTAAAAAAGAACTAAGTATAGCCAAATTCAATTATAAAGTTCAATTAGACAAGTAAATATTACGTGAGGTGACAACAGAACTGTTTTATTTGAACAATTATTTTAACCAATAGAATAGAGAAGCTTACATAATTCTGATGCATGCCGAAATAATGCTTTACTTTCTAACCTTGACTAGCCGATATACCTACAATCAAGTACATCCCCACTTCATGCCGTGGGCTTAGCTGATCTAGCGTAGTACGGAGTTTCAATCAAATTAGAGGTCAGTTAACAGCGGTTTTGTTACCTCCCAGGTGCGGCCTGCAGTACTGTGTATATACATAAGTGGTTCAACTTGCACTGTTGCAACTCAAGGTAAAGTAGGTAGTATAGATAAAACAAAACTTTGGCAACAAAATAGCCTTGACCGTTTCTCTAATAGATCCACAAATCCACTAAGGTTTGTAGATTCTGTGATTTGTATGGTAGGTATATAAACGGAAAGTTCGTCGTGCTTACGAATGAAATGCGCTTTTTGAGACACCAGAGGGGCAATTCTCGTAAGTCTAAGAATGTTCACAATCTGAAGGCCTATTCTCGTAATTTAAAACGTTCAAAATCTAATCGCAACCTCATTTCAGCGACAATCAATGTCAAAAACTAGTCAAAAATGTAAGGAAATTAGAGGTATTTTTGACAGATTGAGATTAAGATCTGAGGGGCAATTTTCGTAATTTTATGAACATTCACAGTCTGATATCAGTCTCAATCTGTCAAAAAATACTTCTAATTTCCCTACATTTTGACAAGGTTTTGACATTTGTCGCCGAGATGAGACTGCGACTAGATTTAACGTTTTAAATTACGACAATAGGCCTCCAGATTGTGAACGTTCTTAGAATTACGAGAATTGTCTGGTGTCTCTAAAAGCGCGTTTCATGCGTAAGCACGACGAACTTTCCGTTTAGGAAAAGACGTGAACAACGAATAACGTAACAAACAAAAATGATTGTGTAATTAGCTATATTCAAATTTTATTTGTTTCAAATTTTAATATCGACGTTATTTCAAGTTAAGCAAATACCAACTTTATCTTAATGGTAATTAAGTGGATTTCAGAGGGGTCCGTGGCTAAGTAATAACAGCCGCACAGGTCGATCGATCAGGTTAAGCTACGTTTGCCGCGGTTTGTCTATGGATCATCTTTACAAACCGACACCCCTCCGTGCCTCGGAAATCACGTTAAGCCGTTAGTCCCGGCTGTCATTCGTGGATCTTTGACAGTCGTTACTGGCAGTCAGAAGCCCGAAAGTCTGACAACCCGTCTTACCAACGGGTATCGTATTACCCAGTAACTGGTTGTAGAGGTCAGATAGGCAGTCGCTCCATGTAAAATACTGGAATTCAGCTGCATCCGGTTAGACTGGAAGCCGACCCCAACATAGTTGGGAAAAGGCTTGGCAAATGAAGTTGATTTCAGAGTGACTAGCACTATTGAAAAAGTTATAAAAATGTTTGAAGTTGTAGCGTAAACTGAACTTTATTGTGTAGAAATTAGTTACTTTTCCATAAACTCTTATTTACATTTTTGGCATATATGCCGCAAATGCAGATTGCACAATAAAGATTTTATTTTTTCATTGGTTTCGTTACCAAAAGACGAAGGTAGTTGATGTCCGATCAGAATAGTTATGATAAAAATCAGTGGCGTAGCGCATTTTAATGGGGCCCTATATCAAATTTATTTGCTGCCATCAATTTATTGCGGGAAACATTAGAAGATCGCATAATTTCGCGTAATGGGCCTGGGAGCTGGCCTCCACGATCGTGTGATCTCACACCTATGGATTACTTTCTTTGGGGATATGTGAAGTCACACGTCTACGCAGATAAACCACAGACGTTGGACCACTTGAAAGCCAACATTTGCCGCGTTATTGCCGATATACGGCCCCAGTTGCTCGAAAAAGTGGTCGAAAATTAGACTTCCCGATTACGCTTCATTCGAGCCAGCCGTGGCGCCCTTATGCCCGAAACCATTTTTAAGCACTAATGGCATAAGAATATCTTTTAAATAAAACCAATACCATGATCATGAAATTAATTTTTAGGAGTTTTATTTCATTTTGAATTTGTATATCTCTAAAAAAAGCGCCGCTTAAAACCGCCCAGAGTGCAAAAAGAAACAAAAAGGAGCAATGCACGAATAAAATAATGAATTACAATAAACCTGTTGTTTACGGAGGTCTCAAACCAACGTAGCTAAGTATAATTACACGAGAGTGTAATGTGTTAATTTTTCGAATGCTTTGAGAGAATGAACTTATGTGATAATTACTTAAGAATATAGGTATGCATTAACAAACCAAAATCCATCATCCACCCAATGTATGTTTCGTAGTTTTTTTTTAAATGTATTTTCGTATCAGCATGAGCTACAACAATAGCCTTTGCAGTGGTAAATTATTAGGTAGCGGAGATGACTGTCCAGGGTGCGCCAGACGTACCGAGTAACTAAATATGGCCACTTTTAGTTATAGTAATAAAAATATTTATTACTAAAAGAATGTGTACAGTAAATCTCCTTAAAAACAAACAAATTTGGTCTTTTATAATTTGCACTTAGATGTCAAATGAGTGCTTTGGCACTCGTACCAGGTTTACCCTGTATCCCGAATGCCATAAAATAAAAAGAATAGACACTTTTTAGAATATTGAATAGAATTTTTTTTAATTATTGCATACAAAAGCACAGTTTCATGATAGCAAATGATTTATTATATTTTTTAATCCATAGATTCTTATATTTACCATTGAATTAATTAAAAAAAATATCGAGTGAACACGAATAGATTCGATTGCTGACTTCTGACATCATTGGTTAAAAACACTCGATCAAGTACAGCCGTACTCGACCGCTGATGGTTCTGTATCTTTACTGAGAGCGGTAGAGCCTTATACAGCAAACAAAGACAGTAGACATTTTACTGACTGCATTTGTTAGGTTTATGAATGGTAATCCTTCTGTTTTATTTCCCCCGATTACTGAGACGATTTTCGTGATTTCTTTTTCATTTGGTATAGGGTAGAAAGTTTGCGCTGTGGTCCCTTTTTTTACTAATTTTTTTAGGATAGCTTACTTATTTAATCCACTTGGTATAGGTACACATATATTTCTGATGTTATAAAACTTCCTGTCACTGTTGTTTACATAGCAAGAGTGGTGTACGAATGGTGTAGGGTAGGTAGGTACCACAACTACAAAGTGAAAATTATGTTAAAAACTTAATTCCGAAAGAAATCAACTGACTGCCAAACACTATGAAGTGAAAAATAACTTTTATTTCGAAGGTCGGTGCCAAAAAACCAAAGACAGTGACAGTATTTGCATTTTGACACTTTCAAAATGCAAATACACAGATAGACACACCTACATTCAAGCGGATGGTAGATTGTTCGTGTGATTGTTTCATCATTAATATTTTGCTACGGAACTCTAAATCTGGGATTTGTGCTAATAAATGTAAGTATCTGATTATAAAATACTTAATGAGGAAATACGTAATAATATTGACCTTTACAACATATATTGTAAGTTTTTACGCAATATTGGTTCCTGTTATGTCCGTGGGTATACTTATATATATATCAACGGACATAGTGCGCGGGCAAAGTGGTTTTGTAATTTTTTGTGGCTATAATCTACTAATTGTTTGCCAAAGGGCAGGCATATGTAGCACTGAGTAGAGTAATGATACACAACTCAGCATTCAAATCTGTGAGTGAACAATAAATCACCCCTATTTTCCAAAGAATATTCCAACCTTAGGGTTCAAATTTATATGGAAACGACTTTGTATATATACATGTAAGGTATACCCTTTCCAATAAAAAAAGAATGATCAAAATCGCACTAGTTTGTAAAAAGGTATGCGTGATCATACATAAAAAATATATATATACGAGTATATATATACGCTTCGACCTTCGTCGGTTAATAAATAGCCCTCGACTTCGTCATTGCGGATTTCCTATTTCCAGATACAAAGTGCAAACCTACCTCCAAAAAGTTCGTCCTGTGATTTTGCACAAGATAAGATTATCACAAGTCTAAGACAATTTCCTTATAGACAAAAGTATTTTCGTTTAAATTAGGTACTTACTCCGCAAAAGCAGTCCGCAGTAATTTTTTTCGAAATCTATGACATGTAGGTATCAGACGACAAAATAAAATTCAAACAGTAAAATTATTCTAAGTAAATGTTATAGCTGATTATGCTATGCTGTGTAAATCTTTTAAAATACTTCCTTTAATCACATAAAGATGTAATCTGATAGTTTACTGCGGCTACACAAATAAGTAGGTGATGGAGAAAAATACATGTTTTCCTAACGTCGACAGTTTACTAACAGAAATTACTTGATCATGATCCTACTACTACATGCAACTTGTTTGCTACATTTTTCCAGTCTGCATATGAGCCCTTAACATTTGACTGTAACTCCTGGGAACCACCATCCAAAAATGCTGACCACGATGTCTTCCTAAGCCAACTGCAACTGTCCCTTGAGGAAATACATAAAGAATTAAAATCACTTGATTCAACCAAAGGTCCTGGTCCTGATGGGATTCCTTCGGTTTTTCTTAAAAATACGTGTGATACATTATGCTATCCTTTACTTATATTATATAATAAATGTTTATCATGTGGTATTTTCCCTGAAGTTTGGAAACATGCAAACATTGTTCCAGTTCATAAGAGTGGTTCCAAGCATGACGTAGCGACCTATCGACCTATCTCTATACTACCTGCTTTTTCCAAGCTATTTGAACGACTGGTACATAATAAATTGTATCCCTCTATTCGCAGTGTCTTAATAAAGGAACAGCATGGCTTCGTTAAAGACAGATCTTGCGTTAGCAATCTCCTCATTTTCACCTCCCAACTGTTTGATAGTCTGGATAATAGACAGCAGATTGATGTGGTTTACACGGATTTTCAGAAGGCATTCGATAAACTTGACCACACACTTCTACTTAATAAAATTGCTTACAATGGAATCAGAGGGGACCTTTTACGGTGGTTTATATCTTATGTAACTAACAGAACACAAAAGGTTGTTGTTAATGGCTTTGAATCTGGCTCCTTTCGGGTCACCTCCGGTGTACCTCAAGGTTCCATTTTAGGCCCTTTACTATTTATTCTATACATCAACGACATAAAAGACTGTTTTCAAAATTCACAATTTCTTCTTTACGCAGACGATTTAAAGGTCTATAAAATGATTTCTGATAAAGTCGATTGTTTTAACTTCCAGCAGGATTTAGACCGTTTCTCTAGCTACTGCTCTTCCAATAAGCTTTACCTCAGCCTTCCTAAGTGTCATGTTATAACATTTGCCAAAAAGAAGAATGTTACTGAGTTCGATTATCGTCTTGCCAGTACGCCATAGTAAGGTTAGTCTTCTACGCGATCTTGGTGTTCTGCTAGATTCGAAGCTCCATCTGGATGCTCATATAGATAAAATTGTTAACAAAGCCTACCAAATGTTTGGTTTTGTCATGAGGTCTTCCAGGGATTTCCGTCGACCTTCCACCTTTTTGCACTTATACAAGTCAATAATCAGGCCACAGTTAGAGTTTGCAGTACCTATCTGGAATCCGTTTTACGTAAAATATATTGAAAGATTAGAACTAGTGCAACGTAAATATCTTCGTGCTATGAATTATAGATGTTATCGGAATAAAATGTCATACCCCTTACTTCTTAAAAAATATGATCTTCTGACCTTAAAGTCAAGACGGAAACTTCTGGAAGTTATGACTCTATTCAATGTGTGCCGCAATCGTTTTGATTGTCCAGACTTAGTTAGGAGTCTGTGTTACCTGGTTCCTCGAACAGTTCATATACGTGAGGTACGCACTCGACGTCTATTTTCTACCAGCCTATGCAAATCCAACGCTGGCTCGCGCTCACCACTTCATCGTTTGGTCGAGACATATAATGAGGAGTTTAATTCTATCGACATTCTTTTTCTTAGTAAAAATGTATTTAGGAAGCAAATCCAGGCAACCCTTAGAGATCAGCAAACCAATATACAATGTGTGACATAATTGACGCAAGACCTTATTCACCCCAATTAGAGTATTGAGTTTAAAAGCATAATACAATGTACATTACCTTTATTTTTTTATATTTTTTTTCTGATTGCCCTGTCTTATTTTCTTTTTTTTTAAATATTTTTTATATTGCCTTATATAACGTACGCACACAAATTTACAAATTTGCTTTTTCTTTTACACATTTATATATCCAGATAAGTACGAGTTATGCATCTGTGCTACTAGCTAGTTTTAAGTACTTTAAATGGTAATCTGTGGAGAACGTAGTGGGTAGCATAATTGTTGTAAATTGTTATATTTAAGATTTTATGTCTGCTTCTTATTGTGCTACTGTTTGTTTTTCCTTAAATAAATAAAATAAAATAAAATAGATCAGGGCCCCAATTCCGCTATTACAATAGTATCAGAATGGAATTATTGATTTCATAATTGTTGATTTTGACAAGTTTGGTAATCTACTAACATAATGGCGTCATTATGACTTTTCAGTGGTCAACCACTGACACTCCATTGAAAGAAATGGCATAGAATGGTAATCTCGTACATAATGATAAATGAATGACTGACTTACTTAGAACACTTGACTTGTATAAAACACTAATAAATAATATATAAAAATATATATAAATGAAATCTGGCATAAATAAATTAGTGGTAGTTTTTCGAAAATCATTTCTACTAACGGGTTTTCTAATAAAGACAATACGATAATGTCATTATGACACAATTCTATTACGAGGCCATTGACTGACCAATGATCGCCATTAAGAATTTAGCAGATTACGAACTTTAAGCAAAATGACAATGGGATGGGAATGGGATCGTGTTGGAATGACGAATTTATAAAAATAGCAGACTTGGGGCCCAGGACTGCAATTTGACTATAGAAGAGTCGCGATGTCGTTGGAAAACTAGTTTTCTAACAAATTGTATAACATTGTTCAAAAGATAAACTAGAGTTCAACAGGAAAACGCGGTAAATGCGTCAAGAATTGCATGAAAAGTGTTAGGTGGCATGGCATGATATGCGTGTGACTATAATTACCTATTGTTTAATTATTTGCAGGCTCATTCGAGAGGTATTTTAATTATTTTTATGTGCATCATGATAATTGGTATAACAGCTTACTTAATTCACAGGCCAGGGGTGTCGTTTTCATGGTTTTCGAGGGTGCTGGAGTCGATAGTGAGGTAAAATGAAAATCCAAGATAGCGGCTGCGAAAGATTTCCATCATTTTATAATTTTCGAAGCTGCCATTTTGGTTTTTCAGTTTAAACCTCGTTCCTGCCGCAGCACCTGCCCGCGATATCACTTCGTTTTCGATTAACCTTCATTCTGACTTTTTTCGTTTTACGCGTCGCCAAAGGATCCTAGCGTGATGTTATATAGCGGATGGTCGGTGGTTCGTATGATTGTTTCTTCGTTAATATTTTGTTATAGAACTCTAAAGACTGGGATTTGTGCTAATAATGTATCTTATTATAAGATACCGTTATAAGATTGACCTTTACAACATATATTGTAAGTTTTTACGCAATATTTGTTCCTGGTCTGTACGAGTATGTTTGTGGACATAGTGCTATTTATATAAATAGCCCACGTCTTCGTCATTGCGGATTACCTAGCCTTCCTCATGAATTAGGCTAACAAATGCAAAATGCGACTGGTAGTTCCAAAGATTAGCGCGTTCATACTTGAACAAACTCTTCAGCATTGTCATTCGAGTATTATTATGAACTAGCTTTTGCTAGTTTATAATGATTTAAAGTAAATGTTTTGACTTTACCTTTTAGTTTTGTATTTGATTAAAAGTTGAGTGGTAATGAAAATTCTTTATTATATTTTATCTCCCAAAGTTAATTTTGTTTATATAATGTTGACCACTTTTCTGACATAAAAACTCTTTGTTTTTTTTCTTGCTATTTTTCTTTAATATAAGAATGAAGTAATCAAAGCTAACACACCTACGAACAACAACGTTTCCCAATGCAAAACTTACTGTAGAATACATAATTATACTGTTGGGTATACTTACAAAGCTTCACTCTGTCACAACACCAATTTAATCTCGTCTTCTCAACGTCCGTGTCACAGCAGGGATCCAGCAGAATATCAGCGTCAGGTACATTTGCCTGACACATGCTGAGCTGGACTCCCATTTGGTGCAACCTTGAGACACACACCGCACTGTGTATGTTTCGTTATTAATTTTATTCGTCATAGTGTCACTTTTATTTCGATATTTGTGATTTTCAGTTTTTTTTATCGGCACCTTGTTTTTATATTATTATCATGTGGGTAGTTTGGTTATCATCTAATAGTGTACTTTTGTGTGTTGTGCTGTCTTTTTTGTGTGCGCCAAATGGTTTATCTATCTATCTATTTTTGCTAAGATTTAAAAAAGTACCGTTCGTTTTAGACGGAGCATCTTGATAAACCGTGCGTTTTACCTTATTAAAAAGAAACTCGTGCGTTTTACATTACAATACGGCACAAGTACGTAATGAGATACAATACGATATTGAAATTTGTGAAATAACATATCCTTTACGAGCAATTGTGTTATTAAAGCTTATATTTAATGGTTAGGTACAGCACCAAATCTTTATAATATGTATAATGCTAAGAAAAATAACAGACCTAATAATTATTAATATACTTCAAAGAAGCATACAGAAAGCATTACATTCGCAATTGCACTAGTACTTATAGTAAGGTTTCGCTAAGCTTTAATACTAACCACAACGAAATGAATAAATTATTCTGAAAATCTGCATTAAATATATATACGATATATACATAAATTATATGGCATCTCGCAGGTCATCCTAGAAGGTTGTCTACTTAACCAAGCTTGCCTGTGGGTGCCTCAATAAATTAAGGCCAGGGCTTAAAAAATTAAAAAGTCTGTGGTCGCCCGTTGTGGGGTACGGACCTCGGCTTAGGGCGTCGCTAGGGGCAGCAAGGGACAGGCTGGAATAAGGATCAAGGTTTCGCTAAGCTTTAAAACTATCTAAATCGAATAAATTATTCTGCATCACATACGTAAATAAAAACCTAGCTAGGTAATTCGCATAGATAAGGGGATTGAAGATTTTTATATGGAATCTGGCATACCTACCTGTCCGTCATTTTGTTTCTTTTTTCAAAATGGTGTACAGGTAGGTATGCGGACACGGACCTTTAGTTGGTGTTTTAACAAAATAAATGAGATTATCATTGGAGTACACTATCTTCTGGGTCATCGGAAAAACTGAGATATCAGCCATGATAGAGCAGTTATAAAGTTCCATCTCACCTATTGCGTGCAGACTGTAGATAATGAGATCATTAATTATAGTTTGGGACGAATAAACGAGGAAAAAGATTGTTAAGTGGGTGTATAATCACGTTAGCAGTACAAATAGTGCGTTCGTTTCAGATTACTTTGCGAACTCATCGCATCTCTTGGAAATCTTGAAATATTCTTTGGAATTTAAAAGTTATTTTGGATTACATTTTTTTATTAGTAATATCATCATCATCTGCCTAGCCTTTCCCCAACTATGTTGGAGTTGGCTTCCAGTCTAACCGTATGTAGCTGAATACCAGTATTTTACATGGAGCGACTGCCTATCTGACTTCCACAACCCAGTTACTGGATAATACGATACCCCTTGGTAAGACGGGCTGTTAGACTTTCGGGCTTTTAACTACCCGTAACGACTGTCAAAGATCCACGAATGACAGTCGGGATCAACGGCATAACGTGCTTTCCGAGGCATGGAGGGGTCTCGGTATGCGAAGATGGTCACCCATCAACAGACCAACCCTGGCCAGCGTAGCTTAACCTGATCAATCGACCTGTGCGGTTGTTATTATTTAGCTACGGGCCCCTCTTTTACTTCTTATTTTAATTCTCTTAACAAATGGCACACTGCAGCTGTAGAGTAAGTTTATATAGTTACATAGTTAATGTGGACCTACGTTACGTTATCTATGGTTACGTTATAATCGTAGAAAGAGGGTTATAATTAAATTAACCTAATAGATATTTATGTGAGTGTAATCTAATGTGTATGTGAGTTTAATTGTTTATGAACGCAGCCACGATACAGGAGTAATTTCTAGTGTGGGGCAACGTTTTATAAAAACAAGATAATCTATTACTAACCCGTCGTTAAACGTCGTTTTTTCTTTCTATTTCATTAAAAAAAAAGGACACAAAATAAGTAAATACTAGTTTAGTCCTGTCAAATTAGTCAGCGCCTGATATAAATTGACATATTTTTAGTAGCCATGTTTTAATCACGTCTAAACTTGTATATGGAGTATCTTAATTTGACAGGACTAAACTAATATTTATCTTCTGTCCTTTTCTTAATGAAATAGAAAAAAAGATGCACTGAACTTAAATTTAGTTTAGCTTGTGAACAAGGAAATCGGCGCCATTGTGTGATAAATAGGGTGGTTGTATCACTATTTCCCATACATTTGTCAAGTTTACATTATAACCTTGTGCTCCTAATACTTTCACGTGTTGTTGTTACAATTTTGGTCTATAAAGTCGATGGCGACACGATCACTGTGAACTAGTGACATAACTGACATACTTATACAGTTTTTTTAATTTTTTTTATTGAAGAATGGATCTTAAGCTTGACTATTGACTTATACATAATTTACTATGGTTAAGATCGGATAATACCTATCCACGAAAGTCTAAACAAAATTGTACATTAAGTATAAATTTGCCGATCGTACTTACTTAAAACAACATTTACTTGTAATGTATGAAAGCCATAAAGTTTATGTATTCTAAGGTTATTTTAATAAGTTGTTAAATTAGAACTAAGGTTTGGCAGTTCAAGGCGAATACCTAAAATACCTTCTTTTGTAGAAGTAGTGGCACGAGCGCCCAGTGAGAGTAGGCAACGAGATAGTGAGAAGTACCCTGGGTCGCGACCTCGGAAACCAAAACGGGTTAAAGAGACAGAGCCATTTCAGATTGAGATGGTAAATGAGGTTGATGGTTTGGACACACAAGAGGCTATTAAGGACGATGAGAAGAAGATGAGAGATGTTAAATTTAATGAGCTTATAACTAGAATTAAAGACATTATAGTTTTAAAAGGAGGTACAATACAAGAAAAGATACAAAGGGTTATTAAATGCTGTATAGTATGGGTGATTTTAGTCGTGGTAGAAAATATTTCGGACTGGCCAATATTGAAGCTTATATTAGATTATCTTGGTTCATAATGGTGCATAATAATATATAACTTAATATTACTCAATGGTGTACGGCCGAAGTCATTAGCGTTAGAACAATTGTTATGGCAAAATAAAATTCACATAGCTGCATTGTGTGAAACGTGGCTACAACCGGATAGTCAATTTAAGGTAAAGGTATAATACATATCGCAAAGATAGGCACGATTCGTATGGTGGGGTAGCAATATTAGCATAAGTCTATACAAGCCTGTATACATAATGTCACTAGTGTAAATGCAGTCATAGAAACATTAGTAGTCAAAATATATAATTACGAACATATTGAATATATAGTTTCTGTAGGTATATTGTGCGCCGTCAGTCCGAACCAATCAAACAGACTGGGGAAGTTTATTCAGTTACGCAGATAAAAAAACAATAATTTTAGGCGACTTTAACGCGCACCACACAAATTGGTCGTACAAAACAGATTCACGAGGTACACAAATATTTGATGCCCTTACAGAAAGTAAATTTGTTACATTAAACGATAATAACGCACCACGCAGATCAAATTAGTCGGTAATCAACTATAATCATCTTCTCCAGACATGACGCTAGCTTCATTTGATATTGCAATACGGCTGAACTGGGCTACAACAAATGAGAACTTAGGTAGTGACCATACAGTTATTAAGGTGGTTACACATTTAGAGAAAAACCTTAATTACATAACGGCGCGACGTAATTATACACAAGTCGATTGGAGTTCATACTGAGATTTATTGGATAAGCGATTCAATGAATTTGTATTTTATTTATAGATCATTATGTATACTATGTTTAGATCGATTTGTACCATATTACATAATAAACCGTAATCCAAGTAATACATTTGCACCTAAACCATATTAGAACTTGGATTTATCGAAAAGTGGAGCAGAACGAGGTTTAGCACTTTCTGTATTTCGTAGTAACCCTACGCCTTATAATCTAATCAACTTACAAGATAAAATACGAGATTCTCAAAAATTAATCCGTCAAGCACGAGATAAATCATGACATGACTTTTGTACTTCATTGGATAGTAATATTACCCAAGGGGAGATGCGGCGTAAAATGAAGTGGCTGAAGAGCTATAATACTCCTCGGTCTCATGTAAATCAAGAAAGAGCTAATGAACTGCTACGCAGTTTAACACCTGATTACGTACTTAGCTCTCAAGGAACCTGATTTTTCACCTGTTAAGGCAGGACTAGACATTCAATTTCAAGACAGGAATTAGAATTGCGCTTGCGACGTAAAGACACTTCCCCCGGTATTGACAAAATATCTTATTCAATGTTGTTTGATTTACCTAACAATGGAAAGACTATCTTACTAATGTTATACAACATGTGTGTTACGCGCTAAGCTTTGTCCCTTCACAATGGCGAGATATTACAGTTATCCCGATACTGAAGCCAGGGCGTGACCAGCCCCAGCAGTCTCGACATTCATAGCGATCGCTTTACGACCGAATTCGGTCGCAAAGTCCTGTCACTCCATACATTTCACCTGTCAATTCGGGACTTTGCGACCAAATTCGGTCGTAAAGCGATCGCTATGAATGTCGAGATTGCTGGGGCAGGGCCGTGCGGCCCCTGTGTGAGAAGTGTGCAGCGCACACAGGCGCCAAGACAATAGGGGCGCCGCCATCGAAATTATTTTTGTTACACTTACACAACAACATATTCTTTGTAGTGGAGTATTGATAAGTAAGTAGGTACAATAGGCGCAACATATGCCTTGTAAATAACAAAATATATATTGCGCTTATTGTACAAGTCTCCCAAGATAATATTCACGTTTGTGGTTTAATTTTACGTTTTGGGTTTTAGTTTACATTAGTTACGAGCTCAGCGTTAAAATCAAAAGAACCGCCGTGACTTTGTTCAGTCAGTTTATTCAGACAGGTAGATAGGCACTCATATGTCTTTCTTTGTCTGTCTTTAATTTAAGATGATGCCGCCGAAGTTCGCCGCCCGTGCCTCTGCCTGATACACCATTGTCACCGCCAAGACAATTATCGTCACTAATACCAACTTTTTCCAAAGATGACCCTGGACTCTGGCCAGAAGTTTTAAATGCTACTTTGATCCAGTATTTAATAGAAAATCCGATTAAACAAATTAAACAGTATAATTTTCCGCGTGACTCTTTGTGGCGAAAATTTTCCGAGTATTATTATGAAAGGCATTTAGGAAACGGTGAAAAGTATCACAGAGATTGGCTACTGTACCTATTCAGTGTCCAAAAATGCCGTTTATTGCTTCTGTTGCAAGCTATTTGCATAAAAACATAAAAATAAATTCTGCGGCGGAATTAGAGATTGGCAACATCTAGCTTTGTATTGCAGCAGACATGAGAAAGGTTCTGCTCATTTCAATAATTATATAAAATGGACAGATTTGTGTCACGCTCTTAAAAATAAAAGCACTACCAATTGTAAGAGTATTCAACAAAAACTTTTAGAGGTTGAAAAGCAGCGCTGCTGCGATGTAATCGAAAGAATAATATATGTGGTCCAATTTATAAGTACACAAAATATGGCTTTTCGTGGCCAAAGCCAAAAATTATATGACCGTAACAATGGTAATTTTTAAAAATGTATTGAACTGTTAGGAAAATTCGATCTTTCAATGACTGAACATATATGACGCGTAACGAACGATTCAGATTTAAAAAATATGCCGACTTATCTTGGAGATAAGATCCAAAATGAAATAATTTACATACTCGGTAACCAAATTCAACATTTTATTTTAAATTTATGTAAAATTAATAAATATTTTTCAATAATGCTGGATTGTACTCCTGACGTTTCACGCGTAGAGCAAATTAGTATTATAATAAGATTTGTTGATTTTAACACAGAAACTAAAAAGTTGGAAATAAGGGAGCATTTCCTAGCTTTCTGTCCAATTATCGATACAATTACTGGCGCTGGATTAACGTCATTTATAATAGAAAAACTAGACAAAATTTATTTGGACATAAACAATTTAATGGGACTTCTGGGGACTTTATGATAATGGATCAAATATGCGCGGTAAAAATAATGGTCTTCAAAAAAGATTGCAGGATCTAAATCCTCGCGCTTTCTATGTACCGTGCGCTAGCCATAGTTTAAATTTAATAGTAAACGACGCTGCCAATCACAATCATCATACGACTGGATTTTTTAGTATTGTGCAAGAATTATATAAATATTTTTCGTTCTCTACCAAAAGATGGGATTTATTAAAATAATATGTCATAAATCTGACCTTAAAACCATTGTCTGAAACAAGATGGTCAAGCAGAATAGATGCTAAGTATCAAACTGCTGTTTACAAATTTACCAGAAATATATGAATTTATTATATTTATATGAAATATCATATGATTAGAAGGCAAAATATTATGACGCTAAATGTCTAGCAGAAAAAATATGCTCCTTTTCATTCATTGGTTCACTAAATATGATATTGAAAAAAGTAAATTTTGTGAGCAAAATTCTGCAGTCCATCGATATCAATATGCCAGTTGCTTTAGAAATTAAAGAAGTTTTTGATAAAAATTAGAACCGATGCAAAGTTGTAAATGATGCCATAATATTGCCGAAAAATTAGATGTGAAGGCTGAATTTGAAACTTCCAGATCCAGACCCCTAAGACGTCATAAGTCTCCAAAGAGTTTTGATTGTGAATATGAAGACCATACTATAAATGATCCGAAAACCGCTTTTAACATTTTTTTTTTGTATATATATATTGGATCAAGCTTTATCCTCCGTAGACGAAAGATTTAATTTATTGATGACCAAGATGAAAGTCGATTAAGAAGTAGCTGTCATCGTTTGCAGGAAAAAATTTCAGCAAATGATTCATTGGATATTAACGCCGATGATTTGTGTGAAAAAATTATGTCATGTCAGTCTTTTTTCAAAAAATTAAATACTGATGTGGTGAAAATTCTCGAATTTATAATATTTAAACAATTTGACAGCTGTATGCCCTAACATCACCGTTGCATTACGAATTTGGCTAACTATGCGGAAACGGAAAGGTCCTTTTCTAAATTAAAACTTATAAAAAATTACCTGCGCTCAACAATGAGCCAGGAAAGATACATATCCATAGAGGAGACCATATTAGACCATACAGACATACACGAAACTATTAAGGATTTCGCAAACAGAAAAGCGAGAAGAGTGGAAATAATATAATTTAAGTATGTTTATAGTCTTACACATTTTAGACTCTTGTTGTTTATTTATCACAGCATACGTAATAGGTAGTTAAATCAGTATTATTCGAAAAAAGTCAGCGTTTTTGTTTTTAATATCTAAGTATACAATTAGATATAACACCAAATAAAGTATGTAAAAATTTAATTCGAGTTTTATTTTTCGCAGTAATTGGCAAGCGGAAGCGAACTGCGCCCAGCGTATTTAAAAAAAAAACGAGTTTCACCCCCGGGGTAGCAGACCTTGTACGACGAGTACAAAGTACTACCCAGTGAGTGCGATTTTGTCAAACGATGTTGCAGAAGCACCGTGAGGCTCCGCGACTCTTTGAACTAATTCTATGGTCAGATGAATCAACATTTAAAAGGGACGGTTACATGAACCTCTACAATTTGCACGAATCGCACGTGGAAAATCCAAATTTGATGCGGGAAGACAGATCCAGTACCAGTTTAAAGTGAACATGTGGACGGGAATTTTGAATGGTAAAGTTATTTGTCCAATCGAGCTGCCGGAGAACTTAAATGCCCAGGGGTATTTGGACTTTTTGCAAAACCAATTACCAGAATGATTGGAAGAAGTGCCGCTGAACAATCACGGCAGCATGTGGTACCAACAAGATGCCTGCCCAGCGCATTATGCTCTAACAGTACGTGAGTTTCTCAATCGTGAATACCCCGATAGGTGGATAGAGCGGGGTGGTACAATTTCGTGGCCTGCCCGTTCACCCGATTTAAGCCCCATAGATTTCTTTTACTGGGGTACGATAAAGGATATCGTGTACTCTAAACCAATTCAAAATTTAGACGAGCTGCGCCAAAGACTTGCAGAAGCCGCTGAATACATCAACACGAGAAGATACGCCCGTCTTATTACGCGATCATTTTTAAAGAGATGTAGAGCTTGCATTGCAGCTGAAGGCAAACAATTCGAACATTTAATAATATAAACTTGGTAAATCTGATTTAATAAAAATTATAACTAAAGAAATCCAACAACTGAATTTTATTTCAAACGCACCTAAAACTAACAAATAACTTTTTTTCCTCAATTAAGAAATAGCAAAGTGGCATACCATTTTGGAATCCAGACTAAACGCGCTATCTTTTAAAGTTACTTGCCAAAATAGTGTAGTACATTTTTTTTATACTACACGCGGTTAAAGTTGGGTGATCTAATAATTTTGAATCCAATGTTGGGCAAAAATTTAACTTTTTATTTAAAACTGAGGTAGTTATGTTTTAATTTTTAACTGTAATTTTATTCATGGTTACGTCACAGAAAAAAACTGACGAAAAGTTAATATTTGTAGTCACAGGACTTGATAGGTCATCACAGGGTGTCACTTTTTGAGATTTATTTTTGAATCCATAAAAGTAGATGACCAAGATTTTTTTAAATTTTTTTCTAAGAACTGTCACTATTGGCCTATTGCACGTTTTTGGCTTGACGTTGATTTCTGGGACACGTTGCATAATTTAGTTAAATTAGCAATTAAGCGTAGATAGTAGAGTAGTAGAGAATAGTTAGATTTAAAGATTGTGAGGCCAATGAGGGTGGCATGATCATGCATGATCAAACCCTCCTAAATAAATAAAGATTTAAAAAAGGCCAAATACCTTTGCGATTTAAAAAACTTGTATTTAGTTTGAACTAGGTGTGTACGCCACTTTACGAAAAAATTGAGGGTTCCACGCAGAAAAATAAAAACCCATGAAATCCAATATTTTCATGGGTTTTTATTTTTTGAGGCCTCAATTTTTTTCTAAAGTAAAAGTAGCCTACCTTATAACATCAGCTATCTGCCAGTGAATGTTTTGTCAAAATCAGTCCAGCCGTTTCAAACATTAACCAGAATAAACAGACAGACAAAATTGATAAAAAAATGTTTTTTTATTAGTACCGTACCAGCGAGATGTTTTAAGGACACAACTAAAAGGAAAATACGTTACTGTGCTTGTTAGTGCGAAAAGTTTTGGTTGACCATACAAACTTGTTAGACATAGGTACAGGTTAATTCATTCTTTTAAAAATACTTAGGGCCGATTTTTTGATCCGTAGTTAAACTCAACCAAATGTTAAAAATAGTAAGTAATGGTTAAATTTATGCAAAATGTTTTTTTTTTATAAATTTTTGGTTTATTATCTAATGATATAATGTCATTGCTAATGGTCAAATAATTAACTATTAGTAAAAAAATAACCATTAGTGACCATTAGATAAACTAAAAATTGTTCAAAAACATATTTGGCAAAAATTTAACCACTAAGTAGTTACTATTTTTAACAATTGGTTGAGTTTAACTACGGATCAAAAAATCGGCCCTTAGATACGAATGATAAAACTTTAGCACAGGTACCTGAATGTTTGTTAGAAATATCATTAAATACTTGCCGATGAAGAACTATGGATGTCAAAGCAATTAATTATGGATTGTTATTGTTTTCGCGGTAATCAATTAATTTCCACTATAAATAACTTTGAAAACCAAGGATCGATTCGATACAAAATGTAACAGCTCACGACAATATTATATATAACTGCCAAATTTCGTTGATCAGTTTCGACTGGTTTCCGTTACGCAACTTAAAAATACAAACTTACTGTTTTGTTCGTGACGACGATGCGGACTGCGGAGCGGTTCAAACGGTGTGGAGTTAGGGACAGCCTCTTTCGCGCACCTGTCGTTGCGGACTGAGTGCCTTAGCAGCGACGGTGCAGCGTCGCGAGCAGCGCACAGCCACAAGACCTCGGCGGTGTCTCGGCAAGACAGGAACCACACACTGGTGTTGGCGTCGGCGCGGGCGTCGTTCGCGATACCTGCCTCTCGTACGCATGCGCGAAGTCTACTCAACGGGAGCTTGTGTTATTATTGAACTTTAACTTGTTAATGGGTTCAGGTAAGCAAATAAAAGTTAAATACCGTAACTAGAGGCGACCAAATTAAACAAGCCTCTGTAGGTGCTACCTTGGTTTACCATGTTGTGACCATGTGGTGTTCTGTTAGAGAAAGGTAGGGATTTGTACATTATAGGAAGTGGTCATATTGGAATGAAAAAAAACGATTGGGTTTATTTGCGAAATTTGTTTATTATTACTTTTTTATTAAACTTAATTCCAAACGAATTTCTTGTTACTTTTACATAGGTACAATAATAATTGGTACGTAGTTATCCATATAGGAGTAAAATCTAATATAAAATACCTAAATTATAAGCACAGCGGCGTAGGCAACAGTCAATCTTAGAACATTTGCACACTACCAATGGAATTTTAAACTCTTCTGGTGGAATAATTCCCAGACGGAATTATTAGCCCTAACTGGACTCTACATAATCTGTTCCAAAACTTTTTGATGAAAGTGTAAACAGCCCTATTCAGGTTGAATTCTTACGCAATCTCACACTAAATGAGTTTTGTGAGTGATTGCGTAAGAACAGGGTAACAAATTCATCTGTATTTGGAAGGTTCCAACTATATACCTCACTTTTCCAGCAATTATTGTTTGTCTAATAAAAATATATTTAAAAGGTGATTTGAGATTCAAAGTTCGGGTTATATTTTTAAATGGGCAATCAAATCAAAGCACTCAATTTATAAGGGGCAGTACAAATTAGCATCAGCAGGTAGGTACGTTTTCTGACCCATTTCTTTACATTTTCATCAAATAATTTGAAACAGGGCATAATAGAGGTAACGATGACTGTACACGTATCTCTACAACTTTGACTTGCCCAAATGCTAGCTTATTTAATAATAAATAGGTGGTCAAAGTTAGCAGTAAACAGAATTCATCATAAATAAATGTATTTATAAGAAATTATTCAAACAAAAAAAAAAATGTAGCGGAAACTGATGTTGTCTGAATAGTTCATAAATATGTTAATAGTACCTACCTTGTATCCATCTAATACATAATACTACTTTTTTCGTAAATTATGTAATTACGTATTAATTACACATTTACTACCTATGCTTATCTTATTGATAATTCATTGTAAGTAACAAAAAAATTCTCAGACATTTATAAATCTTATTGTTAAAAATATTAATATATGCACGTCTGAGTGTCTTGTTTACATGTATAAGTGGGCAAGCAATATGTATATAAGCTCTTAAATTTGCGCAATCCCCCCAAACTTAAAGGACATTACTCCGGACCAATCTATTAGGGCCTTCTTTTCCATTGGCCACTATGGACATGTGCCCATGGCCCCTTGATTCATGGGGCCTATTTCCCGCCAGTGTCGTAGCTTGAGGCTATCAGAGGCAGGGTGCTAAAAATTTCGACCTCTTTTCGCTCGCTCTTGCATCCTAGAATCTCCATAGGGGCTCCAGTAGCCTAAACTGCCTAGGGCCTCCAATATATTAAAATGGCCCTGAGTCTATACGAATATAATTCAGTATCTTAGTTTCGCTGCACCAGAGGGAGGGGCCCGTGGCTAAATAATAACAGCCGCACAGGTCGATCGGTCAGGTTAAGTTACGCTTGCCGCGGTTGGTCTGTGGATGGGTGACCATCTTTACATACCGAGACCCCTCCGTGCCTCGGAAAGCACGTTAAGCCGTTGGTCCCGGCTGTCATTCGTGGATCTTTGACAGTCGTTACGGGTAGTCAGAAACCCGAAAGTCTGACAACCAGTCTTACCAGGGGTATCGTATTACCCAGTAACTGGGTTGTGGAGGTCAGATAGACAGTCGCTCCATGTAAAATACTGGTATTCAGCTGCATCCGGTTAGACTGGAAGCCGACCCCAACATAGTTGGGAAAAGGCTAGGCAGATGATGATGAGTTTCGCTGCACCAAAATGACTGTTTACCTTCTCCTCATTCAAAAGGGTTACGGTAACTTGACAGTGCACTAGCTCATTGTTATTGCATAAGATAACCTACTGATGAAGATTAAGATTGTAGACGCGCTTTTGACTGGTTCCAGGTAAAAGATGTATGCTTGAAGAGCTCTACGTCCAAAAATAAACTTCTATGGCTTAATAAAGGTGATGACGAAAATGACGCAATGAATGAATTGATGGTTGATACCGAATTCAAAATAAAAAAAATTATGCTGAATAGATACATATATCTATTCAGCATTCGGTATCTACCATCAAAAGACTACCGTTGTATAGATCGACACGTCAATTGACTAGATTTGTACAAGCTGGTTTTTTATATCATTCTACGAGAATCAACACGTCAAATGACTAGATTTTTACAATCTGGTTTTTATATCATTCTACTAGAATATTGGCGCGATAACGGTAATCACTTGGCGTCACTCTTTGCCTTAATGACTAATCCAGTCGATTGCACTTAAAACTATATTAAAAACCTTCAGATTTTTTTCTTGTCATGGTTGGTCAGAATAGCATTTTATTTTACCTCGCCTGAATTCCCTGAAGGGTAAGCTGGATGGCAGTTAGTGGATACACAATAAAATATTTTTGGTTAAACATAATTTGGGTCATGTTGTGTTTCGGGATGGAGGATCTGATCTTCTATTTTTTGTCTACACTCGTAGGTTCATATCTCCGAGGCGGTGTACTGGCCACATGCACTCGCAGCCAGCTGGTATCACCATGGTGCTCGTTTCCCAACAATCACTGGAACAATAAGTAACTT
This sequence comes from Apamea anceps, assembly GCA_951799955.1. Taxonomy (NCBI): domain Eukaryota; kingdom Metazoa; phylum Arthropoda; class Insecta; order Lepidoptera; family Noctuidae; genus Apamea; species Apamea anceps. The sequence continues at coordinate 16,008,596 of OX637500.1, read as the reverse complement.
CGGATAAGCGTTAGTTTCCTAGGGAAGCGGTTCCGTCAAATTATGACGGTCGTCTTTAATACTCGTATGTGTCATTTTTACTTGTATATTTGGACAGCCGTTATTATTTTAATTAATTAATTTATGTATTAATATTCAACTTATATTTATAGTTTGCACCACACATTCAAGTAATCGGCCACTACTAGTAATAACTAAAACTAAACTAAACTAGACAATTTTATGAGTCCGCGTATCACTGGCTAATCGGTAAAACTGACAAATCAGTGAAACTGACGAATTAAATTAACTGACGACTGAGGGAAACTGACCAGTGATACGCGGACTCAAGATATGTGACCGTTCCCCGCTTTCTTAGGCAGCCAAAGCTTTAGCAGTCAAACAATGGGGCCATTGACGGCACGGTTGGCGCAGTGGTTAAGCGATTGACTGCTGCGCTGCGTGTCGCGGGTTCGATTCCCGCACGGAACAAATATTTGTATGACCTACAAGTATTTGTTCCGAGTCTGGGTGTTTTTCTATCTATAATAATGTATGTACTTACAAAAAAAATGTATATAAGTAGTTTATCAGCCATCTTCTTACCATAACACAAGCATTAGGTTGCTTAGCTTGGGACTAGATGGCGCTGTGTGAAATGTCCAGGGATATTATTATTATTATTATATTATTATTGGATATTTAGGAAGTCAGTGGCAATAAATTTCACAAAATCACACATTGAAATTACAAGTTTAAAAAAGTTAAAGTACCAAGGTTCTTTCGATAGTTTTCTTTTGCAAAGTAGGATGCATCCACGGATATCTATGAATGCATCCTACAGTTATTTTACAATAATAAGGAACCTTCGAAAACCTCTGTGAAAAACGTTACTAAAGTGATAATTTAGAAAATTAAACGAACTAAGAAAAAGCAAACTGGCATTCTTTGTTTTAAAATAAGGGTTATGTGTTTTTAAGTTAATCGATTGTGCTGATGTTACAGGGCGACGCCATCGCCCAGCGATAAAGCCCATAAAATAAAGAAAAAAACAACAACAACAGAAAGAACCACCAAGTGCATTGAACTGAGTGAATTTGAATTATTATTCCATTTTGGCATTTAAACCGGATTTGTTTATAAATTACAGGTATAAATGTAAAAACAATTTTTTTTCTTTTTATGGAGACAGGACCCTCCAAGAAATTAAAAACCTGATGATATCTTCTGGTAGTCAAAAAAAAGATGCAAATTAAGTGCGACGACCTTTATAAATACGCTTCACGCTTATCCCAAATATCTTTTTCGAGGTCAAACCAAATATCTTGGTCGAGGTTGTCAACTCAGACCTCGAAAAAGATATTTGGGATTTTATCATGGACTGCGGACACATGGCTGTGAAGGTTGAAAAACTTTCACGATATAAAGTAACGGTTTTTCTTCGTTCAAAATTACCATCGAACAAGATCAGGAGTCCAACCTCCTAGACGCAAAGTTCTGGCCTCGTGGTGTGCAGTACAGAAGATTTAGAGTAAAACGCGTTTATACAGACCTGAATAAGCCTCCCAAGCGCTAAAAAGTAATGAAAATTAACGTAGTTTCTTTAAACTGCCGATCTATAAAACGATCATGTAACCATGTCACAGCCCTATGTAAAACACAAGAAATAGTTGCCCTACAAGAATATTGGCTGCTACCTGATGACTTAGGTTACCTTAATAATATTCACCCTGACTTTTCATACTACAGAGTATCGGCAGTGGACACGACGGAGGACGGAGGCGGTGCAATACTATGGAAGTAATCTTTGTTTGTCAATGCCACACCGGCTCGACGTGACTCGAATGACTTGGGTGTGTCCAGAGTGTATCTGCTCAATGCCTAAAAGAAGGAACATGGGAACCCCGCTCATCGTTAAGACACCTGTATTTAAGACTGCAACCACCACCAGGCCCATGAATAACAGAATCAAAAACCCATGAAAAACAAGATGAATAACAGGCTAGTTTTTCACCGACAGTGGATTCTGATTCAATGCTGCTTGAGAAAACAAGGAAGTTTCGAGCCGAAATGACGACCCGTAGGTATGGGCAGCCAGGCTAAAGCGATTGTGTTTGGTTGAATCGATTCACCCAAACACGATCCGATTTGGATAATATAATAAAACTGATGAGGGTACTGGAAGAAAAAGTATGTATAAACAAACTCAAGACATTATAACCATTATAATATATAGTCGAAAACCCTCCTTCTACATTCGCAGAAGTGGTTAGTGAACAGAACAGTTTTAATAGTCATAAAATACAGAAAATATTTTAAAATGCCACCACCAAAACTCAAAAAGCAAATAAAGGTGGGGCCACGAAAACCGCTGTGTTACTTGGTAATGGAAACGGCCATTATCACTACCCCACCAACAAGCGCGCCTTATGAACAAACGGATGTCGAGGAAGGCGATACAAGGCATACAAGGCGAACATGATTATCGTAATTCAGTAACTTGAGTATTCTTGCCATTTTATAATTTTTGACATGGTATAATTTTTGACATTGTTTACCTTCTGATATTATTATTATCATTATTTTAATTTGTAACTGAGTTTCAAAGAATTACTGCTAACTTAACTATAATATTGTAATTAGTAGATATTACGCAGATTTGCACGCCTCTTTAGGTTATAATGCAGTGGATCTTCTATGCTTATATAAAACACCTTACAAACATGTATTATGCAAATAAATGATTTTGATTTTGATACTGGAAAGAGCTGGACACCAGTAATTAAGAAAAAAAAACAGACTACTTAAATATGTAGCCGTAGGAACAAAAAAGGAACTGAAGGCTATTCAAGCAACGGAACGCAAAAAACACTTGCATGTATGGCGACTGCATCCTGAGACTACCATTGAAGCTATAACAGTCATGTAAAAAGTGTATGTGGCACACATGTGCAAATAAAAGTGTATAAAATCAATCATAAAATGAACCGAGACTACTCATCGTTTATAATAGGAGTGCCTGAAAACTGGTTCCAGAAATTGCATCAGTCAGAAATCTGGCCCATGAATGCTGAATTTAACGAGTGGATTTGGTTTCGAAACTCCACCAAAAATAGATCAAATTAATACTATTGATTTATATTACCAAAATGTTAGAGGTCTTCGAACAAAGCTGAACGACTTCAAAAATAGCTTAGAATTAATGGATGCAGATTTATACACAATCACGGAATTGGGTTGCAACCCTTCCATACATGACCCGGAATTAATCCCGCCGGGTTATCAAATAAGTATTTGATATCCCGGCGGGATTAATTCCGATTCCGATTTCGATCGCAGCGAAGTCGCTGCGATCGAGCGAGCGGTTGGAAAAAGGGAGGAGCGCTTCTAGTGGCCACACATCGGTTGGAGCTGCAAGTGGACGTGAGTATCGTATCTGGCGTTTTTGAATTAGTCAATGGGCGTTGTACAGAACAATTTACACATACATACTAAACTATTGGTTAGAAATAGTACAATTAAAAAAAAAAAATGTTAACACGAGAAAATAATAAAATTAACAAATAAAACACCATACATCAACGGTTTACTTAAATAAAAGATTTTTATTTTTGTGCTCAGTGATTTATATTCCGACTGGTAGTCCTGTGAATGACTATAAATGGTTCTGTTTGGTATAATAGAGAAATTGTGTACTAAATATAAGGAATTAATTGTGTTAGGTAATTTTAATCTTTATTCGCTTCCCATAAATGTGAGGCATTATTATGAATATTTTTTGTCCTATTGCGGATTTATTCAAAACAATAATGTACCTAACAATTTAAATAGACAACTAGATTTGATATTAAGGTCGGGTCTTCGCGAGGTGTCAGTGGTGATGGCAGATAGGTCGCTCGTGTCTGTGGACGCACATCACCCGCCTGCGCCTGCGCCCTCGGCACACGCACTGCTACTAGACCGCGTTGAAATTTTCATAATTATTATGAATATTGTTATAATATTCTATGTTAGCATCTAGTGATTGGACCGATATGTTTGAGCAGTGCGCTGTGGAAGATATTTTGAATTTCTTTTACGATTAGCCTAATAATATTTTAGATGCAAGTGTTCCTATGAAAACATTTACTGTCAAACAGCGATATATTTACCCCAAATGGTACACCAGCGATATAATAAAAAACTTAAAAATTAAAGCAAGACTATATAAAGTATATAAAACAACGAAATTAAATAGTGATTACGACAAATATTCGAAATATAGAGCAAACATTTAAAAAATAATAGAAATTGCACGCAAACAGCATCAAAATAAGATTCAATGTCAGTTCATTTTGGCAATCCAAAATGAACTGACATTCAAACATGACATGCAAAAACGTACTTAACGAGTAGACAGGATATTGTAAAGGACGGTCAGTATCTGTCAGACGAAGAGTGTGCTGAGCAGTTCGCGACTTATTTTGAGAATACTGCTAGTGCATGCGCGTGCGATTAATCTAAGTCTTAGGTAGGCTTAGCAAAAGTTTGTGAATGATGATAAATTAATTCTATAAATTGGGTATTCCGCAAACACTTTACATTCCATTATGTTTTGTTAGTTGTGTGAGTTTGGTAGTTTTTATTTATATTATTTTACTTGAGTAATATAAATTGTTTTTTTGTGGTAGTTTCCCAACAAATTAAAAAAAAAACTGGCCAAGTTTATGTCGAACTACGCACAGTGAAAGGTCCCGTACTTGGGATGAATATTTACGCATGCACAATGCACATCATTAATTTGATCGACTGCAAAAATAAGTTTGTATTTCATAAAATTTCTCGAAAAAACTGTAAACAACAAAGTTAATTCTGCGGGTAAACGAAAATGTCCTATATCTAAAAAACGATAGACTTTAAAAGCAAAGTCAATTAGAAACATCTTTATAATTTGAATTATGAGATCCAACAATACCCCCATTTGCTTATGTGCATAGATTTTTTTCAACCCTCGGTTACATGCATGGAGAATGTAATAATAATAATAATACTCCTAATTATGTTTATCGCTATTTTACGACATCTTATTGCGGTGCAAAGAATACACCTTATTTAAAATTTTCATCGATAACAACCGCAACAACATCGGTAACATGGCTAATGGCATTGACATCCGAACGCATGCACAGACTGACATGACGAAATTATGGGTTCCGTTTTTTACGGATTTTGGGTATCGAGTTCACAATCGGCATGAAACTGATGGCTATGAGAATCTATTTATAATTTTTGGGATAGCGGCCATCTTTAAATTCAGAATGTTCATCTTATTGGGTATTAATCAGCACTATCCCCTGAAAACCATAAAAATGACAACCTAATAGTCAAATTATAATAGCTTCCAACAAAAAATTTAAATTCTGTGGAAGAAGTTAAACTTTAAGTAGGTAGTCGCAATCTTCACTTTGTAAACCAACCTCTGTCGTTTAAAAAGGAATGTATTTTTTTCAGAGGGGCAATTCTCGTAATCTTTTTTTTTTTTCTCTCGTTTTGGCATTGCACTATTCGTGCTTATTGCCACTAACAATATTTTATTTGATAACAAAAACAAAACGTAAGAATCAAGTACTCGCGAAACAATAAAATATTACAACGGGAAATTTGGAAATGGAAAGGAGATTAGGTGTTAAATAATTAACAATAATATTAATATAACAAGATAACAGTAGAGAAATATAATACAACGGAAAACTAACCATATAACGGCACCAGTTGGCCCAACAAAAACGCCGACTCGTGCGAAAAATAAGAACAAAATGGTAAATTAATTACATAAAAACAGTTTATAAATTAATGTTTAAATAGCTATATCATTATTTACGAGGAAAAGAGATATGGTTTTATAAATATCTACATTAAAATAAAATAAAATACATGAGATAGAAGTGGGTAAAGGGACTCGGAGGGAAACAAGACTTTGGAAAAGTGAGGAGTGGTCATAAAGGGGGCAGGAAAAAATAAGGTGGTTCAGATCTCCCACTTCAGCGCCACATTCACACGCAGGGTTCTGTACAATGCCAAGCCTGGTAAGATGAGCAGGAGTGCACACGTGACCTAATCGCATACGTATGAATATTGTTGTAATCTTTTTGCATAACTTGTACTTGCTAAACCAAGGTTTAACAAAAATGGATGGCTGAATAGTACGATAAAATTTCCCTTTCGCTGACGCTGATTGCCCGGACCAAAGCTGACCCCAGGATTCCTGTAGATAAACCTTGGGCAGAACTGCCAGATCTTGGGTGTTATTTTTGTACGGAAAAACGTCTCCACACAATACAGCATCATTAGCTAACTGGTCAGCTCTCTCATTACCTAAAATGCCACAATGCGAGGGTATCCACGCAAAATGTACTGAATACCCCTTAATAGAACACTTGTAAAGGAGTTCACGTGTTTCAAATATAATATACGTATTATGAGAATAGAAAGGGAATCTGGCCAAAGATTGTAAGGCACTCCTTGCATCAGTTAGTATGAGTGAATTCTGTAAGCCCATCATAAGTATATATTCGACAGCTTTGAATAGCCCGTAACAATTTCCCGTAAATACAGATGATTCGGGCGGGAGCTTTATTTTTTGGACGATATTATATTGGGAGTGGTATACACCTACTCCCACACATGAGTCTCTTCCATGCTTCGAAGCATCTGTAAACAAGAGCTGACAGCCCTTCCAGTCTCTATCGATAGTGAAGTTGAAGTTAAGGTTATGACATACGTCATCTCGGTAAATGTTAAGGTTATAATGTATATTTGGTGACATAATTAATGAACTGTAATTACAATGAAATAAAGGAAGAAATTCAGACTGGTGACAAGGAGCTTCAATTAAATTGTATTTTCTAAAGCTTTTAACTAAACACGGAGTAGCTTTGTGCCTCCAGTAAGTGGATGAAATTACTTCTTCAGAAAGAATGGAAAGTTTATTTCGCAAAGGATGATATGTAAATTGTAAACACCGAGCCATAAATCTATCAGCTAAAAATTGACGCCGTAAATGAAGTGGAGGGTCTCCACATTCCACCTGAAGACAATTAATAGGACTGCTTTTCATTGCACCTGAGACCACTCTAAGTGCCTTGGACTGAACACTGTCCAGTTTCTTAAGACTAGCAACATTAGCAGGTTCCAGCAAAAAAGTCCCATAGTCCAATACGCTTCTAATCAAGGTATTGTACAGTAGTTTTAATGAAAAGGGATGTGCTCCCCACCAAACACCAGAAAGACATCTAATTATGTTTATATTTCGTTCGCATTTAGCAGCTATATAATCACAGTGTGGTAAACCAGTAAGATGTGTATCCAAAATAAGACCTAAAAATTTAACCTGGTTTTTAATGGGCATAGATATATTATTATACCTTACTGTAACTATAGGAGGCTTACGCATTCTAGTAAACAAGACAATGTTGCTTTTATCAATTGACAGGTGCAGACCATTGGTTTCTAGCCAAGTCTTCAGTATGCACAAAGAAGAGGTTAAGGAAGTACAAATATTTGCAACAGAATGACCGGGTAAATAAAGAAGTAAATCATCTGCATATTGGAGGACTTGTACTGACTCATTTAGAGAGGATTCCAAATCATAAGTGTAAATATTGTAGAGAATTGGACTAAGTACAGAACCTTGAGGGAGACCTTTCCATACTAAACGGGTAAATATATAACCTTCAATGTGAAGATTTAAAGATCTCTCTGAAAGCATGTTAATTATGAACTTAGACAGCATTGTTGGAACTTGTAATGAATTCAGCTTTTGTTCTAGGATTGATACCAGGACATTATCGTAAGCTGAGCTAATATCCAGGAAAGCAGCAATTACAGAGTTATTAGAAGAGAAGGCTAAGCGAATATCAGTTGTGAACACACTAAGGCTGTCCATCGTACTTTTACCCTTCCTAAAACCAAACTGTGAAGTAGCTAGCAAGTTTTTGCTTTCCAAAAACCACTCCAAACGATTCTTAATGAGATGTTCAGCAATTTTAGCAAGAACTGTAGAAAGTGCAATTGGTCGATAAGAAGTAACATTAGAAGAAGGTTTATTTGGTTTCAGAATAGGAATAATTGTTTGAGATTTCCAACTTGATGGAATGTTTCCAGATATCGCAGCGGTATTGATGAGATTTAAATATATTAAAAGAACAGAGTCAGACAGATTAGCTATAAATGAATATGGTATACCATCTTCACCAGGAGCTGAATCCTTAACATGTGAGAGGACTCCCTTCAACTCACTTAGTGTAAACAGGGAATTCAACTCAGAATTAGTAATAGGAACATAGGGAAAGTGCATTAAAGATCTCTGTTCGGGGACTGAAGGAGGAGCTAAATGATCCATAAACTCATTGGCTAATTCTAATGGGAGTTTTGAAGCTGTTGTATTACTGAATGCTGACCTGAATCTCCTAATATTTTGCCATACTTGAGATGTGCTAACTTCTGGCGAGATAGATGCACAGAATCTTTGCCAACCTTCAAATTTCTTTTTCCTAAGGAGCTTACGAGTTGTACGAGCAGTTTCTAGGTATATCTCAAAATTGTGACGAGTCATTGTATGACCATAATTTTTTTCTGCTTCTTTTCTTTTTTTAATGGCCTGAGTGCACTCAGCATCCCACCAAGGTGGTGAAGGAATTTTTCCTGTAGCACCATTCTTAATAGGAAAAGTATTATCTGCCACCTCTATTAAAATTCTTGTTATTTGATTAGATAATAACTGAGGATCATGTAGTTGTAAGGAATTATTTAAAGCAAGAATTTTTTCTTCTACACAATTTTTGTATGTATCCCAATCTGCATTTTGAAGTCTATACTTTAATCGTGGTGTTGGAATGCAAGCAGTTGATTTTTTATGTGGAAAAGAAATGATTAAAGGGTAATGATCACTACCATAAGAAGATGGTAAAGGAGACCAGGATAATGTCGATGCTAACTCAGGTGTGCAGATTGAGAGGTCAGGGGCACTTATTCCCTCATCTGGATTTGTTTGGCGTGTTGGGAGACATGTATTTAAAATACACAAATTATTAGAGTCTAGAATTTCTAATAACTTTTCCCCATAGTAATTGGAACTAGAACTACCCCAGGACTGGTGTTGTGTATTAAAGTCGCCCATTACCAAAAATGGTTTAGGTAAAACTGAAAGAAGATTACTTATTTCATAAAGAATATTTACAGTGGGACGAGAATAATATATACATACTATACAGATTTTATTTACAATAGCAGCAACAGCAGATATATCGTCACTGAGACTTGGGAGAGGAAAAGATTGAAAAGACAAGTTATTTTTAATAAGTATGGCGACACCGCCATACCCATCGCTTCTGTCTGTTCTTAGACACACATAGCCAGGAATTCTAAAAGAGAACCCTGGTTTAAGCCATGTCTCACAGAGAGCGACTGCAAAGGGATCGTATTTGTTTAATATGTAGGACAGATCAGATTTTTTATTCACAATGCTGCGACTGTTCCACTGGACAATCTTGGATAGATTTGGATCCATTATGATTAAGGTTAAATAAGTTAGACAAAGTATCAATTATAGTGGCAACGTTGGACGGTTCAATATTATTATTTTTAGATAAGGTATTAATTAGTATGATTATTAAATTTAAAATTTGACTCTCATTATTATTTGTTGTTTTATTTTGGAATGCAACACCATTCCCTGACACAGAAACTTCATTACTGGTCAATGCTTGATGAGCTGCCCGGTCGTACCCCTTAGCTGTTTTTGGGGGATCCCGAGGTTTAAGGAATACCGTTTTCCTTTGTGAGGAGACAATTGGTGTGTTACGTGATTGAGGCGGAGGTTGTGATGAGAAAGAATTTTGAGTGGTATGTGATGTGGCAGATGATGCCACATCTGCATACAATTTTGAAATTGGTGGATGTATCTGTGACGCTTCAGCATACGACACGCAGCTATGGGCCATATAATGCTTAATTGATTTTTGTCTCTCAAATTCTGGGCATTTTTTATTGATGGCATAATGAATGCCACTGCAATGACAGCATTTGCTATTACTTTCATCTTCAATACTGCAAGTGTCAGCAGAATGTTTCTCCCCACACTTGAAACACTGAGGGTTCGACCTGCATTGTACCTTTGTATGGCCAAAACGACAACAATTAAAACACTGGATTGTTGGGAATGTATACAATTCCACTGGCATGGAATTGTAACAACAAAAAACACGTTTTGGTAAAATTTGTCCATCAAAGGTGAGCACGACTGTTTGGGATGGTTTCCACACAGGGGTCGGTTCGTGTATTTTGTAATTTAGACGCCTTGCTTTGATGACTTTCCCGCATCCAGCGGGGACAGATATATTTTCCATTATTTCGTCTGGAGACCATTCGGTAGGTACGCCTTTAATAATTCCAATGCGACACACATTAATTGTTGGAACGAATGCCTTTAATTTCTCTTTGGCCAAACTTGGGTCATTTATAAAAGAGTTTGCATCTACGTAACGAGAGAAGCTTAGCGATATTCTATTTCGACCAATGCGTTTTAATGAACCGTTAACTATGTTGTTGAATCTGCGTTTTTTAAGAAAGTGCCCTAAAGTTATTGGGTGTAACGTTTGAGCCGAGTTTTGTGTATCAAAAATTTTTTGAATGTGTACAACGTATGGTGACAGGTCTGTGGCTTCGTACAATGCCCTAGCAACCTGTGGCGCCTTCTGGGGAGGATCTGACTTTATGATGTTTTCAGTCTGGGGACCATCCACAGAAGGTGGAGTAGCTTTTTCTGGAATTAAAATTGGATGTACCGGCACGTCTGAAGTTATTTTTGGACTGAATGTGACTACTGATTCATTATCACAATGACAATTTGTTTCATTATTATTTGTTCCTGTTGAGTGACCATTTCGCCTTCTTTTATTACAGTTTTTGCATATTTTGCGTGGAGCCCTAGCCCTTTTCCGCTCCGATCTGGATAGAGACGAGTCCGTATCCATACTGGATTCATAGATTGTTATATTGTGACCGACCGAGGGGACTGTGCCCCCCGGATCAGGCGGTTCATTGTCCATTGTGGCCAGAAAAATTAAATATAAAAAGAAAACTTACCCTAAATATGAAGAATTTTATCTACAAACAATTAAATTAACTAATCTAATTAATATTTACATAAATCTACACAACTTATCTCCAATCGCAAACGTTTTTTACTATTAAAAAGAAAACGAAAGAAAAATCACGACCGCCAAATTCGATGATTCCCGCGCTTTTTTTTCCTCGTAATCTTAGGAACGTTCACAGTATGATCTCAGTCCCAATCTGTCAAAAATACCTCTAATTTCCCTATATTTTGACAAGCTTTTGACATTTGTTTGTCGCTGAGATGAGACTGCGACTAGATACTTATGACGGGCAAATTAGAAAATTAAAAATAAAGTTTTGCTTGCTGTACCTCCGTGTGACATATCAAATGAAAGGGCTCATTGTGGGGGTCTCAAATATATTTGCTTAATAACTAAAAAAAAAGTTATTTTATGAAGAAAATAGACCCAATATCTCTGAAACCCCAAATTTAAAAAAAAACAGAAAGTAGTTGATTGTAAATTCCAGGAAATCCTATCAGGAGTCTTGTGTCCTTGTGAGTCTTAAAATAACATGGTAAATCTCTCAATATAATGCGTACATAATTAAATTTGCAGTAGGAATGTATGGGAGAACATGTTTATCAACTAGAATGATAAGTTTGTTCTTGTAGTACAACATGGTGAATAACATATTCACCGTACGGCACCACGCGACCTCAACTGACACTAGTCCGGTTTTTTAATAGGTTAAAACAGGAATTATTTAGATATTTTTAACCCGCTTTTTAAAAGAAGGAGGTTTACAATTCCTCTTATACAAACATGCATCACTGCCAAATATGAACCGAACTCATGTTTTTAGGCTCTCCGAGCTCGTAAAGGATTCCTTGGATAAGGCAGTTTATATATTTATTTTATTACGCATTTTAAAGTTAACTTTTACGTAACCTGGAATATGTAGGTACAAACGCCAGCATATCAAGCTACTACAATCTGTCAAATTTCTTTAATAGATTTTCAACTTTATCGCTAATGCATTAAAGTTCAAGGTTGATTGGGAAAATTTGACAATTTCGGGTAGCTTGACCTGCTGGCGTCTGTACGTTCTAAGACAGCTGTCGAAAAACGGTTAACCTAAGACAGGGTATAAGTAATAGATCTCGGCCTTAGTACCTACACTTCGTAGTACTTCTAATAGGAAGAAAACTATTGTTCGATTGTTTCTTAGATATTTTTCACTTGCCAATATACATGACAGCCTGTTGTAGACTATCAATGTAATGTAATGCAATGCAATGTGCTCATTTACAAATGTTTCTAACATTGTAGCACCAAATATTAAGGACCCTATTCACCAACAAGCCTCGGACGTGATTTTTCGTGAGGGATAAAATATAGCACTGTACTACCTATGTCACCATCTGTGTAGCTTTTTCCAACTATGTTGGGGTCGGCGTCCATTCTAACCGGATGCAGCTTAATACCAGTACCTATTTTATATGGATCGACTGCCTCTCTGACATTCATAACCCGGTTACTGGGTAATACAACACCCCTTTGTGCTGGTTGTCAGACTTTCGGGCTTTTGACAACCCGTGACGATGTATCTAATGTTCTTTTTATATTGTTGTATGTATGTATTTCCGTGCGTGTTCCAAATAATATATTTCTCGTTCTTTCCTTGTAAAGCAGTATGCGAGTATGTATAATAGTGTAAAAAAATATATATATTTACCTGGTATATCGTCTTCTTGTCAAATGGATAGTTTTGTTCCATTGGACACACGCAAACCCGAGGCTCGAACAGATCTGAAACATCACCGGAGAGAGAAGGCTTTTAAAGAAATTGTGATAGCCTTTCCTTTTTGCTTTATTTTTATAAAAAATTAATACCGATAGGTATTTCTCTACATAGGTAATGTCATGCACCGTCAAATGAAAAAGCAGCGGGGTATTTGTGAATTCATTCCATAATCGTTATTAGTTCCAGTTTTATTTTTTTTATTTTTTATTATTATTATTTTTTGTATAATAGCTGTTAGTAATCAAATCACTATAATAAATATTATCAAATTATTGCCTATTATTTTAAATATTAACAAATTATTGACTACTATACCAATTATATTATTATTATTATTGACTAAAATATTAATTAACTATAAATTATTGACTACTACTGTAATTTTTCGAAAGTCAGCCTTTTAAATTATTGTATGCCTAAAGGCGGGTCATAGATGTACTTCATTTTATAAACTGTAACACCATATTTTTACCTGTGTACCTACCACAATAAACAATTTGAATTTAGTTGCGTAACGCACTAGCAATAGCAATGGCTTTCATTTTGAGAGTTCAACATCGTTCATTGCGTTATTTACGTTGTTAAGTGGACTAATTTGGAGAACGATTATGAAAAAATCCTCTAGACCGAATTTCGGCCATGGCGTTCAATCTCAGTGGAGACCAGCCTTCGGCGCAGGAGTTATTGTAGAGTACAGATGTGTGCGCGGACATAGGTGCACTCTCTCTTCTTTCATTCTCATTGTCCTATGGGACGGCAATCCGACACGACCGGAGCCGATCAGGCGCCGGACCAACGGCTTAAAGTGCTTTCCGAGGCACGGGGGTGTCACACCGCCAACTTTCAAACTCCGGGCTGGTACTAAGAAATTCCCAATGGAGAACACTTTGCCCGACCAATCTAACCCAGGACCCAACGGACATAATTATGAAGCAATGGATCCTTTGAAATTATGTAGACTGTGATCGATAGTGTGTAATGCAATTAGGGTGCTAATGACTTGATTTTTTTTTACGATAGATCCGATGTATCATCATTCGTCAATGGTCATGTGTTCTTAAATCTCGACATTGGACAGTGCAAAGTCCAGCACTAGTTATAAATGTAATATCAGCACATAAAGCTATTAACTAAATAAATATGAAATAAATAAATACTGGTCAAGCATTAGTGACCTCGATTTAAAATTCCAACGCAAAAAAAAACAGAATGCTTGTCCTCAAAATAAATTTGTTTACTTTATGGCATTAGAATTATTAACAAATGTTTGTAGACAATGGCGCCGATTCCCTTGTACACAAACTAAACTAAAGTTCAGTGCATCTTTTTCTTCCTATTTCATTAAGAAAAGGACAAAAGATAAATTTTAGCTTAGTCCTGTCAAATTAAGACGCTCCATAGACAGTTTAGACGTGATTAAAAACATGGCTACTAAAAATACGTCAATTTATGTCTGTCGCTGACTAATTTGACAGGACTAAACTAATATTTTATCTTCGAAATAGAAAGAAAAAGATGCACTGAACTTAAATTTAGTTTAGTTTGTGAACAAGGGAATCGGCGCCAGTGAATTGTGATGCTCTCTTTGTTAGATAAGTGCAGTAGTGATTGGTCGATCGCCTAGTTATTAAGAGCTATTGTCTAGGCCTGTTGGGCAGTTGTCGAAGCTTCAATAGGGGACATACCTCATTAGTGTCCCCGACGTCGTCGCTCGACGTCATAGTACAACGAACCTCTTCATAGTACGCTGGTCGGTACTCGTACTCGTTGGTATTCAGCTTCTTGATTTTCCTTTCTAGGTGACAGATTGGGTAATGTTTCTGAAATAAGAAGGCTATATTATTAAACGTAGTTAGTCTATGAAAAAAATTATACAAAGGGTGTGTGTGAGATTGCGTGTTGGCAATTTGTTATGAACCATCTTTGTCATCTGCAGTGCGATTCTGCCGGTCGATTCTGCAAAAATCTCACCGTGAAAACTCAAGTGAAGTGAGCTTGGTGTGAGTTGTCAGTAGTGTCAATCCCTAGCATTATTTAGAATGACAGCTCACTCCACGCTCACTTCACCTATGTTTTCACGGTGAGATGGTTACAGAATCGCACTGCAGTAACCATATCACCGTGAAAACTTAGGTGAAGTGAGCGTGGAGTGAGCTGTCATTCCAACTAATGCTAGGGATTGACACTATTGATAGCTCACTCTAAGCTCACTTCACCTAACTTTTCACGGTGAGATTTTTACAGAATCGATCGGCATTCCTTTCTTCTTGTCTTATATGCGTGTTTAGAAATCCTACTAATATTATATGGATTCTGGTGTGACGTAAGCAGATAACTTTCGTCGTGTTTTGTTGAATACTTGTGCCGGTCTGTGCTCACAAAAAATATTCGATTTGCTCATAAAACGATTGTTCCAGGTAAGTATTAAGATTTTGAACACTTTTGATCTAATTTTATTCTCATTTGGAAGTATAAAACAATGCATTTATACAAGTTTTGAATGAGTTTTTGACTAAACACACGAAATAATTTCTGAAATAAATTCTGGTATTTCATAAGCGATGGCGTTAGTGCAATGATTTCTGCATTGTGGGGAAGTTTGTAGGATGGCGCACTGAGCGGGTGTATGTACTACAAGCAGATCGCGCGCGCTAGCTTACAAACCCTATTTTTAATTTTTTGGGGTTTGGACTGTTTTTTTTATTTTATTTATATACACATAATTTTTATATGTTTATTTTAAACTTACAACTGCTAGACTAATTTAAAAAAATACTTATTTCGTTTTGAAAAATTTCAATTCTCTTAGAAAAAGTTTCAATTGCAGATGTCAAGGCGCGAAAGGAAAAAAGACAGACAAACATGGGCACCTTCTCTTATCGAAGAAGCACGCAACCTCATACATCAAGGTAAAAGTAAAAGATTTGTTGCAAAATCACTTGGAATGCCAGAATCTTTCTTGAGGAAGCACCCAACAAATCTGATCTAGAAAAGGTCTGGACATGTCCTGGGTGTCAGGAAATATATAAGGAACCCTTAAAAGAAGACTGGATAGAATGCTCAGTGTGTCAAGAATGGTGGCATGATAAATACACGGGATATCTTGGATTTGCGACATTTGCCTCCCTTAGATGACCTCGCATTACCTGCACTATCTTATCGGCTTTGCTGCGCCAGCTTACCGAATTGGTTGTGTAAAAGTGCGCATTTCTGATTTTTTAAGTTTATAAGAAAATTTGAGTAGATGTGATTTTGATTTAAATGTTCCATTGTGTACCAATAAGCCAAAGATTTAGAATATATCAATTTGATTTCGAAACGTTGAGTTTTTATTTTCTTATGACCAATCGTTTCAAAAGTGCGTCATCCAACCTACCCTACACCTTTTCAAAGGCTTCGTACAAAAACATTTTTTTTTTATTAAAAAAATAATTTATAAAGTGATTATTATGATCTCACATCTCGTCCCTAAATAATTGTATTGTTCAATAAATTCAGTTACTTACGTTGAACTAAACCAACGTTTATTCCACATGTAGTAGTATCTATTAAGTAATATTCAACCAAACAGTTCAATGTAGGGAAGTACCTACATATATGTATACATAACTTATGCATAGAATAGATTGAAAATTAATGAACGGTAATTATCCAAAATCATTAGAATTAAGTTACAACGAAAGTAGGAGGAAATGGGTCAGTTTGTTTTTGCCGCAGCCAGGCCCTTTATTATAGGTATATGGTGCAGACGCGCGAAAGTTACAAAAAAACCGTGTAACTTTTATGTTCTATATTGAGGTCAGCGCATCCGACTAGGCTTTGGTAAAATTCCACTTCTTGGCATGCGCATGCGCCGCAGCAAACAACATACTATCACCTTATAAAATAATCGTTAGATTGCTCAACGATTGCACGAAAAATTGCCTGATGTGGTAGTTACGAGTGAGTTCTAAAAATAGACACGAAAATGATTTGGAAACGATCACGCACATTTTTATTTTTGGACGAAGTTACATCAGAACAAGGTTACTGCATGATTATTGGGCTTGCTTTTAGCTACCCGTTTCTTTTTGTCGTGAGGAAATCCTCATGTACTTTTACCCCCGTCTAGGGAGAAAAAGAGGAGATATGTCGGTCTCTTACCTATTAAAACAGCACGGTCCATGTCCGCAGTGGCTTGGGCAAGGGTCGGGCCCGAGGGCCCGAGCCACTGAGCCGATAGCTTTATCTTCCTCCCTATATAATCTAGATCCGATCCCTTGCTGCCGTCCCCCAGTGTCACGTAAAGCCGAGGTCCGTAGCCCGCAGCGGGAGCCCTTAGCGTGTAGTCGCTTAGTTTATACTTTTTTTTACCCTTTGTTTATTTATAAGACATCCGCACATTATTCCAATGGAATGATGTAATAGAGTTTCTTAATGGTCGACCTGGAGGTCAACCATTGAGAAGCTCTAAAGAAATAAGAAACCTGCTTCCACATGTCAGCAGAAGCTTAGCATAATTTCCGCACATGCACGCCTCCCAACTTTTAGCTAGTGCATTGTTGTACAATATTCGTTCTTCAGAATAGCTTGTTAGTGCACAAGATTCTACGTCTAATTAGCTTGATTATTCATTAAGATTCATTTCAAGCTAAAGACAATAATTAACTGAGTTGATTGATTAATCCGACTCTAGAGAATTGTAGCGGAAGACTAAACGTACCGAACGTGACCAAGTTTCGGGACCGTTACCTAATTTTCATGTACAGCTGAGGGGCAATTCCCGTAAATTTAAGAACGTTCACAGTCTTAATCTGTCAAAAATACTTCTAAAATCCCTACATTTTTGACAAGTTTTTGATATTGATGAGATGAGATTGCGATTAGATTTTGAACGTTTTTAATTAAGGGAATTGCCCTTCTTATTTTCAAATGGCGATCTTCTGCTTTTCGTGGTTGGCAAGTATAAGCCGTCACTATGTCAGACAGACAAACTACTAGACAAAGAAACCGTCTTCCCCGTTGACTAGTCTCATCGGAGTGGGGTGCTTCGCCTGACGTTATGCGGACTACTGGACTGGCGCTGTCTTTTTCTGCGGGAGAATTCGCGTGCCCCGTGTGAAGTCGTTCCGCCCATGCAAAGTTAGTGAATACAGCTTTGAATGAAACGTGCCGGATAATCACTGGTGACAAACCTAAAAGTGGAGGTGGCAAGCTCCAGCGAAAGAGCCAAAATGGTTTCCGACACACGACACCCTTTGCACGACAACATCCTTGTGCCACAAAGGCTTAAAAGTCGAAACAGTTTTTTAAAGTGTGTCGTCCCACTCACTGGCGAACAATCGCAAGAAAGACTGAAGCCGTGGCGAGACTGCTTCCTTACCGAAACCTTTCGTCCCACCCGCTGAAGACTTCCCACCTGGACATGAGTTGCCTTTGGTAACCTGGGAGTCTTTAAATAGACTCCGGACCCAGGTTGGCCGAAGCAAGGAAAACCTATTCAGGTGAAAATTCATAGACGACTCCGCCTTGGAGTGTAGATGTGGTGCTGTTCCACAAACGATGGGACACTTATTATGGTGTCTTGCGTTTCTTGTCAGCTGCACATTACAGGAACTGATGGACGCTGGTGATGGCGCCAAACAAATGGCCGAATTTTGGGCAGAGTCCATTTAGATTGCTATCGACACGCTAAGAAGCCTACTAGACAAACCGACAAGAATAAATAGGTAAATAGGACACCCTTTAATTTAGTTAGTAATTCTTCCATCATACTATCCTACAAATTCGCCATCTAGCTTATTTCTATATATGACGTGTAAAAGAAATTACTCTATCCTATTTACAGAATTAGCAATATAATTAAAAAAAAAAAAAACTCATTTTGCCTACAGACATGTAAACGTCTACAAATTTACCTGGTATGTATCTGTGATGGCTTATGACCGATTCCAATAATTTACGAACCGTTATTGGTTAAAATTAATAATGAAGCAAAAACTTCATAGCTTTGCATAGAAGACCCTTCCATATACAGATGTCAGCACGACCTGACAGGGTCCGCTAGGGCCGATGCCTGCCAGGGCCGCAAGTTGTTCGAAAGAGATACCGTGACCCCTGGCACAGGCAACTGAAGGAACACGGGTGGGTTTTAGTCAGTAAAAGTCTGACACGCCCTTCTGCTCAGCCCAGAGCGGGAGAGGTCATTTGACGATTTCCCAACCAAAAAAAAAGACCCTTCCATATGGAAGTAACTATCACCGGTAAAATAGGCTTACGAATCTATTTATATACCCAGTTTGGCAATAAATAATGCTACCATTGGTAAGCAAAACGATTCGTTTTTGTTTATAGGATGCGAGCATTAGAGACGAATTCATTCATTTTTTTTATCAAAAATACATATTCCTTCGAATGCAGTATTCGTGGTAGTAAGTATAATGGTGAGAGTCTATGACCTGTCTGAATTCTATCTCAACTTGAACCGTTCTAGTGAGTCATCCCACGCGGAGTGCAATGTCAATTGGATGACTAATTTTGATGTTGACCTAATACTGAAACTAACCTGTATTAAATTAGTGGCATTGTGCAAGTTGACCTCATTTCCTGTTACATTTTTCTTGATGAAGTTTAGGATATTATAATATATCTGTACCTACCTCTATCACAAATTCACAGGTCGCTAATAGGTTATCACACATCTTAGCTATAGAGCTATCATGTTATAACCTATTCGTGGTATGAGCTGTTCTACTACCTTCGATTTCATATGAAGATTTCCAGTGAAGACTAATACCAGACACATATGCTAAACTGTACACACCATAATCAGCCTTTACCGTTCCCACTGCTGGGACACAGGCCTTCTCTGGGCTGTAATCCACCACGTGGGCCCAGTGTCGGTTCATAGATGTTACATGTATTCGAATTGTTGGTAAGTATGCCGGTTTCCTCACGATGTTTACCTTCACCGTTTTTTGAGAGCAGTGCTGATGAAATAAATTACATAAAGTAAAGCAACTGACTGCGGGTTCGAACCCACGACGGACAATTCGTAAGTCGGACCAGTTACCATTGGGCCACCACTGCTCTCACAGTACAGACGCCAGCAGGTCAAGCTACCCGAAACTGTCAAATTTTCCCAATTAACCTTGAACCTTCATGCGTTCATTCCCAGATTTATATATAAAAAAAACATTTTAATTCTTTTTTTAATATATACAGCGTGGCGCTTTAATGGCGACATTAATTTAACACACGTATACGGTTTCGCATTTTAGTTTTATGAATATATTTTAATTTAATTAAACATTAATATTTATTTATTTATTAACAATTTTCTAAAATAGCATCTTAGAGCAACCTGACTTAAAGAACTGTAGCGCAGGGGTCATTTGCCGGGGTCACGGATCATAACATCGCATCAATGTAATTAAAACAATTATCGTGCAAAGAGAAGGCGAATTGAAGGAAAGAGAGAGAGCCCTATGTCGGCGAGCGGCGCAGATGGAAGTTTTCAAGTTACGATTTTTTTTATGTTGTTATAATTTTTATGAATACTGGCCACTAGCCCTACCCGTGTGTTGAATTAATGTCGCCATTGTTGCGCCACGTTGTATATTTTTTTTTAAATAATCGTTATTATTTTATTCTTTACAAGAAACAAAGCAATGTATAGCGGTGACAATCCCCGCGGAGGCGACTGGGAATGAACGGCCGGTGGCGACTGGGAATTTTCATTCCCATTTGCCTCCGGCGGCAATCCCCGGGGGGCGACTGGGAATGAACGGCTTGATGTGCTGGCGTCTGTAAGTACATGTGTATACGATACTCATTCATTACTTTCTTTTGTCCGTAAATAAGGGTGGTGGATTCTTGATATAGACTAAAATAAATAAACCCAGGTACCTGCGCTCCCAATTGCCTCAGCTCTCGAGATCCTTGAAGAGCTGCCGTGTATTCGGGTAACAGCTGTAACATTAAAATCAGGATTTAGAACCAGCTTTGTTTCTGATTCCAATAATCATTGGTAGAAGTTTAGTGATCTTCGAGGTATTGTGGTAGAAATTTTTTATTAGTAGCCTGGAATGTAGATTTGTGCTCGTTTAATGGCGATAGGGTTACTCTTATGGGTTACTCTTTATTGCATTGGACTAAACATAACTGGCACAATTTAGACGTAGGTAGGACAGCTCGCTTAGCTTGAACACTTCTATCTCTTCTCTACAAAGCATAGAAAAAACGGATAACTTTTTAAATAAAAAAATAGAGTTCATTTTTTACTTAGCGCCCTAGAAATGTTTCTTCAGTCCTTTAAGCACCCTAATTGCAATCTGAATCAATTTGACAGATATAGCTAATCCATAGCTTTATATGTTTGAAAAAATTGTCTGCTCATGAACGTAAATACGCAGTGAATGTTGTTGAATGTTACGCAACTACCCCATTGAACGCGGAAGAAGGAGAGTACAGACTAATGTTACTACCTCGGCCGGGTCTTCACAATCAGCATCCGAAGTAACGCGTTGTCTGATCATCTCCTGCTGTCTACTTCTCTCAAGTCTACCTCGTGCGGAGTTCAGTATCTTGTCGGGTTTCGGGATCCTGAGGACGTGTTCTATAAACTCTCGAGCTGATTCTTCGTTGGATGATGGCGAATTGTAGGCCAGGCATAAAGTCACGCATAGCGCCTGAAAAAAGCCAAAAAAATTTATTGTGCAGTTTAACAATCATAAATTGATAAGGTTAATAAGTAAACAAAAGTAAAAATAAAATAAAATTTAATTTCAGTAGCTCTCGGTGTGCATGTGTATGTGTGTGCGTCGAAATCAAAACAATATCTGTCAGTCTGTCGCTTAACGCAATAAACTCAAAAACTATCGACCGGATTTTCGTACGGTTTTACCAGACTGACGGAGTGATTCATGAGGAAGGTTTAGGTGTATAATTCATAAGGTTTTGTGTAAATTGACTGAAATTTGACGATGATTGTTGAAGATGTCGAAAAACATCATGCTGACTGGAAGCTTTACTGGCGTACGCCGCGTAAAGCAATAGAGTTAATATGAAAACAATGTTTTACGGAATCAATTCATTGTTTGCCGGGATTAACACATGGGGTACTCTTAATCCCGAATGTATATTCCCGTGGGATATTTTCCCACATCCACGCGAGCAAATCCGCGGGCAAAAGCTAGTAGAAGCATAATTAAAAAAGGTTTGTCGTTAACTTTCTTTATACTGTATACTCTGTCTGTTAAGTATTTGCTTACGATGGTAAGCACATGTTTGGCTACTGTCTCACCTGCACCATAGTTGTGCAACACACTACCAACCACAATCTGAATAATTTTGAAGGATATTGCTAATCCATTGCTTCATATGTTCGAAAAATGTGTCTGCTCAACACCGTAAATAACGCAATGAATGTTGCTGAACTGTCAACAATAACGCCATTCCACTATTATTATGTTACGCAATTACCCCGTTGGTTAATGTCTATCAAAAATAAATGTAAAAGAGACCATTTAATGGCATGGTATACATGTAATAACAATATCCTCCTGCCCGATTTCGGTTACGGTGACCAATCTTAACGAAAATATGCCAGGTACGAAGGAGATATTATAGTGCACTAGTGTGTGGAAACACAGGTGTAATCTCTGTTTGCATATAGCCCGATGGCACGATCTGACACTTGCGGGGAGAGATCAGGCGCAATACCAGCTGTTTTACGAGGTTTCCGAGACACGGGGTCACATCACCAACTTCCAAACACCGGGCTGCTACTGAGAAATTAATCATGGAAAAACCCAGTAACACTTAGGAACTTCACATAGGTTGCCTGGAAGAGATCGCAAAAAGCGGTAAGGTCCCCCATTACGTGTTTTTTTTTTCTTTGTAATATATTTTTCTGGTTTACAATAAAATCCTTCTATCCTATCCTATCCTATCTTACTATTCCTATTTCCTACTAATATTATGAACGTGAACTTTTGTATGGATGGATGTTTGTTACTCTTTCACGCAAAAACGAATGAACGGATTTGGGTGAAATTTGGCACACAGATGGTTTATAACCAGGATTAACATATAGAATACTGTTTTCCCGATATTCCCACGGGATCGTTCAAAATTATGCGGGTGAAACCGCGGGGCGCAGCTAGTATATAAGTAAATAAATAAATAACTTTTTGCCAGACCTGGGAATCGAACCTAGGATACGCTCAGTAATCGCGCTTGCGACTAAAATACAGGCCTAGGCTTAGTTTAGACTCCAGATCTCCCACAAATTACACACTTTGCCAAAATGTCTGTGTCTAACTGTGACTCACGTTCACGTTGATATGTAATTTGTGGAGATAAGTAAAGATTTTT
The DNA here is from genome assembly GCA_951799955.1 of Apamea anceps. Classification (NCBI taxonomy): domain Eukaryota; kingdom Metazoa; phylum Arthropoda; class Insecta; order Lepidoptera; family Noctuidae; genus Apamea; species Apamea anceps. Next base: position 15,985,358 of record OX637500.1, on the reverse strand, counting down.
ATTATTTATTATTATTTATTTACGAGACCACGGGGCAGTAAACGTGTATCATATATTTAATCATATACCTACATAATATGTTCTATATATGATATATGGTATATGCGATAGGCTATGCTTATGATCGATCATTGATACGACCACAGTCCACAAATTACGATCTGCAATGAATATGAAAATAGCCGCCTGACTGTGTTGATGTTCAATACAATCGTTTAGAGTGATCAAGTTCAATCACATATACTGTATACAGTGGACACACCTACCCACCATCACAGATACACCTACGATATAATTGATTAAATAAAGCATAATTTAAGTTGTTTTTTCATTCCAGTACCTAATAGCGATTCTGTGAGTGAGTGGAGAGGCTTATGGCTATGTAGTGGCCGATGGATCAGGTTAAGATACGCTTGTCTCGGTTGGCCCGTGGATGGGTGACAAACTCAAACTCAAACTCAAATCATTTAATTCAACTAAACCAATTACAGGTACTTTTGAATTGTCAAAGGGTCGGTCAGTCAGAAAGATGAAGCTAGTTGCCCATTCCAAAGCGTAGGTACCTATGGAGAAGAACGGGCAAGAAACTCCATGGACACTCTTTTAAATCATAAAATTGTTACAAAATATTTTATTACATCATTCGTGTTGAAATTAACCATGTGAGAACGATGTAGAAATACATGCAAGTTAAAAGCGTCCGTTATAAAAAAACAAAAACAATTCAGAAATTAAAAATTAAAATAAGCCGAGGCAGCTAAGAGATGACCAGTCCCTACTGGCGGCACCCGTTCACGAACATGACGTATGGATCAGCACCATTCAGCTCAACCATTTTGGAGGGAACTTAATGATCCAACACACACGCCACCACCAGCGAGACATTTGAGTGAGCATGACATACTCACAGCTGCCAGGGCACATTCAAGTCAATGAAAGTCGTACCCAGTAAATGGTAGCTTTATAGAAAGTACATAGTGCTCACACGTGTGCTATGCAATTATACAATTCTAAGCAATTGAGTTTATACAATGCAATGATAGTTTTTCTTTTCCAATGTTCAGCAGCTCCAACATTGTTTCCGAATGCTAATTAGTTTATGCGCCTCTGTGGAGCAGGACCAGCATTGAGCCAAGCATTTTTGTCAGCGATGTAATCTCCCAACTTATAGTATGCTTGGCTACATAGTGTGCGTTTAATACAAGATTTAAATTTCGTTTCATTCAGTTGGAGTATGTGGGGAGGAATTTTATTGTAACATTTTAAACAGTACCCCATGAAGGATGAGTCTACTTTAGCCAGTCTGAAACCTGTTTGAACTAATTGGTCCCTATTTCTAGTCCTATAGTTGTGTCTTTCACCTCTTTTATTGAAAAGATTTAAATTTTTTCTTACGTACATGATGTTTTCATAGATGTATTGACAAGGTACCGTCATGATGTTAATATCTTTAAACAGTTCCCTTAAAGAATCGCGCCTGCGGAGGCCATCTTTACATTCCAAGACCCCTATGTGCCTTGGAAAGCACGTTAAGCCGTTGGTCCCAGCGGTCATTCCTGGATCTTTGACAGTCGGTACGGGCAGACAGAAACCCGAAAGTGTGACAACCAGTCTTACCAAGGGGTATCGTATTGAGTAACTGAGTTGTGGAGGTCAGATAGGCAGTTACTCCATGTAAAATACTGGTATCCAGCTGCGTCCAGTTAGATTGGAAGCCGACCTTAACATTGTTGGCTAGGCAGATTGATAGATCTAATAACGATTCTCTAAGTAAATCATGATGGTGGGGATATAACTACTTACAGTGTGGCAGGGACATCGACGCGCAAACTGTACGTTACCATAATTTCGTCGGTTATCAAAATGTATGGCACAGTAATTATTTTTTTGATAACCTTAAAAAAATTCAACGCATCTGCAACCGCGACGTTGAAATTGTATGCAGGTAATTTAAAAAAAATTGCTGTTCCATACATTTTGGTTCAGAATCATATGCCGAATTCATGGTTTCAGTTTGCGCGTCCATGACCCTGCCACCCTGTATACAGAAATAAGTGGATTCTATAGAATAATGTATCTATGTATTGTATACTTCCAAGTCCCTTCGTCTCATCCGTATCATCAGTTCCATTATGCTAATATAACTAGGCAATCGGACAAACCTACGCATAGACAGATAGAATAGACATCATTGGAGGACGCTAGGTCATGGGAATACTGTATAGGTAATGAATGATATCCACTTAAATCGAATTAACGTCTATAGTCTCTACAATCTGTTGTTTTGCATCTTCGTCAAATTTCAGGAGGCTGTTATGAAAGACATAAATAATCAAATAAAATTACGATCCCTGGTAAATAATGAATACATACTTGTTTTTTTAGTTTGACAATATTTCAGAATACACCACTTTCAAAGAACAGAATCGCGTTATGGTATCGTATAAGCGGCCGCGTTTTTTTTGTGTGTGTAAAAGGGCAGTTACAGTGCGGTCTCACACAGGCCGCGCTTTAAAATGCGTGTCCCACGATTTCCGAAAATTAGAAGAAAAAATCAACGGGTTGCACTCCGGGAGTGCCGGCAGAAGTGAAAACTTGAATATTAACGTTGTGCATTTTCGATATTTTGGAATGCGGTCTACTCTACCTCCGTCTTACGAATTTTCCATCAGGTCACGTGTCCTGACGCGAGTTTAATATTTTTTACCCATCACAACAAAAGTGCACAATGCGGCTAAAGAAGTTTTCACTTAAAAAAAACCTACTTATTTTATTATTGATTCGTGTCGAGAATCAGTAGCATAGTTACCTCCTTGAATTTGGCGAGGATGCAAAACGACAACTTGTGTATGGTCTGTATCACAGATATTATGTTGGTATAAATCTACAGAATCGTGTTAAATACAAGGTGAGGGGTACATCTCCATCTTTGCATGAGCTGACTATGTGTATCGCTCCATTGCATTGTCAACGAATTCTCTATCAGTCTACAACATACCTATGTATAAAAAACTCAAACTCGAAGCATTTATTTCAATTAAACCATTTACAGGCACTTTTGAATTTGTCAAGAAGTCGACCAGTCAGAAAATATGAAGCTAGTTGTCCATTCCAAAGCGTAGTACCTATGGAGAAGAAAGGGCAAGAAACTCCATGGACACTCTTTTAAATTATATTTTTACAAAAATATTAGTAACATAATTAATATTGAGTTCATATTTATTTGAGAACTTTATAATTAAATGTAGAAATGTAAATGACATTTTCTGTAACGCCATTAGCAAACATTTTGGCACATTCACATTATAAATAATAACATTAGTTTTGCCCCCTCTTGTAGTTGCGAAAATCATGATCTACAAAATCATTCTGGCTCTGAACTGGATAATAAACTATTTGCATTTAATTATGACACAACATGCTTCGCTCAAACAAATTGAGAGACGTGTTGAAAAACGTTTGTGTCTCCGCACCTAATGACTCCAAGTGATTGCGTATGTTACTGGGACACCCAAATAGTTGTTAATTAACCCTACATTGTTTGCTAAAGAAATACAACATCGAACGAAAACTACGACTAACGAAATGATGACTAATAGAAGTATGGAAGAAAACAACACGTCGCGCCGACCCCAAATAAATTGGCATAAGGGCAGGAGAGTGATGATCACCCGATATAATTACCTGCAGAAGATTTTGCAGTCGCTGCACCGGAAATACAAAAGAAAGCTGTGTCTGGTTGGTCAGATTTGGCCTAATGTGCATTATTACGGGGGACAGTAGATGAGATGACCGTGTTGTCAGCCAGCACCGCGTCACAAATAAGAGTTATTCAGCTGATTAGTCGAGAGCGCGACCGTCTCGCGCTCTGATTGGCAGCCATTCGTGGCCATCTCGGCTACTGCCACACCGTGCAGTATCCCAGAGGTTGAAAACATTGGTGCATTTTTTATAATTTTGCAGGATTAATCGGCTCTGTTTGCTATCAAGCTATATATATCCAGTCTAAGCTGACTTCTCATTGTGCCAGATGCCTATGCAGTACGCGGTCAGCTAAAACTGGAAATGTATTGCTTGATATGTCATCGTGTGTACCTACGTGTAAATAATTTTGAAATTGGTTTTGGAAAGTAAGTTGGCAAGAGATTTTGTAGTGGGGGAAGTTCGCGCTCGCACAATTTTATACATTTTTACATGCGCGAACTTCCCCCACTATAAAATCTCTTGCCAACTTACGTGCCGGTAACTATAACTGTAAGTAACATCTAATCATCTAGCATCATTTGTACATTACCAGTCGACAGCGATGCGGATGAATTTTTTTAGTTTGTAACTAGTTATAGTTAATATAAGATATAATTTTGTTATTTTAGTGTTATCTTCTAAATGAAATATAATTACTTTATTTTTGATATTATGTAGCATCTATAATATAATTTTATTATGTCTATAAGGTTCGATTAGTTTGTTTACATAGAAATTTTTTATTGACACTTCGTGTGATTTTAGCTTTCTGTTTACTCACTTACATACATCCCTTTTTTATATACTTACCTACAATTACATAATATGTATATTTTAGTGTTATTTTGTAGATATTATGTTTATACGGTTGGTCAAAGTTACAGTTTATAAAACTTATTTGTTTTTAAATGTTTGTATTTAATTTTTTGTATTTTAATGTTTGCTATGACTAAAGACTTCATGACGGTTCCTAATATGTACATAGTACTAATGTATGTTTAAGAACTATTAAAATATAAGTAGACCAAATATTTATATTGATGGGAGACTGATTGTCGAGCCCTGCGGTCATAAGTTTAGCCTGTGGACACATTTCGCTCGCATCACGGACATACAACATGCGTATGATTCGTATGAGATGCTACTTTGCTTATGTTTTTGTTATTTTTTTCTACAAGGTTTGTGTATGTGAGAAAGTTCATGATTTTTGACGTCCAGTGGTAAAAATTGTGGTGAATGCATTCTTAACGTTTTCGTGCTGAATTTCACCGCAAGATATTCAATGTCGGCAGAAATAGTTCATTTTTTACCGCCACTGCTCGAAAGGTAAGGTTTTGGTGTATAACATAAAGAAAACAAATAAATAAAAACATTAAATTTACTTTTTATTGTGTTTCACGAACTGTTTCCAAATAAACGTTATTCTGTCTTGCTAATTTAAATATATATGTCAAAAGCTTTAGATTTGCTGCGCGTTTGTTAGAACTAGGAATATTAAATAAACAATCTAAAAAAGATTGTTTATTTAACCGCATAAAGTAGATTTTTTTTTAATGGATATTTTTTAAAAACCATCGTTGCGCTACTTTAATATCTAAATTCTAATTATACCTACATATATTCTATCAGACATATCATCAGATCTGAGTAGAATATAATAGCAAAACGTCATATGGCCTTACAACGGACATACAATACATTTTATTGTTGTACAAAAGAGCGCTAGTTTTTAACACAATGAGTTGAATGGTGTTATGTCCTATTCTGGCCCAATGAGGAGGGACCTCATATCCTGTAAAACACGACAAATCAAAGGGGTACCAGAAGCACTTCGTAAACTCTATATTTAGCACCCATTATCCCGCCAAAATTGATGTAGGATTGAGATATACAAACTGTAATGCATTCTTACTATTCGTTAGTTGATATTAAAAAGGTAAGACGTTGTAGTGTGAGTAGGTATTTTTATTTTATTTAGAAAATATGTTAGTAACAATTATATACTAACATATGTTCTATGATATCTAAATATGAATATAAATTAAAGTCGCTTTTCGTATAACATATCTGCTGTGTGACAGCGTTGTTCTTCTAAACTACGCGACATCATTTAGAAAATTTATTTCTAAAGTTTTATAATCATGTTAATGTTCACAAAACATTGAGATTAAACTTACATATTATCTAAACAATTATACAACGTAATAAAATTGAAGTGTCTGTTTGTAAAGTCATATGAAAGTATATAACAGTACTTACTTACTTCATGAGTTTATTTTTTTTGCGTGCATCCCTTCTTTTTTTATAAAATAAAAGTTGCCTAAGTTACTCTTCATAACATCAGCTATGTGCCAGTGAAAGTCCCGTCAAAACTGGTCCAGCCGTTTTGAAGATTAGCCGGAACCAACAGACAGAAAAAAAATGATTTTTGTTAAAAGTAACGTAGAGTTTCATATTATGCATTTAGTAATTATTTTGTCATTGCAAACAGACACTTAAATTGTATTTATTTGATGTATTGTATGTATGTAGAATTTCATATGCATTTAATAAAAGTTGTTATTGTAATTGTACAGACCCTTTATTTTTATTTATTGTATACATATGTTACATTGGATTGGATTGTATGTACAAATCTGTTAAGTATTTTGACATTTAAAACAGACTTCAGTTTAATTTTTGTATGTATAGATGTATAGATATTCTGCCAGAATTCATTTGTTTACATGACAAACTTTTATCAACTTCGTGAGAACTTAGCTTTTCTGTTTATACTAACAAATTGATGTTCATATAATGACACCGATATCGATAGGAATCACCTTAGTCTAGCACCTAACGACTGGATTAGTTTACGCCTCAGTCATTGATATCTGAGATGTTTTGTTTTGATGAACAAAGGGGCAATTCTCGTAAATTTGAAGAACGTTCACAGTCCGGTCTCAGTCTCAATCTGCCAAAAAACCTCTAATTTCCCTACATTATTGACAAGTTTTTGACATTGATTGTCGCTGAGATGAGATTGCGACTAGATACGATTTTGAACGTTTTTAATTACAGAAATTGGCCTTCTGATCTCTAATTAATGAACAGCTTTATTTATCGTGTGGGGCCGAGAATGCGGTGTATTGCGTACCACACTAACAGTAGCAAAGACTTTCATTTTGACAGTTCAACAACATTCATTGCGTTATTTACGTAGTTGAGCTTGAGCAGACATATTTTTAGAACATACTAGCTGACCCGGCAAACGTTGTTTTGCCATATAAATAATTTCCTAATATTTTTTTTTTTTTCTTATTTAGGGGGATGAAAAATAGATGTTGGCCGATTCTCATAGATACCGGATAAGCACAAAAAATTTCATCAAAATCGGTCAAGCCGTTTCGGAGGAGTATGGCAACGAAAACTGTGACACGAGAATTTTATATATTAGATGAAGCAATGATAGTGTGTTACGCAATTAGGTTGATTCTTGACTCGGCAGATTAGCAGTGGACTGCACCTCAGTGTCGTTAAGTTAATTAGTTAAAAGAAAGTTTAAAACTAAAATCACGTCAATAGGTACTAAATATGTCATGTAATCTATATATATATAAAAATGAATCCCTATTTCCCTTGGTCACGTCATAACTTGAAAACGACTTTACCGATTTCATTCATCTTTTTTTTTAAGTTGTCTAATACTTTGTAGAAGGTTCTAACGTAAAAAAAAATAAGAAAGTTGCTTCACGCGGGCGAAGTCGCAGACAAATTTTTCGAACTTATGAAGCAATGGATTAGCAATTTGCTTCAAAATGATTCAGATTCTGATTGATCGTGTGTTACGCAATTAGGGTGTGGGTCCACTCGAATTGAAGCACGTATTAAATTAAGGGTTTTAATAGTGTAGGAGTAGGGTAGGAGTAGGGTAGAAGTAGGATAGGAGTAGGGTAGGAGTAGGGTAGGAGTAGTGTAGGAGTAGTGTAAGAGTAGGGTAGGAGTAGGGCAGGAGTAGGGTAGGAGTAGGGTAGGAGTTGTGTAGGAGTAGCCTAGGAGTAAGGTAGGAGTAGGGTAGGAGTAGGGTAGGAGTAGGGTAGGAGTAGGGTAGGAGTAGGGTAGGAGTAAGGTAGGAGTAGTGCAGGAGTAGGGTAAAAGTAGGGTAGGAGTTGGGTAGGAGTAGTGTAGGAGCACGGTGGGTGTAGGGTAGGGGTAGGGTAGGAGGTAGGACACCACGCGAACTAAGTAGCGCCGGGCAGCTAGAAATAATTTATATGGCAAAACAACGTTTGCCGGGTCAGCTAGTGTATGTATAATTATTAATCATCATCATCATTATCTTCAGGCTGCCCTTGTCCCATGTCACTTTTGGTCGTTGCAACACATGTTTTTCTTCCATTATCCCCTGTCAACCGTCTCGCTATCATTCACTCCCTTTAACCATAGATAACCAATAATATATTCTTATATATTTCCAGAAAGTACTTAAGACCTTTCATAAAATTCACTAATTTAAAAATATATGTATATATAATTAAAATATATATTATATCTCTATCCTTAAATATTCTTTTCGGTAAAGCTAAGCCCGCACTGCGAAATTTCACCGCGCGAATTTTTTCGTCATAATTGCACCATTAAGTGGCCGAGATCCCAACAACAATCATTAAAGACCAGATTATCTACAAAAAATTTGAAAATATTTTCATGAAACTTACCTAAGAACTACCCCAAGTAAACCAGACTTCTATTAAAATAAGCCGCATTGAAATTGGATCACCTGATTGGGAGCTAACAATCCACAGACAGGCACACAGATAGACAGAACGACATACTTATCAGTTATAACTGGTTATAACACCCCTCTATATACGACGAGGGTTAAAACTAGAATACAATGATTTATCGTTTGTCAAAATACGACGAGTAGTTTATGAGATATGAGGAACAGCACCCGGCAGTAACACTTAATCTGAATAATTTAAAAGGATATTGCTAATTGCCATTACTTCATATGTTCAAAAAAATTGTCTGCTCAACAACGTAAATAACGCAATGAATGTTGTTGAACGGTCAAAATGAAAGCCATTGCTACTGATTGTATGTTACGCAATTACCCCGCAAATGAACATACATGCATACATACATAGCCTGTTATAAATCATAACCCTCCTTTGGCATTGCCATAGTCAAGTAAAATAGGCTATCTATTTTACTCGATGACGGCAATAAGTTTTCATTGATAAGTTATTTTGTTAACGACTAGTTTCTATCCGCAACTTCATCTGCATGAAATTTGTTACTTCCCGCATCGCCTGCCTAACAAGGGCAGGCGATGCGGGAAGTACAGACGCCAGCAGGTCAAGCTACCCGAAACTGTCAAATTTTCCCAATCAACCTTGAACCTTAATACTTTATTGATAAAGTTGAAACTCTATTAAAGAAACTTGACAGATTGTAAGTAGCTTGATGTGCTGGCGTCTGAAGTTCATTTTCGTTTAGCGTTCTTTCTGACTTTTTCCTTTTTGGTCGGCTCCTTAGGGTCCTAGCGTGATTATATATTGCCTATAGCCTTCCTCAAGAATTGGGCTATCAAATGCAATAAGATTTTTTCTAATCTGACTGGTAGTTCCGGAGATTATCCCCTACATACAAACGAACCAATAAATTTTATCTCTTTATAAAGTTAGTATAAAAGTAGTAGTCTACCAGAAACACGTGAATCGTTCACGAAGTAAGTTATGAAATAGTTACTTTTAATACCTATGCGTAAGAAAAACGGGTAGACGTAGATTTATCCGATAAGAAGTTCATGCTAAGTTACGCTTATTTCATTAGGAATGTATTGGTTTTCTTAAAGATTACAAGCATTGACGTTTGTAACTACGTATTATAGTTTAGTGGTAACGTTTCATAATTCCTATAAAGGTGTATCGTCTCGTTCAGTGATTAAGTTTCACGGTTTTACATGTGGAAGCAGTTCACTGGTGTTTTAATAATAAGTGGAGAAGTGAGGCGATACGGTACTAGAAATGGGACGACTGCTCAGAAGGTAGTTATCCTACCAACTATTTTTACTGGTTTTCTTTTCATTATTGAGTGCACTTTAACACTGCAATATTATAGTGTATTAAATTTTATGATAAGGAGTTATTAAAAAGTGTTTTAACAAAAAGAAATAACCTAAGAACGGGTCATGGTCATGATTCTATATTTTTCGTCAGTGTGCTTAGCTAAGTATTCATAGACTAATTATATCTCCTTGCGAAAAGCTTAAAATATGAAAGATATGAGGTATGATTATTATAATATATGTAAATATGATATATATGTTAATATGATAGATACGGCAAAAATATTGAGCAAAAATTGCATAGTCTGTACTGTATAGTTTTGTTTTTAATTTCATATTTCTTTATGCCTTAATTTTGACATACTTTAATTCTAGCGCCTCTCGTTTTATTTTTTCATTTTACTGTGATAGCACATTTAGAGAATGCTGGTGAACCTGTAATTGCGTACTGTGGTCCAAGGCTAACTGTTAACAGCTATACTTATAATTTATTGTATACAGAAGCGTTGGTAAACCTTTATAAATAAACTAGCTATTGCTCGCGACTTCGTCTGCGATCCAGGATGAAAAGTATCCTATATACTTCTCCAGGTCAGATAGGCAGTCGCTCCATCTAAAATACTGGTATTCAGCTGCATCCGGTTAGACTGGAAGTCGACCCCAACATAGATAGATCCGATAGATAGAACCGTAGATGATGATGATACTTCTCCAGGTCATGGTCTACCTATGTGCCAAATTTCATCCAAATCCATTCAGCCGCCCTTCTTCTCCTTCTTCCTCGTAAAATTTCTTGTTCCCCCGACCCACCCCGTCGCATCGCATCTCCTGCCCGTGCTGTTACTTCGTTTTTGCTTAGCGATCTTTCTGACTCTTTTTCTTTTTGCTTGGATTGTAAGAGTCATAGGCTGATATTCAGTGGCGTAACAATAGGGTGGCAGGAGTGGCAAAATGCCACGGGCCCGGAGCCGGAGGGGGCCCCGGCCCGAGAGGGCCATGAGCACAGGAGGATCCTAACACACCTAAGTATAGAAATGCAAACTTTTTTCGACCACTAGAACAAAGAAGCAGTCAGGTATTCCATTTTGTAGGGGAAATTACGAAATCTATGCGAACGAACACGCGGGCGAAGTGCCACAAAAAAAAAATTATAACGCTGGTTGAACTTCTTTACATTGAGGGAGGGCCCTACCAATCCCATGAATTTGCCACGGGCCCCAAAGGGTATAGTTACGCCACGGCTAATATTAAATAGCCTTCGTCAAGAATTAGGCTATCAAATGTAAAAAGAATTATTCAAATCCGACGGTTCCGGAAGTTCTAGAGATTAGCGCGTCCAAACAAACAAACTCTTCAGTTTTATTGTTAGTATAGATAGATATACTCGTAGATGCATACTCAGATAAACGAGACAGCAACCTAGGTATATCAAGAACAATAATACTATTTGATTCAGTATTCACTCTCTCTGATTGATGCAGATGAAGTGCCAACATCTGTATGAGAAAACTAATGTCAATTTAGGTCATTCAATGATTGAATACCTTATACCTACTTCAATTTAAGCGAACGTGTGCTTATTGTATGGCTAGCGTTATTGCACCTAATGGCACCCTAATGGCGTAACACACAATCAATCTCCATCTGAATCATTTTAAAGGATATTACTAATCCTTACTAAGGCCTTGATATGTTCGAAAAATTTGTATGCTCTGAACCACGTAAAAAACGCAATGAACTTTGGTGTAAAAATGAAAGCCATTCCTACTGTGAATGCGTTACGCATTCCACATTACCCCGCGGGTCTGTTTCAGCTCCGGTGGTTATACAGTCTGAGAAATTAATTGATAAGCAAATTGACACCCTACATCAATTTGCCAATTTCTGTGATTTGAATATACGGACAATTTATGTTGGTAGTCAAATTGCTTAACAACTATTTTCCCTGAACTTACATTTTCGAACAGAAATTATCCCGGTTCGAAAATATAAATCAGAGTCGAAATCAAGGCCGTTTAAGATACTCGTATGTTTAAGATCTTATCGGATCAAAACTATTATAAAACAGAATAAATACTACGAGTTCGAGCAAAAAGCTAAACTTAGCTTCTGTTAATTTTACGATGGTTGATATACCTATAGAGTACTAGCAGCGCCCGGCGGTTTCACCCGTATAAGTTTCGATCCCGTGGGAATATTGGGATAAAATGTGTCCTTGTATTATTCTGATGTACAGACGCCAGCACATCAAGCTACTACAATCTGTCAGATTTCTTTAATAGATTTTCGACTTTATTGCCAAAGCATTAGGTTCAAGGTTGATTGGGAAAATCTGACAGTTTCGGGTAGGTTGACCTGCTGGCGTCTGTAAAGTTTCATCAGTCCGCCTTTATACAGTATTTTTTTTTACTTGTGCATAAAGTTTTAATAAATAAATAAAATCCGTTCTTTTGTTTTACGCCAAAGAGTAACAACATCCTCACAAACTTTCCCGTTTATAATATCAGTAGGATCGGATATCTATGAGTAAGATTAATAAGAATAAAACATTGAATTACTTACCTACCTACTAGCTTTCAATTCATGTTAATTATGTGTCATCCATCACAACATGAGCCGAGTAAGCACCACGTGTATAGGAAACAAGTTTTTAATTTCAGCAACCGCAAGTCGGTGATGCGACGGAGACATCGCGGCACCTTCCGCATGGAGCCGGTCCCGGAAACTGTAGGGCTAATCAAAATGGCGCTCTTGGAAGAAGATGGGTATGTATTTTTTGAAATTTTATGTACCTATCTTCTCTTTCTATTTCGTTTGAAAACGATTAATCGCGTTTGAAATTAAACTCACTCATTCCGCCGATCGAGCTCAGAACTTCAGTTCAGACGGGTCGATTCGTAGCTATTTTTGAACTCAGACACAACGGTATCATTTATGTATTGTTGTTCCGTCTATTTAAGTACTTAAATACTTGTATAGTATTGATTCTTTTTCTCTAACAGCAAGTGAGAAACGTGTGAAGCTCGGAATACACATGCCTGTAACTTGCACAAAAGTCTGCAAGTAGCTTGCATGCCGTGTGCCATAACAACTTCTGATTGGTGAATAACATAATGGCATGCAAGCTACTTGCATACTTTTGTGCAAGTTACAGGCATGTGTATTACGGGCTTAATGTTTATGGCCTTTGTATGTAGGCACTTTTTACCTATCATTTCATTTCCTACCACCCTACCTTTGCACCACCATTTCATTAGCCTGTGTTAGTAAAAAACTAGACACTTTATATTAGTACCTCCTAATTCTTCCTTTGCTAGAGATATTTTTCAAACTTAATAGGTAGATATTGAGGTTAGTAGGTAAACAAAATAAATTCATTTGTTTCTTATAAAATATGCATACATAATATCAAGCCATGTTTGCAGTTTTACACACTTACTTTCATAATTTTTCTTTAATTGCAATAAATGATTGTGTTCTGCCACGGTCAGCAAAAAAAGTCGAATAAACCTGCTACTGCACATCAACAACAAAATTGACACAAAATGATTTGATAATCTGCTTTTTAGCATTTCTTAAAGCTAAAAGTTATTATTATATACATTACTTGTGTTCCGATTGTACTTAATTCAATATTTTGCTCAGTACTTAAGATATAAAACACGGAAGTCGCGGTAAATATAGTTATCTAATGAATAGTTAGTTAATTAATATTACGTCTAGTGCGATCAATCGCATAATTAAAGTCAAGGCAAAATCATTTGCCAAGGAGCTCAAATCTCTTTTAGTCTTTGATTGGTTTGCGTTCCATAAAACTTCTACGATCGTCTGACCTACAAAATAGTACCCTTCAGACAGTATTATCCAGTTAGATTTATAGATACTTGGCCTGGTCTCCCAACCTTAACCTGTCAGTCCTAATAATGGGCAATTCGCTCCCGCATCCTATGGATAAGTCAGGTCAGGGTCTACATAACCAGCAGCTCGCAGCTCTTGGGTGCAAACAAAATAATTGTAAATAAGTGTTTTGTTGTTGAAACAAGCTAAGCTTAGATATACTCGTACTGAACGGTTGAGGAATTTGTCTGGTTTTCTCATGAAAACGGCGACCTTTTCAGCAAAGCAAAAACATTTTAATGCAGCTAGAATTTATTGAGCGAATACGAAATTAAATCAGAATTATCACAAGGAAATCAACTGCTGAGCAAAAACCTGAATAAAACTTTAAAAATGAATTTAAATAATTACTTTACCTTAATGATGAAATGCCTGACTGCCATCTCGGACTTTTTGCTTTCCTCCCGACGATTCCTGAAGGTAGTAACCGATGGACAACTGTCGGTTTTATGAATGATTCCCCCAGTCCGAAACTCTTTTTATATCATGAATTATCTTAATCCGTTCCAACAGTACAAGTGTTTTAATTAAAGCCAGGTAAAGCTTTACGATAAGAATAGTATGGATCACGATTTTCTAGGGGCTTGTGGCTAAGTAATAACAGCCGCACGGGGCGATCGATCAGGTTAAGCTACGCTTGCCGCGGTTGGTTCGTGGATGGGTGACCATCTTTGCATACCAATACCCCTCCGTGGCTCGGAAAGCACGTTAAGCCGTTGGACCCGGCTGTTATTAGTGGATCTTTGACAGTCGTTACGGGTCGTCAGAAGCCCGAAAGTCTAACAACCTGTCTTACCAAGGGAATTCGTATTACATTTTTTTTTGTACACGTGAGTTCATATAGATTTACTCACGTATAGGTCATCAAGGTTTTGACCATGACCCAAACGTACGGTCGTAGATCACATTATAATATAACATACGTGCATGGCGTTGGCGTGGAACGGTTGATTGTCATAATGTCTGTGCTGGATGGTGCTGATCTACGCATGACGTTGGTGAACGGCCGCCGTCGGTTGAGACTGTTCATCTTTTTTTATTTTATAGTGTTCTTACATAAAGAAGCAACAAGAAGTACTTTGAATGGTAGATTAATGGAAGATACCCACCACAAAATTAATCTTTAATATAGTTAAATCTACAGTGTGTACCTCAATCTTATATTAGATATTTTTTTATTATACTAAACATAATAAACGTAAGGCTCATCCGTTAGGATTTACTAAATTCACGGTTTAAATTTATTTAATAAATAACAAATAGTTAAAAACACTGTTTTCTTGCATTAGTAATAAAATAAACCTAATAACCATAGGCAGTTGCTAGTACTTTAACCATAAAGAACCGCTAAGATAGAAATAATCCCTATAAAGAACCCATGGTATTATTTTGTTCTTCTGGTTTTTTTTTATAAATTCGAATCAGCCTTTTCAAGTGCACTACAGAAAAGCCTTCAACATAAAACGCTACAAAATTTCGATACCTTAGAAATAGCAGGTAAAAACCCAGTCCCATCCACATTTTCTAACGTTCACAAAAAATGTAATTTTCTATATTAGTTGCCAGTTTTAACAACAGAGAGATTAGTACCAAGATAACACCGGGATGCTCTCTGATTATTCCCGACAATTGACAATCACACTAAAATGTCGACCTCTGATAATAATTCAATCTGCGACATTAGCTAAATCAAACAAAATATAAGCGTATATTTACGTAGAACCCTTTGAGGCAGTAAAAATGTTTCCTTTTCTTAGAATTTTCATTTTGTTAATGGAAATAAGTAGAAACGGTGAGTCGTTTTTAGAAGGATTGAGTGAACAGCTAATCTCAAATGTTTCTATTAGAACTATGAAGCTTTTTGTAGATTGCTTTACTTTTTTCATTAATAAATCCGTGCGTAGGTATTCTTCTTTATAGCGGCCAAAGGCTAAAAAGTCTTTGAACTTTTTCGTCAATTATCAACATAATTATGTTTATGTAGGTATTTAACTACAAGGCCTATTTGTCTAAAGTTCGTTTTTTAAGCTCAGATACTAATTTGACAGGTGTGATGTCAAATTTCTATACTAAAAAAAAAAAACGCAAACACAAAAGACTTAAATGTCAGATTAGTAACTGGGATTGGATTAGTATGGGGCAAAACGAACATTATGTTACAGAAGGTAGATACTTAGTTTCAACCCTGACCACCAAAATAAAAGTGATTTTGCAGTTTTAATTAAATTAAAAATAAATGCACGGCAATAACTTTTAGGTACCGTACTTCTTTTGTTGATTGAATTCTCTTTATTATCATTACATAAAATATGATAGTATACTTACTCTCAAAATTTTGAGAATTATGCGACGAAAAATATATTTTTCATCCCACCATCTCGGAAAGAGTATTTTTAATCTTCAATATCTGAGTGGAAAAGCCGTTTTTATTCTCTAGAGGATAAAGTAAATTGAATTTAGAACATCGTGTGCACTAAGTTTGTGAATTTAAAAAAAACATTAAACCTATTTACTGCTACCTCTATGGTGCCGAATATATCATACAACTTTTTTTTAATTTGTTAAAAACTCAGACTCGGAACCTTCTTGGTGTTCTTTTTTCAATTTGCTTTGTACGCGGTTCTTTACGTGGCATTTTTTCACGTCATTGTTAAACCTTATATTAAAAACAAGAAACTTGAAAACAAATGAAAAAACTAAAATGAGTGATTCTAGCGACGAGGAAGTTTGCTTGACGCCAAGAGAATTGACTGAAACTGTTAATAATGCGCAAATGAGCTTTCTCCCTCAACAATCACGCGAGAAGTATTTAAAACAGTACGATATGTTCAACACGTGGCGACTAGCAAAAGGAGCCAAAACTTTCTCAGAAAACGTTTTGCTGGCATATTTTATAGAATTATCCGAGAACAAGAAAGCAAGCACTCTATGGAGTACGTATTCGATGCTAAAAGCAACAATAAAGATGAAAAAAGACAAACATATCGATACCTATCCTAAATTAGTGGCATTTTTACATTTAGTCATTTCCTCGCTGAGGTGGAATGAAAAGTTACGTGTTGCACTCGAGTGCAAAGATTTTTCATCTCGTGCTCTTTTGAACACGCGGTTAAAAAGCAACTTTGCACTCTTGTATAACAAATAACTATTTGAGGTCTGTTTTACTCGTACGATTGTTTTATGATGATACTATTTTATTTTTATGAAATATTTTTGAAAAAGTCTTTTTTTGAACATTTGACAATACAGTCAATTCTTTTCTGGCTTGTAATATGTATCGCCTGACTGTGCGACAGTAAACTGAGCGTTTTACGGTGTGTAGGACACCGTAATACGCTCAGATTTTTGTTTGGGCAGTGCCTTAATGAAGTTTCAATTTAGTGAAGATTGTTGAAAAACGTGAAATAGCAACAAGGAGGACATTTATACTTCCTAGCTATACTAGAAGGACCACGAGAGGTTTTAGAATAGGTAATCGTTGATATGAACCTAGCCTAGTCTTGTTTCTTTATCTTCTATTCGTATAACAAAAAACGCTCTTTGAGAATGCACATTTATTAAATGCACAATTTTCCCTATCATTATTTTCCATTAAGCTGTTACCAATATGAAATCATTTTATGTACTTTTAAACCGAATATGATTTTTACCTGCGTTGTTAATTAGCCGAATTTATAGGCCCAGTCTTGGAATTGAGGAGTCACCTCAAATGTTCTGTAACTTTTTAAGGATTTTACTACAAATTCCAAGATCGGGCCTTCAAATTCGGCTAATTTAGGTACTACTAAATATGAGCTGTGGTGGCCCAGTTGTAACGGCGCCGACTTACGAGTTGTAGGTCGTGGGTTTGAACCCAGACAGGCGTTTTACTTTGTGTAAATAATTTCATCACCACTGCTCTCAAAATGGTGAAGGAAAACATCATGAGGAAACCGGCATGTCCTAGAACCAAAAATTCGAAGACATGTGACATCTACTTAGACTTACTTACTAGATTATAGCCCTCTTGAAGAGAGGATGCCTGTGTCCCAGCAGTGGGAACATTATAGGCTGATTATGCTACTACTAAATATTGGTAATACCCGCGTCTAAATATGAAACATGGCTCCTCAACCCATACGGACACAATATGATAACAGTCTTTTATTCATTTTTATTCAGTGATACTAATAGGAAGTAAAAGTCGAATTGTCTCGTTTGCAGAATCATGCCTGGCGATATCGTTCCTCCTGGGGCGCAGGGAGTTTTTCGACAGGTAATTTTGACCTTATTATCATGCCGATTAGATCTTCTCGTCTAATAGAGTACCTACCTACCTACACAATTTACTCTCTATTTTTTTCTTTCTTTGTAAAGTCCAGGAGTGTTCTTAGATAACTCTGGTGACATGTAGGCGTCAGGTTTACTAGCTAACAAGTACGTGTAAATACTTGTTATTCATTATTTCTTAAGGGCTGCGCCTACGCCGTAGCACTTGCCGTAGCAGAGCCTACGCTGCCCCCCAAGGCAGCGCTCCCGTGTTCTACAAAAACCAACTCCGTCTTACCTGCGACATTCTAACTTTAGTCCAAGCCCAAACTTTCGAGCCAGTTTTAGTATTTTGAACTTTATTCAGAGCACGGTTAGGATCTTAATACTAAATTGATAACTTAGACACGGGTTTGACGTGAGTTTTTGTAATTAGGAGATTGAGAGTGAAATTTTGTCGAATACAGTTCTAAACAAAATGGCTCGAGGTCGATTATGTGCCTACAATGATATCCTGGATCTGCCGTAGTACAGAACAAAGAACACTGTTACCTGGCTAAAGTAAAAACTAATGTAAGTCCGTAACTTTAAGGTCTACAGAAAATATAACCCTCTTTTAGTTCTCTGTCACACTCGGGTATAAATAATATCTAGATGAGGTCGGTATATAAAGGTTTATAAGGTTCTAATTTCCGAGTCGCAGCCGGGAGTCTGGGCTAGTTCCCGGTTGTTGGCATTAGGTTGACCACTATGTGTGTATTCAGCAAACGGCAGCGACAGTTTGCTGAATACAAACGTGATTATGTTTATGTAAAAGTAAACGTTTTTGAATCAACCTGTAAGTAAGTAGGTAAGGTAGTAAGTAGAGGGGCTTGTGGCCAAGTAATTACAGCCGCACGGGTCTATCGATCAGGTTAAGCTACGCTTGCCGCGGTTGATCCGTGGATGGGTGACCAACTTTACATACCAAGACCCCTCCGTGCCTCGGAAAGCACGTTAAACCGTTGGTTCCGGCTATCATTCGTGGATCTTTGACAGTCGTTACGGGTCGTCAGAAGCCCGAAAGTCTGACAACCCGTCTTGCCAAGGGGTATCGTATTACCCAGTAACTGGGTTGTGGAGGTCAGATAGGCAGTCGCTCCATGCAAAATACTAGTACTCAGCTGCATCCTGTTAGACTGGAAGCAGACCCCAACATGGTTGGAAAAGGCTATGCAGATGATGATGTAAGTAAGTAGTGAAGTATTCATTCTATAAATGTATGTCGGGGGTAGGGAATGCAACCTGAGATCTCGCCCGTAATCAGGCGAGATTTTGTTTTAGTTTTCGAGATCGAGATTACCTAAATGGAAACTAAACCTACTAATAAAAGTTTTATTCAGTATTAAATTTGGTAAAATATTTACAAAAAGTCTTAGAAATTATTTACAAAGGTATAATAATGTTAGATTCCTGTACTAGGATAAACCTGTATCACAGACGGCATGAGCATGCTTTGCCTACTATCGATATAATGGTAATCGTGTTATATTTTCTAAATATAAAAAAAAAACATGTGACTCAGGCTGGCTGGACAAATCTTCAAAATAGCTCGCATTTAACTAGGTCAATAGGCACTTTATGTGACGGCTAAAAACCCTTATTTCAGAATTTGTTTACGTAAATAATCAATAACATTAAAAAATGACCACCCCCGTCCTCACTTCTACACTTGTCTTCTATTTAAATATCTACTCCTAGGTACAGTTGTTCGTATTAGTTTCATCAATACACGGATTTTCGTCCATTAAAGAAAACACCTTAAAATATACTTAGTCCTACATATAATCCTACAATATTGGTAACCCTACTGCAGTGTTTGTACGGAAAAATTTAAATGATCAATATCTTTGAAACTACTCAAAGTTTCTCCGTCACAAATTCAGGTTATCATTATCGTCCCCGTCACAAAATGTTGAACATATTTCGAAGGCCGTAGATCATCAGGCAGCGGAGATACATGTGTCCAGCCAGCTTGAACTCAGGCTTACATGTGTCGCCATAAATCAAACGTTATTACTGTAACATATTGCGTCACTAAATGTTAGTAAAGGAATCATATTTGAAAACGCTCCCGTTATTGAGATTCGGAAGTGCCAGTCAGAAGTTTTATACGTAAATTCAAGCTGGCTGGACACAGATTTTTGCATTTATCTACTAAACCGCTGTACGTATCACAAAACTTTTAGCACGATGCCTGTCACAAATTTATGTGACGCTCGTTGTTATGCAAAAAGTCATCAAAATCATCCGTTACCGAGATTGAGAGAACACGTTTTCGATCGATTATCTAAGATTCTGTAGCGTCACAAATTCTGAAATAAGAGTGTCTAGCCGTCGTCATATAAAGTGCCCTATTGACCTAGTTAAATGCGAGCTATTTTGAAGATTTGTGCAGCCAGCCTGAATCACATAAAAAAAAAACATTAATCGCAAATAATAAAGTAAGTAAACGTCTGCACTACGCGTAGGTACTTACATAGGTAACGCAACAAATCAGCACACACACCACGCAAATTTATTAATCCATTGTCTAACATTGTATTCAAAATAGGTATCTAAGTACCTAATTAAAGTGTCCAAATTGGCACGCGCTCCGCTGCCTTTGGTTTTTAAATATCTCAGCAGCGCTAATAGGTGGTGAGCCAGTGGTATCGGCCTCGACTTACGATTTGTAAGGTCGTGAGTTCTAACCCAGCCAGACACTTTACTTTGTGTAAATAATTTCATCACCACTGTTCTAAAAATGGTGAAGAAACACTTCGTGAGAAAACCGGCATGTACTAGAACCAAACTTCGGCCCAGTGCGGGTATAAACGTAACGTCTATACCCGCACTGGGCCTGCTTGGTGGATTACGGCCCATTCCCTCTCACAGTGAGGAGGCCTGTGTCCCAGCACTCCCAGCTGTGGGAACATTATGGGCTGATTATATTGCTAGTACATGCTAGGTAGTTGTAAAAACATACTTAGGTACACGTAGGTCGCAATCCCGGGATTTCACCTGTTGCACAATCAATTCAGTAGCTGGTCCTAAACGGGACCTGCATCAAATTGGGGGCTGTTTTTACCTGATTGCGGAGAAGCTTAAAAGGAGGGTACCATTTTTTATAAAATAAATAAAATATCATCCTGACTCGGAAGGTTACCTAAGCGGTTATTACGATATTACCAAGATAATGATACGGATATTAAATTCGAAAATTGGAGCATTCTGGACCACAATGCCTAAGTTTTTATTGTAATTTTAGTTAGAGAATGACTAAGCGAGCGAACTGTAATAGAAAATTGATTAATCCCGGCTGGTGCCATTGTAATACTACAAAAAGGATGCAAGAGCTCCTGACTCGATAGGTTAGATTTTCCGTATGATTTCACTAAATTAATTCAAGACCTTGCGAATAGGATCACGCCTTTATCTTGAAGCCTTTGTAAACCGTAAACAAATATCGTAAGGTAGATAATTTTAAAGGTGTTCATTAATAATGAGCATCTTATTAATAAGAGTTTGAGGTTCATCCTACATCCACACCTTCCTGACTGATGGTAGCTGTAGGATATATTTGCAATTTCGACTGGTACTGGGGCGAAAGCTTTAGCCGCCCCGCGAGCACTTGGGGATAGCTGAACATTCCTTCAGCGTATACTGAGCTTCGTTTTTGGGGTAGGCAACCCAATGACGGTAGGCAAACGATCGCGATTGCGGACTACGTGATCGTACTTCACAAAACATGCATGTTCAGTAAGCAGATGCGTCAAGTGGGAACTGAAGGCGCTATGTCTCCGCTTCTCCAACTACTCTTCTATTTTAAGCCTTACCACCACTATGGCGGAGTGACCCCATCTGGGTTGCGCCAGTCATTCCTTCCACCCTCTCTGCCGCTCTAACGCCGGCTTCATCTAGTTTTAAAATATGATTGACGTGTAAAATTTATTTATTTATTTATCTCCACCCAGCCACTACGATCACGGTCCACTCACC
This sequence comes from Apamea anceps, assembly GCA_951799955.1. Taxonomy (NCBI): domain Eukaryota; kingdom Metazoa; phylum Arthropoda; class Insecta; order Lepidoptera; family Noctuidae; genus Apamea; species Apamea anceps. Next base: position 15,963,397 of record OX637500.1, on the reverse strand, counting down.
ACGCTCTAATTCCACCACGGGCCACTGGTATGGTGACGAACAGACGCCAGCACATCAAGTTACTACAATCTGTCAAAGCAGATCTCCGCTTTTTGTATGGACGTTGGTTTTTTATTCCGAGAAAAATCTAACAAGAATCAAACTACATCCAAATAAAAGCTACAAAAATATGGAACTTGGAACCACTGAAATTATATTTTTAGACCCCCCCCCCCCCATTTCAGAGAAAAATTAAAAACTATTTAATGTTAGTACATAATTATAATTTATTCGTTATGGCAGCCCAAATTAAACCTCTTTGACAATGTCTAAATATGACAGATGACAGTGTTGACCGTCAAGCAGGCCTCATCCGTCTGATACGTCACACTAAAAAAATAATCTGACAAACAAACAAACTTTTCAGCTTTATTATTACTATAGATTATTACAGAGGTAAATAAATAATCTGATTAGATTCGTTTCGTTCACATTGATAAACTCGCAAATCAAACATTGATTGACAGTAATGACAGTACCACGTGTCAATTTTGACAAGATTATTATTTTTTGGGGTGTGTTCACTTTATTATCCTAGACAATTAGAAAGGTTTGTTCGTTTTAGGGGTAAATTCAAATTAAAATAAAAATACATTTTTCTCAAAATTGGGGGCCTTAAAAAATATATGATATAGTTAGAACCACTAGTTTTCGGGATGTCTATCCAAATATATTTAATTTATCCTTGTTAGAATTATTAAATAATAAAAAACCATTTTTGGACATGTCCTATAATTAATAGATTTTCAACTTTATCGCTAAACAATTAAGGTTCAAGGTTAATTGGAATAATTTGACAGTTTCGGGTAGCTTGACCTGCTGGCGTCTGTACCAAGCCACAAAATAATTTGAAAGTAGTTGCAGTTGTTTTTATGGGTGCCTTGCTAAGTAACTTCATAGCTTGGCCTTACAAATTAATTAGGTGTAAGGTCTAGGTACCTAAGTATTTATTATTAAATGTATGTAGGTAAATGGGACAACGGAATCCAGCTCTTCCGCGCCAGCACACCAAAGAAACGAATACGGATGCGGCCCGGTAGGAACATCAAATCTTATGTGAAACGTAACATGAAATGTAACATGCAAATACTATTATGTAGGTACCTACCTATCTTTATAATGCAATACGAAGAGTACCTATCACAAAAACATGGCGATTCATGTTAGGTAGGTAGGTACATTTCATGTTACGCTTCACATAATGTGTATCCATCCATCAAACCAAAATAATCTCGAAGCAGAGACCAAGCATATTTTAAATACAGAGAAATTAATTTTTATTTACCCAAATGTACCGAAACTTTTTTACAATTAATAGTATTAAAGATATTATAATATTAAATATTGTAGAATGTGCCATCTGTTAAATAATAGTTGTAAACTTATTAACGCAGCCTGGCCTCTAAAAGTTGTAAAAATGAAATAATAGATGACGTGACTGCGGAATTTTGAATTATCAACGATTTACCCATTAAACATTTTTTAATTAGGTACAAAGTGAAAAAAAAATGCTTTTGCTAGAAATGATTTTAATGCCTACTACAGCGTTGTTTACTTTGCGCTTCACAGAAATCATTCGGGGCAAGCGATCGCCAGAAAACCGCTTTGTCGTCATATGCGCGAGCAAAGAGTACTATAAGATACCGGGTAAAGAGTGCCCTCTTGCGCCATTTTTATGCAATCCAGCGCAGTGGCGCCATCTACAAATTGTATCCAAACTAACCAGTCTATAGCTAGCTATATAAAGTGATATATTGTACTGCTGTTTTAATTAAAAAGGTCACAACTAACATTTTCCACGGAATTTGAGTTATATATATATCCGGATAGGCTTTTTTTCCTAATTCCAGATATATATATATAACTCAATTCCATGAAAAATGTTAGTTGTGACCTTTTTAATTAAAACGGCAGTGTAGGTACTGGCTGGAATATTCGTTGGTGCAAGCGCATATCAAAAGTAATAAAACCATTGTCTAATGTTTTAGTCATTTTTATTTTTTATTTTTATAATGTTTATGCTTATCATAATACAACTGTGCTGTTAATTTTGTTTCATCTTCTCCATTATAGGTAATCTTTCCCGTTAAAATACGATTAATGGATCTACACCAACTATGTAGTATGACACTTACTGTTAAATTAAAGAAATACTCTTTTAATTTTTCTTTGTGAATAGTACAATTAAAAGGGGTATCCACTAAAACATCTGCAAACGAATTAATTGTTCCACGTACATTTTGTTTAGGAACACGTTTTTTTAAAAAAGATTCTGTCATATTTTGCAGGTCATGGAAATAATTTTGCAATAGCTCATTTGGATAACATAACCATTTTTTATTATTATATTCTTTAGCTTTTATAAAACTATTATTATTAATATTTTCATTATTCTTATCTAAAAGGTCTTGTCTGCAATGTTTACACGATTTCACAACATTTTTTAAACACTTAGTCAGGACCCAACCACATACATAATTTCTTTGACCAGCATCGGGCTCTTTGGAGTAATCAATTAATACATCCTCAGTAAAATTAATTTTGTCTTCCTCGGGAACATCAGTTGCATCAGGTTTATCAGTGACGTAAAAACTAAGAGTTTGTAGGCACTTGTTGGTGTCCTCTTCGCAATTTGCCCTTTTGGAATGAGGTGTATTATAATTGTTTAATAGAAGTGCTTTAAATGCCCCTTCAAATGATATTGTATTTGGGGCATTATTTCTTGCTCCATAGCTTCTGATGTTCCCAAAAAAGTTTTCTACAGGGTCCTGATTAAAATTACGTGTTAATATTGCATCGTAACCATACTTATCAAACAACACGTTGCAAATTGCTTCCATGCCTTCAATAGTTTTAATTAAATTCTTTACAGATGGTATAGTAGTTTCCACAAATCGTACTTTATTACCAGTAACCTTTTTTTGAATAAATTTCACAGTTTTTAATATTTCCTTTGATTTTAGCCATAGTTGGTGGTGAGGTGAGTGCCTTCTAATTGGCCCTTTATAAATTTTACCATTGGGTATTGCAAAACTACTAACATTTAATGTGTCAAACAAATTGTCTAGTAATAATGTAATGTCTATTAATTGTTGGCATTCTTCGGGCAAATCTCCTCTAGCTATTAAGTGGTCTGTTACCACAGCGAAACTGTGGCTAAAAATTTGGGTTGCGGACTTCACCCTCATTTTATTAATTTTTTCAGGGACAATGTGCTCTTCTGTTATTTTATTTAGCAGTCGTAGCTCCCCTTTGGATTTATCTGCAGCATACACCTGCTGATAATAGTCCCACTTAACAATATTATTTTTATTATTAGAGGTGTACGCCATATCCTTAGTGAGTAAATTATTTCTTATTCCTTTAATTAAATGAGGAGCATCGAACAACGGTATGATCTTCTGACCATTTACCCTGAAAAAATCATGGCGCCACTCTTTGCCTAGCCGCAAATACCTCGCTCTCGTGTCATTAATTAAATCTGTTATTGCCCCTACATTTACGGAGCTCTGATCACAAACAGTGTTAATAATAATTAATCCCGATTTTTGCACCTCTAATGCTACACATTTTATGAGTGTTTTAAGCTCTACTTTTTGTAGGGCATTGGTAAAATAATATGCTACTGGCTGTTTAAAATTATGTTTTAAACCTTTCACCATGAAAACGAGAGCGTGGTCGGCAAATTTGGTGTCTTTGGTGGTGGCAAAACCCTCAAATGCATCTTTCTGCTTGTTATAAAATATTTGAGGTGTCAGAGACATTTCGTCAAACATTAGACTGCACAAACGATCAGCAGTATCTTTTTCGAGTACAGTTTTCTTAATTTTATTGAATACAATGGGATTTATGCCAGGACACAGTTTGATTTGACTTAGCAAACGTTTCATTGCCTTTGTCGAAGGTAATGTAAAGTACTTATAAAGTAAAGAATAGGCCTTTGGACTTTTCTTATACATAGACAGTGCAAGGATTTTTTCATCCATAGTAAACCGTCTACCTTTGGATTTTTTTGCGGATTGCAATTGCATATGGAGAAATAGCTGGGCAGGTGTTTTCAAATTTTTCACAACTTGTTGGAATGCAGCGACTTGGGATAATTTAGCAGCATTTGCCAGTCTTGACTTGAAAGACAGGCCTCTCTTCCGCAAACGACTTATCTCGGACCGCAGTTGTTTAACTTTTGTAGAAAGGGCTTTCACTCCGACATAATTATATGTCGGTGAACTATTAGTAGAACCTAGAAAAAAAATCTTAGATAATTATATTATTTCATAAGTAGGTAAGTACCTAATATAAGTAATATTATTTTGAAACTTGCTATAAGAAAATAACATTTACCCATTCTAATTGTTTTTCTTAAAGATCCACTAGCCTTGCTGTAGTTGTGATCCATCATTACTGCAGATGCATTGGCAGTGCCATGAATTGTGGCTGAAACATAGTAATGGATAATTCATAGAAATTTCATAAGCAAGTTCCCTAATAAATTTGGTTTACCTACTGTACTGTACTAAATACGTGTATATTATCAATATGTGTAAGAACTGACTTCAGCAGGCCTACAATGATGCAAAATTATTATATAGGTACCTACTGATCAGTAGCAAAGGGTAAATTTTTGTAAGAGGTAAGCCGGAGTACATATCTTTAATATGTCTATAGAATACTGACTGTGCCATTTTTCAAAGGGAAGCACTGCTACTGTTTTTATTTGGAAAGAAATCGCTTTAGCAAAAGTGACTAATCTTTACCTGTATTTGTAGAATGTAAATTGGAAGGTTGACTGACATGAATAATATCAGGTTCCCTGGCTGATGTGCCTGAAATCACAATAAAAAATAATTTCACGTATAAAACAGATTTTAGTGGTTTTTACCATAATTTAGAGAATTTATTCTAGAAGGTTTTGGTGTATAATACATTCATATTTAACTTAGATATAGCACAAAAACACCGATGTTTTGAGATGTCATCATCACTAGATCGAATCCGAGCGAAGCAGGGCCAGGCCGCTAGTTAAATATAGCATTAACTATGTATACGAAACGAGCAGGGCTTCTACAATGTTGTGGTTATAACATTATTTTATTTTTATTTTAGCCCATCTCTTGCAAAATTATTATACAGCTACATACAGTTCATATTAGGACAGAAGTCGCTTTATCAAAAACTGACTTAAGATCTTTACCTGCATTTGTAGCATGTAAATCAGAAGGTTGACTGACAAGTCTATTAGCAGGTTCCCTGGCCGATGTTCCTGTAAACACAACAAAAAAAAAAATTAAGAATAATAAAATATTGTTTTTCATATTTGTTTGGCCTACCTGATTCCTGAAAAGTTATTATTTATAAAAATAACTATAAAAAACGTGTTTTAACAGAATTACAATGTGATAAACAGTTTCTGGTAAAAAAAGAGTCATTTTCTAAATCGCCTTTGTGATTTAAGTCTTATTAAGAAGTCTATAAATTGATGAAATCTATGCACATAAATAAAATTGAAGTGTCTGTTTGTAATGTCAAAATAACAGCTTTTTACTAAATGCATAATTATGTAAGTACATATATACAACACTTATAACGAAAAAGCAATTATTTAATTTTTTTTTGTCTGTTCATTCCGGCTAATCTCAATAATAATTTTTGTTTTGTTTATAACGTTGCCCCACCTAGGGAATTTCTCCTGTATCATGGGTGCGTTTACAAACATTTAAACTCACATACACAAACAGACAGCAAAATGTGGTAACTTCCATACAAATGATGTTGCGGGGCAGAGCTAGTCTACACTATAATAATATTATAAAGAGAAAAGATTTTGTTTGTTTGAATTGAATAGGCTCAGAAACTAGTGGACCGATTGGAAAAATCCTTTCACCATTAGAATACTACATTATCCCTGATGAACATAGGCAATAGAATATTTAAAAAAAGTTAGGGATCCGAATGAAAACTTCGATAATGTAACCCAAGGTGTGAAAAAAATTACTAAGGTTGTATATACAATACATATATAATATACAACAATACAATACATATAATATATAGGTTGGTATGGTTACAATTATTATTATTAAGTACTTTCAAAGAGCCTTTATTTCATAGTAAGGGTGATTTATGTACGTTTACAACTGACTACTTGACCATGCATATTTCATTTCTGTATGTCAGAGACCATAATATTATAATATTATTAGGTACATAAGTTCAATATAATAGTAGCAATAGCTAAAAGTTTCAGTATACAGATTCTAAGTATAAAAGAATTGTCATACTAACCATGTAAATGAAGTGATGGAACTGCCAATGCATTTAACCGGTTATTACGGTTTCTATCTCTCGCAGTAAAATGAATGTCGCAAACCAACTTTGTTTGGTAATACGCATAATCAACTGCTGTTTCTAGTTTTCCACCAACAAGATTTACCCAAGCCTTAAGACGCTCAGGGAACTTCTCAGCATTTGGAAAACGATGCATTGGGACATCTGAAATTGGAAAGATAAAAGAGCTGTAGGCTATTTAAATAGTTGTTGTCTTAGCTTTCAACAATTATTGTTGTGCCTTCCATGAAAATCCATAGATGTGCGATATATTACGCAAACCTTGAATACTTAAGATGTACCATTGTTAACCGCTACCACAGTATTTAAAAGGTATACTCAAAGCATTAAATCTTTTACAGCTGTTAGATTCTTCTTCTTCTGTTCAGAATCTAAAATATTCATGTTCCTTATCTAATATTTGACCACTGCAACCCATTATTTGCAGTGGTCAAACCAATGCTCCATGTTTTTTTTTTACTTAAATTCAATTAATCAACCTGCATCTTTAACCTGGAAGCTAATCCGATTAGGAAAAGACCATGTACAGTGCAAGTCAAGAACTAGTATTATCTCTATTATTTACTGCCACTAATGGTTGCCTTTTATTTATTTCTTTTCAATACGGATTTAAAAAAAAAATCCGATGATGTTAAACATGATGATGATGACGTTGTGATATATATTAAACTTACCACTGGGAGCACAGCCAAATGAACATAACTTAGGCATTTTCAAAAGAAATGTTGATAAAACTTAACAACACAAAGCGTCCTTTCGCGAATTTGTTGAACACAATTCAACACGTATTACGGGCCGAAGTCACCAAAGAAAGCGGAGGAACTTAAAGCTCAACTCGACGCAATTTCTGGAAGATTTCACAACCGAAATACAAACGAAAAATGAAAAAGATCTACAAACATGCGCATAGGCAGAGAGTAGCTACCATTTTGCGGGTATCTTAGAGTACTATTTGGGAATTGACAATTCTTCTTTTGATAGTTGCCAGTTAAAAAAATAACAGTACATAAATAATGTCTTATTTTCATGTGTAAAAATATTAAAATATGCTCAATTAAATAATAAAATGTAAAATAAATATTTTTACGGTAAATATGTCATAAAATTTAAAATAATGATTTTTTATTATAGTGACATCTTTTGAGATGTTGTATTAACTAAACCTAAAGTTTTAGAAACAAAATGTAGATGGAGCCACCATCTTTTGATCCAAGCCAAATATAGGGAACTGTCCCCCCCCTGTGCGCGAGCCGCTCGCCGGTCGATCGGAACCGCCGCGGCAGGAATCGGAAATTTATTCAATCGCAAAATGGCGACTGCTACTGCAAACAATTTGTGTCCATGGCCAAATAGTCAAAATGATTATGAACTACGAGATGTAATCGGTAAGTTTTTTTATTAAACTATAATATTCTTTCATCATCAGACTGTTTTTCTTTTTTTTATGTTTTGTAAATATTCATAAAAACCGCATACAAGTTGACTGCTTATATTTGGGTCTGTCAAATTCCATATGATCCGAGAAGTGTCAATGAATTTCTTCAAGATTTCTCGTTTTTGCCTAAATTTATAGAAACAAAATATCAAAGGTTTGATTGAAGACAGCTGTGAACGTTGATATTACTGTGACAGCTGGTGAATAATTTGGTATATTATTAAATACATTCTGTTTAAAATATAAAACAGTTTCAATAGCCGCATCGAATTTGATTGTACCTAGATTGTTGATTGCAGGTGTTGGGGCTACGGCCGTCGTTCACGCGGCTTACTGTGCACCGCGCAATGAGAAATGTGCCATAAAACGTATTAACTTAGAGAAATGGAATACATCCATGGATGAATTATTGAAAGAAATACAGGTAGGTACTTACTAAATTAATTAAAATTAAGTATGTTAATTATATCTAGTAAGTTATTTGATTATTCTATGGAACTTGTCTCAATACACCTAAATAATGGCTCAGTTAGGTATATATAATTTATCTGTTTTTTTTTTTGGTATTTTCCAGGCTATGTCAAGCTGTAATCATGAAAATGTGGTGACATACTATACTAGTTTTGTAGTTCATGATGAACTGTGGCTGGTCCTGAGGCTCCTTGAAGGTGAATATTTTCTCACAATTTTTTTTTGTATAATTTTGTCCAAGAATTTAATAGAACACAGACAGTTGTCAATACAACAGGAAATAGTTACCTACGCTGATGGGGACAGTTTTACCTGCTATGTTGGCCACTATAACCATTGTTTGATTTATTACCTCAATTTGAAACTAATGATTAAATTACATTACAATAGTTGATGGTGTATCCATCAATTAACTCAGAAATATTTAATCCACATCCCATAAATGTGTCCGCATACATTTTATTGGTTTGTGTAAACTACTCCATCAATTCCCATAACTAAAAACATTCAAAATCTATAGGCTGACCGCTTCTTCTTTGATCATAGCTGGGGAGGTTCCACCTGAAGCAAACATAATGATACTGTAACACACTGACGAAATGACAGTCTCTTGAGAATGTAGATTGTTTCTTACCAGTAAAAGCACCCTTTGCGCTTTTCCAGCAGTTTTGTGCAGCAATGCTGATGTTGCCAGGAATTATGGATTGAACGTATTCAAGGTAGATCACTGGGACGCCCACTACAACATAAAGAGTACAATAACGGTTTTAGACATGGAAACAATACAGAAACACACAACATCATGCCTGTAATCCCCAAACAGTTATAGGCTGACCGCTTAACTAAGATGTAGCCTGAGGTAGCTGCCCGGTGTGGGAGGGTTGAAAGTAGTCATAAGTTGACGAATCACTGAGCTCTCGCATCACGTCACTACACCTCTCCCGCACCGTGTGCTGCTACCTCAGGCAACATTTCAGTTAAGCGGTTGGCCTATAGTCACAGTCTCATCTCAGCTACAATCACTGTCAAAAATATAGGGAAATTGGAAGTATTTTTGACAGATTGAGATCAGACTGTCAGATCAGACTGTATTAATTTAATATTAAATTAATAAAAGTTAAAAGCACATGCTGTTTGTGTTCTTTAAAAAATAAAGAGATAGCTTCAGTTTCTGTATGAAATGTTTCAGGAGGCAGTTTACTTGATGTGATAAAACACAAGATGAAAGTGGCAAACTGCAAGCACGGTGTATTTGACGAGGCAACAATTGCCACGGTTCTCAAGGAGGTCCTCAGAGGATTAGAATATTTTCATAGTAATGGACAAATTCACAGGTACATATACAATCGTTTTTAAATAACTTGTCAATCGTTCGCTTATTAGAAGACCTTTGCATGTAAGCGCTCAAAGGTTTATATTTATTGTTGTTTCGAGTCTATTTTTGTTATGAACAGGTGGGGTTCATTCAACATTTAAGAGGCTCACTCGCAGTCCAACAACAAAGAATTGTTGCTTTGCATTCATTATAGAAATGTTTTTTTTGCAATGTGTACCTAACCTGTAGTTCCCAGTTCCACTTGTGTCATGGCTCAAATTAATTTTGTTGTTTAATGCCATTGCAATTTGTTACCAGCTTAAATTGCAGATTTTATACTATTTTGTGTTTTGAACACTATTGCTATGCAAACAGCTCATTTCATTTAGGTCTGATTTATCAATCATCTGATAATTTTATTCGAGGAATAATTTTCAAAATTTTGACAGTTATTTCATACAAAAACTGTCAAATATCAATTTTGTTCCTCGGATAAAAGTTATCTGGCGATGGAAAAATCAGTCCTAAGTTACGAGCCTGAAATATATCGAAGTAGGTACATAGATTAATTTCAACTCATTTGGCAGATCATATCTGTCTCATAATAAGAGTAATTCCAACGTCAAGTTACGCTGGTTATGCTAGTTTTATCTAGAAAAGCGGCTTACAAGATTTCTGACCAGAATTTATCAATAAATAATATTAAATTGCAAAGCGCGTTCTTGTCATAATTGAAATTTAACATACCATTTCAAGTATAAAACTTATTTCTCAATGTGCTGCGCTTGCTATGTAGTGTATTAGATTATGTGTCAAGCTTGCTTTGCTTTGTCATGCTTTTGTTTGAATGCTAGCAAACAATTTCATGCTTTGTGTGCAATAATATGTCCAGAGGACTTCAAAGTATATTTCTTTGAATTATGTACCTATATTAAATCGTGATGTTGCTGTTCGGCTCGAGTTACAGTTGTTTTATTCTAGATCACGATACGAGTTATTGCTTGCGTTTCGAACGCCAAAAGATACTAATGATATTTGATGATGTCGAAAATATTGCACAAGATTTATACTGAATATGGCACGTGGCGAATGTAATATTATAAGTAGCAAATAAGCGATTTTTATGTTGAACGCATCACATTATACCGTCTTTTGTTGTTCAAGGCAAAACCATCAAAAAAGTTTTATCGTAGATAGTTACAATAGCATTCTTTTCACAGGGATATAAAGGCTGGAAATATATTGTTAGGAGAAGATGGTACAGTACAAATAGCAGATTTTGGCGTATCTGCGTGGCTGGCCACTGGCAGAGATATGTCCAGACAAAAAGTTAGACATACATTTGTGGGCACGCCATGTTGGATGGCCCCAGAAGTCATGGAACAAGTGAGAGTTGTATGATTCTAACACTACTAATATTGTTTTAGTTTTTTTTTGTTTTGTTTTACTAACTCTTAGATAATAAATGAAAACATTCACCAATATGCATTTGATAAGTGGTATTAGATATTTAGATCTCACTAGTTCCTACAAAGGATTTTTAACTGCCCACAATAATGATGCACATTGAAAAACCCCGGGAAAATTAGAAAAGGGAAATATAAGAATAATGTGATAAAACCCATACGTCACATTAGAGTCATAAACAGTAAATCTCTGTTTGCTATGGATTATGTAGAACTGCTTATCATTGTTGATATGGAAACTAAATATCTGAACCATAGGATGGTGTCATAATTATTACTTTATAACATAGACACAACATTATGCTGGGCGTGACTTTATTAGAGTCAATTTTAAAGCACGTATTTGACATTTCACAAATAATTCAACAGACAAACCAAGTTTCACACATTTAGAAATATTAGTTGAAAGCAATGCATAAGATAGACAGTAGGTTTTTAGATTTGCACTGAATATAGCCAAATAGCGATTATTACACCAGTTAATAAATTTCAGGACCATGGATATGATTTTAAAGCCGACATCTGGTCTTTTGGCATAACGGCAATAGAAATGGCGACGGGCACCGCACCGTATCACAAGTACCCTCCAATGAAAGTGCTGATGCTGACGTTACAGAATGACCCACCTAATTTGGACACTGGTAAGGTGATAAACATTTGAAAACCTTTTAGTAGAAAGTCTTATTTACATGGGGTGATTTAATTACCTCTGGCATACCATAAGTTCGAAACAACATTAAAAGTTGCATTGTCTATGCATAATCAGCCTATAATGTTTCCGCAGCTCGAACACAAACCTTCTTTCTTCGAGAGGGAGTGAGCTGTAATCCACCATGTTTTTTTTTTTTTTTTTAACTTTGGCACAGTTTTGGCTTGTAGATGTCACTTGTCTTCGAACTTTTGGTTCTGGGACATGCAGGTTTCCTCACGATGTTTTCCGTCATTGTTTTGAGAGCAGTGGTGATAAAATATTTACACAAAGTCGTAGTCGTGAAATAATTATTATATTTATAGGGGGAAACCGGGACCGCGGTCCCGGTCCCGAAAGCCCCCCGACCCGTGAGTTGGGCCCGTTACCAGTGGCCAGCACTCCTTTCTCACTACTTCTATGCCACAGGCAAGAAACTTGCATCATGTAAATGGAGCTACATAGTCTTCATAGTTGGTACCTACTTTATTCAGAGCCAAACAACAAGCATTCAGGAACAAATATTTGTGTATAAATACATAGAAATGAGCACAGCGGATCAGCGTGGCAATAATTTACATTTCAATGGTTCCTGTTAAAGCCCTGATAACATTGTTAACAACAATTGTTCAATGTCACATGACTGCGAAGTTATAAAAATACTGTATCCTCATAAATAAAACATTTAACCTATTTTAAAATTTATATTATTTGACACAAGATTTTCCTATATAACTCAAATACATGATTTTATTTACAGGTGCTGACGAGAAAGAGCAATACAAAGCGTATGGAAAAACCTTTAGGAAAATGATCATAGATTGTTTGCAAAAAGATCCTTCGAAAAGGCCAACTGCCACAGAGCTACTAAAACATCCGTTCTTCAAGAAGGCCAAGGACAGAAAATATTTAACACAAACTTTGGTCGCTATTGGTCCTAGTATGGAAACTAGGGTGCATAAGGTATCTACAAATTATGTGCTTATACATGTTTACTGCCAAGAGTGCTGATAGTGAACTTTCTGAAATGATCAAGTTCGTTGATGATTGCTGTATTTTATATTGACGGATGCTGTTGCGATAACAGAGACAACCATTTGGCTAACGTTTACTGCAAAGAATCTGTAGCTGATTCAATGTCGCACTGGGGGCTCACCACCAGCTCTTATAGCAGGGCAGAAGTTGAACTGCACTGTTTTTCTGTACTAAGTCATAGAACAAACAAGCAGTGCAGTTCAACTTCTGCCCTGCCATGAGAGCTGGTAGTTAGCCCCCTGAGCATAGTCAGTGGTCCCCTACGCTGTGCATACACAATGCTCCCGCCACGTAGTTCCCAAACGATTGCCATTGCAGCTTCCCCGCGGCGCCAACCAAAACCAAATGCGAAAGGACACTAAATTATTTTTTTATTTCATTAGTCATGTCGCAAAACATTGAAATGAACAAGCGCTGTTGCACACTTATAGGATTGGCATTATTTCTAGGAATGGCGTACTAAAACTATACTAAGCGGTGGTTGTGAATCTTTTGGGTGTCTAAATTATTTTGCAGAAACATAAACAAACCTTATGTTATTTTTGTGTTTTAAAAAACTTATTAATATTTCCCAGGCAAGTAAACATTCAAAGGGTGCGTCAGGCAGGCTACATCGCACAGTTACCGGCGAGTGGGTGTGGAGTGAGGAGGAAGAGGAACCTTCTGTCGAAGGGCCGGAGTCTGATGATGAGCCGTCCTACACCGAAGACAAGAGACCCATGAACGAGCTGACGAAGGCCGACTCTAGCGGAAGTGATAATGAAGGGAATGAGGTGAGTTTGTCATTAATCTATTAAAATCTGATGATGAGCCTTCCCTCAGCGAATACAAGCGACCCATCAACCAGCTGACGAGGGCCGGCTCAAGCGGAAGTGTGTATCAAAGCCGTCGCGGTCCCGACAAAACTACTGCATAACATAACAACATAATATCACGCCCGTACTCAAAGGGTTAGGCAGAACTGTATAGTAGACCCACATTTCGCCAGTTATCTTTTAGCTCCATGTGATAGAGGGCGAGCATATTGTCATCAACCAAGTACAAATCCTCCGAGCTGCTACTGAGAAATCCCAGATGGAAAAACCCTTTGCCCGACCTGGGAATCGAACTCGGGAACTCATGCTCAGCGCTTGCAAAAACTAGACCAGATGCAGCAACTACTGCATCTACACATTTACCCAAATCCGGATGCCTCTAAACTGGATAAACGAAAAAGTTTTCCTGGAACTTAATGATACTGTAGTGGTATCTACAACGCCACATGTGAACAACGCGTTTTACTGACGTCACGCAAATCCTGCATCTCGCAAGCAGAGTTTACCGCGTAATTAGCATACATACAAACTTCCCGACATTAGTCGATGGGCTATTGCCCGCCAGACAAAACACCCGTCTGGTCTGGAGGATCCTCCCTTTTCTATGGAGGATGAGTGAACTTTACACCCTGTTCCTCATACCTCTAAAACACTATTTGTTTCACAGGATCAACCTAAGCAGCCAAAACCTGCGCCCCCAGCTCCGCAAGTGTCTGTACCGAGTCGCTTTTTGAGTACTATCGACGGAGAACCACCTGTCATCAACTTAGTATTGCGATTAAGGTGGGTGTAATCATCTACTTAATTAAAATCTTAAATTCATTCAGTCACTGACAGACAACGCGCGGCACCCTAATTACGTAACACACTATAGATCGCATATACTATCAATCAGAATCTAAATCATGTTGAAGGATATTGCCAATTCATTGCTTGATATGTCCGAAAAATTGTCTGCTCAACAACGAAAATAACGCAATGAATGTTGTTGTACTGTCAAAATGAAAGCCATTGTTACTGATAATGTGTTACGCAATTACCCCGCAGGTCTAGAAGCATGAAATTGTGCGCAAGAGTTCCTTAAATAACGAAAATTCAAGCTTCGGAGGGATTGTTGAAAGTTCACCCGTAAATGGGTTAAATAAAAGGTAGAAGTTTGCCATGTTTGTCCATAGTAAACCCATCGGGCATACGGCTTGTACATTACATTACATTATATTAGTGTTCCCCTACATTATAAAAGGAAGCCGTGTGCAAAATTTCACGTTCATAGTGTCCCAGTATTTTGACTGTGCGTTGATATGTCAGTCAGACAGGTCTGTCAGGTCAGTTTCTCCTTTTATAGGTAAATAACTAGGTTTCAGTCGATCGACCAGTCCTCAAAATATAATCGAATGTTCGATCGATTATTGTAATTCGGCTGCGATTCACTAAAATGGATCAATTGAACGTTGACATGATAACAATCGATGTCAACGTTCAATCACAATATAGTGGCATCTTTAGCCATATGGGCCATTTAATGTGGTGACAGATTGAGAAAATAGGAGAATGTGGTGACCGGCGTCATAGGATAGAAGAGGATATAAATTTAACTGGCGCTATACAGCTGAACACGAGTTTTTACACGGCGACTGCCTATCTAACCTCCACAACCAAGCTATTGGGGAATACGACACCCCTTCGCAAGAATGACAGTCGGAACAAACTGCTTAATATGCTTTTTGAAGACAAGGTATTGGTATCTAGTTGATGGTCACCCATCCACGGACTGAGGTTGGAAAGCGTTACTTAACCTTGAAGATCGATCGGTGCGGCTGTTTTATTTAGCCACGAGCCCCCTGATAAAGCCGACCACAACATAGTAAGTTAGGAAAAGTTTAGGTTGATGATTATAAATAAAGAGATTTCTATCTTAAACTAAATTTAACGAACGTTACAGGAATGCGCGTCGCGAGCTCAACGACATACGTTTCGAGTACATCGTGGGTAAGGACACTGCCGAGGGCATCGCTATGGAGCTGGTTGGTGCAGGACTCGTCGACCCGCACGACTCCGTGCCCATATCTGTCAACCTAGCCAAGTTGCTGGACGCACAGCTGACTGTCATCCCCATGCCCTCTAAGGCGGTTACATTCCATTTGGTAAGTGACTGAAAAGTTGTTTGGAAACCGGTTGTCATGGTACAGGCATGTGATGTAGAGGAATGAGGAAAATGTTGTAAGGAAAGTTTTGATTATGAATGTAGGTGCCTATAAGTTGTGATGATCGACTGTGTGAAAGACGATATTGCTAGAAAGGGGGTGGCTACCGAGATGACGTCTAATAGATAAGTATGGAAGAAAAACATGTTTCGCCAACCCCAAATCAATTAGGATCAGGGCAGGAGAATGATGAAGAATTATTTCAATACTGCCGTCCTTTATCTAGAAAGCCGTTAACCCTCAAATGGTCAATTTTTACTTTTTAATAGAAAGTGACAGAGTTTAAAATTCTCTATCTTTCTGTCTAAGAAACATTTCTACAATATAAATAGTTCCAAAGATATGAAAAAATTTTAGGCCGTTAAGTAACACAATTTATGATGATTCCATCACTTGAAAGCGTCTAACTCACACTTCTTCGCTTAATGCACTTTAAAGTACCTTAACTGCCCGATGTGATGATTATTTTCAGGCCTTCTCCTTAACTACAAGTACGTTATCTGATTATTCTTGACTATAGAGACGCCAAAGGACTATAACTACTTTATAGTTAAGCATTTGAAGAATAGTTTCAGTGAAAAACTTAACTTCATTTGCAGTTACCCGCCCTTAATGCTATTTTAGTTAAGTATTTCATTCAAAAAATATAATTTTGCTTAGCTACAAAGCAGCTAAGCCTCATTACTTAGCTAAAAGGCAGTTTATCGACTCTCGCGCTGCGTTCACTCCGGGTGTGAGCGGGATGCGGGTGCCCCGCTCAAGCCGTCTGCCGTTCTGTCGGACTTAATCTTTCTACCCGGAGCACCGTCTGCGATTGAAACTGACTCTGTCAAAAATAAGAACAGTAACTACGAACCCATTGAAGACGATCGAAGAAGTGACGATGCAGATGAAGAAACAGAAATACTACAAAATCTCAATCAAAGAGCTAGGGAGTCTCTTTAATTCCGTCATCTTAGACGGTACAAAGCCCGAGGTATGGAGCAGAGGTGAGGTGGTTCTGTTCTTCAAGGGGTGAGATCAGATCTCCCCCTGGGATGTAATATCCCCGAAATTGTTCACCCATGCATTAGGTCTTCAAGACGCTGCCTGGACTGAATTGGGCAGGGTATCAACGTGGACGGCGAGTACATCCCACATCTTCGATTTGCCGATGACACCGTCATAATGGCAGAGACGCTGGAACAGCTAACTGTATCAGCGTCTCCATCCTAAATGGAGCCTCTCCGCGGGTTGGCTTTAGCGTAAATTTGGACAAGACAAAAGTTATGTACAATTGCATGTCTTAACGAGAAGGATCGAGAAAAATCCTGGAAGGATCTTCCATTTAGGCTGTGCAACATCTGGTCTAACTGTTCCAGCGTTTGTTCACCTTGTTCGATTTGCAAATGACATCCTCATATTGGCAGAGACACTGGAACAGAGCTGTTCCAGCGTCTCTCCCGCCTAAATGAAGCCTCTCGGTGGGTTGGCTTCAGCATAAATTTGGTCAAGACAAAAGTCATGTACAATTAAAGAGTCCAAATCCACATTGAAGGGCTACTTCTTGAAGTTTTGAAGGATTATGTCTACCTAGGGCATGTCATCGAGCTCGGTAGACACAACTTAGAGAAAAAAGCCGACAGAAGGATCCTGTTGGGTTGTGCAGCATTTGAAAAACTAAGTCAAGTCGCCTCGTCGCCTATCCCGAAGTGATTGAAGACTAAAATCTTCAACCAGGGCGTTTTGTCCGTCATGCTATGCGGTGCCGAAACGAGGACCCTGACGGTCAGGCTGGTCTACAAATTCAAGATAGCTCAGCGCGCTATGGAGCGAGCTATGCTCGGAGACTCTTTGAAGGATAAAATCAGGAATGAAATTATTCGGAAAAGAACCAGGGTTACCGACATAGCTAGCAAAGTAAGTAAACTGAAGTGGCAGTGAGCTGGCCATGTTTGTCGAAGGTCCGATGGTCGGTGGAGCAGACGAGTCCTGGAGTGGAGACCACGTATCGGCAAGTGTCATGTGGGACGGGGCCCCAGCTAGATAGACCGACGAGCTAAAGAAGGTGGCTGGGACAGACTGGATACGGAAGGCGAAGGACAGGGTCTTGTGGCGTAGCCTGGGAGAGGCCTATGTCCAGCAGTGGACTGCGATAGGCTGAGTTGATTGTTGACTGTGTTTAATTTAGATACTGTTATGTTGCTAAATACTTAAAACTACAAAATTTTGCTTATGGATCCGTCCGCGTGGAGGTTGGAAAACGATATAATTCCGAATAATTAACCCACGGAAATGATCTAATGGGATAAAAAGTATTCAATGTCTTATTTCAGGTCAGTGTCTACCAGTGTGCCAAATTTCAATTAAATCCGATCAGCCGTTGAGGCGAACTAACATCTAACTTACAGTCTTTCAAATCCATACTTAGTATAAAATTATAGAGCGAAAGTGAAAATTCACGCCGAATTTAGATGAAGTTTGATACACGTGTAGATCATGACCTTATCCCGGTAGTACTTTCCCGTAGGATCATTTCGGACCTCAAAGCGGGCGAAGCCACAAGCGAAAGCTAGCTTAGCTATAATATTAGTAGAATTAAGATTTGCTACATTTAATTTTTGTACACGTGAAAAGTGCTGTTTATGTTTCTATGTTTTATTATTTATTCAGTGTAATTTTACTAAATATTTTATAACTTTTGTTTGTGATAATATTAAAATAATTTAAGGCTGACGTTGCCCCATGGCTGATATAATGAACCTTAGTTTATTAAAATAATTTAGTGAGAAGGTTCTAATCGGTTCCTATCATATCAATGGAATAAAGAACATGGATTTAGTACATTGTCCATACCAAATAGTGATCTCATGATCTGTTAGATCTTATTTAGTTATAGTTGATTAGTAAAATTATCTTTCTTTTCCCGTTTAAATGTTGCTTATATTTTTGATTTTTAAAGGAATATCTATTTAATGACTCACATGTTTCCATATGAATGCTTAGCTATAAAGAAGTTAACACCAAGCGAAATATTTTTAGCCACCTTTTAGTTAAGTAAAGTAGTTAAGAATTTACAAAAGTTCCATATAACATTGGCAACAATTAGTTAAAAAGCATCTAAAGCCCCTTAACCGCTTATTAGGAAAGTTATTGAAATTGAAATCGAAGCGAATGTCATGGCTATAAAGCAGTTATGGTCACTTAACAACTTTTTAGTTAAGGAATTCTAAACAAATATAACTAACATTATGAAGGTTAAAAATTTAAATAAATTACTTCACTAGAAAGCCGCTGCGGTATGGTTAACGGCCTTTTAGTACAGTAATAAGATGCAATATATTGGTTACATGCTTAACAAAATTAGAAAAATGCATTTTAAAAGTAATTAATAATAGTTTCTGGACAGAAAGGGTTATTTAGGATAAACTGAAAGAAATATCAATTGATGTGTCCAAAAATCATTAGCCTAAGTATCATAGTTTTTAAGAAACAACGATTCCCGCGTTTTTTGGCATTTTCTCCGAAACAACTTTTTGGGCTTAACGGCCTTTTAGTTAAAGGACGGCAGAATACTACTGGCCTAACCATGTCGTAAAGGCCACGCCTCTCAGGCACGAGGTCGTAGATTCAAATCCGGGCAAGTACCAATGTGTCTCTTCTAAATCATAATTATGTACTTTCCGCACCATTGACATTACTGACGTCGTTGAAGAAAACACATGATGAGATAATCTGGATCCAGGGTAGCGGGATCGTCCGAAAGGGTTACCGCTGCCCTGGAACATAAAGGGCTAAGGAAGGAACACGGGTGGGTTTTAGTTAGTAAGAGTCTGACACTCCCTTCCGCTCCACCCAGAGCGGGAGGGGTTATTTGATGATTTCCCATCCTGAAAAAAAAAAAAGATAATCTGGATTTATAGTTAATACAAGCCAGAAATCTTCAACCCATCTTGAGCAAGTGTGGTGATCATGCTCGTGCCTTCTATGTGTGAGAAGAGTCCTGTACCCTGTAGTGGGGCAGTTATAGACTGGTACCTACTATATTAAAGGCTGGTATTTTATAGAGACCTGCACCCTAATAGGGTAGTTGCCTGGGTAAAAAAATGATTATTATATTTAGTCCGTCAGTTAGATTATCGAAAAATAATGGACACGTATTTTTTCTTTTGTCAATCAAACAAAAAATGACAAAGATAAAGCGCGTCAAAATTTGGGAGTAGGGGGTCGTGACGTCACGCCTTGCTAAAAAGTGTAGCAAGGCGTGACGTCACGCGGAACTTTAACGGGCGATATCTTCATCATTTTTTATATAATTGACAAAAGAAAAAATACGGGTTCAATATTTTTTGATAATCTAACTGACGGACTAATTAGATTTTTTTAGGCATCTAGCCTATTGCGTAACACACGATCAATCGGAATCGGTTTCATTTTGACAAATCAACAACATTCATTGCGTTATTTGCTTCAAAATGATTCTGATTTCGACTGATCGTGTGGTACGCAATTAGGGTGCTGCAACCTAATTGCGTAACACACTTTCAATTACAATCTAAATCATTTTGAAGGATATTACTAATCCAATGTAATGTTCAAAAAATTAATCTGCTCAACAACGTAAATAACGCAATGAATGTTGTTGAACTGTCAAAATGAACGCCATTGCTACTGTCAGTGTGCTACGCAATTACCCCGCCGTTACTAGCCGTCGATTCGATTCACTCTGACCATCAAAATGGACCTGATTTCGATCGTCAAGTGTTATTTGGTTTTTCCATTGTTAGTAATATTTTTCATAGTTTTATTTTGATTGTTTCTATTGCAGAACTCTGTTGGGCCCAATGAGGACTTCGACGACCAAACACTGGTGGGATTTGCGCAAATATCGATAGTTGAGTAAGGACATCAGGGTGGAACACTAAGTATCGTGTAAGAGGCATTGTGATTGGTGGCCGGCGTCTAGCTAAATGTACTTGGATTTGCTTATGGTGCTAAAATGTGAAGGCTTCATAAAATGACGGTAATTTAATTTCCATTTTTTATATTGTGTTAAAATTGGCCATTTTTTTCCATCGAGCCAAAGAATTTTTAGTCTTAAAACTTAATTGACGTTTTGATGAGTAGTTGGTAAGATAATTGTTGTTTTGTTACTTCGTATGCGTTTGCATATTCGTAAAGTTTAAATTTGTTTATTGATTTTTATTTATTACTGTATGAATGGGTCGCCGTTTTAGCCATGGAAGTCCGTAAACTCTGGTTATTTTTAGGAATAGTAACTACTTTTACCATACATATCTTCACGTGTTCCTTGCATCGTAGATTTAAAAGCATCATTCTGTATTTGATATTCTACTGGTTAGAATCTTAAGTCTCTAAATTACAAGTGTATGAAAATAACATGATGCGAATGATTTTATTTAAAAAACATATTACTTACAATGAATAATGTACAAATGGTAATCGCTGAAAAACTATACGTAATTTATTTTGTTACTACTGTATGAAGTAAATATGTTTTGTGAGTCGTCTGTATGTGAACCGAGTACATTCTGTGTGCAGACGGCGCTGCGGAGCGAACGATGTCTCCGACACGTCGGTAGTCATGTATTCAATCATAATATTTTCATTAAACTTCATTCAATTTATACAAACGTTATAAAATTTATGTAGTACTCTTGCCATTTCTGAAGTCAATTGCAAAATAAAGACAGTTTTTAAAGTAGGAATTTACACCTCAAGTTATGTTGACTGTATGCCAACCGAAATCTAGGGTTAGATGAATGCAACAAAACACACATTCAATCTTTTACACATTTGCATTCTGACGGATCATGATCTGAATATTAAAATGTAATTCTTAAGTTAGTCCAGTGGTGGTCATATTAAATTAAATTTTAATTATTATCTTTACATTCCTTCGTTATTATTGCTACTTAATACATTTTAGTTATAGAGGCTTATCAAACATATGTTATTATTAGTTAACCTGTAAAAAAATTTAATGTCAAAATCTTAAGAACTTATTTACAGTTGTGGAATTTTCAAACACTTTAAAGTAAACTAAATGATGTAAGAAACAGTAATAAGGCCCTTCTAAATATCTCCTTAATGGCAATAATCTTAACAATTTTATTGTTACTGTAAACAAATCAGTATTATTTTTTACTTCAAAATGTGAAGTTTCGCTCTTAGTGTCCGGTCACATCAGACCGGCTCGGAGAAGAGAGTACATTTTTATTGCGTTTAAAAAAGAGTTTTGGGCAATTGAAATAAGGTTGATTTTTTCATGACACTTCTTTTTTAAATGAGAATGCTTAATAGCCAATAGGCATGGGTTCGATATATCAAAACGTAACTTATATCGGATATGTGTTTAATATCATACCATATCGATATCTAAATACAGGATAAATTTTTATTCAGTGCGTAAATTTTCACAGGGTGTTCTACCCATGAATATGAACAACTTTCACTGTGGGACCATCTCTGAAATCACAAAAAAAAAATCAGCTGTTTCTTATAAAAGTTCAATACCTACTCGACCAAAATGTATGAATCTGCTGATTTTTTTTTCGTGATTTCAGAGATGGTCCCATAGTGAATGTTGTTCATATTCATGGGTAGAACACCCTGTAAAAATTTACGCACTGAATAAAAAATTATCCTGTATACATAACCGTTTTCACAAAAACTTCATCGAGCTATGGTTTCATCCATATCCATATCGCAACAACGAAAACGAACTACGAAAACGCAAACTTCACATCACGAGCCGATATGGATATGACATCGACGGTTTTCATTCGCATTGTCTCTGTCTTACCATTCAATGTTTTACTGGCGTAAAAGTGATGAAGCGAATATCACGTAATTTCGGCTACTGATTGGTTATTTGGTTAATAATAGTGCGTGCGTAATATCTATATCTTAGCTCGCTAGCAATAAGGTCTAGTTTCTATTTATTTAGTTACAACAAAGATTCCATAAGTTAGCAACTTTCCGGCGGCTACTCGATATCAGGGAGAAATTGATTCTTTAAACTAGACCTACGTTCAATAGATTTAAGGTTGAATTTATGTTGTTGGAAGAATTGCATCGAATAAAAGTGTGAGTTTGCGTTTCGTTCGTTTCAGTTACTTGTGCAAATCGTACTACAGATCGATATCTGAAAACGGTTTTCGATATCGATATGAAAACTGAATATCGGTTACATATCCGTTAGCAACTAAATACGAAAACGACCATGTCTAATAGCCAACCTAACGCGCAGTGACATGAAAAAATCAACCTTATTTCAATGATCGAAAACTTTTTTTTAAACGCGATAAAATGTACTCTCCTTTCCGAGCCGGTCTGTGTGAACGGACTCGTTATCATCAATGTTTTCGAGCAAACTAATTCACATCATCGCTCTTTCTAGATAATTGTTATCTTTATGTTGCTTTGAGAAAAGTTCCTACTCTTTATGTTACGGTCACCACTGTAAAATTAGTATTATAATAATATATGGGTAGTCTGTAATCTCTATTACTGATAAGTTTATCATAGCGCACGATACAAAAATATGTTCTAATATCTGCACACTCATGTTAAACAGGGTGTCGACTAGAACCGACGTAAAAGACAGGCACGTTAAATAAATCGTTCTCTAAATGGGCTACTAGAGTGTCCATTGTATTTCTAGTTGAGTTCTGGCACGGTGGCGCGGGCGCCATTTTGGGCTAAGAGCAAGAATCTTTGTTATGAAATATAAGGCACGTCCTCCTGAAGAAACGTTGGATTTGACAATTTTCCACCTTGTGTAACTATCTTATTAAAATGTACCGATAATAATCTTTTAAGTGCAATATTGTGACGAAACTTATGAAACTAACGGCGATAATGGAAAGTAGGAATTGTTATTAACTAAAGTAATAATCAGTTCAAGGCCTAAAAATAATTTATTATGAATCGCCTCGTGAAAGTAAATACGGGATTTTTGAAGTATTATTTTGTACGATCTATTATTATTGTGTGATTTGTTTAATTATAATATCAGGTGTACTTGCAATACAGGGTTATAAAGATAAATAAAAATGTTTTGTTATCTTAAGTTGCTTTTGGACGTTAATTTCAGGATTAAAAGAAGATTAATGCAATATTTATCTTCGTGGAGTAATTTTCCAAGTGTAAAAGCAGTCTTAGTACTGATTTAGTATTATGTTTTAAAGAATATTATTTGATGAATAAATTAGTAATTACTTGAGTGTTTAAAATAATTTTCATTGTTATTAATTTTCACATTCATTGACAATGTATCACTCGTACAGATACGCTAACAGTTGGCTTTATTCCTACTATGTTTATATTAGAATCCTCTGCCCCTAGAAACAACTTATGGATGTACAGCTGTGCTAAAAAAGGCTTATGTTTAACTTGCCACCAGATATAGTAACATATAACAGAAAAAAAGTAAATGATCACCAAAATTAAACCCGCATTTTAATGTAAACTTATAACCAAAGTTTTAACATCTCGCTATCCTATTTAAGCAAAATGTCTCCAAATAAATCATGTTCGGTTCTCGACAGCCTGCAAAAATAATCTCTTCTTTTCCATATTTTTTTTTCTATACAATCTAGTCGTTTCTGGCACTCGCTGGCCGCTGCCGCGGCACCGTTCGCTTCGCTCGCTCAGCTCGTGCGTCGGAGGTCACAGTTTTAACCTAACCTAACCATTTTTTTTTAAATTAACCTCGTCTATCTAGGTTGCAGTAAGCCGGAGACATAATATGGCATCATAATACTTTATTTGGTAATAAACCTATATTTTATGGCAATCATAGTGGTTTATTTAGGCAGAATTAGCGCATTAATTTGCTCGCTACGATTTAGTGATCATTTACTACATTTGGTGTTCGAATACAATTTGAAGTGCAAGAACCAAGGGTATCAAAGCATTTTATGGTGGTCATTATATTTAACCCCTTTAAAAATACATGAATTGCGTAAACACAACAGTGACGTGCGTCGACGACAGAGGCAACTGCAACCGTCGTGTATCTGCGACATGCCGCTCGTGTATTCAAGTATGGTGTCTGCGGCAACCGCTGTCGCGTCGTCTGTTGCCGCCGACACGTGTCGCGGCCTGTAGCCGTAACGCGTCGACGGTTGCAGTTGCCTCCGTTGTCGACGCGTGTTACTCGTGTGTATGCATACTAAGTACGTGTTTAGTTCCAAGTAAGCCTACTGGCGCTGTTACAATTCCTACGAATTTTACTACAAGTTCGTGCGAGGGGTAGTGTTTCAGTGTAGCTTAGGAAGTGATTGTAGAATGTATGTACACTAAGGACTCAACCAGACCTATTTACACGGATTTTTTCATAACTTTAACCCTGTCTGTCGCTCAGAAACTTCACTAGAGCAAGAAAGAAGCTGCCACTAAATCGACCTGCCGATGTTAAAGTGCGCGGGCGCTTGCAAACATTCTTTCCCGCTCTAGTGAAGCGACAGAAAGAGATAAAGTTACGAGAAAATGAAAAATCCTGGCAGATAGGTCTGGCTCAGCCCTAAATAGGCTGGCCTAACGTGTTAGTAGGTAAATAATGTTGCATCAATTAGATCGTCAACGTTAGTGATTTGATTACAACCGTTGTGTGAGACGAAGACTGTTCGAACGAATTGACTGAAGACATTATTAATTTGGCTTGGTGAAATGATCGGTAGGAGTACGATTTGAGTAGGTCACGAATGCCCAGCCATTTTAATTTAACTTTAGGACAGAAGAAAATAAAATGCATATAAAAATAATGTTTTATATTCTACTTACTAATATGTGAAGATGGGAGTTTTGGACCGTTGACTAATTTTAAGCTGGCTTATTTGGAGCAAGCCTCAAAACTTATGGAAATTACTTAAGACGGGTATCACATCTCCGCCGCGAAATTATAACGGCGAAACCGCAGTGGTTCCGCCATGAATTATCCGTTGTACGACAAGCGAAACAGAAGCGAAACTGTCTGCTCTAATGCACAAATATGATTCTATCTCTTTTCCGCGTGATTTCGCCAATCTGCTTGGGAGCCAGTTACACCTCCGCGGCCAGTCTGCTATTTTGTTCCGGTGCCGCGTTTGTTTCGCACGTATCTGTGGCGGTCGACTAGTTTATAAAGCGAAACTTTTTTTTTGTAAACTGTTTTTTGATTTTATGGAAAAACTAATCTAAGAGGCCCGAAGTAGTCCTATACTGTATAGTGTATTCACTAAGTCGAAAGCGAAGATATTTTGCTCCGATTGCTATAATTCAACTGACTCTCATGATGCTATGGTCCGCTACTCGAATCGTGACATAATGTTGTAATTTTTCTTAGCGGAATTCGTTAAGCGGTTTCCCATAATTATTTTCGCGTCGGAGGTGTGCTAAGGCCCTAAACCTGATTAGTTTCAGTCGATATCTAGAGTCTACAACAAACAATATGTTTCTTCTAAACCTGTCAAAAAATAAAAGGCCCGTTTGGACATTTGAGAAAGCGTTCTTGACTCCTGTCAGTTTCATAAAAACGAATACATGTTTTGCGAATTTGGCTTTTATTAACTACTAGAACTGTCAATGTCAAAACGGGCCTTCTATTTTTTTTTCAACTTTACACATAAGGCATTCTTATTTAGAGACAGGATTAGCTAGTAATAATAAGTCATTTTGAAGTATGTACGAAGTCATTTGACTTATCTATATCTTAATGAGATTGGTGTTGTGTATCATCATATCGTATTACTAGTAATAGTTAACTGGTTTAAACAGTATCCTCACAGTTCTTATTACCGTGATTCTCATTTACCTACTAAAATATTATAAATAAGTATCGTCCATTGCTAACTTTATTATAAATAAATCATAATAGACGTTATTCGCTTTGTATTTACATAAAACATGCAGGTCTCAGGAGGGGCTCGTGGCTAAGTAATACTAGCCGCACGGGTCGATCGATCAGGTAAACTACGCTTGCCGCGGTTGGTCCGTGGATGGGTGACCATCTTTATATAATGAGAACCCTCCGTGTCTGAGATAGCACATTAAGCCGTTGCTCCCAGCTGTCTTTCATGGATCTGTGACAGTCATAACGGGTCGTCTGAAACCCGAAAGTCTGACAACCAGTCTTACCAAGGGGGTCACCCCTTTACTGAACTGGGACTAGACTGAGACTTTACTGAACTGGGTTGTGGAGGTCAGATATGCAGTCGCTCCATGTAAAAGCTGCATCCGGTTAGACTGGAAGCCGACCCTAAAATAGTTGCGAAAAGGCTAGGCACGATCCCAACAATTTTTTTTTTTTGTTGGTTGCGGTCTACGGTCCACGTTAAAATTAGAATTTATTCAATTGGAATCTCGTTATTCTATTAATAAAACAAGCATTGGACAGAATAATAATAACAATATGCCGTAAAACATGACAAAGCCCGGCTTAACATAAACTTTTTTTTGTAGGCAGATCGACGTTAGTTCTCTAACTACCGTCGATTTATCTAGAATCGTTTCCACTATAGTGATAGCGTTATTATAAGCTTCTTTCCCTTAAAACTATTATTCCCCTTCTTTCCCATAACTTCTTCTTTTTCCGGTTTGTATACAGGGTGGCAGGGACATCGACGCGCAAACTGTAACCATGGATTCAGCACATGAGTTTAGACCCCATAGCGTCGAAATTTTTCGTCGGTTATTAAAAAATATATTGCTGTTCCATACATTTTGACCGCGTACGTATTGCACTTTTCTGTGAAAAAGAAGATTTTTTTTTGATAACCGACGAAAAATTTCGACGCTATGGGGTCTAAACTCATGTCCTGAATCCATGGTTACAGTTTGCGCGTCGATGCCCCTGCCACCCTGTATAACATACTGTATTCATTAGACTTATAGGTACTGCATAGGTACCTACATAAACTTTGTTTCTCCCTGGGGCTACATTCATATTAGGCAGGTATTTTTCTTGTTTGATGAATTTTCAGTACCGTTCGCTTTCGTACCTACAGATGTACTTATCCATCTTTTAATTTAAAATTGTATCCCAGTAAGGACATATTCTTTTTAAGCGCCAAATACTCGTCCATCGTCCTCTAAAGTAAATATAACTGAAATTAGGGGTTGCATCTCTGGCTATTCCTTTGTGGTGTTATGTTCTGAGTTAGAGGCCAAGAAATATTTCTGTAGCAATGGCACGTTTATGCAAGCGAAGGAGAAAGAGAATCTCACGGTTATCGATAAGATGGGGTACCAGACATACTTGACTGTTTATTATTCACTAGAGTTATTATACATGTAAGGGCTGTATTTTCAATGTTTATTTTCGTAGAATAAAATTGACGTCTGACAATGAATGAATTATGAATTAATGCTTTATTCACATTAAAAAAATCCTTAACACTAGGTACATTGCCCCACAAAACTGCTTACGCAGTTTAACTGACAGACAGATTTTGTATGGATAAATTATCAAAAATTCAATATTATTCCTCGGATAAAATTATCTGGCGTTGGAAAAATCAGCCCTTAAAATAACAATTTTAGCAAATGAATGTGTCCTTTTAATTATTTACATGTAACGTGTTTAAAATATTTATATGCCAGTCTTGGCGAAACATGTATGATCATAATTCTATTTATAAGACCTTAATGTACCATGTTTGGAAGCAAATAAATATATATTCTATTCTATTCCGATGTCACTTTAACTTAACATCACGCCGTTTTTACACAAAGGAATAGCCAGAGGTGCAAACCATAATTTCACATAACATAATGCTATGTCTCATTGTGTGTAGTGTACAGTTGTGTATGTAGTATTATTGTATTACCCTAAAGATTCCCGAGCTCATATTATTAAACTACATCTACTTTCTGTTATAATATCAATAAGATATAAATGCCCTATGTTGTGCCTTGCTATCTCCGCTTAGAGTATTATATTAGATACAATTAACCCCGCTATGTGTGACTCATGAGGTCGTGACGAATACGATAATTAGATATTTGATATGATGACGCAATCTCTACAGAATCTCTTCACAAAGATCAATGTGAATAGTTGTTGTTTAACATAACACACATCTATCCTAGTTAGGTTAAATTATCTTAATATTTTCATGCGATGTAAGCTAATAGCAAATTGGAGTCTGGTCATAAATTGTGTATTTTAACAAAAATCGTCCACGCGTTCAATGATTGCTGTTAACAAAATATCGTATTTAAAAAATATATTTTTATCTTGAATGCGAAATTGTGATAACAGGATGTTGCTTGTTCTTGAACTTTCTTATTTATGGTCAAAACGAAACTATTTAATAAAGGTTGACAAAAAAACCGGTTCTACATTGAAAAAATTAGGAAAATTAGATTAGAATCTCTCTGTCACAATTTTGGTTATTTTAAAAAACGAATTTCAGAAAAAAAAAGTATATTCGTTCAACTACCACCAAGGAGTCGGAGTTTACAATAAGTTACCATTTTATCACAAATGGAGTCAATATTATTTAAAATAGTGGGATTAACGTTTTACCACCTTTAATTACGGCATAGTGCAATCGGGCAAATAGGCCACTTTCAATTTGAATGGTTTTGTAGTAGTGTATTCGCCCGATTCGTCGATTTTATTACGTGCAAGTCGACCGCGAAGCTTTAATCATTAGCGAATGTCATGTGTACCTACAAGTGAGTAAATAGACGAAGTGGGGAAACCCCGCATTTATTTTTATACGAGAGTAAAATGAGACCATCTGCTGACTATAGCAAACTAATCTAAACTTTATATATTTGTAATGGTGATAAAACTTGATTCTAAAACTTTGCCTTTGCATTATACACATTTCTAAAGAATAAGGTACCTATGCAACGATCTTGTAACCCGCAAGGTATTATGAAAGTTAATAGTAAGTGGTGTCTTTTCAGTGTGCTAAGTATATTATTCGTAAAAAAAAATTGATGTTTTCAAAACTGTAAAGGTTAATTATCATGATAATAATTGTTCTAACGAGCCCTTTATAATACGTAAGTTATACTTATTATGCTAATATAATTGGAATGTCTTAAATGCACATTTGTGCACCAAAGGAGGTAAGTAACCAGAGTCGTCGGATATAGTTGAAGTTTAGTAAAAAACTGATGGATGTTTTCGAATGAGATTTAGTTTTATAAATGAACTGTTTGTTTTCTATTAATTAAATAAAATTTTATCCGAAAACATCAATCCGTTTCTTACTTTACTCCAACTATATCCGACGACCCTGGTTACTTATATCCTTTGGTGACTGTACCTAATTGATTCGTGTAAAAGGTGCCTGAACACGCACAATGTTATGTTGATTATATTATGTTTCTGCGTCGCATTAAACATTTCAATATCTTAACGCTTATGTAACTTACTCTATAGATGTAAAACGAGCAATTACGTTAAAACATACCTATTTGTATTATCTATAGCACTGAATAGGGTTTATAGGTACCACTTATACCTCGTGTGTACTAGGCAACAAGTGGCCTGTGGTATGTCTGTTTAAGAATTCAGATGTTGCAGGACATTGGTTGCTTGGTCAATACGAAGTTTTTATTGTATACAATCAGTATCTGTAAGTAAATGGAGTCCTGTGTGCTGGAGACAAAATTCGTTATTAAATAAACTGTAAAAAGACAACATACTTTTGTTTTTATTTCTTACTCGCCCTGGGTTACACACATACAGTGGCCTCCAAAAGTTACTTGACATTTTTCCATTTCCAGTACATTATGATTTTTATAAAATAAAAAACACAATTTGGTAATCCTGAGGGATTACTTATGTTTTTTGATAAGTCAAAGGTAGAATTAGTCGATAAAAACGCTATGTACAGACGCCAGCACATCAAGCTACTACAGTCTGTCAAATTTCTTTAATAGATTTTCAAATTTATGTCTAAAGTATTAAGGTTCAATGTTGACTGAGAAAATTTGACAGTTTCGGGTAGCTTGATGTGCTGGCGTCTGTACAGTTCAAACATTTGGAACTAGAATTTTAAATCATAATGTGGTGTGTCAGCTGAAGTGGAAATGTCAACCAACTTTTGGAGGCCACTGTACGTAATAAACCTTCCGGAATAAATCTCATGATAGTGAAAACTACATCAGATACATTGTGTAGGTACTTAAGCGGTCATACATTCAGACACGAAAATCGACTTTAATTATCTTTAAATCGTGGACCTTCATTTATATATTTACATAATTTAAAAAGCTAAATTATCTTTATAGATGATAATTGACTGAAGAATTAATTTTGAATTCACTTTTATTATGTCGCCAGAAACTCCTGGCTCAGTGGATCTGATGACCGGTTTGCAAAATAATTTGTCTAGCTAAATGGGAAAGAAACCCTATCTATACTGTGTCTACCGCAGATGAGAAAAATACTTCAACCCTATTTAGGAAAAGCAACTAGGTACTGGATACCTACATAGAAAAGAAAGGCTGGCGAGCGGCGTTTTTCCCGAACAGAATACATATACACACATCAACACTGTTTAGGGATATTTCAGGTTTAGTATCATAATTTTAAAAGAATTGGCTATATAAAAAAGACTAGCTTGTGCCCGCGGCTTCGCCCGCGTGGATGTCGGAAATTATCCCACGGGAACATGCTTACAGGATAAAATGTATGTGCTTCCCCAGGATGCCACCTATCTCTATGCCAAATCAGAAGTTCAGTGGTTTAGGCGTGAAAATGTAACATACGGTTTCAAGTTCAAATCCTTCCCTTAAAAACTGAATTACCCCTTTTTGTCCCGTCAGTGGTAAATTTTCGACAACTTTACATACTTATTATTAATTACAAGTTTCAAGTTTATTAACTAAATGAATAAGATTTTTCATATAAACTGTATCCGCCGCTTTTCACCCCCACAGGGGTGGAATTTTGAAAAATGTTTTTGGATTATTCATAACTTGATTCAAAGATTATTTATACCAATTTACGAGTTAATCAAGCCACGCATTATAATCCTCCCTTGTAAAATTAACCACCCCTTTTCAACCCGTTAGGGGTAGATTTTCGAAAAACCCTGATACATGTTACTCCTTATTTTTGTTAAATATAAGCACTGAGTTTCGAGTTAATCGGACCGTGCATTCAAATTATTCCACACAAACTTCAACACCCCTATATCCCCCTTTGAGGGGTAGTTTTGAAAAACTTATAATGATTAGCTTTATTACTTACTTAGGCGAGTATTCTTGAAAAGTTTCAAGTTTATTAACCTAATGAAGAAGATTTTTCATATAAACTGTATCCCCGCTTTTCACCCCCACAAGGATGGAATCTGAAAAAAATCGTTTGAGATGTATTCATAACTTGACTTAAAGATTATTTATACTAATTTTCGAGTTAATCAAGCCATGCAGTAAAATCCTCCCCTGAAAAATAGACTACCCCATTTCAGCCCGTCAGGGGTAGATTTTCAAAAAAACCTGATGCACATTATTCTTTACTTTCAAGATTAGGTATAAATACTGAGATTCGAGTAAATCGGACTGCGCGCTAAAATTCTTCCATACAAACTTTGAAACCCCCCAATCCCTTATTAGGGGGTAGTTTAGAAGAAAAAAAAAACTGACAATCTTCATAATTTATTTAGATAAGTATTCGTGCCAAGTTTCAAGTTTATTAACTCAAGGAATAAGATTTTTCATACAAACGAATTCCCCCCTTTTCACCCTCTTAGGGGAGGAATTTCGAAAAATCCGTTCTTAGTGGATGCCTACTTTTCACGAAGAACACACCCTCCAAATTTCTTGTCTCTAGGACCAGCGGTTTAGGCTGTGCGTTGATCTATCAGTCAGTCAGTCAGTCAGTCAGTCAGGACTTTGAATTTTATGTAGGTATATAGATTATTGGTTTTGAAGTTACAGTCGGAGCACAAGGTGCTGGTGAACTATCAAACTGTAAGGAGTCAGAAGTCAACCTTCATGCTCGTAGACCACTTCGGATTCCAGCACTAGAGTCTGATTCTACCATTGACCTCTTTCTCGAAGTAGACCTAACTGAAGTAACTGCTGGTAACTAGGAACTAACTATATTCAAATTTTATTTATGTTTCAAATTGATGTTATTTCAAGTTAAACAAATATCAACTTTACTTTAATGATAATTAAGTTGATTTCAGAGTTACTAGCACTATTGAAAAAGTTATAAAAATGTTTCCATAAACTCATTTTTGGCGAATATATCGCGAATGCAGATTAGACGGTTTGTCCTAGGTAAACGTAATCGCCCACAACTTTCAAGCGTAGAGCCTCCGATCTCCATGAGAGTGGGTCACTGTTTCATGGGTATTTGACCTTTATTTTGTTTATGTTCATTATAAGACCAATTCCTTCGGAAGCTTCACTGAAGTCATCGAGCATTGTAGGTAGGAGGTCCTGCGTAGTCTCAGCCGTCTCTCAATATATAGGTACTACATCGTCGGAAAACTGAAGGTGAGTGATATAATGTAGATTGGAGAAGGGAAGGCAGAATGGACCAATGTAGAAAAAAAAACTATTCGTTTTATTCAACACTAGCTTCTGCCCGCGGCTTCGCCCGCGTGGATGTCGGAAATTATCCCACGGGAACGTGCCAACAGGATAAAATGTACCCATGTGCTTCCCCAGAATGCCATCCATCTCGCGGGCCCTTTGTGGCTAATTACAATAGAAAACCAATTGTGTCTCATTAGTGGTGATTAAGAGGGTACCTATATGATACCTTTACCTAAGTACTAACCTAATTAAAAAAAAAAAAACTCAATAACAGAAAATTAAATACCTACCTACCTAAATAAACCTATTTCTGATGATAACTAATCTAAACTCAATAAATAAGCAAAATCCCTAAAAACTAATATCTATACGAATGACTAATCCTACCTAACAGTATTATAAAATAACCTACGGTCACTACGTACACTATCAAATATACTACCTATACTTTAAAATTAAAATCTATACCTACAACTTATATAAAAATAAACCTAAATAACTCTAAAAACTAAAAGGAATAAAAATGAACTCCATTGCGGGTGACTTAACCTACGACAAACTTATTATTTGCGGTTGGTGCAGTAATCGAGTCTAGGGATCGAACCGCAAAATTAAGTTTGTTTTTTATTGTATATACTTTTCCGGGATAAAAAGTACCCAGTGTGGTGCCCAGGATATTAAAGAATAAATTATACCAAGTTTCAACGTAATCGAACCGGTAGTTTTTGCGTGATGCCTGAACAAACAGACAGACAGACAGACAAAAATTTTTTTAATCACATTTTTGGCTTCGGTGTCGGTCTAGTAACACCCCCTGCCATTTATTTTTTTGATATTTTCAATGTACAGAATTTTCACTTCTACAGATTTATTATAAGTAAGTATAGATTTTCGAGAGTTAGACCAATCAACGTTTACTCTATGCTAGTATATTCATAAATGATTAAGAGATGAGATGATTTCTAAAAGTTTAATTTAGTCCGTTTTACCTTCAAGCGAGCCACGATGGACCACACATTAAGGCAAAATGGATTCTCATCAAAAAGCCGTGTTCACAGAAAAACACTGCCTCATCATCTTCTCGACCGACACAGCCAGCGCAAGTACAAAGTCCTCATCGGGTCCGAAGTATTATCAACCTTCACCTACCTATCTGTTTACCGGATCAACATTATTTTTTATCAATCTCCTACAATAATATGATTACAAATATACAGGGTGACAGGGACATCGACGCGCCATGAATTCAGCATACGATTCTGAAGCGTTAACATTAATTTGTCGTCGGTTATTTAAAAAATAAATAGCATTTCCATACATTTTGACCGAGTAGGTTTCACTTTTCTATGAAACAGGTGATTATTTTTTGATAACCGACGAAAAATTGCTGCGCTACATTCTTGAATCATGGTTACAGTTTGCGCGTCGATCTACCACCCTGTGTAGTAAATGAGTTGCTCAAAATATGTTCAACATTTTAAAGTTCCAGGCAACGTACTGTGGATGTCGCTCTTGGCACTACACAGAGCATCATAAGCCGCCTCTGGATACGCTATCGCATCACGGCTAGCGTGACCAAGCGACAAAAAGGACAAAATACTGCTCGACGGAATCGTACTATGACCGCCATGATGTTGACTACGAGGCTCCACAGCTCTTCAGGCTTGCTGATAAGCGAACAAACCATACGAAATCGTTTACGTGAAGTGGGTCTGCGTTCCCGAATGCCGTTGAGAGTTCCACCTATAGCACCCCGCAATAGTAGGGCCCGTTTACAATGGGCTCGCGAACACAGAAATTGGGAGGAAGAAGACTGGCATTGTGTTAGCTTTTCCAATGAATCTCTTTTCGATATGAGGCCGGATACAAGATGTACTCGAGTTTAGAGGACCTCTGGACGACAAGAACGTTTGAAATTTTGTCAGGAAGTTCATTCATATGGAGGGGGAACAGTAATGGTTTAGGCCGGTAGGTATTTGGATCGATGGAAGAAGCAATCTCATTTGGATTAGGGGCAACCTCAATGCTCAGATTTATGCGGAGAGGATTGATTCAGACGTAATCATCCCTTTGTGAAGCCGGTTGGGTGATTCGTTTCGACTAATGCACGATAATGCACGTCCACACACGGCTAGAGTCGTAACACGCACTCTTGCCGATGCTCGCATCAGCGTTCAGCCGTGGCCTGCTCAATCGCCAGACCTCACCCCAATTGAGCACGCATGGGATATGCCCCAAAGAAGAGCTCTACCGAGTATGGATGCCGTGCATACCCCACAACAACTTTTTGACTTGTTAGAAAGAACATGGTCGGCCATTCCTCAAAGCTATTTTGATGAACTGATTTTAAGCATGCCAAATCGGATGCCAAATGTGATTCGTGTCAATGGTAACACAGATTAAGTATTAAAAAATTGCAATTTTTCTTAATTTTTACAAAATATAGGGATAATTTGTTAACTTAAACATAGGAATTAAAGTAAGAAGCCGGTCTGGAAGACTAGATTTGGTAAATATTAATTGGATATTTTTTTATAGTTAATAATGGACTTGATCCCTAGACACTTGATGTGTATCTTAGCGTTTTGATACAAACACTTCAGCAACTCGATGTACCGATAGTCAATCTGGCACCGCTGAAGAGACTGCAGTACCTACCTACAGTCTGAGTCTGTCGTAGGTTTTCTCGTAGTCCACAAACGCTAAGCAGAGGGGCAGGTTACACTCTTCGGTCTTCTGTTAAACCTGTTTATGACACTGTGATTTAAATGTAAGACGAATC
Source organism: Apamea anceps (assembly GCA_951799955.1). Lineage (NCBI taxonomy): Eukaryota > Metazoa > Arthropoda > Insecta > Lepidoptera > Noctuidae > Apamea > Apamea anceps. Next base: position 15,927,303 of record OX637500.1, on the reverse strand, counting down.
TGCATCGCACCCTGTGGTAAATTCAATGACTGCCTGCACCGGATGTACCCTTATCTGTGATTTGATAGAAGTATGTCTCATCGCTGCAGGTCAGCGGCTAGGTAGATTAAAGTAGATCATTTTAATTAGTTTATATTATAGTTCATTTCGCTATGAATAGGTAATTGAAATGTAGGTTATGTAGGTAAGTACCTATTGGAAAACTGAAATGTAGGTCCCGTACCTACGCTAGGTTGTATTTACATGCAGCTGATGCAGCTAGGTAGATACATATTTTACCCTCCTGTTCGGTATCTAAACCCAGGGCCGGATCTATCTAAGGGCTGCTGCTGCAGCCCAAGGCCCCGAGGTTACAAGGGGGGCACCCAGACCCCGCTAAAAACAATAGGCGATAATTTGAATTTAAAAAATCGTTGTCTGTAAAGTCGATTTACGGACCATATTTTTACGTGATAACGTCATAAGAAAACATTGATGAAAAATTGCATACTTCTATGAATTGAGTTAAGGGGCGAAATACGTGTAAAAGGATGTTCTCATGCTGATTTTCACTAATTTTTTTAAGGTATAAAAAATTGAATATTATTTATTGAAACGATTAGGTTATTTTGTACATATAGTCATGAGTTTTTTTTCATATTTTACAAAAATATAACTTAAAAAGTAGCGGAGATATCAGCTGATACACATCGTAGGTTGTCATCCGATCAGTATTCATCATGACAAAAATTGATACTATGATCTTTTAAGTAATAATTAATCGTTGATAACTCATAAATTGTTAGAGATACGAATAAAATAGCCATGAGCAATTTTATAGAAAATCGTATTTCCTATAAAAAAAACTCTCATGCAATTTTTGAATCAGATCAATAGTTTTCTATTTATATCGAAAATTACACATTTTTTTCGATTAATTGCCAATAATGTGAGTTATTGGCAATTAATTGAAAAAAATGTGTAACTATGAGATATATAATAATAATATATCATTATAGAAACAGTTTTTTGACATGGCTATTAGTTGAGTGCTTAGATAGGCCCCTAAGTAGTTTCAGCCCAGGGCCCCACAAATTCACGATCCGCCTAAACCCTGTATGCAGGTATCACAGTCTAATTTTGTTAAACACATTCATTTAAAAACTGCATCTAAAACCCGCATCTAAATGAACATTGCAAGACTTTACATTCGCATGTATTCATGTAGGTATCGAACGGCCTTCGGTAACCACCGTGTAAAATAAATAAACAATCGCAGTCTTTCCCTGTTCACAAAATAAAAACCCAACGTTCTTCACAGAAACTTTAAAAATAATGTAGTTAATCTATAAAACCCTGACCCAATTCCTGAACGAAGGAGTTTTCGCAGCGTTTCGTAAATATTTGATACAGAAGTAAAGTAATGTACTTAATGAGTAATGACGGCTACCAAAGACGCTGAATGTGGCCGGACACGGGACGAGTGATCACGTCGTGTAGCGAAACCTGATACGAAACAGTTCCCGGAATGATATTGCGAGTCGCATACTTAATCTACACTACATAAATTGCTTTATAAAATCGTCACATGAGCGCTACGGTTCACAGGTCACCCCAAGCGAGCGACAAACAAATTTGTATCAAGGTCAAGTGCGAGCTCGACCAATCAAATGGTTATTTAACTATTGTTTTCTTAAGTCTTGTATACTCTTTAATATCTGACGCAGTTTTCTAAGAAAAGAAACCAGTCGAGTGCAACAAGTTTGTTTTCAAAGCGAAAATACCGCACTAGCGCTTCTGAACAGCTTGCTTGTGAAAGGTAGTTAGAACTTAGAAGATTGTAGAAACTTACAAGGGAGATAATTAATTTAATAAACTTTAAAGTCAGAGTTCTTACAAAATATGGAGCTATGAAAAGTGATAGACATGAATACATAAACCTATTTGCAAAAAAAACCTTTTATAATTGTTTATATAGCTTTACCAATCAAAACAAATTAAACGTTGGTAAATACATCTTTATTGAAAGCGATAACCAAGCACGTGATGCGCCAAGTTTTTTTCGCGAAAGATCTTTATAAGTAAACAAAAAAAATCTGTGGGATGAAAATAGAGTAGCGGGTGTCAAGGAAAGTGCGAATTGGAGTGTATCGTGAAAGAAATAGTAAAAATTAGATGTATGTCCGAGTTGAATGCGTACATACATTAGTCTGTGTGGCGCGGCATGTTGTTTATCATTACGGGTCTATATAAACGTGCGAGCGGACTGGCTTGCTCATACATTACCGGGATATAGCACGCTAGTAATACGCAGGCGAATTGTTCCAGTTCATTCAAAAATGAAAATGCTGAAAGTTGTTGTGGTTGCGTTGTTCGCTTTCCTGCTGGTGGCTGTCAGGGGGAGTCCGTTGCAGCACAAACTTGAGGACGTGACAAGTAAGTTCTTACTCAGATGCACTGCATTATGATTATGTGTCTTAGATCACATATTTTTCTTCACAAAATTAATTTTGAGTAGGTAATTACGATTTTTTTTCTATCTTACTGTCCCTTAAATAGTAGATTTCCCAAAATAATAGATGAAATATTTACCTAACAATGATAAATCATATTATTACCTAGCCGCTAGCGAATTTGTGTACGAATTTACCTAATGCAATTTTTTTAGTCATGAGTGTGCTCTCAAAAAACGCTTACTTGGTACGAATAAATTAATTATTTACCAATTACCTACGTCGTAATACGATACATTAGATCATGCGCAATAGACACTAGTGCAATTAGTGCAAGCTTGCAAAAGAAAACGGAGCTTCTCTATCGAACTTTTATTTAAGTAGGTACCTAGGCAGCAAGTTAATTTTATATTTTATTTTTTTTATTTTTTTACATTGTTCTCACATATAGAGGCAATAAGAATAATGTACCCAGGATTTTGTAATAATATCTTGATTTAAAAGAGTGTCCGTGGAGTTTCTTGCCCGTTCTTCTCCACAGAGATCTACGTTTTGGAATGGGCAACTAGCTTCAACTTTCTGACTAACTGACCGACAATTTAATTTTGACAATTCAAAAGTGCCTGAAATGGTTTAATTGAAATAAATGATTTGAGTTTGGGTATTTGTTAATTCAGAGTTTATGCTCTACTTTGTGGAAAATATTATGTAATTTCTATTTTTTTTTTGTATTCTGGCCTTTCTGTTATCTTAATAAGTAGGTATGAGGGTAATATATTGAACCGAATACCTACTTGCGTGTTAGTTTAATAAAGTGTAGAACAACTGCAACCGAAAATTGCGAACACTGATCGATTTACAAATCCTACACTGTGTACCTACCAAATAAAATACAGAACTACCTATTTTTACTAGGTATAGGTACATATCTGGGCTGGCCACATCTGTTGCATGTCGGAGGAGCTATGGGCTAAAATAAAATAAGCACACAGTGGGCCCCAAACAGCAGTGAACACTAATTTGTTTTATGGCTACGCGGCCGTTCCAGGAGGAGATGGCAGGACGAACTCGACACTTTTCTAAGAGATTGCCACATATTGCAGTAGATAGAAATAAGTTGATGGAGGCAAGGGAGGCCTTTGCCTTACAGTGGGACACATATGGCTGATAATAAAGAAACATAGTTAACAGAAAAAACCTATAAAAGAATAAGTGGAAAAACAACCAACGAATGGAAACTGTAAATTTCTCAGCTCAGTATAACAGTCAGTTTTTAAACAAAAACGTTAGTGTCTCATCTTATCGAGGAATTTCTCCGGCTGAGCGTGTAGGCCATCCCCAAGCATCGAAATTTTCGCAGTACAGTACCTACCGTGTAAAAATATAATAACAAGCAACTTTTAATGTTTAAAGCAAATTATTATGTACCTATGGTGAAATACCATATTATTCTTCTTCTTATCTTGTCGATAGCAATCTAAATGGACTCGGCCCAGAATTTTGGTACGTGTTTGGAGCCATCACTAGCGTCCACCAGTACCATAATATGATTAATTTGGTACAGCTACGTGATGCTAAAATCTAAAATTCTTGACCCTCACCTAATAACAAAAAACGACTAGTTACCTACGTCATACAATTATTTGTTGAACAGCGATAATAAATTCACTGCCAACGCGTACTTACAATAACATAAATAGATGTATTTACTCGTACATATAATAAGTAGATAGTACTTATATTATATAGTACTATAGTACTACTGTCCGTCCGCATCACGTGAAATTATTTTCAAATTAACTGTGCCAGACTTTATCAGATAGTACGTTATGTACTTAAAATTAACACGAATTGTTAGAAGTCATTTATTAATTAATGACATCACGTGAGTACGTACTGATAACGATGAGTTATTATCAAAAATAAAAGTGCGTCATCTTGGGTAAACTCATGCATTTGCATGCTTGACATTCCTTATTCATAACCAGCCTATAATGGTCTTACTGCTGGGCACAGGCCTCCTCTCAGTGAAAGGGAGTGGGCCGTAACCCACCATGCGGGCCCAGTGCGGGTTGGTAGTTAAGAACATTAAGATCTAGTTTTCCTGTAGGTTGGTATGTAAACACTTTACCTAGCACCCGACAAGCAATCTTGTCGGATATTTTGTACCACAGTCTTCTCGAATAACAATTTATTCGAGAAGACTAGTACAAAATACACTGACCTGCAAAACTAAGTATCACACTTTTAAAATTGGAATATTTTTTTAAGTACACACGATATAGGTACTTTAGAAATAAAAAGGACTTGAAAAAGAGTTTAATTTTGTATATAAAAACTCCATAGTCGAGAATCTTCTTTTAAGAAATGGCTGAAAATAGCTTTAAAAACAAAAATAATACTTTTCGAATTACAATTTTACCATTAATTTTTTTATTTCTGTTTTTGTTTTCAAATTTTTTCTTGATCGATGAGTCTTGTTACAAAAGCTAAGTTAGACAACAGCACATACATTTTATTTATCATGCCTCTTTCACCTGAAGAATGTGCTAAGATCATGACTTTTCTGGAACTAGGCATCAGTATACGTCGTACTGCAAGAATGGAGGGTGTGACGTTACGAACGGTTTATTCCGAACCTGACCCGAAATCCTAACCCGGTCGCGGGTTAGGTTAGGAACTTGAAAAAAATTATAATGTTTGTTCCGAACGTAACCCTCTTCCTAACCTGACTAGTACCCTAATTGCGTAACACACGATCAATCGGAACGGTCCAGAAGGTGAAGCGAAGTTACGAAGAGACTGGAAAACATCTGAGGAGACCTGGTAATGGCAGACCCAGGTGTACTAGTGCCCGAGAAGACCGTTATATTGTTTCCACTTTGTTGAGAAATCGCCACCATAATGCAGTTGAAGTCGAGCAAGCGCTTCTTCAGACCCGAAGGGACTACATTAGTGACAGTACAATGAGAAGAAGACTTGCTGAAGCAAATCTGAAACCCAGAACACCAGCGAGTGTCCCAAACTGGAGAGAGAGAATCGAGTAGCGAAACTGCGATACGCCCGTGAACACATACAGTTGGATGAAGAAGAGTGGTCAAGAATTTTGTTCACAAATTAGTCTCGATTCTCACTTTGCGCTTCTGATGGAAGGCGAAGTGTCTACAGGCGGCCTGGTGAGCGATATCTTCAAGACTGCTTCTCAGAAAGAGTCCAGTACGGTGGAGGCAGTGTACATGTATGGGCTGGTATAGCTTCAAAAGGTCACAAAGAGTTAGTGGCCATAGAAAATGGCACTCTGACTGGCTAAAGATATGCCCAAGAGATTCTCAACGATTATGCAGGGTCATATTTAGCAAATATGGGTGATGGATCGATGCTGATGCAAGAGTATATTCAGGAGGTTGGTATCAGCGTGATGGCTTGGCCATCAAGAAGTGCTGATCTTAACCCGATTGCGCACGCCTGGGATGAGCTAGGGAGGCTAGTCAGAAGCCGCAGACCACCACCTACCACCCTCAGGGCACTAAAAAAGGCCCTGATTGAATAATGGGAGAATATTCCCCACATCGGCTCTGAAACCTCGTGTTCAGTACGCCAAACCGCCTCGAAGCTGTATTCAGAGTCCGAGGAGGCAATACTACTTATTAAAAATTAAATAACATGTAAAACATACTCGTACTTATAAACTTTAATTGAGTTTTTTGACACTAAGCTAAAAATGGCTATTTTTATTGTTTTTTTTTTTTTTTTTTTTAGTTAAAAATGTTAGTAATGTATAGTTTACTAGTTTCAAAGAAAGCTGATAAAATTTGCTATAAAAAGTTTTTTATTTATATTTCTAACTTCTATAGTTTAGAAAAAAAAATAAATTTTAAAAGTAGTACTTAGTTTTGCAGACCAGTGTACGAGTATACCTAATGTACAAAATATAATTTTCTCTGCTGTTCTTGATCTGGTAACTGCAACCCTGGTAACGATAAGCTTATTTAGCCTATAATGTTCCTACTGCTGGGACAAAGGCCTCCTTTCAGTGAGAGGGAGGGGGCGGGAATCTACCACGCTAGCCCAGTGTGGGTTGGTAGATGTCACATATCTTCGATTTTATGGTTCTTGAACATTGGCCGGTTTTCTTTGAACATCATACTCAGATTTGATTGTACAGCTTCGTGTACCTAGTAATAATTACCTGCCTACCTAGGTCCCAGTCCTTTTTAAAATAAATCATTTATTTGCCTGAAATATGGTGGGTACACAAGATGTTAAATTAAATTATAGCACAGAACATATTTCACCCTCATTACGGGCATCCAAAATTATAGTTAATTTACAAAAATCATTTTTAAAATTACAATTATTAGAACTATTTGAATTATTACAATTTATAAGAAAATTTGAATTATAATTATTACAATCATTTAAATAACAATTATTAGAATTACAGTGATTTCAATTACTTAAATTGTTATTAAAGACAAAGTCACAAGAAATAAGAGGAATAACCATTATCTTAGTGGAGACCAAATCGACATGTGCTTTTATTCAAAAAATCTTTAACAGTGTAGAAGCTCTCCTGTATTAACCATTTTCACACTGAACCTTTTATATGGCAGATCGGTTATTCCTTTGGGCAAAGAGTTATATATTAGAGGTGCCATATAGGCACAGTTCGTTTTGAACAGTTGTAACTTGGGCACAGGCATTTTTAGGGGCAGGTGGTTAATTTTTTCTGCCCCTTTTACTGTCGTTTCATCTTTAACACAATTTTTTCACTATTTTATCTTGTGTTCAGACGATTTCATAATCACTGATAAAGTAAGGACCAAGTGTATGTAAATGCGTAAAAAAGAAAAAAATGTGGGTAGGTACTTACTCTTTAGGGTTCCGTACCCAAAGGGTAAAAACGGGACCCTATTACTAACACTTCGCTGTCTGTCCGTCCGTCTGTCTGTCACCAGGCTTTTCTCAAGAACCGCGATAGCTAGACAGTCGAAATTTTCACAAATTATGTATTTCTGTTGCCGCTATAACAACAAATACTAAAAACAAATTAAATAAATATTTAAGGGGGGCCCCCATACAACAGACGTGATTTTTATAGATAATGGTACGGAACCCTTCGTGCGCGAGTCCGACTCGCACTTGGCCGGTTTTTTCGTAACGCGCATATTTTACGCCGAGACCTATTTTCATGTAGAAGTTAGTGATTTGTAAACAGGTCAATGTCGGCTGAATGAGGTACATGCGTTTTTATAACATCTAATGGATTTTGTGAAGTAAGCCAGATTTGACATTGACCTGTTTGCCACAAATACAGACGGATGTTTTGACCGCTCTAAATAACGCCGGGTGCAGAGTACACTTTAATTTCTTTTACGTCATTGGCTAGTCTCGAACGCGCAAGCTTAGAACAACAAACACAGAGATGGAAAAAGCTTAGAGGATATATGTATACCACACACGTTTCTTATCTAGAAATGATTGTGATTCAATTGTGGCTAGAACGTAATTAATCGCTATATTTACAAAATAAATAAGGTGCGGTTCTTTGATATTAATGTTATTTATTAAAACTTTATGCACAAGTAAAAACACACTGTACAAAGGCGGACTTAATGCCTGAGGCATTTTCTATCAGCCAATCTTCAGACCATTTTCAGTTAGTATGAGGGATATTCATAACACCTAAGTACAGAAGAAGCTGTAAGCATTCGGTATAAGCTGTTTTAATAAATCTTAGGGTATAGGCAATATTTTATGCTTCTTAATGCCAAACTTAAGTGGCAGGCACTTTGCTTGCAGAACAGATGGGCTATAGGGCCGAAAGGTTCTGGAGTGGCGACTACGTACCGGAAAACGTAGCGTTGGAAGGCCTACCACAAGGTGGACCGATGAGCTTGTGAAGGCCGCAGGAATCCGCTGGATGCGGGAAGCACAGAACCGGTCGAAGAGGAGGTGCTTGGGGGAGGCTTATGTCCAACAGTGGACGTCTTTCGGCTGAAATGATGATGATTGCTTCATATGTTCGAAAAATTTGTTTGCTCAACAACGTAAATAACGTAATGAATATTGTTGAAGTGTCCAAATTAAAGAAATGCTATATTAGTAGGTACATTATGATATAAGTGCGGCAAGTTGAAAAATTACAGCCGAGGCGATATTGCTACAAAAAAGCAGAGGCTGTAATTATCAAAGCGCACGTATGTCGTACGACGTTTTATAACATATTTGCGAGGAAATAAATAAAACTCGGACTTTCTTAAACGAATAAATCTTTAATCACTTGTTAAAGCAGTTATAAAAATTTTAACAATTTGTAAAATTGATTATTAAGTTGCCAGTTGGCATTTTTAATGTTGTCAAGTTATTATTATTAGTTACAATTTTACCAGTCTCTCTCTCACTCTCTTGAGTGAAAGTAGGAGAAACGAGACCCCAGAGTTCTGCAGTCGGTGGCGGCAACGGAGGAGGCTGCGGCGGCGGCGACGATGGTGGAATGTACGCGTGTGTGCTCGTAGATGGTCGAGAGTCAACACCTGGCCGCAAATTTATATTCCTTGTAATGCGGGAGCTAATTTCTTCTTTATTTCTCATCGAGTCATCTATGTAGCCCTCGGCTACACTGTTCGACCGCCACCCTCCGTGGCGTTTTAGTGTCAATAAGTTCGCACCTGAATCGGCGAGCAATGTAGCCGAGGATCTTCTGAAACGGTGCCCTGTGTATTCATGTGGATCATCCAAATTTAAGAAAGTGGCAATTTGTTTCGGCATTGTTCCAAATTTATTTATGCCAATGGGTTGGCTAGTGCATTTTCCATTTTGGTAATTTTGAAAAAAATCTGTTAGACATCGCTTTTGTTGAACGAAGCGCTTCGTATTTCTTCACTATGTCGTGAAAAGGCCCCTGTATTGTGAACGATCTTGGAATTTTATTTTTTGTGTTTTTGACCTGGACAAGAAGAACCCGCCAATGGTTCTCGACGACATCATTAGTTGTGATGTTTGCCAACTCTTGACGTCTACATGCACCATTTATACCGAATATTAATACGACCTGAAGAGAGATAAAAACAGCGTACAAAACACCTATATTGTAAAGAAATACGAAAGTGAAAGAAGTTAATAACAATAATTTAGTTTCAACTGACCTTTGTTGCCAAATATCGGCAATCCGGAGCTTCTTTTAGAAACTTCTTGACATTGTCAGCCGAAAATACTTTCGACTTTTTACTTACATGGCCACTTGGGCGTCTTTTTAGAAATGCCAGCAAGTTGGAGTATGACTTGATATCAATACCATGTTTTGTTTTCACAGTGCGTTTTAGCATTGAATAGTAGCACCACAATGAGGTTGACTTATATTTTTGAGAAAGTTCCATGAAATGTACGTACGTTGTAGCTTTTAATACCCTGGAGGAAATGGAATTGTATTGTACTGTATTATCACTTTGTATCTCATTATAAGTGGACTGTAAGTTCTTATGAGAAATAAAATTTCTTTAAACGGAAATAGGCTAAAACCACACTTTCTGAAAAAATGAATTTGCATCTTTGCTTGTTTTCCATATCATGAAAGTTTGATACGCTTGTAAGTGTCTATCGGTCGATTTTTCGGGCAAGAGGCTTAGAGTAGCCTATTTCGCTGCCTCTGAGACTTCTGGCGGTGTCGAATTAATAAATCCATCATTACTTGACGACATTTTCAAATAATTAAACAATACAGCGAAAAGAAAAAGCGCGCGGAATAATTTTGACTTGTTCACAAATTAGCGATGCGCGCGCATCAGCGCTTTTTTTAAGGCAAAGGCACAAAGAACAGCCGGTATTACTAATAAAGTAAATTAATAGATATCTATGTGTTTTTGTTGCGGAGTTTTGATTGTAATTTATTGTCAAAATTCATTAAATTAAAGAATTAAATTTTTATTTATTATATTTTATCTCCCAAAGTTAATTTTATTCATAAAATGTTGACCACTTTTCTAACATAAAAACTCTTTGCTTACGATTTAAAAAAGTACCGTTCGTGTTAGACTGAGCATCTTGACAAACCGTGCGTTTTACCTTATGAAAAAGAAACTCGTGCGTTTTACATTACAATAACGCACAAGTACGTAATGAGATACAATACGATATTGAAATTGGTGAATTAGGAGACCCTTTACGAGCAAATGTGTTATAAAATATGTTACACAATTACCCGGCAGGTCGGTAATGAATACATCTTTGGACTAAAAACAAAAGCGTTCCTGTTAATCCTCTAGATATTTTTTGTTTGTTTGTTTTATAACGGCTGCAGTCGCGTATAATATTAATAGGTTTCTCTTTGGAGGTCATAATTTTATCAGTCTAATAGGTACCTAATGTGATTGTTTCGAACTTAAGATATCTGTATGTTGTTCCGGTTGTTCGCACAAATGAAATTAAACAATTATAAGGGTATCTGCGGGGTAATTGCGTAATACACTAACCGTAGCAGTGGCTTTCCTTTTGACAGATCAACAACCTTCGTGGCGTTATTTACGTTATTGTGATACATTTTTCGAACATATAAATCAATGGATTAGCAATATTATTCAAAATGATTCAGATTCTGATTGATAGTTTATTACGGTGCTGGCCCTTCAAAAGCTGGAGGTATTATACCCATAGGCAGGATTGGCGGCATGGCCGGCGCTCGTGCATAGTGTCTCAATATTATCATTAATATTAGTTTGTGCAATGTTAACTTAAACGATGTTTGGAGAAAGTTTGATAAAATAGCTGATAAGCGAGGTTACTTCTGGTATAACTACTATAAGCTGTTTGTATTTATATCTTACATGTCTACTTAATATAGAAATTGCTGTGTAACTAATACGACTAATCGAAAAAGATTTAAAATTAAGTATTCACCCACCTGTCCTATAACATTACTTAGAATAGTAACCGTGGAGTATCTTCCTTCTGTATCTTTATCTAAATCTATAAATATTCTTGATTTAAGTCGCTTTTCTTGTCTTGTCTGTGTGACCGCTCAGTTCTTCTATAGATACTACACAATGGATTTTGATTTGATGCGGTTTTTAAGCGAATTTATTCCGGAAGGTTTATGTGTATACCTTAATATTTATCTTAGATAAAGCACATACACACAGAAACAGAACAGAAGTCATCTGTTGCGAGTCCATACCTCGAACGAAAGAATTTCCATGTTTGGCAAAGAGGCCATGTTACCACCATGGCCTGGGTTAAGATAAAACTTTTCATCCCAGTAGTACGTTCCCGTGGGATAATTTCCGAACTCTACGCGCGCCAAGACGAGGACAAAAGCTTGTTAATTATAATCATGGTATGAATTGTGTCGTTTCAGTAATTCAACTGGAGGAGTCGTGTGTGCTACAAGGCGGTCTGTGCGTGCGTGCCGATGACTGCGACCCTGAGAACTTCCCGCTGTTGGGCGCGAACCTCTGTCCGAAACAGCGGCATTTGGGCGTCACGTGCTGCTACGTAAGTACTAAGTCTATAGCCTTCATTTTACTCATACCCACTTGAAGTCAATTAGTAGGTACCTGTCAACTACTTTTAAGTAATATTGTGTGTGTGCTGAGTAGTCGATTTTATCACATGGACTCATTTTAGTAGGTATGCCAAGTACCTACATCCCGATTCAAACTGTATGGCGGATCTGAAGCGCTAATCGCTGCGCAGTACCTCACCCCCGCTGACACGTGAATTTGTTACTGCGCAGCGACTCGCCTAATGTACGCCGAGCCGACGTAAAGTTTGAATCGGGCTGTACGTGTAGTACCTATGCCTGCTTACTAAAGTTATTACGCACTCAATAAAATTAAATATACTTAGGCAGTGTGTAGAACGATAAATATTTTTGCCTGTTTACCAGATAGGTAGTTTTTTCGAACTATATGTACCTAATAACTGATAATTTCAAGTTTCGATCATTTTCAAAGGGATAGATAGAGGTCATGGTGTTTGAAAGAGAAGACGATGCGTCGGCGTGTGATGACACATCGTCTTCTCTGATGATGTAAAAAATAAATGATGAGAGTGTAGAGCTAGTTGTAGGTCGTGAGTTCGAATCCAGACAGGCACACTTTGGGTATTTAATTTCATCACCACTGCTCTCACAACGGTGAAGGAAAACATTGTGAGGAAATGTAACATACACCAACGCGCACTGAACCCGCAGTGGGAATATTATGGCCTGATTATGCTATGTTTATGCTGTGTGGAGCAAGTGAAGGAGTTTGTATATTTGAGGAGTCTGTTTACAAGATATGAAAAGAAAAGAGTAATGGAAAGGATGGTTTGGTCATGTTGAGACGATGAATGAAAGGACTAACAAAAGGTATATACAAGGCAGATATGTGAGTGGAAACCAGGGGGGGGGGGGGGGGTTATAGAAAGACATAGTATAGTGACCTTATTGGTGATGTTCTTCAGAAAGGTAGGATGCGTAGTACTCCCAACTGGTGTGCGTGTATTACCAAAGGGGCAATTCTCGTAATTTTAAGAACGTTCACAGTTTGATCTTAGTCTTAATCTGTCCAAAATACCTCTAATTTCCCTACATTTTGACAAGGTTTTGACATTTGTTTGTCGCCGAGGTGAGACTGCGACAGAACGTTTTAAATTACGAGAATTGGCCTTCAGATATATGAACGTAAACGGAGCAACAGGATACGGAAGATTCGTAGCAGGTGGTTTTCTGTAGTTTCTGCCAGCCCCATGGGAAGAGGGTGTGAGTTTTTGTATGTAGATTGAGGTGTATGTTACACGATGGATTACGCCGTTAAGACTAGTGATTGCAAAATACAGTACAGGAAGATTAGCCTAGGAATTAGATTAGGATCATTAGATTAGGAAGTTTTTATTTAAGATAGCCCCTGTGTCAGATAATACAGTACGAATTAACTCAAAAAGTCAAACTGAAGGAGAGATTAGTAGTATTCATTCATTTTACCTAGTTAGAAAAACCGTTTAACATCGATTACTGATTAGCCATTATTAAATTTAGGTACAGATGTCTGATGTGGGTTTTGACGTTCAAATTAATTCAATTCAATTTACAATAATTCAATTTAATTTGAGTTAATTATATTTGATTTGGTTCTGTACTATTGCATAGTCAGGGAAATTAATTGTTGAACAAACACCCTACGTCATTTTGCTGTGTTATAACGATTTCATACAACTATCAAAGAATGATAGTTGTCATTAAGTTGACAGTCAATTTGCTAAACAATTAATTTTCTTGACTTTACCTATCAATCACCCCCTGTTACCCCTAGGGGGAAGACGTTTTCACGTCAAACATAAAAAGCTGACATGTCTGGCTAACTCCTTGCGGGTACAGTTTCTCCTCAATATATGTAATTAATTATGTACTTAAGCAAAAACCAATTTTACCTTTGAAATTATTTTTTATTTTCTTTTTCCAGATGTGAGCCTGACGCGGCAGATGCAGACTCCTTGCTCGTACTTATAATTAATTGTTAACAAGTATAACTTAACTAGTTTTAAGATAGTCTAAGCTCCTGTAAGATTTTTTAGTTAGTGTTCCGTGCTATTGCATAGTTATTGTTCCGACATTTTCTTTAGACATACATAGGTTTGTCTACTGTCGTACTTTGAAATTAGAAGGTGAGTTTTACTGAAAAACCAGAAATGTGAAAAAAATACTTTGAACATCGAAAAATAAGTGTAGATTTGAATTACAGGTATCGGGATTTCGATTAGTATTCCCGTTAGCTACCGATTGCTAGTTTTTTTATATGTTTTTATTTATTTTTTGTTTTATTTCGTGGTTGGTACCCGTACTTAGGTACTTATGAGATGCATCAGTACAAATTAAATTATCCGGCACGGAGCACTAATTTTGCAAGTAGGACTTGCACTTTCCTGTTTTTTATTTAATAAAATACGAAACAAAATTATGTTAAGACGTAATGTAGGTATTAACTTTAATGACTAAATACTTAAATAAATGTAAGTTAAACTTTTATATTAACTCTGTCTTTTAAAAATCTCCTCCATGCCTAATTCCCTATAAAGTCTGTTCAAACTTGACTTGTCACAACCACACATCATCAGCCTTTTCCCACCTATGTTTGCGTCAGCTTCCAGTCTAACCGAATATTTTATACTTTTTGCTGTGGCCTACAGGGTCCATAATTATACCTTAGCTTTAACACCTCTACAACATTATGGAATGCAATATGAATATGAAGCTGAAAATCAGTATTTTACATGGGGCGACTGTCTGTCTGACCTCCACATAACCCCGACGCAGGTCCTCTCCGGACACGGATGTTTCGGGAGGTTCCTGCACATCATCAGGCGGGAGGAGACGCCCGGGTGTCGCCGCTGTCAGGATCGCCCAGAGGACACGGTGGAGCATACGGTGGAGGTCTGCCCTGCTTGGGCAGAGCACCGCCGTGTCCTCGTAGAGGCGATCGGCAGCGGCGGCGACCTCTCGCGTCCGGCCCTGGTTCAAGCCATGGTCCGGGGCGAGAGGGAGTGGGAGGCAGTCACCTCCTTCTGCTAAGCAGTCATGCTAGCGAAGGAGGTGGCGGGGTGGGCGAGAGAACGCACCTTGCGCACCTCACGCCTCAGCCGCCGCGGGAGACGCTCCGGGCGTCGGGAGCCGCGTAGGTAGGCGCGGGCCTGCGGGCGGTGGGTAATGGGTAACTCACCGTCCGATCAGGACCAGGCCCGTGCCGGTCGGCGCGTATGTGTTCCACGTGCGCCTCAAAGAGATGTCAGCAGAAGTGACGGGGCCCGATAGGGCCGAAGCCTGCCATGGTAGCGGGATCGTCCGAAAGGGTTACCGCTGCCCTGGAACATAAAGGGCTAAGGAAGGAACACGGGTGGGTTTTAGTCAGTAAGAGTCTGACACTCCCTTCTGCTCCACCCAGAGCGGGAGGAGTCATTTGATGATTTCCCATCCTGAAAAAAAAAACCCCGTTTTATATTTTTATTTTATTTGACTGGAATAACAAACAACTGTAGGTATATTACATAGTAGGCACACAATATAAAAACTTATGATAAAAGTAACAAATACACTACTCAAGACGTTATCCACAGATTTACTATACAGAATAGCTAGCTGTTAGCAGAACAAATTAAAAAAACACTTAATAGCTAATTACCAGGGTTATGATCTCTAAAATAGTCGTAATTTCACTCTTAAATATAGCTTTGCTGAGAAACATAATATCAGTAAGTAGAGCCAAACTGTTCATTATAGATGTCAACCAGGCGATGTTACGGCGAGCGAGCGCCTGAGTTAGTTAATGGGTTGCTGGGGAACACGATACTTCTTAGTCAGACTAATGAGTTTTTGACAACTCGTAACGATTGCCACTACCTAACACACATCACCATGTGTGTGGGCTGGCCATGCTTTTCGGAGGACTGATGGCCAATGCAGACGTGTCCTAGAGTGGAGACCGCGTATCTGCAAGCGTATTGTGGGACGCCCCCTAGCTAGATGGACGGACGACCTTAAGGGCGCGCCTAAAGCCAGTAAAATTTTAGAATAGAAAAAAAAAACATAGTATGCGCCAAAACTGTTATATCGTAATAAATCCAAAACTAAAAGGAATTACATAAAATACCTAAGCACAGCCTTTACTCTTGTATAAATATAATTAATTATCAAATTTTGGTCGCAATAGGCATTACCGTATTGAGTACAAAACGGAAAAATATGAGAATTAGAGGTTACTTCGTGATTTTTTTCTATCGAGGAAATGTTATTATTTCATGTTTTTGTTCAAAGTAAACCCTCGGAAATATCATGTAGTTATTCAGTTATTCACCATCAGCGATAAAAATGTATCAGACCGTGCAGACGGTAAAAGCCCACAACCACCCTTAAAATGTATCTGGGCCTTGGGCAGTGCCCAGTGTGACTCCACTTGATGGTAGGTAAGTGACCACTCAGTGGTAGATTTCCATAGGTAGCGGTGAGGCCTCGCAGGCTACCAATGAACATCTTTCATTCCAGAGACAGAGCTGACATTCTTATGTGCCTGAAAAGCTACGACAGAGCTGATATAAGAGTATTCCTGTAAGTTCACCCGGACCCGCCAAACCTAACTTTACTAGTACAGACGCCAGCAGGTCAAGCTACCCGAAAATGTCAAATTTTCCCAATTAACCTTGAACCTTAATTCTTTAGCGATAAAGTTGAAAATCTATTAAAGAAATTTGACAGATTGTAGTAGCTTGATGTAAACTCAAACTCAAACTCAAATCATTTATTTCAATTAAACCCTTTCAGGCACTTTTGAATTGTCAAAATTAAATTGTCGGTCAGTTAGTCAGAAAATTGAAGCTAGTTGCCCATTCCAAAACGTAGATCTCTGTGGAGAAGAACGGGCAAGAAACTCCACGGACACTCTTTTAAATCAAGATATTATTACAAAATCCTGGGTACATTATTTTTATTGCTTCTATATGTGAGAACAATGTAAAAAAAAAACTAAACAATTTAAAATATAAAATTCAAAAATAAGCCCTGGCAGTTAAGAGATGACCAGTCTCAACCGACGGCGCCCGTTCACGAACATGACGCGTGGATCAGCACCATCCAGCTCAACCATTTCGTAGGGAACCGAATGATCCAACACACGCGCCACCACCAGTGAGACATTTAAGTGAGCATGACATATTCTTAACTGCCGAGCTCTGTCAAGTCAACATCAAAATATCGTAAAAAAAAAAGAAACGAATCCATGGTTCTTACATTTACAAAATTTAAAAAAATGCTTCTAAATTATACAAAACTATAGTTTGCAATTTATTTAAATATGAGAAAAAAGAAAAAAAATACTACCAATCGGGAAGAGGTATATAATATTGAAGTATATTAAGAATTAAAACTTGAATGAATAAAGTATACATTAAGTTCGTAATGTCAAAAATATTAAAAAAAAATAAAACAAAAAGGGGAAGCATCTCTTCCAAATATTGAAATTGCAATCAACTAGCGTACCCAAGTGCCTGTGGAGCAGGACCAGCATTAAGCCAAGCATTTTTATCAACGATATACTCATCCAATTTATAATATGCTTGTCTACATAGTGTGCGTTTAATGCATGTTTTAAATTTCTTCTCATTTAGTTGAAGAATATCGAGTGGTATTTTATTATAACATTTTACACAGTACCCCATAAAAGAAGTTTTTACTTTAGACAATCTGAAACGCGGTTGATCTAGCTTGTTCCTATTCCTAGTGTTAAAATTATGCCTGTCACTTATCTTACTAAAAAGATGTAGATTTTTCCGAACGTACATAATGTTTTCGTATATATATTGACAAGGAACCGTCATGATGTTAATTTTTTTAAACAGTTCCCTTAGAGATTCGCGTCTGCTGAGATTGTAGATGGCTCTGATAGCCCTCTTTTGCAGGATGAAAATAGACTCAATATCTGCAGCTCGTCCCCACAGCAAAATACCGTAAGACATGATGCTATGGAAGTAACTAAAATAGACCAGTCTCGCGGTATCCACGTCTGTTAATTGACGGATTTTCCAAACAGCGTAAGCGGCTGAACTTAGCCGCCCTGCAAGTGATGTTAGGTGAGGACCCCACTGCAGCTTTGAGTCAAGCGTGATCCCCAAGAAAACCGTATTTTCGACGAATTCAAGTATCTCCCTATTCAATACAACGTGACATTCACTACTTCTAACATTCGGTAAAGCGAATCTAATGCATTTAGTTTTTTTCTCATTTAATACTAAATTATTTACAGTAAACCAATTATGGACCATAAGCATAGCGTTATTTACGTCGTCAAGCTCCTGTGCACGTCTGCTTACTTTAAAAATCAGTGATGTGTCATCAGCAAATAACACCATTTGTGGCCGGGTTTTTAGTAAATGAGGTAAATCATTTATATATACTAAAAATAGGAACGGCCCCAATATTGAGCCCTGCGGTACACCCATTTTGACTTTTAAGCCCAATGAGTTCACACCGTTTATTTGAACTTGCTGAAATCTATCATTTAAATATGATTTTAATAAGCTAAGAGCTAGTTTACCCAGTCCGTAATGCTCAAGTTTCAACAGCAGTGTTTCGTAATTCACGCAGTCAAATGCCTTGGATAGGTCGCAAAAGATGCCTATTGCATCTTGTGCCTCTTCCCATGCGTTAAAGATGTGTTTTAATAAGGTGACACCGGCGTCAGTTGTACAACGTCCCTTGGTGAAACCATACTGTTGATCGTGTAGGATGTTGTTACGATTGAAATGATTGAGCATTTGATTTAACATTACTTTTTCAAACACCTTGCTGAAAACCGGCAAAACCGATACGGGTCTATAATTATTTGTGTCTTTACTGTCCCCAGATTTGAAAAGTGGAATAACTTTACTGAACTTCATTAAATCCGGGAATACCCCTTGATCTACACACAAATTAAATATTAGAGCTAAGTAGGGTGCAATTGTCTCAATAATGGATTGACAAACTTTAGTAGACATGCCCCACAGATCTTCGGTAAGTTTAATCTTAAGTTGCTTAAATGCCTTTATAATGACTATAGGGTTAATATGGTTAAATTTAAATTCCACAGTACAGGCTGAGACATTCGCTCTTAATAATTCTATAGCTAGTGCGGGCGAGGAATTTAAAGTTTCTGTAGTTTTAATTGGGATATTGGTAAAGAAAGTTGTAAATTCCTGAGCAACATCGATGTTATCGTTAATGAGACCGCGGGAAGTGTTAAGTGAGAAATCAGTATTACGTGTTTTGTTCCTGTTCGTTTCATTGTTAATAATCTTCCAAACGGTCTTTATTTTATTGTCTGCTGATTTAATCTTGTTACTAATGAATGAAGCTTTAGCTGCTTTGCAGATATTTTTAAAAGTTTTAGAATACGTAGCAACATACTTATTAAAAGTATCCGTGTTAATATACGGCTTAAGGCCATACAGTTCAAATAACCTGTCCCTACTTTTTCTGATTCCTTTAGTTGCCCAGTCACTGAATAAAAACTTAGGGCAAATAGTTTTAGAGTTCTTCTTAAAATAATGATTGAACTCTGTTTGTACTAATGAAAATAATTCTTTATACAAAATATTACCACTAGTCATACTTAGGCCCTGAGCATTTAACTTGCTATTTAAAGTTATATTAAACTTATTCAAATTACTTGATGTTATTGGTCTAGTTTGAATCTGCACTTTTTGAATCGGTGTGTTGGACTTAAAATAAACGGTTTGACCGCTGTGATCAGAAGGGAGATAATTTACAATGGCCTTCTCTAGATATTCGCAGCAACAGAAAACATTATCAATACATGTAGTAGTAGCCGTAGTTATTCGTGTAGGTTCCAAAAACACATTTGACAGATTGAATGATTTAAAGAGGTTTAATAATCTGTTGCTATTTGAATTGATTTCCAAAATATTAATATTAAAGTCACCACAAATAATTACTGATTTATTACCAGTTGCAAGTTTTGCCATGACATCTTCCATTACTGACTCAAAAATAGAGTAGTTTTGATAGTTTGGAGGTCTGTATACGCACACTATAAAATGCTTATCTAGCTCAACACAGGACAACTCGATGCTATGTTCCACCGATAGTTCCACTATGTCTTTACGAGTCTTATATTTTATAGAATTTTTAATTAAAATTAATGAACCTCCACGCAGCATGGATTTTCGGTTAAAGCAACTGCCCACACTGTAGTTCTCGTAATTAATTAGCATTTCATAATCTTTCAACCAGTGTTCAGTTATACAAATAATATCAAACATTGTTTTTTCTAAAAACAATTCAATTTCTAATAATTTGGAAGAAATACCTTGAATATTTTGATGAAACAATTTCAAGGAATTCTGCTTAGCCCCATTTTTACTCTTAACTAATTGAGTGCTAGAAGATACCTTGTTGGAGGTGAGATTAACGATATTGTTATTGGTACCTTCTGTTGTCTTACTGACTAGTTTAAACTATTGTTGCTAACCACCTTAATATTAGTATTATTACTAATTTTTATGGTGCTAATTACATTAGACTTCGACATACTACTTATGTCTGAGTTAATAATAAAAGCTAATAGCCCTGCTATTTGACGTCTAAAACTAATAGGCAGATACGCTGTATCCCTAGTCGATTTGAATGGCTCAACAAAAGTGTTGGTGTCAAAAAAAATGTGCTGGCGTCTGTACCACCAACGAAGACTCATTCGTCTATCAAACTATGCATACCTAAGGTTTTAATGTTTCGGCCCTGGACCACAAAACAAGCCTTAGCGAGAACTTCATCATTATGACTGCACCTTTAAGAAGAGATGAAACTTAAACTTGACTAATGATATCAAAGATACAGAACATAGTAGTTTATACTTTCGACATTGCCATAGCGCCTGTCAGTTCTTTTACTTTTACACACGCTGTCGTGTGAGGCACTGATCGATAAATAACATGCTTTTCGTAGATAATAATATTTACAACAAAAAATCACAACTGAACTGCCGATTGATTCTGTAAAAATCTCACCGTGAAAAGTTAGGTGAAGTGAGCTTGGAGTGAGCTGTCAATAGTGTCAATCCCTAGCATTAGTTGGAATCACAGCTCACTCCACGCTCACTTCACCAGAGTTTTCACGGTGAGATGATTACAGAATCGCACTGCTGAACACTGGGCCAACCAACTTCCACTCGTCATCCTCACCCGACCATTTTCCTTCACACACATTGCGAATTGCGTACCACACTATCAATCACAATTTGAACGATACTGCTAATCCATTGCTATTGCCATTCATATGTTGGAAAAATTTGTTTGCTCAACAACGTAAATAGCACAATGAATGCGGTTGGACCATCAACATGAAACCTACCTACTGATAGTGTCGCGATTACCCCGCAGGTTGGGAGTTTTCTTCAAATCTAATTAGATACGGCTGAATATCATACGTAGTTTAATACTAGCACTTCTCCCGCAACATTATCCTCGTGGATTTCTTATTTTCTTCTAAATATTGTAACACACCCTCCATTCCCTATAAAACGGAAGGTGTCAAAAATGAATGATTAGGTCCTTGTCATGTATGTTATTTATATTATCCGGACCAATTAAGTTTATAGATCAAAGGATTACGGTTTTTCATATAAACGGTGTCCTTTATTTTCACCTCCTTAGAGGTTGTATTTCCAAAAACCCGTCTTTAGAACTCACCTACATTATAAAAGGAAGCTTTGTGCGACATCTCACGTTCCTAATCCCAGTAGTTTGGGCTGTGCCCTGATATGTCAGTTAATCAGTCAGAACATGTAGTAACTTCGGGTCTGTCCCACTAGTCCCATTGACCCAGTCCCATGATGGGACAAGTGGGATTATATGTCCCACTAGTCCCATGGGACATCTGATACTAACATATTTTTAAAATCATGTCCCACTAGTTCCATGGGACAACTGATACTAATATATTTTTAAAATTATGTCCCACTAGTCCCATGGGACAGCGAGTACTGACTGACCTCCACGGGCTTTTGATTAAGTTAATTATAAAGTCCATTTAAAGTCAACCATCCATACTAAAACCATGGTAATGATAATTTACTTTCTCATATCCCTCTGTAAGTAAGCCCTAGATGCCTCTCTAGATACTCCTGAAATAAAAAATGTTAGGAAAATGATCTACACTTTCATTAGATAGTTTGGTGATTAACATACGAGTACATCAGAATAGTCTTTCATTGTTTTTACGCATAAGTATAGCCAACAGCAACTGTGGGAACTGTAAGAGCAGTTGCAGTGGCAGTGGTAACAGTCCCGACTTACGAGTCGTGGATTCGAAACCAGGTAGGCACTTTACTTTGTGTAAATAATTTCAACATCACTGCTCTCAACACGGGGAAGGAAAATATCGTGAGGAAACCGGCATGTCCTAAAACCAAAAATTCGAAGATATGTGACATCTACCAACCACACTGGGCCCGCGTGGTTTTACAGCCGACTCCCTCTCGAAGAGAGAAGGCTTGTGTCAGCAGTGGGAACATTATAGGCTGATTAAGCTGCTACTGCCTTTTTTTTTTTGCTGCTTTTACTTTTTTGCTGCTACTGCCTGAAAGGAAATACGTATCATGAGGCGCGTGGTAGCCGGGCAGTTCTCAAGCGTGGTGATAAACGCTCTTTGTTTTTCAACATTGGTTAAAAGATCATCAAGTAATGTCAATTAACTATGAAAATTATTGTGTAGTTAGCCAATTCAGCCGAAAATGTATGATATAAATGGCGGGTCATTAATGCTAGTCAAAAATCTATTAAATCTAAGGAACTAAAAGACGTTGCACTGTCTGTTTTGAGCTTGATAAGCATGTTATAATATGCCGCTATGCGTATACCGTACAGACGTTCAAGTAACCGGAATCTTTTTTAGGGTTCCGTAGCCAAATGGCAAAAAACGGAACCCTTATGGATTCGTCATGTCTGTCTGTCTGTCTGTCCGTCCGTATGTCACAGCCACTTTTTTGCTAAGTAGATGTATTCTGTGAACCGCATTAAGATTTTCACACAGAAATAGAAAAAAAAACAATAAATTTTGAGGGTTCCCCATACTTAGAACTAAAATTCAAATTTTTTTTTTCATCAAACCATACGTATGGTGTATCTAAGGATAGGTCTTTAAAAATGATATCGAGGTTTCTAATATCATTTTTTTCTAAACTGAATAATTTGCGCGAGAGACACGTTCCAAAGTGGTAAAATGTGTCCCCCCCCCCCTGTAACTTCAAAAATAAGAGAATGATAAAACTAAAAAAAATATACGATGTTCATTACCATGTAAACTTCCAGCGAAAATTGGTTTGAACGAGATCTAGTAAGTAGTAATACGTCTTTGCTCGATATCAATAAATTAATATTGTTGTATTTTTACTTTAATAATAAATCAAAAAATTAAAATAAAATAAGTATTTTAGGGGGCTCCCATACAACAGACGTGATTTTTATAGATAAGGGTACGGAACCCTTCGTGCGCGAGTCCGACTCGCACTTGGCCGGTTTTTGTCTAGATAACTTGAACAGTGTTTGATTTTTCAAATGTTTTTATTGAACTAACCTTAGTGACTGCTTCTTCTGCCACTTTTATAGGTAATATTTTTTGTAAATGTGATTGTGACAACAATTGTAACAATGTCCTGCGCCCTAATTGCGTAGAAAACTTTCAATTACAATCTGAATGATTTTGAAGCTAATCCGATGCTTCATATGTTTGAAAAAATTGTCTGTTCGAAACTGTAAAAAACGTGGTTCCAACGTCAAACTCCTAATTGCCCCACTCATGCATGGCTTATCATTGTTTCGTTTGCCCAGCTTGCGTTAAAGTCCTCAATGCCAACGGTGAGTGAGTTTTTGAGCCATGCATTGCTCTGGAATTATCCTCATACATTGTCGAGGTCGCTGTATATGCTTGTATAACAAATGATACTTGCACAAGATATGACAGTTTTATGTAACCGAAGAACATTTCAAGACGTAATCGCAACAGCTAATATGTCTGTAAGTCAAAATCTTGCAGAGTGGGAACTTTTGCAGTTATGTATTTAGGTGTTAAAGCTCGCTGTATCCTTATTAACTGGATGTCCACTCTGGTGTACGGTTATCCCACCGGTGCTCGGTCGCCAGGAGGTCGTTTGAAATTTGAATGTCAATTTTCGTACTTAAAAAACGTTAAATTTCAAGTCGCAACCTCATCTCGCGAGAATTAATGTCAAAAACTGGTTAAAAATGCATGAAAATTGATTGTATTTTTGACAGATTGAATGCCAACATTCTTAAAAATACGGGAGTTACCCTTCTGGTAATAATTTGAAGACAAAAACTGACTTTTTTCAAGCCCCAGTTAGCAGAGCATTCATCATCAGCTCAGTCGAATAAAACATGTCGAATTTTCATCACCCCGTTGGTAGAACTTTCCGTAATAAATCTCAAACGACAATCAATGTCAAAAAGTTGTCAATTATATTTAGGGAATACAGGTACTTAGGTACTCGTAGTTTTGACAGATTGAGACAGAGATCAGACTGTGAACGTTCTTAAAATGACGAGAATTGCCCCTCTGATGTCTTTGCAGGGTTAGTACTGTTTTACACTGGCACACAGCGATGATTGATTGTGCAATAAACAGGTTGGTGTAATAAAACCCCGGAAACATTAAAAACACCATAGCCCCGTGGAAACATTAGCCCCGGGTGACAATATAGTTTTAGCTGTGAAGAATTTTCAACATTGTTATTTGTATACGAAAAATAGTACATACATATGTTAGGAGACTACTGCTGGTTCACCCATGATCAGCAAGAGGAGTTAGACAATAGAAAAAATGGAAAAAAAATATATTGTACAGTAAGTAAGTTCACAGGCATAAAGTTGAGACGACATGAGTAGCTTGAAATACTACCTACTTACACCTAGGTTACAATATATATTATTTGCCAGTGAGCCCCAAACTACACAGTTAGTTTGTATCTTGGGGTTCGAAAATAGTCAGATACATAATTAGTATAAACACTGAGAAAAAAGTTCTTTGTTCATAGTGGCGGGGGAGAATAACCCCTTGATTTGGCAACCCCAGCCGCGCGGGAAATCGTGGCGCGGTGCTGCAACCAAAAAGATATCTAAAAAAGGCCAACTCCAAACGACCAGCGAAAACACGCGGACGCACAGTTACGTACGACGATCTCAAATTGAGTTTTTCCAAGACTGAAACAAGTTTATTATTATTTTTTTTTTAAGTTTCATGAAGTCACCTAATTTTTTTGATCAATGTCATAAATATATTTGACCAATAACTCTTGCACTCTCTGTACCTAAATCTGTTCCAATAGAATCTCATGAAAGTTTAAACAAACCTTGTTCAGGTTAAATTCTTATGCAATCATTCACTGATTAATAATACATTAGATATATATTATAGAATCAAAGTACTCAATTTGTAAGTGGCTCTACAAAATGGCATCCACGGGTACATTTTTTGCTCAATTTGTTTACATTTTGTGCAATGCAATTAAGGATTGAATTGAATTGAATTTTCATAGAATAGAATACTCTTTATTACAGTACACCATACAAATTACAGAACTTAAATATACACAATTTTACAAAGGGTGACACAATGGGCGGTTTTATCGCTAAGAGCGATCTTCATCATACTACATCGTAACTACCTAATAGAAGTGTGTACGATGTGTGTAAGTTTTCACTCGTATGGAGTCAACCTTCTGCACCTACGTATTTTGTGTTGGTGCGGTGCGAACGCGAGCCCACGAACGAACCGATTGTACGGAGAAGGAGATGCCTTCAGTGTTCCCGAAACGGCCGTGAGGTACGCGCGCGTACGTGCTCTCTCGAAGTTCCGATCTCCTACCGCTGCAGTTATTTCGTTCCACCCGTACGCGAGAAAGGTAAGCAATAGATTTTTTTAAACTTTTGTTTTCTTTTGCATTGCGGTTTCATTTGTTTTTTTCAAGTTTCTTGGATTTCGTTTTTAGTTTGAAGTTCCATTTTGTTTTGAATTATGATTTGTTTAGGAACGGCGCAGGTTTTTTAACTCAACAATTGAAATACACTCTCGGACAACTGAATCGAGCCTCCTTTTTTTTAGTTTCGCGGTGTAAGTCCTCATGGACTTCCTCCATCGTGGGGGGTTAACGGCGAATTTTTGTGAAATTATTATTATTCTATTATACAGGTGACTTGTAATTTGACATATTCCTTCCAGAACGTGATAGTGTGACCCATTTGAAACAATTAAGCTCCCCCTAAAGCCTAGGCGAAAATTCATGGGATTCGAGAAAACTCAATTTTTATGTATTTTTGAAAATTTGCCAGAATTCGTCACTAAATATCAATTTTCTTTAAATTCTTGAATTAAATGGCCTTTAGTGCTATTCCATTAGATAACTAATATTTTAACAAATTGTTCGATGTAACCAAATATCCTAAAACATCAAAAAGCTATAAGCTAAAGGAAGAAGCTTATTAACCATTTCCAAAAATGATCTACATACATGAAGTTTAACATCAGTTATCTCAAAATTTTACTATCACTTTAAGTGTATAAATTACAGGGAAGTCATCTTCATATAATCAGCTAATGAGGTACAAATATTAAAAAAAAAAAAATTCGAGATGCCGATGAAACAGTCGATAATGCTGGCAAGGGTCGAATTTGCAAATTATTGAAATATTTAAAAAAATTATTGATAATCGAATTAATTAACTGGTTTATGTTATCTTTTGCTTTCTCACTACCCAGCAACTCTTCCTAAGTTATTTAGCCAGGTCGTCGCAACCAGTTTGCATGTTGAGACGACACTTTTAAGTACCTAGTTAATATTACTCGCGACTGTGAGTAGTGATTAGTGATTAGCTTATCAGTCGACGATGACGACTGATGAGCTAATCACTGATCATTTTTTTTCACAATCACAAAAATATTCAGGGTCTGTTTAAATAATGGTAGTACAAAGAAAAAAAATCGTTGTTTTGAAGCCAGTTACACCTTATCATTTCCGTTTGTCATTGTTCCAAATTTGAAATCGGAATACTAAAAAATCAGTTTAATAAGTCGTCCTTTGCGTTTCTCAGCGGAAAAATTAGTGTAATTTTTTTTAAGAAAACAGTAGTTAACATAGAGAATACGTTTATTTAGTAACTTGTGTTACCTCCAAAAGCATTTACGACTGTCCTTATGTGCGGTTCAGCATGGAATAAATTAATGCTATTATGACGTGCTGTGGAATATTCTTCCATGCTTCCTAGATGGCAGTTTTCAGCTCCTGCAAAGTTTCTGGACCTGGTTGATTTGTTTGAATACGCCTCTTCAGGTCATAATAGGATGAGCTGCACTGCACGAAAAGAACCTGGCTCCATTGACGTTGAGTCCAATGTAAATATTCGCGTTCAAGCTGTCAGCGCGCCATTCTGTGAGCTCATGTCAGTTTGTACCATTGGCTGGTTTATGAGGTTTCAGACCACGTTCTTTGAGTCTCCTTCTAACAGTTCGTGCGGAAACAGTCAAACAATCGTCAGTCCATGAAAGTCTCGAAGCTGTTCTTGGGCCTGTATTGAGGTCAGGTGACGATTACACACCTATTTGGTAATTAATAAGTACAGAGCAACGTCGTTTGCTGTCTCTTATCAGTATTGTTAATGTTAATAATACTTAATGAATTAAGCGTAAATATTGCTGGTTTTAAACTTAATTAATTAAATTTTTTGAAATGTATTAGTTCTCTTAAGTAATATCAAATAACAATATCTACGTAAGTAAGTAGGTACATTGATTCGGCGACAGTAGGTACCATTCACGATTTCGTTCAAGACAGAGTAGTACAACTTTTAGTTAATAATAAAAGCTTTGGGGAACTTGGAATTTGGGGAGATCGGGCATCACCCGTTTCATGGTCCTCCTGGACGGCGAACAAAGCCACCAATCTTCAGAGGGGTAATTCTCGTAATTTTAAGAACGTTCACAGTCCGATCTCAGTCTCAATCTGTCAAAAATACCTCTAATTTCCTTACATTTTGACAAGTTTTTGACATTTGTTTGTCGCCGACATGAGACTGCAATTCGATTTTTAACGTTTTAAATTACGTGAATTGGCCTTCAGGTATCGATAGAAAATTCTTTGAACGGCAGAACGACTTGCATGAAGTTGTGCACTTAAATTTCGCTGACTAAGCCGTGACTGAAGAAGTGCCACAACGTGCGCATCTACTTCTGATTCATCCATAATTTTAAAGTCAGAATAGATTAAAAAATAAGGAAAAACAATTATGATAGTCTTTTTATGCAAAACAAAACGTATAACGAAATAACTATTGACTTAAAAGATGTCCTAATCAAAGCTTGCTGCTTCTTTAAAAGCGACCAAACTTCGATTTATACCAGTTATTAAAAATTGTGAGTTCCAGGAACAATAGTGATACAAAACACTGCGACCGAAAAAAAAAAAATTAAATATTTACATAATATAACAATATCACGCCGGTATACACCGAAGGCAGAAGCAGAGGTGTAGATGTAGATATAGGTACCCACATTTCCCCAGTTCTATTTTAAGTCCTATGCACTGGGCACATGTTGAAACCTCTGGCTGATACTACTAACCTCCCATAAAACTTTTCCGGCACTGGGGAACCAAGGACCACGTGTAGGTACAGCAGATGTGCGTGCGACCAAAAAGGCAGTCGTTTATCTATTTAATATAGAAGTAGAGGGGCTCGTGGCTAAATAATAACAGCCACACAGATCGATCGACCGGGTTAAGCTACGCTTGCCGCGGTTGGTCTGTGGATGGGTGACCAGACCATCTTTACATACTAAGACCCCTCCGTGTCTCGGAAAGCACAGTCATTCGTGGATCTTTGACCGTCGTTACGGGTAGTCAGAAGCCCGAAAGTCTGACAACCAATCTTACCAAGGGGAATCTTTAATCTTATCGTATTACCCAGTAACGGGGATGATGATGATGTGCTTATCTACCTCGGTACGTAATTGATGTGTCGACGGTCAAAAATATAATTAAGATTTTTAAAAACCCCCGACACAAAATCATAATAAAAATAGTATGAATGTAAAAAGACTAAAACAATAAAAAAACCTATTGATTATATAGCCACAAATAGAACAAAAAAGGTATAAACGTGAAACCCTATAAAAAGAAAAAAATAACCTTGAAATTATGACCTTTTTTTTGATTAAATGTTGTCCCGTCGGGGGACCGCTCTAATTATTAGCCTAGCATTTTGTTAAAGTTTAAAATATTTAGTAGCGGTCCCCCGACGGGACAACATTTAATCAAAACATTTCATACAGAGGTACTTACGTCGGGTCATAATTTCAAGGTTATTTTTTTCTTTTTATAGGGTTTCACGTTTACTTATACCTTTTTTGTTCATGCTTTTTTAATTTTTCGTTTTATGCTTCTTTTATTTTCTTGCGTTTTAAGATTCAGGTAATTTGGTGTTTAATCAGGTCTTTTGTAATTCGCCATTTTGTGGTGGCGGCCATCTTGGATTTTAAATTTATCATAGTGTCTATTATTCTACTAGTTAAGCCCTTTCATTTGATACCCATATTGAGGGAGTTGTGAAAAACTATGTAATCTGCCATTTTGTGGCGGTGGCCATCTTGGACTGATTTTCATCAAACATAGCTAAAAACACTCCCGAAAAATTCACCTTTCAAACAAACAAAATCAAAATTGGTTCATTCGTCAGACACCCATTCACACACACACACACACACACACACACACACACAAACACAGACACGTCAAACTTATAACACCCCGTCGTTTTTGCGTCGGGGGTTATAAAGTGGGTATCTCCATATATTGCGCCCGCGCTTACGTAGCCACCTTCATGTTATCCAACGTACTGATTTTAATATGTTATCATCGTTGTTGTTATTAACTATTTGAATTGAGTCACTCCATGGACAAACATAACAATATTTTCAGTAAAAATGTGTTTCGTGTACTAACTATCTTATCGTATCAACTCGAGCGCAGCACCCTAATTGCGTAACACACTATCAATCGGAATCTGAATCATTTTGAAGCAAATTGCTAATCCATTGCTTTATAAGTTCAAAATATTTGTCTGCTCAACACGCAAATAACGCAATGAATGTTGTTGAACTGTCAAAATGAAACCGATGTTACGCAATGGCCCCGCAGAACATAGTCCAAATTTTATGGTGGAAATATGAAACCACCGGCGAGCTAGTCAGAACTCAACCAATGAAATAATTCGATCTCCAACAGCTAGCTACCATTATATCCTACCGTACAGACGCAAATTATTAACCAA
This sequence comes from Apamea anceps, assembly GCA_951799955.1. Taxonomy (NCBI): domain Eukaryota; kingdom Metazoa; phylum Arthropoda; class Insecta; order Lepidoptera; family Noctuidae; genus Apamea; species Apamea anceps. Next base: position 15,897,016 of record OX637500.1, on the reverse strand, counting down.
ACGGTCACATTTAGGTATTATTGAAAACTAAGTTTAATTTCAGATTTTGCAGGCTAGTTTTAGGTTAGACTGGTTTTATTTTAAAACAGCTAAATATTTCTTGGAAATGGATATTTAGTTCACTCTTTAAAATACAATATTATTCGTTAGGTATTAAGTATTTTAAATCTACTACTTACTACTTTTAGAGTAGATTTTTTTATTATGTATTTACTTTATGGGTTTCATAAAAGCGCAGTAACTATGCAAAGGAGTCCTCGGTACGTAGCCGTAGGCTTATGTCCTTAGTACATTGATAGGTGTGAGTGGGTACATAATAGTAGCTGTAAAGGTTTTTGTATATAGGCGTCGGTACATAGCTGCAGGCAGGAAATATTTGATACTGCCGGAGTATCAAATATTTCCTATAGCCGTAGGAGTATAGGCCTTGACAAAACGGCAAAAAAGCGGGATGTTTGTAAGTGTAGATCCCTTGATAAACGTCAGTTCGTAGCCGTCGGCGTACTACCCTTGGCGCATATTTTGCATAGCAGTAGGCGCATATCCCTTGGCGCGTTGCGTAGCTTTCGGCGTAGCCTTTGGCGTAGCGTTCTGGTGCGTAGCCGCAGGCGTAGATCAGTGGGCTGCGCGAAAGTGGGCGCAGCACACTTGGCGCAGAGTCGTAGGCGTGGTTTAAGAGCGTAGCACTTGGTATTCACGAATACGTGAACAATGTGGGTAGTCGTTGTTTTGGTTGTTGTTGAGCTGTCAACGAGCTTTAAGCGTTGTATCGTGGACCTAGCGTCTTTAGTGCCTACGTATCAAAGGATCCACTAAATATGTAGTTTACTAGCTTCTGCCCGCGGCTTCACCCGCGATGATGTCGGAAATTATCCCACGGGAACGTGCTGCCAGGATAAAAAGTATGTCCTTCCCCAGGATGCCATCTTCTCTTTGCCAAATCAGAAGTTTAGTGGTATAGGTGTGAAAATGTAACATACAGTTTCAAGTTCAAATCCTCCCCTTAAAAATCGAATTACCCCTTTTTGCCCCGCCAGGGGTCGATTTTCGACCACTTTACATACTTATTATTAATTATTTTCTGTCAAAAGAATTAATACTAATTTTCTAGTTAATCAAGCCATGCAGTAAAATCCTCCCCTGTAAAATTGACTACCCCTTTTCAGCCCGTCAGAGGTAATTTTCGAAAAACCCTGATACACATTATTCTTTACTTTCGATTCTAGGTATTAATAGTGAGTTTCGAGTTAATCGGACCACGCGCTAAAATTTTTCCATAAACTTAGAAACCCCCCAATCCTCTTTTAGGGGGTAGTTTAGAAAAACATAAAATGGCAGACTTCATAATTTACTTAGATTAGTATTGGTGCCAAGTTTCAAGTTTATTAACTCAAGGAATAGGAATTTCCATACAAACAAAATCCCCCTATTTCACCCTCTTAGGGGTGGAATTTCGAAAAACCCTTTGTTAGTGGATACGAAGAAAGGGTTTTTTTCGGGTAAAAATACTAACAAAATAAATACACACAGAAATTACTTAAATAGGGAACAATGAAGTGCAAACACGATCATCACATCGGGAAAATGACTTAGTACTATTACACAAACCTAGAACAAATCACGGAAAGAAAAATATTAAATATGAACGAGTACAACTATAATTCATTACCAAAAAACATTAAAGAAGCTAAAACTAATTTATATTTTTTAAAAATGTTAAAGAAACATCTTCGACAGCTTCAACATAAATAAATAAAGTATTATATTATCTGGTATTGTATAGTGTGCACGGTGCTTTACAACAGTGCTGATAAGAATAGCGCGCTCGATGTTTACAACGACGCGCGAGTTCGAGTAATTTATTATTTACTTTATTATTTTTTATTTACTCACCAAATTTATTAAAGTAACTAATTAGGTATGTACTTCCTAACTGCACGACGAGCGCTCTGAACTATTTTAACAATTACTTACCTGCATGTTAAAACTTTGTTTCTTATTAAGTGATTATGTAAATCTTTGAGAAATAAATGATATTTTAAACCGTATACCTACTCTTCACGAAGAACACACCCTTCAAATTTCATGTCTCTAGGACCAGCGGTTTAGGCAGTGCGTTGATGTATCAGTCAGGACTTTGAATTTTATATTTATATACATAAATTATTTATGTGTTTTTTTTTGGAAAATTTAATTAATTAGGTGTACTTACTGACATACTTTACCACAAGAAAACATAAAAAAAATGATCGGGGCAAAATTATAGCATTAAAAAAGACAGTAATAATTATATGAAAATTATTCATATTCACCATTATATAAAAGACAAGATACCAAAATATTAATATTCAGTATCACCTGGCTAGAAGTTAATACCACTCCGACAGTTATAAAAGGCTAAGTCTAAAGGCAAGGCTAGCAGAAGCCAAGCTGAATAGATATAATCTCATCCTAGTGGAGTGGTGGAGTGCTGCAGATAATTGGCAGATGCAATTTCTTATAAGTACATTCACCGGAAAAAAGAATAACTAGTCTATTCTTAGCCCAGTCTAGCAGGTACCTCATTGAATTTCCAATACCATACAAAAGAAAACTTCCCAGCAAAGGATCAGCCTTTGTCGAGCACTTTAACTAATATTGGTAAGTGAATATTCAAAAAATCTTGATTGAGAATAAAATACACTTAGCGAATTTATTGTTCTTTAGGTTACAATTTAAGTTTCTGCTAAGGTACTGCCAACAACATTGAAGCGATGCTAATAACGACAAAAAAAAAATCACTAAGATTTACCGATGATTCGCCTGGGATGCAAAATTTGGGTTTCCTTTATTTTATAACTAGCGCCGCCACGCGGTTTCACCCGCATAAGTTTCGATCCCGTGGGAATATCGGGATAAAAATCCTATGTCTTAAACATCTTATTAACAATCTGTGTGCCAAAATTGCATACAAATCCGTTTAGTAGTTTTTGCGTGAAAGAGTAACAATCGTCCATCTATACAGTCACGAACAAAAGTATGTATACACTCTATTTAAAAGCCATTCGGCGAGGCACACTCTCAAGATCAATTGGATGGGTGTCACCATTGAACACTACAGTAACCCTACCTACTTGGGAGACTCCCAAGTAGGTAGCCAAGTGGGCAGCGCCCTGTCAAGGGTAGTCACCCTTGACAGGGCGCTGACATTTAAGAACCACTGTCTCAAAATTAAGATAGTAATCGAGTCCCGTAACAACTTGCTCAGGCGCCTAACTTCAACCACCTGGGGTGCTTCACTTCAGGTACTCCGGACTACTGGCCTAGCACTCTGCTTCTCTGCGGGCGAATATGCTTTTTCAGTGTGGCACCGTTCCGCTCACACCAAGGAAGCAGATGTTGCGTTAAATGAAACCTGCGCACGATTACAGGCTGCCTGCAACCGACCCCGGTCAGCGCACTATACCTCACAGCTGGCATAGCTCTACCATAAGTCCGAAGAGAAGTTGCATGGCCTGTGGAGAAACTCAAATAGGAATCTGATACCAGACACCCACTATCTGGTGCACAGCTACCAACGCAACGGCTAAAAAGCAGACACAGTTCTTGAAATCGACAGCGTCTCTGTCAGGAAACCCAGCCGATGCCCGTTGCAAACTGTGGCAGGACACTCTTTCCCCTCCTACTAACTACCAACCACCAAAGGAGCATCTTCCTGCAGGGTGTAACCTTCCGTGGTCTAATTGGAAGTCTCTGAACCGTCTCCGGACCCAAGTGGGAAGATGTAAGTCCAGCCTGGTGAAGTGGGGCTACCTTGACGGAACGTCAGTAGGGTGTGATTGTAGAGCTGTGTCACAAACCATGCTCCACCTCCTATCCTGTCCTCTGTCTCCCAAAAAATTCAAGTAATTTAAAACGTTCAAAATCTAGTCACAGTCTCATCTCTGCAAATTTTCGACATTTGTGTTTACAAATGTCGAAAATTTAGGGAAATTAGAGGCATTTTTGACAGATTGAGACTGAGATCAGAGGGGCAATTCTCGTAATTTTAAGAACCTTCACAGTCTGATCTCAGTCTCGATCTGTCAAAAATTCCTTTAATTTCCCCTACATTTTGACAAGTTTTTGACATTTGTTTGTCGCCGAGATGAGACTGCGACTAGATTTTGAACGTTTTAAGTTACGAGAATTGGCCTTCTGATTGTGAACGTTCTTAAAATTACGGGACTTACTCCTCTGGTAGCAATTACTTTTTTTCAAGAATATTTCGTGTACAGTTTTAACTTCCCTACTATTTTACATATAAGATAATCGAAATGACCGAAGGGCGACCACATTGTTCCTACCTAGTGCTAAAGTACGTTGTATTAGGTTTGAAGCAAAATGTGAATAAATTGTTAAATCTTAGCTTTCGGCTGTTAGCCCTTCAGGCTAATAATGGGTACAACGAATATCTATAGAATTATTGATTGGTATCTACTTACTTCGAGGGACTAAGGCCTGGAGGTGGGTACGTAGCTGTAAATATTGTATTGTATGAACCGTCTGTCCTCCGGCCATGCCTAAGGGTTCTTTCCCAATTCTAAATCATTTGGAAAAGCTAGATTTGTGAGATAAAGCGGTGTTCGGAGAAATTAATAATGCAATTAACAAAATACTTAATGGTTGGCAAGATAATCGTTGAATACCAGTTAAGTGCAACTAATTAGTTGGGTATAGGTATTTTGAGGAACATGTTCAGACACACTATGGTAACTTCCTTACCTCGGGGGGACTACTCTCTACTAAGTCCGTCAACGAAGACACGGGTCCGTGTGAAAGTAGTTGGTCCGTCAAAATTAGGTTCAAATTATTTTTTTCGGATCGGCAAAACGTGTGACGAGCTGTACCTATGGGGTCTACTGACAAATCGTGTTGTCAATAATTCTTAGTTCGGGCTCCGAACTAATGTTGTGTCAATTGGTGATAAGTTGTAGGAAACACCCATACCTTCGGTCGAAACTACGGACTTTGTGCTTAGTGAGTAGAAACCCACAATCTACATATAGAGCATAGAGCTAAGGTGTGACGTCACCATAGAGTATAGATGCCAACGTTGACATAAGCGGAATTTGCGGAAATGCCTTTTCAATTTAACTTGTGGCAAGTTTCATTATCCGCGAATTTGTTCTGGTTAAATCATCTGCCAGAAAATTGCACACAAATTGCTACTGTTTCATTATATCTGGTGGACAGTGTCTATTTGAAGGTGTTGAAGTAGCACCCTAATTGCGTAACACACTTTTTATCACAATCTGAATGGTTTTGAAGGATACTTGCTATTCCATTACTTCAAATGTTCCAAAAAATTGTCTGCTCCACAACGTAAATAACGCAATGAATGTTGTTTAACTGTCAAAATGAAAGCCATTGTTACTGTTGGTGTATTACGCAATTACTCGCAGGTTCTTTGTATGGGATTAAAACATTTTTCACTACGCATCGCCTGAAATAGTACAATGTTAGTAATTTTATATTTTTTTAAACTATAAGTACGGTATTTCGTGCTTAAAGGTGTGTGATGGAAATACGTTACTTACTTTATTGAAAGTTTTTTTTTAAATTAAAAGTTGTTTTGTGTCACGTTATTATTTATGAACTTACAAGTTACAAGGGTATTAATTTCTTCCTGTCTTTACTACAGTCCATTCACCGTTATTTTACCTTTGATCTTGCATCACTGTTAATATTACAGTGATCTTTAATCTCTTGACAATAGGGTTGCTGTTGGGTTGTAGCTGTCATAGGTAAAAAACTGTCAAAGAACTGTACATATTATAATGTTTTTACTTTATAGATAATAACATCGGTCCACAAAATGAATGTTTTATCATCTGATGTTTCAGTACAGATAGAAAGTAGATAGATTTTTTAAAATTTGTTTTCAGACATCGTCTTTTAAATTTTTATCAGAGCATTGCGGACGCACATTAATGTTGCTTTCCGCTTACAATGTAGACGAAGCCACGGGCTCAGCTAGTCAATGAAACGGAGATGAAGTAGGAAATGACGAGGATTGGCAGTGGCGTCCAAACTACTATTAGGTAACTTCCAATCAATTCCTCTGCTGAGAGTGGTACTCAGCAGTCCAAAGGGCCATTTCCCGTATTTTTACGATCGTACGCAGTCTAATTTCTGTTTCAATCTGTCAAAAATTATACCTTTGATTTTTATACATTTCTGACAAGTTTTGACATTTATTCATAACATAAGATTTAGATTATAACAACGTGTTTTTTTTTTTTGATATCCCATAACTCCAGGGCAGTTATGGGATATAAAAAAAAAACACGTTGTATAAACTAACATTTAAAATAATAATATGTACACGTGAAAAAATAAGCAAAAGAATCTTCTGTTACATGATAGTTTATGTTAGTTTATGATGTTTCTAATTTATTTAACCATTTACGCAAATACGTAATTATTAATAATAATATTATTTGAATTTAATTTTTGTATTGTATGTTATTTGAATACTTATTTTAATCTTTATAATTCTATGTTAATTGATGTAATTGGACCTGTGCCGTTTTAATTAACTATAAATAAATAAATAGGGTATCAAAAATTCGTCCGCATCGCTGTCAGCAGGAACAGTGCTCAAAAGGCTGGCAGCATTGCCACGTTGTATGGCGATGCTAATGTTTTGACATTGATTTTCACTCAGATATGATATAAATTTTCTACGTTTTTAATTACGCAAGTTGGCGTTCAGTTATTTACGTATTTGAAGTTAAGTTGATCAGATGACCAATTCCCGTAGTTAAAAAATCTAGTTACAATATCATCTAAGTTATAACAATCTATGTCAAAAATGTAGGGAAATTATAGGTATTTTTGACAGATTGAGATCAGACTGTGAACGTTCTTAACATTACGAGAATTGCTCCTCTGGTGTACAATAATAAAGAATATTTAAATCAATAAATAAGTTGAGTTGTTTCCGAACTTTTCATAAATTGTTAACACTTCATTAAATCTAGTTTAAAAAATAAATTAACAACTAGGTATTATGATGTCTCCATGATAATGGGCAAGTGACAAATAGGAACGTACTTCAGAATGATTATAAGTATTCCAACAACACATGCCACTTTTAGTTAAAACACATCCGGTGAAAACCTAACTAACGTCGGTTATTCTGCCCGGGACATAAAGCTTTATGCCGAAAGCTTCCCATAATTTTTCTAATAAAATACTTACCTTTATAATGTTCTTTTTATTCGAACCAATTAGGTTAGGCCTGGCTTAGCAACATTTTAGGTCAATCCTAGATAGGATATTGAAAAATCTTCATGTAAACTCTGGGTAGCACATACGCAACATTATAAATAATATCAGCACAGAAAATGAATATTTACATATATAAGAGCTGATTTTTCCAACGCCAGATAACTTTATCGGAAGAATAATTTTGAATTTTTGACAGTTCTTCCATACAAAAACTGTCAGATGTAAATTTTATTCCTCGAATAAAAATTATCTGTCGATTGAAAAATCAGCCCTCATTGTTTCAGTGAAGACAGGTCTTAGGTAGGTTTTTTACGCTTTTGCCGGGATACAAAAGTCCGCAGACATAAAAACAATAAAACTTCTATTGTCTCTCGTTCAGTGTCAATATCCGATTAATTACACAATACATTGTCCTGTACGGCTGACGCATAAGGCTGCTTTTCAGAGCACAATGGAAAATATTTCAGTTTTGTTCGTGTGTGTTGGTACTTGTTGTGGCGCGACCGCGGGCGGTGGTAAGTCGATCGCTCAATGACTCAGTCTCGAAGGCCCCAGGCACTTTCAAAATAATTTTCGAAATGATTGTTCTGCAGATGAGCGCCTCGAGTAAAATTGCCGGAGGTATCAAAAGCAGAGCTACGAATAGGTGTGCTTTAATATCGTCGGCGCCGAGCGCTGCCGGCGACGCCGCGGGCTCACCCCCTTCGCCCCACGACCCAAACCGCTCTACATTATGCCCGCTTATAATATAAAATAATCATATTTGTATATACGCTTCGCAACCAATGTGGCTAAATAATAATTTATGACCTCAGTGCGTTTTATATACAGAGCCGACGGCGATGTACGAGTCGTGATGTGCCGCATGACCACCGCGCCGGCTCTCAAATTGACGAAGAGAATTTTGGCCATTTTGAAGAAAAAAAAAAATCTCCAAAATGTCTTAATTCCGGGCCAATTTTATATAAAGTATGCGAACTTTCACATTTTGGCATATATTAAATGGTTCCTAATTTTGGCTGTCATAATAAACAGTTTGCTCAGGTCCTTTTACCGTTAAAGGATTATATCGGTTATGACCTCACGAATTATGTAGATGTACCTACGTATTAACAGGCACAGTAAAGTGTAACTTATTCCTGGTAGCTAGAGTTGTTAATAAAAGGATGTGTGTCAGCGTAGTGGGTAGTATTCATAGTAAGTAAATGCAGTGTGAATAGTCGCTCCAGTGCCTACTGATACGTTCATAAGTACCTGCCTAATGACGGATAACTGAACAGCCTTTGCCACAGAGCCAGTGTAGTTGCAGAAGTGCTACGTCCCACCTTATGTTTTCCTCCGTAACGCTGCTAAAGTTTGTAAACATTTTTGTCTAGGGAATCAAGTTTACTAATGTAAGTAGTAAGCGTAACTAAATTCCATGAATACTTGAGATGGGAATCGAAGTTTGCAATTAGCAGTACCTATTGCACTTTAAGGGTGCCGGGTACGATTACCTACATCAAAAGTAGTGCTTTAAGATGCTGTTATAATCTTTATTATCCAACATCATTACAACATTCTAAGCTCCGCTCTCTTCTTTGGTGTGCGTACTTCCACGCACTCCAATGAAAATCATCTTACTTTCATGTCTGAATCTCGACGTTTTGTTGGGCGTAGTGTACGTCTCTTAGTCATGGACCATCACCCCAATTAAGTAACACACTTTCTATCGCAATCCGAGGGATTTTGAATAAAATAGTCCAGTCCGTTTTCCTTCACCGGTGTCAAAAATATGTAAAAGTAATTAATTTTAATCACTTCAATATAATTTTATAATTTAACTGTTTCATAAAAAGTTCACATACAGATATAAATTTAAAAAAAATCAGGCTGTTCTGTTTATCATCATGCTTTTGTATGATACCTATTAAAACCATCAATAAATACAAACACTTTAGCTCTATAGGCTTTCACGTCAATGGACTTCAGTTTCAGTCAGTTTGCTGTTATGACGTCATTTTATGATCTCCTCGAGGTCTGTCCAAGTTAATACCAAATACGGTTCCTGTTCGACTCATGAGGGCTAAGCAGAAGTAACTAAGGCACCGCAAAGTCTGAACTATGTATTTCAATAAGCACGTTCGATGAAACCAGAGGCTACTGAATGAAATATTAATGAGGCCTCTCAGAGAACAAAGCTTAGTAAACATTTTCGGCGATTGCTGTTTCATGAAATTAAAACCCTGATGTAGAGTCGATGACAGAATGAATATTACATTATCTAAGGGGGTAAAGCAGTGTCTTAAATCATGGGCGCTATTCTGAATCTCGAACGATACAAAGGATTCATAGGGCTCCAGGGCCCGCACACCGAAGCCTTTTTGGACGTTTAGCAAATAAAATCCTTTAAGTAGGTAGTATAGAAAATATAGTTTTTAACAGACTTTAATTACTTACTATAAAATAATAAACATCAAAAATTATGTTATTGTCTATGCTATGTATGTCACCATATTTGAAAAAATCGATGTTTGTAAAAAAGACGTTCTTTTCCTCATATTCTTTAACATTCAAGTTACCTACTTGAACCAACTTACTTTCTTCAAACAAGCACATGAGTTTAGACCCCATAGCGGCGAACATTTCGTCGGTTATTAAAAAAAAAATATTGCTGTTCCATACATTTTGACCGCGTAGATATTGCACTTTTCTATGAAACAGAATATTTTTTTTTTGATAACCGACTAAAAACTTCAACGCTATGGGGTCTAAACTCATGTGCTGAATCCATGGTTACAGTTTGCGCGTCGATGTCCCTGCCCCCTGTATATAGTAATTTTGTAAAAACCTACATTGTGCTTTGATTGATCGGTGATTTTTCTAAGAGAACTTTGGATGCAAAAGCGAGCGTAGCGACCTCGAAAATTCTGGTACCTCGAATAGGTTAGGTTTGTTTTTTAATAATTCATACAGTATTATAGGAGTTACTTTGTCGATTAATGCAAGAAAGTTAAAAAATAAAGAGTAACTAAGATGCGATAGCGAGCGACGCGAGCGCGAAGGTTTTTAGCACCCGGCCTCGGAGAGATTCGAGTTCTTTTGTCAATTTAATATAGAAATATGAGTTACTTTGTAAACTTATGCAGAAAAGCTGAAGAAATAAGAGAAGCTATGATGCAGTAGTAAGCGAAGTGAAAAATTATTGCATCACGCCTCGGAGAGGTCAGATTTACGGGTGCTATTATATAGGTATCATGATAATGAGCACGGACCCCCCCCCCCCTCCAAAGCGCGGGGTTTGTATCATTTACTATCCAGCCCTCTCCGTCTGCCGACAGGCAGGCAAGCTATCTGGTCGGTAGCTTTGGGGCCTCTAGGTTGGTGAGCCGCTAGGCCTTGTGTGCCTAGGCATAAATCTGGGGTTGTAGGGCTACCAATTCGATATCGAATTGGTTTTATTACCATTCAGAAGGTGCGAAAAGTAGAGAATCCTCCTCGGGGATAAAGTCGTCTTCGTCCCTCACTGCACTCAAGATTCAATAGATCACCAGTGTCTTAAGACACTGCCTTATCCCCTTAGTGAATAATCTAACAATACGTAAAATTTACGTCGATATTTTGTACGAGAGCAGCGGCATGAGTTCTACAATTGTCTACATCATGCAGCACAAAAAACAGTTTGGTGCTGTTTGGAGTGGCTTGCGCCTTAGAGGCGAGATAGCCTGGGGCCCAAACATAAACTATTGATAAAACGGAAAGGGTGCCTACAGGCCTCGAGCGCCACAAGCGCCCCCGGCGGCCACGACATTGTATTAGGAGCGGTCTATTGTATGTTGAGTACACACCAATAATTCTCGAATAACGTACCTGCTCACTATATTTTTAATACTATCTACAATACGTACATAATTTTTGTAAAAGGAAGAACGCTCGTGAATGGCAGTGCAAATATTTGCATTCAAGCCAGAACCGCGCAGGCAAAACGCTTCCGTTAGGAAATTGGCCGTCTATCTAAGAAGGAACACGAAATAATATGCATTTTGTATGTTTTATGACTGTGAACTATAGTGTCAAATTAAATTAGCTAGCGAAACTCCGTAGACGTGATATCTAAACATGTTAAAATAGAAAAATAAAATGATTTAATGTTTTTTGTTCCTTAGAGTTTGAGTTGAGAAAATCTATTTTCTTTTGTTTTATCGTGTTTAGATATCAACACCCATCACATCTGTGAAGTTTATTCGAAAGAAACCAAACTGATATTTCAAGTGACTACACTAACTGGCGTCAACGACCCCACAAAAAAAAAAACTTCAGATTTATTTATTTTTTTGTTTTATCATGTATAGATATCGATACCATCACGTATGTTAATTCGCGAGCTAATTTAATTTGACCCTGTATATTGTAAGGATAATTATGAAGTTCTCATAAATGGCAAATGAAGGGGATTTTTACTGGTTATTAAATTGGAAACTTGGGATTAGGATCATGTCCCAAAAATGGCTATAGGTTCAAGCCCCTAACATCAGTAACATCATGGTGTACTGTCTAACATTATGTTGTACAGTATATAGTCATCTGCGAAGTGCAATCATAATGTATTGTGTTTCGTTTATCGCGCATTTTGGGCGTATATTATTTGTATTAATTAAGATAACCCCCAAACTAACTTTAGTTGCGAAATGAAAAAACTAACACAATTTCATTTCAAACCAACGTAAGTTTGGAAACAAAGTTACTCCACAATCCTGTAAGCTTAATAGTTTTATAGATTAATGTTAATTTATTATTTAGGCCTATTTAAGTGGTCGATGAACATGTTCCCATGAAACATATGTAGGCATATAGGGTATGTTCTTGAACTGAGTAAGTTACATGGTTGGAGGGACTCTGTGTCAGATGCAGGACATACTCCATCGAAGGCCACTTCCTGTCTTGACTTGGCGCAGATTTGAAGGATCTATGGCGTAAATCCGATGTAGGTACCTAATGCACTTTTACATAAGAATATAAAAATTAAATAACTTTTGAAAGAATAGGAAACTTAACATATTTTAAGTTATTGTTGAAGTAAACTCGTCGGTGATTCAGTGCAGACAAGTTTTGTTATTCTACCTACACACATAGTACATTTATGTCGCAAAAGTTATATGCAGCGACTATTGTATAGTAGTAAGTTTTTCTATCTGAACAGACAGCTGTGCTGCTGGGGAGTTTGTTGCACCTTTTCTTCTTCCCAGCGAATGCACTAGGAAGTGGTGAAGAGCTGGCGTTTTGGGGGGCTGTTCTATGTAATTTTGACGTTTGAAAAGTACTGATTCTCAGCCTAATTTGAATACATAACTATTTATTGATTTTGTAATAACATACAAGTAGATGTCGCTAGTAGGTATATTTTGATACAACCTCGATACTTTTAGGACTTTTACATCTTTATACAAATAAACATGGCTCTTCTGTACAGTTTTTAAAATTATTTTTACTCAATACATCTCTTTCTCTCTCGTGCCAAGCTAAAGCGGATTGTTTAGTCCGTACTCTGCCTGTTAGAGCTTAAAATCTTTTCTATCCTTTGTGGAAATAAAACTTTCAGGTACACACGTAAATGTCCTCTTTCAAATAAGCAGTAGTGCTATTCTGTACAATATCACCGTGACAACTTGGGTGAAGTGAGCTTAAAGCGAGCTGTCGTTAGTGTCAATCCCTAGCGTCAGATGGAATGACAGCTCACTTCACCTAAGTTCTCACCGTGAGATTCTAACAGAATAGAACGGTAGTTCTAGCATCTTACTGAGTGATGTCCAGTCCTAGTTGCACACTTAGTGCCAACAATAACCTTAGTGCAGAGTGCCGCACAACCGGTAAAAAGAACTCATCATAGGATATAACTCGTTAGAGGTAAGGCGTGCAAAAGACCAGCTCACCAACGCCTGTAAGACGCTCCGTAGTACTATTGACGCGCCTGTGCTAGCTTGCTTTTTTGTGCCAGACAACTACTGCCGCGGCAGAAAGCACAGGCTGTTTGCTGTGCCTCAATGTCGCACAGTCCCCAATACCACGTACTCTGGCCGCACTTAATGATATCTTGGACTCTTATCCAAAAACGATCGGACGAATGGACGAAGATTTTGTCGGCATGTCAGAAGTAGGTACTGTGAGTGGGATTTTTGATAGTGTTATTTTAATTGATGATTTTATATTTTATCTTTTGTGTTCTTTTATCTCGTGTTCGTGTATATAAAAATTGTATCTTTAATTACTGTTATTGGTTTTAAACAGTTTTAATTAAAGAAATAACTTTTAAAAAAAACACAAAAAGTAGTCAATTTCACGTTTTTGGGTAAACTTTGCAACTAATCGCGCACGATATTGCACTTTACAGTCATAAGGTATATTTTACGTTTTCCAGAAACACAGGGGAGTCCCACGCATTAGTTCTAACAGTGCATTAATTTTTACGTAGGTTGGCCCAACAAAGTTTTAATTCAGGTTATTCTGTTCGCGCACCTCGCCCCAGGGCAGTAATTACAGTTGGAATAGAAGGGCCGGCCTACCCCGGGGCTAGCCGCTGGCACACTGCCGCCCTTTGTACAACTTCTAACTAAAAAATGAAAATACCTCATATATAAAACGAGATAAATTCGTCAACATAATTTTGTAAACGAGCCAACTAGGACCCTTTTCATGGTGGTTGCAAAATGCTAGCGCGCGAAATTCAAGTTTTGTTAAAAAAATTGTAGCTTGAGCAACGTATCTGTGATTCACTCAGATGTGGCAATTTTATGAAAAAAATGCTTTTTCTTCGAACTTATGAGTAAGATCAGGGTAACAACATTACATACATGGATCGGATTTTGAAAACATGCACATAGCAAAATCAGCCTATAATGTTTCCATTTCTGGGACGCAGGCCTCCTGTCTTCAAGAGGGAGTGGGCTTTAGTCTACCACGCGAGCCCAGTGTGGGTTGGTAGATGTCACATGTCTTCGAAGTCTAGGGCTTCCTCAGAATGTTTTGAGAGCAGTGGTGATGAAATTATTTACACAAAGTGCCTGCCTATGCACATACTGAGCTGCAATTCGCAAAGCATCCACCATAATAAGTTGACGTTTGTGAACTATGACCCACGCCGGTCCAGTAAATGATCTTAAGTTGAGAAGAATTGAAGATTGTTTAACCTGTTGGCGGACCAATTCGTGCATTGTACTTCTGAACCTTTTTAGTTTATATACATCTCATATTGGGCTCCACAATTGATATTCACACAATTGCTTTGATAAAACCACTTATGACAGACGGATCTCAATAAAATAAAATGTTATATTTACTTATAAAAAATTAATGTTAATAACATATTTTTGTTAATACGAGTATGTGTCCTAAATTTATTTTATTTTAATGATTAATTTTATACTTTTGTTGTACAGGGTCCATAATAATAATTGTACCTTAGCTTTAAGCCATTGTAACACCACTACAAAATTATGGAATGCAAATAAATATATGAATATGAAAATGACTTTCATATTTTATGTTCAAGTAGGTACTTAGGTACCTACAATTCAGGTTTTATTTGGTCCAAAGTTTAACTTAGCACGCACGGCGACATATCAAGATTATCAAGCTATATATTTCCAGTAATTATAAGCTGACTTCTCATTGTATGTGAAACCTATACAATGTCAGGTCAGCTAATACTGGAAATATATAGCTTGATATGTCGCCGTGTGTACCAGATTTTTTAGTAGATACTTCTAGATCAAAATAATTGTCCAAGATGAGTTTGAGTAAAATATGAATTGTCTGATTCACTGTACTCAGTTCAATAACATATAGAGATAACGGATTGGTCAGTCAGACACATAGTTTTCTTGCATTGCTTTTACCTGGTCTGGTTCAGTTACCGTCAATCTGTCAAAAAGCCCAAACGTTGATTTGTATACGTGGCTGGTTTATTCAAACGTGGAAGTAATATTGGATAGCGATAGTTGTGTTGTGTGCAATATTGTAGCCAGGCCCTGTTAGTGGACACAAGGCCTAATATAAGCCAAAGTGTGAAGTCACCCGTTTTGTTGCTTTGTGAACTTGTCCATGACTGTTATTCAGCTTTTGCACGTCTGTTGTCTATACGCAATCATACCTGTGCACAATTTCGTCTGGTGTAGGCATTGGTGTTGCGTAGATCCTACGTAGCGTAAACACCGCGTACAAATTGCGTAACGTAGTCGGCGCAGTCGGTCGGATAAACACTTCAGGTCCCTATCAATAAAATCCTTAGCTAAATGGATTCCAACGAGGAAACACTGTCTACCGTTCGCTTTTTAGCACAAAAACGAAGAAGAACAATACAAAGTATAGGAGGGGGAGGGGGAGGGGCAGGACCTATTGTGAAGTTTTCAGTCAACTCATAGTTACTATTAGTACAATTAAACTTTTCATTTGCGGTATTTGCGCTGCACTTTTGAACTTTTGTAAAACTATTGCAAATCATATTTGCTGAAAATCCGTTGCGTCATATGTTTGAAAAATTCGTCTGCTCTCTGCAACGTAAATGACGCACTGAAGGTTGTTGAATAGTTAAAACGAAAGGTATTGCCATTGTGAGTGTGTTACGCAATTACCCCGCTGGAATTCACCCCCTTATGAAATGTACCTAATCCTCTGTCAAATACCTACTCTGTCTTGCCAATCGATCATTCTTTATAAAAAGTTAAAAACTTAAACCCAGGTAAGACAAAAATATCATCATCATCATCATCTGCCTAGCCTTTTCCCAACTATGTTGTCTGTGTTGTCCTTGTTGTTGTGTTGTTCTATGTAGGTACGACAAAAACGCCAACTAAAAAGGTATTATCAAGACTCCATAGGCAGATTCAATAAAAAGTCGATGTCACACGTAATCTGTTCGCGGCGGGTGACTTCGGTTTAAGAAAAAATTAACTTAGCCAATATATTTTAAAACAAGAACTCCCTAAGGTCTTTCATTAAACCAAACAAACACGATATAATTATTAACCTTAATTTTCTAAAACTTTTCATCCTTTATAAGCCGCCATGTTGGTTTTTTTGTAATGTCATCTATCTATCTATATATATAAAATTCAAAGTCCTGACTGACTGACTGACTGATAGATCAACGCACAGCCTAAACCGCTGGTCCTAGAGTCATGAAATTTGGAGGGTGTGTTCTTCGTGAAGAGAAGGCATCCACTAAGAAAGGATTTTTCGAAATTCCACCCCTAAGAGGGTGAAAAGGGGGGAATTCCTTTGTATGAAAAATCTTATTCCTTGAGTTAATAAACTTGAAACTTGGCACGAATACTTATCTAAATAAATTATGAAGATTGTCAGTTTTTTTTTCTTCTAAACTACCCCCTAATAAGGGATTGGGGTATTTCAAAGTTTGTATGGAAGAATTTTAGCGCGCAGTCCGATTTACTCGAAACTCAGTATTTATACCTAATCTTGAAAATAAAGAATAATGTGTATCAGGGTTTTTTGAAAATCTACCCACCCTACTACAAGGGAGGATTATAATGCGTGGCTTGATTAACTAGTAAATTGGTATAAATAATCTTTGAATCAAGTTATGAAAAATCCCAAACGATTTTTCAAAATTCCACCCCTGTGGGGGTGAAAAGCGGCGGATACAGTTTATATGAAAAATCTTATTCATTTAGTTAATAAACTTGAAACTTGTAATTAATAATAAGTATGTAAATTTGTCGAAAATTTACCACTGACGGGACAAAAAGGGGTAATTCAGTTTTTAAGGGGAGGATTTGAACTTGAAACCGTATGTTACATTTTCACGCCTAAACCACTGAACTTCTGATTTGGCATAGAGATAGATGGCATCCTGGGGAAGCACATACATTTTATCCTGTAAGCATGTTCCCGTGGGATAATTTCCGACATCCACGCGGGCGAAGCCGCGGGTGAAGCCGCGGGCAGAAGCTAGTTTATCTATATAGTTAAAGAGTTATGGGGAACATAAATTATACATACATATATACATAGCCTATTAAAATCATAACTCTCCTTTGCTGTAGTCGGGTAATAGTAACGATGTCTGTATACTTGGACATTACCTACAGATGGACATTATGTACAGAACTAAATATCGAGTTTGTTTACAGTCAAACGTCCATAAAAAGTGGCTTTATTTTTACGGATAATGGATCTGCAGTCTTGAAAACACAATGAAAAAACGCCTTTGTCTAAAATAACTCTTATTTCAATAATTATAAGATCCCTGGACGTGATTTTTTCCCACACTGTATATGGTTAGGGATAATCTTTTTATAATTATTTGCATAATATGCTAAAATGCGCAACCGCGGCGTTTAGCCAAATTACGGAAGCGAATTTTCCGCTCCTTTCTCCTAAGCCCATCGTAGTATACTTAATCCATGTTCAGATCAGATTCTGGAAATAGGATTAACTATCAGACTATAAATCCTCACAATTATAAACGTCGCGTAGTCGTCGTCGTTAAGAGACGTTTAACGTCAAAAATGTATGGTTAAACAGACGTTAATCATTACTAAACTTTAACCTATACATAAGGTGGCTAATGTATATGTAGATAAGTATATAAAACTGACCAAAAAGTCTCAATTGAGTATGGTACCTACATATAAAGTAATATGTGCATGCAAAAAAGGTATGATTTATTGTATCGAGACATCATGATCATTGTTGAGTAGGAATCAATTGGACCAATTTGAGGCATTACTCTTCGACAACATTTTATTTGACCCGTATTGATATACGGGTATAAGTGTTTATTGTTGCTACTTGATAGAGAACTGATGGAACAATAAACATTTGTTATTATCTTATATAACGTTTACAAAGTAAGGCTTCAGAATGTGTGTGGCTTTTTGTAGTGTCTTATTATTTTATTTTTAGCCTATGTTGTTCCGCCGCAGGCAAAGGCCTCCCTTAACCCTTCTCTCTGTCTTGAGCTAGTGTGGACTAGCTCAAGACATGACATGTGGAGCTAGTATGTGGGCGTCAGGCTCGTCCCGCCATCTTATCCTGGGCCTGCCTCGATGTCGCCGAAAGTTTTCTGGGACGGTGGTAGATTTGGCCCATGACTCGTTCGACATGCGGCAAACGTGTCCGGCCCAGTCCCCGTTGGCGATCTGTGTTTTTGAGCGCAGCACTGTGCTCCTAACACGGTTCGTTAAACTGAAGTATCTTACAAAACATATATTTGCGGGACGAAGTTCCTTAACGCGGCTAAAGGTAGGAGTTGAGTAGAAATCGTCAAGTAAGAAAAAAGCATAATGCGACTTTCTCTCTCTCTGACTCTTTCTATTGTATTATTATACGAGTGCGTGTGTGTACGTGTGTGTGCGCGAGACCGAACCGCACCGAACCGGACCGAAGTTCTTTTCGGATTACCGCACACTTTATTTTTTACATTACTTTGATTCGATTTACACCTAACACAACTTCTCAGTCACTGGCGACATTTTCAGACTTCAGACGCTCTTCGGCACCTACTTGTATAATGTTTAGTCTACTATAAAACTTGGTAATTTGGAAAGAGTAGGTTCGTGGAATACGTTCATGGCGGTGTCCTCAGGCGGTGTTCTCGACCGTGGCCGATGGCTTACAAACCCTTTGCTTTGGGCACTACCACCGTTGTGGCTGCATCCACAAGAATTTATTCTAAGGCTAACATTTCATCCATTCATAGTTAAAAGTTACGAGATAAACCGTGATAGTATTTTTTTTACCGATGCCGCATACTGGGCTTTTTTCACTTGCTTGTGGTTTCTATAAAATGCCACTGTGCACTATACGGTTAGCAACGAAACTTTAATATTGTTACTCATCTTATTGTAAACAGACACAATTTATTCGATAGGCTGTTTTTCATGTTATAAGTTGAACCGTACGTCTTTGTATTTAATACGTATACTGATGTCGTAAGAAAAATGATCGGTGGATGACGGACGATGCCTCGGGCGTGGATGCCCGAAGGCGATGGCGGGGGACGCACGAGCGGTCTACCGCCGCAGGCGCATACGGCTGCGTCACTGGCATACCTAGTCACTGTACCAATAAATATGTCTGTTTTAAGCGATGTTCTTCTACCTACTTGTTTAAAACGTTTGCTTGATAAAACATACAGGTTTTCTGTTTTGTGCTTAATTGTGAGTTCAATATTTTCATTGAATGAAAACTAAAATAGTCATTTTCCGAAATGTCACTGACATGTAGGACGTAAAATGCGTTTTCAATGTTTTTTTTTCCTACTAAATGCAGCCAATGCCAGCAGGTCAAGCTACCCGAAACTCTCAAATTTTCCCAATCAACCTTGAACCTAATGCTTTAGCGATAAAGTTGAAAATCTATTAAAGACATTTGACAGATTGTAGTAGCTTGATGTGCTGGCGTTTGTACAAAGGTTTTCCCAATTCGGTAAAACTTAAAATTTTGCTGTCTTCTTCTTAGGGTGCCCAATTCGGATATATTCAACGTTTTTTTAGCCCCCACTCTGATTAGACGCCAAAGGGGATTGAAGATTTTTTTATGGAGCCTGGCATACCTAATGTCCGCAATTTTAATATTTTTTTAAAATGGCGTCCTCGCATGAAACCTATCTATAAAAGTATTGACCGCCATTTTTTTTTAAATGGTGATTTGAAAATAATGTTGGTTTTTGTGACATTGTGGTAGTTTTTGGCGCCATGGATAAACATGAATATGAGTTCCTACGTAGAAATACCGCTGCGCAAACAACACGAAACATTAACGACGTGTACGGGCCTAACACTGCTTGCATAAACACGGTCCATTATTGGTTCAATCGTTTTAAATCTGGAAATTTTGAGTTGAAGAACGAGCCTCGCGGTCGGCCGGTAACCACTGTCGACAACATAAATAATTTAATGTCTTTGGTCGACAACGACGAATTGAAGGCGATAGTGGAAGCGGATCCAACTCAATCTACGGCTGAGCTTGCTACGGGCCTTGGAGTTAGTGTCAAAACAACATTGAAGCACTTGCGTCAAATCGGAAAGATAAAAAAGCTAGATAAGTGAGTGCCACACGAACTAAGAGACCAACAGCGAGATTTACGCGTCGAAGCATGCATAGCACTACTGAATCGGCATAGAAACGAGGGAATTCTTAATCGAATTGTTACAGGCCTGCGATGAAAAGTGGATCCTGTACGACAACCGTAAGCGTTCGTCTCAGTGGGTGGACCCGGGTACAGCACCTAATCAGTGCGCTAAAAAAAAGATTATTCATAGGAAGGTGAAGGTGACTGTCTGGTGGACCAGTGCCGGACTTGTACATCACAGCTTCTTACCGAATGGCACAACAGTGACGGCAGATGTCTATTGCCAAGAATTGCAAACAATGATGGAGAAGCTCGCAATTCAACAACCAAGACTCACACTTCACGACAGACCATCGCAAAGCTCCAAGAGTTACAGCTGGAAACTCTCCGTCACCCACCGTACCCACCGGAACTTGCCCCAGCAGATTTCTACTTTTTTCAAAATTTTGAAAATTTTTTAAGTGGGAAAAAATTCAACATCCGAGAGGTAGTACAAAACGCTTTCGCTGACTTCATCACCTCCCGTCCGGCAGACTTCTACAGTAAAGGGATAAACAAACTGCCACCAAAATGGCAAAATTGTATAGATAATTTGGGCCAGTACTTTAATTAGCTGAAATAAAAAAAATTACCAAAATGTTTATATTTTAAAATTATCATACTAATCTCCAATTTCATAGGTAAAGACCTAATATACGTATACTTAGTATACCCATCGAAATTATTAGGTATCTCAACTTATTCTGTAATGTATCCTATACACACGTATCGAAAACCTAAAACCGTTCATGTTTATTGCGTTGGTTGGTATCCAGTGATTAGGTATTTGGGCTGTCGCGGAGCGGGCAAACAGCCTGCGGCATATTTATAATGAAACCAGACAGGTAAGAGTGGTGGCTTGCTTCGCGACGTTACGCCCTCTAGCGTCGCGCTACCGTAACTACAAGTATACAGTAGCCGACTTTACTCGCTTGATTTCCAACTCGTTTTTCGACCTCTATACTATTTATTGCAGGCTTCGCAGTTACGACAGTGACAATTTTTTTTTTGTTTTTTTTTTGACTAATAACTGTACTTGTCAGTGATTAAAGTTTATAATAGCGTGTGGTCTTGCAGTAGGAGGCTCTTTAGAAATTCTTCAAGCTTTTATAATGGCAGATGATAAGCGTGCAATTTTAAACGTTTTTTTTTGTACTCTTCCTGCCTTTTATTAACACCTGGCATGGTTTATAGAAATAATAATGTGCCACCTTTCAATGAATCAGAAAAATAAAAACCTTGATATTGTTGTATTATCTTTCACATCTTTATGGAGCTTATTTCTTTAACTTTAGCGAGCTACGGCACGGAACTCAGAACGAATAAAGGGCGCTTTACTTTACAGAAGCATAAGTGTAGTCACATGAATAGGGCGTTAGGTGTGAAACCAGTGAGATAGGCCACCACACGACTGCGCCGGAGATGCATTCAAGCGATAAAAAATAATTGAAGTCGGACTTGGTCCGGCGTGTGGCCTCGAGCGCTTAGACAGCCACACGACATCGCAAATGACAATTTTCATGGCAATTTGTTACTTACAAACGTCCTGGATATGTAGCAATTCATAACTGAACACATAACAGTTAGTGCAGTGCTTAGTAAATGGTTTGTATTCCACAAATTAGGCAACCATTGGACTTGGCTGACAGGTGCGGACAAAAATGCTGGGCATCCATTTGATTAGTGTGGATAAAACCATATTAATGTAAGAGTATTGATTGATGGATAGTCGGTGAAGGGTGCCGTGTGCCGTGTGCCGTGGGAGCGGCGGCAGTGGGTCGGCTCCGCGGGAAGCTCCCACGCTGACGCGCCGCCAACCTCACGTCTCTTGCACTTTTACATTTTGAAACATCATCGAAATGGGTACCTACAGCTCAGTGCAACGCTCCATTCGCGTTTATTACGTTGGCTCATCTCAGTATTTCCCGCATACCGATCATTTTGACTAATGCATCGTAAATACGTGTTTGGCGCTTTGGCGCACAGACGAAATAGTACCTACTGTCGTCTGGCGCTGTCTCGTGACAAGCGTGCTTATTCCTTGGCTCCCTGTAAGTATGTTTCAAATGCTCAACCTACAGAATGTATCATCAAAGCCCTATTTTGTCGACTAGTCGCACTGTTGCTGGGAATGTGGTACATATATTTTTTTATTATCCGAACTCTAATTTCGTACCGCCGCGTCCCTCCGGCACATGCCGGGGGCTGTAAGAAGATGTGGTCCACACAGCGGAGCTCGCGCCCGCAGCTTCCCGCTCCGCGATAACCGCAGGCACACTACCATTATGCGATGAATTAAAATTGTATGTACTAAACTACAACAAAATTGGAGCCATGTAGAAGTAAGGCTTTAAATATACCTGCGAATATTTAGCAGATAGGATTGATTAGGTACAATGGAAAACGGAACTGTATAATCCGTCACAACTTTAGTGTCTTACTTTTTGTAAGCTAATAATCACACCAAACCATCTTTAGTCGTTTATTTTGTCCGTCCTACGCAACCATAATTATAATAAGATTATGAATTTATACATTATACATAATTATCTTATTAATTTATCATTATCTTTAATAATAATCAAGCAATCCAAACACGGTCTACGCATCAACGAACAAAAACGCTATCCAACGCAGAACTTTACTGTCTATACATAATTTAAGTTGCGGTTATTACTTACACATTTCATCAGTTTCTCACAACACCAATCTATCTCGTCTGCTCGACGTCCGTATGTCATTGCAGGGATCCAGAAGAATATCAGCGTCAGGTGCATTTGCCTGACACACATGCTGAGCTGCGGGGTAGTTGCGTATCACACTATAAGTAGCAATGATTTTCGTTTTGACAGTTCCACAACATCTATTGCGTTATTTACGTTGTGGAGCAGACACATTTTTCGAACATTATGAAGCAATGGATTAGTAATACCTATCCTTCAAAATGTTTCAGTTTGAGATTGATTGATTGATTGATGACACAATTAGGATGTTGGACTCCCATTTGGTGCAACGCACACCGCACTTTGAATATTCGTTATTTTGATTCAAAGTTTCATAATAATATGTCTTCATAGTGTCACTTAATTTCTTTCAGTATGTTTTCATTTTTTATTTTCTGTATGTTGGCACCTTGTTTCGATATATTCTTGCAATTTGTTAGCATTGAATTGTGCTTTTGTGTGTTGTGCTGTCTTTTGTGTGCACTGAATAAATGGTTTATCTAACTATCTTTAGTGGAATGGTATTGGTTTGTTGCCTCAAACTAATACCTTATTAGGCAACATTAATATGTAAACTAAAATTGAAATGGGTACCTTATTAATGTTGACTCTGCATCTCTGATATTGAATCCAGATCAATCACAGCAAACAAGTAAACATATTGACGTTAGATAGTAGTATCATCCTGTGATACTGGAGATTAATAGTGTTCCGATCCTGACTGATCGTCTACCGAACTATACCCTACAACTATATTAATTACGTAGGAAATCGCTGTATCACCTGACCAAGTTAGTTTAAAGCTACAACCAGATTGTCAATGTACCTACCCTTGTGCAAGGTTTAGCGCTAATTATATAGGATGGACCGAAATATACTTCGCATTCTGTTTGACTAAACTTTGGCGGTTTGGTTCGGTTCAAACGCCAAATATTCTAAACAAGATAATGATAAATTAAGTCAACTGTTTTTTACTTAAGTAATAAAACTCGATCAGTAAAATGAATCATAAGCATTTCTTGTTTTTTAGTTTTTACTCATTTAACAATTAAATGTATTCTAAAAATAATTAGAATTTTGACATCTTCACATTGAAATTATTATCTAAAATTACAAAAATATATTTTTTTAATGTTAAATTATATCTTATTCCCCCTACCGGTATTTAAATTTACAAACGGCAGGTTATGGTGCAAAAACTCCTTGGATTCTGCATTATCTGGCAAGAGTTTGTTACGTTTTTGTTCGTATACATTTCCTAGTGAAAATAAACGAAGTTTTTATCTTCACCGAATGTTCGGCCGAAGTTATTCGGTTCAAACCACATTTGGCCCATCCCTACATCTTAAAAAAAACTTGAAAATTCACAAAGGTGGAAAAGATAACAATCCTTCTCGAAGATTGAAACTTTTTATAAAATGTTTAGCAGTATTGTGAAAATATATTGTGTGCATGTTCTGAAGCTAAATTCTCGATTATCTTCTCAGATGCTGCCCGTCAAACCCGGGAGCCCTCAACCCGAGGACGGACCCATGGAGAAGAAGTTGATAGTGGGCATACCACGCGTGGCGCCAACCACTAAGTACAACGCCCCGGTCCACATTGACGTAGGAGGTACTATCTACACATCGTCACTGGAAACTCTCACTGCGTAAGTACATTTTAGATCGAAATGAGTATGTAAAATAAGGGAAATTAATTGTTAACCAAATTGACTCAAAATAACAAAATAACAGCTTGTATATCTGCAGAAATCCTGGCCTGCCATCTCTGTGTGCATTTATTAACATGACTTGACGTATCATACTTGACCTATTCATCTATGCATGTGCTTCGCGTCTTAGTCTGTCCACTGCCTTATCGGATGCTGTTGCGAGAACATCTACACTATGTCAGCAGCAGGGCTTATCGGCTGCATCTGACGGATATCCAAACTCAGCCTACTACAACCGGAGCGAGATAAGGCGCAAGTCCATCGTCGTAACGTGTTTTCCGAGGTATGGGGGTAACACACCGCCAACTTCCAAACTCCGGGCCATAATGTGTAGACCAACGAGGAAAATTACAACTATTTTCTTGTTTATTAAAATGAATCAACTTTATCCGAGCATACGTTGGAAAGTACAAAAAAACAGTTGCCAATTGAAACTACACATAAATATGTGTAGGAAATGTAACGGAATAAAATTAGGTTCACAGGGAAAAAATATCTATATATATACTGTACAAAAGTTTTAAAAGTTACTACCGTGACGCTCTCTACGAGCGTCACGGTACACGGGACGTATGAAACCAGACTTGGTTTAACTCGTAGACTTCAATAATTATTCCTACGAGTATATAAAAATAATAGGGGTTAAAGTATGAAATTGCCGTTTTATTGTAATAGGTACTTCGAATTGGCATAGAACCGTCATGGTTTGAAATTTTTGAATGAAACTTTTTTCACATGGTACCTATGAAGTTCTTCTTTTAAAAAAATATGCAACATTCGATTATCGACTTTCAGTTGTTGTTTTTATTACGATTTTATTTTTGAATACGAGTTCCGACGCGGAACTAACGCGGCAGAAACAGCTTGCAATATCAATGTTGCGTTTGGAGAGGGGACTGCTAATGAACGCACCGTGCGATTTTGGTTTAAACGCTTTTGTGATGGAAACTTTGATTTAAAGAACGAACCACGTGGAAGACCGCCCACACAGGTGAATAACAATGAATTGAAAGAGATGGTGGAAGCCGATCCGAGCCAAACTACCCAGGAATTAGCGGCATGGTTTAACGTTACCTTACCAACAATATTGACTCATTTGCGTCAAATCAATAAAATAAAAAAATATGAGAAATAGGTGCCTCATGATTTGACTAATCTGCAGAAAGAAACGCGTGTTAAAAGTTGTGTTGCCTTGTTGAATTGATACAGAAATTGAGGAATAAGTATTGGATCGAATTGTGACATGTGATGAAAAGTGGATTCTTTATGATAACCGTAAGCGAAAAATGTAATGGCTGACCCCAGGTCAAACACTGCAAAAGTGTCCTAAAGCAAAGCTTACCAATAAAAAGGTATGGTAACTGTTTGGTGGTCTCAGCATGGTGTTATTACTATAGCTTTCTCCGATCTGGTCAAGCAATAACGGCAGATGTCTAATGTGCCGAACTCCGAACAATGGTATTAAAACTAGCAGTGAAACAGGCCCGACTCATGAATCGATCTTCACCATTATTGCTCCATGATAACGCGAGACCTCATACAGCACGAGAAACCGTTTTAACTCTACAGAAACTGCAATTAGAAACCATTCGTCACCCTCCGTATTCGCTAGACCTTGCTCCAACGGACTACTATTTTTTTCGTGATTTGGACAATTTTCTACGTGATAAAAAGTTTTCTTGTCACTAGGCAGTACAAAATGCTTTCACACAGTTTGTCGAATCTAGATCACGAGAGTTCTATCGCAAAGGCATAAATGACCTTCCTATCAGATGGCAGCAATGTATAGATAACTAGCTTCTGCCCGCGACTTCGTACGCGGATCCTGTTGCTTATGCCAGCGACAACGAAGTCGTCAAAATCGAAGATCTGAAACGTCTGATGTCGAATTCTAAGAGCCCGGGGACGGGAAAACGGGTTCCAGATCTTTCATTTTTGTAAAAAGTCGGCATGAGTCCAGATTTAGTGACTTGATGATCTCCAAATGAAGTCATCCGAAAAGCACTGTTGTAGGCTCGAATATTGCTTAAAAAAAACCGGCCAAGTGCGAGTCGGACTCGCCCATGAAGGGTTCCGTTACGTTACGATTTATGACGTATTAAAAAAAAACTACTCACTAGATCTCGTTCAAACCAATTTTCGGTGGAAGTTTATATGGTAATGTACATCATATATTTTTTTTAGTTTTATCATTCTCTTATTTTAGAAGTTACAGGGGGGGGGGACACACATTTTACCACTTTGGAAGTGTCTCTCGCGCAAACTATTCAGTTTAGAAAAAAATGATATTAGAAACCTCAATATCATTTTTGAAGACCTATCCATAGATACCCCACACGTATGGGTTTGATGAAAAAAAAAAAATGTTGAGTTTCAGTTCTAAGTATGGGGACCCCCAAAATTTATTGTTTTTTTTCTATTTTTGTGTGAAAATCTTAATGCGGTTCACAGAATACATCTACTTACCAAGTTTCAACAGTATAGCTCTTATAGTTTCGGAAAAAAGCGGCTGTGACATACGGACGGACAGACAGACAGACAGACAGACATGGCGAATCCATAAGGGTTCCGTTGCCATTTGGCTACGGAACCCTAAAAAGGCTGGACTTGGGATGCTCGGCATTCAAAAGAACTCGTAAGATCTCCGGTAGCTCTTGCATAGAGTTTAGTCGTAACTTTTCAGACGCACAACACATTCTCTTGGTCTCTCCCTTCCACTTACGCGCGTGACAGTGTGCACACACCTCAGACATGGTGCCAATGTCTCCGTGTTCGATGTAATTAATAAATGGGTTATAGGAAAACGCGCACCTTTCTTTATTGAACCACGGTTGCTCTTCAGGATCATAAACGATAGACTCAGTATCAGATGAGGATGAATTGCGAAGATTGCGACGTAGACGGTCTAGATCAATTTGGGCCACACGCTGTTCGACTGACTGACTTGCC
Organism: Apamea anceps; assembly: GCA_951799955.1. Taxonomy (NCBI): domain Eukaryota; kingdom Metazoa; phylum Arthropoda; class Insecta; order Lepidoptera; family Noctuidae; genus Apamea; species Apamea anceps. The sequence goes on along the minus strand of OX637500.1, from coordinate 15,869,268 downwards.
TGAATTTCCTAAATCCACTCACGTTCTTGCGTGGAATGAACAGACACCTCAACACGCATGTCGTGATTTCTTTACCGAGCAAGTGCGTTGCGTTGCTCGCGCTGCTCGTCTGTCTCCAAAGACCGAGCTAGAGCATGCTGTGAGCGGTCTGCACTAAGGCGCGCTTCAGGATTCTCAAGTGACCGAGATGTGGCAGTGCGAATACGCTGGGAGCTTAAACGCGAGTCTCTCTGCGTGTAAGTCTCCGAAGCGCGAGATACTGCGTGGCGCTCGCGATCGCTTGCTTGGCGTGTATCGCGCTCGTGACTATAATCTCGAGCGACCGAGCAGTCTCAGTGCGGAAAAGCTGAAGACTTAATCTCTGCTCTCTCTTTGTATCGGTTTCGGAAGCGCGAGATAAAGAACGACGCTCTCGGTCACGCGCAAGTCGTATCTCACGCTCCTGACTGCTCTCAAGTGATCGAGCAGTCTCAGAGCGGATATTCTGAAGACTCAACCTCTGTGTAACCGTTCCGGATGCGTTAGACAAAGAATGACAATCCCGGTCGATAGCTAAACGCATTTCTTGTTGTTCCACACTTTCCTGAGATCGAGAAACAGTAGTGCGGACTCGTTTAAATTCTAGTCGTAATTGGCGCTGCGTGCTTGTTTCTGCGGACAAACTTAGTGCATTACGCTCACGGTTAGCACCTAGCCGTTGTTCACGCTCTGCGTCGGTTTCGACCTACGCATCTTAGAAACCCTTGAGTTTAGAGACAGATTTGATATTTTTCTAAAAGGCATAGCTAAAATTCCTTCTTAATCCGATACTACCGATGTTCAAATCAATAAAAATTAATTTAATAAGTACGTAAGAATTGCTAGTTAGTAGAAAAATAATAATTATTCGCAGGAAAATTAAACACATCAACCAACACAGACAACAAAGGTAACCCCCGTTTCTATAGGATGAGAGCGGCACATTGGCACCTATAACATCACTTTTTGGGAACGAAACTATAGCGCGATCTAACTCGACGCCAACGCCATATAGTTAGAAAACGGAAACTACCATAATATCATTTACCCAAATTAATTAAATTATGAATAAAACTAAATTGTTGTTAATTTAACAGACAACCACATTATTTTTGCATTAAAAAAAAATATGGTAACAGCAGCAAGGAACAAAACTAAGAATTACATACTTAAATCAATTACCTACAACAAATGTGCTTGGTAAGATATAACTTAGAACCAAAAGTTTGACTTGACTTCATGATAGTGTAGCTTGATGTACCACCAATCAATCTGTTTAGTAATATTGGTGTGAAACTCTCCATACAATTAGATAGGACATGTAAAGTTCTCAGATTTCATAACAGTATCGTTCCCAATGCACATAAAAAATGCAAAAACTAAAAAAAAAGAATATAACGATTTTTTTAAACATTAGTATGGGATTTGAACTCGCACCATTTAGTGCAGTAAACGGTCGCCTGACCTTACCGCTAAATTCCCCGTTGACGTATTGTTGAAATAGCTGTTCCCTTGCAATTTATAATATTACTGCCCCGCTCCTTTATAAAAATAGCGTGATTATTATGTTCCCAGAGTTAAATTATTATTAACTAAATAAATAACATGTCATTTTGTGCATTCAATTATTTTGTGCATTCAATTACGAACAAAAACCTTTTAAAATCAATATTGCTTACCTCCCGTAACATACGGCGTGATAATATGTAGCCTAAAGCCTTCCTTGGTTTACAAAGAACATTTTTGCTGAATTTCAATTCGATCTATTCAGTAGTTTTGGCGTGAAGCCGTACCATACACACAGACAAACAGACAAACAGATAAACAGACAAAAATTCTAAAAAGTCACTTTTTGTCATCAGTTACGTTTTTCTAACAAAAGCCACTTATTTTTTCTCGAAAATTCTCAATGTACAGTTTTTCTTTCGTTACTGTTTTATTATATGTATAGATAATGGTAATTATTTTGATTAAATAAATATGTTAAATTAAACAAAATACGAATTTCAATTTTTCAGTACAAATCGGCAATTTATTACGTACGGTATTTTACATCTTTCTACTTCTGCTCGACAGCCTAATTTCTTCTAAACTTGAATCTTCCCGTTTGTTTCGTCTTTTATACCAAACACTTTTAATAAACTCGCGGAGGTTGCATGTTAGCACCAAATAGGCTATAGTTTCTACAGTATCTACTCACCTTCTAACTATAACATCTTTCACATAAGTTATCCATCCTCTCCTTGGTCTTTGTAATTAAAATTACTAACTTTTGCATAATTATAATCATGCCATGCTAATCTGACAAAAACTGATAGTTTATCTTACCAATTGTTGGTGATGATGATAGCTCAGTTGAAGATAATAAAGTTTGCCCTGGAATATAGTTATGTGAAGATTTGGGATGCTAAAATTGTCGATGAGCTAGAAGACACAAGGTCATTGACTGTCGAGGATACATTAAAAGTACTGATGACTTTCTCGATAACAAGCTTTAGGCAGATTGATTGATTGTTTTTGTGCACAAAATAGTGACATCCTTCCTTTTAGTTTGTAAGTATATCGTTCATCAAGAGGAACCAACAATATAAATGCATATCACGAAGTCGGTACTTCTACCTTCACGTAGACCGTATATTAGAACGAATTGCATTCTTTCGCCACGGTATACATCACATATCAAATGACACAGGGAAACTATCAATCAAGTGAATCAACCGACCAATAAAAACGCTTGTGATACGTTCAACTACATACACTAATGCATAGTTGTTAAGGCATGCAACTTTCACGACTCAGCAACAGTGTTGACAATGAAGGGACAGGACAGGATGCGATGTCGCGGTCCCACTGTAATTTACAATTTATTGTAGCTGCGTCTTGTGGTTACATAATGAGTGTTATATTCGCAGTTAGTTGGCATTGTATAAGCTTGTTTTATCTGAACTCGTCGTGTTATTTCTCGGCGGGAGCGTCGGTCGGAGCGCCGCCGCCGCTGGCTGCGCCGCGGGGCCTGCGGGATATGCAGCGAGGCTCCAACTCCGCTCCGCCGCACCGCCTTCGCCCCGTCACTTTTTCTTTTAATCAACTCGTTTGTGGTCACAATATAAAATATTCTTCCCTTCGAAACCTTACAATATTATGAATATTCAAAACTTGCACATCGATCGATTACTTATTACGCGCAAATTGTTTAGGAACCCCAGCCTTAACTAAGTACTTTACTGTAGAGCTCTCAATCTGGACCCATTTTAAATCTAATTCAGTCGAATCAACGAGTATGGTAACAACGAGTCACTGACGCACGAGCAATTTGCATCACTCGGGAATTGATTACACTGAACGTTCAAGATGTTAAACGACGGATGCATCGATTTGTTGAGACGTATGTGCAATTGTGCATGTATTGAGAGCAGTTACTGTTACTCGTGTGCAGCTTCCCGGAGTCGCGGCTCGGCAAGATGTTCAACGGCACGATCCCGATCGTGCTGGACACGCTGAAGCAGCACTACTTCATCGACCGCGACGGCGGCATGTTCCGCCACATTCTGAACTTCTTGCGCAACAAGAAGCTGCTGCTGCCGGCCGACTTCCCCTACATCGACCTGCTCATCCACGAGGCTCATTACTTCGATTTGGACAGTGAGTATTTTAATTCTGTTATTTTATTACCAACCTAGTTATTTCTTTTTGTATGATTTTATTATTCGTGGGTATTTTTGTCTGTGTTGTGTAAAAGCGAGAAGGTCAGACTTTTTAAAGATTTTTTCATTTTATTTTGAATTCGAACATTTTGTGTTATATTTTAAAATAAAACGCGGTTTTTCATCGGTTCATTTCTCGATGAGCTGCGCAAGCACAGCAGTTAACATGAGTGGTTTTCTGAAATAGCGCTGTAATCTTAACCGACATACTTGAAGAGAAACGATTAAGATATCCTAATTATTAATAGCTACAGTATTAATAAACCGTGACCTCAGCGAAACCTGCTTGGCTTCAAATACCACATTATGATGCAGTGAAGGATCACTTATAGGTAATTAGTAAATACAATTGAATGGTTACATAAACTTAATCCATCTAATGTTGAATGTGCATTATTATGTTGGCAAGTTGAATTTCAACGTTTGTTATGCAGGAATGTTCTTGATGGTTTAATTTTATGCTTCGATTTTGCGTAACCTATTATTAATTAACCGGCTGCGAATTAACAATTGATTGCAATTATTGATATTGCCCAATGGGCGTCATGCTTACTATGAGAGCTTTGATGTTGCAGTAGCTGTGCGCGATATTGTTTGCAAAGCGATTTATTTTACTCCGTATTTACTTATTTAAGCGGTTTTCTCAACAAAGGTGAAACCTTTCCAGTGAAATTGATACTGCCGATCGATTCTGTAAAAATCTCTCCGTGAAAAGTTAGGTGAAGTGAGCTTAGAGTGAGCTGTCAATAGTGTCAATCCCTAGCATCAGTTGGAATGACAGCTCACTCCACGCTCACTTCACCTAAGTTTTCACGGTGAGATGGTTAGGTTAGAATCGCACTGCTGATCTGCAAATTACAAAAAACCTGACGTCCTGACGCTTTCAAAAACTTTGTGTTCATCAAACAAAAGAGTTTCCAGAGTTACTTTTAATAAAAATCTACAATTTCAGTTTTGACTGAGTCCCATAGATAGGTATCAAGTTCGCCAAAGTTTCAGTTGTCCGTAACTACAGCCCGGCCGTCGAGAGAATATGTTTTTGTCACCTGTAAGTTTCGTGCAAACGAATACGTGATTTGCGAATTTAATATTTTTTGGTTACCTACTAGAATTGTCACACTGACAGGTTTCAGGAACGTATTCTCCGACGGCTGGACACAAAATCAGTTAAAATTCGTGTTTCCCAACAGACTCGGCTGTATAGCTGAATAATAGGTACGGATTATCTCAAGATTTTTTACAATCTGTAACAATTGATTTTAATAATCCCCGTTAAAAAATCGAACCTACAGATGTCAGAGGGGCGATTCCTGTAATTTTAAGAACGTTCAACCTTTTTAATTAAGGGTTTTTTTTTTTTTTTTAATTACGCGAATTGGTCTTCTTATATTTTCAACGTAATATTCCCAACTTGTCTACCTAAGTTAAGCTAAGTTTACATTGAAAGGAAGCGATCTTGACAGCTTTCCTCATTTCTAGTTTCCTACCGAGCAACTTTAAGTTCGAAATCGGATCGATGACAGCCGTTCGAAATAGGGACACTTGATAGCCAACGGATAAACTAGTATTTGAATACAAAGTGCATATATTTATAGGTTGCAAATTGCAAATGGCTACACTAATCTTAAATATTTAGCGCGTGCGCGATTTGTAAAAAAATGGCAGGCAGCGCGAATGAATGAAACAGTAGAAACACACTCACTAGCTTATTTAATTTGCGAATGAATACTTATTTGAAAAATATTTTATTTAGGGCCCGAACACATGTACCACAACCACACCACAACGATACCACGTGGATGAGCGCTAATTTCTATGGAAATGAATAATATAGTCACACGGAGCATATTTCGCCGTCAAAATCAACCGTGTGGGCGATACCGACCTCATCAAGGCGAAGTCGTTCGCACAACGCTCGTCTGGTTGCCAACACTAGCCACCTCGCAGCTACTAGCGACAACGCAACTGCAAAAAAATTCAGCGACACTATTCACACGTAACCACAGACTGGCCAGCCACATTTTGTCGCTGCGATAAGGTATGGTTGCGGTATGTGTGAACGGGCACTTAGTAATAAGATGATGGACACACAAAATCACAATTTATTTGATAAAGTTTTATGCCTGTAGAATTTAGGCAGTCAAACGGTTTTTATTTTCGCCCATTAGAGGCCCATTGGGTTTGTTGCATCCAAGAGGCTACCTCTGGGTAGCGGGATTGTCCGAAAGGGTTACCGCTGCCCTGGAACATAAAGGGCTAAGGAAGGAACACGGGTGGGTTTTAGTCAGTAAGAGTCTGACACTCCCTCCTGCTCCACCCAGAGCGGGAGGAGTCATTTGATGATTTCCCATCCTAAAAAAAAAAAAAAAAAAGAGGCTACCTCTAAAACATACAACTAAACTCTAATTTTAGAATGCTAGACCAAAATGACAGCTAGTATATTATATACTAAATAATGTCATGTTGACAAAAAAAGTTCGATCGCAGCTGTCATTTTGGTCTAGCAAATTAAAATTCAGAGTTTAGATATATATCTCATCTACCTACTTTTGAAAATGTAAATGAGTGTTGGTGTGGCCTATACTACTTACCTAATTGGCTTGCTGAGCGATCATCTGATGCTCAAAACCGCTCAAACCTCATTACCTGAAAATCCGATTACCAAATAAATCTTGAGCTAATTGTACGTTTATTTTCACGTTAGTACCCACATATCGTGGGTATTTAGTCTGAACGGCCCAAACCGAATGACCCGCGGGCTATTCGACCGTAAAAAAAAATCGTCTACGTTCCAAAGGACCGGTGATAAAAATTGGTAAACAAATTCAGTGTCATAAACTACATCAATTATAAGTTATTAAAAATTCACAAACGTTAACGTTATTATGTTAAATATGTAGGTAACGTGAAAACTTTCCGTGTTATTTCTGCTTCCTCGTTGATCGATAGTCGCTAGCGCTATTGTTCAGCATGAGGTCCTGGGTTCGATGGGTCAGTGTTATTCCAGCTTTTTTCAAAACGAGTTCTAACTTTGGTCCAAGCCCCAATCTTCGAGTTCGTTATTGTATTATAAACTTTATTCGGAGCACGGTAAAGTTCTTAATACAAAAATCTTTTTAAAAACAAGCTTTTATCAATAAAAAGGACTAAAAAGTTAAAAATAATTTAAACCTGATAAGAAATAAATAAAAGCGTGTTACATTGTGTTCTAAATGTTCCTTAAGGTTCCATCAAAATGTTTTTAAAAAGTTTTTTTTTCTTTTCATTTTATTTTTAACTTTTTAGTATTTTTGATACGAGATTGACTACGGCGTAGTTCGTAGCGCGTAGCAGTGTTTTGCCGTTATATGCGTTTACTGCACTTAAGCTACCTGTTCATCTTTAGTCCCTGGTTACCATCTAGCACCAAAGTACTCGTCAAGACGAATCAAACGAGCCCAAATTCGATGGGGTTGTGTCATTTAGTTACCGAGTTCCTATATGGCCATCTTCCAGCTCCAACATCAGACTCTGGTTACCATCTAGCACCAGAGTTCTTGTCAAAACGGATCAAAACTAGTCCAAACTCGATGGGGTTGTGTCGTTTAACTACCGAGTTCCTATGGCCACCTTCCGGTTCCATCATCAGATCAGCTCCATGTCATAATAGTTTTGCATTGCCATCCGATTTACACATGCATGCAAAATTTCAGCTTCAAAATTGAGTTGCAATAGTCCACCCGAACAAACATAATGACATTCAATATGTACATCATACATAGCAAGTTAAATAAAAGTTTGTAAAAATAGACAACTTGTCACGAGCACTCGCGGGTTTGACGTTAGTTTTTGTAAATAGAACTTTAGCTTTGTCGGAATAGAGTTCTAAAATTAAAAATGACTCGATTGTTTAAACCTGGGGCTAAAGATTATCCTCGTTTTGTTATAAGGCCGATTGGATTTTTCCATCAGGAATTGAGCCTGAAGTGCCCGGTTGATGACAATTTAATGCTCGTTCCCTGTTACCTATATGGGATTTGAACAGAACTGGCGAAATTTGGGTGTACTAAGTATATGAATACCTCTTCCTACGCTTCGGAGATTACGTGTGTGATGTTATGTTATTTCTTTGTAATCGTAAGGACATGAGATTTATTCCCATCATTACGTGTTCCAGACATGGTGTACGCTCTGACGAAGGAGAAGAGCGAGCGCGAGTGCATGAAGCACGACCGGGAGTGGCTGAGTCAGGCCACTGAGCGCCTCAAGCAGGAGACCGAGGTGCTCATGCAGGAGAGAGACCGGCTGCAGCAGCGCTGGTCCTGAACCGAGGTGTAGTAGTACACTTCCTTCCTTTATTAACTAACGCGTGTCTCTACTTTGATAGGTACTATGATAAATATTAATATAATCAATTTAGGGAGGCGCATGTTGTCAGTCAGGGGTCCACTTGGACCTACTATTGAGCTAGCGGTTTAGTCAATGCGGGTCGAATCGGGAGCGCCTCGAAACTATACGGTTAATAGCTGTTGCTGTTGTTGACTGTGGCCCCAGTGGCTGCGGAGCATGAGGTCCTGGGTTCAACTTCCAGGCCGGGCAAAGTATTATTGGCCTCCACCAGGAATGTCGTAATTGCACGATTTGTACAATATTTATAATTCGCTCATACTTCGCTTCCTATTGCATGGGCCTAAAATATAATTTGCGATATGTGGATTGTGGGTGCATATACCTCTCTGCTGAACCCTTCGGGAAATACTAGCGTGATTTTATGTTACTTCAGAGCTTGACCGCGGTTGTGCTAGCATCCTAGGAAAACTATTTCATTTACCCGGATACAATGCGATAATCCAGAGCTCGATGTACAGTCAACAAAAGTCAATTAACTCTGTTACTTTTACAAATCATCTAAATTGATACAAAATGATACGATACATTGGTTTTCAGCATTTCATGTAATAGCAAAGAGTTAATTGTTCTTAAATATTCTATTACTACATGTGTTTTAAGAATATTTTGCTCAATAATTAAGAATTAAACAACTGAAGTGGTAACCGACTTTTTTGCTGACCTTACCTTATTGATTGATATTCTGCTCCATGTAGATCTAGGCTGAACAATCGTCTCTCAATAGTAGGTACCTATTTCGTAAACAAACAGTATCATAATCATATTTATACAGGGTGGGTAAAAAATCGTGGATCAAACGAAACAGGGTGATAGTTGGGGTTATTTGCTGTAAAAATATCTTTGTGGCAGAGCACTCACTTGATCACCCTAAAAGTTATGACTATTTGAGTGTTTTTTGAAAACAATACCAAAATTTGTGATAAATAGGCAATTAGAATAAAATGGGTACCTATTATAAAAGAATAAATGGTGTTTAGTAGCTTCTAGGAAATGTATCATCCTCTGATTTACTTTAATTTAGACCTTGTTATGAAAAAGTTACCATAAAAAAATAATGAAGCTACAAACAGCTATGTGTTACACCTCGTTTTAATCGTCAGTAAATAGGCAAGTTTTTTTAATACAGGATCATTTTTTGGTACTACATTTTTTTTAAAGTAAAGTTTTAAAGTTACAAAAAATTTTACGTGAGACTTAAAAGATATTGAAAAAAGTGCCAATACTCTGAAATCATGGTACCTACTATCATAAAAGCACTTTTGTACTGATGATACATTTCCTAGAAGCTACTAAACACCATTTATTGTTTTAAAATAGGTACCCATTTTACTGCCCTGCCACAAAGATATTTTTTACTGCAAATAACCCCAACTATCGCCCTGTTTCGTTTGATCCACGATTTTTTACCCATCCTGTATATGATAGTGTAGAACCTAGGCCACCAAACGATAGCTAGGTATAGTGAATGTTCGAAGGGGGATATGTAAACAACACGTGTGGCAGACGGATTAGTACTCGTTGTTGGTTGTTATTTGCAGAGAGGGGAGGGATGAAACTGTACATGTTAATCACAATCCTGGTGTTGCTTTTTTAAATGCCTGCGGGTGGGAAAGGGTACCGTTTTTTTGTCTACCTGCTCCCTCACTCTCAACCAGTGTTTAGGCAGATTTACACAGGGTCAGTAGCTGATTTTAAAACTCGAATCAGCCGATCGATTCTGTAAAAATCTCATGTGAAAAGTTAGATGAAGTGAGCTTAGAGTGAGCTGTTAATAGTGTCACTCCCTAGTATTAGTTGGAATGACAGCTCGCTACACGCTCACTTCACCTGAGTTTTCACGGTGAGATGGTTACAGAATCGCACTGCTGGTTAGCGCTGACCCGTTAGTGTCTTCATGTAAATTGACTTTAATATTTTAAAGTCAGTCCCCTCCCTCCGCCACCCGCGCTAGCGCTGACCTCGTCTAAACGACGAAGTCAGCAGTTGGTTAGTCGTTGACACTATATTCTAGGGTGACGTCACATGGTGTCGAAAATCATGCGTGACGCCATAACTAAACGACAATGAGAACTTAAGATAGGTTCAATTTTATCGCGAAAATGAATATCTATGGGATATTATTCCCAAAATTATCGTAATAAAAACAAAGTAAAAGCGGTTTCATTTCTGGCGTCTATCCATTTTCTTATCCAAACTGAGAACTTACGAACTTATCCTTTTGAGATACCTCTTCTAACTTTTCTGTCAATTCTTCTAACAGCGGATAGGAACATTTTATCAACAAATAATTTAATCGAAGTAAAGTCTGCTGTTTTCTAGTATTCCCTTCCCCCTCCCCCCATTCCTTCAATAATGTGCGTATGCCGTGAATAACCACGACTAGGTACTGACGGCTTGTAAACAGTGAGACCTTGTGACAGTGAGTGTGATCTCGGCTCCAGCACTGATTTCCTGTGGAGCAAGTTACTGCGCTTGTGTAAATCTGCCTTTTATGAACTCGAAAAGTCGTTGTAGATTTAGTTCATGCGGTTCATGCCACGTACTTACAACAAATGGCGCCGTTATAAAAAAATAAAATAATTCCGTAAATATTGGAAAATGGGAAAACTCGCCTGCAACAAAAAATTAAATGTTAGTATTGTAAAAAGGGATCCATCAATGATGTTTTTAATACAAAGTTTTAATAAGTTTAATCTTTAATGAAAATCGTTAATGTTTTTTAAATAAAATACTAATAGTTTTCTTTTGTGTTTTCAGGGGCACTGTTCGGGAGCTACTTATGCAGAACCGAAGAGAAGTCGCTTTTAAGTGGCTATATTATTATATCATATTTTTACATGTAATATTAGTAGCATTCCAAAGTAACCGATATCATGCATAGTTACTAAATTATCTTCAAAACTTGTTAAGAGGGAAGCGTAAAGCTATCCCGCGAAATTCAAATGTTCTTACGTTTTTTTGCAATTTGCAGATCAATGTCAGGTTGTATGTTGATTAAAATATGATTCGCAACTGTAACAAATGTGGCGTTATAGAATTATAGTCATTAGAATCAGCAATACAACTCCTTGAGTTAGAATTGGCCTCAAATAGCATGGTTTCATGAAATAGTCATTCGATAGAGTAATATGAACTTAGAGAGTTGTATTGATGATATTTTAATTATAATTCTATGAATATTCGTTACGGCCGCGAATCATATTTATATTAACACACAACCTGATACTGACCTTCACGCGTAGCCTGACCACCATAGAAACGAGATTTCTCGACGAAAGAAAACACAAAATGACAAATTGTAGACCAAATTCTAAAGAAATCTGTTATTTGATCTATTCTATCTGCCATGTTGTCTATTATTCCGTCGACAAAACGCGTTTCTGGGGGATTGCCACCAGTTCTTATAGCAGAAGTTGAACCACACTGCTTTTTTGTACGTAAACATAAAACAAAAAAGCAGTGCAGTTCAACTTCTGCCCGCTATAAGAGCGGTGGTAAGCCGTCTGTGGTGATTTGCTACACGTGCTGCAAAGAATAATTTCACAGGCTACCTTGACGCTGGCACATTTACGAATGATACATTATCATTTATTCGTCTGAATAATGTCAAAGAAAATATTATTATGTTATCATTTCTTTAGTGATTGGAAGTCTCGTTAGTAATTTAAGTTGTTGATCCTATATAAACGTTAAACGTATAATTATTTTTAAGATTTTAGAGTTGTATCTTCTCACATATTTTTGTATTGGGTACACATCAAGCTTTATATAATTATCCAGTATAAGCTGACTTCTGATTGTACGAAAAACAGCGGTCAGGTAAAACTGGTAATGTATAGCTTGATGTGTCGCCATGTGTACCTTTATATTGTTTTTGCCATTGTGTACCCCTACATTGTTTTTTGCTTTTTTTACCTACACATAGTTTTTTTGTTTTATTTTTTTATTTTCCATTGTTAACTACCAGAGCTGTTGATTCTTATAGCAAGTTAAGAGAAGCAGCTGATTAAAAAAACAGATAAAATAGATAGATTAGAAATAGATATATTCATAGATGTTTAGGATGTAAGTTAGTTTTATTTTGTACAGGGTCAAATTTAGCTAGTGATACTTACTCCGTAGACGCGATGAGTAAAAAACACAATAAAACAAAAAAGAAATTAATTAGATAAAGTTTTTCATCAACCGCCGATATTGTGTAATCACTTAAAATATCAGTTCAGAAATTAAGGTTTTTTTGTGTAAACTTGACAGATGTCTAGACAATGTCTCAATACGATAATACAGATTTTGTCAACTCACACTTTTAGAATTAAAACTATGGGCATTGAAGCAGAAAAAATCATGAAATCTTTTTTATTGGTGACCAATACCAATAAAAAAGATTTGATGATTTTTTACGTCTTGTTTAGACGTCTGCGGAGTTTCGCTAGCTAATTTAATTTGACCCTGTATTTATTAGTAGAAATTATTGCTTGCTGTATGGATTGGCACATGTAATCAAAGCATCCTATACAGCGGCGTTCTGATTATATTATTATACCATCATTATTATAACAGCGTTAGTACATAATCAATATTTATGCCTAGATCGCAACAAAGCATACCTCGATACGTAAGATAGTTTTTTTTTTTACTTCTTCTTTATCTGTAGATATGTCTTAAGGCTGACTTTTCCAACGCCATATAATTTAATTCGAGGAATAATTTTGAATTTTTGACAGTTCTTCCACATAAAATCTGTCAGACGTCAATTTCATTCCACGAATAAAAATAATCTGTCGATTGAAAAATCAGCCCTTAGATCAGTATATTACTTATTCGCCAAAAAAGACACTTTTATAAATCTACTTGTGTAGGTTTTTTAGGTTTAGTCTAGGCTATTTAGGGTAAGTTTTTGATTATAATTATCTGAATGTGTATCGGAAACTGTTCGTCAAGGTGACATATTTTTTAATTTATTTTTACTATTGGTATAGTTATTCTGATTGGAAATGTTTAGTTAACTGTTTCATTAGTAAAATAACATCTGTTTAGCCCTTTTCACATTCTCTAGCGGTCAGATACAGTGGCCTCCAAAAGTTAATCGACACTTTTCACCAAAAGTTCATCACGAAAGTGTCAATTTATTTTAATAGGATTTAAAATAAAAAAATATTCAGTTTATCCTGAGGGATTATTTGATTATTTTTTATGATAAGTAATAAGTTTAAATGTTTAATTAGTCAATAAAAACGTTATAGTGTACAGTTCAAACATTTTGAACTAGAATTTTAAATCATAATGTGGTGTGTCACTCGTGGATCTTTGACAGTCGTTACGGATCGTCAGTAGCCCGAAAGTCTGACAAGCAGTCTTACCAAGGGGTATCGTATTACCCAGTAACAGGGTTGTGGAGGTCAGATAGGCAGTCGCTCCATGTAAAATACTGGTATTCAGCTGCATCCGGTTAGACTGGAAACCGATTTTGGGGTTGGCTTTCAGTCTAACCCATATTGGTATAGTTGGGAAAATGCTAGGTGCAATAAATAAATTTGGTGTGTCCCCCGCTGGGCCCATATTCATTATGACCACTTTACGATTCCTTTCTTCAAAACCACGTCAATTCTTCAGTCAATCACGACATCTGCTATTAACGTATTCTCTATGACACAATGGCGTGGTTCGAACTGTTCAAAATATATGTTGTCCGTATGGTTGAAATTTCGATTGCTTGCCGTTAACAAGTCACGATATTTTCGTGGTTTGCACGTGGTAAGATTTCGCGGGGAATAATACAGAATTGGGAAAATTTAAATTGAAGTGGAATAATGTCTTGTACAACAAAGTTTTCATTCGTACCGGCTTTACTCACCCGTTTGAAACATACATTTCCCACTGAGGACATACAGAGGCCTCCAACTCTGTATGTCCTCAGTGGGAAATGTATGTTTCAAGCCGGTACGAATGAAAACTTTAATGCTTGTCAACAAACAACTTGAGCAAGCACTGAAAACGATAAACGGTGTCCCGAGGAAAGGGGTTTACAGTCCACCGCTGTAGTAGCATTCTAAAATCTTCACTTTAAACCTCTTTGAAAGTAGACTCCCTGGCTTATAAAGTCAATCAATATGCATAGCCTTTTCCCAACTATAGTGGGGTCAGCATCCAGTCGGATGCAGCTGAATATCAGTATTTTACATGGAGTGACTGCGTATCTGACCTCCACAACCCAGTTACTAGGTAACACGAAACTCCTTGTTATTAAGACTGGTTTACAGACTTCTGACTACCCGTAACGACTGTCAGATCTACGAAGGACAGCCGTTACCACTGGGTTAACGTGCTTTACAAGCCACGGAGGAGTCTCCATATGTAATGGATGGTCACTCATCCACGAACATACCGCGGCAAGCATTGATTAACCTTCGACCCGTGCGGTTGTTATTACTTAGCCAGGAGCCCATCCCTGGCTTATAAAGTAAAAGGTCGTATTCATTATGAACAATTTGAGACTGATTGGCTTAGTAAACTACAGCCTACAGCCATGAAAAGAATTTTTAGTGTAAGTAGGTACTATCACCAAAATCTATACCTGACCACCGTAAGGACTATTCCTGCTTGTAGCGCATATTATTAGTCGACCAAAAAAGGATTTTTTTTATAAACTTACGGACGCAGCTGTGGTCATCATGTGCACGGGACTTTGTTTTCAAAATGGACAGATATAGATTTTGGCGAAAGTACAGAAATTTATAATTTTATAGTAGGATCAAGTCTCATCTGGCATATCCATCTTTCGATTTAAGGTTCAATTTAGTCAATATAAAACAATTTTCTCAGGAGTTGTCAGTACTCGAGTTTGAGTGGGCAGAGAACAAGTTAGCGTCCTGCCGGATACCTAAGTGGACCCGAGGGTCAAAACCAGATAATGATCTCATAGTTATTAAGTTCACCATCTTTTTATTCTATCTTACTCCTACGAGTAAGATTGATCAATGATTGATGAATGGAAGTGGACAACGAGAACGCGACTCCTAGAAAAATGACCGTTTTATTAAGATTGACTGTTTTGAGTAACTGCCTAGGTATAGGATTATGGATTTTGTTCCGAATTAATTTTTACTATTCCCGTATACAGAGCCGTGTTAAGGGGGTTACCGCCCCGGGCGGGCCCTTGGCCAGGTAGGCGCCAAAACCATCTTAACGATAGACGATAGTGGTAGCGCCAACGCGACGTGTGAAAACCAAAAAATCGCAAAATAATTTCTTTTGAAAAGAGACACGTATTGAGTAAAAACCTAATGAAAATTAACAGAATACAATTACATTCAATCTACAAACGCGATCCAATTCTCAAGTTCTTTCATTTATTTAGTAAAATTACACAGAAAATCTAACCTGTCCAAGTCAGGTCAGTGCTTAGATTTTCGAGCTCGTTTCGCTGGCTCACTCTCTCAGTAAAGTCACAATGATAACATTGACAGTTTGACCTCAGTATGCTAGTTTATTTAATTTGTAAAAAAACAAAACCCAGGCCGGATAAAAAGGGGCCCCCAACCAATTTTAATATGGGATTTACGACCAGCTTCGCCACTGGTAAAGTGTCAAGAAAGAAAAATAAAAGTTATATCTAAGTACATAAGGACAAGCGTGTTTTAAAGAATGCTAAATAAATTAAAACAATCGGTACCAACCTATTAAAGAAAGGAACACATGGTGGTATTGAGTTATTAACATCTTACCTAGGTTTAAATGTAGGTACACAATCACGTAGTAAAATAAATACTTACCACAAGTTGGAATGTCTCTACAGTCTACACCCCTGCGCTTGAATGAGAGTTTGCCCTGGGCGCAGTTTTATATTCGCACGGCTCTGCCCTACCTACAATTATATACTTCTCAAGTAAAGTGATTTTACCTAATTTCATTATTTAGGATTGAATATTGTCAACTTATTTTATACTTAGGTAAAAATAGCCGGCAAACCACTTGAGCATGCGCGAAAAACTTTATAAATACCCTGTCCAAGGTAAACCGTTTTTTGACAGATGGAACTAGTGATTGCAGCAACACACAATACATTGATTGATGCACGCACGGTAATATAATGTCTGTACGAAGCCATAAATAAGATAATTCAATAAGATATGGCAGTTTATATATTTATTTTATAAAGCATTTTAACCACTCTGCTCGACTAGATTTTGACATATGACATATCAGCTGACTCGACGGAATGTTGCGAATTACGTCATGAAATTCAGTAAATTACATCAACTTTCAGCATTCAAATTTATTAAGAAAAATATGTTTCCGCGCTTATTTATACAATATTTTTGTGGCAAATATCTTTAATTATTTGTTGAGGTCGGTCAAACTTCGTTAGTCTACTACGAAAGTTGTATAAAATAGGTATTACTACACCTATCCAAAAGGTAGGTACCTTAAACTCGCTGGAAATATGTACATAAACAACCTATTCTCTTGCTGAAAATATGCAAAAGGTTAAAGTTAACAAATTTATATAATCTGGAATATGTACGTTCTAAGACAGCTGTCAAAAAACGGTTAACCTAATGGACAGGGTATTGGTATGATGCGGTGTCCTTTGAGGAATATAGGGCGTTCGGACTTCGGAGGGATGTTTTCACAGAAGTCAGAGAGGGGCCTGCGTCGTCATGATTGTCCAAGATGTTTTCCGGCTGTTATATCTGGTGGAGGTCGCCCAGTTTCCAATATACACTCTGCATAAGGAGTATTTCGAATTTATGAAGATCGTTTCAGTAGTATACCTACAATACTGTCGTTAATTTAGATATAATTACAGTTATTTAGTATTTCTTAGTATATGTTTTACGAACGACGTTTCAGTAGGTGCTGCCGGTAATTTAGTTAGATATAATTACAGTTATTTTGTGATTGACAGCACGGTTGGCGCAGTGGTTAAGCGATTGACTGCTGCGCTGCGTGTCGCGGGTTCGATTCCCGCACGGAACAAATATTTGTATGACCTACATGTATTTGTTCCGAGTCTGGGTGTTTTTCTATCTATAATATGTATGTATTTACAAAAAAAAAATGTATATAAGTAGTTTATCAGCCATCTTGTTACCATAACACAAGCATTAGGTTGCTTAGCTTGGGACTAGATGGCGCTGTGTGAAATGTCCAGGGATATTATTATTATTATTATTATTATTATAGTTATTTTGTAGTTCTAAGTGTATAAACAAAAACTCTGCGGTAACGTACAAGTTGAAATGCGAAAGCTTTAATTTGTAGGATCTTTTAGTCGATTTTTTCTATGTAGAGGTGTGCGTTGTTGTGGTTATTTACTAATCTATATAAACGTGCATATACCCAATGATACACTTGATTTAATATTAGTAGAGGAAATGTTTTCAAATGATCTGCAATTATTAGTTTAGAACGAGCCAGTACCTGGTGGGTACTACTCGGTATTTTTTTTTAACTGGATTCTCATCTCCAGGTAGTACATTTGTAATAGTATCTAAGGTTTATTTTGATTAAGGTTAGCTGTAAGATTTTGTGGCACATAGTGGCACTTTATTTAGCATATTTTTTCTCCATATACTAACCAACGATTATAACCATATTATGTACAATACACGAATAAAACAATAATGTGTTTTTTTATTTTTTATTTCCTACCCACAAAAGATTACAACTATTGTGAATTTAAAGGTTTTGATTACAATGGTGTTTAATAATACCAATCAATAAACAATGATAAACTGCCTTTGACACATAAGTAATACATAAACATCAAGTTGTAGGTAGTTTTCAAAAATATAATAATTTTAAATATATATTTTTTATGACCTGTTACTTCCATTTTAGACTCCCAATCAGACAACGATGAATTGTTATAGGTAATAAGAAGATCAAATATTTTTTCTTAGGTCTTCCAAAAAAAGAGTTAAGTAATTATTTCGAAATTCGTTCGGTTTTTTTTCTCTGAGAGTGATGTATGTTTTTTTCCAAACCAGTCACATCATTCATCTTTAAAATAGGTATCAATAACCTAGAATAAACAATTCTCACCTCCTCTTCTTTCCTCCTAACGCGTAGGTTTTGAAGCGTTTCTACCATAGAAATATAACAAACAGTTCCTATCTTCTTTAAATTTTTTCGAGTTCGCAGTTTTTTTCTATTTATAATTTAAAAAATCTAGTTTTTAAAACAACTAGTGTTCTACGTTCGCCTCCCTTCCGAACATTTTAATTATAGAGGAATTTACAAAAAAATAAAATTTCGAGATACTTCGAAATGTAAAAATTTTGTAAAATCTTTTCGTAAAATCTTTGTTAGATATCCTAACAGAACACCTATAATGTCTTTATAGGTAAGTGAATTGAATATTTTTGGATACAACTAACAATAACCACTACATCATATTTTAATCATTGAAAAAATCTATTTACAGTGAATTGTTCATTCAGCCTATCTATAATTTCAATAATTTAAACATTTATTTTGATGACTTGATTAGATTTGACACAGACTTATCCTATGACATCTTAGGACTTACCTAACAGTAAAAATACAGTTTTTGGAAAAATACAATTTTCGGAACTACACAACAAATTAGATATGATTAACTCTGACACATTTATATAATGTAACCCTAAGAATATTATGGCTAAATTACGTTATCATTCGCAAGCTGAGCGAGCAGAAAAAGCAAACCACTTGAGCAAGTGGCGAGCGCAAATACTAATAGATCCTTTCCTGGGAAATTTTACTCATTCAATACGGGGAGACTACAGACAGCCGGAATTAAACAGCCTTATATTTACCAACTCTTATCTAAAGATTTACTCATGAGACCATTAATCACATTTTACATTACATTGACACAGAATTGGCGTCTTTTCAGGCTTAATATTTCTTAGTATGTATATACATACTTCATGTATGTATATATACGAAAAAAAAAGGTTTATTGAAAAAAAAAAAAGGGTTGAGTAATGACAGACGTTACAGCCACCAACAGGCAATAAACAAACCTACCTACAATTACATACATACCACAGTTTTTGTTATCAAACTAGATACACAGTTTCAAGAACAATATATTCTAGACACACACTTGTTTTTTAAATCATGATTTTAACAAGTATTTGTGGCCCTTCAGAAACTGCAAGACATGTCAGGTCAGTAATGTTAATGTGGTCTTATTACCTCAAAATGTATGTTGTTTTTTGTCGTTGTATAGTTCCGAACTATAGTTTTAATGTAGACATCCTACTACCTAAGTGTTTTCAATAGCCCAGACCACATATACAACGTGTAACGGAATAAACGCAAGACCCCATACACCCCTATTAGAATATTAAATTATAAGACTAAAATAACATCTGTAATTTAATTTAGTTAAACCACCACCTATTATTTTTTTATAAAATTATTGTCCTGACTAAACATAAAACGTTTGAGCGCACTAATCGATCTCTACGCACACTACAAACGCACACTCGTACGCCAGCTGGGCAAGGTAGATAGGTCTTAGTTTTTGTGGTAATTTTTTTGCCTTGAAATTCCTTCCGTGGCGGATCCGAATATATTCTTTTAAAGTCTAGAACATCTACTAACGGATGGATGGCGGGAGGGCTGGTACTTTGTTCTTCATTTTATTGGTCACTCCCAACCTTTTCTGACTTTTAAATCGATGTCAGTATAAGAAAATTCGAAAGTGAGGTAAGAATATTAAAAACATCATAGCTCAAAACTGAAGGGGGGGTCTCCACCGACCTCCACTCCTACCTCTTAAATCAACGGCAATTAAATTAAAGTCCTACCATTTCAGTTAAATAAAAGATTTTGTCTGAAGATCTGAATAAAAAATACATATATAATGACGGAAATCGATTCAGAAGACGATTCTGAGCAAACTACTTTCAGTTCTTGCACTTATTCGGTCTGTTACACGTTATATAAATCGGGAAAACTCGATAATCGCTGAAGGGACACTGGGCCCGAAAATTTCATCGAGTTTCCAATAGGTTCCTACACGTAATAGTGTAGTTACAAGAAAGATGTAATTATACTAATTATACAAGTAGATGCCTAGATCCTACTACTACTTTGAAATACCATCAATATGAAATTCCAAAAAATAGATGAATATTTCACACGATTAAAATGATGAGTTGGTATGAACAGCCAGGTACATTTTTTGGCACGACATATATAAATAAAAACCTAATTCATCTTTCACCATACAAGCGTTGTATTTACATAATATCATATTACAAATTTATGGCCACATGACGTTGAGCCTAGTCGCAATACTAGATCTTAACAAAATTTGAGTTCTCTTATTCCTACTACAATCAATTTCGAAGTCTAGAAATCTCTAATAATATAAATAAAATACGACGTCGACAGCTACAATTTGTAATTATAAACGCGTATTATTAAATGAGATCTATGTATTTGTGTGAAAACCAATGAATTACGCATACGCACTAACAGGGGTGCTGCAAGTCAACGAGAATTACTTACACCTAATTAGGTACATGAATACATTTCATTCTCACAATGTTTGAAATGCCAAAACTTTAGTTTATAATATATTTTTGGCATGTAACGGCCTCTAGTTGTGGCCATAAGATCAACATGAAGGTTTCGCTTAAAAATCTCAAATATTTAAAAAAATAGCACTTGTTTTTATGTGTAATGTATTGTGACAGGCAGAGACATGGCAACTTCGAAAAAATATTACAAAAATGGTTCGTTGTAATCGTCTTTTTAACCATCACCGGACCAGGTGTTAACTGTAATATAAGTGCTAAATTAAAGGTACGAACGTCGGTTCAACTCGGGTGGCTCTACATTTTTTAATCCGAAATCATCAGATTGATGAATTGAACTGATGCTAGATTCATTGTCTAATGACGGCTTCATTCTTCCTCTTTTTTTCAAGTCAGTTAACAATAAATAAATTTATAAGAGACACGTTTGATTGTGTGTCGAGAAAAACTTATTGTCGTGCTTCAGCGGGTCAGTGATGCTTAAATAGACGATGTTGTCATAAAAAAAACATGGCGTACAGAAGGGTCACAAAATCTTAAAAAAATCAACTACAAAATGCTGAAACGTAAATCTAAATAAATCACTTAAACAATATTTTGAAATCAATCAATTAAAAATACTCAGTCTTACGATACGTCAAAAATAATAAGACATTTCTAGGTTCCGTTTTTCACGAAAGACATGGATTAGGTCAGGTTATTTTTTAACTTCATATAAAATAAAAAAGTTACTGGATGACGTGACTAGGCGTTTAAGTTTAACGTTATATCTTTTTGTTTACCTTTGGCAATATAGATCCCTAATTAAAGAATAATTTCTTCATTAATATGTGCTGCAGTAACAGTAGTCAGTACTCTAATGCGCACACGCAGCTTTCCTAATTTCCGTTTACTGTAGAGTTGCATGTAATAATTGAATCGAAATTACTCGACAAAAGTGTTCTTTAATAATAATAGCTACCACTAAACAATAAAATAAGTAAGATTAATATACCAACGTTATTATTATGAATCAACCAAGGAAAGTTTTTAACTGTAGATAACTTCCTTTTTACGTTTGGCATTGTTACACTAGTTATTCATGTATACGAGTATAATATTGAATAAACTGAGCTGATTCAATGAATTTTAACAGAATTATTCGCTACCTCGAAATATTATATATAACAAACTAAATGCCAATATGTTTAATTTGTTTAGTGCTTACCTACCCTAACACTTAACAGCGACAAGGACCCGTAACTTTGACATCTTGAAATTATGGGCGAGTGACACTACATCCATTACTATTTTGATTTCACGTGAACATTAAATCTTATCGTCTACCACTAATATAAATTACACCGAAATAATTAATTTTCCGAGATCTTTACAACTTGACTTACTCCAAGTACTTTTTAATGACTATGCATTAGATAAAGTACTGTGGTCATAGAAAACATCGTTTTGAATCTTCTGAAACGAACGTTAAAATCAGTTGACGTAATATTATACTTCATTTGATTTCTGCAACATTCCGAAGACAGCGAACAGTAATTGCCGCATTAAAAAAAAAGATGAGAAAAAAAATTGATCCTTCTACCAGTTTGGTTCCAGATCGCCTCCAGCATTTAATGCTATTTATTCATAATCCTCCAAATTAAATTCCCGGAGCCTTTGTTCTTGCTCTGCCTCTTTTTCGATTTGATTTAAAACTTCATTCACTTCAGCCCTCTGTAAATAATACAAAATAAAAGTTTAATGGTACATATTTCAACGATGTTTTTGATAAAGATATTCAAGATAAATCATTTTACCCTATAATATTCGTATTGGTTAGTAAAGTAAAGTTTAGTAAAGTAGAAGACCTACCCGTAAATCAGGAAGCGTCGGATCAATGTATTCCATGGCACATACTGCTAATTCTATTTGATCACCATCGAAAACTGAAAATATAAAAAATAATAAAGTATAACTGTCAAATAGCACATTAATGTTATCAGTAAGTAATAGTTTCTTCAAGTCACTCACTAGATTCGTCGGAGAAGATGTCCAGGGGTGATTTTAAATCTTGAGATGATTGGTTTTGTTGGTCAGGTTCTAAATCTGAAGGTGATTCGTTTTGTCGGAAAAATTCTAAATCTGATGTTGGTTCTTGCTGCCGGAGAAATTCGAAATCTGAATCTGGTTCATTTTGCCGGAGAAATTCTGACTCTGAAATTGCTTCATTTTGCCGGAGAAATTCTAAATCTGAATCTGGTTCATTTTGCCGGAGAAATTTGAAATTTGAAATTGGTTCAATTGGCCGGCCAATTACTAAATCTGAAATTGGTTCGCTTTGTCGGAAAAATTCCGTTTCTGTTATCTTTTTTTTATAGACTATATCGATGTCTTCAAAGTCGTTGGGTCGCTTGGTTCCACACGGGAAGTTGCTTGAGCTCGCTTGCGGCAAAGCTTGATACACGTTTGATTTCCCTGCATATTGAGGCATTGGCATGTTTATTTCTGTTTCTGCACCGCGATGTTCAAATTCCTGCATATCGGCTACTTGGAGCTCATTAAACATTTCCTCGCCATTTTGATTAATATTTACAAAAATTGAAGATATATTTGAGAACGGGCTTTGTGCGTCATCAAAGTATCCCATGTCTGGGGATGCCACGGCATTAAGAATGTCGTCTGAATGGTTGTCATTATCAGAATAATTGTCAACCAGCGGAGCAAGAGAACTGTCGGGAGCCTGCACGTTATTAGATACATGAGCGCTATGGAACGGAACTATCTGAGAATCCCGTCGTACCCTGTGTGCTTCCTGTCGTACCATGTGTGCGTCCTGTCGTACCATCTGTGCTTCCCGTGGAGCAGGAATATTGTTCATCTCTACCGGTTGTATGTATTGGGGTGTAGTATGGCTTGACCCTGCAGCACTTCTGTGGTTATAGTTGTTCTCTTCGTGTTTAAGATCTCTTTGGAAATTTTTGATGCCGTAGATCTTTTCGATAGCACTAACGATCCTTTCCTTGTTGGGTGGAATTATGGTCAGCCGATGTGGTGACATGCTCTTCCTCTCCGGGGATGCAGCTGCAAATGGCTCGTCTTCGCTGTCCTGCGGCGAAGGCGACGGCAAGTTTGTCACCAGATGTAAAATGACCTGTTCGAGGCGCTTGGGGTCTTCAACTGGCGCAGGCTCGTCTTCGTTTTGCTGAAAAATATAACAAAAATGTGTGTAAGTATATTTTTAATTAACTTTTGCAAAGACGCGAAGGAAGTTTGATTCACTAATAATCGGCTGTTTTTTTTGTTTGATATTATTCTCGGTGCAGTTTACCATATAACAAGATTTAACAAGAAACTATGTATCTAAGAAGCTCACAGAATAAGCAAGCTGAAGTGGCAATGGGCCGGCCAAAATGGAGCGACGATCTTTACACGGTAACTGGTAGCAGCTTGATGAGAGTTGCTGAAAATCGGGCTGCATAATCAGCCAATAAACGTTGCTTAGCACGCGCTTCGGCTAAGCGCTATTCTTGTCACTGTTAGAGACGGGAACATGCCAAAGGGCCGTATTATAGAACCTCACTCAAAACTTAAGCATTACTTAAAGCTCGTTTAAAGCCATTTCATAAGCATAAGCATAATCAGCCTATAATGTCCCCACTACTGGGACACAGCCCTCCTCTCTATAAAAAGGAGTGGGCCATAATCCACCACGCGGGCCCAGTGCGGGTTCCACCAACCCGCATGTCACATCACACAGTCACATGTCTTCGAATTTTTGGTTCTAAGACTTAGCGATTTCCTCACGATGTTTTCCTTTACCGTTTTTAGAGCAGAAGCGTTTTGAAAATTGGCCTGAATGGCGTACAATTGGAGAGGCCTATGTCCAGCACCGAACTGCTGTAGGCTGATGATGATGATGTGTAAGAAGTTGTTTAATATCAATATTTTTAGACAAAACGCACACGTAGGCAAACTAGTTTTAAAATGTTTATAAAACCATATCACGAACAAGGACGGAAAACCTACTTCTTTATCATCATGTGTGTCGTCGTCTATTTCCTGAATGGTTGGGCCTTCATTGTTGTTGACCAGCAAAGTGAACTTCCTCTTCATCATCTTGATGAGTTGCTTGCCTTCTTCCTCGTTGACCACGGTGTTAGTGCAAACGAAGCTGGTTACGGCGCGGGACTCGCGGTCCACTTCCAGGCAGCCTCGGGTTCTCATGTAGACCATTTGGCCGTTCTTCGTGATCAACCGATAGCAAGACTCACCAAATACTCGGTGCTGGTCGTACACTATAACCCAAAAAAGTGAAAATTAAAGTTGATTCTTGTTTATTTATTTTTTAAATATCACAAAAGTGTAAAAACAATTATTCTGTAATCGCAAATGCAATATTACCTAAACATTAAAACCAGATACTAAGATTGTAAACATTAGCATTGCAAATGTCACGAATATTTCGCTAGCACATAAGTAGCGGAAAATAAAAAGTGGACACTTAAGTACCTACATCAGAAATTCTAAATACCTTCTTATAAAATGAAAGTTAGGTGGAAAGATATTCCTATAGTTTGACCGAAACTGCTGCACCGCGCCTTAGGAATGCGTGGCGAGGCGGGAGAAATGCGCGGCGAGGCGGGGGCGGGACGCCGTGAGCGATGACGAATGAGCGGCCTGCACTGCCCCTCCGTCTCGCCGCGCACATACCGAAGGCGCGGTACAGCGGTTTTGGTCAAACTATAGTTGATAACGTAAATCAGTCTTAAGTATTTGTGTTAGGTATAGACTATTGTCGCTATGCGGTGTAATGGAAAAACAGAAAGTACATAGTTCTCTCAAGTGATAACAATTTATAGAAAGGCGATAGCCGTGGCAGCTGTGCGCTGTGCAGGCGGTAAACAAGTGCCACTAGATAATATAATACTACTTGTTGATTAGGTACATATTTACTTCTTATGAAGCGTTAAGTGACAATTTCATACACTGTTTACGAGAAAATGTACCTACGCTACAAATGAAATGTTCGAGTGTTATTGTAAATTAGTTAGAATACATTCCAAAATAAATAGAACCATGTGTCACATAGCAAATTTGCAAAGTGGAGAAAACTTAAATAACGGGTGGGCCATTTAAAATTTAAAATTTGAATCCACTACTTATACAAAAAGCTACAGATTATTTTTTAAAGTTCTGGTTTTATTGGAAAGGTTGAACTTTGTCATTTAAGAATGGAACACAATATTATTCATGTGACTACCACGACTGGCTCGGCAGTACCCCATCCGATCAACCCAATTTTTCAGTACATTTTCGATTGTTTCGGCTTGAATCTCTTTAATGGCAACTTCTATTTCATGTTTCAATGCTTCAATTGTCTCTGGATGGTTTGCGTAACATTTATCCTTTATGGTTCAGCATTTCGGCTGATTATTCGATTTTCAAAAGCAGTGCGCAAAAGATCGATGGAGGTTTCAGTTTTTGGACCAATTGAACTTTGTTAGCCTTCATACTGAGGTCTTTATGCAAAATTTTCTCTGAGAAGTGCGAGAATTGTTTAGTTCCTGAGAACGATGACTAGTTGATGTTGATGGATGTTCTTGCACATTCTGAGCCACAGCAGCAATGTTTTCGGTTCAACGCACTGGACGAGAACGTACACGGGTTGCTTTGTCCAATAACGATCCATTTTCTCGAACTCGCTTCACAAATTGACGCACAAACTGAACTGAAGGCAGATCATTTCTCGAAAATTTTCCACGAAAATTTCTTAGTTTGCGTTCAAGACTCACTACCTTGGAAATAAGTTTTTAATATTTCCCAATTTTGGTCGAGCGTATAGCGTCCCATTTTGCAAATTTCAAACATAAAACTAACTTCCTGTCAAAAAATGAGTGTCATTCTACCTTTCAAAGTCAAAGTAATCGGTACTTCAAATTTAAAACACTAGATGGCCCACCCGTTATAAACAATAGTAAAATTTCAGGAAGATGTTTTACGCGCACGCAATTCGAGAATTGACTATAAATCATATGAGCACACCAACATGAGTGTAGGTTAACAAGCAAGATATTTTTAGTTAACACATTTTCAGGAAGATACGTTTATGTATTTCTAATATATGTATCCATGTTGCGCCCCACAGGTGACATAGAAAAATCCTTTCGGTTTAAAATGAAGTACCTGCACGTGTTTGTTTCCAAACAAATGAAGAACAAAAACAAAAGTTTCTACCTATGTATTTGTTGAAAGGGGTGAGCCACTATGGGTCAACCACCCATCTCACCCCTTTCAGCAAATAAGTACAAACTTTTCTTTTGTCTTTAATATCTATTTGTTTTTATTTTCTTTTAATTAAATAAACCCATCCACAAGTATTTTTAACTCGACCAATGGGATACACACTAACAGTAGGCTTTCATTTTGACAGTTCAAAAACATTCATTGCGTTATTTACGTTGTTGAGCTGACAAATTTTTCGAATCTATGAAGCAATGGATTAGCAATATGCTTCAAAATGATTCAGATTAAGATTGATAGTATGCTACTGGGCTCATGCTATGCCTATGTTATGAAAGAATAATATTAGCGTTGAAAAATCTTCATATATAGGTAATACCTCAGAGCCATGACAGTTATAATTGTTACCGCACTGCCTGAGGTAGTTCCCACGTATTTTCGTAATTTTCCATTCTATCACGATGTATTAAAATAATGTACAAGTGTAACATATAACGGTATCATTATGCTAAGTTGATAACGTCGACTCACACTGGTCACCTGTTGTTTGTGTAGGTATGTGAACTGTTGCAATCTTGTAACCTACACTTAGAGGTCGATGCAAACTCATTTTAACCGACACGGAAAAGGACGATGTAAAAACTTCAGAATAATCTTTAACGTAATCTTTTCTGTTACGTTTATAACACAGACCTTTCACCTAAGTAACCTTTTTTGCATGTATTTACTTTTCGATATAGAAACACTTCATTCTACGAACAGATAACCTTCCTACATTTTCAAAGTTATCTTTATGAGGTAATTTACTTGCAATTTTAGTGTAAACTAAAGTAATTTACTTGCGTATACAATTATTTAGAAACGTGTTCCGTGTTGCTGTGGTAAAATGTTTTCTGAAACTAGAATTTACGGGCGCAATCATGTTTCTGAAATCTTGCTAGGTGGGTGAGGGGGCGCGGCGCGTGCTGAACGCGGCGGTGGCAGGCTTAGTCCACGCAATTGAATGTTCGCGGGGGCATGTCGGCACTTACTCTCTCGCAAGGCAATGATGACCCAGCGGACGTCGTCTCGATGCATGAAGTTCATAGCATTGACACCGCTAACTTCGTGTGTCATGTAGCCAGTCACCAAAGCAATGCGCGATTCGCATTGTATAATCTCACCGTCGATCGAGTGCCGGGTGCGATACTCCATTCGGTATGATTCAATTGCACTCTCGTTGATGAAACTCTCGCTAGTCGGTCGCACCATACCTATAAACACCTGGAAAAGATTTCAATTATCGTAATTATCGATACCTATATTTGATGAGGAAACAGTTTGTTGGTCGTTTGTAGAACAATGGGTAAGAGAATTCATTTTTAAGCGTCACGCTTCGTCCTTGAGATGTTGTAATGCGTTGATGAGATCTTTATAGGTATTATTTTTATGAGTCAGAAACTCGGAATAAGATAACTTCGTTAAACCTTTTCTAAAAATATGTTTTCCTTATTTGCTCACTGCAGAAGGAATAATGCCTTGTCGAGTTGGAAAGATTTCTAGATAATGATAACATGATTTAATTAGATTGTTGGTTGATTAACCTACGGGGTGATTACGTAATACAAATACATTAATAATAGCTTTTATTTTGACAGTTCAACCACATTCATTGTGTTATTTACGTTGTTGAGCAGACACATTTTTCGAACATATGAAGCAATGGATTAGCAATATCCTTCAAATGATTTAGATTCTGATTGATAGTATATTACGCAATAATGTTGCTGACCGCAACATGTTAAAACTGTTTTTATATTTTGGTATATACCTACCTATTATTTACCAGTCCAAACGTTGTCGAATACTTCACATTGAAGCGTATGGTTCTAAACCTAACGATCTCCTTAATTAACAGTAAACTAACGGCGGATCCTACCATCCGACCTATCCCAGTCCAAGTTTTTGCATACTGGAGGTAGAAAAACCTATTTATCGTATCTGTGGTTTTAACGTCCTAATAATTCATATCATTACCAATCTGTATGATATATATGATACTGGCAGTTATGATTTTACTAGCTACCAGCAGTAGCGATCTGTCTTTAAAAATACTACTAATACTCTACTCGAAAATAGGTTATTGGGTTCGGCACTTTAATATGCAAAAGTTATTTCACCAAACATTTAACTTATGTTGAACTTTGGCAACTCTAGCCTAGGTTCTTATGGCACTTGATTACATCGAACTTTGTTGGGTTTATTCCAGAACTTTGTAACAAACAAGTCCAAGCAGGATCGATTTTTAAACTAACCTTTAGCGAGGCGGGGTCTCGGGTTACGGGGATAAAATGGTACAGACGCGAGCAGGTCAAGCTACCCGAAACTATCATATTTTCCCAACCAACCTTTACCCTTAATGCTTTAACGATAAAGTTGAAAATGTATTAAATAAATTTGACAGATTGCAGTAGCTTGATGTGCTGGCGCCTGTACAAGTAAGTATCGTCAGTCCTGGCGTTAGGCACTCAAATTACAAACATGGATTTAATATTATCATCATCTTCTGCCTAGCTTTTCCTAACTAGGTTAGGGTCGGCTTCCAGTCTATCCGGGCTGCATACATCGAGTCTATTTTTATTCTGCAGAAAAGAGCCTCCGTAGGCGTGAATCTCTAAGGGAACTGTTTAAAGATAATAAAATCATGACGGTACCTTGTCAATATATAAAAACATTATGTACGTAAGGAAAAATCTACATCTTTTTAATAAAAGAGGTGACAGACACAATTATATGACTAGAAATAGGGAGAGCACTTAGTTCAACCAGGTTTCAGGCTGGCTAAAGTAGAACCATCTTTCATGGGGTACTGTTTAAAATGTTACAATGAAATACCTCCTCACATAATTGAACTGAATGAAACGAAATTTAAATCTTGTATAAAACGTACTCCACTTTTAACTTTGATTCATGGGTGCCTTCCCCTACAAGTGCTGATCATGATGTTAACTTATGAACAGGCTTAGGGATGCTTTCCCCAGTCCTTTACCTTTCCTTCCTATTTTAAATTTGCCGCCACGCGTACTCATCCAACGCTGTGCGCGGGCCAAAGACAACCCTTTCGCTCCCGCCATCTGGCGGCATAAAGACGCAAAAACGAGTTCGAACGAAACGTAAGACCGGCCGGCAGCAAACCGCGCGCGCGGTGAAAAACCACCAAAATATCGTGAAATACGACTGCTAGTGATTCAGTGAGGTGATCTCCTGGCTCCCAGTATCCCGTGAGTACCTGACCTCTTTAAATTTTGTATCCTCTAGCCTGTTTCTGAATAGGAACCTTCAAAAGCGTACTTGGCGATACGCGATACTCAATCATATTTTTGGTCCTTCGAGCCGGATACCTGTAGATTACAGTTTTTTCAGGCATTCACAGGTTCAATTTCAATAGAAAACTCTGAGAATTGCTAGATTTACGCATTTTTAAAGTATTATCCAACAAAATTGTGTTGGTCATACTCGCAGTGTAACCGATGCGGATTCAGAGGTCATCTTAATTAAGTCGGGTTATAGCACAATAATTCACGTAATTTACGGAAATTATTGTTTGTAATCTTATTATCTTTATCTATTCACGTTATTTATACATTAACAAACGTTATTAAATAACTATTTCACCTAAAAGTATTGATTTACACCTAATAAATCTTAACTTAGTGTCGTATTTTCATACCTACATTACTTTTTATAAAAATACAAAATAGGAAGGAAAGGTAAAGGACTGGGGAAAGCATCCCTAAGCCTGTTCATATCCCCCCATTTGAAATCACCCAGGGATTTCATAAGATAAGATAGATGAAGTTCGAGACTTACGGCCTATGCAGATTCATTTGTCATCATGCTGATAAGGTGTTAAGTTTAAAGTTAAGCTGATAAAAACAAAATAAGTTTAAATGCAATACATAATTTGATATAATACTAAATACTTGAAAAATGTTGATATGTAATAAGTGCTTTAAATTGTAAGTATAGAAATATGTGTAGATAAGTTAATTATTTTGTTCGATTGGAAGAGGACAAATTTTGACAGCAGGTCTTACAAGTAAGCCTTTCAATGTTTTGACTGTCACAACACGAGTAATGTCATCTTTACCCGGATGGAGCTGTACAACGCGTCCCAACCTCCATTCGTTAGCAGGTAAGGTAGGTTCATAAATGGTTACAAGATCGTTCAGTTTTGGGTGACGGTTGCCGTGTTTAAACCATTTCATTCGCTGTTGTAAGGTATGCAAATAGTCCCTTTGCCAAGTGCGCCAAAAGCTCTGTGATAGGCGCTGTAATAGCTGCCAACGAGTACGTAATGTCTCGTTTTCAGCATACCTTGGTTCAGGCAGAGATACTAAAGGTCGACCGATGAGGAAGTGACCAGCTGTAAGAGCGTCAACCTCGCCGGGATCGGAAGATATTTCCACTAAGGGTCTAGAGTTTAACATGGCTTCCACCTTCGTTAGGATGGTATAAAATTCTTCAAAGGTAAGAATCTGGGAACCGATAATACGTTTGAGATGATATTTTGTCGATTTTATACCGCTCTCGAAAATGCCTCCGAAGTGAGGACCGGAAGGAGGATTGAGCTTCCACTTGATTCCTCGAGAAGCGAGGTGACTGGAAATACTACCGCTTTCGCGGTTGAGCATTTCGCTAACTTCCGACAAGTAACGTCTGGCACCCACGAAGTTAGTACCACCATCTGTGACTATGGAGTGACAAAGTCCTCTCCGCGATACAAAACGATCTAAGGCCGCTATGAATGCTTCAGATGTGAGCTCAGTAACCAGCTCAAGATGAACGGCCTTGGTCGCGTGACAGACTATGAGGCAAAGATACGCTTTGTAAGTTTTAGCGTTACGACGTCTACTTTCCTTTATCATAAAAGGACCTCCAAAGTCAATGCCGATTGTTTGAAAACAATGACCCGGTTGTAGTCGGGAAGATGGAAGATCACCTTGTGAAGGTTGAAGTGGAATAGGTTTGACTTTAAAACAGGTCACGCATTTAGATAAACGCGATCTGATAAGATTTCTAACGCCGAGTATCCAAAATCGACGCATGATTAAAGATTGGAGTAGGCGAGGCCCACAATGAAGATAAGTTGTATGATAGTGGTCAATAAGAAGAGTACTCAATCGAGAAATCTTAGGTAAGAGGTATGGATGTCTGACGCGATCTGGTAATGACGCGTGCTTGAGACGTCCCCCCACTCGCAAGATTCCGCGAGTGTCAAGAAAAGGAGAGAGTTTAGATAAATGTTTGGGTAAAGGTTTCTTGGATGATATTAAAGATATGACATCATTAAAACTTTGATGTTGAACATATCTTGTTAAATGATCTAGAGATTGGACTAGTTCAGTGGCTGTCAGATAAGGGAATAAGTTACGCTCAGAACGTTTAGCTTTCGCGTTGTTGATGAAACGGTAGATCCATGCAACCACTCTTTCCACTCGGGAAAGAGAGGAGTGGCGTTCCATGATGGACTCAAGCAAGTCAGCTTCACGTGTCACACCAGTAAGACATGCGCGTGATGCGGGCTTAAGTTCTGGCACGGTATCTGACCCTTCAACTGCTGAGACAGGCCAGTTGCAGGGTTCATTGGACAGCCACTGAGGACCAGACCACCAAATTTGAGAAGAAGATAAAGATAAGCAAGACAAGCCACGACTACAGATGTCGGCTGGGTTGTCATGGGTGGACACATGTCGCCATTCAGTTGGCACAGTACTGTCGTTAATGAGGACCACTCTGTGGGCAACGAAGGTCTTAAGCTTATGTGGTTCAGTGTTCAACCATGACAATACAGTCGAGCTGTCTGTGAACAAGATAGATTTATTCAAAATTATTTTTGAACTAAGCAAAGAATGAATGCGATTTATTACTTTGGACAGTAATACAGCACTGCAAAGCTCTAAGCGGTTGACAGTCAACACTTTTAGAGGTGCTACTTTGGACTTAGCAATTAAAAGATAAACTTGTACGTCGTGAGAGGTAACGACACGAAGATAAACACAACATCCATAGGCTTTAGTGGATCCATCACAAAATCCGATGAGTTGAAATTCCTTAGAGTGAGAAGGTATAATTCTACGAGGGATTTCTATTGTTTTTAAGTTATGAAGATCCGCTATAAAACCCTGCCATTCTAGAGCTATGTCTCTGGGCACAGGTTCGTCCCATGAAAGATTCAGACGCCACAGATCTTGAAGGAGCAATTTGGCTTTTAAGATAAAAGGTGTGAGCCACCCAAGAGGATCGAAAATACGCGCGATGCTAGATAAGATGGAACGCTTGGTACATTCATTGTCCTCGATTGGGGACTGTGAGTAACTGAAATTGTCACTCACAGGATCATATTGGACTCCTAAGATTTTTAACGTTGGCTTATCACTTTCTTCAGAGAAAAGTTTAGGTGTTTGACAATGATCTACAGGCAAAGTTCCAAGTAAGGATTGTGAATTGCTACTCCATTTTCGGAGCTCAAGTTGAGCACAACCTAATAAACTGATAAGTTGATCTTTTAGTTCTATGGCTTCGCGTACAGAGGGCGCGCCGGTCGTAATATCATCGACATATGTCTCATGAAGAAGAGCTTCAGCTGCGCGTGGATACGCGGCGCCATGATCGGCTGCTAATTGGTGGAGGGTGCGGATAGCCAGATAAGGCGAACTACTAACTCCGTAGGTGACAGTCGCAAGTTCGTACTCTTTAACTGGATCACTAGGAGATTCTCGCCATAGTATGTGTTGAAAGTTCCGATCCTCCGGTCTAATCAAGATTCCTCTATACATCTTTGAGATGTCACAAGTTAAAACTACTGTGTGTAATCTGAAACCGGTTATGATATCTACAATATCCACTTGAAGCTTAGGGCCAGTGAATACAATATTATTTAAAGATAGACCGTTAGTAGTTTTAGAACTGGCATCGAAAACTACTCTCAATTTAGTGGTCGTGCTCTCTGGGCGAACGACGCAACTGTGAGGGATAAGATAACGATTGAGAGTAGGTACCGCAGAGTTAGGTACGGGATACATATGTTTTAAATTCTCGTACTCGCGCATAAAATTAACATAATCGGATTTAAGTTCAGTCTGACGATTAAGTTTCTTTTCAAGATGAGTCAAACGCGACAAGGTACTATTGTAGGATTCACCCAAAGAACGATCGCCATCCTTTAAGAGGATAGGTACGACGTATCGTCCGTCAGGTTCGCGATAGGTTAAATCAGTGCAGCGGCTGACTTGCAGATCGCTGATAAGAGCGGAAACATCGACGGGACGTCGCAGGTGCCCGCGCGGGCGGGTGAGTCCGACTCCATGCAAACGGCACGTAACGTGCGGCTACCTAAACTTGAGTTACCTAAATTTGATAGTAAGATAGAAAACTGGCAAACATTTTATGATATTTACAAAACTTTAATTCACGATAATAATTCGATTTCGCAAATAGAAAAATTTCATTATTTAGCGTCTTGTTTACAAGGCCCGGCTTTGTCTATTATCAAAGGGGTTCCGATGACCGCCGATAATTACGAAGTAGTTTTTAATAGCTTGATCGAGCGTTATCAAAACAAGCGTATTATAGCTTTAACATATCTAGACAAATTCTTTAACCAGCCAGTAATAAAATCGGGTAACTTCCAAGATCTACAAACTTTAACAAACGTAATTTATGAGTCATACCATGCACTCCAAGCTTTAAAAATTGAAAATTTAGGTGATTTTATCTTATTTTGTTTAACGTCACGCGCGCTGGTCTAAATTGTACTTCCCCTTAGAAAATATTCGCAGAGAACTAAAAATGTTGGATTCGACTAAAGGACCTGGTCCAGACGATATACCTGCGTTATTTTTAAAAAATACCTACAGTACAATATGCTATCCCGTATTTATCTTATTCAACAAATATATTTCGTGTGGAGTCTTTCCGGATGTATGAAAACGCGCAAATATTGTACCAGTACACAAAAGTGGTTCTAAAAATAATGTGAAGATTTATCGTCCAATTTCCATATTATCAGCATTGTCTAAACTCTTTGAAAGGCTTGCTCATGCTGAGATTTATCCAATTATTCGTCATGTTCTAATAAGGAGCAACATGGCTTCGTCAAAGATAGATCTTGCATAAGCAATCTCTTAATATTCACAACACAATTTTTTGAGAATATTGATAACAGACAACAAACAGATGCGGTGTACACTGATTTTCAAAAGGCATTCGAAAAAGGGGATCATAGATTGCTGCTCAATAAAATTGCGTACAATGGTATCAGAGGGGATCTCTTGCGTTGGTTTGTCTCCTATATAACCAATAGGACCCAAAAGGTTGTGATCAATGGTTTCGAGGAGCTGTATTCAAGTTACATTAGGAGTCCCTCAAGGCTCAATTTTAGGACCATTATTATTAATACTGTTCATAAATGACATAAAAAATTGCTTTCAAAATTTCTCTTATATGCTGACGATTTAAAAGTTTTTAAACAAATTTCAAATGAACAAGACTGTGTTGAATTCCAACGTGATCTTGATCGTTTTACAGACTATTGTTCTTATAATAAACTCTACATTAGCTTGCCTAAGTGTCATAGTATAACGTTCACTAAAAAGAAAAATATCATACATTTAAATCATCAACTTGCTAATAGTGTTATTAACAAAGTTAGCAATCTTCGTGACGTTGGTGAGCAGCTGGACTCGAAACTTCATCTTGATGTTCATGTAGAAAGCATTGTCAATAAGGCATATCCGATGTTTGGCTTTGTAATGCGAGCATCTAGAGATTTCCATCGACCCTCCACCTTCTTGCACTTATATAAGTCAATAATTAGGCCACGATTAGAATACGCAGTTCCGATCTGGAATCCTTACTATGCGAAATATATCGAAATTATAGAATTAGTCCAACGCAAGTACCTTCGTGTCGTTTAGTCAGTTGTCAGTCGCTTCTTAAAGAATACGACTTGCTTACATTATAGTCAAGACGCGTCCTCCTTGAGACAATGACATTATTCAGTGTATGCCGAAACAAGTTTGATTGCCCTGACTTGGTGACTGGTTTGTGTTACCTGGTTCCTCGAACAGTACATGGACGGGAGGTACGCACCAGGCGGCTGTTCGCTACCAGCT
This sequence comes from Apamea anceps, assembly GCA_951799955.1. Classification (NCBI taxonomy): domain Eukaryota; kingdom Metazoa; phylum Arthropoda; class Insecta; order Lepidoptera; family Noctuidae; genus Apamea; species Apamea anceps. The sequence continues at coordinate 15,833,244 of OX637500.1, read as the reverse complement.
TTTGTAGATCCAATGCTGGTATGCGCTCACCGCTATACCGCTTAGTCGACACATACAATACGCGTTTTGGTGCAATAGATATATTATTCCTAAGCAGATATAAATTTAAAAACGATATTTAATTAAAATTCTAAAGGATCGGCAGTAGGCTCCATAGGTTTTACGCAATATACGTATAATTATTGATAGGCTAGGGAGCTGCATGATAAATCACGCATGATATATTATATACCTATATATATATTTTTTTATAAAATATTGTTTATATTTTTTCTTTTAATTTCTATTTCACTGAGTTAGCCCTGCTACAGTTAAAGTTTGCTAACAGCTTGTTTTTTGTTATATACTATAGTAATTTGTGGAGAATGTTGTGGTTATTACATTTGTTAAGTTTAATTTTAAGACAACACTGTTTATGCTTGCATTTGTTTGTTTTCCCAAATGTAATAAATAAATAAACGCTCACTATGCAGCCAGGATTATAAATTGGGGGATTACATCGCTGATAAAAATGCTTGGCTAAACGCTAGTCCTGCTCCATAAGGACGTATAAATAAATTGATTAGCATTTGAAAATACTATTTTGCATTATGATAGGGGTTAAAGTATGAAATTGCCGTTTTATTGTAATAGTTACTTCGAATTGACATAGAACCTTCATGTTTTGAGATTTTTGAGTGAATTTTTTTTCACATGGTACCTATGAAATTCTTCTTTTAAAAAATGCGCAACATTCGATTATCGACTTTCAGTTGTTTTTTTTTTATTCAGCTTAGACAAGAAAGATGGATACTTCGAAAATTCAAGTTATTTTTTAATACGAGTTCCGCCGTGGAATTAACGAGGCAGAAACAGCTCGCAACATCAATGTTGCGTTTGGAGAGGGGACTGCCAATGAACGCACCGTGCGATTTTGGTTTAAACGCTTTCGTGATGGAAACTTTGATTTGAAGAACGAACCAAGTGGAAGACTGCCCACACAGGTGAATAACAATGAATTGAAAGAGATGGTGGAAGCCGATCCGAGCCAAACTACCCAGGAATTAGCGGCATGGCTTAACGTTACCTTACCAACAATATTGACTCATTTGCGTCAAATCAATAAAATAAAAAAAATATGAGAAATGGGTGCCTCATGATTTGACTGATCTGCAGAAAGAAACGCATGTTGAAACTTGTGTTGCCTTGTTGAATCGATACAGAAATGAAGGAATATTGGATCGAATTGTGACATGTGATGAAAAGTGGATTCTTTACAATAACCGTAAGCGAAAAATGCAATGCCTGACCCCAGGTCAAACGCCGCAACAGTGTCCTAAAGAAAAGCTTACCAATAAAAAGGTAATGGTAACTGGTGGTCTCAGCATGGTGTTATTCACTATGACTTTCTCCGATCTGGTCAAGCAATAACGGCAGATGTCTACTGTGCCGAACTCCGAACAATGATAGCAAAACTTGCCGTGAAACAGCCCCGACTCATGGATTCATGAGTCGGGGCTGTTTCACGGCTAGTTTAGAAGATCGATTGATCTTCACCTTTATTGCTCAATGATAACGCGACCTCCATGATAACCTCATACAGCACGAGAAACCGTTTTAACTCTACAGGAACTGCAATTAGAAACCATTCGTCACCCTCCGTATTCGCCAGACCTTGCTCCAACGTGATAAAAAGTTTTCTTCTCAGGAGGCAGTACAAAATGCTTTCACACAGTTTGTCGAATCTTGATCACGAGATTTCTATCGCAAAGACATAAATGACCTTCCTATTAGATGGCAGCAATGTATAGATAATAATGGTAATTATTTTGATTAAATACATATGTTAAATTAAAAAAAAAACGAATTTCAATTTTTCAGTACAAATAGGCAATTTCATACTTTAACCCCTAATATAAATTCAATCTCGTAGTATTGTATAATTGTATGGCAAGTGTGTGAGTACTGCTGTATGAAAAGTATTTCATTCAGAATGAAACATTTATATAATGAAATAGATAATTTATCCGTTATTCTAAATAAGTAATTCAATTCTATAATTTAGTGTGATAATATATAAGCAAATGCAAAAAAGGGCGATTTGTACCAGTAGTCGTCTGATTTTTACTATTACTCATAAAATGACCCAGTAGTCGTCAACTTTTATTGCTAATATGAACTCGAATATCTTGAACATAGAGTTCAAAATATGAGTGGCAAGTATAAGAAACAAAAGGTAGCTAGAAGATAGCCATATCCCAAGAAATTACTAAAGGTTGAAAGCTGTAAGCAGAGCAGGTTGGTATTAAAAAAAGCAGGATAACTTAAATTCTAATATATTTTTGCTTAGAATCACGGAATCACTTTTTAACAGAATCAATGTTGACTTGAAAACTAATTTTCGGTCGGTGTACTGCTCGATGTAAATATTGAACTTTCCACCAGTTCAATATTTTTCACCAACAAAAACATGTAAGATTCGAACCGCTCATAGCTACGATCATTTGAATGTTACAGCAATGGTTGAGCATTCAAAAGATATGTCATATTTGTACCAATTTTGAGGCAGGATATAATTTGCCTATAAGATCATATCGCAGGTCAAAGGTCGCGCAAGTGGGCACACCCATTGCCCACGCGCGCGACCCTCTTTTTTTTCACTATGTGTCGTAATTCCATTTAGTATAGTGCAAAAAACATGTTTATTGTGATTTAAAAGAGTGTCCATGGAGTTTCTTGCCCGTTCTTCTCCATAGGTATCTACTACGCTTTGGAATGGGCAACTAGCTTCATCTGACTGATCCTTGAAAATTCAAAAGTGCCTGTAATTGGTTTAGTAGAAATAAATACTTTGAGTTTGAGTTTAGTTAGAACAGTGATTCTGGTGCCGTTGTCCAGAGTCAACAAAGTATTAAAAGCTAGCTACAACCTAAATATTGGCCGAAATGGGATTAATTTAATTTATTAATAAAAATATTGGCCGAAATGGGATTAAAAATGCATTAGAGGTTGACAATAGCAAAATAATTTCGTCTTATATAAACCGTAAATCTGACCGGAAATTAAAAGAATATCAATCAAAGTAAGCTTACATCATAATGAACGCAACTAGCTCAAAAGTCTAGTGCCGAGTAAATACAATACATAACTACGGCAGTATCAGAAAATAATTATATAAAGAAAAAAGTTTAAGCTCAGGACTGAAAAACATCATATACGGTAAAATACTACTTCGTAAGGAATGCAATGAGCCTACTAAGTCCAGTGTCGAGCAAAAACTTCGTGAATTTTCTTTCAAAAGCCTATAAAACCAAAAGATTTCGTCTCATATCGGCTGTAAATTCTCTACTCGAAATTGCAATAAAACAATAATTAATCGAGGAAATTTAAATCATGAGGAACAAAATAACCTAAAAAATCTAGTTATGAGCAAATACAAAAGCTTGGGTGCCTGATAACTTAAATAAATCATCGGAAATCGATTTCAACGGCAGAAGACTAAGTACGAAGACACCTCTGTATGATATATGAGGATTTGATTGGGACTGTAACTAACATCCATGCTCGATCTGAGTAAGCGAAGCGAGCATACCACGCCAGTTACTGGTGAGAAGCCATTTAGAAGCCACACCGATTAGCCAGGGATTATTAAGGCTCGGTTATACCTTCTTAGGTAAGGCAGCCAGGTTAGAACTGAGAATACTTTTTACGAGCCGAGCGGGCGAAGCGAGCTCTCTCACTATATTGCGAGCGAATCGAGCCCACTCTTGACACACATGAGCAGAATGCGCTTAATCACATGATGAGCAAGCTCTTAAGAACGTTCATCCCACGCGGGCTGGTAACGTCGCATTTCTGGTGGTTCTTAGTGATTATTTTACTAAATTTAACCCAAAGTACTATTATTGTTCAGAGCCAAGAAGATTAGATTAGATTATTTAGAAGATTTTTGCAATATTTTACAGATTTTTGGTATTTACTGATATAAATGGACCTACTGTCAATTAATTTTTTATTTACAATACTTATTACGATTTAATATTTTTATTTAAGAGTAAATGTTTAATATAATTATATGTACCAGCGATCAAGGTTGAATAAAAATAGCTAAAACAAAACTAAAACTAAATCTTGGTTAAATTGTTTAATAAAATAATCACGAAAAACCACTAAAAATGCGACGATGCTAGTCCGCGTGAAATGAACGCTTTTAAAACTAGGAAACGAAGCAAGTCCATCTGCGACACGATTGAGATAAGATATCACAAGAAAAGCGCGAGCACAGTTTCGGGCCAAGTAAGCGAAGCGAGCCCAATGACGCCAAAACTGAGCAGAGTGCGTTTATTCAAGTAATGTTCGAGCGAAGCGAAAAAAATCAGTTTTAGAGAAACCCATTTTTATCATCATAGTTTATATATATTTATAGAAGAGAGTTAAAAACTATGTAAAGGTACGGAAAATAGTTAATATTGGCGTTTTGTGGCATAAAAGACAAAATATCTACAAGATGACGAATTAAGAGACAACTATGAAACGTGTCCCAGTAATCGTCACAAAATTATTTAAAACTAGCTTCTGCCCGCGGCTTCGCCCGCGTGGATGTCGGAAATTATCCCACGGGAACGTGCTAGCAGGATAAAATGTATGTGCTTCCCCAGGATGCCATCTATCTCGCGGGCCCTTTGTGGCTAATTACAATAGAAAACCAATTGTGTCTCATTAGTGGTGATTAAGAGGATACCTATATGATATCCTTACCTAAGTAACTACCTAATTAAAAAAAAACTCATTAACAGAAAATAAAATACCTACCTACCTAAATAAACCTATTTCTGACAATAACTAAACAAAACTCAATAAATAAGCAAAATCCCTAAAAACTAATATCTATACGAATGACTAATCCTACCTAACAGTATTATAAAATAACCTACGGTCACTATCAAATATACTACCTATACTTTAAAATTAAAATCTATACCTACGACTTATAAAAATAAACCTAAATAACTCTAAAAACTAAAAGGAATAAAAAGGTCGCACTGAAAAGCACGGTTTATAATTGCAAGTAGCAGTTAAAATAAGAACGAACGCTCGCCACTCGACACGTCCGTTCAAATCAAAGTTCAAAAAATGTAATGCGCGCGCTCAGACTTCGTCCTTATATACGGTAGCGATCCGTGGCGGCCGCGCGCCACGCGTGTGCTGCGAACGGCGCAAGCCAAATTCAACCTTCAGCACTACATTTAGAGCATAACCGTCGTGAACTCCTCTGCGGGTGACGTAACCTACGACAAACTTATTATTTGCGGTTGGTACAGTAATCGGGTCTAGGGATCGAACCGCAAAATTAAGTTTGTTTTTTATTGTATATATTTTTCCGGGATAAAAAGTACCCAGTGTGGTGCCCAGGATATTAAAGAATAATTATACCAAGTTTCATCGTAATCGAACCGGTAGTTTTTGCGTGATGCCTGAACAAACAGACAGACAGACAAAAATTTTTTTAATCACATTTTTGGGTTCGGTGTCGGTCTAGTAGCACCCCCTGCCATTTATTTTTTTGACATTTTCAATGTACAGAATTTTCACTTCTACAGATTTATTATAAGTATAGATATAGATGACGAGTTCTGGGTCAAGTAGGAATTTTTAGGTACCAATAGATGCCACATTCGAAAAAAAATACTTTTATGGTAAAAGTATTTCAAATATCAATTAATATCGTTAGCAAGTTACCTTAACTAATTCGTCAAATAATCAGACTTACAGCAGACCCCACTGAAGTTTCACAAATCATTTATTTCAATTAAACCATTTACAGGCACTTTTGAATTGTCAAAATTAAATAGTCGGTCAGTTAGTCAGAAAGTTGAAGCTAGTTGCCCATTCCAAAACGTAGATCTCTATGGAGAAGAACGGGCAAGAAACTACGAGCTGAGTGTCACATTTAGCAACTATACTTGCATAAAAATTAAAAAAATTGTGAGGGAGACTTTTCGAGTAAGATATTTTAGAAGCCATTACGTAATTAAAACTCAGTGTTGTTATTTTAATCAGGCACTAGGGTACCATAAATATGTTGCCACAAAAATCAGCCAGTTAAATGTTTAGTAGAAAAAAATGATTGATGTTTTTAGACAACTTGACGACTTCTGGGTCATTGTCGACTTAACCCGCGTTTACCTTACTACGCTTTGGAAAGTAAACTAGCTTTATTTTTTCTGACTGACCGACCCCTTGACAATTTAAAAGTGCCTGTAATTGGTTTAATTGAAATAAATACTTTGAGTTTGAGTTTGCAGCTCAATACCAGTATTTTACATTAGACGACTATCTATCTTATCTCCATAACCCAGTTACTGGGTAATACGACAGCCCTTAGTAAGACTGGTTGCCAGGCTAAGAAAATAGATTAACACATCATCTAAAAATCTAGGACTACCCTAATTGGTACTAACGTGCGACCACCCTCCGCCAGACATAGCACCTTCATCGATTACGTCAAAATAGACGGAAAATATCACAGTTATGTTATCGGCTGTACTTGAGTAGGTACCTAACTAGATTAATAGATATAGCAGATAAGAGGTGTAAGGTCATCTTCGGTACTTACTACAGCAAATGCCATGCCTGCCCTTTGTACACAAACCGTATCTTACCGTGAAAAACTACGGTTTATTTGCCTTGTGTAATGTCATCGTGTGGATCCCTATGGAATCGTGTTGAGAGACACTTTTTTCTACGGTACGGTTTAGGCCGTAATAAACCCGTGTCATGTAAAGAGGGCCTAACTTGGCGATGTCTCGCTGTAAACATGATTGCGACAGTTAACCATTGGCATTTGGTACTAGTGTCCGTTCCATTTTTCGTTCATTCGTTTCAATTTTTGACAGTTCTTCTATACTGTCAGACGTAAATTTAATTCCTCGAATAAAAAATATCCATTAAAAAATCAGCCCTAGAAGCTTTAGTTTAGTGTCCAACCACCCTGCGCCAAAAAAAGTACCTTTGTCGGCTCTGGTAACAACTGGCGTAAGTTTCGAAATTTTTTAATAGACTTTTGTAATACTGCCGTCATATTTCTTGCCAAGTCCGAACCTATATTTAAGTCATTTTTGATAAAAATGTTAGTTACGGCTTTTTACCGAAAGACGACAGAATAAATAACATACCAGTAAGCAGCAATATACTAAATCGTACTTAGATAGGTATAGGTACTAGTGTCCGACAAGCTTCGGTTTAGGGTTCGACCACCCTCGGCTAAATATAGCAGGTCCATTGGTTCGGCTAAAAATAGCATCGCCATTAGTTCGGCTAAATATAGCTGATATTTTTCTAAGTATTTTAGTGTTTTTAACAGACTAGAAAAAACAAGGAGGAGCTCAGTTTGTCGGAATCTTTTTTATACATGTATGTTCCCCGATTACTCCAAGACGGTTGGACCGATTTTTAGAAATTCTTCCAAAAAAAATTAATTTCCCAGGATTTAATTTTTCAGGAATTTTCTCAGGTGGTCCCATTGTCATCAGGTCAGGATTTGATGATAATATATGCACATCTATAGCGATTTGGCAATTTTTTATAGTAACTCATGCATTTGCTTTCCGAAAGCAGACTTGACGACCACACATGGCCTGGCCTGGCCACCAACCCAAGCGGTCTACACCAACCGGGGGACATCGGTGCACTTACATAATGCGTACAGGGATAACCGTCTGTTGGTATCTCATTTCATTAAATTCGCCTTCCAAAAGTCCAGGATATGTCAAAGAACAATATTATTAATCAATACTGATCCAATTTTGACTTTGGTCCTTTGTCCATTTCAGTCAAATTTTTTAATGAGGCTGTTCAGTAACTAATCCAAGGATTAAGTCTGCCATCTAGTCGAATAAAAATGTGAAAATGCTAAGCTCTTTATCTAGATTAATTGCCGTGCTGAGTTATTGGCACGCGGATAGGAGATCGTACGAACGATATGCAGCTGTATTTAGGATCGAGATTAGTATATACGAGTATGTATAATTAATTTCGGGCGTGTATGGTTGATTTATACTTGCATTAGCGAGTCTAGTCCATGTTTTATGATAGGTTCATTGAAAAACCCGTCTAGAATTTCATTATTTTGCATCATAGTAGCGTGTCAAAGCTTATATCCATACAACAGTGAGCAATAAGTATCATAAAGCGGTGTCAATAGAATTCCTCCTCTATTACAAATTGTTGCCAGCGAGTGCCGCACTCGATTTACTGCGAAGCCCGACACCTCACTACCTGTTGCGTCAGTTTGAAGTGCGGCTTATATATAGCACCTAAGTTAGTAGTTTCAAAGAATACATTGCTGAAACACGTGGCTATACTGGCTCAGTATCCTGCAATAGCTACCGAAGTCAAACCATGAGGTATTTTAACCATGGTTCCACGTGCTTTAAGCAGAAAATGGGAGCAGACCATGCTGGGTGAACATTTTATGGCTGAATAGGTGCGGCATGATAAGGGAACATCGAAAATATATTTGAAAGGATAGCTCCCGTGGTGAGGAATCAACTTTTAGATGTCAAAAAGGGCCAAAAATAAAGCGATATTCAGAGCCGTTGATTTTTGTATGTTCGTGTGCCGCCTAACCCATAATGACATAAATAGGCAATAGTGTTACCTGTCCTGATAGTGAATATATAAATATTTGACGGATTGATGGAGCCTTTTGGCAAATATGGGGGGGGAGGGGGTCCTATCTAAAACTTTTCAAATATATTTTCGGTGTTCTCTTGTCATGCCGCACCTACTCAGCGATCAACTTTTCGCCCTGCTTGTTCAAAAACCCCTGGGCTCCCCTACCACGTGATATGTACCTATCTAAAAACTGCTTAACCTTTATTCTGCTAGTGTGAATACTATAAAATATTCTAAATCCTACTGATGATCGTAATTTTACAACAAATACCATACAAAAAATATTATCTAGTCATGTTCCGTGTCTGACATTCAGCTGCATCTAATTTGAATGAAAGTCGAATCCAATCCAATAAGCGGGTAGAAATGTGTGTTCAACAGGTCTTTTTCGTTTGTCTGTGGTCTAACAGGAGACCAATTTAAAAGATAATTAATAATAGAAGCCTATTGGATAACATTGATCAGTGGTGGATCAGTGGTAACGGCCCCAACTTACGAGTTGTAGGTCGTGGGTTCGCACCCAGGCAGGCGCTTTACTTTGTGTAAATAATTTCATCACCACTGCTCTCAAAACGGTAAAGGAAAACATCGTGAGGAAACCGGCATGTCCTAGAACCAAAAATTCGAAGACATGTGACATCTACCAACCCGCACTGGGCCCGCGTGGTGGATTACGGCCCACACCCTCTCACAGAGAGGAGGCCTTTGGCCCAGCAGTGGGAACATTATAGGCTGATTATGCATAAGATTAGGCTCATCAAATGTCTAATCTACTCCTAGATTTTATTCAAAAATTGTCTTGTACACCATCTTTGTAGGTTGACTTCGACAAAGTACGCACTAACTGTGAAAAAATGACAAGAAAACTAAACGATCATCTTACTAACCGGAAGCCGATGCGCATCGAAAACCACCAAACCGCCAAACCACCGAAAAGCGCTGCAAACTGCCGGAACCTTTTGTTTGAAGAAGCAGAAAATCAACTAGCTACTGATGCTATAAAATTAAAGGTACTTACAATATCATTACCGCTGGAGCATGGGTTCTCAGAGCGTGCGCGGGCTCGGCGCACGATCTGGCAGCAGCGGTTGTAGCCGCGACAGGCGCGGTCTGACTTCCTGAGCGAGCCCTCTACGTGGCAGGTTACGTACTGGCTCGGCTCAGATCGCTGGCCCAACTTCTTGAGCCTGCCAAGGTTTAAATAGTCACGTGAAAAAAGTAGCGCAGCATACAACAAAACAATCGCGTAATGTAAAATAAAAATTCGTCTTGCTCTCGTCGTTTGAGTCGACCACAAGAAACTTAACTTGCAAAAAAGGTCGTAAGATCGCAATGCATTAAAATTCTAAGGTAAGAGCAACGATAAAATTAAATATGGCAACAAGCTCCTGTTAGTTTCGAAGCTAGCTCATAGTGAGAATAAGAAACTTTATTACAACTTGAGTTTGAAATAGCATATTATGAAATTGTTTGATGAATTGAGTTGAAGAGCAAGTAATAGAAAAAGAAAAGTGATTGAATTTTACATTGAATGAAAACAGTAAAAAAAAACCGACGATTTTAATTAAGATGACTAACATTTGGCCAGGCAATATTGATTTGTATTCAATACTTTACCTAATTTTTAGCAGCGTCTTTGCAATGTTGACTACAAGTTTAAACTTCATGACGAAAAAATGTTGGCCAGGTAGAAGAGCAACCTCACTCGTTGAGAACCTCACTCGTTGAACTCTGAAGCTACAATGCCACTAATGATTCTATAATCCTACCATTTCGCAAATCTTTCCCTTTTGGTCACGCGCTCTGACCACATCTATCGGAAGTCCTCCGGCTTCAGCAGGAGGCGTAGGAATCAGAACAATAAAACTAAAAAAAAACAAGGAAAAGTATGAGCCAATCTTTGAAACTTTTTTAAGAAGCTTTCGACACATTCTGACTTTAATTGCTTCGATGGAATGTGTTTTAAGAATATTTGTACTGATTAGTTTTATTGGTTTTTCTGTTTAGCAAGGGCTCAGGTGCCTACTTATGTCTATAAAGAGGGAAAGGGCGATTTCTTGCTCGATCGAATGATAACAAATGGTCCATCTATTTTTAGATGATGATGATGATAGATGGACCATTTTAAAGATGAGGCTAGAAACCACAGAATACCTCCTCATCCACAGAACTAGAACGCCATAGTCAACAGCTTACAACGATTACGGCGCATTGAATCGACAGTTTTAGACTCGCTTCTCCCATGAATACGTTCTGAGGCTACTGAGATGACGACTAATAGAGAAGACGTATGGAAGAAGAAGCCAGCCGATGTAAATTAGAGGAGAATAAAAATGAATAAATACAAAACATATGGATAATTTGAGAAATTTAAGTAGGTACTGTACTATATACATAAATATAATTGTCACCAAAAATTTCTACCTCTGTGACACTGGAAGTGGTAGGTAGTGATTTTATTAGTATTGGAAAAACATCCAGTATTTCTATTTATGTAAAAATAAAACTTTTTGCAGAAACTGTCATGTTCGGGTCATTTTCCGGCCGGGAAAAACCGGTTGCCCCTGAATTTTTATAGCTGTTTATGGTATCTGTGTAATATGATCAGCTGTTAAATAAATTGAATAAGTCGCGTTGGCGGCATAATGCAATTAAGTTCTAGAATTCGCTTTCTGCAAAAGATAAAAGCTTAGGCATTTTACATACATTCGCACACTAAGCCCTAGTCCTACTACACCACTGCAACTCCTGAAAGACAATCAACAGAAGCTCGACGTTTCCTGAAAAAAACGATTGAACTATCTTGGATCTCGCAACTAAATGAGAAAAGACATTCGCAGACTGGTAGATTTATTTAAAAACACAGTTTCCACACCACCATCACGACTTTAACGAGCCTTAGGTGAACTACCGGCTACCGGCTTTCGTAGGTACACCCAGTATGTTGCTGGTTCGATGGTGTAAATTAAAGTTCGCGTCTGGCATATGCAAAAAGAATAAAAGCTACATTAGGAGGTTCACAGACGCATCAAAGATTGTGAACGATACTTCATTTGGTTGAAATACCCTGTTCACGTTCGCTGTCGGCCTCCTGTAGTGAAAAAGGTAACTTACTTGACAGGTACCCACCTTATTATAAATCGTCTCTTCTCGTGAGCCAGAGCCTCTTTGGCTTTGCGAGTGGCATCAGGTTCGTCAGGAATCATGAGTTCTCCGTTGGGGCCCAGAGTCTGGGTCCTCGGCATCAGCTGTTCGCGCAGCATGGCCCGATCACCTTCGTGAGTTATATTGAAAAGGTTCTGACCGAGCAAGTCCAGCTGTTGGGAGAAAATGTTCCAATATTCACTTAAGTTTTGTTGATAGACTAACTACATAATTTGAAATGGTTAAGAAATATTATGGTTTTTAGCACATCATGTGGGAGCTGTTTTTCACCACGTCTGCGACATGGTACACCCTTTGATAATTAAGTATCAATGGCTAAGAAAGTATGATGAGAATATACGAAATTTTTTCTTCAACTTCCTGTTACATGAAAACGAAATCCTGGTAGGTATCGTTATTATGACGTTAAACGTGCCCGCAAGGGAGGAAATTACTGACGGCAATGATGTGATAGTCAAAGGATTTTATAAATGATAGGTTTAATTATCTTTATACTATCTTCGTTCAAATATTGAGAGAGTTATACGAGCAGGTGCACGTGAAAGGAGAGCAGTTTTTTTACAGGTACCTAGTATAGATACACTGTATAATAGGTCCTTTGTTTCTGTTTTGTTGTTGTTTTTGTTTGGTGCTCGACTCTCAGAACTATGGCAACAGTTTTTGTTGCAGAGTTTTTGAAACTTGAGTTTAAAATAAATGCATTAATATACGTAGTTATTACTTGGTAGGTATCTACTTACGAACATTATCTGCAGTTGGTTGATTATTGAATACTGTTCTTTATTTGTTCTTTATTAATTCCTTAGTTTTAGAAACTATCGGTGGAAGGTTTCATGAGTAATGCCTCCTGAAGCCAAGACCCAAAACCTTTTTTTTATGTCTCTACTATTAATTACTGTTTTTAATGGACTTCAACTTGTTTTATGTTGACCGTCACTGTCCCACCGCTGAGCAAGGGCTTATCCCAAATCCTTCCAAGCTCCCTTTTCTAGAGCCACCTCCTTCCAATCCTTGCGGCACGTGTCTAAGTCGTCTCGACTTCTATTATAAAAGTATGAAGTAAATGATGGGATATTATGAAATACGCTACTGTATACTGTACAGCCAAACCACGTTGTCGTAAAAGTTTCTTTCCTGGGTTGTTATGCAAGTTTAAAGTTTAAAGAGAAAGAAATAAAATAGCAGCTTACCTCTGAGTATCCAAGATATTGGTTGACATTTTGTGAGACAACCACAACAATGCCTCTGTAAGTAGTGGTGATCAGGAAGCCGTTGAATAGGCTCAGCGCCTTGAGGATCGAGGCAGAGCTAAACCGCTGTCTCGACTGGCCAATTGAGTCTCCAAACACTGGGAAGAAAGAGATTCCATTACATAACATAACATCACGCCTGTATTCCACGAAAGGTAGAAGCAGCGCAGCAGTAGGCAGCAGTAGGCAGCGGTGATACCAATAGTAACCCATAGGACACCCACATTTTACCAGATATTTGTAGGGGCGTGCCTATTGCTACCAAGCGGGCACAAATCCGGACTACGGGCTGCTAGGTACTGAGAAAGTCATTCTTCATTACAATCCACTATGAAAACATAATACTCATAATGAACTTGCAGACTTGTAGTGGTTCATTACTTATCACTAGCCTTTGGGGCAAAAGTATTTTTTCATCTCTCTATTGATTTACGCAGCGCACGCCAGAAAAGCTCCCTGTCGGCATGATTTTTTCTGACATCTTCTACAATCATAGTCATATTTTAGACAATTTATACAAAACCTTTAATGAATTATGCACTTGAACCTTCCACAAAACACTTCGTCCTTTGGTGAAAACCGTACTGCTCGTTCGCTCGCTTTGCTTGCTCATTTGAGCACCCGTACCCCCTGTCCCCCCCCCCCCCCGAACCGCCGTCATCCCCTTCGAACCTAACCTGTCCGAGTCGGGGTGCCCCAAGTCCCGAGCTCGCTTCGCTCGCTCTTGGACTGACACTTACGAGCACAAAGTGGTCCAGCACAGACTATGGATGTCTGGCATTACGCGGCCGGGTATATTTAGTAGTAGGTACGTAATCAGGCAACGCTAGGTCCTAAATATACCCGATTATGATATTCCAACTCGGGTATATTTAGTAGTTAGAAATTTCGAAAGTCTCATGCTAACTATAACCGAACAAAACCCTATGGGGAGTTTCCACAAGGTAGGTTTAGTAAAAACGCGACAACGCTAGTTGCACATCACAAGCGTAGTAGGTACCTATGGAGCAGAATGGGCAAGAAACTCCATGGACACTTTTAAATAAAAATATTGGTTACATCATTCAAGTTGAAATCATAGATGTGAAAAAGGTGTAGAAAGATGTGCATTTAAAAAGCGTCAATAGTAAAAAAATAAATATTGATATAAGCCATGGCAGCTAAGAGATGACCAGTCCCAACTTACGGCGCCCGTTCACGAACATGACGCATGGATCAGCATTATTTTGATGGAAATTGAATGATCTGACACATGCGCCATCATCAGTGAGTGAGACGTTTGAGTGAGTGAGACGTTTGAGTGAGCATGACATACTCAAGAGATTTTAAATAAGCAATTTTGCGGCTAAAAATAAGTATCTCCCTGGATTAGCCAAATAGGTACGGATATCATACTAGTACTATAATACCTGTATAAGCTTACTTCTCATTGTACGAAGAGCCTGTACACCGCGAGGTCAGCTAAAACTAGAAATGTATTCTTGATTTGTCGTCGAGTGGTGGTAAATTATAAAAAAATTATATAAAATTTTACCAAAACCTTGTTAGCCGAAATAGCTACAGTGGGAGTCCGAGAAAAATATCCAATTCCAATAGGTAGCTAAAAATACTCGTAAAACAATCATTTTTGGATTTTCATTTTATTTCGCAGCATGAATTTCGAGTTGTGACCGAAATAATAATGTACCTAGGATTGGATAATATCTTGATTTAAAAGAGTGACCTTGGGGTTTCTTGCCCGTTCTTCTCCATAGAGATCTACGTTTTGGAATGGGCTTCAACTTTCTGACTAACTGATCGACTATTTAATTTTGACAATTCAAAAGTGCCTGTATAGTCTAATTGAAAGAAATGCAATGAATTTGAGTTTGAAATAACAGCTGAAACAAAAAATGGCTGTATCTTCACTATTGACAGCAAGCCTTCGAATCAAATAAAAAATATCAACTGAATCAGAATCTGTCAGTCATACTGTGTTTTCCTTCAACCCACCATGTTTTTTTTTATTAATACCTTTGTTTATTTTATTTTTTCAAAATTAAACTTTAGGCCGACAGTTCAGTTTTAAACTGAAATCGAATGTTGCTTCAAAATCAAAATCAAAAGTCATTTATTCAAATTAGGCTGAGAATCAGCACTTTTAGAACGTCAAAGTTACAAAAGACAGTCCCCCAAAAACGCCCGCCCTTCACCACTTCCTAGTGCTATCGCTGGGAAGAAGAAGTGGCGCAACAAACTCCCCAGAAACAAGCCTACGCAAATGAATGTATAGAGGAATCAGTGATGCTATTTTTGTATAATTGACAGAGAAAACATTGAATGGAATCGTTACAAAAGTGGAAAAAATTTAAAGTTATATAATGTTTTTTTAGCTTTGATGTTTTTACTGCAATTATTTTATACGGAATTTTTGGATGAAGAAAATATTTTTTGGTAAATATACCTACTAGGTAGGTACAAATAAATAGTAGAAAAATGCAGAACTTTAATTGACTTAATAAAGATTTTCTTTTACCTTGAAATTAAATCGAGCTAGCGATTTTATCAAAAGAAGACACTGGCGCCGCGCCGCGCCGATTCCCTTAATCACAAACTGAATTCAATTCAAAATTAGTGCATCTTTTTCTTTCTATTTCATTAATAAAAGGACAGAAGAGAAATATTAGTTTAGGCCTGTCAAATGAAGATACTCCGTAGACAAGTTTAGACGTGATTAAAAACATGGCTAAGTACTAAAAATACGTCAATTTACGTCAGGCGCTGACTAATATGACAGGACTAAACTAATATTCATCTTCTATCCTTTTCTTAATGAAATAGAAAGAAAAAGATGCACTGAACTTAAATTTAGTTCAGTTTGTGAACAAGGGAATCGGAACTATTGTCGTGTAGCATGTCACTAAGCAAAACCATACGTATTTACAAATTAAACATAATACAACACACACTAGCATCACAAGAAGTAAATAACGTTGATAATCACATGTTTTCAGCTTCACCTGATTTAGTAGAATCATAAATCTATATTTTAAAATTGTGATGTGCTCATGTTGTATAAGGTTATGGCTCCATTACGCCACTGCGTAAAGTCATGTCATGCTCTCGCTGTCTACGGTGACATTGAAACTAAAATAACTGAATTCGCAATGCAGTGTGTGGACGCCCTTAGAGGGGAGCATGGCGCAGCACGTGCGCGTGCGCTCACGTTACTATACACGACCGGATTTTATATTGATAGACAAATATGTTACATTGCAATAACTAATTGTACTAAATCCTATTTAATGTGGAAATGTTTTGTATAACTTAAACACAATTATTTTTACTGCATTTGAGTGATTTACTACTTAATTGTTCAATAACACACGCATAAAAAACATGTAGTTCAAGAATTGATTTAGAATTATGTGACGTAACACCCAATTATGATAATTAGATAGTGAAGTAACGCATTATTTTTTTAATGCATTTTAAGTTGATATCATATTTTATAATAGAAGAATATAAATTAGATTAGTCGCACAGATAACACCCCAGACGTACTATTATGCGTGTAAGCGGTTAATGAAAATGCATGTTACATTTCTCGGACAAACTAATAGTGACACGAATGTGTGAGCCGCTACTATGAATAGATTTGCACTTTGCACTAGTTTATTGGCTGCGTCCAGTAACCGACGGATCCTCAGCACAGGGCACCGGTACATTGTAACTGCGGTTTTCAAATCATCGCCTTCACACTCTCCAAATCGAGAACGATAGCAACCAAATTTATTAGAACGGTAAATATCTGGGCGGAGAAGTGTCATACTGTAAAAAGCGACGTTGCAACAATGTTACCTAATACAGACTTCACTTTTACGTCAGAAAATCAATAAACTACATGCAGGAGAAGGCATTGCTCATGTTTATGCATTACCTTCATCAATATTAAGTCCTACCTTGAACCCATTTGTGGATGCTACCTAAGTAGTTAGTCTAACCAACTTAGTTGTTGTTATTACTGGTCTGTCTTTAATCGATACTTTGCCTAACCCTCCTTCTTCCTTTTATATGAAATTAATATTGTAATTTGGTGACTCACTGTTTGTACATTGCAACAGGTATGTACAGATATACCTGTTCTGCGCAATTATTATAGGTATGTACCTAAGTAGTTAGATTATAAATTATCGTCTCTTTTATAGTTTTGTTCTTGATTGGTATGCTTAGGTCAGGACAACGAGAATGATGAATTATTTAATTATCCTATTTCTAGGAAATATGTGAGTTATAGCTAGTGTCCTCAATCATATCCTCTAAATTACACGACTGAAATTACTGACTTAATACAGTCAAATTAAGAGGAAATTTCAATGAAAAATTGTGTTGTTTAAAATGAACTGTTATTAATTCATTAACACAACAACATTAACTTTCCGATAGTTCACTACTGTCTCCTTATTTATCAAAGTAATAGGTACACTCGTATGTGCAAAATGACATGCCATTAATAACATGATACAAAATGTGCGCACCTGCATCGTAAGTCTACTACCATACTAAACGTAATTGGCCTTTGTTACAACGCTATCATAGTTCACACTAGAGCTCTTTAATTCGGTCGTGTATGCCCATCGTAATTGGTATGGGTGGAGCTTGCATTCCAATACATAACAATTACCTACTGTATGGAATGTGGCGAAACTAGAAAATATTTGCAAAATAAAGCGTAGAACTAGATCACTCAACTGCGTCACTTAACTCATTAAGTGAGCAAGAAATACGAGTCTGCAAATTGACGAGAAGACAAAGAAACATTCAGTAAGAAAGAGTTAGAAGAAAACAGGTAAACATTCTGAAAAAAAATCTACCCTTCACACTATAGGAGCCTTTTAAATCGACTTGGTTAGGTACTTAACAAAGCTCTTATCTCCTATTAGATAGGTAACGGAAGATTATTTATGAAGAAAACTCTAGTTTATGAAACTTATAAGTCTTGTACCTTTTATTTTTAGGGTTCCGTACGTAAGGAAATACGAAACCCTTTTTTTTTTTTTTTTTTGTGGATGGGAAATCATCAAATGACCCCTCCCGCTCTGGGTGGAGCAGAAGGGAGTGTCAGACTCTTACTGACTAAAACCCACCCGTGTTCCTTCCTTAGCCCTTTATGTTCCAGGGCAGCGGTAACCCTTTCGGACAATCCCGCTACCCTAATACGAAACCCTTATAGGATAATTTTGCTATCCGTTTGTCAGTCTATCAAGAATTCAAGACCCTTTTGTCAGAAACATGTGGAGGTATCAAGTTGAAATTAATATCAATACATAAGTTTACAGTCCGTTGGTACTCTAAAAAAACCAGCTTCTAAGAAAGAAAGAACTTCACACATTCATATTTTTCTCTTCTTGTTTTCACACACTATTGTCTACATTTCTTTTTTATTTCTCCTTTCGCAGGTCTGCTGGAAGAAATTTCTTAAGAAATAAGCAGTACCTTTGTACTCATATTTTGATTATGTCATATCAATATGTATTTCTCTGTGTGTACATAAATAATAAAATAAATAAATAAAGAAAAGAAAGAAAAAAAGCTAAGCTAAGCTAAGCTTCTAAGTCAACGAAATAAATAAATACGGCCTTTTATGCGACATATTTTACTACTCGCAAATAAAGCAAAATCTATGACTACTTCCCGTTGACCTAGAATTATGAAATTAGGTGAGAAGCAAGGTCTTACAACACATACGAGTATAAAGGAAAAAGTTCAAAAATCGTTTATTTTTAGTTTTATCACATGAAAACAGATTTTTTTGAGATTTCAGTTGGATTTGGAACAATCGACCGAAACATATATCGATGTATTAAATTTAACATTGTAGTTGACCAACATGTTCTCCATGTTGGTCAACTACAATGTTAAATTTATTCCAGCTACAGAACCTTTAATTGTGCATGGTCCAACACGCACTTGACCGGTTTTTTATTATTAAATTAACGTTGTTTGTACCCGAGATTCGTGGTTGCGATAATATTTCCTCTACGAACTGCTGAAGCTAGAAAAACTAAACTTTTTAAATCTGAATGTCGAATCACTATCTCGGTTTGTGAAAGCGGAGAGAGCTTATCCTAGGAACCTTGTTTTTTTAGTTTCTGTTTGAAGCTCGTGTAGGCTAATAATACCTTTTATTGAAGAGCATAGCACGTTCCCGCTGCTGCGACACAGGCTTTCTATCTGTGGGTGAGCCGTAAGAGTGGGCCGTAATCCACCATGCGGGTTCCGTGTGTGTTGATATCATGGATGTCAAATGTTATAGAATTTTTGGTGGTGGTGCTGATGAAATAATTTATATAAAGTAAAGCACCTGACTGGGTTCGAAACTATGACCTACGCGACTCGTAATTATCGCGGCCCTTATCACTGAGCCACCACAGTTACTGCTCCGCAAATTATTGGATAATGCTATAGAACATTAAGTGCATAGGTACTCACCATATTGGTGTGCTCGGAGGTAGTGGGCGGTGAGTCGCAGCACTGTGGTTTTGTCGATCTTCCGCCTCGCGGCCACCACGGGGGGCACCATGGATGCCAGCTCCGCTACCGACTTGTTCAGACGGTCTCTCCTCATCTTCTCAGCTCTATTACGGACCTCCCTGGGGCTTTCCCTGCGAAAGAAATAATTAAATTATTAAGGGCTGGTTTCATCCGTCCATATCTTTTATCCGTGGAATAAAACTGATGTCTGACAGTTCTAGTATGGAAAACCCATAAAAAATCAAAATGTATTCTTTGGATACCTAAGACTTGTTCTAGGTAAAGTTTGATGAAATTCGCCCTAAGCAACAAATCAACCAATCATCTTGCTACACATCTATTTCCACTCACGTAGTTTGGTGGCCTGTTAAAGTGACCAATCCAATAATGAAATCAGATATGTTTCTTCTCGTCCAACTTTCGTATTGATTATCCAGAATTGTTTACGTTATTTGTATCATGATGTCAGCTCATTATCTTTCAGGCACCCGGGCAATGTTAATAATAGTTATAACAATTTACAGACATGGGTAGTCTCCTTCCGTGTCTAACAATTCCGGTTGGTTGTTCTAAAGATATCTACTATCCTAATTTCTACTTTTCCTACTTTTTATTTTTTATTAATATTATAAACGTGAAAGTTTGTATGGATGGATGGATGGATGGATTGATGGATGGATATTTGTTACTCTTTCACGTCTAAACTACTGAACGGATTTTTATAAAATTTGGCACACAGATAGTTTATAACCAGGATTAACACATAGGATAGTTTTTATCCCGATATTTCCACAGGATCAAAACTTATGCGGGTGAAACCGCGGGGCGCAGCTAGTATAACATAACATGTATTATGAACATGAACTAGCATCTAGTAATAGCCTAATTGAAAGTTTACAATTCATGACTTTTGTATAATCAAACATCCTGTTAGCCGAACAAATTACATTGTAGTGTTCTGGGTTCGTCAACATAATTATGCGCATACACACTAACGCATCCTGATTTAGTATGGGACTGATATTCATACGGTCGGATACTATATGTAGGTCCGTACTTATCTACCTACTCAGTTTTATTACATTCGCTAAATTCCAATGTAGAAGTCAACTCACAAACAGTTCACTAACTATTTCATTTATCGATAAGCTTACCTACAAGAAATAATGTTACAAAGTTTATCAGTGAAGGCAAGCTGACGATATTAAATCTGCATGTTGCCCTATAAACTCGAGCTAAACTGAATTTCATGTAACATGCAAGGACTTCAAAGCATTACAATTTTATTTTAATCCAATATTTAGTTCGTATCACATTGATCCGATTCTGTGAATAATCTGTATCATCAAGCGATGGTCGGTCAATAGGTTTGTGCTGTGCAATCAGTCGAAAACTACCATGTTATGTAAATGTGCAGTTCCATGAAACCGCGCGTTTCAGTTTTCAACACGGAAGTTCTTTTTCTTTTTCAGTCGATGGGAAGTAGATGGTACATAGGTATTCCGTTAATCCAGTTCATAATCCGCGGGTAATTGTGTAACACACTATCAGGAACTATGGGTTTCATTTTGACAGTTCAACAACATTCAGTGCGTTATTTAAGTTGCAGAGCAGACAAATTTTTCGAACATATAAAGCAATGGATTAGCAATATCCTTCAAAATGATTCAGATTAAGATTGATAGTGTGATACACAATTAGGGTACCGGTCATACGTGGTCAATAACCTACAGGTGCACACTCCAAGAGACGGGGCATGGCGGAGTGGAAAACGAAGGTAAAATGGAAGAGTATTTTCGAGTTCGGCTGTTAGTTTTGCACTAGTAAAATAATTAATCCTGGCATGGACTGTCCGGCTTTTTTGCGCCACGGGCACTATACGGATCATTGGTACGGTTGATATAAAGCACAAACTGTGTTATTTTTACTGGTTTTAATTTAATTAGAGATAACATTGGACTTATAGTAGTTAGCACAAGCTATCGCTCAAGCGTTGTCGAGCGACCGTCTGTCTGAAAAACAACTGGGACAACAATTCGCGAGGGAAACGAATTTCGAATGAAAATAATATATATTTGAAACCCTCACAGTAAGCCCATAAATTTTGTTTCAGTGCGGTTAGTGGAATGGCTCAGGTGCGGTTAGGGCAAGTGCCGTTGAAATCAGTGCTCTGAGTGGTTTACCTCCTTTCATTTGATATAGACGCGCTACAATTTGCGAAACTATATTATAGGTCATAATTCATTTATTTACGTTATACGTCCTTGTTTGAGTTACAGAAATTCGTATGTGTACCAAATGTCAACTCAATCGGTCCATTCGTTTCGAAACAAACAAGCAGAGTAATCCTATAAGGGTTCCGTTTTTCCATTCGGACGTACGGATCTCTAAAAAGTACAGTATTTGCTTTAAATCTATTTGAGTACAGTTTTGAATGATTTTAGTTTTATCTGTAGAGCTTTGTGGAGCGGTCTCTCGCAGTGGAATGTTGGTGCGTGGCGTCATATTTACGATATGATAGGTATATATCCATATTTAGGTATTTACTGAGTTTCTGAAGAATTTGCATGAGTTTAGATAAAGTAGGGTATAAAAGTGTAAACTTCACAGTTTCAAGAACTACTATTTCAGAATAAAAGTAAGGGGTAAAATGTTCTGACACGCCCTTCCACTCAGCCCAGAGCGGGAGAGGTCATTTGATTATTTCCTACCAAAAAAGAAAGGATAAAATGTTCTAAAGGCACTTTATGGACATGGCAATCTATTTTCTATGAACTATCTGAAAGTTAAATGAACCTTGGGTAATAAAATAAACATAGAACGTTCTATATTATTCGCCTGCTCAAATGGCAAGGGAATCCTCACAACGATGTTGTGAGTACGTTTATTTATACGACAGCAATGGAAATATGTTACAGCTCAATATTCCCAAGGACTACGTTGGACGTATTCACTTGTAACATTTTCCCACTGCTGTGTGTTCGAAAAGTTTATAATCGATTAAAAACTTTTCTAACAGAGCCTATTTTCCACAATTTTCGCTCTTCCATAATTTGCTCATGACTATATGTAGTTAGCCTAGGGATTTCTAAGGCTAGAGAGAAATGTGGGTTGAGGGGGAAGAGGGACGGTTTATTTTAATATTTCTATAATTCAATTAGTTCTTTATGAGTCGCGAGTAGCATAAGCATAATCAGCCAATGTTCCCACTGCTGGGACACAGGCCTCCTCTCTTCGAGAGGGAGTGGGCCGTAATCCACCATGCGGCCCAGTGCGGGTTGGTAGATGTCACATGTCTTGGAATTTTTGGTTCTAGTATAAGCCGGTTTTCTCAAGATGTTTTTCTTCACCGTTTTAAAAGTCGCGAGTGCCAATACGATATAAGTTTAAAAAAGAATTGTGTCGACGGCAGTGGTTACGTAATTTGCATATGTTGGTATGCATGTATTATGGACTAACCACACTTATTCGGCTCTGTTTATCTGTCCATAGAAAACCACAGTTTCGCGAGATGCTTACGCATTCCATACAAAATCGCTGTTTTCTATGGACAAAAGCTGAACAGAGCTGAAAAAGTGTGTAATACTACCAACTGTTGTTACTCTCACAGAGAGGAGGCCGGTGTCCCAGCAGTGGGAACATTATAGGCTGATTATGCTATGATTATATTATTGTTTTGTTTGTGGTTCTTGCTGAAATCGTTTACAACTTCTATCTACACATCTATATACATATTACAAGATAAATTCACTTTTCGAGCCTTATTTTGTGACCGCGTTGTTCGTCTAAACTACGCAACGGATTTTATTGCGGTTTTCACCATCATTTAGGGAATTTATTCTGGAAAGTTTTTGCGCATAATACATTACTATTAAACTTACATATAATAAAGAAATTTCGATGTTTTGTCGAGCCGTAAACACTAAGAGATGAAGATGACGAGACAATTGAAAGGACTTAGGACACAGACGCATGTCTGTCTGTCCGTTCGTGTGCTAAGTATTTTATTCAACTTTGTAAAAATGCAATTTATTCAATTCCATTTTAGTTCGTTGATATTTTCTGTCAGAATATGGTTTTTTGTTTACATAAAAAAGTAACCGAAGTAAGGTAAATAAAAGAAGCGACATAGTTTAAGGAAGGGTATAGTATCTTTTTTTAAAGCGAAAGTGGCCTGCTTTTCACCTCGTCCTAGCCTGGTGGAAAGCGATGGATGAAGTCTACGACGGTACGAGCAGACCCAGAAGATGCCTGATCTCTCTTGCTTTGAAGGCTGACTGGTTATACTTGGAAGGACAGACGCTGGCAGAGGGTTCCACATTTTGACTTGCGCATAATAAATGTGGAACTCTTGCAACTGAACAACTTTTTAAATAGATATTTTGGTCGTGTTAGTTGCACTTTTGTACACAGGTTTTTTTTACATATTATTAATATTTTTCATTTGTTTCCTTAACGTTTTTTTTTTTTTTTGTAATTTTCAGGTCAGTATCAAGTTGTATGTTGATCGCAATATGATTCGCGACCGTAACAAATATGGCTTTACAGAATTATAATCGTTTGAATCAGCAATGCAACTCCTTCAAGTTAGAATTGGTCTCAAATGACACGATTTCATGAAATGTCATTCAATAGTGTAATACGAACTTGGAAATATATATTGATTTTGATGAGTGTAATTCTATATACAAATATTTGTTACATAAACATACAACCTGATTTGAATTGAATAAATGGAAAACAAACAGTTTATTTATCAAATTAAATTTCATTCAAAAACATCCATCGGTTTCTTACTAAACTTCAACTACATCCGACGCCCTGGTTACTTATCTTCTTTGGTGACTGTACTTTTGCCAATACTTATATCTGACCATTTTGAAAACAAAATCCCGTGCACATGATGACCACAGCTGTAAGTATAACAAGAGAGGATCCTTTTTAGTTCGAGTAATAATATGCGCTGCAAACAGGAATAGTCCTTACGGTGATCAGATATAGATTTTGGCGATAGTACTTAAGTTGTTTATTTTCATAAATACTTTTTGCACTCCCTCTTTTACCTAACATATTGTGTACCTAGTAAATAAAAACACTTCTTACGATCGCATTAGATACCTAGTAAAAGTACCTATGCCGTGGTAATAATAGAATTATTACCACTGTGTAGATTAAACTGTCTATTAATGTGTACTATTTTTGTCCACATCTAAGTGTTCGTTGAGCGGCTATAGTTCCGGTGTTTTACTACAGAAGTACACGGCTGCCCTAAATAAAACCCAGTATGTGCTTCGAACTAAATTTGCTAAGAGAGCGGCGAAAAGAGCTTACTTACTAGTTTTTAAGGCGAAAGCGCCTGGGTAGCACGCAAAATTCTATTTTTTTACGTTCTTTTGCAATTTTCTGTGTCAGGTTGTATGTTGATAAAAATATGAATGGCTATCGTAAAGAAAGAAAGAAAGAAAATGCATTTATTTGTGGAAAACATGACGCATAAAAAAGGACATAAACACACAAAAAAAAAAACTAATTGGGGTAAACATGCGTCACATTCACGTTCGTAACGTGTATGTATTTACAGAATTATAGTCTAAATCTCCAATACAACTCTTTAGGTTCATATTTGAGGTCAATTCTTTTCATTGTAAAGACCTGTGTTAAATTCTTAGCAAACGGAACAACGGCGATTTTAATACCGCCAAAACTAATGAACACAGAACACACCGAATTACAATCATATAGAATCAACAATACAACTCTCTAAATTTGAGAGAGTACAATTCGAACAAAATTTTAATTTTAATTTATCCCTTAGTGTTTATGCACAGGAACAGCAAGCGTCCACGACAGAGGCAACTACATCCGCCAACACGCGTTGACGCCCGCCGTCGACGCGTCGGCAGCCGCTGTCGACAACGTGTTGCTTGTGTATTTGACCACCGTACTCAAATACCTACTTGAGTGACACGTTGTCGACGCTTGTTGTTCATGTGTATGAGAACTTACTAGGTTTTGATGTGTGGCAGCCGTACCAATAGTATTTCGGAACGTTCGGACATCCCTACGATAAAATTGTATTGCTTTCCGAACAGACTCGTTATTGTTAGAACTTTAATGAGTGTTTGTTTAATTATTATTTATTTGGAAAAAGCAAAAGCTTTAAATTATAGATTTTATTAAACTATAATCAACCAAATATTTACATAATTTAAAAAGATAACAGTCTTAAAATAGTAATATGTACAAGTAAATAAAAAGAAGGGGAAAAATAAATAATAAATTATTGAATAAAGTAGTGTCATAAAAAAAACAAATAAGTACCTATCTTTTTTTTTGAGTTTATGTGTAACACTAACGCCCAATTGTACACACACGTTTTTGTTGCGGTGAAAAACTACGATTTATTCTTCGCCGACAGTGTTGTAAGAAGCTTGTTGACAGACAAGTTTTTTACGGCGCGGTATATACGACGTACCGTAAAAAAACCTTACCGTGTACAAAGGGCCTAACCCACTTAGTAATGAACGCGAAGTATATGCCAAACTTAAACACTATTAATAAATGTATGGTAAATCTGAAGTATACAGGGTTAAATTAAGACCAAAAGTTCATACAAAAATCCCATGGAAAAAAGGGAAGCTTTTCTCGAATTTGAACATTTTCCGAAAACTTTTCCGATTTTACTTGATTTTACTTTTTTTTTTTCCGAATTAGGTTTGTAGGGAAAGCGGCTATTTTTGGTTATAAAGTGTTCCTAATGGAACACTTTATAACCAAAAATAGCCGCTTTCGTTCAGTCGTTCTTAAGTGATTCGCTTACCAAAGAATAGCGTTTCATTTTCATAAGACAGGTTGGTATTGTAAATCTGAAAGTGTAATATCCTGAACTCTGAACTAATTCAATGTAGCTCAAAGATAAATCACGACCTGGAGAAAAACTAACAACTTTTATCTACCATACTATACACTATTATACTATACATTACACATATACATACCATACCATGTAAGCAAGTAAAGATACGTCGTACCTATTACCAACATCAAGATATCAATCTACTTTAACTGGTCTAACTCATTTACCTATATGAAATAGTGCAGTTAGTATGCAAATGAAGTGACGAACAACAGTTCAACATAGCCTACATCGGAGTCTAGAACAATACTCTACTAATTATTGTTTCAAAGTATCATACTCAGTATTGCACCCCTCTCAAATGAATTTAAACTACGCACTGGCCCGTGCAAACTACTTAGTACAAACAAATAGCGCGATCGTATCCCTACTTGATTGGTATTTGTTCAAACTGTTTACTTCAAATATGGAATGCCTGTAACATTGTCGCCGGAAAACTGAACGTACTCTGTGGCGTGCTGCGATATTGTAAAGCTGACAAATTATTTTGAAAATGATAATGTCTATTTCGACAAATCAACTTTGCTAAGAAGCTAACACTAAAATATATACCGGCTGACTATTTTTACCGCTTGGCTAAAAACAGGGTATACTCGTAAAAGGTGAACGGAGTAGTAGCCGGACAGAAATCTTCCTTTGCCTTAGCCTTCTGTGGTTCAGTAGTAGGTAAATAGGTATAAGGTAACTCCTAGGAAGCGAGAAAGAGATAAATGATGATAGAAAAAGACAAAACTTCATCGGCAATAAAATCACGAAGGTTTTGGCTCGGACCAAACGAATCTACTGAAGTTGCTCAACTGCTGGCTGCGTAAATGATTGCAGTTTAGCTTTTCGGCTCCACAGAGAGCAAAATTCAATAAAAGATGCAATTCATTCAGTCGTTTTATCCCGCAAGGCTACCATTACGGAATAGTGTATCTGTTGGTTATCCGTAATTACATTTTCACCACCATTAAATTTTAATGATTTCTGAACACGCAAAATACAGTTATTACTAAAAGCAAAACCACAATAGCTGTAATGGACAAACTCAAACTCAAACTCAAATCATTTATTTCAATTAAACCATTTACAGGCATTTTTGAATTGTCAAAATTAAATAGTCGGTCAGTTAGTCAGAAAGTTGAAGCTAGTTGCCCATTCCAAAGCGTAGATCTCTATGGAGAAGAACGGGCAAGAAACTCCATGGACACTCTTTTAAATCAAGACATTTTTACAAAATCCTGGTTACATTATTCTTATTGCTTCTATATGTGAGAACAATGTAAAAAAAACAAATTAAAATATAAAATTAAAAATAAGCCTTGGCAGTTAAGAGATGACCAGTCTCAACTGATGGCGCCCGTTCACGAACATGACGCGTGGATCAGCACCACCCAGCTCAACCATTTCGTAGGGAACCGAATGATCCAACACACGCGCCACCACCAGTGAGACATTTAAGTGAGCATGACATATTCTCAACTGCCATGCTCTTTCAAGTCAACATCAAAATATCATAAAAAACGGATCCATGGTTCTTACATTTACAAAATTTTCAAAAATGCTTCTAAATTATACAAAACTATAGTTTGCAATATAATTAAGAGAGAAAAAAAAATAACTACCAATCATGAAGAGGTATTTAATACTGAAGTATTAAAAGTTAATCCTGAATAAATAAAATAAACACTAAAAAAAAAAAAACAAAAAGGGGAAGCATCTCTTCCAAATATTGAAATTGTGATCAACTTGTAAGCCCAACTGCCTGTGGAGCAGGACCAGCATTAAGCCAAACATTTTTATCTACTATATACTCGTCCAACTTATAATATGCTTGTCTACATAGTGTGCGTTTAATGCATGTTTTAAATTTCTTCTCATTTAGTTGAAGAATATCGAGTGGTATTTTATTATAACAATTTACACAGTACCCCATAAAAGAAGTTTTTACTTTAGACAATCTGAAGCGCGGTTGATCTAGTTTGTTCCTATTCCTAGTGTTAAAGTTATGCCTGTCACTTATCTTACTAAAAAGATGTAGATGTTTTCGAACGTACATAATGTTTTCGTATATATATTGACAAGGAACCGTCATGATGTTAATTTTTTTAAACAGTTGCCTTAGAGATGCGCGTCTGCTGAGATTGTAGATGGCTCTGACAGCCCTCTTTTGCAGAATGAAGATAGAATCAATATCTGCAGCCCGTCCCCACAGCAAAATACCGTAAGACATGATGCTATGGAAGTAACTAAAATAGACCAGTCTTGCGGTTTCCACGTCTGTTAATTGACGGATTTTCCAGACAGCGTAAGCGGCTGAACTTAGCCGCCCTGCAAGTGATGTTAGGTGAGGACCCCACTGCAGCTTTGAGTCAAGCGTGATACCCAAGAAAACCGTACTTTCGACGAATTCAAGTATCTCCCTATTCAATACAACGTGACATTCACTACTTCTAACATTCGGTAAAGCGAATCTAATGCATTTAGTTTTTTTCTCATTTAATACTAAATTATTTACAGTAAACCAATTATGGACCATAAGCATAGCATTATTTACGTCGTCAAGCTGCTGTGCACGTCTGTCTACTTTAAAAATCAGTGATGTGTCATCAGCAAATAACACCATTTGTGGTCGGGTTTTTAGTAAATGAGGTAAATCATTTATATATACTTAAAATAGGAACGGCCCCAATATTGAGCCCTGCGGCACACCCATTTTGACTTTTAAACCCAATGAATTCACACCGTTTATTTGAACTTGCTGAAATCTATCATTTAAATATGATTTTATTAAGCTAACAGCTAGTTTACCCAGTCCGTCCGCTCAAGTTTCAAGAGCAGTGTTTCGTAATTCACGCAGTCAAATGCCTTGGATAGATCGCAAAAGATGCCTATTGCATCTTGTGCCTCTTCCCATGCGTTAAAGATGTGCTTTAATAAGGTGACACCGGCGTCAGTTGTACAACGTCCTTTGGTGAAACCATACTGTTGATCGTGTAGGATGTTGTTACGATTAAAATGATTGAGCATTTGATTTAACATTACTTTTTCAAACACTTTGCTGAAAACCGGCACAACCGGGGTACGTCCAGTACCTGCGGTCGTACCTGGGATAGTCTCCCACGTTAACTAGTTACTTAAAATTTCTACTTTACGTTTTCTGCGTAGCGGTCCCACCACTACTTGCGCCCTGGTGCCCAGATAGGGTCTTGTCGCCGACAATTGCTTTAATTACAATCCTGCCATCTGCTGTTCCTACTACACGGCACGTGCATGGATAATTACTTACTAAATTAATTAATCTCCCGATCGTAATTATCACTAAATAATCACAATATGGAGTTGTTAAACGTCAATAATGCTATCAAATTGATCAATTATTGGATGCGCAGCAACATTTAGGCCCACCCGTTCATAATTTAACCAACCAAATAGATACAGCTTACCGAACAATGGAAATAGTAACAAATAAATAAATTCATAGTTGAAGTGAAGGAAAACGAATTTCTTGTCTTAAATGCCAAGAAATTATTTTTCCTTTCGTTCTGTGCGAATTCTTAAGTTTGTTACATTTTGAAAGTTTCATAAGTTTTGTAATAGGTTTTTTTTTTCTGAAAAAGTTTCTGCGCCACGAGGTAAACAAATTTTTAACTATGAGCGGATGCGTAGTAGGGATTCTTCACATACCAAAGCTTTTATAGTTACCGCACTGTGAAGTTACACCATGAGTTTCACACCAAAAGAGTTGGTTTTGCTTCCTCCACATTTTATCTGTCCACTTAACTTCGTTGAGCGGTTTTTGGGCACCTTTCTTTCCAGGCAACGGCTGCCACTTGAAATGCCTAATTCTTAGAGCTAACTCAATTCCCCATTCCGGATGCGGTTAATAAGACAGTTCAAGCATTGTTCCTGAAGACAGTCCAAGCATTGTTCCTGCTAAGGGCCATTGAGTGACTGAGTTTATTTAGCAGGCTCACAGTTAACCGATGAAATTTCTGACTTTTGTCTGCCAAAGTCACTACAGATAAAAAATCGTAGTTTTGACAAGTTTATTCTAAATATTCCTTTTTTTAGTCTATCAACTATTTTGATTATAATCTGTACCGAACGCATAATTTCACCTCTATTCGCTTCGCTACTAATCATCTGCTAACTAGCGTTTATGAATAAAGAAAAGTAAAGCATTGATTAAGAGCTAAATAAATGGTTAGCTCAACAGTAGCTAATAAGTGATTAGCGAGATTTTTATAAGTAAGGCTGTTAGTTTTTATTTTATTGAAACCTTTCTTGTGCAACTAGTCGCTGGCGTTTGATCCTTGCCTTTGTAAAAAGAGAAAAAAAAGATAATTCTCTAGTTTATGATAGTGAAGGTACATTTTATAGGCGAAAGTGAAGACAGCAGTTTCCTTGTTTTTTTTTTTCAAGAGCACTTTGCAGATACCCTGTGATAGCTTTTTTCGGCTTCACTGCGCAACGACGGAGAAACTTATGTAAATATGAATCAACTGTAGCGGCGAGTGCAACCGACTGTTGTTTTTTAACCGACTTCTAAAAAGAGAGGAGGTTTCAATTCGGATGTTCGTATTTTTTTTTTAATGTTTGTTCGCGCATAACTCCGTCGCTTGCCAACCGATTTGAAAAATTATTTTTTTGTTGGAAAGGGCATACTTCCTAAATGGTCCCATAGAGAATTTCATCAAAAACGGTTTAGTAGTTTGGTTTTTAAACCAAAATTACTGGTAAAAATTACAACTAAAAAGTGAAAAATAAAAACTTTTTTGCAAAAAAAAAACAACCGACTTCCAAAAACGACACTACAAAGTGAAAATAACTTTAATTTCGGAAGTCGGTGTCAAACAACGAAAATGCGAACCCAACGACACCGACTTCCGAAATTAAAGTTATTTTTCACTTTGTAGTGTCGTTTTTGGAAGTCGGTTGTTTTTTTCTTCTTTCAATGTCATACTATTTTATTGAAGGTTTCCATATATTTCCTTAAGATTTTTTAAAAGAATGTGATTCAATTCGAACCCCCTATTTGTAGCTAGCTAACCTCATTATAATATTTAGTTTAGAGTTTTTTATTTTCATTAAAAAAATCTATCAAAGTTTATCAAAAATATCGAAGTCTTCTTTCAAAATGGCCACAAAATTCCTTTAGGTATTCTAAATTAAGTAATTAGCTAACGGTGATTAACTTCATGAAAAATATGAAATTACAGTCATGCTCAATAAACCTAGTAATCAAAATGTCTTCAGCTGTTGATGTGTTTCTTGGCACTGCGTTTAATTTCCCGGCTGAAGGAAAGCGAGTGCGACCACCACTCGATATAAGATCCCGACCTAACGTAAACAAGTAGATACGATGGACTTTTGTAGCTACCTAAGTACATTTTCTTAGTAAAATTATGAAAGGTTTTATTTAAGAAAACTTAGTGATATCTATTGTATTAACCTTACTTTAAAGAAAAATTGTTTAGATAGTCAGTTTTTGTCAAATTTTTTCCTTATTCATGGAGCAAATGAGGATTTAATTCTTATGATATTCACATTATGATATCGATACCGGTCATGTCTATGAGGTTTTGCTAGTTAACCTAATTAGAACCTGTATGATTACTTGTAATTTGGGAGAACCTATTGAACCTAACATTATAGAATTTCAGAATGATAGTGGATTATCAATAACATTCTGAAATTCTATCATGTCCAATAATGTTGTGTGTGTGTCAATAATGTCTTTTTGTTTTTGTATTTAGTAATATACCTACTTAGTTAGTTCTTTATCCTACTACATAGTGTAAATAGTTAGTTGTGCATTTTTAATGACAAGCCCTCTATGTAGACGGAGAAAACATGAATCCGTTTATATGGAAGACCGTAACGATTAGTTCCGCTATATCTTGGTAATGCAAAGAAAATCTTCTGTTTTTTTATCAGGACTGAGACATTAGTAATACTGCACTACGTATGTTAGAGTCTCTGTACTTATGTTCATATAATTATGATCATGTAGCACAGTTCAATGTTAACTTAAAGGTTAATTTTGAACTAAGTATACCTACTTCAGTGGGTAGATTATCACAAATCAGACTGTAAATAAATACTATATTTATAAAGCTGACGGGTGATGTTCGACATTTGCCGAGTAACTAAACAGCTACAACGCTACACGCTAAAGCGCTTCTGGAATCTCCAGTGAAACGCACCGGCGCCGCGGCGCGGCGCCGCTTCTGTGTGTCTCGTCTCCGGAGAAACGGTTGGTTTGTTCCTGCCTAAGGACGATACGTGGTCAAGTTCTATCTTCAGATCCCTTTGACCAAAATCTGTACCGTGTGTGACTGTCAGCTTCAAGATCATCGCCGGCGTCGGAGGGATACCTAAATCAAATTGTTAAACTAAAATTTGTCATCGTTTTGTGTGTGTGCATCCGGTCCAGGGAACCAAGATTATATCAGCGATAAAGGTGACGGAAAAGTCAAAAATGTATTGGATTGACATAAGTTAAGTACAAAGTCGTTGTAGAAATACGAAACGGTTTAAAAGCGATTGCCACTTGTAGAGGCACTCACTGTATAGGACACAGTAACAGTAGCAATGACTTGCATTTTGACAGTTCAACAACATTGATTGCGTTTTTTACGTTGTTGAGAGGACACATTTTTAGAACATATGAAGCGATGGATTAGCTATATCGTTCAAAATTATTCAGATTATGGTTGATAGTGTTTTACGCAATTAGGGCGCTTTCGCAAATTTATCTAGTCAGATCTCTCTAAGGTAGTTCATACGCCCCTGATGTGCGACCGTTACCACCCCAGGATCACATTAGTCCACACTTAGTCCAAGAAACTATGACCTAGAGCAACTCACAATACGCAACATTCAGTCTGCGGCATTAGTCATTAAAACACATTACATCACAGACTAAGAAAACCTAGAAGACATTTTCTAATCTTTAATATAAATAGTCGTTAAGTATTTGCATTCTCACCTGTTTTTCATGGCTTTATCACAAAGCGGAGTCTAGCAGCTGCGGGGAAATTATTGTAAAGTATTATTCTATACAGTCTGTTACTGTTAGTTAGAGTCTAGCCTATTGTGGAGACTGTACGGTATTTGCATCTTGTATTGAAATTTAGATGCGTTGCCAACTGTCATCAGGTGCAAGGTCGCTGAGCAATTATTGTTGTTTATAGCAACACATAATTTGTGTGTTTATCTTTACC
Organism: Apamea anceps; assembly: GCA_951799955.1. NCBI lineage: Eukaryota > Metazoa > Arthropoda > Insecta > Lepidoptera > Noctuidae > Apamea > Apamea anceps. Next base: position 15,799,534 of record OX637500.1, on the reverse strand, counting down.
CTACGCCCGAGAGATAAAATTATTATCTCGTCTATTAGGTTTACCAAAAACTATTGAGTTATACTCGTACAACGATTCCAATCGTACAAATGCTGATGAATTGGAAAAAGAATCGTATTCTATACGAAACTCGTATAGAATACGATTGAATTTTTGAATTGATGAATACGAAATTGATGAATATGAAACATTGGAATTAAAACTATTTTGTTAGAATAGGTAAAGCACGTATGTAGATATGCAAAGTTTCAGCTTTATTTTTATTTCTTTACAGTTACATTAGATATGATGAGTAGATAATAATTAGAATGCAATCCACACTAAGTAACCAGCATCCACGATTAGTCCTACTATCTATGCTGATTGAAGAGGTAGGTACCCTTCTAGATTTGAGTTGAGCAAAATCGTTAATCACATCTTCAAAATCTATGTTTTCGAGCTTATCACATTCTATCGACATCAGCGACAAACTGTTTAATCTCTCTTGAAGCATTGTATTGTCGTTTTAATTTGGAGAAGGAGCATTCCCCACTTTTTTTTTGGTTTGCCTTTAGGTGCTGGTAGTGCTTTGTCAACTCTTGATAATGGCACCAGAATCACCGTCCTAACTAAACATGTGTTTTTGCACTATATGAATTAAAATTTCGACACATAGTGAAAAAGAGGGATGAGGTAAATTATATCCTGCCTCAAAATTGGTACAATTATGACCTGTCTTTAGAATGCTCAACCATTACTGTAGCATTTAAATTGTCTTACATGTTTATGTTGGTCAGAAATATTGAATTTGTGGCAAGTTCAATATTTGAAACGAGGTTTTCACGTCAATTGACGATTCTAAACAAAAATATATTAGAATTAAAGTTATCTTGCCTTTTTTGTTACCTACCTGCTATGCTAACAGTTTAAAATCTTTAGTGATTTCCTAGGATTTCTTAACCTTCTTAACACACGTATCAAATACGATCACATTTTTTTGAAATGTGTACTTATCTTGAACTCTATGTTTAAGATCTGAGAGTTCATATTAGCATGAAAAGTTGACGACTACTGGGTCATTTTGATGAGTAATAGTACAAATCTAACGACTACTGGTACAAATCGCCCTTTTTTACATTTGCTTAAATAAGTATTTACTATCACGGACAATTATAGAAATTAAGTACTTATTTAGAATAACAGATAAATTATCTATTTTATTGTGTAAAAAGTTTCGTTATAAATGAAATAATGAACACACAGCAGTTCCTCAAAGTCAGTGAATTTCGAAACCCGACGAGTATTGGTACATTTACCTTAGTAGTTTTAAGTAATGCTGGAGGCTTGAGTAAGGTTCTATAATATACGGTCCTAAGTCGAAGCTCTTGCTAAGCAACGTTCAGAGATCTCGGCCTAAGGCTAAGCGCGCACAGCGATGAATATTTAAAATTTCATGTTAATGCGTAATAAAATCGCAAGCGCAAATACTTATTTTTTTTTAAATCACACAACTCTCAAGTGATTTTTTCCGCAGTGCGCGTACTCAAGTATACTTATTGGTATTGTGGACAGATTACCGATTATTTATTACAAGTATTAAATTTCATGGTGCGCTCTTAGCCTAAGATTTTATCGCACCATGATTGATTTATATTAAGTCTCTACTTAAGCGCTTAACTTGAGAATTCTGCGAATGCGACAGCTTGACAACGTTCTAAACCAGTAATCCCACTTTGACTAATAAATTTACATAAATAAATATATCTACATTATATAAACAAAATCAATCCGATAGTATTTGCGTGAGTAAACGAAAATTCGGACAAACTTATAAAAATTCTTAAAACTATATTTTCGGCATTAGAATCGTTCAAAGAACTAGTAGCAATTTCTTTTTCAAAATATTCGATGTACAGGTTTAACTTCGCTACAATTTTACTGAACAGGGTGACAGGACTTCGGCGCGCAAACCGAAAGCATGAACTCAGCATATAATTCCGGTCCCCCTAGATAGTGAAGGAATTATTCGTAGGTGATAAAAAGAAAAAGTGTTTCCTAAAAAAGTGCAATATCTACGCGGTCATATTGTATGGCAGAACAAATTTTTTTTAAAGTAATCCGTGAAAATTTTAGAGTCATGTACTCTGAATCTATGGTACCAGGCTGTGCTACTCTTTGCTTAAAGATTTATGAAAGGAGAAGGCCGGATTGCTTATCTTATTGAGGTACGTAACTACGTACCTACACGAGACGCCGCGGGTTCACATCTGAGTTCAGAACGCCACAAAAATGTATCTAAAAAGTTCCTCCGCCGTTCTTTCTTATTGCTACGGCAGAAAATATTATATTTATCAAACATAAATTATGAAAATTGCCATCACGTAATAAAATATATCCGATAATCGTAAACGTTATAGAAAGTTGCCAAAACCTCTAAATTTAATCCAAACATCTTGGAGCTATTCAGATATAAATAAATATAATTCACTAAATGAATTATAATGTAGTGCTGGCTATCCGCGTAATATGTCAATTAATTAATATATTACTCGTATGATCGTTGCAGTCGATATGATAGGTAAGTATATAAGTAAATATGTATAATTATACATCTGTCGGAATATATTCAATGACTGCTGAACATCAACCTGTCGGGTGCCGCGTAGCGTAGGGTCATACATCACTGCGGTTGTCAAAATGAATGTGTGATCGGCATTTGTTTTTAATTAAATGAGAGACGCTTTTACTCCTCCTCTATAAAACTAACCTTCAGTTGCCATTATTATTACGCAGGACTGAAGAGCTTTATTTTAATTACTCACTGTCGAGAGACTCGGTTCCAACAACACCGAGTTTTTGTTTTTGTTCTAATTGTACTCTTGATCAAGTCACGTTGCAGAGTCCATAAACTTTCACATTTCAGCCAAAAAATTAAATGCTAAACAAATTTCCCCTCCAGCGTTCCACGAATAGAGATTGTTATTTTTGTAGTTCTTACTTTCAACAACGAAGTTGTTATCAAAATGTCTGTATAAAAATAACTTAGGTGTAAATAAATAAACTGCTACAATATTACTACAGCAATATATAACGCTGCCAAAACACAGACATGTATCTCCAAAAATGTGAAACATGGCCTAGACGAGCAGACACCAACAATACAAATGTATATAAATGACACGTTGACTCACAAAGCATGATTGAAGCACATTACATTTGATGCAGAAGTAATTAATAAACTTGGACGCTAAAACATGCGGAGAGAAGTGTCATAAACAGAGCTCGTATTAAATTATCCACCGCTAAACATGCCTCGTCTCAACAAGAATTATAATGGTCGTGTGGAAATATTTCCATAATCACCAGATTTTGGCAAACGGATTAGTGGTCGCACAATGTTGTCATCGCGTTGGGAGGGCTTTGCCGTCCATACTGTTGACATTTCTAATCTCTTTGCTGTTTGCAGTTTCATCGGAGAGTGGGCGGGGCCTATTCTTTTCGAGAGCCACACGGCTTGGCTTCAATCACTTGGAATAGTAGCAACGCTTGATAGTAGAGTGCAAGTAGGTGATTACGTTAAAGCTGATGTAGAGTGCATCGCGTACGTAAGCCATGCCAAGTTTTAAATATAGCGTCTTTCGCCAGCCAGTACACTGTATCACAGCCGACAGCCAAGTCACATGGAAAAAATGTTATACGTATAATTTATTAGATTTTGAGAGAAATATACTGATTTTGCTACTTAGAGTGAAACGTGTCAACAAGTTTTTGTTATAGGACTTCGCTGTAGGGTGGTTTTGCGTAATTATCGCGTGGCACCGCACGTTTCTTAGCCAAAACGTTTGTCCCCCAGTTATTTCAACATTCCAAGTTGTATAAATATCTTCATAAACGTAGTTCAGATTTCTAAAAACATTTATTTTTATTAATGTAATCTTAATGATTCCAGTGTTTTATTAAAATTTTGTTTTATACAATACACACTTAATATCTTAGCGTGTTCCCCGACCTACCTCGTTGGTGTAGTGGCCGCAAGCTGTACTGCTGAGCATGTGGTTCCCGGATCGGGCAAAGTGATATTGGGTTTTTCCATCTAGAATTTTTCAGCAACCCGTAGCAACTCGAAGTCTGGATTTGTAGCAATAGCTTCGCCCCCAGTTACATAGGACTTTTTTATGTTCACGAACATCTAGGTACATTTATGTCCCTGAACAAAGGCCTACTAGGACCGCTACATTTAGCGACCAAAAAGTGATATTTATGACCATCATGCTTGGAATATGGAATGCTCAACATAGTTTGCTGCAATACTGATATATGCGATGGTGGGAGCTTTGACAATAGACGAGGTTCGATATCCGTGGACGGGTTAGTAAATGCAGGTACCGTAAAAGTTGTTTGCAAAAGTCGATCTTATGTCGTGCAGGCTGGCCGAAAAATAATTCTGGTTGCATTCGAAATTTCGGACATTCAGGTGAGGTTAGAATGAGTTTTCAAATTTTTTCTCATAGGTTTTTTTTTGTTTCAAAAAACAGTGGTAGTATAGGGCATGTTTATGTACCTAAACACGTTTGTTTGGAATACACTTATAGCCCCCATACTGTACTCGTACACACACATAGTAGCTACAGGAAATGACTGTCCTTCACTTTTTGAGTACCTAATTGCTAACTGCATTCACAGATTTTGGAAAAATGTCAGTTAGAAGAACGTCCATTGCACATTAAACGTCAATATACAGGGTAGATATAAACCAAGAACACATTGATCACCAATTAAACATTATTATTATATGTTTTCTCCAAGTAACAAAATATCCTCTTATCTATTGCTGTCTCTACTTTTTTTCAAGTATCTTGTTATGAACTTGAACATCGTACGCTTGTCCTACTTAGGGTATTAAGTACCAATAACAAACAATAGAAATGTGACTCTCAATAAAGAAAACTCTTAGGTACGTACTTATAGCTTGAAAGCTTCTTCATCAGGGCTTAGTAGGGAGTAATCGTATTATGAGAAAATAAAACAACTATAATAATTAACTATGTCGAATAGGATAAAATAAATATACTTGATAAACTTCTTTTACAAAATTAACTAACAAGCTATTAAAATTAAAATATAATAATCGAAACTAACTAAAACTATTAACGAACTAAAATATGGTGTCGATAAATTCCTCGGCATCGTTGTCGACTGGTAATGTACCCTAAGAGACTGGAGGCATTGCCAATGTAGGTAAAAGCCAGCCCTTGGGTCACGGGAAGTGTCAACCAACCGTTTAGTGATTTCTTTGAACAAGTTACATTAAATGTAGGTGCCTATCAATTGACTGAAGAATCGTGACGTTAAATTAAATGAGCAATAATTAGCAGATCGACAGCTGTTTATGAACAACTGGCACGTCATTGTTAATGTAAGCGGATTTCTCTTTATATTCCAAGATTAAATGACATTGTTCAAATGTCAATGAAATTAGTTAAGAGTTCAAAATGATTAGGTTAGGTTTGGTTTAAGTAAATTTTAGACAAAATTATTTTATTTTATCAATAAATTTGTTGAAATATGAGCACTAGGTCCGCGTGGTAGATTACGGCCCACACCCTTTCACAGAGAGGAGGCCTGTGTCCAAGCAGTGGGAACATTATAGGCTGATTATTATTATGCATAAGCGAATGTGGTATTTTTCCAGCTTCGTCATTATTCATTCATTCGTCTAACTACTTTGTTTTTATGCAATTCCGACAAAAAACAAATAATTATAATATTTCAAAGGTAAAACTTTAAAAAATACTAAGATTTATTTAAACAACATTGCATTTAAAACTTAGACAGTTCATCTTTAATGACGCTTGAGCTCTTAAGATGTCACATTTGTGTCCGACCTAGCTCAACATACATAGTATCCAAATGTCTGGACCCCGCCCTATCTACTGCTTACTTTGAAATTTTACGCTTTACAGGTGAGAATTAAACAAACCTGCATCATAAAGTGTCGTATTACTGCTTAAGGGAATGCATGTTCACACATGTGAGACTAGTTCAAAAATGATATAAACGGTATCGTAAGTTTTAAACTGGGGCCTTATGCTCTATGACACAATGAACGAAGCTACGCGAAATGACGGGAATAGCTAAGGAATTGTCGTGATTTCGAAGTAAGGAATTGTTAAGTGGTCGTAGTGAATTAGGGTCCTGTTTTGTGAAAATAGTTTTAAACAAGTCTTACAACAGACTTGTCAGAAACATGTCGTGAAACATGTATCATGTAAGTATAGACGTCACTTATTTTTTGTTTTCTTGTTCAATAACGTGAGGAAACCGGCATGTCTTAGAACCCAAAAATTACCATCCCACCTACCCAAAAATTTGATACCATGTTTGATATCAAGGTGTAATCGCGGGTTATACCTACAGATACATGTTATAAGACAAACAACTTGTTCTAAGTTTGTCATGACGTTATGTAAGTATTATATCACAGGATATATTTGCATGTAGATACATATTTATTTGATCAAGATAGTGACTTGTCTGTAGGCAATCTTAGTGCAAGAATAAGATAACAGTATTGGTTCTAAGTCTGGTTCAGCCTACTGAAAACTTATTTATGGCAAGACAGATTTGAATTAATGCTTGTAATATGTCATCCAAACTAATATTATAAATGCGAAAGTAACTCTGTCTGTCTGTCTGTCTGTCTTTGCTTCACGCCTAAACTACTGAACCGATTTGTGTGAAATTTGGTACAGACATAGTTTGGAACTTGAGAATGGACATAGGATAGTTTTTATTACAAAAAATAAAATAAAAAATAAAATTTATTCCGGACATACAGCGCCATCTATTGGTCAAGAGTCGGCATCAATTCAGTACTGAAAATTGATCCCGCGAGATCGGGAACTATGTGGGTAAAACCAAAAATCTGCCGGAAGTCACTATTCCACGCGAACGAAGTCGCGGGCAAAAGCTAGTTTAATATAAATGATACATCTTGGGGCGAAGATGCAACGGGGAGCGGAGCGAGAAATTACGTCTTTTGCGGAGAGTCTGCAAAGTCCTGTGACTAAAGGACTGCGAAATACAAATTTAGTCCTTATGTCATGCGGTACTAATGATAAACGCGTTCTCGCCATAATTCAGCTGAGACGCTTATTATGAAGGGCTAAAATTGTATTTACCTTCACAAGTATTTTCCATCTCGTTAAATATTTCGTTTATTTCACGTGGGGTGGAAAATTGAGCAATTGACATAACAAGCAATCCTACTTCTAAAGATGTGCATAAACACGTTACCTGACGGGTGTCAAAATACGCTTAACAAAACCGAGAGTCACGTAAACTCCCCGTCATTGTTATCATTTATTTGTACTGAATGAGACCTGGCAACCTTCTGGTCACGGAGATATTGAAGATCAAAACGAAAACGTATTTTAAATAAGAACTTAACTTTAAATACCCTGCAACTCCTATACCTTTGCATGCACCAGAAGCGTACGTCACATTGCTCGCTACTGTAAACAGCGAATTATTAAACCAAAAATAAATGTAATTTCCCAGCAATGATTTTTGGTCAATGTTACATATGTAGTTTGATGAATGCGTAGATAACGGCTATGTGATCGGCTATGAGATCATGAGAAAGCTGGGCGATATACATGATCCGCAATATTTTTGTTTTTAAATAAGTTATCAAGATCAGTGCCTCGTGAGGAAACCGGTATGTCCTAGAACCAAAACTTCGAAGACATGTGACATCTATCAACCCGCACTGGGCCCGCGTCGTGCATTACGGCCCACTCCCTCTCACAGAGAGGAGGCCTGTGTCCCAGCAGTGGGAACATTTAAAGGCTTATTATGCTTATGCTAAGTTATCAAGAACTTTATTTTGGTACACCAGCTACATTATTTCGACTAGGTAACAGAACAGTAACTAAGTATATTGTGTTAATGGCACCAAAAGTAATTACATGTAACGCGATAGTACCTAAGTCCGTATAAAGAGTATACTTCGTACTTACTAAGCAAACTGAGAAGACTTTTCTTTGGTTACAATGTAAAATGAAACTACACTTATTTTATATACGCAATCGTTATGGAGTGCCTACGTGTCGAGTCGTAGACGAGAGGCCCATGGCTAAATAATAACAGCCGCACAGGTCGATCGGTCAGGTTAAGCTACGCTTGCCGCGGTTGGTCTGTGGATGGGTGACCACCTTGACATACCGAGGCCCCTCCGTGCCTCGGAAAGCACGTTAAGCCGTTGGTCCCGGTTGTCATTCCTGGATCTTTGACAGTCGTTACGGGTAGCCAGAAGCCCGAAAGTCTGACAACCAGTCTTACCAAGGGGTATCGTATTACCCAGTAACTGGGTTGTGGAGGTCAGATAGACAGTCGCTCCATGTAAAATACTGGTATTCAGCTGCATCCGGTTAGACTGGAAGCCGACCCCAACATAGTTGGGAAAAGGCTAGGCAGATGATGAGAAAGCACGTTAAGCCGTTGGACCCGACTGTCATTCGCAGATCTTTTACAGTTGTTACAGGTAGTCAGAAGCCCAATGACAACCAGTCTTACTTACTCTTAGGGTGTCGTGGGTTGTGAAGGTCCGGTAGTGAGTCGCTCTATGTAAAATACTGGTAATCAGCTACTCAGCCGGTTCAGCCGGTCGGTATAAAGTCGGTTGGACTGGAAGTCAACCCGAACATAACTGGAAAAAGGCTCGGCCAATAGAATCTGCGTGGAGTTCGATATTTAGTTGATATGAAAACCTGTAAGTGCTGCATTGTAGCGAGCAGTAGCTCGCGGGACATCGTAAGGAGAAGAAAACAAAGTTATCTATTTCTGCTTAAGAGTAACTGGCATTGCTACGTACAATATTTACCTATACTTACTAATAATAAATCAAATCAAATCATTTTTATTTCGTGTATACAATACACCCATATAAAACCCGGTGTCTTTCCAAAATTAAAGTTATTTTTCACACTGTAGTCTGTTTTAGACGTGTTGTTTTTTTTTTTTTTTGGAAAAAAGTTTTTTTTACGTTTACGTTGTAATTATTACCAGTAATTTTGGTTTAAAAATCAAACTGCTGAACCGTTTTTGATGAAACTTCTATGGGACCAATCTGAAAGTAAATCCTTACCAATCGGCTTATAAATAAGGAAGTTCTGAGGTAACAAACATAAAAAAATACAGTTGAATTGAGAACCTCCTCCTTTTTTTAAGTCAGTTAAAAATTGCCAACATCTGCCCATATAAAATAAAGCTAAAGAGTTTGTTTGAACGAGCTAATCTCCAGAACTAACAGTCAGATTAGACTTTTTTTTGCATTTGCTGTCCAATTGAGGAAGGCTACAGGCTATTTAGCATCATTCCATGTAAACCCTTAGGAAGCGAGGTCAACATAGTTTCAGATCACCCGGCTTTTAGATAGGTTATTATTATTATTATTTATTTAAGTCAGACACAGTCATCCATAGTTATGTTAGTCATCATCATCATCATTTTCCTGCCCTTATCCCAATTTATTTGGGGTCGGCGCAACATGTCTTTTTCTTCCATACTTCTCTATTAGTCGTCATCTCGGTAGTCACCCCTTTCTAACCATATCATCATTCACACATTCCATCCATCGTTTCTTTGGTCTTCCCCTACTCTTATAGCCATTGACATTCATACTCAAAACTCTCCTCACGAAATTTTCCTCATTTCTCCGTAACACATGCCCATACCATGACAACCGATTTCCACACAACTTTTCAGTTACCGGTGCCACTTTCAGACTTCCTCTTATGTACTCATTTCTTATTCTATCCATTCGTGTAACACCACACATCCCTCTTAGCATTCTCATCTCAGCTGCATGCAATTGCCTTTCATTTATCCATTTTGTGGCCCAACATTCTGATCCATACAAGACAGCAGGTCTAATCATGGTATACTTAAAAATTATGTTAGTAACTAAAATTAAATAACTGAAATATATAAAGTCAAATTGTAAAATAAATAATAATAATTGTTATGTTACTTTACAAAACGGCTAGAGTCAAGATGTTATACAAAAGTTGTATGTATAATAAAAGTTTAAAATTGCAAAACCTACAAAACGAAGAGACAAAATTTATAAAAATACTATTTGTTTTTGATACTCATAAAATTGCAAATATATTGACTAATACATAATAGAAAAGCTGAAAGTGTTCCTTTATTCTCAGTAGGCGTGAAATGACGTCATAGCATGAATGTATTCGTGTTGTTGTCATTTAAATGAATTAATTTGGCGGTTAATTGCCTAGGAAAGGGTGACAAAAAGCTGTTTAAGCCCCTAGATAAAGCACAAATGGACAAAGGCAAACGTAGTTCTTCTTAAATTCCGCATTGCCACGAACGAGCTCATTTCCACCACTTCGATATTATGGCTTACTCCTGCGGGGTAATTGCGTAACGCAATATAAGTAGCAATGGCTTTCATTTTGACAGTTCAACAACTTGCATTGCGTTATTGACGTTGTTGAGCAGACAAGTTTTTCGAACTGAAGAAGCAATGTAATAGGAATATTCTTCGAAATGATTCAGATTGAGATTTATACATAATGTGTTACGCAATTAGGGTGCTGTACTCCTTATGAACATCGAATAGAATACTTAGTACAATGTATTGACGTTTAATGGCATATTAACATTATACTCGTACAGTACAATAATTAGAGCGATTTTTTATCATAGAAATAGAATCAACTGATTGTTTGTAAATGAAACTACGTATCTTGGCAACAAGTTTTTTAATAACCATTTTTTTTTTTTATTATTATGTATAAATTTATTCATTGTGTGAGTGAGTGCCCCTGCGATTGCGCACTCACTTGTGTGTGTTGTCGGTTAATTAATATCTTTTGAAATTCAAAAACGTAATGAAAGAAAAAGAGAGTGTGTGCTTATGACCGCACGATAGAAGTGAAAACTTATAAAAGCCGAGTATACACGATTCAACGTCTAGTATACCCGATACACCGACCCGACCCAGAATTCACTGTTCAGAAAGAGCACAAAGTGCGCCTAATTAAGTTTTCACGTTAATACTGTCAATTCATTGTGAATTTCAGATGAAGATATGCAACATTGTTTGCATATTCAATATTACGGCATATCTCGTTTGTTTCCACGTCACGTTCTACTTCAATGATGCTCCTTTGTTTGTGAAATGATATGTGGGATATTTGAACCAGACGATTCCATAGAGAGTCTGTTGGATACATTCAATAACTACTAGTCATGATTTGCTTTTAATGAAGTGAACTGACGCAGGAATATCGGAATCCGCACATAGAATACATAAGTAAGTTGTATCTAGAAAAACGGACACAAATAGTAAAAATTGATAATTATGAAAGTTTACCCTGTAAATTAACCCACGGAATCCCACAACGATCAATTCTCGGACCCTTATTATTTTTTATTTACATCAATAGCATCAGCAGTGTTAAAAGGTCAGGCAGTATCACACTTTACGCAGATGATACTTGCTTGTTCTACTTTGACTACAATCTTATTGATATAGTGAAAGAAGCTCAAGATGATTTGAATATCCTAAATACATGGTTTCTGTCAAATTTTCTAACTATTAACACAAAGAAAACCTCATATAGGTATGATATTTGCTGCAAAAAATAAGAAAATCCTCAATCAAATCCAAATAACAATAAACAACGAAGATATTGCCAAATCAAGCAGTGAAAGATATTTTGGGTCTCATTTTAGATACTAACTTAAATTGCAAACCCCATATTGATTACATTAAGTCCAAACTATCACCTGTGGTAAGAAGCATTGCGTACAATGTCTGTTTGCATTCCTAAAAAAGCTCGCGCAATGCTATATAACTCTCTAGTTAGACCCCACATAGAATATCTCATTGAAATATGCGTAACTGCAGCAAAATCGGTAATCCAGGATATACAAATATAACAATAAAAACACTCTACAACTACTACTACCTTACACCGACCACCAAAATCTACAATGATACCAAAATACTTAAAAATAACCAACTCTTTACACTTAAAACATGCATCCTAATACATAAAATCATAACACAAGACACACATTCACAACTTAATTTCGAGCTTAAGGGCTGATTTTTCCAACGACAGATAATTTTATCGGAGGAATAATTTTGAATTTTTGAAAATTCTTTCATACAAAACCTGTCAGACGTCAATTTTATTACACGAATAAAAATTATCTGTCGATGGAAAAATCAGCCCTTAAGCTCGAAATTTTCTATGACACTCACAGATAGTCAAAATGTGAATGAAATCAGGCATATTGCCCACAAACGACAAATGGGGCGGCACACCAGCCATAAATGATGCCACGAAAATTCGGCGTGCTTGTGTTTACTGTGCAAACATGACGTAATTTCAGCCTGAAATATCACAGGCAATTTTAAAGCATTACAAGTGCAAGCACAACAGATTTTCCGTTGCGTATTTTGCGTGAGATGTGTCGGTAGAGTATGGCCTGTGGGAAATTATTATACAACCTGAACCAAATGAATGGCCATATGAAACAAAAATATTTAACTTATGGGGATTATTACTGCATAAGTAATGGTGCGGTAACCACGGATTATCTAACAGCGAGGTTGTTACCAGTTAAGGCATAGACTAGTATTGAGGTTACGTCTGGCGCGGATTAAGAATGAATTATTTATTTTATTTGATAATATTTTAAATAATTATATATATTTAAATAATAAAATAGATTATTTATTGGTTTATTACTGTAATTACCCGTGACATCAAAGTTTTCCTTTCAGAATACCAGCGCTGCGACCTTTATTTTTTTAATGTCGTAGTATTATGCTGAGATTGAGAGATTGAGAGCCTTTTGGCTTCATACAGGACTTTCTGTTTCATTTTTCTTTTTCTTACTTTATTTTTTATATATAATTTGGTTTTAATACCTACTTTTAAAAAAAAATATAATTTGGTTTTGTTGCCTACTTTGTTTATATAATCTGGGATTTTTATTTTTGATTGTGTTTAGTTTAGTTTTATGATCTTCCTGTGCCAGTCGCAATAAATACTTTTTCTTTCTTTCTTTCAGTTGCTAAATAAATACTAAACTCATTAAAGCTTTTAATTTATTAATGGTATGCATCGCTAAACGGTTTCCTTAAATTGTCTAGTCATCATCTGCCTAGCCTGGTATTTTACATGGAGCGACTGCCTATCTGACCTCCACAATCCAGTTAGTGGGTAATACAATATCCCTTGGGAAGACTGGTTGTCAGACTTTCAGTTTTCTGACGACTCGTAACGACTGTCAAAGATCTACGAATGACAGCTGGGACCAACGGCTTTACATGCTTTCCGAGGCACGGAGGGAGGGTATTGGTATGTAAAGATGGTCACCCATCCACTGACCAACCGCAGCAAGCGTAGCCTTACCTGATCGATTGAACCGTGTGGCTGTTACTACTTAGCCACAAGCCCTCTCCTTAAATTACCTACTATGAGAGTTAATAAACACGAGAGAACAGAGGTAAAGAAAACTTAACAAGAACGTATTCATCACTGATCTGTTTATTCTCTTACCCCTTTATTCATAAATGTTGCTTAAGGATAAGTAGTGATTAGCGACTGTTTAACCACACATTTTTGACGGTTGAACATCACTTAACTTTAGTCATCATTTATAAAAAAAAACCCTTTAAATATTAAGGTATATTAAACGTTGTGTATACAAGAATCTAAGGATAAAACGTAGTATTAAAGAAACCAAAAGGACTTAAAGATTGATGTTCTGAAGTACTTTCTAAGTGACGGCTGCGGGTGTAACTTTCTTCATAAATATATAGGGGAGGAGCGCGTGTAGTGCCATGCCAGCAAGAATGATGGCCAGTTATTGAATAGTTTGAAAACATTATTTTGCATCTCCTTGAAACGTCTTGAACTTTTGAAACTGAAATCGGTTTATTCTCATAAAGAACACAAACAGTTCACTTAAAATATGAGATTACAAATAGATCATACACTTACACTATTACATCATGACTCCGTGGGTCAAATGTCATGGTGAAAGTATTGTCTGACATAATAAAATAATTTCTAGTATTTTCTTTCATATTTTCTAGGAGACCTTTATTTATATAATTTAAAAAGCTAACAGTCTTAAAATAATAACATGTACAAGTATATAAAAAAGAGGGGAAATAATCAAACGGCATCAAAAAATTCGTGTGCATCACTGTCAATAGGAAACGTGCCCAAAACGCAGGCAGCATTGCCACGTTGTATGGCAATGCTGATTCTTTGGCCAAAAAATAGGCCAACCCTCTGGTCACGTGAAGAGTCGACCAACCGCTTGGTGATGTCTCGAAATACTAAGTGTGCACTTGGACCCCATGGGCCTAGTGTTTCAACCCCAAACGGCTTGACCAAAGAGATTGGCGTATTTGCGCCGTTTGAGGTTTTCCGCACCTGCAGCAGCCGCCCCAGCACAGCCCACCGTGCTTGGAAGATGGGATGGTGCAAGGGTGTCGACACAAGTTGCATCTCACACCAAAGGCCTACCTACCTATGGTAGCAAGCATGGCATGGCAAGGCATTATGGCCATTCCGTCTGGTCTCTTCCCATATCGTCGCCTGCCAATTAGGGTTCTAACAGCTGGTACCCTGGCGGTAACAAGAGCACGACGGATGATATCATTGATCCGGCCTGCGCTTTTACTGTCGGATAAGCCATGGTGTCCGAGGCAGTCGACGGTAGGTAAAGAACGATATTTAAAGCGATCACTATCGTAGCTTTATTAATTACTTACTCAATAAATCTGGTCGTAGTTCATAGTAGCGCAGATGTTCGTTCGTTCAATCTGAGCCCACTGAGTAATTACAATTATGTATTAGAAACGGATCACAATCGTGATAGAAAATTCTCTGGAAAAATATAGGTAGGTATGCACTTATTTATTTAACCATTTATGTACACACATATAAACAAACAAGCGATAGGAGAGTAGATAAAAAGGGGAATAGACAACTTGTGTAAAGTAGAAGGGAAAACAAAATAAAAAGATCTCTAATTATTGTATTTAATTAAGTTGTGGTTTTTTGTTTTAATTGTGTTTGGGAGACTTATTAGTGTAAAATACCAATGGCATATTTTAATATAAATCATTATGTTGTACCTGTTGCACATTTTTTTTTTTCAGGTTGGGAAATCATCAAATGACTCCTCTCGCTCTGGGTGGAGCAGGAGGGAGTGTCAGACTCTTACTGACTAAAACCCACCCGTGTTCCTTCCTTAGCCCTTTATGTTCCAGGGCAGCGGTAACCCTTTCGGACGATCCCGCTACCCTGGCAGGGCACATTTTGTCTAACATTAAAGTCGCATGTCTGACCTTCGACTGCGGCATTCAAAGACTTAATGCGGCGAGGTTTATTCATAAACTAACAACAAATCTCATAATGATAATATATAATAGAATTTTCACCGTGCTGAATATTATCTGTGATTGTTTGAGAGCTTGTCTGAAAAGATTTATGTAGGTACTATATTTTATCTTATCGTAAGTGTCTATCTATCTGTTGCATGTTGCCAGCTCCATTCAGTTCCCCGCTTGGCCCGCAAAGTACAGCTCAAATAAGCGTTGCATTGATATGTGTCAGCTAAACATCAAATGTGCAAAGTGCAGTTTTACTTTCAACGTTCTGTGACAATAATTAATCAAGGTTTCTGTTTACGGCAGCGTGCGCCGCAAAATATACCTATTAATCTATGCCTGTGACTCGTATTCATTGCAGATAACTATACGATTCATACGATACGTCCTCGGGTCCTCTCGAGTTTCAACAAGACAAATAACGAAGCCATTCAGGGTTTTATTTAAGACTGGAACGTGCGATCAGAATGTTGAACGGTCGTGCACTACTTAGGGCGCGTTTACATTGGTAGTGTGGGCAGTACAGAATTCAATGTAAAGGCTGTACTGTACACAGGAGCCTTTGCAAGACTGCCCAAAAAAGGTGGCCTTTGAATTCAGGGTTCATGTATGTGTGCGAGTTTCTTTGCTCTATGAATACCATATTCAGCCTATAATGTTCCCACTTCTGGGACACAGTCTCCTCCTTTCGGTGAGAGGGACTGGGCCGTAATCCACCACGCGAGCCAAAAATTCAAAGACATGTGACATCCACCAACCCAGTGTGGGTTGGTGGATGTCACAACATGTCTTTGAATTACATGCCTGACATGCCGGTTTCCTCACGATGTTTTCCTTCACCGTTTTGAGAACAGTGGTGATGAAACAATTTACTCAAAGTAAAGCGCCTGTCAGGGTTCGAACCTAGGGCCTACAACTCGTAAGTTACGGTCTCACCACTAAGCCGCCACTGCTCTTTGAATGATGAATAGTTACTGAAATGAATAGTTAATTAGAAACACCTCACACATTGGCAGTTTGAGTTATTTTTAATTAACTAATGGTATGTTAGTAAACCCTACAATTCTACCAAATGTGAACAGTGCTCGAAAGTAAAAAGGTAGAGTCTATGTAAAGTGACAGACTGTACCTACCTATGCCACGTTCATACACAAAGCATCTTGAGTGCAGAGCACCTGCGAAACCTGCACATAATATTTTCTGCAACTCGCAAAGTCAAATATCCGTCACCGTCATCTGACGGTGACGGATATTTGACTTTGCGACTTTTCAAGTAACTTTTGGAGGGCACTGTATATCTATACAGTGCCCTCCAAAAGTTACTTGACATTTTCTCACTACAGCTGTGATGCCAGATTATGATCTGAAATAAAATACATAACTAGGTAATCATTCTTACCTGATTATTTTTAGGGTTCCTTACCCCAAAAGGAAAAAGGAACCCTTTTAAGATTACTTCGTTGTCCGTCTGTCTGTCCATGTCCATCTGTCAGGACCCTTTTTCTCAGGAACACGTGGAGTTATCGAGTTGAAATTAATATCAAATACTCAGGGTTGCAATCCCTTGAAGCAATGAAAAAATCAAACTTCTAATCTTCGGAATCAAAACTTATAGGTACAGATAGGTGGATTCTAGGTCAACGGGAAGTATCCCGTTGACCTAGAATCATAAAATTTGGCAAGAAGCAATATCGTGTAGCACAAAAATACTGTAAATTTTTAGTTACATACCTACAAATTTGTGCGGAACCCTCGGTGCACGATTCCGACTCGCACTTGACCGGTTTTTTATGATAAGTCATAGGAAGTTGAATTAGTCAATAAAAACGTTATTGAAACTAAAATTTTAAATCATAATGTGGTATTTCAGCTGAATTGGAAAAATGACGACTAACTTTTAGAGGGTACCGTACCTAATTCAAACATCATCCCTAAATGCATTCGGTAAGTATTTAAGTATCGAATGGAGAAATGTTGTTGAAAATATGTATATTGAGCAGCAAAACTGTTTACGATTTCAATTTGGTTGATATTAAAGTGAAGCGCAAACATCATCTTAATTAAAGCGTGGCTTCGCATGGTAATAAGACTTAGAGCATGGCTCGATACTGCTATGTATTTCCCATGAATGCAATCTTACAAAAGTTTGGTACGACCCCGGATGCTGCTCGTAGAATCCTTGGAACTAAATTAATTGGAACTTAATACATACATATACAACTTAATAAATACATACATACATACATAATATATATAAAACTAGCTTCTGCCCGCGGCTTCGCCCGCGTGGATGTCGGAAATTATCCCACGGGAACAAGCTACCAGGATAAAAAGTATGTCCTTCCCCAGGATGCCATCTTTCTCTTTGCCAAATCAGAAGTTCAGTGGTATAAGTGTGAAAATGTAACGTATAGTTTAAAGTTTAAACCCTCCCCTTAAAAGTCGAATGACCCCTTTTTGCCCCAACAGAGGTCAATTTACGACAACTTTACATACTTATTATTAATTATTTTCTGTCAAAAGTATTAAACCGAGTTTCGAGTTAATTGGACCGCGCATTCAATTACTTCCACACAAACTTCAACACCTTTGATGGGTAGTTTTGAAAAACTTAATAATAAACTTTATTACTTACTTAGGCAATATTCTTGCCAAGTTTCAAGTTTATATCCCCACTTTTCATCCCCACAAGGGTGGAATTTTGAAAAATCGTTTGGGATGTACTAATAACTTGATTCAAAAATTATTTATACCAATTTTCGAGTTAATCAAGCCACGCATTATAATCCTCCCCTGTAAAATTAACTACCCCTTTTCAACCCGTTAGGGGTAGATTTTCGAAAAACCCTGATTCACGTTATTCTTTATTTTTGGTCTTAAGTATAAACACTGAGTTTCGAGTTAATCGGACCATGCATTCAAATTCTTCCACACAAACTTCAACACCCCTATATCTCCATTTGAGGGGTAGTTTTGAAAAACTTATAATGATAAACTTTATTACTTACTTAGGCGAGTATTATTGAAAAGTTTCAAGTTTATTAACCTAATGAAGAAGACTATTCATATAAACTGTATCCCCCGCTTTTCACCCCACAGGGGTGGAATTTAAAAAAGTCGTTTGGTATGTATTCATAACTTGACTCAAAGATTATTTATACTAATTTTCGAGTTAATTAAGCCATGCAGTCAAATCCTCCCTGGTCAATTGACTACCCCTTTTCAGCCCACCAGGGATAATTTTCGAAAAACCCTGATACGCATTGTTCTTTACTTTCGATCCTAGGTATAAATACTGAGTTTCGAGTTAATCGAACCGCGCGTTAAAATTCTTCCATACAAACTTTGAAACCCCCCAATCCCCTTTTAGGGGGAAGTTTAGAAAAACATAAAATGGCAAACTTCATAATTTACTTAGATTAGTGTTAGTGCCTAGTTTCAAGTTTATTACCTCAAGGAATAAGATTTTCCATACAAACAACATCCCCCCATTTCACCCTCTTAGGGGTGGAATTTCGAAAAACCCCTTCTTAGTGGATACCTAGTCTTCACGAAGAACACACCCTCCAAATTTCATGTCTCTAGGTCCAGCAATTTAGGCTGTGCGTATATATAGCGTGATATTATATAGCTTTTAATATATTGAAAGGAACCACAAACAAGAACTTACAACTGATTTAACTCACAGAATAAGCAAGCTGAAGTGGCAATGAGCCGGCCATATTAGCCGTAGAATTGATAACCGTTGGGGTAGACGTGTTCTTGAGTGGAGACCGCGAATCGGTAAACGTAAGGTAGGACGCGCTCAGGCTAGGTGGAGCGGCGGTCTTCGCAGGATGGCTGGTAGCGGCTGGATGAGAGTTGTCGAAAATCGAGTTGAATGGCGTGCAATAGGAGAGGCCTATTTCAGCAGACTGGACTGCTATAGACTGATGATGACAACTAATTTAATAAAATATTTTTGTGTAATAATATAATCCGCAGCGCTGTCCACATGTAGACATAGGAGTTTAGAAAAAAAAGTGTTATCATTTATACTCTCTATAGGTTGCTACTGTCATACTGAACAACTGTCCCTCGGAAAGCTTAAATAAAGTATTTCATATTCATATTTGTGAGTCTCTGATGTACGTTAAAACCCTAAAAACATGATCAGTTTGTCGGAACTGAAAAAACAATGTAGGTTTCAGATTTCATTGGACATTAAATCATTAACCTTTTAAACACTGCCTGCCGATCGATTCTGTAAAAATCTCACCGTGAAAAGTTAGGTGAAGTGAGCTTAGAGTGAGCTGTCAATAGTGTGAATAACTAGCATTAGTTGGAATGATAGCGCACTCCACGCTCACTTGACATGAGTTTTCACGGTGAGATGATTACAGAATTGCACTGCTGATGCCGAATGAACATCGAATTACGAATTACGTAATTAGCACATTGGTTCAAATAGGTAATTATCACAATTATTTTGGTTTGGTATTTTCACTTGGGCAGAAATCAGAATACTTCGTAATGCAGGTAGTCGCAGAAAGTCTAGATCATCGTACATTTTGTTGTTTTCACTTGTTTTATGATCAGAATAACTAAAGCAGTGAAACGTCCCAAAAAGCTGTATAGCTGTTACATATATGAACTTCTAGGTTAATTTCTGACGACACGGTTGGCGCAGTGGCTGAGCGATCGACTGCTGCGCTGCGTGTCGCGGGTTCGATTCCCGCATGGAACAAATATTTGTATTGCTTACAGGTAGTTGTGCGGCACCGTAATTGCGTAACACACAATCAATCGTAATTTGAATCATTTGGAAGCAAATTGCTAATCCATTGCTTCATAAGTTCGAAAAATGTATCTGCTCAACACGTAAATAACGCAATGAATGTTATTGAACTGTCAAAATGAAACTGATTCCGATTGATTGTGTGTTACGCAAATAGGCTTCCGGTCTGGATATTTGTGTATATGTCATGTGAGTTAAAAATGAAAAAAAAAAGTTTCCAAAAAAGCACCTACAGCGAAAAACATCGTTAAAATTAACCAATTCTGGATGTTTTCGTGCCGGATTCAAAACCCACAGCATTTTTTTCAAACAAACCAATTACAGGCAGTTTCGAACTGTCAAGGGGTCGTGAAGCTAGTGGCCCATTCTAAAGCGACCTACTACGTTTCACACTCCTTTAAATCAAAAAGTTGTGTTAGTTACGCAGTTTATAGTATACATCAGGCGTCCGTACATTTTAGAATCAAAGAGACGGATTGGCCCGGCAGTCAGTCACTCAGCGTTGAGGCACAAAGGCAAGGGCACACTGCACGCCGACAGAACTCAAACGCAGGCTGCGTTTGGAAACACAAACGAATAAACACGTTAAGCTTGATGAAAATTCTATCAAAGCGAAATTCGATAACGTTTTCAACAAGTTCGCGTCGCAATCAGGGCAGAAATGTTTGTATCTACCTACATAGCAGCCGAGATTTTCTAGCTCTCAAAAGATCTCATGACAGGATGTAGATTTTGTTAAGTATACACAAATTTTTGTTGTGTAATTTAAACCAGAAACTTGTGCGTCTTTACAGAGCACCTATCATGGGCGTCTTGTTCTAGTTTCGGGTTATATGGGAAATACAATTTGCAATTTCTAAGCGAAGTACAAATCTGACGCTAAGCTCTACCCACCCTTCCTAAATCATAGACAGATAGATAAAATATTCTTTATTATGTACACCATAGATATAAATGTACAAATTTTACAAAGGTTGATAAGATAAGACCGCCCAAATGTGATAGTCTTATCGCTAAAAGCGATCTTTTAAAGATCTTTAGATAGATTTTTTATTTTTATTGATATTTTTGTTCAATTGGAAAATCATATAAAAGGTCTAGGTCCAGTAGGTCAAAGAGTGAAAATTCGAAGAATCGAGTATCGAGGAAATTTCATTGTATCGTAACCTTTAAAAGGAACGGCAGTGTATACATGGAACACGAACTATATGGTAGGCCATATAGTAAAAAAATATACACTTAAATGTCAAATCCCTGTTACATAAATGCTTAAAAAGGTACACTATAAAAAACAAGCACATTTTTTCAATATATTACCTTAATTACTGAAACATAAAAAAAAAAACTATTAAATCGTTCGTAAAAGTACTTACTACGCTAAAATCTTTTTTATTTATCAATACTGT
Source organism: Apamea anceps (assembly GCA_951799955.1). Taxonomy (NCBI): domain Eukaryota; kingdom Metazoa; phylum Arthropoda; class Insecta; order Lepidoptera; family Noctuidae; genus Apamea; species Apamea anceps. The sequence continues at coordinate 15,777,921 of OX637500.1, read as the reverse complement.
AAAGTCTTTTTTATTTATCACTACTGTAAAGTCTTTCTTATTTATCACTACTGTAAAGTCTCTTTTATTTATCAATACTGTAAAGTCTTTTTTATTTATCACTACTGTAAAGTCTCTTTTATTTATCAATACTGTAAAGTCTTTTTTATTTATCACTACTGTAAAGTCTTTTTTATTTATCACTACTGTAAAGTCTTTTTTATTTATCACTATTGTAAAGTCTTTTTTATTTATCACTACTGTAAAGTCTCTTTTATTCGTTCGCGGGAAATCTTGTTCCCCCGACGCACCCCGTCGCATCGCATCACCTGCCCGCGCGGTTTCTTCGATTTCGCTTAGCGTGCTTTTTGACTTTTTTTCTTTCTACTTAGCTCCTAAGGGTCCTAGCGTGCTAACCGATCCGTAAATTATATATAGCCTTCCTCAAGAATTGGGCTATCAAAATAATGTTAAAAGAATGGTTCAAATCCGACAGGTAGTTCCACTACCGCGTTCAAACAAACAAACTCTTCATTTATTATTAATTTAAAGTCGTATATTAAGTAAGCAACTACAATTGCGCATTGACAGAAAACTAATTTTGGTCAGTCACTGATTTCCGATACGGTAAACTGACGCATTTCCAGTAAATATCATGTAATGTGACATGCTAATTAAATACATGCCAGGAAAATTGAATTGTATAAGTACAATAAAGTATACTAAAGCACAGAAGTGATAAGAGTAAAATATTTTAAATAGTGTACTTTATTGGGTGAATCAACCATTAAGCAATTGCCTAATACATATTTCTGGATTTGTCACTTCGCCCACACATTGCCTTTGATGACTGAAAAAAAAACGTAAAAATAAAAAATCGGAAGAGTATTTTGTTAATAAGAGTATTTTTAATTTTTCCAATTCCAAACACCATTCGATAGTGTCGCTAATAAGGATCGAATTCTGGGAAGTATCGTGTTCCATCAAAATGTAACACGCTTTTATTTAGTAGGTACCTATATAATGGTATTTTTCTTATCAGGTTTAAATAATTTTTAACTTTTTAGTTCTTTTTATTAACAAGTAATAAAAGCTTGTTTTTAAAAAGTTTTTTTCTTTTCTTTTAATTTTCGTTAAATGCGTAACGGAATAAAGAGCTAAATGATCTAGATCACAGTCTTAACGACGGGCGTTTCCAGTGCCAAGGCAGGCATACTTTCGTGGGGCACGCAATTTAAAAAAAAAAACGCTATTAGCTTATAAAATTATTGCTAACAAATATGTACATATCAACTTAAATTGCAAATGAAGGTCATGTCATGCAGAACACGCAGCTCTAATCCGTAAAGAAAATAAAAACTAGAATAACTGCACACTCCTCACTTCGTAATATCCTGGCGCGGAACGTTGAGGGTGTTCTGTGTTATATGTATCAACGCGGCGTATAAAACAATGTAACAGATACGGCAGGATGCTGCATTGAAAGGGACATTGCTGTGGAAAGCATCCGGAAATTACACTACGTTGTAAGAAATTATCTTTTTTATTTGGAGACGGGGCAATTTTGTATGGTCTAACGGTCAATAGCGATATGGTTTTGATATTTGTATAGGGATACATCATCTATACTGTTATTAAACACTGGTATTTTTTTTTTTTAATAGGAACAACAAACAGCTACATTATGCAATATTATAAATAGAAAAACATAAGTTACTTAAGTAATAGTGTAACCCACAGCGCTGTTCACAGATTACCATTAATTAATAAAACCTTAGTCACTAGGAGGTGAACTGTTCACGCATGACAGTTACGCTAATATTATAAAAACAATAGAAAAAATAAGAATAAAAAAACAGTATTTTTAAAACAACAAACAAGTCTAAGAGTTCAAGCGTCTCATACATAAGGCTACGAAACCTATTCAAACCTATGCATGTATGTAAATATATCTATGTGTTCAAATGCTTCATTGTGGGTTGCTGCCATTCGCCGAACTGGCGAACGCAGACCAGTGTAAGAACGGCAGGTACCTACTGCAAAGGGTTTGCCATCACGTACCCGTCGTCTATAAACAGTCCTAGGGACTGCATAGCACAATACATTGTTTAAATCTATACAGTCAAAATTGCTATTAACAATGTTATACAATGTCATTGCTTCTAATTGTGTAAGTCTAGCTGAGCGTCAAAAGTTTGTATTTACTGAGTATTCAGCTGCATCTGGTTAGACTGGAAGCCGAACCCAACATAGTTTGGGAAAAAGCTAGGCAGATGACGACACCATCTATACTCTTGTGCAAAGGGGCATCAAAATCTAACCCGGTAATTTTGAGAAAAATATATTTTTACAATTTACAGGATTTTCTAGAGCAGGTTCCGAACGTTTTTAGGAGATGGTCTTTAACTTTTTGAGTAAAAGCTGCATTCACAGATTTTGTAAGAATGGTACAGTCAGTTAGAAAAATGACAATTCTTACGTTTTATTTTTATTGTGCCATTTGATGCAGTATTGTATGAGAATTAAAATACTATTTTAGATCGACTCAGGTTGGTAGAACAAGGTAGAAACATTTTCCATAATGTACATTTCTTGAGAAATTATCGTAGGTAGAAATTAAGAAAGATGTTAATGATGTATAAATTCTTTTTTTAAAAGAAAGATGTTTGAATAGACATTTTTCATAATTATGTAGTTTAAATGTACTGGTCACTATGAAAAACTCAAAGCGCAATCTTAAAACTCTTGATTCTTCACAATCTCCAGTAAAAGTAGAAGTTGTTATGAAAATTATCCATTTTCTTGCTGACTACAGTTCAAAGTCTATAAATGCAGGTCAATTCTATTAAAAAATTTAAGGATAATCCCCATTCCCAGTCTCCATTCTGGTTGAACAGCACCAAACGCAGAATATTTTACGACCAAGCAGAATAATAAACCGTACTTTGTCGACGCTTTTCCTGAAAGTATTTTAATTATTTATTTAATTTAAAAAAAGTTGTTGTCTGCCCTCGTCTGAGCATTGCCAATTCAAGAGATTACTTTTAATTCCGCACAAGAACTGCACAACTGTTCATAATTGTTCTCGGCACGACATAACGAAGTTCCCTGTCTTCTTTAACTTTTACGAGTTATTATAATAACTAGTACGTACCCAGGCGTTTCTGAAGTTCATCTTCAAGGCACTGAGAATATCCTAAGGCTTAGAACTACATCATATGTGGGTAGTAGGCAATCTGTGTGAAAGGTGGAAGACGGACTTCTTACAAGATGCCGCGGGCTGAGTTAACGCACGGAAGTAAGGGGAGTCACACATGGGACGCGTCGCGGCGGCAGGTGCAAGCCTTCGGAGCGTGTGGCAGCGCGCGCAGCAGAGGTGCATTTGACCGCACCTCGACGTCAAGTCACCGGGCACCAATGATTTTTATCCAGGTCTATGCAACCCAATTAAAACAACATACCTATTGTTCATAATTTGATTGTGTGTGTTTTACTTATTTGATTCATTTTATGTTCCTATGAGTGTGATTAGTTTAGTTTGACAAAAATAATAAATCGCAGTTTGTAATATTCCTGTGCGAGTCCCAATCGATACTTTTTGTTTATTTCTTTTATGTAGCTCGTCATTTTGATCCGTTTAAAGTTTGATATCTAGTTTACATCACGGTATATTCCATTAGATAACTTTACCCACGGCTTTTACGTCAGTGTACCGGCTTAAAAGATTACTTACAGAAGCATCTCGCTTAACGCTTTAGATTTGTACTGGATGGTGGTCGTGAAATAATGTTCTTTGTTAGCTTAGATACCTACCTACCTACATGTAAGGTTCAAATTGCCTTGTTGTTGCGGAACATGGTATAAATACGTAATGTTTTAATTCGTTGGGAGTCGTCATCATCAACATCTGCCCAGCCTTTCCCCAACTGACATAGTTGGGAAAAGGCTGGGCAGATGTTGATGAGGGGTCGGCTTCCAGTCTAACCGGCTACAACTGAATACCAGTATTTTACATGAAGCGACTGCCTATCTGACCTCCACGACCCAGTTACTGGGTAGTACGATACCCCTTGGAGTGTAGTCCCTATTCAAATGTAGAGAGTTTTGTGCAGTTTCCATTAGAAATACCTGAAACTTACAATTAATTTAATGCAGATAACTGGTTAACTTTCCTCACTATTTATGTTGTCCGTTTTAATTTAACCAACTGTATTTAATATCCTCTCCTGTTCTGATTACAGAATTTGTTAGTTCTTCATCCACGCGCGGATAGTTTAAACTATATTAATAAAACCCACTGTGTTTAAGGCAGTGTTGATATGGGAGCTTATGGCGTGTACACTGGTTTTTTTCCCAGTACGTAGATAATGCTTATTTTCTTACAAACAATGCAACAGAAGCGTGTTGTGAAACAGTGCGCACAACAGAGTCTAAAAGTTTTGTTTATCGTAAACAGAACAGCGGGATAATTGCGTAACGCACTGACAGTAGTAATAGCTTTCATTTTGACAGTTCAGCAACATTCATTGCGTTACGTTATCGCGCAGACGAATGTTTCGAACATACTCGTATAAAGCAATGGATTAGCAATGTCCTTCAAAATGATTCAGTATGTGGTTGATAGTGTGTTACGCAAATGGTGCTGTTGTTTTTTGTGTCATACCTAAAAGCTTTTTCATTAGAGTTTAGACAACTTTGACTAGGTGACTGTTATGTTGCGAGTTAGCACGTCAACTTTGTTTTTGCGACGTAGGCAGTCTCCCCGCGAGTCTTCGTTCAGCCTAAACTCTCTGTGACATAAACTATATGTTACTGTTGAAATATAAAAAAAACCGGCCAAGTGCGAGTCGGACTCGCCCATGAAGGGTTCCGTTACGTTACGATTTATGACGTATTAAAAAAAAACTACTCACTAGATCTCGTTCAAACCAATTTTCGGTGGAAGTTTATATGGTAATGTACATCATATATTTTTTTTAGTTTTATCATTCTCTTATTTTAGAAGTTACAGGGGGGGGGGGGACACACATTTTACCACTTTGGAAGTGTCTCTCGCGCAAACTATTCAGTTTAGAAAAAAATGATATTAGAAACCTCAATATCATTTTTGAAGACCTATCCATAGATACCCCACACGTATGGGTTTGATGAAAAAAAAAAAATTGAGTTTCAGTTCTAAGTATGGGGACCCCCAAAATTTATTGTTTTTTTTTCTATTTTTGTGTGAAAATCTTAATGCGGTTCACAGAATACATCTACTTACCAAGTTTCAACAGTATAGCTCTTATAGTTTCGGAAAAAAGCGGCTGTGACATACGGACGGACAGACAGACAGACAGACAGACAGACAGACAGACATGGCGAATCCATAAGGGTTCCGTTGCCATTTGGCTACGGAACCCTAAAAAGGTAATTTTCAATTCTTTTTTTCCCTAAATAATCACAATCCGATCCAGCCTGTCCCTTGCTGTCCTCAAACGTAGCCCTTAGCCGAAGTCTATACCCACAGATTATACTTAAAGAGTTCAGAATTATTTAAGAAAAAATACGACGGCGAATCAGCGAAAGAATCAATCACTCTAGTTTAATTGTTATTTAACTTAAACGTAAACACTACAGGTACTATAATGACTTGATTAACGTCTCAGGATTGCTATTTAGGTATCCAATGAATGAATAATTGATATTAATTGATTTACGACAAATCAATTAAATTGTATTATTGATTCGAATTGTAAACAATGTAAGGATAATAAATAACGTTGGCTTATTTTTTCTGTCTGCACGTTAAGCGTGTTAATACATATGTATAAGTACCTAAGTATACATTAGTCTGCATATGTAGGTGATTATTTCACTGATAGACGGTCGCGGAGGTGGATTTTTCATAAGCATTTTTTATCAGTAAGTATATTAAATTGTCTTCTAAAAGTATATTATAGCTTGAATTAGGAAAAGTAATAAGGAAGTAAATAACAACGAATACATATATAATTAATGAAAATAACAAAATTATATCGTAACTTAACTAAAACCACACACAAACTAAAATATAGCATCGAAAAATTCATGCGCATCGCTGTCGACTGGTAATGTACAGACGCCAGCATATCAAGTTACTACAATCTGTCAATTTTTTTTAATAGATTTTCAACTTTATAGCTGAAATATTAAGGTTCAAGATTGATTGGGAAAATTTGACAGTTTCGGGTAGCTTGACCTGCTGGCGTCTGTACCCAAGAGACTGGCGGCATTTGTATCATTCTGTTTCATTAGAAACATAAATGATAGTTTAAGTTGAATACATTACGGATTTTAAAGAAAAGTTCGAACTTGTGCCACAATCTGAAATTATTTAAGTAAGTACTTATAATATCGATACCTCCTAAGTATAATGAGTCAACTGACATTATAGTTATTTTATAGGAGAGTGATTTGAAGGCAAATTGTTTATATTTTAATGAAATCAAATTAATTCGAAATAAAGTAAATGTTTTTTTAATAAAAATTGTAAGCTCTTCCTTTGGTATAAAATGATTTTGCTGATTTTTGTTTTTAAATGACATTTTATGTACATGACTTGGTATACGCCGGCGGGACTCAATAGTGAAATGGTTTAACTACCAGTTATATTCATGTACGTTGTCCATCAAAATCCATCGTTTACACCAAAATCACATGAAATAGATTGTCATTTTATTAATATAATTTTCCTTTTGTTTGTTTCCGGGGTTTTCTGTCTCACTTAATAATAAAAAATGTTGAAATTATATCACTTGACTCATTATACTAGGAAAGTACTTAGCAATGTTAACATTTGAAACCTCAACGTATACTGGACCAATGTAATTTACCGAAGTTTTTTATTAGTATTTTTTTTGTAATACCTTACGATATGTGGGATTAATAAAAGCTAGGAAGAAGAACAAGAATCATGAACCAATAACAACTCATTTTGAAGAATCAAAATGTATTTTTCGCCATAATTAAGTAGGAATATCTTTTTAACATAATAGCTTTACGCTACAACGTAAACAAATCACTATTAAAAAAAATATCAATGTTCCATCATTAATGTTTCATAAAAAACAACAAACAATCAATCATAATAAAAACTAAAACTGGTACTTCTTTAGTAGTTCAATAAAAATAATAAGAACTAAAAATGGTAACTTACGTTAAACAATAATAAAAATTATAGAAATTAATAACGTAACAGTCAACAGGCATTTCTAATGCTCAAAAAATAGTTATAAGGTTTAACAAATTAGAAATCAGTCAGAATCGCTGTCGTTAGATCCGTTAGAATTAGTTGAAATCAATTAATTTATTCAAAGTCAAAGTCAAAGTCCATTTATTTGTCAGAATATTGTTACAGAGTTGTTACATAATTTTAAAAGTTCATAATATTCTCCCGTTTCCGGCGTACAAATACATTTTCAGGGTTTTGGTTATATATAACATAGAATTAAATATTAGGTAAATTAGAATAACATACAAATTGAAAATTAGTCAAATATTAGGAATGGAAATGTCAAAAAGATTAAATTAAGTCAAAGAGATAATAAGAACAGAATATAATGATTCTAATATTTAAGTCAACTTTTCATTTCATTCATAAAATCATTAGTCGAGTAATAGCATTTACATAATAAATAATCGAATAGTTTAGATTTAAATGTCCTAAAGTTAAGAGTTTTAAAACAGTCTGGTAGTTTATTATAAACTTTGGTCGCCATACAAAATATATTATTCGAAAATAGTTTATTATTTCGTCGAGGTACACGAAGCATGTGGACTTTGCGGCTGCGACTATTAAAAAATAAATGAAATTCCTATTTTTCACTATAATTAAGTACGAATTTCTTTTAACATAGTAGCCTTACTAAAAGCTACAAGTAAAAACAAATCAACATTTAACAAATTATCAATGTATGGAACATTGATAATTTGTTAAATGTTGATTTGTTACCATTTTTAGTTCTTATTATTTTTATTGACTTACTAAAGAAGTACCTGTTTTTGTTTTTATTATGATTGATTGTTTGTTGTTTTTTATGAAACTTTAATGATGGAACATTGATATTTTTTTTAATAGTGATTTGTTTACGTTGTAGCTTTTAGTAAAGCTATTATGTTAAAAAGATATTCCTACTTAATTATGGCGAAAAATACATTTTGATTCTTCAAAATGGTAACTTACGTTAAGCAATATTAATAGAAATTAATAACACAACAATCTAGGCATTTCTAATGCTCAAAAATATAAGGTTTAACAAATTAGAGATCAGTCAGAATCGCTGTCGTTACTGAGCCGCAATAAACTTGTATCATACTTGTATCGATGCGTCCCCCCTCACGCCCCGCGTACACTGGTACAAAGTTATTTAGATCAGTTTACAATGTACGATTTTAACTGATGTTGAAATTGATTTAGTATACGTGAAATTATCTCGGTAATTATTGTTCTTTTTTATTTTTTTTTAACACAAACTTTAAGATCACGATTTATCATGTACGTTTATATAAAAATATAAAAATACCTAAATTTGTTAGTTGACTCAGTATACTTAGGAGGTATCGATATATTTTTTCTAATTAAACGTCATTTTCCGATTGTGATATACTACTCCATCTTACATCTTAGGGTAACTTATTTTTATAGTAATAATATGAATTACTTTATTAATTATATCAGAAATATAATTAATTTATTTAAACTTCAACCTAATGAAAAAATCCACACTTTACTCCAGAGCTTTGTTTTTAAGTCAAACACCGGCTTTCTAAAGGACTAGACGACACGGTTGGCGCAGTGGCTGAGCGATCGACTGCTCTGCTGCGTGTCGCGGGTTCGATTCCCGCACGCAACAAATATTTGTATTGCCTACAGGTAGTTGTTCCGGGTCTGGCTGTTTGTGTATGTGAGTTTAAATGTATGTAAACGCACCCACGATACAGGAGTAATTCCGTTTTTTTTTTTTAAAAAGTGCTACGATTGGTTCTCAGCAGTAAAAGCAGCAAAAAAAAAAAACATTTTTACAACAAAAAAAAAAACTATTTACAGTAAATACATTACAGGTGGTTTCATTATTGGTGGTGGTGGGTGGTGGTGGTGGGTATCGGTGGTTGGTCATTATTGGTGGTCACGTAGGCATCGAGGTAAACCCTCCAGCAGCCGCGATGTGTCGCAGTGAGGTATCCTTCGGCATGTGCGTGCGTGTCTATCAGCATGCATTTGTTTTACATGGAGGTGACATCGAGGTAACGACCTAAACTGCGAGCATATCGCCGCCATTTTCATATGCATAAGGCGGGGTACGTATTGCAATATCTTAAATTAAAAGAACTAACGTAAAATAACCTACGTTCAAAATCCTTAAAATCTAAATACCTAATGTTTTTAAATACCTAAGCAACTAACACCTACAGTAATCAGTATTTTAAACAAATCAGTTCATCAGTTTTTAAGTTTAAAACACTGATTGGACTAAATATTCTAATGTTTAAAATATCGACAGACACCTAAGTTTGATACACCAACATTTGAAACACCAAATGGTCAAAATATGTACCTAAAATGATGCATCACTGGCAAGCTATTTGTATGAAGTATTAGACCAGGTTCCGCGAGCGTAAAAGAGGGTAAAATATCGAATGATTAAAAATGTTTGGTTTTACATTCAAATCTGGCACGTGCCGCCGGCACGGCACCAAAAAAAAAAAAGTAAATATCATTAGATAGGTCTTTTAAAAACATTGAGAGTATGCTAAGACGTTTTTTTTATTTAGGTATCCGTTTGCGAGATATTCAACTTTGAAGCATTTTTTTTTTGTTAAAATAAAAAAGCTAAACGGCTTTTTTTTTTTTTTTTTTTTTGAGGATGGGAAATCATCAAATGACTCCTCCCGCTCTGGGTGGAGCAGGAGGGAGTGTCAGACTCTTACTGACTAAAACCCACCCGTGTTCCTTCCTTAGCCCTTTATGTTCCAGGGCAGCGGTAACCCTTTCGGACAATCCCGCTACCCTGGCAGGCTACGGCCCTATGGGGCCCCGTCACTCATGCTGACATCTCTTTGAGGCGCGCGTGGAACACAACACGCCGTCCGGCACGGGCCTGGTCCTGATCGGACGGTGAGTTACCCATTACTCACCGCCCGCAGGCCCGCGCCTACGGTGGCCGGGAGTCGTCACGCGGCTCCCGACGCCCGGAGCGTCTCCCGCGGCGGCTGAGGCGTGAGGTGCGCAAGGCGCGTTCTCTCGCCCACCCCGACACCTCCTTCGCTAGCATGACTGCTTCGCAGAAGGAGGTGACTGCCTCCCACTCCCTCTCGCCCCGGACCATGGCTTGAACCAGGGCCGGACGCGAGAGGTCGCCGCCGCTGCCGATCGCCTCTACGAGGACACGGCGGTGCTCTGCCCAAGCAGGGCAGACCTCCACCGTGTGCTCCACCGTGTCCTCTGGTCAAAGTACCCACTTAAATAATCAAAGTATTATAGGTACATCAGTTAACATTTCTTTCCTTACGAACTTAGTCAACTATTCAATCTAACTAAAAATCAACAACTTATTTCCTTCTAAAATACCAAATTAGATACTTATTAGAATTATGCTACAATTAGTCTATGTTTTCTTCTCATAAATGATATAACAAGGTAAGTACTAATCACAAGTGTTATTGTTACATCAGTTGACATTCCCTTCTGTGTAACATGTCAAGCTATATAAATATTAATATTGACATACAGTCTTATTTGTTTCCCTTAAATCCTAGTTCATGATGAAGAAGTGAGCAAGCTTACTCTGTATAAATCACAAGGTGTCACAATTATTATTGTTATGAATGCCACAAACTGTCTGAGCAAAATAGTTTGGCTCATGAATAATAATAGGTCTTTTATAGAACCGAGCAAAGGTTGTAGAGTTATTGCTCTACAACCTTTGCTCCTTTGCAACGGCTGGCTCAAAAAACACTGAAAAAATTCATGATGGTATGTGATGAACTTTGAAGAAAAACTATAACTGCTTAGATAACTTTGTTAGTTCAGTAGTTATAGAGGCCTAACTTGTAACATGCGCTTAATTGGAAAACTTCGTACAAAAATAACGAAATAATAAGTAAACATGTAAAATAATAAAAATAAAATCATAACAATTATCTATTGGTACGAAACCCTTTGTACACGAACCCGACTCGCACTTGGCCGGTTTTTTTTTTTAAGTCGTTTGTTTATTTTTAATGAAAAACATTTTATTTAACTATGGGGCAGTTTTGTTTTTTTTTGCACGCTATCATTGTTTTCTTGGCTCACATCTGCGTACAGCCAATTACATCTAAACATTAGAAATTACAGTCGCCTCGATAATGACGGAAACTCATTTAATTATTATAGTAGATTATAGCACAAGTCAGACGTCTCCGCTAACGTGATCAAATATTCGACAAATGAGTGTTGGATCTGCCAAATAGTTATATTTTTAGTTTAGTTTAGTGCTTGGACTAAATACATATTATTATATGAATAACAATAATTTAATGATTAAATAAAAAAATATGTATTAAAATTTAATTTGTTGTAGCAAAACTTTGGTTACTTGCCACTTTTACATTCAGAACCAAGTTTTAGAACAATTACTAAGATATCCGTAGGTAATATTTCTTTAACATAACACGGACATCGGTATTTTTTTACGATTTCGTTACATCTTCCACTGTATCACATAGAGCATAATCAGTCTATAACGTTCCCACTGCTGGGACACAGGCCTCCACTCTGTGAGTGGGAGTGGGCCGTAATCCACCACGCGGGCCCAGTGCGGGTTGGTAGATGTCACATGTCTTCGAATTTTTCAGCTCTAGGACATGCCGGTTTCCTCACGATGTTTTCCTTCACCATTTTAAGAGCTATGGTGATGAAATAAATTACACAAAGTAAAGCGCCTGCCTGGGTTCGAACCCATGACCTACAACTCGTAAGCCGGGGTCGTTACCACTGGGCCACCATTGCTCTGGCTGTATCACTTATGCACTCATAATTCGACCACGTGTCACCCAAAAAGAAAGTAATACCTTCTTCTCTATTATTTTCGTCTTTACATGAAACCAGCCAATCGATTCTGTAAAAATCTCACCGTGAAAAGTTAGGTGAAGTGAGCTTAGAGTGAGCTGTCAATAGTGTCAATCCCTAGCATTAGTTGGAACAACTCACTCCACGCTCACTTCACCTGAGTTTTCAAGGTGAGATGGTTACAGAATAATGCGATCACACTATCAATCACAATTTTAATAAATCTGAAGGATATTCATTACTTATTACAATAATTTCGAAAAACTTGTCTGCTGGGCAACGTAAATAACGCAGTAAATGTTGTTGAACTGCCAAAATTAAAGCTATTCCTACTGTTGAGGTGTTACACAATTACCCCGCAGGTAAAATATGTCGCCTCAATAAGTCAATATCTGAACTGAACCATAGAAAAAGAAAATCAGCCTGTACCACAAAAAAGTTAAAAGTGTTACGAAGAATATCGGAACGACTCGTGGAAGCTTAAAAAACGTATTCAGCGAATTACATAATATTCAATATGTGTTAGTGCCAAGCGTACTCGTAGCCGTGTTGTGTTCACGAAGAATGCAAGCCTTGCAAGGTATGTAGAATAGAATAGAATAGAATACTCTTTATTGTACACCATACAAATTACAGAACATAAATATATAAAATTTTATAAAGGGTGACACAATGGGCGGTCTTATCGCTAAGAGCGATCTTTTAAAGACAACCTTTGGATGGATTAAAAATTAAGGAGAGACAAATATAGTAGGTAGTCTGTGGTGTACCATTTACATTATACTATTAATATAATACATAAAGTATTTTATATGTTTTTTTTGTATTTTGTATGTGTGTATTCGCACCAATTCAAGTGAAAGCGTTTATAAGAATCAAATACCGCTCTGGGGCGTCTTAAGGGATGCTTCAACACGTGTATGTGGGACTTGCGTGCGCAGTAATGTTGGTGGAAGGTGCCGAGAGTAAATAATTGTATACGTTAGTGCTAGTTCTTGTAAATGGTCGGTTAAGATAGGAAGTAAGAAATGAAAATGAGTAAGGATATGTCACGTATTTCAATATACACAGGACATCTTTTAAAAACTGAAAAACGTATACTTAGTCACTAAAAGAGATATGCAACCAGGGTCGTGGGGTATAGTTGAAGTTTAGTAAGAAGTCTCCTTTGGTGACCGTACCTACCTACGTATTGTTAATTTTAAGGTTTAGGTACAGACGCCAGCAGGTCAAGCTAGACGAAACTGTCAAATTTTCCCAATCAACCTTGAACCTTAATGCTTTAGCGATAAGGTTGAAAATCTATTAAAGAAATTTGACAGATTGTAGTAGCTTGATGTGCTGGCGTCTGTACCTACCTAACAAAACTGTTTTTTTGTCATTTTAAAGAAAGGTTTCCACGTTCTATATTAAGCACCATCCAATACCTATTTAAAAGATAACATAACATCACTGTATTTCACGAAGGGTTAGACAGAGGCGAGGTGTCTTAAAGGACACCCACATTATTAAAAACATACCTTTATAACTATATTAGTAACATGTATAAGCCAGGCTCAGGATACTAATTGGTGAGTTTTTTTAAATATTGTGAAATACTACACCACATTCTCAAAAAAAAAACACCAAGCTCATATTCCGTAAAAATACTAAAATGTAGCTAAAAAATATTTTGTAGGCTAACGAAAAACCCAATGGATTATACCGGTAGTTTAACTACAATTTCATATTCGATTACCTTCGGGACTCTCTAAAATACTCCTCTACTGGGCTTTTTTTTTTTTGAGGATGGGAAATCATCAAATGACTCCTCCCGCTCTGGTTGGAGCAGGAGGGAGTGTCAGACTCTTACTGACTAAAACCCACCCGTGTTCCTTCCTTAGCCCTTTATGTTCCAGGGCAGCGGTAACCCTTTCGGACAATTCCGCTACCCTGGCAGGCTTCGGCCCTATCGGGCCCCATCACTCATGCTGACATCTCTTTGAGGCGCGCGTGGAACACAAACACGCCGTCCGGCACGGGCCTGGTCCTGATCGGACGGTGAGTTACCCATTACTCACCGCCCGCATCCTCTACTGGGCTTGCAATACCTTTTTTATAACGTCATCAGTTAGTACCTACATACTGTTAAAATTTTTTGTTACTAACTAGCTGACCAGCACCCTAATTACGAACACATAATCAGCCTATAATATTCTCACTACATACAGGACTCCTCTCGGTGAGAGGGAGTGGGCCGTAAACCACCACGCGGGGCCGTGGCGTGGGGGGGCGTGGTGTTTTACGGCCCTCGAATTTTGGGTTCTAGAATAAGTATGTTTCTCACGACGTCTTCCTTCACCAACCCCTAATTACGTAATCCCTATCCACTCTAACCATTGCGTCTATTTTCGAAAAATTTGTCTGCTCATCAACCTAAATAAAGTAATGAATGTTGTTGAATAGTCAAAATGAAAGCCATTGCTTGCCCACACTTAACACACACATCACAGTAATTCACACACTTACACCCTGTCAAAGCACCTAAACCTCTTGTCATCATAATAATTTTAGTTAGTTTTTTATTTTTATTTATATCAATATTTTCTTATACACTGTACTCAGGTTCTTAATTTGTATTTTTTACATAACTTCAAATATGTGCCTTACTTGAGAAGAGACTGGACTCCACGACACAGGGAACCCTAGTGTGGGATCCAGGGAATTTGTTAAAACCTAGCACCTAAGGCTCATTGTAATTTACTACTAGTCTTGTTTTTTTCTATATGTACCGTGCCTCTTTTTCTAAACTGAATAAAGAAAGTTTTATTTTTTATTTTATTTTGCTACTGTCACGCAATACCCCACCGACACTGTCCATATTTCAATTCAATACTAACAGGCGTTATGTGGCAACGCCGGTATTGAATTGAAATATGGACAGCAATATTTCCATTGAGTTAATTGCTCATACAAAAAAGGACGTTCAGGTTTTGCCCAATTTAAAATTTCCGGGAAACTTTACCATAAAAGCGTAATTCGGACTATCATGAACATTTTAAATCCAATAACTGCCAAGGTAAAATCCTTGAAGACCTTGAAGACTTTTAATTAGTTTAAAAAAATATTTATAATTTGAATTGATTTTTTTTTCTTGTTTAGCTTGTAAAAATTAAATGTCAATTTAGTTATTATACATGAGAATGCCAATAATTGAAATCTTAAAATATTTACATAATTTAAAAACTAACAGTTTTAAAATAATAATAATATGTACAAGTATATTAAAAAGGATATAATCTAGGGCATCAAGAAATTGTAGATGGTTGATGAATGTAGTTGTAAAGATTGCTGGATTGGAGTAGATAAATAATATTATTATCTACCTAAGGAGTTTTATTATAGTAGGTGTATTCAAGCCAAATCTGCATATAAATTGTTACAATATGCACGATAGACACAACGCAGATATTTATATCTGTGGTAACGATGTTTTAGAATACATACATGCTAATAATTGCAATATAGGACGTGGTTGAGTTAGAGCAATATTGTACACCCACGCGTAGAGAATTCGTGTTGATACAACACAAGTCACCCCTTATTTATAAATAGTAATATTTTACAATGATATGATAAAAGTCATGGGTACCTGTATCTTCGTCGAGATAGCCCAGTGGTTAAGGGTCCACCGTCAGGCAGGTGGTGGGCTCGTAATCCGGGCTAGAACCAACGTGACTTTTTCCAATTCATATGTACTTTCTAAGTTTATCTTAAACATCACTTACATTGGTGAAGTAAAACATTCAAGGAAACAATGGACTTACGGATAATATAAGTACGAAATCGCCAGAGATCTTTCCCCTGCAGTGGGCAGACTAGTATTATACCTGTGTCTTAAATGTTGACAGTCAACATTTTGACAGACGGACGGACGGATAGGACAAAGAAATCGCGAATCAATTGATTTGTTAACCTATTTTAACAAATCAAAGGAAAAATCTTCGTCCTAACAAACCATGAGAACGATTTAGTAGTTAGAGGTACTGCATTTATTTTATAACTCATTCGTCATTAAAACTATTCGAGTGACGTAATTTTTTCAATAGCTAGCTGTTAGTGAACCTCAACCGATACTATAATAATGACTTACTTATGAGTAAGCATTCCGAGGCTATTATTGTGTATAGTCGAAGAATAAAGAGGCTATAGCATTTTTAGGTCAATTTTCAACTTGTGAGTCGGACTACGTAGGTATTACCAACATAATACAACATAATAAAAAAATGCTTTGCTTAAGTTGATAAGCCAAAGGAGCCCGCGCAAATTCAAATTTTCTGAAAAAAAAAAATGCTATTTTGAGGTCAATGTCAGGTTGTATGTTGATTGTGTGACAAGTGACAAGTATGTATTTACATAATTATAATCATGAAATTCATCAATGCAACCCTCTCAGTTCATATAATCCTATTGAATGACTATTTTATGAAATATCAATAACTTTAACAGAAAATTTGTATTTCGCGCAATACGCTGTCGCTTCCCCCTTAACGTTTTCGCTCCTTGAATGTTCATATGAACAGTTACTTATTAAGCTATTACGAAAACATTCCTGTAAAGTTTCTAGTGTAAACTACTCGTTACGAAAACTAATAGTTGCTTGCTGTCGAGTTCAGTTATGGTTAAAAGTACTAGCTAAACAGCTTTCATCTCTAATGAATATGGAAATTATGACTAACAATAGGGAACGAATTATTTTACTAAAGTAACCAAAGCTAAGATTTTTTTTTCAATTTTTAGATTAAACCAGAAGTGGTGAATGTTATCTAAACTAAAACAATAAAATAAAGATTAAAGATTTGATTTTTTTATATTTTTGTGTGTGTACGTTTTTACGCTAAAACGGCTGACTGGATTTGAATGAAATTTGGCACATGGTTAGACCACGACCCGGACTAGGACACAGGATACTTTTTATTCCGATATTATTACGGGTTCGAGACTTATGCGGGTGAATCCGCGGGGCGCAGCAATACAATACTTATGGAAAACTTTTACCATGGGATCAACTTAGATATACCAAATGTGATCAGTATTGATCATAGAAAAATATGACCAGAGGGGCAAATCATACCGTGTATTTTAAAAATTATTTTGACTGCGCTAAAACATTAACTGATTTAGGTACCTACGTTGTTACGATTGAGCAACATACACGGTATTATAATTATTATACGCACCTAATAATTTGACAGAATATAAAGTACCTTACCATCCTGTAAAAAAACGGTAACCACAATCGTGTATGCTTATTACTCTGACAGTAAAATTGGCTCCACACCTGCTCCGTTGCTGCGTACACGCAACGCTTACGATTCGCATTATAGGGCATTTTCAAAACACGCACACTCGGAAGTTCTTTGTGTAAGTTTTATTCTTCCTTTCCCCAATGAATTGTGAAAATGAACAGTTGGTTGCGAACAGCTTATTTATAAATTGTGAATTCTTTTTACTAAAGACCGTATGGTATGGCGGTATGGGTAAATAATGTAAACTTAAATATAACTATATTCCCATATCCTGTTATAGTAGTAACTGTGGTAATAATGTAGGGAAGAAGTACTTGGTGGCCAACTACATTGTATACAACTTTTTTTTGCCACTATTTCCAATCGTCGCCAAATTTTATGGTTATTTAGTTAAGATGTGGCAAATTTATGGCAGTTATGCACCTTTTATAAGATCATGATTACCGCATTAACTGTAACAGTTATTTTATCCCAACGTTCCCAAACGGATTGAAAAACGCCCCAATTCATTCATAGAAATCAGAACAAGTGCATATTTCCATTGTGATCACAGAGAGAAAAAAAAAACACTTTGGTGAAGTTCAGGCTCCCTTTGTATGCAGGAACCCTAAATTCTTTTTGTCTGACTTGGAAAACTACGGGACAGGAGCTACTCTTACTGCGACTGGCAATTGCAATAGTGTTCAGTTTTAGGTTTCTTTATTTCATTCAATCAAAAGCTGGACCTAGAAAATACGTGGTTCCAATAAGATGGAGCCAAAAACCACGCAGCACGAAACATAGATAATGGAAACTGAGAGAATTGTTTCCACAACAATAGATTCCAAGAAATGTTGACATTAATTGACCTCCATATACAAGAGAATCGAAAGGTTCTGACTTTTCACTGTGGGTTTATCTAAAAAGACGTGTCGTTGCCAGTTTGGAACACAAAAGCAGAATATCAGAATTAAGTGTGCGAAAATTTAGTGAAATACACGATGAAATGAAAATTGATCGCATTTTAATCCAGCGAACAGATAGAGATTTGATGGATGTTATTTTACGAAATAGAAATACGAAATTGCTCGAAATTGAATTTGTAATAAAGGGAAAATATCTGGTAATTTTTGTTTGTAATAAAAATAATCTTTATTAAGAGCTGTATACATTAGAATTGACCACCCTTTTATCTCGTCAAACAGTAGCTGAACATCTACCTAAGATAGGTACTAGATACTATTCAATACAGCCAGTATGATCGAAGTTTAACAAGAGTCTGACTGAAGTGTCTGATCTCTACCAACTTTCAGGAACTTATCAAGATGCCACTGAACCAGGAGGACAAAGTGGCATTCCATCAGTGATAATGATGATAGGTAAGTAAAAAATAAATTGACATAAGCTACCGAATCGGTATGTCAATCCTGTTGAAAGTCGTTGTAGAAATAAGAAACGCTTTTAAAACCCTCTTATACGACAACACAGGTTATAAATAAATACAATACGTACACGAAGAAACGTTTGGAATATAAAAGTATACGGAACTAAGTCACAATGATGAAAAACACGAACGCTTTGAAAACTAAAAATCAACTAAAGTTTTATTCGCGAAAGATACTGAGCTAATCACATTATTGGTAAAACTAACACTCATACCGTTGAACGGTTCTCGAACACTGGCCACAGGGAAGCACAACATAAGACTTCGCTCTAAGTGCAATATAACCGCTGCATACTTGCACCTCACGATACAACAGCTACAGCTGAATCACACTTTACCAGTTTTATCCAAGTATCGAGTGTCGAGACACAACAAAAGCTATTTGGAGCGATTTAATTGATTCGTTCCTGAGTTATTAATTTGTATTATACTCATGGATTTCTACCCACGTGAAATATATTTTGCACAAAATCGTTCCAAATAATGTCAAAGTCTTAATTAAATATGAAACTATACTGAAAAATTCGTGACTTTACAAATGTAGTCAACTTTAAAAATCTAGAGGTCTGCGTAAAATATTTTAGCAATATTGAATTTGGTTGTTTAGTTTGGCTTATAGTGTCCCGCCATGACCAAGTTTCGAGGTCGGCCCTGTGCAGCACTTAAGATTTTTGCACTTATCCAATCAGTGTCCTTTCTGATTTTACTAATGAGTTTAATATCAATGATTTTGATAATCCAAAGACATTGTTATTAAACAATTAGGAAAATGAAATCGTCGAACACCAAGTAGAATAATAACAATATTATCCTCAGTGTGATATTAGCAAGTAGGGAATTGATAAGTTAATATGATTTGTACATAAATACTTGTTTCAAAATTAGTTATTTGATATTAAAGAGGCAGTGTATAGAATTTGTAGTTTAAAGTTGAAGCTCCATAGGATACTAGGACCCGCGCCCTAATTGCGTAACACGCTATTAATTTCAAGCTGAATAATTTTAAAGGATATTGCTAATCCACTGCTTCATATGTCCCGAAAATTTGTCTGCTCGACAACATAAATAACGCAATGAATGTTGTTGAACTGTCAAAATTAAAGCTGTTACTACTGATACCTAGTGTGGCACCCAATTTTCTAGTTTACGGTACCAAGAAAAGAGTGTTGCCATATAATTAAACCATCCTGTAATTGAAAAGTGGAACAAGTTCTTTTGCCTTGACTTCATCAATTCATAAAAAAGCTTTTCGCGTCCTCGTGGAAAGTACTTTTACACAGGTCAAGTATCAGGACAAAGATTTTCAAGATATGTAAGCAGTCGGTTGTTAATCTGAAATTTTGAGGAGACATAAACCTTTGAGCGTTTTTTTAGAAAGCTCTGCGTAAAATTTTCTTACTTTTAACGAGTACCCACATACTCGCCAGTAGTACCTTCAAAGTTTATCTAGATTTAAAGCAAAGGTTTATTTTGTTGTTCACCGTACCTACTACTACTACCGACTTAGTAGAATGCATCTTGAAATTAGCTAAACTATTTTAATACCGGAATAACTAAGAAATTTTAATGATGTGGTATTTATTTTATCTAGTATTTTTAACGAGTTTTAATAACCAATAACTTATAGTATAGTTGCAATTGGCGTACGCGCAACCGTTCCGGAATTATTTTGATTACCCGAGCTATTGCCAGCCAAAACCTTGTAAGATGAGAAGCACCCCGATTTATCGAAGAATGTTATACTAGACTTTCTATAGTATGTAGTTTTAAATAGCCTCCAAAGATATAAAGAAGTACTTTCGGCACAACCGGGGTCGTTAGCATTTTGGTGACTGGCTAATATGGTTACCACTTTTTGGTCTTTTATTATTTTAGCTGTAGTACGTGCCAATAAAAGAGGAGAAGATCATAATGCGTGGAAAGATTACTACCGTATTTAGTACCGTATCCGTTACAAGAACTCAAACTTTACGTTTAAGTACATGTGTACTGGTTTAACACAAGTGAAGGCCCCAGGTCAGTGCGCCATTTGCAATGCATCAACTGTAGGTAGAATAACATTGTTATTGTTAAGATCGTATTACGTAGCTTTCGACATTCTCTTGTAACTGCTAATTTTATATAATACGTGTCTTATTCTCACCTATAATGTACTAACAGTGTACTAACAAAACATGGGAGAATCTATGAAGACCTTGCGCATGTTTGAGATTTTTTTTGGCGGAAACGGAAACGTATTTTGCCCAATGCTCCTTTTATTTCTGAATTTATCGGGAAATACTTTCTCGTATATGACGCTATCTTATAAAAATAGGCTTTATCATTGGAATTATAATTAACTCAGTAGGTAGGAGGATAGCAATTTTTCTTCAAATAAATGCAGGAAACGGATAAAGATGATTTTTCCGTATCTACGCAATATAACATTACCATTGGATGTGCTGGTACCTACAGCACACAAGAATAAAAGTAGACAATCCACATAGAACCTATAGTAATGTAACAATACAGTAATTAGGATAAAAGACATTCTTTCCCTTGAGCAAAAATATTTCTTCTACTTTAATCACATGTAATTTTCCAGCTAATAATACAATTTCCTATGCATTCGTTATTCAAGCACTCGACGATTAAGAATCAATTATAATTGTATGGTAATTACTTGAATGTTATCATTACATCAGGTCAAGAACGTTTCTATATCAAGTAGGTATATAAAACAATAGCAAAGAAATCAGTCTCCCGGCCAATTAGAACAGCATCAATAAAATTTTGGCAGAATTAACTGAGCCTCAACATTGTATGAGCGTGGCTAATAAAAGTCACAAACTCACAATCATTTCATACCTAACGATAGTATTAATATATTACCTACATGATTTTATGAAACAATACAAACATATCCTAAAAAGCTTTTCTAACAATCCTGCAGATCTCTCCAGCGGAATGATTGCAAACTTTTCACAAACTTGAGGAAATTCCATACCGATTACCAGCTATCACTGTTTCACGATCTTAAGTCTTATTACTGTTGCTGTAATGTCTTAATTACTCCATCACGTAATAAGTAAAGATAAATAAACAATGACGACGATTATTCAATTACTTAACTATAAATAACCTAATCATCTCTGGTAATTCATTAAATGAAGTACTGCACAAGATTCACCACAGTGTCGCGAAACAAGTTTTTAAAAACTTGTCAAAAGTTTTCTAGAGAGCACTTTTCAGGATTTTCACCAAGCCCAAGGAAAAAGACTCCATTGACACTCGCTTACCCCTTGACCACCAAAGCTGTTGAGCTGCCATACTGCAGCTGAGGCGCGAAATGCAGCGCCATGTTCACTGCTGCGGCAGGCAGGCAGAGTTGCGCCTGCGGCTGCGGGCAGTGAGGCACTCGCGGCACGGGGTCGTGCTGTTGGCACGAGGGGTAGGTCGCGTACTGGTACGAATCGAGTTGGTTTATCGGAGAGTTGAGGTCGGGAAGAGACCACTCAGCCATGGTCTACTCATCGACATAGACGACTGACAACTGCGCAAAGCGGACACGCGTGCACCGGGCGAGGCAACGCGCGCTCACTGACGCCCCGCCTCGCTTCTCCCGCCACCGATGCAACGCATAAACAAACTGCAAATCCTTTATCTGGCCGCTTCACGGCACTCGTCGATGTACGTTGTTAGCCGACTACTGATAAAGGGCGGTCTTGAGCAGTGTTCACACTAAACTAATTAATCTCTATGCAACCGCCACTATCCTAGCGATTCAATTACAAAGTCAACGACTAATTTAAAAGACTTGAACGTTCCTTTTTTGTTTACATTATTACGCAGTATTCGCGAGTACGATAATAGTTTTCGTCACAGTTTTACGGTTATTGTAGTAATCATGTTAAGCGTGGTTCATGTGTATTGTACACACTACACAGCGCACATTTTGTTGTATAAACTTAGCTAGATAAGGTACCTCATAATAAATGCAATAACGGAACGGGATTATCATTGGCTGCATCATGCACACAAATTAGGAATTATGATGACCTCGAGTGTGCGCGTCATTGAAGGAATACAGACTTACATACAGACACACTTACCTTTAATTGATTTAAGGTAAAGTGACATGACTAAGATTATAACAAAGTTGCGGAGCGAAAACACGCCTTGTTTACCCATAAATCTGCTGTCGCGGAGTATTAGATAGGTACGTAGAGCTGATATCAGCCTGTAAACGTTCACGGCTCGATGTTGCCCTCCAACCCACACGCTGCATACTGCAGCGCCACACAATTAACGCGCAGCAATTCGAGGGAATATTGCCATTATTATATTCTAGGAGAATGTGCGCAATTAGTCGTAGCTATGCATTGCTTCTGCACCACCTACCCACAACTATGTAGTTTTTATTAATCTAACAGATGCTACCTACTTTTTAAAACACAGAGGGTGGTCTGTTCCTTACGTAATAATTAGATAAGAATATCAATATATGACTTCTTAGCAATCATTGTTGTGCTGGTATTAACCGATTGATATATGCGCTGGATAGAAGCAAATAATGCACTTTGATGTTATTGTTTTTAACTCTATGACCACGCAGTTAGGACTTATTTTTCTTTAATTGCATCAGGTGCAGTTAGCTGCTAGTAAACGGTAAACGTTCAAATTGAATAAGTAATTCATTTCGTTTTTCATTTCCTTTAGTAAGTAGGCAGTTTCCTATATTACCCTTCGGTGGTGATGTAAAATTGGCTTGGGGATGACAAGATGACAACATTTAGCCGTGTCCAATACGATCACGTATCCGTGCGCCTGTCGCGGTGACCATGGAATATTCCCAAGTGACTTTAGCGCTCTTTTGAAAATTAAAGATATGTAAATGCTGAGGGTCTGGATACTTATCATGATATTTTCCTTGAAAGTTTATTCTCGTTTATTAAGTTATGTCAAAATATGATCTTATGTAGCACTGGATTATGTCATGCATGTAAAGCGAACGGGAGCTACTCATTGCGCAATATGTTTTGTTCATAGATACACATTATTGGTTAAGTTTATTACTCGTACGAACATTTCTGCAGAGTCGTCGGATCAGAAAGCCACAGGTTTGGACGATGCTGACACCGAACGCTCTCCCATACAGTTGACAGTGCGACGCAGATATGTACTTATGTTTCTACACAGTAGGTTCACT
This sequence comes from Apamea anceps, assembly GCA_951799955.1. Lineage (NCBI taxonomy): Eukaryota > Metazoa > Arthropoda > Insecta > Lepidoptera > Noctuidae > Apamea > Apamea anceps. The sequence goes on along the minus strand of OX637500.1, from coordinate 15,753,973 downwards.
TCGAAACAACAGCAGCAAGCATTTAATACTATTGTCAATTATCATAAACAATTATTGCAAATGTTGTTCTTAACTATCAATTTACGCTAAATTAGCAATGACAAAGGATACGATGGTACTGCAGAATGTTTTATTATATATTGACTTACTGGACATTACCTCGGTATCAATATTGTTCCTTTGAATTTGACAATGGGAAGAATATCGGAGTAGGTATTATGTATGTTAATAGCTTGTGTTCGCGACTTAGTCCGTGTGAAATTTCATGTTCCCTTGACCTCAACCTACGACCTGTCGCATCGTATCAGTTGCTCTATTTTACACATTCACTATTACTTCGTTTTTGCTTAGCGTATAGATTTAAAGATACCGGTACAAGGATTAAAGAAAGGATAGTAAAATAAAAACTGCTGTTACTTCGCGCAGCTGGCGTGTTTCAAGGTTGAGAAACTGGTAGTACAACAGAAAATTAGCGAATCACGGTATGAAGATGGGGAGTGCGCAAATGCAACGGACATTGTAAGTACCTACAAGTTAGCTCAGCGTTGCGCTTGACCTTCGTTGCAAAACTGACCCCAACCCTTTCAAATCGAGGCAACTGGTAGTTTGCGTTTATTTCACATTCCCATAATCTCAATATCAATAGCAACAAGTTTATTAGAGATTGCAACGTCTTTTAACGATCAAAATGAGATGGATCCGGTCCCATACAAGCTCGGCCCAGAAATGGACACAAATACTCGTAGAACAAAATGTATTTTAAAGCAATAATAGTACATATTTCAAAACCCTGTATCTTTTTGTTCGTCGTAAAACTTGGTGAAGGGCAATAATATTAAGACCCTTCCCAATGATGATTTCAAACCTATCAAAAAAAAAAATTCAAACCGGTCGACCACGAGTAATCCACTGTTTTCAAACATATTGAATTTCACTCAAATCTGACGATTGTATCACAAATGCTATGCTATGCCCCAGTTTATAGAACGTTGGATCTCCATTGGAAACCAGACAAAATAAGAGTTGCCCGAGATGCGATGTGATGATAGGTATTGTTATTGTAGCTACAATGCAAAAATCCATAGTCCAAGAAAGGCGAAGTCACTGAGAAATGCAAAAAAAGATAACCAGAAACACAGCCAATGATGCTGCTGCAAACATACATGATGCTGTCACACGCGGCTCCACAAAGTTATAAATAAAATAAAATAAACTTTATTTGCATTGAACTCTACGTTAATCGAGCCAGGTTATTTTTACGGATACAACCAAGATTATGCTGTTTAGCAATGAAGGACGTAGGAAAGTGTACCGAAGACAGGCAGAATATTTTCAGCAATGTTGCATTGATGAGAATGTGAGTTATGATGGCGGTGGGTCATGGTCAGTCTGGGGCGAAATTTCCACCGAAGGAAAAACTGGCCTTGAGGTTGTAACGGGACCACGGTTGCCTCTACATTCAACCGACAATTAAAAATTAAATAGTGACCGATACATTTAACAATGCTTTGAGGCTGCCGAGGCTCAGAATTTAATTTTATACATGATTGCAAGTGCGCTCACTGCAAAAATTGTTCAAGCATACCTGCATGACGTTAGTAATGGAATGATCAGCAAGAATCCCTGATGTGAAAGCAATAGAGCACCTATGGGATGAGCTGGAGAGGCGATTTCCTTCAAAATCCTTCGCATTGCGATTGAAAGTTACGTGCGTTACGCTGGGCGGTCACCACAATCCTAACGACATGTAAATCATTACAATGCACCCAAACAGACATCTGGATGCTATGAAAAAATAAATAATCCTACTTACATAGAGCATAACTATGTACCGTACAAAGACATGCGCTAAAAACATAACCCTTCTTGTTAGCCGGGTTTGATGCTTTCTATTTTATTTATAACTCTGTGGAGCCGCGTGTGACAGCATCATGAATGCTCGCAGCATCATTGGCTGTGTTTCTGGTTACTTATCTTTTTTGCATTTCTGAGTGACTACGCCTTTCTTGGACTATGGATTTTTGCATTGCAGTTTACCTCCGCTACAAGTTTCTCGTAGCACTTACTGTGAGCAGACGTGTTGTTGATCTGTGTCATCGTGTCGGGACTGATTTAGCGTACATTTGATTGTTTTAATTATTTTGCTCGTTAATATTACATCGGTGCCTCTCTTACTATCTTGTGGGGTATGCCGTATTGTGTCTGCGCCATCTTGGAACTCGTATAGCTGTGTCCCTCTCTTCCGAGTTTGGTTAAATTGGATCAAACATTGAGAAAAAGACGTGCGTCTGGCGAGGATTGAACCTGAGGGCGCGTCGCGCTGTTGTGTCGAGTGTAGCGAGTTAAGCCATTGAGCCATCACTGCGTGAACTCCCAGCGGCGAATTTCCGAACTCGTATCCACGGCTACAAACTTTATGCATCATACCTATATCGTACTTGCGTTGGCTGATATTATTAAGCAAGTTAGCACCCTCGCCGTCCAGGTACGTACCTACATTAATATGTTCCATTCACCAACCAAAAGCACATCGAGTCCGGATCTGAGAGATAATATCACCCAAAGAAAACGGAAACATGATAGCGAGCTTACTGAGGCTATTGCCGAGTTATCTGCTGAATTTAAAAAATCTATTATCGACCTGCGTGCTGACATAAATAGCCAGCTTTCGGGCATTAATACGAGTATTAGTAACCTGAGGGATGAGTTGAATACCCTATCTATATCCACTACTCATTTAAAATCTGAAGTAAGAGAGCTGCGTACGGAATACTCTCAGGCCAAAGAGGAAATATCGAGTCTGACTGCAAAATATGATGATCTGTCTGCACTTGTGGCTGAGCTTAAGACTACTGTAAATTTTAATTCGGCAAACTACATCGACAGTACAAAGCGTATTACTGATCTTGAGACGAGTACCAGGAACTCTGCGGTGACATCAGTGGCTCTTTTGGAGAGTAAAATAGATCTGCTGGAGCAGCATGCAAGGCAATGTAACATTGAGCTGGGGAATATACCGGAAAAACGAGGTGAAAACCTTGTCGCTGTGTTGGAGGCAATTGCGGCAGTAGTTAATATGCCCCTAGCTAAAAACGATATTGTTGCAATTCATCGCGTTCCCCATGCTCATACCCAAAATAGTCGTCCTAAGAATGTCATCGTCAAGTTTGCATCCCGGTTGCTTCGCGATAATATGCTAAGTGCGTATCGACTATCCAAGGGGCAACTTACATCTGATCGCATTGGCATTGCTGGGACCCCATGTCGTGTCTACGTCAATGAGCATTTAACTCTTCGAAATAAGGAATTGTTTCGTAAATGTCGTGAGGCAGCCAAAACCAACAAATTTAAATACGTCTGGATCAGAAACGCGACCATCTTGGTCAAAGAAGCGGACGACTCAGCTACGTTATCCATTCGTACGGAAGCCGACATATCAAATAAAATCATACCCAATAATGCTGCAAAATAATCTCTACATAAGTATTGTTATTAGCATAAGACTTTCCATTTTAATAATAGGTTTAAAGATTGTTTGTTTAGTGCTGTGTTTACCTTTTGCTTATCTGTCTTTAGTTTTTTGCTATAATTCGCTATTAAGTGTATGTTCTTTTATTATATATAATAATGTATCCGCTTACTGTTACCTAACTTTGATCCGTGAATTGATACCGTATTGCTATATTTACATCTGCTCTTCTATTGCGTCTACTAAAGCCAATGTAATTATCATAATGCCGATTGCACGTCTCGTGACATGTTGCTGTTTGTTAATATTACTTTTGTTTAATACTATTGAATTGACCAGCTTAATCAATGGCTAATACTCATGTATCCATTTATTACCAGAACTGTCGAGGGATCAGGACAAAACTTAATACTTTGTATTTAAATATATTAGCGCATGCATATGATATCATTGTTCTCACCGAGACTTGGCTAACACCGGCCATCTCAGATAGCGAATTTATTGACCAACGTTATGTTGTGTTTAGATGCGATCGTGATCGTGTAGTTACAAACAAAAAAGATGGTGGTGGTGTTCTTATAGCAGTGTCTCGGGAATTGAAGCCCTCCTGTCTGTCATTGTCTCCTCCCTTAATTTTACCTGAGCATATAATAATTAAAATTCCTGCTTGTAATGATACTTATAATTTAATATGCGCTACATACATACCACCGAACACTACGGACGAACTATACATTACTTTTTTTAATTCTCTCATGGTGTTGTTCGGTGATGATCGTGTAGACAAAGCTATTTTAATAGGTGATTTCAACATGCCACAATTAAGCTGGGTCCCAAAATCATCATTCATGGTATGCGATACAAATAATACTTCTAATGTAAGTCGTCAACTGTTAAACTTTTGTTCACAACTAAATATGAGACAGTATAATCATTCGACCAATTGTAACGATCGTATCTTAGATTTGTTTTTCAGTAATAGTCATTCTGTAACGTTTGTTTCTGATGATCCCCTTTTGCCCATTGATAATTATCATCCTGCCTTTTATACTCATGTACCATTTGCAAGTACAACGCGTAATTCGAAAAATAAAGTTCCTTTTAAACTTAATTATTATAAAGCTGACTATTGCGGAATTAATGAGGATATTGATAGTGTTGATTGGAATGGTTTGCTGGATAGTTTGACGCCTGAGGAGGCAGTCTCTTCGTTCTATGTGAAGCTTTACGAGATTATTGGATCGCATACTCCCACATGTAAACAGAGGAATCTTAACTTTC